>OX421941.2:15250117-16500117 GCA_949128155.2 Xanthia icteritia
AAATACGGGTGTTTACAGGCAAATGGGCGGCACTGTATTATTACTAGGCTTTATTACACACGTCAATGTAATTCACACTCAACTGTTTAGAACTTATTAATTATAGGTAGGTACTATATTCTAGCTAACGGTTCAATTGATGTTGTGTGGATGTCATTCATTTGCTTATTTATTTATTTAATACTTCAAGCACAGAAATGTACAGAGGCGGACTCAAAGCGATGACAAACAGTGGTAGGTGCAATTACGACACGACGGAGGCTTCGCTGCCCTCATACAATAAAAAAAGCAATTTTAGGCCATTCAATTCCAAGTTTCCTCACGATATTTCCGTCACCGTAAATCAACCAACTAATAGCTTGAGTGCAGTGAAGGATTTCCCCAGTTCTATAAACCCGAGTTGTTTACAAAACTTGAAATCATAACGGCGGATCACTCGGCACATTACTCAACATGTTGGAAAACAGACGTGACACAAAACGTGAAATAACATAACATATCCCCCGCGATCTCGGACATTTTGTCAAACGACAACTTTTGTACGACGAATTATTTATATTATGATTCGTCATTTCGCGAGTCCTTGTTGTTGCCTGTTCCGACGAAGTTTTGATGTCTTTTTTGTAACGGAACTGGTCATAAACTTCGGTGTACCGGATACAGAATTGTGTTTATGAGTGCTGCAGTAATTATTTTTTGGAAAGCTATTAACCCTTTGTATCCTTCTGGGAACGTAGATCCACGCGAGATAAAAAATTCAAAATCAATTTTATTTACACTTACATAAAGGTGATGTTTGTTTGGGTGGAAATAACATAATTATGTTATGTAGTTTATTTATTTATTTAGAGGTATAAAAATTATGTATTAGGTATGTTGAAACTGTTGGTACTCCCCGTCACTTGTCCATAAGGGTTCATTAGAAAACCAGCGTCAGACAGCATTTGTCTGGCATTAATGCTGAAATGGACCTTTTTGGCGCAGCCGTGAGGCACACTATTATCGCTTTATAATTATTTTCACTTTTTTATTTTTATTTTTGTGTTATGTGTTTCACGAACTGTGTTCAAATAAATATAATTCTTTCTTTCTTTCTTTCTTTAGATACAATGGCTTTTTAATTGTTGCTGTAATTACGACATACGAAAGCCTTAAATTAAATTTAAATCTGCCTAGCCTTTTCTCAACTATATTGGGATCAGCTTCCAGTCTAAGCGGATGCAGCTGAATAGCAGTATTTTACATGGAGCGACTGCTTATCTGACCTCCACGACCCAGTAAGTGGGTAATACGATACCCCATGGTAAGACTGGTTGTCAGACTTTCGGGCTTCTGACGACCCGTAACGACTGTCAAAGCTCCACGAATGACAGACGGAAACTTCTGATCGACTGAAACAGAAAACTCGTATTTAAGAAAAACATTACCTATAGGTAGGTACTAAGCTTTTTAATAAGTAGGATGTTGGCACTCAAGTGAACATTTGAATACATGTAGTAGTAGTTCACAAATCTGCAAAAAAACAACATCAAAGTAGTACTAGAGGGCGAGGTAACGCGGCATGGTCGGCAGTAAAAGTCTGAATCATCGCGTTTATGCCGAAACAAACATCTGCGTTAGCGTTAGCCTCCGATTGATGCTGCTTTGACACAATGTTTACAAAATGTGGTGCGAACGATTAAAATGTGAACCAGCCAAAGTCAAGACCGTGGTTAATGCGCATCTTAAGCTAATAAATAACGTGATTTTCACAAAACTAGACGCATTGCCTATTAACGCTGCCGGCTTTCAGTTTTTTCCAAGCGTTCCATTTTCTTGTTTGAATTTAGACCGATAGTTTTTTTTCGGAAAACTCGTAAATCGTAAGTGATTGATTCTTACAACTTTTACGTCAGTTTTGCATTTTGCCTGGTGGGTTCGTACTGTCAGGTTTTATAAAAATAAGTCTTGAATTTTCTTTCTCATGCCGTCATGGTTTATAAGACTATTCATGATCTTCCCTGTAAATTAGGTTACCTAATGCAAAAATAAGCTTACTAGGTATAACCGGAATCAATAACTTATCTATATCATGTAAAACATGGTTAGGTCCGCTTCATCATAAACAGTTGAACATAAAAGTATATTCCATAAATGTTATACGACCCAATCAGGTGTACCTGGGTTTTATATTCCCTGTTTTGTCTGCTGTGTATCGATAAACTCTCTTTCCTTGGTGCAACAGAAAATGTTGGTAAAGCAGTATCGTATCAGGTTTTACGAACGAGATAGTGCATATAAGTAATATTATAAGTTGGCAAGTCCTGGTTTCTTTGAGCTTCAAACTGCAAAACTTGTTTTCATCTTTGTTCGTTGACTACAGAAATACATATAGATATTATAGTGGGGTATATTATTACAGTCTGATGCCAAATCAATAACCATGGACAAATGTTCTTGTTGTCTGACTCATTGAATGAGCTCGGATCGCTAAGGTTGTTTGTTACAAATGTAATAGTAGTACATAGTAGATTATAGGTTCATCAAATTTACCTTTTGCAGACCCTTTAGGCCTACACAAATCACCCCAAACATTTAGAACATCTGTAACTCTTATTACATAATATTGCGTGAGAGGTTCGAACCCAAGTTCAGCTCAGGCTTAAACTGCCAATCTGGTCTTCAAACATATGACGAATTCAAATGTCTAAGAGAAACATCAACATTCTGGAATGGCCTGAAGGCTTTGAAAGCCCTGTGTTTAGTCTGCATCTATAAATAACAATGCGGGGAGCATCGTAACTCGTAGCCAGTTCAATACACATCGACGTTTACAAGGCATTCATATCCTTTACACATACTTGAACCAGAGAAAATATTTAGAAAACTGTTTTAAATGCAGTAATTAACATACTTTTTATAGAACTGCTGAAAACTTTCTGGTTCTTCAAAGAAATTGGAATGTGCTGTTTATCTTAAACATCGTAATTCAGATATGCACGGTACAGCAGTACTTGATTTATGTAACTTGTCTAAAATGTATGAAATCATCTTTCTAAACTAACGACATATTGTTTACACAAAAACATGCGGTGTTAAAGAACTGCAAAATATTGTTAGTGTCGATGGATGGTGTTCGTCAAATTCCTCAAGGTTCACAATTATAATGGTTTCGTACTTCACCACTCAATATCTGCTCCGCCAACGTTTTGACAGCGATAGTAAAGTTTCGCAGACTCCATTGATGAGTTGAAAGGCGCAAAGTTTATTTACCATCTCAATGTGTTGTTTATGAAACTTAAATTTTAATTATAATAACTCAGCAAGGTTACGTCAACAAAGTCAAGAGCGCCATTGGGTTGCTTTTCAAATTTAAATGCCAATAAATTTTGAATCAAACATTTACTAACTTTCAGAAATGAAGAATGGAGAAGTATAAATAAGAGTTTTGGTTTGCGAAAATCGGCTTTTACTGAAAACAGATAGATTTTTGCCATAAATAATGTTTCTGGACGTTATATACATTAACGGTTTACGTAGGTATTTATGAAAACTGAGTGTTTGCCATCAATATTTTTTTTTTGCGTAGATAAACAAAAGAACAAAAGAAAAATTCTTACTTGTTTGAAAGTATTTTTACTTATAACTCGATTTTTATAACTGTCGCTTGGAGCTGTCAAAATGGTAGGTTGTTAGTATTGAATTCACCCGCCCGGCTACCTCACTCTTCATTGCCCAACGGCTTTTAAGAGGGAACAGGGCCTGCCAGGAATTTGAAAAATAGGTATTTGAAGAAGCTATTGCCGTCGTCTTACCTCAAGTCTGGCCCCGTAGAGTGCAATAGGGACAGCCGCAGGTTAGACCGATTATTTCACAAAAAAAATTGACGATATCGACGTTTCGTATTCCCCTTTTTTCTCCTCGAAAACTGAGCCGATTCAATTATTTTTTAAATTAAAATTAAAAAAAGAAAAGAGTATCTCTAGGTTTCTATCATTTTCTTTTATGTTAAAAACTTTTAGAATTTCTCTGGTAGTGCTCTAATCACGGCGGTAAATATGGGTCATTTTTTGGTTATTTTTGGAGGGTCATATTTTTTTTACCAATAAGTTGCTGAAAAAAAGAATATAATAGGGACGTGTCTACAGCCAATCTTGATTTTATAGAAAAAAATGGTTGCTCTAAAGGCATTATTCAGGAAAAAAAGGGGAATACATTTGTATGGAGAATCGCAGGCCCTGTTCCCTCTTAATACCATCTACACAACTCGAGTCATCTCCACAGTTCTGTCTTATTATTTGTTAAGTTGTTTTTGTTATTATTTAAACCACATACATTGTAATATTCTGACGTTGACAGCAGGCGCACATTTATAAAAATCGGGTTATACGTACGATAAAGGCGGAATCGATCTTTTCCCTTTTTGGAAATACATTTGTAGACTTTATACATTATGTGCACCGGCAAGCGGTCCAACTTCTTTTAGGTCTTGAAAAGTTGCACGTTTCCAAATTCCATCATACGAGAATCCAAACTACATACAGACAGAAATCTTAAGGCATAAGTAATGTTAGTAGTTTGATTCTCCAAACATCACTTTGTTATTTTAATTCTTGGGCTCGGTCTCATATAATTGTGACCGGTCAATTGATTGCGGTTCCAAGTAAACTTTACAGAATAGCAAGTACATATAAATATCACTGTCATTATTCAAATACCCAAAGAAACACTCCGAGTGTATCATCAAGCTCAAATACGTAACCATTCATCTAATAAAATATTACTTAACCTGCAAAATTTATTCTGACATAAAGACGAGCTACATTATGGCTAAAAGAAAATTCCCACAATCAGTTCTAATATAACAAATTCCCTAATAAATCACTGGGCTAAACGAACTTTATTATGAACGTGAGGGGAATGTCAAGTAACTCCCCGACGCTACGGGTTGACTAGTAAGTCACGGATCACACGTTGGCTTCGGGCCAGCATGTACTGACCGCTTCTAATCGTTTCCGCTCATTTGTAACCAGTAACCAGTGACCGTGCTGTTCAGTTTCTGATTGTTGAATATCTTTTTCAAAGTTCATGCTGTGCTTTATGCTCATATAGGTATAGTTATGTGAAAAGCTGCAGCACTGATTGTAACTATTTTTTTAAACCACGTATTGCAGTACTGTACTGTCATTATCATATCATAAACTTAGCTTACTCCCAACTTGGTTATGGTTGGCTCCTGTTTTGATTAAATGCAAATCAGTGACTAAGTTTTTAAGTGATTTAAGCTAGAGAATTCTAACGTCAAGTTTTTTACCGCAGACACCAAAACTTTCTCGGGATGAAACAGCACCCCAGACAATACGACCCGATTTTTCTACTCCCTCAAGATTTCTTCTATTAATGCAAAGCAGTGGTATATCTAGGACAAACTGGAGATTCTATTGATTTTTTTTTAAGTATTAAAGGACATCTGTCGTTCGCAGTTACAGCGGTTTACTGAAGCTCAGATTATACAAAAATCGTTTAGGTATCATGAATGGTGGCGTGTCGAGACTTCGAGAGATCTCCTTGTAAATATGCGTTTTATTTCTCATTGATGTTAACGAGAGTTATCTTTTTACACATGTTTGCTCGCGTTTCAGGTAAAGTATAAATATTTAGGGAAGCAATTATTTTTAATGGTATCATGTTTTTGTATAGGGGCCAAGTAAGAGGAGGGGATTCAATTATTTGTTAATACTTTTATAATCAAAGTTATTTCCATATTGATCTGTATGTCGCAGATGGATTGTCGAATCCGTTGTTTTACATAACCACGAGCTGTTTTATAAAACAGCTAGCGGTTATGTAAAACATGTACATTTGACATCATGACATGTACATCTCTATTTAGTCTCATCACATAAACCCGTAGATTTATGGAATAATAAAAAAAATGATGGAAATATATACATAATCACCATCATCTTATGGATTTATAAGGAGATGTTATTATTAGTTTCCTCGAATGATTCTCATGCCTATTCTCATGACATCAACTTTTGAGGTACCTATCTACTTAGGTACTGGACGATAAAGGTGAGACTATTCTACTACACCGGAAACCACATAAATCTCATTATACCTTAATTACGAACGATGAACTAATAATTGGCCAGTGAATCGTAATCAATAAATAATGAACGTGAGTAAGGACTTAGCTTCATTATTCGCGTATTTACTCGAACTGCCGAGTTCGACTAAATCTCGTAAATGGCGTTATACTCATGAGATTTGTTTCACATTAGGGCTTTACGACGCCTTTGTGGCTTCTGATATGCGAGCACATGTTCATACAGGTTGGAAATGTTAGTAAATACAGGCCTGTTCAGATATAAGCGATAAACTCAAACTCAAACTCAAAGCATTTATTTCAAATAAACCAATTACAGGCACTTTTGAATTGTCAAGGGGTCGGTCAGTCAGAAATATGAAGATAGTCGCCCATTCCAAAGCGTAGTAGGTAGGTACCTATGGAGAAGAACGGATATCGCTGACGATAGCGATACTGGTATATAATGACTAACCAGAAGGCGGACAGTATCGCTACCGAACGCAACAGAGACATCGATTATATCTGAATAGGCCTTAATACTGGTATTGACAAACTTTGAATTTCATCATTTTGTTCCGTCCTTACGCACTGTGCTTCGTTAACAAGATTTTACTTTTGAATTTTTTCAACCTGTAGGTATACATGTATTAGTACCCGTTATTCTAACGTAGTTATATAATATTTTATATGGGTATGTGTATGTTGTATATTTACGTCTCAAATGAACTTTCTTGATGTTTGTTTGCTCTCAGTTCGACAATAGATTGTTCGCTAGCAATTACCTTCACAATGTTACTCGTTGTGCTCTAAATATAAGCTGTAATAAATTTTCATTACAATTTACAGCGTTCTGGTTGGCATTTATAATTATTTTGTTTGTACTCAATCTACATAAAGTTATTTTAAGCTTTACCGATGGGTTATTAATTTTAAATGTTCAAGAGGTTTTGTGCACTGGACTTAAAATATTATATTGCTTCTGTAAATATCCGTAAATGAAAAGGTATATTTATTTATGGCACGGTGCCGGCTCCAGTACAGATTCGAGCTTACCTACCTAGCCTAGTGGCGAGACCGTCAGACTGCCAAGTCATAGATCTCGAGTTCGAACCCAAGGGACGCACCTCTGACTTTTCGGATTCATGTGCGTATTGTAAAATTATCACTTGCTTCAAAAATGGTGAAGGAAAACATCGTGAGGAAATTGGCATGCCTGAAAGATATTTCTCGACGGCATGTGAAGCCAAGTCAGAGGCCCATGAGCGGATTTAAAACTCTGACACCAGGTTAATCACTAACCATACGAAAAGAAGAAGACCTACCTTTTTTAGAATAATATCAAAATTCTCATAGGCAAGATTATAGCAGAGAATACTAGGAAATACTTTCGTAACCTTTTATCGTTTTACTCTAGTAATTAAAGGATCAACGTCAGTAGGGTTATTTTACAGCATAATTACTCTTAGAACTCCGTAATAAGACCGACCTATATCTAAAATAATAAGAAAATGGCTGCTTAATTATCTAAATTGTTTGTAATTCCAGTTTCGCCTGTTCGACGTGGAGGTGGGGCAGGGCGAGCTGGAGTTCGGCGATGGCGATGTTGCCATAACTGATCTCACACAAAACAACGTCGAGATTTCTATTGTGTCTGGCAAGGAGCTTTCCACCTCGAGTCTCGAGAACAGCGCTACCAACTGGACAGAAATATCGACAGCCCTCATGAAAGGAGACAAGAATACCCGCACGGAAGTGGAACACAACCGTCTACCGATCATACTAGTGAACGATAAACCACCAGAAGATTTAGACCAGAAATGGCTGAACATGATCGAGTTGTCGAGCAATGATAAACTGAAAGTGTTACATACTAGAAAAAAGTATAAACGGAAGTTCTGTAGGAGCAGAAGGCATGCTGCGTTTAAAAGATCTTACTCGATCGGCTGAATCAGATTTTAAGATTCTCTTGTGTATCTCGTAGTTATGTACTGTGATTGTATTTTATATATTTTAAGAAGCAAATGAACTGCCTAATACTATAGTAGAGTATTAAATCTGTTGGTACGTAAACAAACGACTTTCTTCTTCAAACTTGAAAACAAGCATTGCCTCTTTCCTACTGTGTTGATAAGACGACTACTGTGTGAAATAGTAGGACGTTCGTTTATATTAAAAAAATACACACAAAATTTATTTCTCAATAATAACCTGGACGCCTGCTGTCGATGAACTGAATGAATTTACTAAATTGCATAAACTCAAGGCTGTACAAAACCAAGGCAAGGGTAGAAGACAAGAAGAATAGTTTTTACTTATTGTAATAGGTCAAAACTATTTGTAAATCTTTTACATAGATTGGCTTGTCGCACAGGTAAAAATCTACGACTAACATTACCTTCTTGATATTTATTAAAGTGTGTCCACATTCCTACTTTGTGTTGTTATGAGATAAAAATGATGGTGATTATTTAATATGAAATTGGTTGATAACGGAGCTTCATAAAGCTGATTGAAGCAAACCATCAACCTTCGTAATAAACTTATCAGATTGCCTGTTCTCCCTGGCTTCTAACTGGAATGTAATTTTATAGTGAAAAAGTGTGCATTAGGGAGAAGCATACGACTCATTTGTCACTGAGATTCTCGCTCTGCAGTGAGCTTTTTCAACTTTGAGCTACGCTCTTATCTGTGCTGCACCTTCCTTCCAGTTATGACACAGAATTATTAATGCTTATAACCGCTGTTTTTACATGCTTTTTTTACTTTTTATACTCATTGTTTTCTTTCACTCTAAAACGTTTACATATCCAATGCTTATTTAAGAGATGGCTTTATATTTTGGGACTTAGTGAAACATTCGTGCGTTTAATCACAACTACATAAAATTCGTCGTTTGATGGGAGGATTTTTTTAAAGTCTTGTCTCTGCTTACTTCCAGTTAGGTATTAAAGTGAGAGCTCCGTAAACCGTTTATGGATTAATGTGAACAGTCCAACTTTAAAAAATGTCAACGAATGACATGCTACTAAATATAACCAGTTTATGGACGTGGATGAAGCAAGAGAAAAATATTTTATGGATCCTCAAGGAAAAAGGCGTGAGTACATACGTATATAAGTAAGTGTGGGTAGATAGGTCAGACAGTGTTATTTGATTATGAAAAAATTCTCGATATTTCAATAAATACCGTAGCAAAAGAGTTTTGTTTGTATTTAATTCCAGTAGCAGTACAGGCAGAGCGGAGGCGTTTTTTATAAAACAGCTACATCTCTATGGTATTTCGAATTATTTTCTAGGTATGCGATTTTGTGATAGAAATGAAGTTTTAAATAAACGGAGAGGAGAGGAAAAACAATTCATTGCAGATTTTAACGTTTTGATTCGACCTAACCAAAACAAGTTTACAGACCAAACGAAAGTCACGTAAGGCCTTAAACGTGTCTAATTCAAGTTAACAGTCGTTCATGGCTCCGTGACTAGGATAGTGGTAGGCAATCCTTAATCGAATAGTTTCATTGGCTTTGCCCTTGGTTAGATTACAATCAATTTGCCGGAGTAGTACCATGTGTACCACAGAGAGGCGTGGTCGTTAGAGCGCGCCAATTAAAGCCGCTGTACGGCAGGCCCCACGAGGCTCGCTTTGAACCTGTTAGCCAACGCAATAAATAGACAACCACCGCATTGTGTCTTGTAGAGCATAATGGCAGGTAATAGCTTTCTCGTTAAGAGGCCACTCCACGTATTTTTATTACCCCCTGCGCCAGCCATTACGAAGGGCATTTGTTCCAATCGTTTGTTACAAGTGCATAATAAATCAATTGGGTTTGTTACCTTTGAACTTTGCCGGATTTTACGCCGATTCCGGTGATTGAGGTTAATTTAATAATCCTCGTAGCGTCATTCGTTTCTTTACATTCCTGATACGAATATGCAAATACTAAAATATAATTAAATGTTATTTGTAAAGAGGTAAGACTGCCATCAAGTCTGCTTAAAAATACTCAGTTTTCAAAACTACTGGCTTCATAATATGTCACACAATAAGCGATCATGATTTGGCCAATCAGAGGTGCTGTTGTTTGATGCGCAAATATCAAAACACCACAAATATTTCTCTACCTACTTATTTGAATTCCGAACATACTCCGAGGGGATTTCACGTCGTGATCGTGATCGGTCGCTCAAATTCCCCCGGCTGTTCTACGAATATCAATGTTTTTTTTTTCATATCGATTCAGCACCTAGCACAGGTATAAATTGAAAGCCGCTTTGTAAAAATAACACGTTGCGCATCGTGTCTATTTATGAAGAACGAGAACCGCGTTTTTCATTGAAATAACAATCGTCAGGTAAATGAAAAAGTTTGTTAAGATTTTTTTTTGCATTGAGACTCACGTGGGTGTTGGAAGTTATTCAATTCATTTCACCCACGTCTATTGATTTAAGTCGTAATTGGATTTTCATTTTGTTTGATTTACATTTCTCGTATTTTTACAACTTTTATACACAAACACTCATTGGATTTCGTAATTTACCCTTTAACCATAATTCCTGGATTTTGCCCTTCAAATGCCGAAACCACTTGAGTTTTTGTAGGTTCCACCACCTCCACCAGCTTCCACCTGAATAAAAGGTAAGATGAACTGATTAACATTTGAAGCTGTAGTCACAGTAAAAATTATAATAATCCACTCTTGATTATACATTCACCTCACAAAACGGTTGTTAAAGATCTTAGGTCGTCCAATTTGCATGAAATTGTTTCCAATATTACTTTATGTCATAACGGCCGGTTAGCCGTCTGTTAGATGTTAATCAATATTATTAACAAACTAACATAGTTAGTTAATCTGGGTGAGGTGTGGGCCGTGCCCATGTTAATTGTAGACCCGTTGGTAATTAATAACATAATGTACTTGTATGATACACAGCTTGTTGTGTCTTAAGTTTAGGTTAGGTAAGATAATTTATGCTCGGTTCCTATAAACGAAATGAATCGTTAAATTTACCAATGGTAGATTTTTTATTGATTAACTGGGCATTTGAATATGTAGATTCGTAAGCTAATTTTACTTCTACTTCCATTTGAGAGGGTCTACTATGTAAAGCTTTACGTTCTTTGCTTCATTATGGGTCAAGAGTCTTAAATTTAACCAATAACGGTCCGTAAATTATAGGAATCGGCCATTAGCTACCCCTTTGCTTATTATTGGGAACCTCAGAGCATGCAGACGCCTCGGCTGAGGCTGCACTGTCAACACTTTCCATACAAGCCAAGCGTGTCACCGTTAACCCGCACATGAGTATAGAAACTGACGGTTTTGAATGACGAAGATGACAGAAGGTATGCGCACAACGCACTTTTGATTAGTAGATACTGGCTCTCTAGACGCTGCTGGCGGTGATTCCAAAAATATGTTATATTTAAATGTAACATTAAATCTAAGATATGGAAGAGCGGAGTCTCTTAACACAGGCATTGTTTGCCTAAAAGAAGGCTCCCAATACAATTAATTGTTTATGAACCTTTTTTTTTGTGTTTTTTCCGTGCCCTGTGTTGAGTACACTCGTTGAGTTTTTTTATGGGGTCAGCGAGTCCCGGGATGACGACAGTTGCTACCTACGTACCTATTGGTCTCGTGTTATAGCTATATATATAGATCTGGTGGTCACTTTATCGGCGCCCCCCTATAATGACCCCCTATAATTTAGGCCGGTGCCCCCCTCCGCAATGTCTTGAAGCTGGCCAGGGGCTGTGACAACTTCACCTTCTCCATGAGAATGTGTTCAGGTGGAAATTCATAGATGACTCCGCCCTAGAGTGTAAATGTGTTGCTGTTCGACAAACAAAGAGGTACCTAATATTGTGTCCCGCGTGTCCTGTTGCTTGCACGTTACAGGAACTGACACGCTAAGAAGATGGGAATGTCTTTTCCTATAAGGTTTAAAAACTGGCTCCTTTGTAGCAGTATCACACTGAACAAAAATACATAAAATACTATCAACTAAATTAAAATACATAGAGATACGATATAATTATAATTTGAGTACAAAGGTACTGTTTTCAAAGGTGCTCGGTTTCATTTTGGTATTTTTCCCAATATTACGAAGCTCTTTTTGAAGAGGTAATTAGCATAACACTAACGTACTCCAATAAAAGTTGAAACAAATCTTTGTGTGTATAAAACATTATTATCCCACTCAAGATTAAATGAGATTTTATTTATGAACGTTTCATACGCAGACGTACGTATAATTATAATTCAAATATCTCTGAGGATTCCATTTCGCAATAATATTTATTTTAAGCTCTGCACTGGCCCGTTGAATGAAATGAACGTGATTTTCCCGCCACAAAATGGAATGCATTACGAAAAATAAACGGTTAATTTTAAAACGTATTAATACGTTTTAAAATTATAATTATAAGTGTTGGATCTGAGTTTTATAAATTGTGACAGAGAATAATATATAATGAATCCTATACTAATAAATGAGCAATATTTGTATATAAATATATATATATATATATTTGTAAACACGTTCTCGAAAACGGCTTTACGGTGGCGAAAAATCGATATAGCTTGGTCTTATATCTGGGAAAATTCGTTTTCTCCGTATTTTCACCTGAGCAGACCTTGGTCGCCCAAAGCTTAGAACAAGATGGCTACCTCACATGGCAGCATAGAATTAGTAAGTACCTACTATCATGGCAGCATGGAATTAGTAAGTACCTACTATCATGACAACATGGAATTAATGAGTACCTACTATCATGGCAGCATGAAATTAGTATGTACTATACATGGAATTAGTATGGACTATCCTATACTATTAAATGAGCATTCTCTATGTTAATAAGAGCAGAGCTCTTCGCACAGGTACTGATAATTAAATGACAAATATTTTTTATAACAAACCAGCCCGTCTCATGATATGTGATTACCGACACCTATGAACATTTGCAAAACCAAAAGCATCGCAGATGTGTGATGTGACATCTGAAAGAAAAAGCTGCAATATCTTATGTGCCTGTATATACACCAGGGGCCTATATCCTTCAAACCACAACACACTTAGTTACAGTATTTTCTTAATGTCCCTCGGCAATCTTCGTGTTTCGTCAGTCGTCGGATTTCTTCCAAGTCGATTGAGACCGGACGCTCTCAATCGACTTGGAAGTATATAGAGTTGTTAATAATCTTTTAACTTAATGTAATTTATTTTTTAAATGGGAGGAAAGTTGCTAGACTGACGAAATGCCGATGTTATGTTATGTTTGCCGAGGGACATTAAGAAAATAGTTGTATTGTCTTTCACAAAAACCTCTACTACTAGGTACTATTAAATGCCAATAAGAGATTAACCAAGAGCGCAGTAGGTACAGTCGGGGAAGTTAATGGTTAAGCTAATTGACACTATGTCAATTTGCCTGTTCCATTAGCTTAGCAATTCATTTGCCTGACTTAACTGAAACACAACGTTTACAAGACAATAGAAATATTAAAATTGTTTAATAATAGACTAATCAGCTTTCCAGCAAGCGCTAGACGTATACCTAGGTAATAGTCCTAATTATGTAACCAAGCGCTTGCCGGTAAATGTCAAGTGTTGTTTTCAAGCTAAAATACTTAGAAATGGCTTACTTGCGCTATTAAACGAAAACAATCGCCTTTATAGTTAAACCCTAACTAAAATATATACCTATTATAAATGCGAAAGTGAGTTTGTTTGTTACGCTTTCATGCTAAAACGGCTGAACGCATTTGGATGAAATTCGGCACATGGGTAGACCATGACCTGGGTGGTCCTACCAAGGATAATTTTTATCCCGATATTCCCACAGGATCGAGCTAGTTAATTATATTCGTTATATATACGATCTATATCTAAACATAATTATTGGAAATTATAGTGGGTTTTGTCAGTCTGTGCATTGTTCTTATTTATTACGCAGCGGAGTTTGATTCATCTTCACCATCATTTAGAAAATTTATTCCGGAAACGTCATATAAACGTACATATAATAAAGAAAGATGTTTTGTCAAGTCGTAAACAGCGATCGAAGCTGAGGCGGGTTGATACTTTACTATAATAGTTATAAAAGCTATATTTGCGCAGTTTGTTCTTCGTACAAACTCGTGAAGCGATCGTGCGAATTATACGAAGTCGTGCAAGGTGTTAGCACATCGCTGAATATTCATCAAACTCTCAGATGCTTAAGCCGTTATTAACCAACACATATAACACACACCCACTTACAAACTAAGAAGTTCCACGACACTAATATTAAGTGAATTTAAAGGAATCCCCGTATATCATCATTTGCATTTCTGATCCCAGTAACAAGGAGTTGGTAGTAATAATTATATTATTTTGTTTATTTTTATGCGCTCTAGGCAACTTTGTGCTAAGCCGAAAGACGTCCACTGCTGGACATAGGCCTCATCCAAGCACCGCCACTTCGACTGGTTCACTGAGAAGTGAACCGGTGCTAGTGGTTTCCTGCAGCCTTCACCAGGTCACCCGTTCACCTTGTGGGGGGTCTTCCAATGCTATGTCTTCCGGTTTGCTAAAGCAAATCAGCAGCTATCTCTAAAGCATTTACAGCTAAACTACAAAAAAAAAATACACGCAGTACTTTGTGTTACATCGTTCCAAGTATCTAAAACAAAGCTCCGGACACGTTCGGCATTTCCGACGGCCTACGAGTTGTGAAGAGAGAAACGAAGACGACTAAGTAATTATTACTTTCAAAGGGTCCGTAGCTAACTGCTACAAGTACATCATTAGTGAATACTCAACGAAGGGAGGCCCTTCTAACAAACCGTTTGTCACTGTCGCTTGCTACGAGAAATGCTACGGCGTAGCTCGTAGCTTGATCACGTCAAATTATATTCCAATTTCCACTAGAGTTAAATTTTAAGGTGATTCGGTTATTCGGCACCCAATTAGGACAGGTTTCTAGTCGAAATAAATGAGCCACTAATTACTTTTATAATTTACTTTTGAAGTTTATTAAAATTATTACTTTTTAAGTATAAAATCATATTTTAGGTGTTTTAACCGAGGCGAAAAACTATGCCTTATTTTTTGCTAGACTTTTAATCAAAAGACTTAAGTTTACTTCTATACTCAAAGCTGTTTCTTACAGTCTTCGACGATAAAAGGATACAATTTACAAGAGTGCATAGTGAATATAAATAATTTGGAATAAACGAAGCGAAAACTCAGTAGGTGAGTTAGTTTCCAGTTGGCTGCTGAAAAGATTAATAATTGTGTTCCAGACGGTGCAGCTGTGCAGCTGTGTCATTCAAATTTATTACGAGGTTGTCGGTGCACGCAAAGAGCGCATCATTTCTGACTGACATGTTCATTAAGCCCCACCCCACCCTCGTCGCTACAGCACTCATTACAGAGCACCCTCTATAAAAGAACAGAGAGGAAAATCCCCATCTGAATATTTGGGTCACTAGTTATAGATATATGTAAACTTATGTTGCTGAAAAAGAATTATTTACTCATTTTTTGCAAATCCCTTTTTAAAAAAGCCAATTTATTTAAAGATTCGCTTACGATTCAAAATGTGAATCTTAGTTTTAAATTGGTTGAATGTAATATAGAAGAACCGTAACTAAACTGTTGAAACTGCTGAAACCCATATAGAGATACCGCTTTCATCGCGTGACAAGGCGTGAAATGAGCTCTAAATCCAATCTGGCTGTGTAGGTGGAAAATAAATGGGGGAAGCAACAAACAGATGCTCAAATATGACTTGTTGTAGAAAGGTAAGCAAGTCACGGAACTCCGATGACACATTTTATCGAGGGGCCCGTCAATAGAATCTACATTCCACATACAACAAAATCTACCTAATATTAGCGCTGCGCTTTATTTAATTAGGACTATTTCAAATAGTAGATTATTCTTATGTGATTATGTTGCCGTGCGATGGCCAAGTCATTCTATTTATTAAAGAAATAAAGATGACAAATAGATAGGTACTGAATAAATTAACAGACTTGGTTTTACATTAGATCTCACATCTTTTTACGGTAGAAGAACTGCGTTGCGAGACTTGCATTTATTTACAAGTTATGTTTTTGATGGCATTTATTATTCACGCATTCAAATTGTGCTCTAAGCGAATTTATGAATCGCTCCAAAATACTCTTTTAATCTGTTTGACCACAGAAAATCACTGTTCAGCGGTTTAATGATACTTATACATATTTGAGACCCTCGGGACTTTAATTTGCGGTACTTTGATGAGTAAAGGAGCGTGCCATACTTGTCGATTTACTCAAACGAGGATTATATTTCAATTACGCATATACGTTCATCGTATTCATTTGATCAGTTATATGACGTCACTTGTGCCGATATGAACGTTATGCACGCTATAAACTAGAATGAGTTCATTACTAGATTGGTACATATTGACTGGGTAATGAAGTCATCAAATACAACAAAACGTGCCTAAACAACGATGCCACAGTCTGATAAACATGTTTAGAAACTCCCAAATTACTTTACGTTAATGAATTCAAAATCCAAAACGATGACGCTTCAGAATGCTTATAGGTACTATCATGTAATTAAATTAGATTGTCAGTTATTATAATAATTAGATACTTTAGTTTTTAATTAAAAGGAATCGAACAATTCGTAGGTCGAGCAATCGTAAGTATCCTATCTGTATATATTATAAATGCAAAACTGAGTTTGTTTGTTGGTTTGTTTGTTACGCTTTTACGCTAAAGCGGCTGAACGGATTTGGATGAAAATTGGCTAATAGGTAGACCATGACCTAGGTTAGGACATAGGACACTTTTTTATCCCGATATTGCCACGGGATCCAGACTTATGCGGGTGAAACCGCGGGGCGCAGCTTATAAATACGAAAGTGAGTTTGTTTGTTACGCATTCACACTAAAGCGGATTTAGATGAAATTTGGCACATTGGGTAGACCACGACCTATCAAAGGAAACAGGACACCTTCGGTCCTGATATTCCCACGGGATTTAGACTGCGGTTCTGCGGACTGCGGCGGGTGAAACCGCGGGGTACAGCTAGTAAAATTATAAAATCTCACATTAAATTCAACGACATTTCATACCATACAACGTAACATTATCGGCCTATAATGTCCCCACTGCTGGGTCACAGGCCTCTCTGTGAGAGGGAGTGGGCCGTAATCAACGCGGGCCCAGTGCGGGATGGCAGATGTCACATGTCTTCGAACTTTTGTTTCTAGGATATACCGGTTTACTCACAATGTTTTCTTTCACCATTTTCAGCAGGTGATGAAATAATTTACACAAAGTGAAGTGCCTGCTTGAGATCGAACTTATGACCTGCAAAACGTAAGTGTCGCGGCCGTTACTACTGGGCAACCACCGCTCACACTCTACACTTGATTAGAAAAGGGTACGAATTACCACTAAATTGCACCTATCTAAAGAAAGTAATTACATATCCAAGAACCATGCAGAACCAACAGAATATCTAGTGGCACCGAGTTGCCATGTCTGGCCATACCGCTATTAACCCCGCGATGGTTTGTGTGGTATGTTTAAAGGTTAAACAAATTCATGTAAGCTGTTTTTTAGGTTTTTGATAAATAAACAATAAAAACAAACCGCAAGTGTAAAACCTTGAGTGAGATAGAATTATTCTAGAAAACCTACTATTTCTCATTATAAATTGCGTAGTTTTACAGGGTGTCTCGAATAAGATTCGCAAGTAATATTATTTCATTAAACAGCGGAGGGATATTAAGATTAATTTATTAGGGAGGCGGAGTGGCGGTGGAGTCTTCAAACCAACCTGTTTGCGCCGAGGTCTGCGGTCTACGGATGGCGAGAAGTAATTATGTTGTTTCAATAAATGTTGGATGTATTTCTGCGTATTTATAGCCTTAGAGAAATTGCTTAAAAATTAGTATAAAAAATAGTAAATTTTCTTCGTTTCCACACAAACTACGCAGCTAAGATGTTTCTTTTTAGCCTCGTTTCTGTTTTTTTCGTTTCTTGCTTCGTTCGTATGTTTCCGGTTACTCGCTTTTTAATTTTTTATCAATTGTTGTTTATAGTTCAAAATTAGCGAGTTAATAAATAAGATATATAGTTGGCGAATAAAAAGTCTGACATGGGTCAAACGGAATATGCTTGAAATATCGAGATACTAGTAGTTCCGAAGTCCTTGTCCGTCATAAAAACAATAACTAATGAGCCCGCATAAATGTTTCCATTAAGATAAACGTTATTAATTGCAACACGTCGACGGCCATTCGTAAATGTCTAGTATTTCGTTCGTCATTTCACAAAAACGCTGACGTAAAATATTGGCCGGGACGTTTGTGAATTTCACATAGTAATCTTTTCAGCTGTATCGCGCGACAGCCAGTTACAGAATGATGAATACTTGCGTGTTGAGTACGTCGGCGGGCTCAGCGAGTTATCTCTTTTAGCGAAGACTTTAAACATACTACAATGATCCTTATTGTGAGTACCGCATGGTTGATTCTGGTGTGCTTGTATAGGTGGTGATAAACCAGTGAAAAGTTGACGTATGCACACATTAGCCTCCGCATGTAAACTGGCTACACCGCTAATGTATGATGTACCCACACATGTGTTAGCACCTTCGTCAAACTCACAATACATCATCCAGTGAAACAGACTCAACACGTTAATTTTACAGAAATGTTATTCTTAAAAGATAATTTTTTGAGCTTCAAATATTTTGATGCCTTTCCATATCATTGGGATTAGGCAATTTCCAATTGCCGAAGACAATAATAAAGCAATCTTGATTTTCAAATAAACGAATTACGTGACGTAGATTAAATTAGCTCGTTTCTAAGTGTATTAAAAAGGAGCTTCAAGTTAAAGTTGTTGTTTTTGTTATTTCAATGTTAGAAGTTGTAAAATGGCCGCTGAGGTTTATCGAGTGCTTACAAATAAGTGGCCGGTACGTTAAATCTGTAGTTTTACGAGTATTTGAAGCGGAATTTGTTATTTAATGAAGTTTGCAATAACTGCCATAAGCTATTGACCAAAATGAAACAAGAAATCATAATGAGAGGCATTTATCCTGCGTAACAGTTACGAGAATTAAGCTACAGGTATGGATTAATTATGTCATTTAACTAATTACAAGAAGCCTTAGAAATGTGAACCTTTTAAGATTTTACGCGTGGATCTTAATTATATTAATACGCATTTAATAATATATTCTAAATTGCACGTATTCTGAGAAATAACTTTGATAATAATAAATTATGAAGCGAAGTTGTACTCGTTAACAGGGATCGCTTACTCATTTAACAAACTGTCAATTTAAATCCAATAGATTTAATATCCAAAACTCGTTTATTATTTTATTTAGATACTAAATCAAAACTCACATAAGCACTGTTATGAAAAACGAAAAGTAATTTGAATATTCAATTTAAGCAAAAAACTCATGTTAAATTTGCCGCAGGTCTGAAGGAAATCAGGGCGGGATTACTTTTTCTATAGGTTTTTTTCGCAGCGACTGAAGTGGAAATGTTGAGTGCTTATACGCGTTATCTGAGGGCAAAAGGTTCTATTGTTCACAAAGGATATGTTAGAGATACTCGTGCAGTTAAGTTGGCGAGTTAATTTCGTAATGTGAGGAGTAAATCGTAGCTCATATCTAACCCGTAGGCTCTTTGTGCTCCCACATATTGCCTAAGCTTAATCAGCCTATTATGTTCCCACTGCTCGGACGCAGGCCTCCTCTCTTCAACAGGACGCGGGCCCAGTGGGGGTTGGTAGAATTTTTGGTTTTAGGATATGCTGGTTTTCTCATCACGATGTTTTCCTTCACCGTTTTATTGCCTTGTAAATTATTTATTATATTTCATAGTTTAATTTAATCAATCTTCCTAGCCTTTTACCTAATCAGCTTCCAGACTAATCGAATGCAGCTGAATACCAGTATTTTACATGGAGCGACTGCCTATCTGACCTTTACAACCCAGTTATTGGGTAACACGATACCCCTAGGTATAGTCTAATTAAATATTAGTTACTAAATGCCACTGCGCTCTTCACTAGTTTAAGACGAAGAGAAGAGGGGTTTTATGACTGTGCTGTCCAACGACGGTGCGTAGTAAGTACAAGTATCCTTGCAATAACTGCCCTCTGTTGTAGCTACCTTCACGTGGATCTACCCCAATATCTTATAACATTTGGGTACTCTATCTCATTCCCACTAGGGAATAAGATAGACGTCGGGAATCGCAGGCAGATTCCCGGCCACCGTAGGCGCGGGCTTGCGGACAGTGAGCAATGGATAGCTCGCCGTCCGATAAGGACCAGGCCCGGGTCGACGGCGCGTTGTTCCACGCGCGCCTCAAAGAGATGTCAGCAACTGATGGGGTCCGATAGGACCGATGCCTGCCAAAAGGGATAATGCGGGAAAGTCCGAAAGGGATACCGTGGCCCCAGGCAACGTACAGGCAACTGAAGGAACACGGTCGGGTTTTAGTCAGTAAGAGTCTGACACGCCCTCTCGCTCCACCCAGAGTGGGAGAAGCTGTTTGATAAATTCCCAACCAAAAAAAAAGAATGAGATAGAGCACCCAAATATAAGTCAAGTCAAATAATAGTTATAAGATATTATACCCAAAAAAAGAAATTGTATGACCTACAAGTAGTTGTTCCGGGTCTGGCTGTTTGTGTTTGTGAGTTTAAATGTTTGTAAACGCACCCGCAATACAGGAGAAACTCCTAGTGTGGGGCAAAGTTTAAAAAAAGAAAAACTAAAATGTTATGCTTATTAAAACAACATAGCAGCTATTGGGTAACAAGAGTTAGGTACGTCTAAACAACGAAACTCGTAGTTAATGTTGAGCGATTTAATGCTATTACTAAATTATGCCTGAACTTGTTAACTATTCCCTTGCATTAATAATACCGCAGTTTAAAGTTTCTAATTGGTATCTTAATTACATAATCTGTCTTGACTCCGCAACTTTAGGCAACTTGATCCGAGGATTACCGCGTCCGGTCAGTGACCTACGGAGCTTAGACAAAATGAGCCATAACATTATAAAAGTTAAGTTTTTAAACATTTCTTAAGGATTTTGAGTAATTTCATTTATGTCTTAACTTTATAGTCGTAAGAAGGTAAATAGAAACAGGGATCTATTAAATCAATTTGATATCGAGGTCAGAATAGGAATAAAGGCACGTTTAGTGTAATAGAGGTAAAGACGAGTCGAAAATAAAAAGATTTGTTCACCTATTATGAGTTCAATGTAAAAAGCATCAGTGACGACTGACTATATATTCAAATTTGGTAAGGCTTGCTGCCCCAAACCCTTTTGAATTTTAATATTTTTATGTAAGTAGTAGGTTCGCATGTTTTATACATAACCTGGTTATAAAGGGAAACCTTTTACTAGCGATACAATACTGTAATATATGTATCGCTGTTGGTTACCTAAATAACGGGAAGAAAACACTTGTCAGTTCAGCATTATTGTTTACTTTGAAAATGATATTCATCGTTTAAATATAAATATATTTCCTTCTTTATTGTTCTTGACGGAAATCTTTGAAGATATTGTAAGGTGGCCATGTTATTGCATCGTGACGTGAGTGTTTTGCGAAAACCCACTTGTCATTCCATCGTCTTCTAAGCTTGTCGATGGCAAAAATATTACGAAAAAATATATATTGTTTTTTAATTTTGTTCGGTTCAAAATTCAGCAACGGGAGTACCGTTTGCTGACACAGCAGCTTCACTTGTGCTTGCCTACTTGGGTATGAAGTCTATTTAAGGTTTTCCAAGATGGCCATGGTAACGTCTGCCCGGTTGGGAGGCTTTCTGATGGTTTAATAAAGAAATCAGGTGGTTTTAGCAGCTCCTGCCAAAGATCTCATTTTCCGGTGGCCCCTCCACAGGAAAATGCCATCGGCTGGACTCACGCATCTAAGAAAACTTTTGCGGCTTCTAAGCGTCTGGGGCACTGAGTTATAATTGCTCATTGGGTGGCGTAGTTCATCCTATAGCTTCGTTGCAGCTGGCTATAGTCCTGCGAATTTCTGACTGCTCGATGCCAGTCCATGCGGCTTCACAAGGTCATCGGTCCACCTTGCGGCAGCCCTTCTAACGCTACATCTTCCGGAACAAGGTCACCACTCTTGAACCTTTCGGATGCAGGAGTCCGCTGGATGCGAACACAGAACCGGTCGAAGTGGTGGTGCTTGGGGGAGGCCTATGTCCAGCAGTGGACGTCTTTCGGCGTAAATGATGATGCCACTCAGTGGATACAGCATTCTCAACAGGGTCGGTTTTAAGCAACCAGTGACATCTGGTACGTGTCGTTTAGAGCTGTATGATCCACTAATTTAGTGTGGGCAGATCGGCTCCGTACTGGACAGGCATATTCACATCGTATAAAAACACACGGAACTCGAAAGTAATTAATGTAGTATTTGGATATTTTTGTACTTTCTTCTAATCATGTACTAATTATGTAGTTAGGTTTTAGTAATATTACTCTCTCTGCTGGATAAGTTGTTGAGTAATTTATTCTCTGTTTTTGTTTCGTAAAGTCGTGAACTCACTCTTATGTTCCGAGTGTGGCTTAAGTGAGTTCACTTGCTTTGGAACTGTGTGCACTTAGCTTTAACTTAGCTCCCGCTGAGTAACACTTACAGTACTCATAAATACGGGCAAGAAAGCGAACTGTCTGCGCTTAAAATAATTGTATTATTGACTTACATATTAAGTAAGTACACACATCACACACATCATACATCACAAAATTTCCAACTTATATAAAAATATTCTACTTCTATTTATTTATATTTACGGCAAAAAATAATTGTAAAGTAAACGATAGCAATATTTGTTAAGCTTTAACCAAATCAAAAAGTCACATTCGTAAAATTAAATAAGAACACAGCAATTCTATAAACTATAAAGGATACATAAAATTTGTTCCTTGTTTTTGCGTAGCAACTTTATTCGGGGACTTCATCATCATCACTATTTTAGCCGAAAGACATCCACTGCTGGACATAGGCCTGCCCGAAGTACCGTAACTTCGACCGGTTCTGTGCTTCTAGCGTCCAGCAAATTCCTGTGGCCTTCACCGTCATCGGTCCACCTTGTGGGAGGCCTTCCAACGCTACGTCTTCCCGTACGCGGTCGCCACTCCAGAACCTTTCGGCCTCATCGGCCATCAATGAGGCAATACGAGCAATGTGCCTTTCTCCTGCTACTTAAGTTTGACAGTTCTTCGGGCTGGATCGGTTTCCTTGGCATGGCACGTGCAATTAACGTTATGCTATAGTACAAAATAAAAAGGTATAAATAACAACAGTTTCTTTATTTGGCACGTAAACGAATGTTTCTAATAATACTCCACTTTTTTTACGAGGTCTACCACGCTTTGAAAAACAAATACGAATACTATGCAATGAAAGGATATCGTGAC
The DNA here is from genome assembly GCA_949128155.2 of Xanthia icteritia. Classification (NCBI taxonomy): domain Eukaryota; kingdom Metazoa; phylum Arthropoda; class Insecta; order Lepidoptera; family Noctuidae; genus Xanthia; species Xanthia icteritia. The sequence continues at coordinate 15,273,674 of OX421941.2, forward strand.
GAAAGGGACATCCCCAAATTGGATGAGATTAATTCATCAATGGAAGCTGCACGTAGCCATTCGAGGTCGGATTGAGCCGAGGACAAATAAATTGGAGGTATCCTATTTGCCCGTGATGCGTCTAAGGCCAGGTGCCTTAGACGCATCTGGCACCTGTCCCACAATCAAATAGGTAGCGACTAGCTATCGACGATTTTATCGTTCAAAAAAGACACAAAGGGTTGTAGGTCTCGTGTTAGTAAAAGAGATACATATGTCAGTTGATCGCTGACTGTTAACACTGCCGGCTAGTGTGGCAGTGACAAGAGCTATCAAAGAGAGTACTCGCTCGGCGACGCTGTTTGGAGGACAGAACACACAATGAGAGACTCACGCTTGGTACATACGCATCATCATTATCATCATTTCAACCGAAAGACGTCCACTACTGGACATAGGCCTCCCCCAAACACCGCCACTTCGACCGATTCTGTGCAGCGAATAATCGGTCGTCGCTGTCACGCACTCGTTGCTCGGCCACTCGTTTTTAGCTGGTAGATCTACTCGCTTCTCGTTGATCGCCGACGGTGGGACAGGTACCTAAAACACGAGCCTCAACCCTCAAACTACATGATTGTAAGAGAACATAATATTGTGAAGATTGTAACTTTTCTTGATTGTACAATTACTATTGTAGCGGTTAGCACCGCTGGTTAGATAAATAGGTACTGAACTATTTTATAACTAATTGTAAACACTGCACAAGCACATTTCATAACCTATATTAGTTACATCATAATTTCTCGTTTGACATTCCAATCTGTCACATACACATTCCGTTCACCATAGACACCAAACGAGAAGTATATCATTATCTATTGCTTAACACGACTAACAAAATATATTTACAACTACTACTTATTTACTATATTTACAACACACATTATATCTATAAACATATTAAATAATTCTAACAATTATTGACATTCCACACAAATCATAAAATGTACACATGTTTGTAGTAACGGAGCGTGCGTTACTACACTATCTATACACTTGGGATAAATAGTTGAAGTTACGCAGTAATTTGCACGAATTTGATGCTTTTAAAAATCTAATTAATGTTTACTTTAACACCAAAATAAACTTCCCTATCTATTTTTTGGGTCACATAGGATGCCACATTGACAGCAATTACATTCCGTAAAAATGGGGTCATGCTTTAAAATTCACATTAGACCATATTATTCGAAACTAAAAAGACTAAAAATCTTGGAATTGAGTTGCTCGCTCTGCTAACCACAAAACTTGACATTCTAATTACTATGCAAAATCACATTTTTATATACACATTGACATTGATGAATATTATATACAAAATGACATGAATATTTACTTTGTAAAGTATTACTTTGAAAGTACTGGGTATTATTTTTTCTTTTATCTTTCTCAGTTAGTTTTAATGATGGTCTGGCAGTTTGAGTATTTTATGCGGCCCACCCAAATGACCTTTCTTTGGTATTGTTCGTCGAGTCGTTGAGCTCCTTAAGTTCTGAATTGAGCTACACGATTACTGACAAATGCTTGCACTGACTGTACTGATACACTCAAATTGTGTGGTTCTTTCCTCAAAAGACCATTTCAGACACTTATCTACATGGTCCTCACATAATCTGACTAAAATTATGTGTGGACTTCGACCCTTGAGTTTGTTTCGCCATTTATTCTCAGGGGTAGGAAATGTCGACTCCATCTAGCTTATTTATTTTATTTTATTAAGACGTGTAAAAGTGATTCCGATACACTATTTACGGAATAAACAATTTCATTCCATTTAATTTTATTTATTATTTTTGCCCCACCTTTTTATCCGTCAGCAAGCAATTGTATAATGTATTGTTCCTTTACGTTATCAAGTTACCTTCCCTTTGACTGCAGATTAACTAGTGGACAGTTTGCCTGTTTTTTTTTATTGCGCGTCAACACATTATGGATGCACGTACCGTGTCGTGCTAATTCACACCAACTATTATTATTGTTACTACTACTATTTCACTAGACTTCGACCCACTTTGACAGCGGGACAAAGTGGGTCGAAGTCTAGGGTGAAAAGTTACTTCTGTGATTATCTTCTGCAGTTTTTGACAAGGTAAAGGGTAAAACAGCAAATTGATGTCTATAACTAATAGTTAGAGACTTCGTTGATTTTCGGTTTCTTCAATACGGAGTAGGTATACCAAACCTACTTTTGCGGACACATATGCTTATTCACATTTTACTATTGTAATAAATTAATATAAAAATAAATTATGTCTCAAGTTCGACTAATCTCCATCTTCGAAAATATCAAATAGGAACCGCATTTTCTCTCAGAGCAGTCGTAGGTAGATTGGTTTCGAGAATTTTTGTACTCAAAATGAATACTAAACGTTTCCCGGATTTAAGTTAAAATTGCTGTTTTAGGCAAACACATTTGCATTTAATTGTGTTTTAAACTTTAAATCGACGAATCTAATTACCACTTTAAGCTCCTCGGATCAAAGTGCACCGGGGTCGCAGGAAAAGTCCTTTGGTCTATAAAAGTCCTTTGGTCTATAAATCTTTTGAGCGGTTTCCGCCGACTTTTTCCAGCAAATTGATTAAATCCTGTGAGGCGTTCGATCTCCGGAGCGAGTCGATCTCGCCGCGTGAAACCTTAGAAAAACATTTTATTATCTCTTAAAACATTTTCCCTATATCAAGGGAAAAGTCGCCGACAGTAGGAGATAAGAGACTCTCGCAGGATGCGATTATAAACCGCGCATCGATTGGCTGCTGTTCTGACAACTAATATTATAGGGTTTTTGATTATTTTCTGAATATCTTCAAGAAACACGGTAAAACTTCGCTATCGCCGTGACGGTCTTAAATCGACTATTACTCAATGTTTGGGTTGCGATATAGATTTATTTTTAGTTTTGGATGGGTCTACCCTTTATAACAGAACTTTTTATGTCATAATATTATTTTGCATAACAGCGGATAGCATAAACTTCATTTCGCAGAAAATCGTTTGGCATACACTCATTTATCATACATTCAAAACTCATAAATTTGTAAGTCAGAATCATCTTTAGCCATACGTTTCATATTCCTAATAAGCAGAACCAACATATCGCAGAAAGTTCACACAAACATGCAAACATGCAAGCATACACCATGCATGCAGCAAGCATGCGGCATGCAAGCGAGCATGCAACATGCAGCAGGCATGGTTTCTGTCATGGTTCCGGCGCTGCGGGGCTCCGGCGGTCCCACGCGAGCTCATCGTCGCAGATGGTTTTGACGCTCACGGAACACCGCAGCTCGCGGGCCGCCTCGCGTCTCCGCGCCTACGCGGGCTTAAACTACACTCTAGGGGTAGAGCAAACAAGACTACGTGGAGTCGGTTTTGCAGCGATTCGCGTCTGTCACTAACTTTTGTAGCACATTATATTGACTTTTTAAGAAAATATTTTAATTTATTTTAAGACTAGCTGCCCGCCCCGGCTTCGCACGGGAGCACTAAGTACTTATCTATGGCGCACCTACCTATCTACCTACCTACCTACTTACCCTACCTACCTACCCTACTAACCTACCCTACCTACCTACCCTACCTACCCACCCTACCTACTACCCTACCTACTCTACCTACCAAACCTACCTACCTACCCTACCTACATACTTACATTCCTACCTTACCTACCTACCTACCTACCTACTTACATACCTACCTACCCTACCTTCACCTATTTATCCTAAGAACCTTGTCCTGAGAATAACGAACACAACAAATAAAGAATTAGCGAAATCGGTCCAGCCGTTCACGCGTGATGCCGTCCAAGGGAAATAGGGATTCATTTTTAAATTAATTGATTTTTATTCATTTTTTTCCAAGCGCTTTCAAACTTCCTTCCTACTTACCTACTTTTCCAGTGGATTTTCAAAAAATTGAAATACTATCGTGAATTCATGCAAGCCTAGTACTTTTTGTTAGGATTTATGGCAACGACAGCTAGGAACAGTTTGTATTAGATAAAGAAAATTGGGGTTTTTACGTTTTTCCGGCAATTTTTCCAAGTTTCTCTTCATAAGATACTTCCTCGAACTTCACGGAATATTTAAAATAAAAAAATTGCTTACCTACCTCCTACCTACCTACTACATACCTACCTACCTACCTACATACATAACCTACCTACCCTACCTACCTACCTTCTAACGGGGGATATCATAAATGCAAATGGATGAAAACATGATTTTTCTTCATATCTAGGCCGAGACGAATGAAAAAAAAAACTTCGAAATCAGTCAATCCGTTCTCGTGATGATTGTCATAAAAAAGCCGTTCCATACAAAATTAATTAAGTAGTGTTTAATGATGAAATACTATCGTGTTCATGCAAGCCTAGTACTTTTTGTTAGGGTTTATGGCATGTATACCGGGACATCATAAGTGCAAAATTTATTAAAACATGATTTTTCTTCATATCTTTTTTTCTCGTGAATGTTTCCAATGTTTTAGTAGTTATTCTGCTATTCGGGGAGCAGACAAATCCAACGAATCAAAAACCATGAAAATTGGTTCAGCAGATCTCGAGTTATAAGTGTTGTAACAAACCCGTCTTTCTTTTATATATATAGATTTAAAATGCTATTTTATAGAAATGGGAAAATGCCTAATAAAATTATTCCAAATAAAATTCTTCCATCTTAAAAGTATGGCATTATAAATTCGGATGCATAAACATTCGGCCAAACAATAATTATATTAAATAATTATTATGCCTTTAAAATGTTCGTTTACAGAAGATTATGCCAAGTGTCAGTGCCAAGTAAATTTCGGAACATCAGGATTCTGCCAGATAGAGGGGACTCGTTTTGGATAACAATAATGGTTTGTGAATTGGTATCTACAGTATCTTAAATAACGAAAGCGTCCCCTTTAACTCGCAATAGTACATCGTCCAAATATGTTTTTTTTTTGCTTTTTTGGACGCTATGCTATAACGGGTTAACAGGAACGCCTTTCGTTAATTAACATACTGCCATATGTTTATATTAATGTCATATTTCTTATAAGAATTTCTTAAATAGATCTTTCAGAAAATAAATCTGTAAATATTAACAACAATCATAATATTGCAGGTTACACGGAATATTTATAAAACCTTGCTCCCGCATGCTCCAAACCAAGTAAAAGGCATAAACGATGGATGTAGCTAGCATAAACAACCAAATAACTGACTCACACAACCCATCTGCAAAATTCAATGCTTTTACCATCTCTACTGAAAATAATATAATCAATACACTTCGTTCGGTTTCCACGCCTTATCTGTAAAGATTTATGCAGCTCTGGTTTTGCGCCAGCGCCATTTCTTCTCATGCATATAAACAGAGAAGAAAATTGTTTATTTCCTGTCTCATCGGCTTTCGGAAGCTTTCGGAGACTTTCGGAGGCTCTCGGCTTCATAATGCGCCGCCGCCGTCGGCTTCGCTCGGGACGTTTGTATTCGTCAATTGTTTATCTTAGTCATTAGTTACTGTACGAAAACATTTAATTCACTTTTATTTTTGAGATACGAAGGTTTCAATTTTAATTTCGTATACTATAAATACCTATATATGTATTTTAAGTACCTAGGCGATACATATATACCTACCTTTCGATCTTTTATTCAAAAATAAAAGATTGAAATCTTAAAACAGATATTTTATATCTTGGCTTCCATGAACGTACTAGTTTATACTATTTGATATTATGTAAGAAACATCTTGCCTGATAAAGGGCAATAGGCTGGCTCCCAATACCTACCCTTACTACATATTTACTTATTACATTAGTTACTAGTATCTTACCTCACTGGTTATCTGTACTTGTAAAATAATCCTGCTCGTTTGAGAAATCCAAGCTTGAGGCTAAATGTTATGAATAAGAAGAATGTCAATCATATTACATTCACACAATATTACATATTTTATATGAAGTGTAAAGGTTATTTACATTAAAAAAGGACTTCAGATACGTGTAGTAGTTTATGAAGCTTTAATCACCACTTTTTGCATAAAGATCGGTAGTTATAGTGGCGGTAGTAAATGCAATAGGCGGGAAAGTCTACAACTAAGGTGAAAATAAGCTTCCTCGACATACAAAAGAAAGCTACAGCTGGTAGTCGTAGTCGTATAAACTACCTACCTATATTATGTAAATAAAAGCAATGTTCGATATGCGCATATAGTGGAGGTGATCACACGGGTGTCGCGCGGCGTCAACTTGACGGGTGTCTCCGCAAGCCAGCAGCGAGCGCAGACAACTTGCGTAATAGAGTTGTCTCGCCGGCCACCTTACTCCGTTACTCAGAAACTTTCACTCCTGCTTATCCCACGTTCGGAATTCAATATACCCAGGTAATACCTGCGGATTAAATACCTTGTGCTAAGATACTTAGGTTACTTCGAAGTTCACGTTTATTAATTACCGTTGTTAAAGCGTTCAACTTTCTTGTTCTAATCGTCGTGAAACCGGAGCCTTGAAACATAAAGTGGGTATTAGAAGGTGGCTCTTGTTTAATATGAGAATATTATGGCTTAATTCTGTTAATAATAGATAAGAAGATATTTTAATTCGAAAACTAATCTTAAAATATATATACTCCATTTGAAATAAGATTAGATATTTAAATAAACCTTTTTTACAGCTCGTTCAACCGATTTTGACTTCTATTGCGTTGGTGGCATGACAAATGGCAGCTGCAGTAAACAGTTGGCATTGTAACCACATTTTTGCTTTTAATGCCATCCTACGGTATAGAAGTCAAAATCTGTTGAAAGGACTGTAAAAAAAGGTTTATTTAAATGTCTAATCTTGTCTCAAATGGAGTATAGTCATAAGAAAGCATAAAACTAAACAATAATTTAAGTTCGAAACACGACTTGAAACAAGCATGCCCAAAATATTCATTAATATTCACTATTTTTGTGACAGTTGCGGTAATTAATCATTGTAAAGTGGAGTGGAGTAGAGTGGTAATTCAATTTATATTTCTCTCTGTCCAATTTAAGTACTAAATGTTGTTAATAAATACTATTGACCCAACAGTGGCATCTAAATCTGGGACCAAATTTATCCAGAGTAGAGGAAAACCTCTGGAGACTAGACCTATTCTAAGCTTGAAATCGAGTAGGTACCTGTCATCTTCTGTTCAACTTTAAATCTTTAAATCTTCTCATTCTTTTAAAATAATATATTAATTTTATTTGTATATTATATACGCAAATAATTAATATTCACTATTTTAATTAAATTTTAATCTGTCAGTCACAAAATACACATTTATGTCGTGTCGATTTATCAAGTCGACTGCTGCTATGGAGGTCTTATGCACTTGCGTTTACGAATAATCGCACAACAAAAGCCCTAGTGTGAGTTTCTTTTAACCATCTCGACTTTACGCATCGACCGCGTTCAGCGCTCCGATTGGCCCTTCGCTTGGCTTTACTGGTGAAAGGTTGTTTGTCGAAAGGTTGGTAACTGGTGAACCATAAATCATAATTTATGTTTAGTTAAATATGAAATTTTGATAGATCATGTATGTGGATACCTATTTAATAATATGAGTAAGGACTATTTTGGAGTTCCTTTGAAACTTACGTTATCATAATTATTTGGTTTTTCTATTTTGCGTAAAACAATTACTCATAGCAGAAGAATCACGGCATTTTACATCCGCTATGATGTTAGATTATTATGCTATCCTCACACACATTGAACCCACATTAAAAGTCAAAGTCAAATAATTTATTTCAATTAGGCACAAAAAAGGCACTTTTGAACGTCAACATTTAAAGAAAAATAATAATTGATTCTAGTCGCCCCTTCCAAAAGGTAGTTTTCGTATGGAGAAGAATGAGTAAGAAACTCCAGCGTTACTCTTTTTAAAATGTTTTCACAATATCTTGTATATATCAATTATATAATTATATGTGAAGACGATGCACCTAGAATAAGATTACTATACCACGATAGGTAAAAATAATGAAAGATTAAGGAATGACAGATAAATTAATTATGTGATAAATGCATGGTGTTCACATATTTACAAACATTGTAAAATTATACGATATTCCTAACATTTCTACAAGTAATAGGTACTAATAAGTCAGTGTGTGAGTTCAAGTAATCACAGAATGTAAAATCAATATTTAAAAAAAATAAAAAAACCTAAACAAGTTTTATTTTATTGTCTATTTGATATATCTTTCAGTTGATAGCTCGGTGTATCCGTATCCGCAAGTCGCAAAATGTTAAAAACTGTGTAGATAGGTAACTTATATCTTTGTTTCAACAGTGTTTTTGATAGTGGAAGTACAACCTAAAATATACCGTAAAAAAAATGTAGTGTACCTAAGTTTTTAGCTTTTATTTTATTCTCAAATTACCTACAACTTTCATGGGTTAATGATTTTTCATGTTTTTCGGTTTTTACTAACGTGTGCAATTGTATATTCTTCAAAGGGGTTGGTCCTCCGGATGGGAACACTTGAAGATGCAATGCACGGACAACTGCCTAATCTCTTGGTACCTCGGTAGGAGATCCATCGGCTATAGGCGAGAGCCGCATGATCCACGGCCTTTTGAGACAGTCGTGTAAAGTCAAACTGACAAGAATGATGGTCTTCGACGTCACGTATGTTAGTACTTAAGATACTTAGGTGACTGAAGCGGTAGTAAGAGCTTCAGAGGTGATGGCTTGAGAACCACAGCGATCCATTTCGCCAAAATGCGAAGCATCACTGAAGTTATGTAAGCTGGGTGCCTTGCTTCCTTTCGTAGAATATAGTTGTAAAAATACCAATTAATTCTACTATACAATTTGCGTATAATACTTAATGTTTTCAGTACTAGTTGGTGGCAGACACGTTTTCATACAATTATGTGTCAAAAGGTGCGCATGGCGATCATTGGCAAACGCAGATCAAATCAAGTTCTAGATATGCTGGGGTATGTAAAAATTGTTAGGTATGTGATTTATTGTCTGACCATATATTTAGATCAGTCAGAAAATAAAGCTATTAGTTTTCGGTTAGTTACCAGTACAAGTATATATATATATAGGTATGTAATCTATGTCCGTAAAAATTAAAATTAAATAATGATCCGACTTCCAATAAAAAGGTCTTTGGTTTCGTATTTTCATGTTTTCAAATTGTAAGTTTTTTTCAATTACACCATAAATAGATAGCTAGCATTATTTATTTTGCAACTTTAGAATGATTCGATTCTATAAATAGAATCGAATCATCCTAAAGTTGCAAAATGTTGTGCAAACTTACTATTTATAACTCTGCAGAACATGCAACTGTTTGCAACCTTTCGAATTTAACCTGCTTGTTAGTTCGCTGAAATGAAATAATGAAGTTCAATAATATTCAATAAGGAAAATTCAGAAATAACTCATATTCAATCAACTATCGCAGTCCACTGCTGGGCCTCTCCCAGGCTGCGCCACAACACCCTTTCCACCGCCTTTCGCATCCAGTCTGCCAAGTCTTAAAGGTCGTCGGTCATCTAACTGGGGGGCATCCCACACTCAAATTATCCCACGTTATCACTGGGTTACGCACAACGGATATGTGATTAGTCATTATCATATTGAAATGTTTTTTAACATACTTATTTTTCAGTTAATATTGTAGTTGATTGTTCGTTGTGATCCTTGACACTTGTTACTACATAAAATAAAACAATGTTAGTTAATTCTGTGAGTTATTTCTTAATTATAGTGTTGCCATTACTCGAAGTTCACTGCCTCTCCTGCAAAAACACAATGTAAGTAAATTATTTCACACTGTTTTCTTTACCGAATGCAAATCGCCTTTTTCCTCGATGCAATATATCGGTACAGAAGTCACATGGCACTATTAAGCTTCTGAATAGTATAGGTTGAACTTAATACTCGCCATAACTAATTGATTGAAAAGGTTTCGTAGCCTTTTGTATGAGACACTTGAACTCTCAGACTAATTGTTTGTTGTTGTTTTTAAATACTTTTCCTCTGTTTTTGTAATTATTAGTGTAACTGTCATGCATGAACAGTTCACCTAGTGACTTTAAGGTTTTATTTATTACTGGTAATTTGTGAACAGCGCTGTGGGCTACATTATTACTTAAGTTATTTTTGTTTTTCTGTTGTAATATTGCATAATGTAGCTGTTTGCTGTTCCTACTAACTAAAAATAAATTTAAAAAAATGTATTTGAAAATACTGTTAGAGCTGCTGACTGAGATCTGAGACTATCTTTGCATTGTACAAATTCAATCTCTTTTGTATTATATGATTGCATAGCACAGGTGTGTAATATGTACGTGTATAGTACTATGTACTGTTACTGCTACTATATAAAAATCCAATTTACTGGGTAATATGTCTTTCATTGACTTGAATATAGTAACGAACTTATGTATTTTAATTTTCAGCGGGAAAGTTTGTAAACCAATATGTAAATCAAATTGTACTAATGGCTATTGCAAACATCCCGATGAATGTGCGTGTAATGCTGGGTACATGAAACGTAACGATATCTGCGTACCTGTATGTGAAGGACTCTGCTTGCATGGCACCTGTGTCGCTCCGAACACGTGTCGATGTGAATCTGGATACAACACTGTGAACGACACATGCGTAAAAGAACACATCTCTAGGAGTACCAACGAAGAAACAACTACGACAACAAAGAATCCATTCAACACGATGAGTGCAGACAATTATCATTACAATCACACTGAAAATACAACAACGCCAACAACGACTACTCCTGTGCCATACTTTGTGAGCAACAGCAGTTCTACGGTAAGAGTTGTTGACAATGATGCGAGTACTACTGTCACTTCGGGAGATCCGATAGAAACTTCGTGGTAAGTTTAAGTTGTGTTCATTATTTATTGATTTTAGTTTGAATTATAAGCTAATTGTGCTCAAATCCATGCATTTCATTTATTGCAGGCAACTATACAAATAACATTTAACAAAATACCATTTTCAATTTAGAATTTAGCAAGACATTTATTGATATTAATTAAATGAAATAGGAAATTTTTCGTTAGCAGGAATATTGACATGACTGTTATACTTACGTACTTAATGAATTTACAACATTGTTCTGTTTCTGTCAATCGTTTGAAGATGACAGAGACGGCGCTAAATAATATTTGGCGCTAAAGGTGTTTCAAAAACATATTTATTTAGTTAATATGTTTAGAGACGTCGTGGTGCAAGCGGGCCTAAATGGGCAGCACATTCAGATCCCAGTGCTACGGCTACATTGTCGCTATAAAGCGAACTACACTTCGCACGCTCTCTCTCGATGTCTCGCTGTAAAACAGTGAGCGCGCGAAGTGTAGTTCTCTTTATCGCGACAATGTAGCCGAGCATTACAGACACAGCAACATTATTCTGATGGTTAGTTAGCTTCCAGTACCGTTTCAAGACACTCAAACTAAAATCAATTAACTTTTTGTGTTTACTTTTCAGGTTGCAACATGGAATGTTTATTTGGATACCGATAATCGTAATAGTAACTACTGGACTAATATTGCTACTGGTTTGGCGACGGATACCAACAAAAATCATTAATTTCTTCAAAAGAAGGAGTTATAATGTTCAAGGTATGTTTCATCAGTAGATGCAAAAGATTTCTAAAGTAATAAATAAACCTGATTGCTGAGTATAGGTTCCTGGGTTCCATCCCTAGATTGGGCAATGTGTCATTCGGTTTTAGCATTAAGTTTTCTCTAAGTCCGTCTGACTGCGTTGTAACGTTATTACTATTGATTTGTTTTTCGATTAAAAGTTCTTCATTTATTTCTTTTAATCGCGATACCCGGTTCAGACCGTGATACCTTGTGTGATGTGTTTATTTTTTATTTCAGGTGCTTTCCTAAAAAGGAATGAGTCAAGTTCGTTTGAAAGCTTAGAGTTCACAATAGCTGAATGAGAGGGAAGCGCAGTGTTACCTAACAAACGATATTTTCGGTTGCATCGATGTAGCAATTAAGTATATTTTGTAATAAATAGCATAACATCTCGCCTTATTTCCCTGAAGGGTAGGGCAGAGGTTTATCTGTAGTACAGTTGCTGCAAGCTTGATTTTATCCTCTTTTATTCTACCTTATTCTTTAAAGCCAGGAAATTTTAAACCGATCAAATTGATACGCAATCCCAGTAGAAAGGTTTTCCATGTCTTGGTGCATATAATTACGGTAATGCTCTCTCGCTATTTCTCATGATCGGATCGGAAAAGGTTTGGTTACCTATATAAAAATATTTGGTAACTTTGAACAAATAATAATATGTGAGCGGTTATGAATGGTTCATATAAATGGTTTTCTTATTTTTGTTGTCATGAAATACTTACTATAATTAAGATGGCAAGACTCACGTATTGCATAGAGTAAGTTCCTATACAATAGTCATATTATTATAACCTCTTAGTTCCCTTTTAGTCAAGGACATTGAACCATTAGCCCAGGTTTGCACGAACGTGTTCTTATCGCGGTGATTTTTTTTCGTACACTGGATTTTCAACTCTTGGTGTCAATTTTCCCAAGTTCTGCACATTCTCAATGCGGGTCAACTGCTGCAGTCTTCCACAGCATTCCTCCCCTTAGCTATTTAAATTATTGCCTGTTTTCACTGACACAAGGCGACACTTAAGTGCGCTCCTGGATTTTCAACTTTCAGCGCTAAACCGAGCTTTGAAAGTCGAACAGAGCGTTTTTATTTAGGCATTCATTTCGGTGTTCTCTAGTGTTAGTAAAACGTAATATATCTCCTATTTATCAAAACGTCTGCAATAAGGAAAGCGCTGGCGTTATCAAAGCGCTCGCGAATCTTTTCCTAAAAGAACTCGTGATAGATGACAATCGTATCGTTTGCTCCCGGCTAATTTACTTTATCTTGCAATAGTATTGGCACACAAGTTATTTATTAGTAAATGTTGACTTTCTTTTATCTATGTGGTTTAGTTCTGGTCAGTTAATTTGGAAGTGTGTGCATACTTTGTATTATAGTCAATCTACCTAGCGTTTTACCAACTATGTTAGAGTCGGCTTCCAGTCTTACCGGATGCAGCTGAATACTAGTATTTTACATGAAGCGACTGCATTTTGACCTACACCACCCAGTACTGGGTAACACGATACCACTTTGTAAGACTGAAATTACATAACTGTCACATTGGTCTTATAACAAAAATAGAACTTGACGTTTTATGGCATGAGTGCCACTTAACCCTAGGGTCGTAAAGCAATTAGGTACGAGGATGAATATACGAATAAGTGTTTTAGTTTCAAATTAGAGAGGGGCCGACTATGACTTTGGCCGACTAGCCAACTAGTCGGCCAAGCCGATCATTGCTTTCGGTTGACTTCGAGTGACATCGGCAATGTTCGTGACTACGCTTTCGGCGCGCACAGTAGGATGAAAATCGATCTTCATAGACTTATAGATCAAGTTAGTAATTTTCTCGGCAGAAATGGCTTTAGGTATCGCATAATTATAATTTGTTGTTGTTTATTACTATTTAATGCTATTTCAGTTTTTCAATAAACGTTTTTCTTTACATTATAGCACTTGGTTGAAAAATATGTAAAAAAGGACATATTTCGACTTGGGTACAAGGCCTAATTTCCCCTAACACGATTATACCCCCGCGCACGCATAAGATTTTAGGAGAAAAGAAAAATGTGTTTTTAGAATATAAAAAAAAGTTTAATCTGTTTATAATTGATATTAGGTACTTAATGGTTATAAATAAATTATATTAACAGAAATGTAATAGCTACCGGTTAAACATAACACATTTTATGGAAAATAATTAATATATTTATGCATAATATTGGCTCTTAGAAGCCATTAAAAGCAAAAACCCGACACTTTAAAATTTAAGCTCCAATGTCTTCGAGAGCCTTTTCTCGGTCCACTTTGCGACTCAGGCGGATTTGTCGGGACATGTTTTTGTTTACATTGCATTTGTTCTATTATTGTTTACGTGCGAGCTAGCGTTTCTTGGTGTTTTAATTTAAAACAAAGTTGAATTAAGTAGCTAACGCAGTGTATATTATTTTATTAGTAGTAGAACTACCTTATTGAAATTGATTGCGTTATGTCAAAGAAGAAATCACGGATTTGGACTTTCTTTGACGAGTTGGAGGGAGAAGGAGGTAGTAAAGTGAAGTGCAATCAATTGATTTAAATCACCTTCTTTTAAATTTTTAAGCATATTCACACGAAATAAAAAAGGGCCGACTAGTCGGCGGTTTTAGCTGACTAGTAGGCGACTAATCGGTCACTATTATAAATGGATTACGTTTTCATAGGTACTAAATACTCTGGGATCTTAAAAGTGATGCTATTCTAGAGAAGGACCTAGAGTTATAAAATACGAGTCCCACAAGGGAGCGTATTAGGTCCCCCATTGTTTTGATCATCTATATATATAAAAGAAAGACGGGTTTGTTACAACACTTATAACTCGAGATCTACTGGACCAATTTTCATGGTTTTTGATTCGTTGGATTTGTCTCCGCCCCGAATAGCAGAATACATCTTAAAAACAATGAAAACTCGACGAATACATAATTATGAAAGATGAATAATTTTAAATAAATGCTCCTTTGTTTCGTACCTGTCAAACATTTGTTGTCTATCCTGTCAAATACTGTATAAGTAATGATTGACATTTATGCGTGTGTTCAGAAATAATGACAAATGATTACCATTTACGCGTGCGTTCATAAATTTATTTTGTGTAAATTAAAGTTTATATTTCCGAAAACAATTTCTAAGATTTATTCTATAGGTTAACGAAAGCGTAAATGTCTTTTTATGTTGTCTATGATTTTTCTAAGATAAATAATTACAAAGGTTAAAAAGTGCACTATCCAAATAATAGTCTGTGATCTAAACTATTGTCTATGTCTCGAAAGTTCATTTACTGTTATATTTGTTTGTTTTGTGTGGTTTTGTGCGAATACATATTCAGTATTACTATTAATAACAATGCCGCGTCCTAGAAGATCTAATCTTTCCTAGCGAAGCCGTAATGCAATTAGGCAACGGAACATCGCGAGTCAATTATCTGATGAAGAACGAGAAATTGCACGAGAAGAGCGCCGCGTTAGTATGGAGCGAAGAAGGGCCTTAATCCGTGCTTCTCAAACACAAGAGGAAAGAGAGGCAGCCCGTGAAACGGCTAGGTTAGAAACGAGAAATCGTCGAGCTTATCGTACAGATCAACAGAGGGATAATCTTCGAAGTGCAAGAAGAAATGGTTCAAGTGTTGATTTGAATCGAGCAGCGTTTTTATATGATTGCACCATCGACTACAGCTTGCATCGTTTAGTTTGCATTGGTCCAATGGACGTTGTTTGCCAGCATTGTGGCGCACTGAAGTTTGCTGGTGAAACGCCTGGTTTGTGCTGCCTTAGTGGTAAAATTTCGACATGCTTCCCATCGAACCCACGTGACCTGTGAAACAAATACAAAGATAACATGTCAGAAGACATTTTACATCGAATTCGTGTCAGCACAAGAAATCTCGATCTTGAAGCGAATGAGGAGATGCATAACCAGGCTTTACTCTTGATCGAAGATATGTGTTACCTCATGTGCGGCAGTTTGTTAGTCAGGTTAGGAATGCCAGCGCCAGATCGCGGAATGAATGACGCATTTAATAGAGAATTTGAACGTGAACGTGAATATGATCCACATGCATTAGTCCAATCAGTTCAAACGAACGTACCACTGTTGAATCCTAAACAGAGGGAAGTCTATGATACATTGATTAATGCAATTGATGATGGAAATGGTGGCTTATTTTTTCTGGATGCCCCCGGTGGAACTGGGAAGACATTCCTCATGTCATTGATTTTGGCCACTGTACGTGCGAGATCCGAAATTGCGGTAGCAGTTGCTTCTTCTGGAATAGCGGCCACATTGTTTGACGGATGCCTTACGGCTCACTCAGCGTTAAAATTGCCATTAAACCTTCAAACTACTGAACAACCGACATGTAACATTTCGCAATGGCCAAAGTTTTAGTAGCATCAAAAATAATCATATGGGACGAATGCACAATGCGCACAAACTCGCATTGGAAGCACTTGACCGAACATTAAAAGATCTGTGCAATGACTCAACATGTTTTGGTGGTGAAATGATTTTACTATTTGGCGATTTCCGACAAACACTACCAGTCATTCCAAGATCTACTGCTGCCGACGAAATAAACGCTTGCCTCAAAGCATCAAATCTGTGGCGATATGTGAAGAAACTTCAACTGTTCGTAAATATGAGAGTTGCATTGTTGAACGATCTATCTGCTGATGATTTCTCCAAGCAATTACTGACTATCGGTAATGGCCGTGTTCCTGTTGACGAATCGAGCGGATTGATTTCATTTCCTCCAAATTTTTGCAATTTCGTCTCATCGAAAGACGAGCTTATCAACAAAGTATTCCCGGATATCATTGCTAACCACAAAAATACTAAATGGTTAAGGGAGCGAGCAATTTTGGCGGCTAAAAATAAAGATGTAGATGACCTTAAATTTTATAATTCAGAATCAAATCGTAGGTACTCTGTATTCATTCAAATCTATCGACTGTGCAGTGTAACAAACGAAGATGAAGCCACTAATTATCCAACTCAATTTTTAAACTCCTTGGATGTGCCTGGTTTACCACCGCACAATTTACAACTGAAGGTTGGCTCGGTAGTCATCATGCTTAGAAATTTAAACCAACCAAAACTATGCAATGGAACGCGTTTGGTGATAAGAAAACTGATGAGCAATGTGATTCACGCGTCGATACTCAAAGGAAAATATAAAGATGAGGAAGTTCTCATTCCAAGGATTCCGATGATCCCAACATCCGATGATATGCCCTTTGAGTTTAAACGAATTCAATTCCCGTTTCGTTTTGCCTTCGCCATGACGATGAACAAATCACAAGGCTAATCCTTGACTGTTTGTGGCCTCAATCTAGAAAATGCATGTTTTTCTCACGTGTCGGCAAACCATCCGCTTTATTTGTTCTTGCGTCTGACAGAAAAACAAAGAATGTCGTTTACCACAAGGTGCTTGAATGAAAAGAGTTAATCCGAGTGCATCCCATGCTGCACAACATAGTTTAATTCAATCATTTTTTTCTGAGACGTGTTTGAAGTAGTTAATTTTTGTTTTATTTTTTATTTTTATTCTCTTTCTGTATGTATTATTCATCATAATGAAATACTTTTATATATCTATCTATATTAATATTTATTTTGTATCATTGTATTACGTTCATCAAAGCCTAAATTAGTTCAGCTAAAAGGTAACACGACATTCATTGACGTTAGGCGGTACGAAGTTCGCCGGGTCAGCTAGTGATATAATAAAACAAACCTAAATTAAATGTGAAATGATTATACAGATAGCATATGCAAAAAGGTAAGCAAATCAGCATAAGTATGCTCTTTTTAAATTGTCAATTGTGTTTCACCGTGATATCGTTCTAACTGCATATCATGGTCTCGTAGCATCTGTCATACGCTATGGGATCATATTTCTGGTGAAATTCAACTAAAATACTTGCATAAACAATACTAATACTAATACTTGCTAATTACTTGGCATTTGAGCTATGTGCGATCTGAGAACAAGAGATAGTTGTATACCAAGGTTTAAATCTTTGAAAATATTAACTTTTCCAGCATTGTAGTTTCTAGAAGTTGCAAAATTTGACAAAAAAATGCAATGCTATTTACAAAACTGTATCAAATACGTAGAGGTTCTATACGTACTCAATATCAAAACATTTTATGCGCCATTAAATGTTAGACAGCTCTAATGCTCAAAAGCTAGCTGGGAATAGCACCCAGAATATACATATAATAATTTACCTGACTCCTTGAAGATACTAAAGATTATCTAAGATCTTTAAGAAAAAAAAATCTCTTTTTCTAATGTTACTAAGATGAATTTCTTAATGACAATAATAATAATATTTATAAATTTACTAAGTAATGAATGTGTATTGTATAATTTGTTTATTGAATTTAATATAAATGTGTCTAAACTACTTAACTGAATTTGTAAATACTTAATTTAATCATTTATAATGTTTCTCAACTGAAATTTGTGCGCCGCTGGCAAAACATAGAAGAGATAACTGAATTGTTATTGAAGTGTGTTTTACAAATAAATAGTCATTCATTCAAGGATTAGACAATCGAAGGACAGATCAGACAAACAGTGGGTAGACATACTGATCCAATGGATAGTAATTACACAGGTAGGCTACACTGTCTAATACCTTTGTCTTGCGAGTAGTGTTAGGATTTTCGTTTCACACGTGTTGAGAGGTATGCTCACAACTACCTTTGCATAACTAAACGTAACAGAAGCGTCACAGTCAAACTATTTGGTATACATACAGGCAGCTAGCTTGCAATGTTGTAAGCGCGCTGAGTGTTATTACGTACACAATAAAAATACTTTTGCTTATATACCGACCAAATAGTTCGTTTGACTGTACACAGTTGCATAATTTAGCAGTTGAGTCATTATGACCTGATCATTAGACCAACAGTTCTTTTTGCAGATCTGTGTGACTAGGTTCTTGTGAAAATAAGTTGCCTGTTAAAACAGGGTTTCTTCTAAGAAAGAACCTTTAAAATCTATAACGTAACGTAATTCAATAAAAATTGCATCGTCTGTTTCCTAGAAAGCCCAATTAACAAAGGTCGTGCCGAACGACTGACTAATGAGTGGAGCTTGTCCCTGCGCGGGTGGTCGCCACCCAGTACTGAAACTGAATAATTACGTCTATCATACATTACTATATACCGCGTCACGACACAATACAGCTCAATCAGGATTTGCGTAATTAGATAACCCACTGTTGACAGCCGATGGAGTGTGTCGAGTCTATTATGAAGCATTTATTGCCCGTAATGAACACTTTAATAATAATAAGCAAATGTGGGATCAAGGGATGTGTGCCAGTCCGCAATATAAGTACATGAATTACTAAAACTTTGCCGTTAATCGTTGACGACGCTTTAGTTTTGGTAACACAGAAATACTTGATGTAGGAAGCATTCAATTACAGTTCGCTGAAACTAAGAGCTTGTCTACACAATAGGTGAATGAACGTCAGAAACTGTCAGAGAGTACCGCTTGATCCCTTCCAAACAAACGATAAAACCTGACGAGAGAAAGGACTGATGTTTGCACTTGTTCACTACGCCGAGGGTAAAGAAACCTCACGACAATAAGAAGTCAAGTATTTCCCTAAAGGTCACATCAAATTGAAACGTTACAATCTCATTAGATTTCGATTGAAAATGTTACAGTAATAATACTGAAATTGCTGTAATTTCCACTTTACCTTTCATTCGAAGTTATGGCAACTCACGTTTCAGCAATTTCATAGATTCGTACATTATCTCCAAGGGCAATAACCAATAGCTTGAAGTATCCTATTCAAGTTATTGAATTTTATAATTCTCATTCAATATCTATTCTCTCTCTCTCGAGTGTTGGAATAGAATCGAGTTTTTTTAAAGAATCACTACTCAGTAATAAATGATTACTGAGTAGTGATTTTTTTCTCGAGAAATACACGAGAAAAAAATGCTTCACATTTTTAATATCCTACGATATACGACCATCGTAAAAATGTTTTACGGTTCTAAAGGTGTATTGTAAGCTATTTTAGGGAAAAATCCTGAGGTTTGTGTGCCCCAACCTGGGTCTCTTTGTCTCGTACGTAATTAATGTGGGCTACCCTACGTATATTCAGAATAGGGACATATTATCTTTGCGATTTGTCTTTTAAACGATGTAATTTCGCTCGCATCATAAGATCGATTAGGAAGATAGCTTAAGTACTTGTATAATACGACGGTTTAAAGGGTTCATTTCTTAGATCCGCATTAAAGTGAGGCTGTATTTCCTTATTATATTATAATCCGCTGTGCGGAAGCGTGGCTCAGAAACGCCTACGTAAATAAAGGTGCAGATGTAACGACTGAACGTGGAAAAGAGAATATTTATAGAGACTGCAGTAAGTAAAAATAAGAAGTAAATTGTTCTCTTCATTGTAGTCGGTAAACTGAGCGAGTTCTACGGCTACATGTGCTAAAGTATACGATCTCACTGTCTCATGCATGTGAGAATACAGTAGTTACTGTTCCTTTGTAACGATAGTAAACACACTATGTTGTAGTTTGTTCATCATCAGGTCGGGTACTATCGTATCGTAGGAAAGAAAACTTTGTTATCCACAGAGCGTATGCACATAAGTAACTGCTAAGACTCCAGAGAGAGAGGATCAGTAAACTCTGCTGTTAAACATCATGAAATAAACACTCTTTTTTGTGGAACAGTAAAAATAGAACTCGACGGAGAGCAAAGAATCTTAAAACCTGGTTTAAAACGTACATTATCGTCGAAGTGTATAATATCTACAGCAGCGTTTTGAACTCTTACACACAAATGGTTGTTGTAAACATAACACAAGTGAGTTTGTGTAACACTTTGGCAAAAGTTAGTTTTCGGCCTTGACAGCTTGCTAGCTTACAATCAAAAAGCTTTTCTCGTGGTTGTTTTATAAAGTTATACCACATTTATTTGTCATCTAAATTCCGAAAGACACTATATTGGTATAAAATCCAGATGCGGA
This sequence comes from Xanthia icteritia, assembly GCA_949128155.2. NCBI lineage: Eukaryota > Metazoa > Arthropoda > Insecta > Lepidoptera > Noctuidae > Xanthia > Xanthia icteritia. The sequence goes on from OX421941.2 coordinate 15,294,408, forward strand.
AATACCACATAGCATCCAACCAGGCCACAGGAATCTGCTAGATGCGGGAAACAAGGAACCGGTCGAAGTGGCGGTGCTTGGGGAACGCTTCTGTCCAGCAGTGGACGTCTTTCAGCTGAAATTATGATGATGATCCAACCACAAAACAATACAATAAAAAAATACAACGTTACATTTACAAATAAATAACAATACATAGAAAGATCACAATCCATTATAACAATAATAAAATGCCAAACAATTCAACAGCTCTGTTCGAAATCTTACTAAGAGACTACAATCCGATAAACATTATAACTTGCCTCTCAATTTGTTAGACGGAACTGTGGGCGAGCTGTTTTGATTTACTCAAGTGGGTCTTAACCCCTAAGTCTTAAGGGCTAAGCACACTTTGAACTAAAACTCCGCATTTAGACACGAATTTAAACTATTGTATAAATAAAACGGAATCTTATATAGGACTAACGAGTACTGGAGGGATTATTAAGTTACTGACTGTTTGTCGACCTCGTTGGTTTAGGTGTCGCAAGTGACTTCTGAGAGCTGAGTCCTGCATGGTTGCGAAAACAAGGTCGGGCAATGTGAAATTGGGCTTTTCAAATAGGTAATTCTTGGTAGCAGATCGGAGAGTTGGCGAAATGTGGGAGTATTAAGTATTTAAACATATGTACACCTGTGTCTACCGCTTCAAGATATACAGGCCTGATGTTGTGTTATGTATTTAGATCGCATGAACAATTCGTTTGACCCCTAAGAATTTCTACGAATCTTTGAGAAACGGACGTCACTGTTGAATTTCAGCTTTTGATGATTTCGTGGTGAGAAAGTGCGATCTATCTATTAAGAAATAAATTGTTTAGTCGTTTCTTGAATCTTGTTTATTCATACTGTTTTCTCTTGTAATCTGTTTATTCCGTACTATGTAGTACCTACGCGCCTAAGCGGTAGTTTTCTTGTTTGCAAAGGCTAAATATACAAAATATTATTATATTATTTCCTGGAACTGCTTCTTGTGATGTAACCAATATTTTGTAACAATATTATGATTTAAAAGAGTGTCCGTGGAGTTTCTTGCCCGTTCTTCTACATAGGAACCTACGCTTTGGAATGGGCAACTAGCTTCATATTTCTGACTGACTGACCCCTTGACAATTCAAAAGTGCCTGTAAATGGTTTAATTGTGATAAATGCTTTAAGTTTTTTTTTGAGTTTTTGTGCTACCTACACATGTATTCTTATCAATTAATTATTCAAATTCAAACTCAAAGCAATTATTAATTATTAAGTTTTTATTACTGATACTTACATTTTGTGAATAGTAGCAAACTGTTTTAACTTATAATCTAGCACATTGGATTTCCCGTTTAGTGGTCAGCTTGTCCAGTGACACATAGGCCTCTTCCCGCTGGTTACATTCTTCTAGATTTTTAGCTTTTCTTGGTCACTATTAATAATATAGGTTAATTCAATAATGGCTCTATTTACTGGTTCACAGGCCTTAAAAACTTCAATACGGATAGTATTGAAGTTTTTAGCGTGAGAATATAGCAGTAATAACCAAGTCTAACATACCTATAAAACTGTCGCTACATGAAAACGGTCTTTGGAGACAGTCCTTAGCTTTTTGAAAAAAATTGATCTACATTCACAGATTTTGTAAAAAATGTCAGCAAGAAAAAATTTAAACTTTTAATCCTGTTTCTTATAAGGATCGAGGAGGAGCTCGTGGCTAAATAATAGCAGCCGTACGGGTCGATCCAACAAGTTAAGCTACGCTTGCCGGGGTTGGTCCGTGGATAGGGTGACCATCTTTACATACCAAGACTCCTTCGTGCCTCGGAAAGCACGTTAAGCCGTTGGTCCCGGCGTTGATTCGTGGATCTTTGACAGCCGAAAGTCTGACAACCAGTCTTACCAAGGGGTATCGTGTTACCCAGTTACTGGGTTGTGGAGGTCAGATAGGCAGTCGCTCCATGTAAAATACTGGTATTCAGCTGCATCCGGTAAGACTGAAAGCTGACCCTAACATAGTTGGGAAAAGGCTAGGCAGATAGATTTTCTTATAAGGACCAAAAAACTCTGTGCGACCAACTGAGGTTTGAGAACTACAAAAGTCATAAAACGCTGGACTGGGCTGAATAGGTTCCCTTTTAAATATTATCATACCTTTATGGAGCTAAGCAGTCGATCATGAAATATATATAAGAACGGCTATTTCAGTCAATTTTCAACAAAGCAAATACTTTATCGGTTCGTCGACTGCATTGTAAACCTAAGTTCGATTACCCAATAGTTGATATATTTTGTACTTCTTTTTTTACATTTTGTAATACTTTTATGTGACCATTCGTAGAACGTACTCAGAAACAAATTAACTTTAGGCCTCTTTTGTCATCTATGGTTTCAATAAAAATGAATGTTAATATAGGTTAGGTGACTGGTAATGAGGAATCCCGTGTGTTTACAATCTACTGTTATATTATTTTAGTAATAGTTGTTCGTCAGAAATAATCTGTAAGAATGCAATATTGTATCAGTGATGTGCTATTAGGTAGTACATGCAGGAACGCAGGCGTTCATTCATTTATTCACTAAAAACGAAAACTTCGCAAGTAGTGAGAAATTGCTACTGAAAGCAACCCGCTGGCAATACTTTTTATCTCAGTAGTACGTTGCATGCATACAAGACGGTATTCTGTTCTCGACCCGGTGTGCACAATTTCTGAGCAGTAACCTAACAGGAAGTACTAGGTTTGCATTATTTCACGATAGTATTTCTTGGCAATAGATCAATATTAAATTAAGACACCACACGTACAAGTGTCCGCTAGACTTATCTCCGAGTTAGAACCCCTATTGTTCTATCATCAAGATGAGCCGCTTTACGACACTGCACCCGTCTGAAGCGGGAGTTTCTAATTAGTTGCCAAGAACAAAACGATCAATATCAAAACAGAATATAGCAAAATACAGTCTCACGCCAATAAAAACCCGAAATAAACGTCGAGTTATAAAATTTTAATTAACAATAAAACGGAATGAAGATGATAAAGCCTGGCGATGTTAAAAGCAATATTGCTCGATAAATGGATCACAAAACGTACACTGGTGGAAATAAAATTGATTGTTCAATAATTCTGTACATTCGGACCCGGAGCGATTACGGGTTGATGGTTAATGTTGGTATCAGACCACACCCACACCCCCGTCCTCTGCTCCCGAGCATTCAATTACGGCAAAGATAAACTGTTTGTATGAAGTTTCTTGTAATGAAGAACTCTGATACTACGCAAAAAATAGTTCTAGAGCGTCTGTTAATCTGAGTTAAGATTTTTTTTATCTCTTTGTACGTTTTTATACAATGCCTTAGCTGGACAGATGTCTTTCCTAGTGTTCTTTATTGTTACAAAAGTCGATTGCTTTCACTTGCTTTGATTTTTGTTCTTTGAGTGTACCAAGAATCATTACCGATATTGAACGTCTACGAGTACGGAAGCAAATATTTCCTATTTAATATTTTCTGCCTGTTTTAGAAGATACTTTATGTTCTACGATCTTCTCCCTGTTAATAATCATCGTAAAATAAAATCGTTACGGGAAGTAATAAAGCTTTTTGCTTCAAAATGCCGTAAATAAGTTAGCTGTAATTTTCCCGAACAAAATTATTAAATGAAAGGTTTGATTGATATCTTGGACTATTTGTTGTTCATAAATTATTTTAACTACCTACGGTTTTCTTCTGAAATCGGAATCTGGGGGCACGGTAGTGCCGGCCAAGACGAGCCGAAAACAAAAAGCACACTACCTACCTTTTCTCGAAGCGTTTCGTCGTATTTTCAAACTCTCATAGCTTCGGCCTGGATAATGCTAAAGAGCCCAAATTCTCAGGATATGATGTAGTTAGCAGACTTATAAAAGGCACTAAGTTTCATTTGTCTAGCTTTTATACTTTGGATTTTATTAATATGTAAAATACGTTGCATTTGGTTAGTTTAAATCCACCCATTTTCATAGAACTCATACCCCATGCTTCCATACATATTGGAAGTTAACCATCGCGTCGCGGACAGTCAACGACATTAGGTTTAAAACCGTGTTATAAAACACTGTAAAACGAAGTAAAATATTATTTTCAGTAGGTCTTGTCGTCACCAGGCGGTGGCCGAACTAGCGACACGCGGGGTTGCGATAATCGTCGACAGGATCCGGCAATTGGGACTCAAGGTGGTCCTGCACAAGTCCGAGGCCATGTGTTTTCGTGGTCCTCGGAACGCGCTACCGTCGGGTTCCCAAATAACGGTAGGAAGAGTTCACATCGGCGTCGAGTCGACGATGAAGTATTTGGGACTCATCCTCGACAGCCGGTGGAACTTCGTGGAGTATTTCCGACGTTTGGCTCCCAGACTGGAGCGGGCCGGTGCTGCCTTGAAGTGGCTGCTGCCCAATCTAGGGGGTCCAAACGCCTCTTGTCGGAGGCTCTACGCGGGGGTCGTGTGATCCATGGCCCTTTACGGACCTTCCGCCCGTCGCAGGTCCTCACCGGACACGGTTGTTTCGGGAGGTTTCTGTTCTGGATAAGGCGGCAGGAAAAGCCCGGAGGACGCGATGGAGCATACGGTGGAGGTCTGCCCGGCTTGGGCGGAGCATTGCCCTGTCCTCGTGGAGGCGATCGGTGGCGGCGATCTCTCGCGTCCGGCCCTGGTCCAGGCCATGGTACGGAGCGAGAGGGCATGGGAGGTCGTCACTTCCTTCTGCGAAGCAGTAATGCTCGCGAAGGAGGAGGCGGAACGCGTGAAGGAGAGGCATATTTCGCGCCCTCACGCTCCTAGCCGCCGCAGGAGACGCCCTGGGCGGGAATCACAGGCCGATTCCCGGCTACCGTAGGCGCGGGCTTGCGGACGGTGAGCAATAGGTAGCTCGCCGTCCGATAACGACCTGGCCTGGGTCGACGACGTGTTGTGTTCCATGCGTGCCTCAAAGAAATCTCAGCAGAATTGACGGGGTCCGCTAGGACCGATGCCTACCGAGGTCGCGGGAAAGTCTGAAAGGGATACCGTGGCTCCTGGCAACGTACAGTCAACTGAAAGAACACGGGTGGGTCTGACACGCCCTCTCGCTCCGCCCAGAGCGGGAGAAGTAATTTGATAATTTCTCACACAACAAAGAAAAGAAAAAGAAAGGAGGTGTTGTTGCTATACGTAATTTCCAACCTTTTAAATTTTTAGAGAATACTATTTTTTTTTGTGTAATATCCGTGAACAAAAAATTAAAAAATTATAAATATTCTTGGATTTAAAACCAACGCTTTCAATCACGCAGATCTTAGAATTTAAAATTTCATGAAATGGCCAGCTAACATTGACCATATCGTTTAAACGCCAACGTTTAATGATATTTCGGTCGACGTTTGGCCATATCATTAATGTAGGGTTGGGTGTAAGGTGTAGTAAAAATAGCCAAGTAACTGCGATCAACTTGGAAGTAGCGCGGTTGGTCACAGTTCTAACCTTACCTAACCCATTTGGTCGGGGTGCCACATAAGCGGCGTATTTTTTTATTCTTTTTTACAAATTTTAAGTGCTGTGTTCTATTTCACGCGGCAGCGGCCGGCGAGCGCTACTTCCAAGTTGATCGCTTTCCATAATATCATATTTGGAACCCCAATAAAAGTCCATCGACTTTTTTTGCGTGGTCACCCTACTTTGTTCGATTTATTGTATACCGCCGCCATGATGCACAATAAAAACAAAGCGACATCAACGCCTCTACCGGTTGATAATCTAACAATTTTACGATATGATCACTAATGTTTGGCCACATCATGATGTAGTCGTGCGTTTAACTGTTCATATAATTAAACGTTGAGTATTCAATGATCTGGCTAGGCCATATCATAATGTGACCAGTGGACGATGTTCATTTCATGAAATGATCAGTTTTAAGATCTGGCCACGACATATACATTCGAGTTTATTTTCACGGTTTATAATGCTGTATTCGTTACGAAAAACATTTAAAATAAGCCGTCCGCAAGGGTTCCCGGCATCCCATATGCGACTAGGTGAACCTTCCAGGAGGGCTCCCGGCACTGAACGTGTTAAAGGGTGGCCGTTCCATTGAACTATTGCATGACACATAATTAAAAGAATAGTGACTTAATTTCTTACCATAAGCCCATAGGAGTGTATGTGCACCCGATTTTGACCAAGATGCTAGGTTTGTAGAGTTAGGCCTTGTAGAGTTAGGGGCTTAGCTCTACACAAGATCTGATAACTTTATAACAGTGAAACCGTTATGTAAGTCGTGGCAACCTACTTTCCAAGAAATATTTTAGTGGGATATTGTTGACTACACCAATATCTCAATAATGAGTAGGTATAGATATCTAATACATAGGAAAGCAGGAACTCGACGAAATCTAGGTATCTTTCGTTCCGATTAGATAAACGGATATAGATATAACTATACGAGGAAATGAGATTTGCGATAAAAACTAGAAGATAAAAATATACTGGGAAAGTAGCGATGTGCAGCGCTGAAAAAGGTTTGCCGAAATGCATTTATTTATCCTCTGCAAACTACCGATTTATTGACCAATCCACCCACTGTTTGTAACACTTAAAACCCTGCATAGAAATCACTTTGTCAGGCTCTACTATACAAAAGTTTCAGCATACATCACGCCTTTCAGAAAGTTTTCCTCTTGTACCAATTTTATTTATAGCAACTCATATCGGGCTTACTCATACAGAGAACATAAATCTTTTAAGGCATTTCCCCCTTTTCGGGTGTGATTTAACACCGCCCACGGTATGTGGTTTCGGAACGCATCTCACGCCCATCCCATTATTTGTGTGTTTGTTTGTTTGAGAACTTATTCTGATTAAACTTGGATTCCGGACGTGACACGGTCACGCGTTCCTTAAATTGTCCTACGATGGGAATAGGCAATTGTATTCGAATATTTGCGGCACTAATTTAATATCCTAGTATTGTATCGTGAATGATCCTTGACATTGTATGACCTGTCTTGCTAACCTATTTAGAGGCATAAGGAACACGGTGTAAAGTTCACTCATCCTCTTTAGAAAAGGGAGGATCCTCCGACCAAACCAGGGTGTCGTGTCTGGCAGGCAATTGCCCAACGATTGATGTCGGATAGTGGTGGTTCCCCAGTGAGTCGGGATGGCTCTGCGTTATGAACCAGTAAGTCGGATGTGGTACAGCGCCGGGTCGTGACTGTCTGCTGGTGTAGACCAGAAGAGGGTAGAATGGACTCTGCTTGTGAGACCGGCCGAAAGTGCAGGTGCTGTGCCAAGGTTGCTGGTGAGGTTGAGGGCGATGACCAGGAATGCGCGTTCGCTGTATGCTGGTGGTCAGGATATTCATTTTGAAGCCGTGGGTGCTGGCTGGCTGTGTGACTCGCCTTACGAAAATTTGCGGGAGTGATGATGATGATGACGTCACGCTGAAGTAGTTGCACGAAGGCTGCGTTGACGGTCATTACGTCGGGGCCACCAATTTAGAGGCATAAGGAACAGGGTGTAAAACTCAAACTCAAACTCAAAGCATTTATTTCAATTAAACCATTTACAGGCACTTTTGAATTGTCAAAGAGTCGGTCAGTTAGTCAGAAAGTTGAAGCTAGTTGCCCATTCCAAAACGTAGATCTCTATGGAGAAGAACGGGCAAGAAACTCCAAGGACACTCTTTTAAATATAGAAATTACAAAATCCTGGGTACAATACTTTTGTTGCTTCTATATGTGAGAACAATGTAAAATAAAATAATAATCAAAAACGATTAAAAATATAAGATTAAAAATAAGCAATGGCAGATAAGAGATGACCAGTCTCAACCGACGGCGCCCGTTCACGAACATGACGCGTGGATCAGCACCATCCAGCTCAACCATTTTGTAGGGAACCGAATGATCCAACACACTCGCCACCATCAGCGAGACATTTAAGTGAGCATGACATACTCTCAACTGCCATGCTCTTTCAAGTCAACATACAACAAAACAACATAGTAAACGGCTCCATGGTACTCACATTTACAAATATTGAAAAAAAAAATGCTTCTAAATTATACAAAACTATAGTTTGCAATGAATTTGTGAAATTAAAAGAATTTTGCTACCAAAAGAAAAAAAAAACATTATTAACTTTTGGAGTATTCAACAATTAAACCTTGGTTAAGTAAAAATAAAAAGTAAACATTAAGTTCGTAAAGTCAGAAAAAATTAAAAATAAAATAAAAAAGGGGAAGCAACTCTTCCAAAAATAAACATGTTAACTAGTGAGCCCAAGTGGCTGTGGAGCAGGACCAGCATTAAGCCAAGCATTTTTATCTATGATATAATCATCCAACTTATAATATGCTTGTCTACATAGTGTGCGTTTAATGCAAGTTTTAAATTTCTTCTCATTTAGTTGAAGAATATCGAGTGGTATTTTATTATAACATTTTACACAGTACCCCATAAAAGAAGTGTGTACTTTAGACAACCTGAAACGTGGTTGATCTAATTTGTTCCTATTTCTTGTGTTAAAATTATGCCTATCACTTATTTTACTAAAAAGATGTAAATTTCACTCATGCTCTTTAGAAAATGGAGGATCATACAACCAGACGGGTGTTTTGTCTGGCGGGCAATTGCCCAACGATTGATGTCGTATAATCATAGATATGTCGTTCGCGGATCGAATAAAATAACAACCCATAAAATTTCGATTTTCTCTGACAAGATGGACTGAAAATTATTTGTATTTTTTTTTGCGTAGGTAGGTAGGTACTTTTAACGCCACGCTGATGAATACCAAAGTTTCTTAATTACAAAAGCCGTAATGAGTTTTGAGAAAGTTTTTTTTTTTTTAAACCATATTCCTTTTGCTTGAATTGACTAAAAACTGGAATCACGATGATACAGGAGTGGCACTTTTTGTAAACTTATTAGGTACCTACGGTCGGTCGCCTGATAAAAGTATCCAACCTTCCAAGCAGCTTACTAGGTTAGGTGGATACTTATCTCAATACACGGACTGTACATGTGTACTCTTTGTCTTCTCGACCAAATTATTTTTTAAATCTCAAATTCATGTACCTACTGGCCATACCTTTGTGAGGTTTATTTTGCTATAAGCATACAATTTGATTCTGAAGAGGAAGCTTGTGATGCTATGTTAGAAGATGTGAGTAGATCTTCTTTGTATCCCTTCTTTGTAAACAGATACGCGATACTAAGCTTACCGTCGCATTGCAAGCTTTACAACAAATATATATTTATATATTATAATACATATTAAATAAGTAGTAAGTAAAAATTTATAATATATATTAAATAAGTAGAAAGATATCCTGAAAATAACTTCAAAGTTCATACTAAAAGTATTTCCATATTGCGATTCGATAATTCTGTTACGGCATTTTTCTGTTCAATATTAAATTTTAAGAACCAAATACACCGACGTACGAGTATGTAGGAGTAACTTTAGTTCGATAAAATAATAACAAATGATCTGAAAATAGGGTTGCAACGATTTTTTAAATAAAATATGATCTTTCGACAAGAAATTTAAACTGATAGACTTCATAAAATGGCAGCAATAATCTTGGACCCCAATAAGACTAATACATAAACTCTTGCACCCCAATGAGACTGATACATAAAATCTTGCATCCCAATAAGACTAATACATAAACTCTTGCAGCTCAATAAGGCTTATACATAAACTCTTGCACCCCAATAAGACTTATACATAAACTCTTGCACCCCAATAAGACTTATACATAAACTCTTGCACCCCAATAAGACTTATACATAAGCTCTTGCACCCCGATAAGAGTAATACATAAACTCATATCTTCTTCCCATGGCGGTAGTCAGAAACTATAGAACGCCACATACTTTAAACTTAACTCTATACAGCTGTGCAAAATACTTTTCTACGTATCCGGGGACTATCTACTGTTCTTGCCCGGCGTCGCCTGGGTGTATTTCTGACTTTTCCGGTGGATTATCCAAAATTTTCTTTCATGCAAACATTGTCTAGACAATTACGAATACAAGAAAAACAATCTGCCAAATCGGTCGCGCCATTCTCTAGTGATGAATTTACATACATGCGGCAATAGATTTTTATTTATAGATAGCATTTATTTTTTATGTACTTAGTCAAAATAAACTAAACGAATTCATGCAAACCTAGTATTTTTTCTTAGTTATAAACAATTTGTGAGCCACTTCCAAATAATATTGTAATACTATCTTGAATTCATGCAAGCCTAGTACTTTTTGTTAGGTTACTCTCAGAACTTGTGCACAACGTGTCGTGAACAGAATATCGTCTTGTATGACGATAACTTTTTTGCAACATGCGATTTTAATGAAACAAAAATCAAATCAAATCTCTGTCTACCTGTGAAAATTACATGAAAATCCATTCAGTAGTTCCGGAGATGTGCGCGAATAAACAAACAGACACACACCGGATTCTACTGTTTTATTATATGTATAATAAACATAATATAATATATTATGTTTCATCGAAATCGTTAGAGCCGTTTATATGGTAATATATATATATATATTTGTAATCACGTTCTCGAAAACGGCTCTAACGATTTCGATGAAACAAAGCCTTTGAAAGTTGCAATATAGGGGTTTACGGGAGCGGAAAATCGATCTAGCTAGGTTTCATATTTGGGAAAATTCGTACTCCGTATTTTCACCCGAGCAGAGCTCAGCCGCCCAAAGTTTAGAACTATGGCTACCTTAGAATACTGACATGGCAGCATGGAATTAGTAAGTACCTATAATCATGGCAGCATGGAATTAGTATGTACTATACATGGAATTAGTATTTAATAAATATGGAATTAATATGAACTATCCTATACTATTAAATGAGCATTCTCTATTTTCACCCGAGCAGAGCTCGGTCGATAATGATTACCTAATTTTGTTTAATAGCAACAGATCTTATTAACTAAGTTCAGCACTTCAGGAGTAAGGTGAGAAGTTACGACTAACGAGCTGAATAAAAGTTTACGTTTGGGTACCTAGTATCGTTCTTTTATGCATGTTGAAAACTGCCTGCCCTATTCTGCAAAAAAATCACCGTGGAAACTTAGATGAAGTGAGTTTGAATTGAGCTGTCAATAGGGTCTATCCCCAGCATCAGGTGGAATGACAACCCACTTCACTTAACTTTTCTTTTTACAGTATAGATCGGCTGGGACTCTAACCGTATTTAAGCACGGTAATAAAACTGACGTCGTATGTTTTTCCTAGAATTTTCATTTTATACATGATCATGAGCAAAATGGATTGCTACTGGTACGCAGCCGCTTGTGGTCGACGAATTGGTAAATTCAATTAAAGGTAAACATGGTAAAAAAAACATTATGTTTTTTTTAAATTCAAGTAACCAGACGTGCATAGGTCGATGTCTTATGCGTTGCCTGCCAGTCAACCTGGCTTGTATCTGACTTCCAACGGCTGCCAGATATTCTATGTACTTTTAGAGCTATTTATACATAAATGTACGTCGCAATATTATAGAAGTATCTGTTCCGTGTCTGTGGTCACGAAGGGTTAGAGTTCCTCACTTGTTGAGCGTTATTTTTCGCTCCGAGCTGAGCAGGGCGTCTCCCCCCTTCCCCCCTCCCCATCGCCGCACGAGCCTAATTTGCAATTCCCGGGCCTCCGGAGCCTCACCCCTGCGTCTTCATACGACCACTTGCGGAAGACACCCTAATTCACTTGTTTCATCAAGTGTTGTTTGACAACACCTTCACACAAGCGAGGGATTAATTGTTTGTATAGGCCGAGGTCAGACTTTGGTTTAACGAAACATTATCTATTTACGTTTTTAACTACTTGTCAAGCAGATAAGATGACACTAGTCGAGTTAAGGTAACATTTAAAAGTCTGTGGCTCGGTCGTCGTTGAAAACATGACCTTTGCCAGCATCTTCACATTTAGGTATTGAAGAGGACGAAATGAAAAAAATCTTCAATGTTAAGTCCCACGCCTCAAAGTTGCAAAGTCCTCATTACGATCAAATAACCGCGACAGGTGCTGATGCTGCTTTGTGACAAAAAACATCATTATCCTAAGTACTTACCCAAATAAAACAAAAGAAAGTCGCTGTCTTGTAGTCATAAATATTTTATTTTGTAAACGTAAAGGAATATTGCGAGTTTAGGCATGTTATTGTGAATTTTAAGTGGAGGTATTTTCTAGTTTAGGTAAGGGATATCGAATGTTCGTTGTTAGGACTGGATTTTAGATTTGGAGAAAGGGTCGCTATTCTAGAGGGATTACGAGCACCGGACCGACCAACGGATCAGATAATACTAATGCCAATATTTACTCTCATTTCAGAGGTCCCAATGGTCCCAATGTGTCGTTTTGACCACTCTTAAGATGACGATTGGATTAACAGACGCCAACTCCCATATTATATTGAACGCCATTTTATATTAATAAAATAGCGTTATCTTTCTCTAGTGACAATAATAATGAAAAAAGCAATTTATTACTAAGACAAAAGTTTCTAAATAAACGATATTTACGGCCCACATAACACTAAAAGTAAAACATAAAATTGTTCATAAGCGTGAAAACGTTAGGCTCTTAACAAAAATATATATTTAATTTTTCTCTTTTTTCGACACAGGGATTTTAACATATTGCGAAACCAGTGACACATAAAATTACTCGTGATGAATACGAAACAAATCTTACCCGATTACTTCTCGGTCTTATACTAATTATTTGACAACATTTCATTTTACGGTACGAATAATTTACGTAATGAAATCTTTGATATAAAACCCTCGAATTCTGCCACCGACAGCAATTTGCGAAGGTACGATTTGATAACATTCCTTATATTACTTCGTACGTATTTTTATCACGCGTAAGCACTCATAGAAAATTTATTTCTTTTCTATTATGACCCCCGTGCGTTTGGAACTTTGCAATAAAAATCCCATCTACTGATGACAATAAGAGGAGCAACTGTTGAATATATTCGGTAGCACGTTACGTGTAGATGTACAGTCACATCTAAAATAGCCCTTAAGGGCTATTTTTATCTGCTCATAGCACGATAGAATTTGCTTCACCGACTCAGCACTATATATTGCGTGGTAATGTCAGAAACACAGAAAGACATTCAGCCATCTTCTTTACACGTCAGATTTATTATTTATTCTTCTTTACACGTCACGTATGATTTTTAGGTTGATGTCGACAATGACATCAACCTAAAACCTTTGAATGGCCTGGAAATTTTATGAAATATTAATCTTTTTTTTTTTTCTCAGAATCTGTCTGTATCATATTTTTAATCTGACGTGTAAAGAAGATGGCTGAATGTATGATATTATGATCTTTGTTATCAAGTAATTAATAAACATAGTTTTCTATGCAATACTCTGCTCAGTGCCGTTTCAAAAGGTTATTATGTGTCTTGACTTGATAAAGGAAAAAAAATGAAAACTGACGAAGACTTAACAGACTAGACTGTACCATCACTAGTCACAATATCTCTGAGAGAAAGTTTGGGAAAACCCGCTGAACACTTTATCCACTTACTGTACAGGGGGGCTTCGGGCGGGCGCAGCAACAGGCGTCCCTATAGGTACCTAATCTACAGGTATTGTCTTGCGTAGGTGCTTACGCTTTTCTTCGTGACAATGTGTAATGCAAAACAATAACAGCTGTGAAGTCTTTTGTAAACGTAAAACAATGTCAATCGAACTGTTCCAATAAATAATTTCATTAATAAAGAGTCATCATTTTCCTGCCCTTATTTCAATTTATTTAGAGTCGTCTCAATATGTTTTCCTCCATACTTCTCTATTAGTCGTCATCTCGGTAGTCACCCCCTTTCAAGCCATATCATCTTTCTAGCCTTATCATCTTTCTCACAGCCCATTCATCGTTTTTTTGGTCGACCCCCCCTCGATTAGCCATCAAAACTTTCCTCACGAAATTTTCCTCATTTATAAAGAGTATTATATTCTATTCTAATTTCTTGTATAAAAACCTATTTTTTAAGCTTTCAGTTTTTTTTTTCAGACACAATTAAATTAAAGCCTTTTAGCCCTTTATCGTAGTATCACGCGACGCTCTGATGTTTCGTTTATTGCATATTGATTGGCTGAATGCTATCGTTTCAGCACGGTCGATACGCTTTATTGCAATATAATTACAATTTTGATTCGGCCTGTATCCAAATTGGTAACATAAACATTTATTGGTCGAGGATTTAATTTCAAATGCTTTGTTTGTACTGTTGAAAATCCAATAAATCTATTTTGAAATTCGTATCTTTAATGAGATTTCATTTTCTTATTCAGCTAAATAAATGTAGATGTGGAGCTGTGTCGCAAACTATGGTCCTCCTCATATCCTGCCTTCTGTGTCCCAAAACGTGCAGTCAAAGTGTCCTCTGCACTGCCACCGATGACGCTGTAGAAGTGGCTAAGTTTTGGGTCAACAAAATTTGAAATACTGTCCGCCTGCGACACGAAGAAGAAAATGCTAAATAAATAGGTGAGTGGTATATTTTCAATATTAATATTTCCGAAATATTGGTGCGTCGGGTCGGCTGAAGGTACGAAGGCGTGCGGCGGCCGGGCAGGCGGGCAGCGCCTCAACGCCACAGCGCGGAGCGCCATTCGTCCTGCGACCGTCTCGAGCCGCGCACGTCCCGCGTCTCACTGCGCGCTGTCCGCACACGCACTCAAACATTGCGCTGTGAACTCACTGGAACTCAACCTAGTATGTGCTAAGTGAATTAACGATTGCCAATATGAAGGGTCGTCACCAGTTCAGGCGCAGATTCAGTCTGCAACCATCGTTTATGAAAGAGGATCATGAGGAGGAGCGGAGACCCCACAGGTGATCATTATCCTCAAATTATAATTAAAGAAAATTATATTAAAAACAAAACTAAAACTAAGTAAGATTTAATCCTTCAGCAAAAATATTCGTAGCCTTTTCTAACTTCGTAGCACCGTCTACGAAGACGGGCTCGTCTCGTAGCACCTCGTAGCTGTTTTGTTTGGGTTTGCTACGACAACTCACAAAATATTATCATAATATTACTCACTCAATTAGTAGCCAGATATAAAGGTCACGTTATTTAGAAAGAAGAGCACACAACCTTATATTTAAACGTTTGATAAAAGTTGATGTATTCTATAACAGAGCATTTGTTAAAGCTCTTTTCACAGTTTGTTTAAGATAATCTAATGTACGTGTTAGCTCATTTTATATCATTGATCAAATTTTAAAATAAGCGGCGTGTTTGCGCGTAACATTAATAACTTTCTTATCGTTTATCGTTCGCAAAATGCGTTATGTTCATACGACAAGCCCCACTGTCAGGGAACTCGTTATCTTAGAAAAGGGAAGCCAATTTTCTGCAATTTACCTTCGGCTCAACTTCATCTCTACAATGAATATTCCGATAAGATCGCGACGGTACAGGATGTGACTTTTATTTCTTAAAAAGATTTCGTTATTAGAATATTTTTGGGAAAAATATTTTTATTTATTGTACCTAGATGTAGCTTATTTCGCAACTACTCCGACGTTGTTTTGTTCAAGGATACACTACTTTAAACATTTATGCATATTTTAAATGTTTATCTGCTGATGATAATACAGAAATGCAAACAAATATGAGAATCAGCGACACTTTATAAAACTGTTACCCGTAACTTAATTTGCGATCCAGGATGAGAAGTAGCCTATGTATGTATATCTTACCCAGGGCACGACCTAGGTATTTTCGGCACACTGGTACACTATGGTCTATCTGTGTGCCAAATTTAATCCAAATCCATTCAGCCGTTTTTGCGTGACGGAGTAACAAATATCCAAACATACAATTTACACATTTATAATATTATAAGTAGTAAGCATAACTTTGAAACTCTAATTTAAACAAATACTAAGTTTAGGCACGCACCATTTTACTTAAGTTTTGTCGTTTGAGGCTTTCCTCAAAAAACCTAATTATGAATATCTTTTCTTCAGCTTTTAGCCGCTTTTTATCTACATTATTTTTTCTTTCTGTCCATTCATTCATGTAGTCTGTTTTTATTTTTATCTCACGTAGCATTAACAATCAACAAATTAGTAATAAGTGGATAATGTTGCTAGTAGTATAATAAGTATTTTGTATAATTAGTAAGATACTATGGAATAAAATAAAATAAAATAAAATTACTATAGTAGGTTTTGTATTATCTCCGAAAAACAAATAAATACGTCTACCTATGCTTTTTAAGAGTAGTTAAGTATACATTACGCATAAACAAAAAATGTATCCTGTTCTTTTGATAACAGTTACAAAGCATTGTATTTATATTAAGAAAATCCGGTTGCTATTTATACCAGGATAAGGAAATTGAAAAGCTAAGAATAAAGTAAAATGTAAATATTTTAATAATAAACACATAAAAATCAATGCAAAAACATTTTCCGTTATTTTTAATGCAGAAAAACCGGAATAGATATTGCAAAGAAAATAATAATTAAAAGAGTACCTACCTAACCTACCTACATGTAAAATATTGGAAACACAAATCATAAAAACATTGCGGAAACAAAACTTGTCTATAGGCTTTTTCTTTCCGCACTTTTTCAAATAATTTGTTTATGTTCACAACATTAATAATTTTTTGACAATGTTTTGGTATAAAAACTGGGTTACTGACCTATTAATTTTCCGTTTTGTACTTTACTGAATAAATAAAAAACGTTTAAATAATATAAAGCTTGTAATAATAATAACCTTCATAGAACATAGTCGGAAAAAAGAACATTTTATAAATTGAAGATGCTGTATAGTTAATCCTGATGCAGTAGGTATGCTTCTCCAAGATCTCAATTTAGTGTCAATGCAATATACATATCTCAGAACAAAATAAAACAGCCGACGGGAAAGCTGAACAGACCGAATATCTTTTCAACTTTCTCATATATCCCATAAGAAGAAAATCTTTAGACTCGAATAGACGGTTCTAGAATATCTAGAACCAGTTTTATTTCGTCTGATTTGAATAAATTTACGAACAAATCCTTGCGGTGCGCTTCTGCATCGACTTAGGGTCAGTTCACACCGAGACGTGAAGCAACGCGACGATGCTTGAAGAGGCCAGTGGTTTCACGATGCGCCTAGCGACGTCGCGAGGCGCATGAGTCGCTGGCAGCCCCACGCCTCGCTGCTTCGTGATGCGCCGCACTACGCCGCGAGGCATTTTCAAATTATTTCAATTAAATGCGTATCATTATGGGTAGTAAATAAAGTTATATTTTGTATCACTACCTTAAAAAGTGCGCGCAGTGTCGCTTCGCGTCACGTCTCGGTGTGTACTGACCCTTAACAAGTCAATTTTATCGCATTCCGAGACGACCTAACAAGATTTGTATCAATTTATTCAGTAGCCTCAAGTATTGCATTTTTCTCAACAAAAAATCTGCCTCTGCGATTTTATTTGATAAAATTTATCGTTGGTCTATCTGATTCAAAAAGGGGCGCAATATAGAGCTATTTATATTTACAGTTTATTTTTATGAAGGGTATACAAAGTCGTTTGACCTGCCTTTTGCAGTACAATACATAATGCGTCAGCTTTTTATACATGGAAACTATCCGTTTTATGTGTGAATAAAACGCGGCGTCTACGGCGCACTCCCTTTCAGTACGGGGGTTTCACACATACTCAGTAAACCGAAATTATAACGTCTTCGTACCGCTGGCTGATATGGCACGTAACAAAATATTTTTGTTTAAAAATAATTTATATTATATTTATATAACGCCACCATCGTTCACCTAAACAAAATGTCCACAATATATTGTTTACCAAATGTTACTCCATATTAGGCACGCTGTATGCCATTTTCCTTATCGCGCATAAAACGCTGTATTTATTATGAGTACTTTCTTCCTTTTTCCTTTCTAAGTACAGTTTCGAGTCCTACTTAAATAATGTGTAAGGGTGCTAATGTCGTAACATATTATAGGATTTAAAAACACGATAGTTGCGAAAGGGGTTTCTCGGCTATCGACCGACATAAAATAACCATTTGTAAAAAGAAGTAATTGAACCATGTTCTCGGTTATAGCCTGAGAGGTGTGGCGGAGCAATGGACGCCATAAATTATGAATATTATGAACATTACTCGCCAGACGTATTTAAATCTCACAGGGTCGGTAAACCTGTTAAAGGATAGAACTTATTAAATGTTGTCTTTTGACGCTTATGTAAGTTGCTGAAAACTGTAACTATAATAGTTACAGTCTTCAGCAACTCACATAAGCGTAATTACATAAGATATTTTATCTATTTTTGGTTAAATTTACGATTACAGGTCTCCTTGTTTATTTCCTGTATGTTTATTTCTTGACATGCGTAGTACCTAGCATGAGATATCATTTTCTGTGAGAACTTGTTTTCGGGATATCTAGAAATATGTAGGTATACCTATGCGTGTGATAAAAACTGATTATGTCTTAGTAAATAAATCCTTACCCATTAAATTACTGCTAGCCAATCAATAAAATGTTTTTCTAGAATCTCATTAGGTAACGAAAAAAAAGTTAAGAGAAGTTAGTATTTCTCATAGAAAACAAGTAGGCATACAAATACAGACTAGACTAGAGGTCATTGCGTCTCCAATTCCCAGAAATAGCACAACTATAGAAGGTAGAAAGACTTGCCTTTATCACGATGCTTCATTTTTATTGCGCGCCGGGGTTTTTCTATTTCTATTCAATGTCAGTCTACATTGTATATTAATAAAGCTTTTTTTGTTAGATTGTACAGAACGCCACCGAACATTCCAGGCTTTATCAACTTACAGTATCTTGTACGGCGATAACATTGATAACGATACACTATCATTCACATAAGTAGATATATACCTATACAATATATTATGTGCCCACATAAAGTAAAATAGATAAATAAGATTTTTGCGGGATCTTGTAACATTAATTAGTAGGTAAGTAGACTTCAGCTTCGACGAAATGTGGTGTTATTTATACATATAACATCAAAGACTGACCTTCTGTGATCATAGTAGATGAGGACATAACTTTTCTGGAAGATTCGCAATATTCATCTTAATAAAGTGAACTGCGCCCGAAATACTGAAATAAGACGCTGTGTTATCTTATCAGCTATTCTTACTGATACATGAATTAATGATGCCTTGTTTGGGAATTTCTAAACTAACTAGTAGTATATTCTTATAAAAAGTTCTCCTAACAAAAATCTGAGAGATTTTTTTGTGAAAAACCTTTAAAAAGAAAAGAAGTGGTAACTTCGGAGATAATTTTGTGAGGTGGTTCCCTAAGGCCGTGTTGAAGATGATAACGTTACTGCAACATACTACACCGCACATTGTCATTTCATGCATGAATTCAAAAATAAAATGGTTTTATGGTCGTTAGCACGTTTTTAAAAGATGGCTGCATTATTTTAAAATACTACCTAATCTCAATTCCTTGTAATTACTTCTATACTTTGTCAGCTGTGCCGGCTTTTCGATCCAAAGATTTTGATGAGTGTTTTTTGGAATGTGTTTTTTCGGCCTTTTGATAACTTTAGTTTTTGCCACTGACAATTCCCCAAAGTATTTTCTGTTACCACATTAACTCACAGTCATGTCCCAAAGCTGCGCAAAAATATCCCTCGATTTAATTTATAACTTGTGTATAATACTTAACAATAACTTAACTTGTGTATAAAACTTTCTGCTCTTGTGGAACAATAATTTGATATAAGTACACCCTTCATAAAAGAATAAGTTTTATTGATCATTATTCCGCAACATTACAGAGTCTGGCTCTTTTATTCTCAAACACGTACGCGACTTAAGTTTCTTTTTTCAATAAATTGCTATTTGATACAACACATGGAGCACAGACAAAAAAACGACGCGTATGAACAAATCGATTGTTAGAAGTTTCATTCATATCTACGTCGCTCTCGAATTCGTCTGTATTTATAGCAGATTATACCAGCTTATTTGGTCAGCAAACATTGTTTTAGTTAGTCATGTGCTTTCATTAACTTCGATGTTTGTTAAACGGTTAAAATACTCATTAAATACATAATTTATGCGTTTATTTTATACTCCAGTCTAAACCTTCCATATGGTAGTTTTATCTGGTTAAACTACCAAATGGTAGTTTTATCTGGAAAGTTTTTGAGCATCCAAACCCCCTTTTTGAGCACCAAATGACTGTACTGGCGTTGGTTTATTCTACAAACTAATTTGCATTCTTAGTCTTGAACTTATACATACATACATTATACATCAAAGTGGTAAATAATTTTGTGAACTGATTTGAATAACTTTCAACTTGAACATTTTGATTATTTATTTCTAAAATAGAAGATGCACACCTCAAACCTACCTTCTGTATTTCAAGACTATAATTAGTTCCACACTACCTCAGCTCTAACTACAACAATATCCAATTTACGAATCACTATTGTGCTACCCCAATTTTTATTTTCCTTTGAAAACCGAGTACTGTGGATTACTGCATGAAATCGTTTTAAATTGACACATTGTTCAGGATTTCACATTCAATGCTTTAGTTACGACGTATCTGTCGGATGATCGTAACCCTTAGTTATTCCAAATTGCCACTAGGGGACGCTTTAAGTCCAAAGTCAGACGTGAAACAAAATTGAACAAAAAAATGTACAGGCAAAAATGTTTTGTGCGTACTTTGACGTCGAGGGCCTTTGAAAAGGCTTTTTTCGAAACGTCACCGGAATGTAAAGGGGAAAACACTTTGTGAAGAATATGTGGAGGAAAATCGTTTGTCATTTTTTTATTTGTTCAAGCTTATAAATCAGTGTGCGGCGTATCTTCGTAGCTAATATCAAATTTTCGTTTCTGAATTCTTTATCATTACTGGGATTCAGATAGTTAATTTAAGATAAAGTATTACTTAATCTTACTGCTACACTTCGTATAGACACAATGGAAATAAGAATAGGAATAATCTAGTCGGGGGTCGTCCTAACTTCACTTTGATGAGTCAGCCACCTACCTACATCTGTACAATTCTTACCCAACACGACTCTATTGAAAAGGTCACAATACGGCCGATAGGGCCCAACCCATTCTTATTACTATCTAGTGTCCGACCGAAGCTTCGGCTTCGGCTTCGGCTTCGGCCACCTTCGGCCAAAAAAGCACCTTCGGCCAAATCTTCGGCTTCGGCCAAAAATTGGCCGAAGGTTTGGCCGAAGCCGAAGGTTTGCTAGTTGTCAAAATTTGAAATTTACTGAACGATGCTAGAGCGAGACGGAGAGTGTGCAGAGCAGCAGAGTTTCGCTGCGCCGCCGCACCGTGCACCGGCCCAAACGAATCGCAGTTAGTAAACTAAACGAGTCAAAACAAATTTGAGAGCGCGTCTTAAAATCTAATAAGTGTTTTGTTTTTAAATATTTCATATTTGTTATTACAAATTATTTTATTTATTACTGTGAGTAGTACCTGTGGTGATACGTTCATTATTGTGAGGCACTCTAAGAACCAAAAAACCGTAAGTATTATCTGGTTTAAAATATTTGATGTTATCTAACGTTAGGTAGGAAACTAAATGGAAACAATGTTGGTATGTTTTTTATGCAATTTTTAGATAAAAAGACATGTGAAGATTGTTTACTTTTAGTTAACTACCTAAACTGATAGGATATAGGCGCATCCGCGTTGCAGAGTCCTACTGCGAGTACGGGGCGGTCGGCTCGGCTCGGTAGGTACTTGTGCCGGCGCATGAGTTACGTTGGTGGGCGGCCGCGTCTTGTTACCAAAAATGTTTAACTTAATTATAAGTATTTAATTTTCTCAAAAATTCCAAAAAATTACATGTAAAAAATAGATATTGAAAAAGCTTTAAACTTTGCTCAATTATTTTATAGAAATATTTTGTGTTCGTCTGATAATTAAAAAAATGTGACTGATTATTTGATTATTTTTGTTAAAATTACTTTAAGTAAATAAATATTTAATTAACATTGTATATTTGAAACTTTTATTTTTGACAATATTTTATTACCTACTTGTATATGTTGGTCACTCGGCTCGTTATTGGGCTAAATCTCTAAAGCTCTCACAATATGTATCTAGTATATTCTGAGATCAAAGTAACTATCGTATTTCTCAAGGTCAATGACACCTTCGGCTTCGGCTTCGGCTTCGGCCGAAGGTTTTGGTGAATACCGATTAATCGGCTTCGGCTTCGGCTTCGGCCAGAATTGCACCTTCGGTCGGACACTATTACTATCACATAACTTTCTTTAAATAGTGTCAATCTATCTCAACTATCAAGTTCATTTACATCATCAATATCAATGTAACTGTACAGACTTTAACTTAAAACTTGATATAAATTGGTAATATTATAATAACGATTAATTCATCCTTTGACGTTGGTTGCTCATCAATGTCGCTTGCAGTTCCCGCCACAACTTTCCCATTACAGGAACTTAATAAGTAATTACACAACTCTGATCTACTTTTCACGGAAATAATACTTCATCGTCATCATCGTCATGGACATTGGCCTCCCCCAAGCACCGCCACTTCGACTGATTCTGTGCTTCCCGCATCCAGCGGATTCCTGCGGCCTTCACAAGGTCATCGGTCCATCTTGTGGGAGGCCTTTTTCAAAGCTACGTCTTCCGGTACGCGGCCGCCACTCCAGAACGTTTCGGCCCCACCGGCCATCTGTTCTGTCTGTCACTTAAGTTTGGCAATTCTTCGGGCTATATCGGTTACCTTGGCACGACTTCGGGCACGTGTTAGTAACAAAAATGAATTAACGTTATCAAATCAAATATATGTTTATTCATCAAAAAATACAGATAGTTACAGCAACAATAAGTGGGTAGAGAGTCAGAGACAGTTATAGGTTGGTTGTAAAATCTGTACAATTTTTTTTTAAACCCTGCCTTTCAAACTAAGTTATAACCTGTATTTTGAGAAACAGTGTACTGCCACAAAATTCTTATTCACTATTACTGTTACAATTATTAATGAACAGTGTCGTTCCACCACTGGAATAATTTATGTGATTCTGTGTGTGCATGTCGTGGAAGGTGAATATTGAGCGGGAGTGTGTGCATGTGTGATAAGGTTTGGGGGTGCGTGCGCCATGTTTAAATGTGTATGTTATTGAAATCGGGGTGCGTGATGTATGTAAGTAGAGACTCCGTGTAGGCATAGTCCCTCTCTAGTAACCACTCTGTTACTTTAGTTTTTACTTTTATTAGGATTTTTAATTATTTATTAATTTTATTGTAAATATAATTACTAAATGTATAAAATTGATGCGTTGCGAAAGTGGTTTTATGTTGAGATCCAGTGATGAGTTGTAATCGCTTATTTAAATTTGGCGGCGGCAGCTTAACATTTGTTCTTAAAATTGATCGAAGCACGAAAAGCTGACGTACCGTAAGGACTTCTCAGTTAGAGTATAGTTCAGTTGTAGGGAATCTGTAGGGTTTTCTAGTCATTACTTAAAGTATGGCTCTTTGTACTCTTAACATTTAAATTTTTGTTGCTCCACCCCATGCAGTAATGCAATATTCAATAACAGATTGGCAAAGAGCATAAGACACCATCTTCAGAAGGTCAAGTTTTACCGACTCTCTCAGTGACTTAAAGACAAGTATAAGGCGCATTGTTCTTATGGTAAGGGCGTCAATCTGTTTGACCCATCTTAATCCATCATCAATCTATACTCCGAGATGTTTTATGTTGTCAGATCTAGTAAGAGTTGGACAGTCACAAGATGGTATTGTATTTGAGCATGAGTGAGCTGTAATACTAAAAGAGGCCGCCACATCGGCCTCGTGTTACGTCGGATGGCGAATGGGATGTAAATGGTTTTGGTTAAGTTCAATGTCAGAAGGTTAGAGATCAGCCGTTTCATTATTTTGGACAGGGCTTCTTTTGCAGTAGTCTTAACCATGTTCCAAATGGGTCCGTAAACGAGGATCGTGGTATCATCTGCGTACGCGTAGATGTCACAGTTAGGCAGGTTCATCTTGTAAAGGTCGTTTACGTAGATTTGAAAGAGTATGGGGCCGATTATACTACCTTAGGGAATGCCATATGTTATTAGCTCCTCGTCACTATAATACGCATCAAACTTGACAAGTAGCATTCGATTATTGAGGTAACTTTAAAAAAATCAAGTGGTATTCCACGCACACCAATACGTTCCAGCTTGTCAATAAGTTTGGAAACAGAAACTGTGTCAAAGGCTTTAGAGAGGTCCAGAGAGATCCCCAGGCACTTTGTTTTATTGTCTAGCTTCCTGGAAACCTGTTGCGTAAAGTCTTGTGTTATGTTTTAGTACAACATTAAAAGGCATAAATAACATCAAATTCTCTCAAAAAGAGTACATACTTATGTATACCTATACCTATGTTACTTTATTTGGCACGTAAATGAATGTTTCCAATAGTAACGTTTTTTACGAGGTCTACCACGAGGTTGATCTCTTCATTTCTGATTCAATCTGCACCTAGGGAAACACCAAGCATCGCCCTCTCCATTGGCCCTTTGGATGACTTTTAGCCTTCTGATAAAACCTACTGTGAGCGACCATATTTCAGTAACATAGGTCATCACTGGCAACACGCACTGGTCAAAGACACTTGAGAAACTGCGGTATGTGGGACGAGAAGATATTGCATAGCTTCCCGAACGCTGCCCAGACGAGTCGGAATCGACGGTTGACCTCTTTCTCGAAGTTGGACTTATCTAGCTGGACAGTTTGTCCTAGGTAAACATACTCGTCTACAACTTCGACCGTAGCGTCTTCGATCTTCATGAGAGTGGGTGTTACATGAGTATTTGACATGATCTTTGTATGTACTCGCCATTGATGTTGATGCCTAGCCCTTTCCAGTCCAGAACCTTGAAGACATCCTCCAGTGCAGTGGTGAACAGTTTCGGAGAGATAACGTCTCCCTGTTTCACACCTCGCTGCAGAAGGATAGGTTTCAAAGTCTGGTCATGGAGTCGGACTGACTGATACAGACACTTTATTAGCCTGGTGTACCGATAGTCGATCTGGCACCGTTGAAGAGACTGCAGTACAGCCCATGTCTCGATCGAATCGAAGGCTTTCGTAGTCCACAAACGCTGAGCAGAAAGGCAGATCTTCGGTCTTCAGTATAACCTGCCGCAGCGTATGTGGTCTACAGTGCTAAAGTTTAGGTAGTGGCGTATGTCGTTTTCAAGGACTTAGAGATCCGTCTATTGAGGTGCCGTACTTGAGCGCACTGTCTGAAGACTGCAGGATCATCTCGCGCCTCTCCTCCATGAGCTGGATGGTAGGATCAGAGAACCTCTTGTTTCCATTTGTCCGACGGGTCTTGAAGATCTTGGACCCGACCGTATGGACAGTTTCCACGAACCCATCGTTATAATAGTCCACGGAGCTAATAAAGTTAAATAATACTTACGGGAAAATAAAAATAAAGTATTTTTTTTTTTGTTAGTTATCGAACAAGTAAAATGTTTCTGTATTGCGTTTGTGGGCAATTAAAATAATGTTACCTTACCAAACTTCAGTTGAAAAAAAGTTTTTTTCATTAAGTAGACTATTAATGTTTCCAAAGTTTTAGGAAATGAAATGAAATTAAAATAAAATTGTTTATTCTGTAAATAGGATATTGCAATCACTTTTACACGTCATATTAAAAAAATAAAAAATTGCTAGATGAGTTCGGCGTTTCACAAACAAACAAACACAGAGGTCACACAGTCTCTTTTAAAGTCCAGACATAATCTTGGTCAGGCCATATGAGGACCATGTAGATTAGTGTCTGAAATGGTCTTTTGAGGAAAGAACCACACAGATTTGAGTGGACCTGTCCAGTCAAAGCAAGCATTTGTCAGTAATCGTGGACTCATAACTTAAGGAGCTCAACTCGACGAACAATACCAAAGAAAGGACATTTGGGTAGGCCGCATAAAGTACTCAAACTGCCAGACCATCATTTTAAACTAACTGAGAAAGAAAAAATTAAAGAAAGAGGAAAAACAATAAAAATAAAATATCCACATAGTCCTCAAATTCATAATCATTAAAACAATATAATACTTTACAAAGTAATCATGTTATTTTGTATATAATTTTCAACAATGTCAATGTGTATATAAAACTGGTATTTTTAATGATTTACATAATAATTAAAATGTCAAATTTTATGGTTTTATCACAAGGCTTAGCAGAGCGAGCAGCTCAATCCCACGCTTTTTTATCTTTTAAATACTCTGAAATTTTATAGTACCTTTTTTTACAAAGTTTGGTTTTAATACAGCTTTTAAATCGTTTAGTGGGTAAGTTTCGAATGCCAATGGGAAGTTTGTTGTAAAAGCGTATACATTGACCCATGAACGAGTTGCCTACTCTGTGGAGACGCGTGCGATGTAACTATGGCAAAGAGTTTGAGGTAACTATGGCATTCAAAAAAAATTCAACATAGAGAACATACATTCATTAACACGCTTGTGATCAAAATAAACGGTAACCTAATTCTCTGGTTTCTTCTGTGTTTAGTAAACGATATACTTTTAAATGAGCGTTCCGAGAATATAAAGACAACACTAATCACAGTTCCTTACGAAAAGATTTCTTACTAAATCATTTATATTCACAACACAACATTTCGACTTTTATGTAGCTCCAAAATCCCTAGATAAAGCGAACTCTGTCATTGTTTTAGTCTAGCATTCCAAAGCAAATCTCCAGGATAATAGTAGCTCGGACGAAATGAATGAAATGAACGATCTGTGAACCAAATGAATGTTAGGCCTCTGAGGCGACGTGACAGGAAAGCTCATTACCGGCAACTGTCGGAGGTACTACCTTTTTAGCCTGCGACTTAGTTCCCATACAAACTTCAACCCCCCCGTTTGAGCCACTCTGAAGACTTTCAGAAATTCCTTTGTTTAATAGTGTTTCTCAAACCCTTTATGGAACATGTTTTCAAAACGTCATATTGGTCATTGGCTTAGCCTAGTAACAGAAAAGTTCATTTTATTATTATTATTTATTATTTAATACTTCAAGCACAGAAAAGTACAGAGGCGGACTTAATGCCATAGGCATTTTTTACCAGTCAACCTTTGGGTGATGCAGAGACAAACAGTGGTAGGTGCAATTACGAGAAATTGAGGATTTTTTTAAAGAAACTGTAAAGATACACATATACCTATTACAAACTATTAATATAATATATATGCCTAATTATATACAAATATAAGCACAAATAAATATACATAAATATACGAATATACTATATCTTTTATACATTTTGTAGATATAGGTAGAACAACTATAGGTAGATAGTTATATTTTATTCAACTTACTCACCATTAATACAGATTTTTTTTACATTCATTCAATTTAGGGCTTAAAAACTCCTTCATAATCTAAAATCAGTTTCGCACTCGATAACAAAGAGTAAGGAGTCCCATTTCGCCCTGAGGGCGTCATGAATGGTGATTAAGTCGCTTATCCGATGGATGGACCCGCGATAATACAACCTGGGCTCTGATAAAATCATTTCGCGAAAACTGTTGTTATTTCTTAAACTTCGTCGGTAGATAGAACTCGTTATAACTTGCTTGGATGGGACTGGCTAGTGCACCACTAGCCAGTCCCATCGCGCGATTATTTTATTAGAAAGTAACGCAGACAGTGACTGGAAACATATAGACATCGTTAGGACGGTTGTATTAAAGGAAATATTAAGTGATACTGCCCAGTACTCGTCAGTGTCAAGCCATTGTCTACAAACGTTATAATAACTTCTTTTGTCTCGCTGCGCGATCTATACGAGTCTAATTCCCGCGGTGATAAAATGATTAGCCCGTCAGTAAGGTTGATTGCTCAGGGAGCGCTGTAACCGACGCAGATACTTACAACAGTAAATTCATTACTATGGACGATTTAATAACTCATTCTTTATCCAAAACTCCTAAAACCTCTCGAGTAATTTCAAAAGGAAACCTAATTCAATTCAATGTAAAATTTACGTTGCTCCCGGATTTCAAGTTGTCTGTAAATCGTAATAAACCGACGTATCGATCGAGTCCAATCGCATAAACTGCCAAATATCTGGCTAGCACTGCGCAGTGGTTTGTGGAACTCGGTCGGGAGTGAGCCGTAATAATCCGACTATCACTGGATACATCCATCACGCAACTACGCCTCAACCTGAACTAGACCCAACTCGGAGTGACCTATGTTAGACTTGATTTCTAGTATTTAGGAGGATGAAATATAGGTTCTAGCTTTTACGGAAGTCGTAATCGAATACCGAAAAATTATTTAATTGTGGTCTTGCCCTTTATCATTAGATAGAAAAGCAGTCTAATTTCAGTTAAATTTATTCCTAAAAGAAATCATAGAAATATTGGAATTTCGAATCTAATTGATCTCGATTGGCCTTTAAAGTGATTATATTGAAATTCTTCGTGAAATAGTAAGAATCCTTTAATATTAATATAGTGCTTAGCCGTTGTCATCGTATCTGCATTCAGCATTGGCAAAATATTTTTTATGAAAAATGCCTATTTATTGGATTGTACGACATCCGAAATAAAATTTCATCTAACTACAACATTGGACTAAAAGTTGTAACTGCAGTCAGAACTAAGCTAGGAAACTAGTGTTCTCAGTCTTCTTTTCGTGTGGATAGTGACTAACCACGTGTCTAATCATGTTTTAATGCCGCCCATAGGCCTCAGACTTGGAACTTGAAATATCGCTCAGGCATGTGTTCTCAGTTCTAGTAGTGTTTTGTTTTTTAAATAAACAGTCGAACATATTATCCGATGTTTCTTTGTTCATAGGTGCTATAGTACCTACTCTGTTGCTATCTGTTGACTGCATTACCTACAACTGAAACTTCACATAATCAGTCTCATACGTCTTCACATAATCGCCAACTAATGGGTAAACTTAGCTTCTT
The DNA here is from genome assembly GCA_949128155.2 of Xanthia icteritia. Taxonomy (NCBI): domain Eukaryota; kingdom Metazoa; phylum Arthropoda; class Insecta; order Lepidoptera; family Noctuidae; genus Xanthia; species Xanthia icteritia. The sequence goes on from OX421941.2 coordinate 15,323,466, forward strand.
AAATACTACTTATACATATAATCAATTATTTCTTATCACTCACAACTCTTTTTAAAATCCTCGACTGATCAAATATAATATATAAACATTTATCTAACAATAAACTTCAAAATGCAGAGTACACTGAGATAATGAAATCAAGAGCTCACTAGAATGTGATTTCGTTATAAAGTTACTTGTCAATGTCAGCTTGAGTTTGGAACTATTAGATTGCTCTGTTAAATATAATTATTTCGTGCTAGAACAGAATTCCCTTTCTTTTATTTAAAGGTAGAGGTACAAGGCTGAAAACCTTCAGAAGCTTGCTGTATCAATTTTGAAACAATTTTCGTAAAACCTTTACGTACGCCCACATAAATGTCTTTTAACGCTTACTCGCACTAATAGACCTTAATGAAGCGTTCATTAATGATCTTACGTAAACTTAAATATTATGGGCTAATGTTAACACTTTCAGCCTATCAATAAGACCCTCTCTTTTCTTCTTTAAACATGAACTGACCTTAAGTAATGTTCTTCTTATGGTTAATTATCTTTTCAGAGTACGAAAAATGTTTTGTTAAAACTTTAATGCTAGCCTATTATACGAAAATTACAAGGGTATTGATCGCAATTTTACAGTAACTCTTTGAGATAAAGTATTATAGTCTGGCACAAGTTCAAAAGTTGAATAAAATTTATTTCATGTTTGCGTGGCTTCCTCTGTAGGTACTTCCTAGCCAAGAGTAGCATTTACAACCGTTTTATTATTCTAGCCTTTGAACTTTGCAAAACTTTTTGAAGCTTCATGAAAACATATCGTATTTACATGTAGCTTCAAAAAGTTTTGGACTAAGCCCTTTGTTTTAAGTTATTAATTATTAAAATAACAATGAGCTTCATTTGTTTTAGTCAAATGTTTCTCCAACAATTAGTACGGGACCGACATCAGCGTGGAAACAAAAGAATTAGGTAAATACCTTCGTCGGTCGTATTCGCACAATTTGAGATAACATTGGTATCTGTACTGCGAGCGACGCCGGAAAATACGGTGCCCTTACATTTTATGTGGATAATCAACAGATGTAATCGTTAGGCACTGGTTACGAGGTAACATAAGTACGTGTTTTTATCCGTTTTTAAATGCTAATGTATCACGAGATAAGAGTATTTGTTTTGTTACGACATTGTGCATTTTCTCTTCAACATTTTTTTGGCCAGTAAGGTTATCCTGGAATTAGGTACATTACACAATGTTATTCAAGGTTGAATGAAGTTCGCATGTACCTATAAAAGTTTCATGCAACGGACCACATATTATAAGATACTCGCTCTGTGTAGAAATAACATCGTAGAAAGCAGTTTCAACAATAATTACATGTCAATCCTTCGTGATTCCGAATTCTATTTGAGATAATAACAAAGAATCTTTCGCTTAATGATCTGAATGTTTGAATAATAAAACGTTGCATTAAAACTGACAAGCTGCCGGCTTGTCTTATTACTTTATACATCTTCCTAATTATCCTTAATTGACTCCAGCAAGTTGCTCTAAAGATTATCGTGATCTTCATTTTCTTCTCTTATATTTTCACAACGCAATTGAGATATTTGTAATATACATGAAATTAATTATTAATGGGTAGGCACCTAACTCATATTATTTTAAGAAACGTACAACTTGAGCATAATGTTTGGATACAATTCAAGTATACCATGTTAATAAAATACAGTTAGTAGCATTAATATATGTCGGAAATACGTCAATGAGTTGAATCATTTGATCTGAACTGCAAACGGCTTTTCTATTGCGCAATAACCAACATTACCCATAGTACGCCCACAGTACATAGTTACAGAGTGGTTAATAATAACGAAAGAGAGATGTACCCTGTTCCATCATATACAAGTTTAATATTTTAAAATTAATTTATCACACGTGTTACAAATGGTTCTGAAACCATGTGTTGGGTGTTTGTTTGTCTTTAGTTAATTAATTAACTAAAGACAAAATTCTTGCGAAAACCGCACAGTTTAGAGTCATGTGGATCTGAAGTAGGTAACTAATACAGTCTCGGAATTCATAAAGTGATGTAACACGTCATCGGGATCACGCCCCTTTGACTAGCAAATATCTTTTGCGAGATTTGAACACATCGAGGGTGCGTTTAAATTAAATTAAATATTAAAACAATTAGGAAGGTACGGCTTTAATTCATATTTTAAGGATGTGTTTATTGTTTCATGATTTAAACTAAATAGTCAAATCGCCTTACAGGCGGGTAAATAAGTAGTGTGCACAAATAAAGACTTTCAATCCTATTTTTGAACGTTAGTGAGAATACTCGTACTGTGTAAAAATATAGAGCTATTATTTTTCGTAATATGTTCGTTTATTTTATATTTGATATGTGGCTTTCAGTTTGAGCTTAGATCTTACTAGCCGACTTCAAAACAGGAGGTTTTGCATACTAGTTGTGAATGAAAAATCAGCTATAATATTGTTGTTATTTTGCAAGACCAATAAAAAAAAAAAATCCAAAATTGAAGACCCTACCTATTTATTTAACCAAATAAAGTACCCAGGTTCTAGGTTAGCTCGTAGCTAAGTAATAACAGCCACACGGGTCGATCCATCAGGTTAAGCTAAGCTTGCCGATGTTGGTCCGTGAATTATTGGTGACCATCTTTACATACCGAGACTCCTCCGTGCCACAGAAAGCACGTTAAGCCGTCAATCCCTATCATTCGTGGATCTTTGACAGTCGTTACGGGTCGTCAGAAGCCCGAAAGTCTGACAACCAGTCTTACCAAGAGGTATCGCGTATTCTCCAGTTACTGGGTTGTGGAGGTCAGATAGGCAATCACTCCATGTAAAATAAAAATACTGGTATTCAGCTGCATCCGGTTAAACTGGAAGCCGACCTCAACATAGTTGGGAAAAGGCTAGGCAGTGAAAGTACCTAGGTTCTGAAAAATTTCTGAGCGAATGTTCACTCTAATCAGTACTTTTTACTCTATTTAAATATTAAACCCACGTGTTTTTTGACATTTAAAACGTAGGTAACTCTTCAACTTCTAAAACATGGCGGTGCCGGTATTTTTATGGAACTCGTCACAAAATTATGGATAAATAAAAAAGTCAGGTTTCAAAGTAAACGGCGTTTTCACCGCCGCCGTTTACTTTGCAGAAATAGTAGTAACGTAATATTTAGTAAAAAAATATTAACGTAATATTTAGTAAAAAAACATTAACTAATATTTAGTATTCTCAGTAGTTGTACGAGTATTTTCAATTTTTCACAGTCGCTAGTCGGTAAAAAGAATTCTTGAATAAGAAAAATAAAGCCTATATATTTTTTGGGAGGAGAACCCTTGTTATATTTTTGAAAACACCTTTTTTCTTATTTTTATTGATCTTTAAGTGCAAAACTTCGGTTTTTTTCTTATATAGGGCACTCGTTGTCAGTATCCATAAGTACCTTCTGCCAGCGACTTCCTTCGCGTGGAGTTCGATAAAACAGCCTATGTTAGTCGCTGATACTGTAGCTTTCTATAGGCGAAAGATTGTTTTTATCGGTTAAATGTTTTTCGAGTTAATCCGTTACCAACAAACATAAAAAAATCAAATGTCTTCTCTTTATAATATTAGTTTAGATAAATGTGAAATAATACCTACCAGCGACAAAACTTTCCGACGCGACATTTACTCAGTGTTACAATAGACCAATAAAATTAATATATGCCACCCGCTGCTAAATAAAGCGCTTCGATCGTAAAGTGCCAATAAGCACGTCCACGACACTAATGCCGTGCTCAGGGTTATTTACAGCAGCTCATCTACGATCGTGTCTCAAGCATTTTATTTATTTTTACGGCCTCAGACTGGCGAAACAGCAAGCGATACTTTAAGAGTATTACAGCAAAATATATAGACATCTAGTGAAATATTTTGTCACTAAATACACATAACATAACATCACGCCTTCTTTCGTGAACGCTTGGGCAGAGGTGTACCTATAGTACACCTACATTTCGTCAGTTATGTTTAAGTCCCATGTAATAGGGGGCGAGCCTATTGCCATCAACCGGGCACAGAAAGAAAAACCTAATGACACTTTGCCCGACCTGGGCATCGAACTCAGGACCTAATATTCAGCAGTAGCGCTTGCGACCACTAGACCAACGAGGCAGTCACCAAATACTTGATATAAATGTTGGGTAGCACACTACGACATGCGTAAAATAAAACCCTTTGAAATATAAAACTCTTTAATCGTGAAGTGAAACTACTTCAGCTCACACCATTATTTGTCACAGGTGTACTGTTTACCCGACACAAACAAAACACAAACTTTCAAAATTGTTTTTTTTTTAAACAATTTTAAAGTGGTCTACTTTAGGACCGATGCCTGCCGGGGTTGCGGGAAAGTCCGAAAGGGATACCGTGGCCCCTGGCAACGTACAGGCAACGGAAGGAACACGGGTGGGTTTTAGTCAGTAAGAGTCTGACACACCCTCCTGCTCCGCCCAGAGCGGGAGAAGTTATTTGATAATTTCCCACCCAAAAAAAAAAAAAAAGTGGTCTACTTTAAAATTGTTTTTGAATTTAATATCTACCTACTTGTAGTGATTGCAAAGGTTAACAGAAGTAGGCCCGCATGAAAAGGAAACTTATGGCATATTTATGTAGATAGAACTTGTCATTTTGTAGTTGTGAGTGGTTTCTTTTGAGAAAACCTAAATGTGGTCTTTTCAAAATAACATTCGCTACGCTATCTTTATCTATACGAGTACATATAATAAATAAAATGTTAACAAAGTCAAAACTGTACATTAAATATTCAAAAAGGTAAATAATTGCTACAAGGTGTCGGAACGAATCTGATGCCGAAGATATAGTTTTTAGATTTTTGTCCGTTTGTCTGTTTGTCTGGATGTATATTCCGGATTGGCGCAAAAACGGCTGAACGGATTTGGATAACATTTGGCACACAGATAGTTTTTAATCTTGATTAACACATAGGATACTGTGGATATCTTCCGACATCCAGGTGGGCTAATCCACGGGAAAAAAGCTACTATTAAATACACCTACACTTTGAATCCCTGCCACTGTACACTGGGTAAAAAGATATGCAGACGAAACACTACGCCTTTTCACCCCTTAAATCATCAACAGTTCCGACAATTGCCTTGAACGATCCGGGCAGCTTTATAATTGTTCTTTACAACCTTTGAAGCCAAGAAAAGTGATCTTTGAGAGCTCAACAAGGCAACGGTTGCGTGATCCTCTGCCATTTATTTATTTCTAGGCGTGTACCACTATTTGTGTGTGTTTAGACGATCTACCCAAGTAATCGGTCCATAAAGCTATTTAGTTAACCGATTAAGCGCGTTCATACTTTTTGTGTAGCATTTGGAACTACCTAGGTTGGTACCTAAACATACATAAATGTACCTAATAAACACTTTTGAGAGTTAGTCCTATGATCAGCAACCTAATTGCATAACACACGTTTATTCATAATCTAAATAATTTTAAAGGATACTGCTCTGCTAATCCATTGCTTCATATGTTAGAAACACTTATCTACTCAACAACATGAATTACATAGTGAATGTTGTTGAACTGCCAAAATGAAACAGATTGTGATTAATCGTGTGTTACACAATTAGGGTGCTGTTTAAGTCCTTTTGATGTTGTTTCTACAACACATTTTAGGTATACCTATCAATTGTTTTTTTGAAATACGAGTATTTACAAAGAAAGTCTATAAAATAAAACCGAAAAATACTCCCAGTTCCAATACTATAACATATAAATACTCCCAGTTCCAATACTATATCATTAAAATACTCCCTGTTCCAATACTATAACATAAAAATACTCCCAGTTCCAATACTAAAAATCACAAAGTACCAATAACATTCAATTTTCCTTACATGCTCACATTTTAGTGCGTAGGTGTTTCTCGAAGCTCTGGTTTTTGAAACGGCTGAATACTGAACAAGTCAACATTGCTACCTAACATCAACGTGACCTTTTGGCATAAGGTGTACCATAGTGTATCTATGTAGTATTATAAGTATGGTAGTACTCATGTTTCACATTTTTTCTTAGATTAGACACCTAGGAGCAGTAAAAGGCAGATGTTTTCGGCCTTCAAAAAGCTACAACCTAATTATATTGATTTTAGATTCTTTTTTATTTTTCCCGGTCCTGAAAAAAACCGTTTTTTAATACTTTCTTCTTGACGTATTAGTTGTTATTACGTACTGTTGAAACAATTACATTTTAGTTCATTGATAAAATATAGAAGTCAAAGATTTCAGCTGGCAATTATTGTGAAACAAACCTACCTACCGATATCTACCGACTTAGCAAGTGTCCTACACTTGCTAAGTCGGTAGATACTTAACTCTTCATAGGTATTTTGTGATTTGACGATCGAAAGGCGAACGGATATGTCCAAATTTGTATTCGGAAGTGATAAGTACCTATTTTTAGTTCAGGTTAGTAGATATCGAAATAACGGTGCGAAATCGATAACATAATGCTATTGTAAAATTATAAGGATTATTAGCAGACAGCCACTCAGAGCTTAGTGATGTTTTTTATTTAATTGTTCGTTCAACAACATTAACTTCTTATTTACTCTACACTGCGCCTGTAAGAGATCAAACCTTATTAAATTTTAATTGGCTCACCCCCGCTCTATTGTTCTGACATATTTTCTTGAAAACAAACACTTGATATTTTTCTTTACTAATGACTGTTGAGAAGCTTTTATTAGCAATTCGTACTCATTTGAATAACTATTACGGCATTTAAAATGTTGCAGGGTTTTGATGAAATCGAGAACTTTATGCATTTCGTAGAAAATCCTCCCTACAAGAGTAGAGTGGGAGCAAGGCCTGCAGTAAGGTCGTAATTAAATTTATATTTCAAAGAAAATTACAATCGCAGACCACCTACGTTTCATCATTGAAATGTAGGTGTATTTCAGCGATGTTGGGATTAAGTCCTACGAAATAGGGAGTGCAATACTGTTACTGTTTTAAGCTTTCTCTGTTTTATTTGTTTTTTGTGTGAATATTGTGTGCCTTGATCTGAGTCAAATAAATTTATTTTCTTTCTTTCTTTCTTTCTTTCTTTCTTTCTTTCTTTCTTTCTTTCAATAAAAATCCGGGATGATACCGGTAATATAGTTCAACAGAAAACCTAAATAAAGCTTTGGAACTGACTGATTGTTCCGTTTCCAAGGAATAATCCTACTATACATACATATATATATATTATATTATAAAGTTTGTATGTTTGTGTGTCTTGGGATAATTTCCGACATCCATGCGGGCAAAGCTGCGGGTGAAAGCTAGTCTAGAATAAAGACACTAGTTTCAACTTATTAAGCGATATACCCAAAACTGATACACTGTTACACAACATAATATGGCTCTTTATATTTACCTCCATTTAGACAGGCCTTTTTTTTTAAATTAGAAATTATCAAATAACTTCTTCCGCTCTGGGCGGAGCAGGAGGGCGTGTCAGACTCTTACTGACTAAAACCCACCCGTGTTCCTTCCGTTACCTGTACGTTGCCAGGGGTCACGGTATCCCTTTCGGCCTTTCCCGCAACCCCGGCAGATTTAGACAGGCCTGACTATCCAATATCTTTACCCATTAATAAGGATAGTATAAACTTTACCGTAACAAATTGCACGAGGAATAATAGGAAGCAATCAGCTTAAGGAATTATGAATTGGGGCGATTAGAGAGGTTATATTTTAGTAAAAGGAAAGGATATTGGCCCCTACTCACCATGTAAACTACTTAAATTAAGTAGGTACAATATGTACGCAGTCGTTATTACAGCACATCCTGTTTTGTCCTCTCTGTCACTCACACTGTCTCTTTCCAAAACTTGGAGCGCCATGTAAAGGTCCGGGTACTGTACCTAAGGTCTATTCAAATCCTTGTTTCCAATTGATGTTATTTCCACTTAAACAAAAATCGACTTTATGCAAGTCTAAATAAAGGTGATTTTAGACTGACAAGTACATTTGAAAAAGTCATGAAAAATATGAAGTTGTAGATCAAACTGAGCCTTATGTGTAGGCATTACAGTTGTTTTTCCTAAAAACTCGTGTTTGTTTACATTTTTGGCAACTAAATTGCGAACGCAGTTTAGGTACCGATTGCTTTTTAAATCAGAGGTCATCACCTCGTCATCACCTTCTTCATTATGTTAGCCGAGTCTTATTTTTGTTTGTTCAAATATTTTCTCACTCTATTTCAATTTGAAATGACCGTCATAATGATGTTTAAATATTCACTTCGATGTAAAGCGTCATAACGCAATAGGAAAACTCACTATCTCGGACAGGCCACTATCTCAAAATGTCAAGTTTATAAATAAAGTTATGCAATGTAAATGGAACTCGTAGTTATGAAACCAAATAACTACCTACCAATGTATGTTGCTATTACACTATTCTCTACTGGGTACATACACATTATTGTCATTAAATTCAAAATTCAAAAGTCTGAGTACACACATAATCAGATTCCACTATAGCAATACAGCGTAGTGCAGCTAAAAGTGAAGTTAAAACTCGCTATCATGGTATCCTAGTTTCAACTTTACCTCGATACTTTGCAGAAACACAATTTAAATTCTAAATGGAGTTTGCAATGTGCCTCTATTCTATACATAAAAGTTATTCTGATAATAAAGTTACCGTACATATTGTTATAAACTTGGTATCCATTAGCCAATTTATGGACAGAAAGCTCAGGTTTACTTTTTAATCGATCGATGTGGATGACTATTCAATTATTAATAAAGGTTACCTACAGATTTATGTTTCATATTTATTATTTTTATGAAATCATCTTTCTAGGTACAGTTCAACAAGGTGGCAAATTCATTCAGATTCCGATAGGTGAAAAAACACTTATTGTGAAAATGATCGTCTTTTAAAAGTTGTAAACTACTGCTACTGTCGATCCTCAATAAGAAATCCTACTAAAGTTTATTCCATCCGAACTATTCCGAACCGATCATAACATTGTTCCGTCCTCCCCGACTCTGTTTACACGAAGGTGCGAACACAATGGCGCAATCAGCACGAGCGGAAACATTCTGATAATAATAAGCGATTTAAATGGCCGCACCGGGGCTGGCAAAGGAAATAACTGCTCAACGTAGTTCTATTGTAACTAGCTCACTCGATCACAATGGTGGAAATAGTTTCAATAAAGATAAACATAAGATAAGATAACTTTAATGATTATGAATAGCTTATAGGATTTTTACACAGCAGTTCCGTTTGATCGCCAGTCATTAAAGGTTAAAGGCTTGTTGAGAGGCGATACTTACATGACGCACCCTGGGTAGCCAGACTCCCGACGGGCTAATTTGTTACCACAACATGTGCTTTTCTCAAATTGTCGATGCTTTGTTCTTCAGCCAGTGCATAAGCAATTTCTGCAACTCTTTCTTCCACAAAGATCATCTCTTATTTCTATCAAAATTTAGGTAATTTAAACAATACCTATACCTATGTATTGATCGGCGAATCTGTTCCTCTGTACATCAATATATTGGTCGTCCCACGCAAGAGGAAGAGTAAGTCCAAGGAAATGGGTCAATGCGTTGCAGATTACGGGTTAGAAGCCACAGTGTCTCTGTTGTATCTCGTGTATACCGCTCGAGCATCGTTGCAAACTCCGAGCAGATTGTTTACATACCTGACTTAATCCAAGCCCACAATTTTCCAAGTACCGATAAGTACTTGTCGCTATAATAGCTTGTCAATAACTAAAATCCAAACAGCACGTAGTACACGCCATTATTGATCGATTTGTTTTCCGATAAGCTGATGACACATCTAATTTATATTAATGATAGCAACACGTTGACACTGATATTCCAGATATCAAAATTCTGATAAAAATTCATACGACAGAATTTTTCCGTTCAGAACATATTGTACAGCACTCCACTAATTACCAATGTTTACCCGATCTATTTGTCAATTAGCTGTGCCATATGCGGCCAAGTTCCGTTGATAAGGGGTCTAGTGCCCTCGCTAGTTATCGAACACCTACATGAATGTATTAGCTAGACATATCATTCGCAAGGTTATATCGAACAACCCCGATGTATCGTAATCCTCACACTTGATTTGCATGATTATCGTTCTGTTTGCAAAATACGCTGTCGTAAAATTTATGGCCCGAATTATTTCAACTGTTAAATTAGGTCTAAATTCAGTGATCTGTTTTCATGAAGGTAATAATGTTCACTTGTGTTATGATAATAGCACCCGTATAAACCGTTCGTGAAATTGGATTTATACCAAATCTCATATTAACATAATATTGATATTCGAGGTAGTAAATAGCTTTTTATTTTCAGGACCGAGCGGACAGAGGACACGGTGTCAAGCAGTGGCAACCTCACCAACAACGCGGTGCGACACAAAATAGTAGTTTTAGGAGCTGCGAAAGTTGGCAAGTCGTCGCTCATTACACAGTTTCTATATAACACATTCTCACCAAAGTACAAGCGAACCATAGAGGAGATGCATCACGGAGACTTCAACGTGTCCGGAGTGAGACTAACGCTGGATATATTAGACACGTCGGGGGCTTACGAGTTCCCCGCGATGAGGACTTTGTGCATGCAGTCCGCAGACGCCTTTATACTTGTGTACGACATCACTGACGCCAACAGCTTTACTGAAGTGAGGCTCTTGAGAGATCAAATCCATGAAACTAAAGACAGCACAGCTGTCCCTATTGTCGTAGTCGGCAATAAGGTGGACCTGGCAGAAACGGGCGCGAGACAGGTAAGCGATTCTTTTCTTCTTTTGCAAAGATGAATCATAATAACTAGAAATGAGGGTATTACCTCACGTGGCATTTTCGCCACGTCTTTTCTGTGAGCAATCTTAAATACTTACGAAGTCCTTTGCCTCATGTTCTTACTTTTCGGTGTATAATAGTTAGTTACCTCTCATGTTTGTTGACTGTGTGTACTGAGCTACACAGTTTAGCGTGATGAAGGTTGGATAACAAAGTGATGGGTGAAGCGGATCAAGTGGGTGTCACGTATCACATAACCCGGAGGGATATGTTCAAATATTCCAAGAAATCTATAGGACGAGAACAGTCGAAAATCCTGTGATATACGTACTATGTAAATACATACACAAATAAAGAATTTATCTGGATAAAAGCTTGCCTTTATCAGGATTTGCTACAAAATGAATTCATAAATCAGTGTTTGCTATATAGGACCTATAATAATTGAATACCGTGTATCACAAGCGAGTGCAAATAAATACTATTACCGTCACAAATCTCTTAAACCGATCTAGAGCATTTGACTGCCCCTTTACTATGAAGTCGTTTTCAACGTGTTGTGAGGAAAATTGAATTTCCGCGATGTCACAAGTTGCAATATGTGGAGCGAAAGGTCGCAGGAAACCTAACAACCAATGTCGCTGCCCCGACAGTAACCGGATGTGACGAAATCGGCTGCAATGCTTCTCACAATGTGATCAAATTATTCTCATTTCTTTGAGTATTTTCTTTATTTATTGTTATGGGAAATCAGTTATTTTTCCTGGCGTTATTCATGCACATCTGGTTTTCCTCAATTACTCAGTCTAATGGCTGCAATGAAAATGGAACCAAATTCGTATTAATCTAACTTGAGTTACAGTCACTAGGAAAACTGTGGGTGATTTGGGACCGACTTTTATGTTGGAGATATCCAGAAATTACCAAATTATTTGTTAAGAGCTGTTAATTTTCTAACGTCAAACAATATTATGTAATTGCTAACTATTACAAAGTGCCGGAACCAGAACATTAACAAACAATACATTGTTTATGTTTCCAACAAAGGATTTATAATGTTTGCAAAGTGATTAAGCTGACGTGAATAATGTAGTTTATCTAAACTAATATTATAAAAAGAAAAGATTTGATTTTTTGTATGTTTGTATCTTTGTCTGTTTGTTACGCTTTCACGCTGAAACGGCTGAACGGATTTGGATGAAATTAGGCACATGGATAGACCATGAGCTAGGTTAGGACATAATATACTTTTTATCCCGACATTCCTACGGGATCGAGACTTATGTAGGTGAAACCACGGGGCGCAGCTAGTACTATATACAGCTGTGAAACGGAAATTATAATGCTGTGTAACATTTTGTAGGAATAATACATACCAAGGGCGTAGGCAGAAACTACAGAACGCCACCTGCTACAATCCTTACATACTCCGTTAGTAAATTAAGGGCACTATATATCCTCCTAGGGTCCCGGGCGGCGCGGCGTTTCCACTCACATCTGGCGTGTAAATATCTTATAGGAATAATACAGTACTCAAAAACATTTACAACTCAATTTGTTGAAGTTAATTTATATTTATTAAATAATGGCCCACAAATACACCTACTGTAGAGACTCTATGGTCAGATTATAGGAATCTCTAAGCAAAATCTCGCTTAGATTTTTGCGGAAATAAAACGGAAGAACAATGTCACGTACCGAATCCTTATAACTAAACGGAAATTATAATTGATTACTTTCCTCATCATAATAAAAAGAAAACGGAGAATCAGGGAAGTTTTATTATTAGTATAATTATGAAAAATAAGAAAAAACTGTTTATTAGGCAGGTAGGAACTACGTTATCATTTCTATTATATTTTTTACGCATATTCATTATTTCTGACGCAGTAAGATATTTTAATTATTTGATTATAAAAATCGATAGTGCCTTTCTCTTTCTTGTAAGTTGGAGTTACATATTGAAATATTTCTTTTCGTGTAATTTACTATATATATTTTACGAACTCAGATTACAAGAAAAACCGTCGGAGATGGAACTTTGACGCTCAAATTCACATTGTTTCATTCAATTCTAATAAAAGCTAAAATGACTAAAAGATAAGTTGAATGTTTTACTTGTTTATTGGATTTCTAGAACTTCTTGAAATTCCTTGAGTTTTCACGGAAAAAAACGTAAAAAAGCAATCATTAAAGCAGAAATCATGAAATCGTTAAAAAGCAGTCTTGATTTAGTGTCCATTATATTCCACATAAACACAATTTTATCAAATAAACTAATATGATATAAAACTTCTATCTACAATAAATGCGTTTCATTAGTTTTCGTTTCTTAATACATATAATAAGATAAAATTACAATAAATAAAATTAAACTACTTTATATTCCGTGCCAATTCAGCAAATTACACGAAAATGATGTGTAACTCCAACTTGCAAGAAAGAGAATGGCACTATCGTTATTATAATCAAATAATTAAAATATCTTACTGCTGCTGAAAATTACAGCGCCAAAAATCATGATTTTCCGTAAAAAAATGTAATAGGACTCTTAAAACAAGAAATATATTTATTATGCTAATAAAGCACAATAGGCAGTTTTATCGCTCTCATTTTGCATAATGAATGAACAATTATACAATCCAAAAACCTGCCCGCCGATTTACTTCACAAATGTATAAATTTGTCAAGTCTCAACAGTGATTGAAGCTAAACATAAGTTACTAAGACTAATAGGTATTTTATTGAATTAGTAGGTACTTGTAGGGCAAAATACGAATTAGTTGAGTCGTGTCGAGTATCTTATATCCTAGTGTTCTAGGGAACAAAGCAAAGTTCTGTCTACAAAAAACTTAAAAAGCTTAACAAAAGTATTTCACTTAAGACTTGGAGCAAACGAAGCTCCACTCGTGGTCTGATACAATGCCAATTAAAAAATTTAACACCGTGTGCAATACCCAACATTTTCTAACAAAAGCTTTATTTTGTTTTTTCGGAACGATATTTTTTATATTGCAGCCTGGATGGTTTTTCTGTTGTAATTGGCTGTAGTTTGATACTACATGTGCAATATATAATTAATTATGTTGTTTGAAATATTTAACTTATCCTCTAAAAAACTATTACGTACGCCTTTTTAAATTAATGAACCTCTTAATTTTTTTTTAGGTTTCTATTGATGCACATTTTTTTTTTAAATAATTGACCTTCTTTTTGAATTTCTGGTGTCTTCTCACAGTTGATTACACACACTAACCGACCAAGCGGGTTAGATTAGGTTAGAACTGTGCTAGCGGAAAGGTGTGTCACCTACACGGGACGTGATGGCGGAAACCAGCGCCATATGTCGTGCGGTGTTCCACAGGGTTCGGTCGTGGGACCGCTCCTGTGGAACATCGGGTACGACTGGGTGCTGACGGGTGAGATCCAGCCGCGCGTGGACTTGACGTGTTATGCGGATGACACGCTGGTCACGGCCCGGGGGAGCTCGTACAGGGAGGCAGCGTTGTTGGAGACGGCTGCGGTGTCATACGGCGCCTAGGCTTGGAGGTGGCCCTCAACAAGTCGGAGGCAATGGTCTTTCATGGCCCCCGGCGGGTGCCGCCGCTGGGATCACATATCGTGGTCGGGGGGTCTCGAATCGCTGTCAAGTCCACCATGAAGTACTTAGGATTGGTGCTCGACAGCCGTTGGGATTTCGGCCTCCACTTTCAGCGGCTGGCGCCCAAATTGTTGAGCGCGGCTGGGGCGCTGTCAACGCTGCTTCCCAATCTGGGGGGCCCGAGCGCTGCCTGTAGGCGGCTCTACGTGGGGATCGTGCGATCAATGGCCCTGTATGGACCCCGATCTAGGTGGCTGACCTGACGGCCGGCAGCATCGCTATCCTGCGGAAGCCGCAGCTAGCGATGGCCGTCAGAGTCATCAGAGGGTATCGCACGATCTCCTACGAGGCGGCTTGTGTACTGGCCGGATCCCCGCCCTGGGACCTCGAGGCGAAGGTACTCGCGTCACTGTATCGATGGCGCGAGGACTCGAGGGCGCGAGGCGAGAGGCTGACGCAGCGACATTTGGAGCTGCGTCGGTCACAGCTTCGCGCAGCCCTGGTGGCGGAATGGCGGGACAGGCTTTCACGCCCTACCGCTGGCCCCGTCACCATCGGAGCGGTCCGGCCGGTGCTCGAGCGCTGGCTCGGGAGGAGGCACGGCTCCCTGTCGTTTCGGGTGACGCAGGTGCTCTCGGGGCATGGTTGCTTCGGGAAGTACCTGTGTCGCATAAACAGGGAGCCGGACGCCCGGTGTCACCACTGCGTCGACTGCCGGGAGGACACGGCGCGGCATACGCTGGCAGAGTGTGCCGCTTGGGAGGAGCTGCGCCGTGCCCTCATCTCAGGAGTAGGCAGTGACCTGTCGCTGTCGGCCGTTGTGAATGCAATGGTCGGCAGCGAGGAGTCCTGGGACGCGGTGGTATCCTTCTGCGAAGTAGTAATCTCGCAGAAGGAGGCTGCGGAACGGGAGAGAGAGATTTCATCCTCTCACCCGGCCCGCAGCAGGCGCACCGGGCGTCGGCGGAGGGCGGACAACGCCCTCTTCCAGCCCCCCTAAATGGGTCCAGGGGCGACGGACCCGGGGAAGTCCGTCGCCCCCCATACATCTGGACCCGAGGTGGCGGCGCGTAGTGTTCCACGCGCGCCCCTCTAGACGTCGCGGGGGGAGTCAAACACCTCACTCCCCCCGCTCGACGAGACGGAGCCCGCAGAGGCGGGCTGGCACCAGTCGGGGTCGCGGAAGATTTGAACGTTCCCGCGACCCCAGCGTAGGTGTGAGATGGAACACCGGGGTGGTTTTTAGTCAGTAAGAGTCTGACAGACCCCTCGAGGACCCCGGAGGACATCCAAGAGGATTTTCCACCCCGAACAAAAAAAAAAAAAAAAAAAAAGGTTAGAGCTGTGACATGCCGCGCGCGAGCCAAGCGAGCTAAACGACCAGTGCCGCGGAACGAGCGCTACATCGAAGTTGGTCGCAGTTACTTGACTATTAAGTATTTTTAGGACCTTAAAATAGGAATCATTAGAGGTTCACAAAAAGAGGCGCATTCATTTTATTAGTGTTCAATAATATTTTTAGGAAAGAATAATGGGAATTATTTGAGATTCGTTTAAATATATGCCAAAAGTAATTATGTTGGATAACAAACGAAATTGAATGTTCTCTGTTTCAGTTTGAACCCTCTGTCTGTCTAGCAGAATACCCAGTGTGTAAAACAAAGTTAATTTAATTTGTTAAAACTGTGCTGGAGCATTTATTGTCATGCTTACAGTACGGAGTGCAAGCACAATAGCTACAACTTTTCTCGCCAGTATTGTAATTGTAACTTTGTTGGTAACAACATGATGTAGAGATTTTCATGTGCTGTTTTGCGAAGCTCACTTTTTTTTTTTTTTGCAAGCCTGCCCGTCGACATATTTACAAGAATAAACAATAGGTAATAACAAATCTTCAATACTGTGTAAATACACATTTCTTCAAATTGCATGAGAGCAATACAACCATACAAAATCAGAACAAAACATTCGTATATAGGCTAACAAACGTGCTAAAAGTTAAAAGATTCTTTAAACTAAATTATAATGAAATAATTATTTTTGATAAGATATTAAATTAATATTTCAAAATAAGTAATTAAATTTAAATTACATTACTATTCAAT
This sequence comes from Xanthia icteritia, assembly GCA_949128155.2. NCBI lineage: Eukaryota > Metazoa > Arthropoda > Insecta > Lepidoptera > Noctuidae > Xanthia > Xanthia icteritia. Next base: position 15,340,027 of record OX421941.2, read on the forward strand.
TAGAACAAGTCGGTATAAATATAAGTAGGCAACTAATTCCAGATCAATTTTAATCATTTTAATTTTAAATATTGGCAGTCTATCAAAGAAAATATCGATATTGCTGTCAACTGAAAAATAGCAGCCACACTGGACGATCGAAGGTTAAGCTACGTTTGCCGCGGTCGGTTCTTGGATGGGTGACCATACATTATAATTATGTCGAGACCCCTCCTCCTGCCTAGGAAAGCACGTTAAGTCGTTGGACCCGGCTGTCATTCGCAGATTTTCGTCTGTTGTTGCAGGTAGTCAGAAGCCCTAAAGTCTGACAACAAGACTTACCAAGGGGTATCGTTTTACCCAGTAACTGGATTGTGGAGGTCAGATAGGCAGTCACTCCGTGTAAAATACTGGTATTCAGCTGCATCCGGTTAAACTGGAAGCCGACCCCAATATAGTTGGGAAAAGGCTAGGCAGATTGATTGATTGATTTACCGTACATCCAGATATCAGACTGACTGTATTGCATTTGTACATTATGTTGACTCAATACCAGCAATGGTCACTCGGTGGCGATTAAGTAAAACCGCTTAGTTTTGCTATTGTCCGTCAGACTTTCAGAGAAATGACTACGAAAATTGAACAGCTAGGACACTTCGTCGATAACATAAACAATGTGACAATCAAGCGTAATCGGCTTAATTTCGTATCAGCGAACTTCCAAACTGTATTCGTAGTTAACTAGAACAGCGCCGCTTTGCCCGCAGCATGTATATTTCATAAGCCGCATGAGCGTGATGAAGTTAGTTGGTCGTGCTGGAACATGTCTCGTGCCGTTACGATAGTGTCCGGAACACTGCGCACAATAGCCACAGGCGTCCGTTGGCTCTCAATATCCGCACCGCCGCGCACCGTACACCACCATAATCTTGTTTTTATTGAAGAGAGAACGGACGCTCCAATGGAGATTTATTACCAACTGTCTTTGGTTATTATTGGCGATTATTGCAATAACTCTTCGCGTTGTGTCGTTGTTTATGGTTGTGTCAAAAGTGTCGTGTCTATGTAAAACACTAACATTTATAAGACAGAAACATTTGATGAAGCTTAGGTATACCCGAGTAAAAGTCTTGTGTTTAGATATTCTAATTCTCATTATTAATACTACTTACGAGACTTGAGAGTTGGGTATCTTCCGCGTAGTTCGGGACACATATTTGGAGAATACTTTAAACTTAACTCATAAAACAAAACTTAGTGTAATAAATCTGTACGAAACTCATTTGGGTTAACTAAAACAGAAGTCGATTTCCCGACAAAGATATTATGCTAATTACTGACGGCTTATTCGCGAAAGTTTGATGAGTGAAAATACCTTTGTGTGGTTTTTACGAAAATTGCACACATTATTTTATTTTCATCTAGCTATTAGTCCTTATTACTTAAGTTTTAAATTTTCAATAGCTAAATGAATAATTCAAATTCGAAAGTCTCAAACTAGGCTGAGAATCAGCACTTTTCGAACTTCAAAATTACATAAGACAGTCCCCCAAAAACGCCCGCTCTTCACACTTCAATAAAAACTTGATTCAAAAGAATGTAGTTTCAATTTTCATAACATTCCAAATTAATCGACCGATATTTCATTTCGGAAACAAACTCGCTTTTCAATTATATTAAAATTACTTGTAATGAGAAACCATGGACGACATTTTCGCCTATGTTCGCAATTTATGAGCTGAAATTGTAGGCAAAAGAGCCTCGGGAAATGTTGACGCAGCGGTGTAGTCTTCAATATTTGCTTCATAGGTAAAATGCTTCTGAAATACACGAATAGGTAACTACTGTTTTTTTTATCGTTCGATACGGGAAGAAATATATAGCGGAAACATACGTATTATCAGAAGGGTAAAGTTTTCCGTAATAACTTACACGTGTGCGGCTCACTCCACTAACTCAAGTCACAGTCAAGCGAAGAGGTCAGGGTATTAAGTTCAATGCAAACCAAACTATTTGTATAATAACTTTGATTTCTTTTACAGGTGGAATTTCACACAACAGAATCCGTGGTGACAGTGGACTGGGAGAACGGTTTCGTGGAAGCTTCGGCGAAGGAAAACCTGAACGTGTCGCAGATTTTTAAAGAGCTCTTGGTTCAGGCGAAGGTGAAATACAACCTGTCGCCTGCACTGCGCCGGCGGCGGCGGCAGTCGCTGCCCACTGGACCCCAGGGCCCCCCGGGGTCCAGCCCCACGCCGCCCGCCAACGCGCCGCACGTTCCGTCGCCGGCGCAGCTCGCGCACCTCCAGCAGATCCGCGAGCGACACAGCAATAAACGCAACTCTTGCGTCATCTCTTAGGTCGACATGCGCGCGCGGTGTTTCGCGGTATCACGGTATTACCGCTAGTTAAGGACTTCGGGTAACTTTCGAATTTTCTATACGTACCGATAAAACTATTTATATAAAATCTAATTAAAGAGGACTTTGTATTAGATGTTCATGAAAATTCGCTGTCATCGCTATTTTCTTCAGCCCGCCTTCTAAATAAATATCAGTGATACAGTAATATGTATGAATTTTAACATATTGGGTACTTTGTTTTGTATATTCCAAAATGTATACCTACTAATAAAACTAACACTTTTTTGATGTGTCGAAATTACAAATGATTCATAATAATAGTGTAAGTAAGTTTATTGAATACGAAACTGGACAAGGTTCCGAGTTTGGTTCATTTTCAAACTTATTCACACATATTTCCCATATGTCGTTTGTCATGTGCTGTCGACAAGCACACGTCACCGGTCTGCCCCCGCCCAGGTCATGGTTCCACTAATTTACGATTATGTTAGGCGATAAAAACGTTTCTTACGTGATCTAAGTACTTAGATCCATTAAGACTTGTCCATTCCTTCGTGATGTTTCTACTTTATATGTGTATAACTAGATTAGTAGTGGAAATAACGCCAACATTCAAAATATACCTTTAGAGTTAAGATTCTAGTGTATTACAGAGTGACAATGTAGAGAAAGTGATAATGTAGAAGTGACGGGTATTCGTGACTGGTTTATACTCTAGGTTAATAATAAAGTTATTCTAACTTATAGGTAAGATATGTACGAGTTGTGTGAAGAAGGCGCCACAAAACGACTGAGTGTTCCACAATATATCAAATCAAACCAAATATAATTAGGGTTGGCATTGGATCTGTCTTCGATAATATTTGTGAGAGGTATGTTTCAGCCGTAAGGGTAGTGATCTCGTTACACAAATTACTTCGGAAAGAATAATGACCTAACGAGGGAGTGTAACAACCCCGAATGCGGTAATAAAGTCTATCCGATTACTTGATAATATAATGATAAGAATCGTCTGTGTACCTAATACATTCCGTTTGCCAAAACAGTATTAATGAATTTATGGATCTTATATCAATATTGTGTCTAATTGATAAAAACTTTCATTCAAAGTGTATTAGAGTAATTTGACTTGTAAGTTGTAATTGTTTAAATACCTACTATACTATTTTCCGACTTCAACTGAGCATTCTAATGTAGAAATAACTTTTATCATAACTTTAACGTAAGGACAAAAGTTTCTCTCTCGAACAGTTATTGTGTCAGTCTGGATGTAATATGTAACGAAAATCATTTTTGTTTTCCGAGAATAAAATATTCGGATGTCAAATTGTAAATCAATAGGTATTTTATTTAGGTATGAAGCAACATGGAATTTATTTTAAATACGAAAGAAAAATATACAATTGTGCCGTCAACGAAATCGCGATTCGTGAAAAATCATAAACAACCGTTGAAAAATGAAACAAATAAATGTAAGTTTTTTATTGCTTGATTTATTTTTCTAGTATTTGTGTTTTATAGTAATATGTCAGTCATTTAAGACATCATGGGTCGCAAAAAATTGCTCTGCACTGTTTTTTTGGGATGTCTTCTTTATCTGTTCTAACTACGTGGTGCTCCAAAAACCTCGAAAATTTCGGACTTCTTTCAGTTTTTGGCTTTTAATTTCTAAAAGTTGCATCCTATAATAAGTCACCTTTTTTGGACAAATGGCCAATGTTTGAAGTGCGGTATATCTCATGTTTTATTAGAACTACAGAGCTACGGTTGCGCTGAAATAGTCAGTGCAGAGCATTTTTTTGCGGCCGAACGCATTTTTTGCGTCTACGGTGGCTGGCCTATACTTATGTTATTTTCAATTACCTTTATTATAAATTCAGTTTATTTATTGTAAACACTGTCATTAAACCAGATCGGACACTATTATAAATTGACCACTTTAGCAAAGAACAATAGCTCTTACTTTAGCATAAAAATTATCTACCACTTTGAGATAAACTCGTGAATATCTACTTTGGTGGGATAAGGGTTGACAAAAATAAATAATACTGAACACTAGTAAAACCATATCGTCAAATGAAATAGAAGGCTAAGTAATGTTATTTAATACGTTTGCCAGTAACAGCTGCAACCCTAATCACGCCACAATCTCTTGGGAGTAGTTGGTAATTAATTATTTACGTGACACTTAATTTGGTTACTGTAATCATTTAGAACTGTAATTGTGGTCTTTTCCTACAGGTTTTACTTTTTTCTTATTTATTTGCACATTTTAGTAGTTGTTCTTCAAAATTGATTATAGTTTCACACTGTAACATTTCATAGGTACATAACTTCATTACAACTCTACTTTAGTATTTCAAATTATATGGATGTGCCTTTTTTAAAAGATTAGTCTTCTTAGTTAGTAGAAATCGTAGCTTTTTTTGAATGTATTTAAATATATTTATGACAAAATTGTATTCCAGTTCCGCTTAAAAAGAAAAATGTGTTCGCTTCCTTCTATTGCGTTAGACATACAAACGTAGTTTATTAGAAAAGATAGATAAAAATCTATACATGTATTATTACATTTGAATAATATCATATAACATTTAAAAAAATATGTGGTCTATCAATGTTTGTACTTTGACGTACTTTTAGCAGCATTCTACATTTACTTGAAATTAATAGAGACATAGCAAAATATTATCTAAGAGATTTTTTATGATCCTTTGTAATAAATATAATGAAACTGTTCGTGAAACTTAGCACAGAAGGATTTGACATGTGTGTAGTGTGTGTATAGATGTTAATTTTCCATTCAATTTAATAGTCACGTACTTATCTGTAGTAAATTAATTTAAATTTTTAAATTATATGTTTAAAATACAGGTATTTACTTCAACATTTGTACCAATGTACCTAATGAAATTATCTCTGAATAAAAATAACTAACTTCTGAAACTTTGTGATTTTCTTCTCATAAATACTTAAGATTCTTACTTTTATAGAAAATGTCGCGAAAAAATAAAAAGTTTTTGTTCTAAATTACTAGGGAAGGCAGTTTAACTTTATAATTTAGTTTATAAAGACAAAGTGAGACGGTCGTGTCCAGAGTGCGTAACGAGAATGCTATCTAAGAAAATAATACAATTAATGGGCTTTTATTTTTCAAGCGCTCCTTTCAAACTCTAATTTTATAAAGTTAAGTACGGCTGAGGGTAACAAGACAAAGCGGGAATTGAAAGTTTTAGCTTACGAACATGAAAATGCAATAGTGGTGTATCATCGTGTGGATCTGCGGTAGCGTTACGCTACTTAACAGCGGGTTAAGTACTTTCTACACTTTTTATGTAGTAATGGGCGCGCTGCAACTCGACGCGATGGATTGAACTTGACTTTCACCTATCATCTATCGTTTTGTAGAACGTTGCTTAACGCTTTGTTGCGCAATGCTGCACATGTGTGGGACGAGTGCGTCGCGCATGCGGGCGGCATGCGGGTGGCATGCGTGCGGCGTGGCGGCGGCACGCGGTGGCCACCTCGCGGCACTTGTTGCGCAGCGCGCGCGATCGATATCCCTCCCCCCGCCGCGCCCACCTGCCGCCACCTCACACCCGCGCCCCACAGACACTTTCCATTCAGCGCCGAAACCATCCTCACACCCTTTGTCACCAACCAATTCAACCAAGAGAAAAATCTCAATCACATTTCTATTTTGAAATCCATCTCGTTTCGTTTTTTCTCTATAATAAAAAATACTTCCATTTTTAAATAACAAGTTGTTATGAACGAATTCAGCTGTTTTTAGATTCTGTTAAGTGGTATTGTCAGGTTTATATTCTTCACAAATCGTCCCCGCCGGGAGGCAATTCCGGTCGAGGAGCTTTCACTTCGCACTAATGAATAATAGAGAGGAATTATTGGATTCGTTGGGAAACTTGAACGTGATACCTACTCCTTTCAAGTATCAACAGGTGCTGAATTCCAACTCATAGACATTGTAACCATGTTTGGGTTAGTCATCTCAATACTTTTTCCATGTCATGATAACGTTTAAATTGCCGTGTAGAGTTAAGGGTCCGTATACCTCAATATACGTTCACGTAGCTCTAAGTTATATTATATTGTGTAGTATACATAATAGCTAATCGCCTCATTATGAAACTCCGCACGAACTGCGGTTCGCGCGTAATATCCGAACACATGTGCTACAGCCGCCTAGCCGATTAGCGCGCAAATCCGTAGCAAGGCGTAGCCGCGTAGCAACGTAGGCCGCGTAGACCCGCGAACAATGCCTCCCACATTCCAACTCATTAAACCCTACCGTTCGATACAAATGCTGATAACAAGTTCTGCAGTAACAACAAAAGAGTTCTATGTAATTTAATATATTGCACAAGCACATAAATCTGGCATTTCACAATATTGTTTAGCATACCGCGCGTCTCCGCCGAGTCTCTCTTCATAAACTTGCATACATAATAAACAGCGCGCTTTGTGGTGGATGACATTGCTGTAGGTACTCTGCGCTCCGCTTACTTTTACCATCTCGGAAGGTAATTTATCTTTGCCAAGAATACTCTTGTATTGTGACAAGTTAAATAACTTGGTTGATTGATTCAGTAAGCCTGCCACCTTCACGAAACGCTTTCAATCTTCAGAGCGCTTCTGTTAAGTTGAGTATTTAAATTGAAACAGTCATTTGTGTAAATCTTATTGAAATGGCGTAATAACATTTGGCCAAAATTTGCTTTACGTCTTATACAAAAGGCTTCGAAAGGGTCGTAAAGATTGTTTACAGCAAATATTCAGTAATACAAATCAAAGGAAAATAACAAACAGGCCCAAAAAATAATAAATATTAAGAGTTCTTTAGACGTACCTTTTTTTTTGGTGGGAAATTATCAAATAACTTTTTCCCGCTCTGGGTGGAGCGGGACGGCGTGTCAGACTCTTACTGACTAAAACCCACCCGTGTTCCTTCAGTTGCCTGTACGTTGCCAGGGCCACGGTATCCCTTTCGGACTTTCCCGCAACCCCGGATTTCCGCAACCCCGGATTAAATAATAAATATTAAGAGTTATTTAGACGTACCTTAAAGTTTAGTATTGGAATCACAAAGTTCAATATTGAACAGAAACTGTGGTATTTATTTACTAGGTTTTTTAATTAAATATCACTACACTAAAACGATGTTAACAGAGCAGCCGCGCCACATTAATTGTAACAATTAATGTTGCCATCAATTCTAATATTATGACGTTTATATCTTATTTTTAATAAAAGAAGAAATATTTTATGAGACAGACTAATCCTTCACACAAAATTGTAGTTGAATTTAACCTGAAGGCACCTTCACAGTTCACACCTTGAATACTAATCCTAAATTAAATCTGCCGAGAAATACAATGCTTGGAACCTCCACAATTTAAAAAAAAGTAAAACTAATAAGAATAACAGCGTATTTAATCGACAACAAACTCGATATAAATTATATCAAAACGTTGAACACGTTGTTTGCGTTTAATTCAAGCTCAGGCTAAAGTCGTCTTCTTCTATTTTTTTTTTTATATCAGAAACTGCTGAACGATTGCAAATCTTTTCAGGTTTGTATACTGTTGCCAAAGAAGACTGTTCCTATAAAACAAGTTAATAGGAGCTTGTATTGTTTAACACATGGTATCCTTATACTTATGTTGACGTCTCAATACTTGTAAGCCCTGCAGCGTTTCGAAATAGTGCGAAACGTAGTGGTTTTCTTGTAGCCCCGTAGCACGATGTAAATATAGGACTGTAGCTTGATGTAGTTAGCACTGCCGCTTTATGCTATGTAGAAATTTATTTATGTGCTATAGCAGTCTCAATAAATATTTTTTTTTAAAGTGAAGTGTACAAATTACTCAAAGAGATCATCAACAAAAACGTAATATTTTTTTCAATTAATAGCTTTCTTACCAGCTTCGTTGAAACCGGTCGTTAGGTTCACCCTCAAAGGATTGTCTTCTTTGCAAGACGGCGACTAATCTTTATTATTCTTTCCCTTTCAATTAATTTTAAATGCAAAATAAAAGCAATAAGCCGCTACTTTTTAACTAAATGAAATATTTCAGTCGCGTTTTCACGTCTTCAAGACAGTTAATTACGTTTTTAATTTGGTCTTTTAAAGTTTAGTTAATGGTCAACCGAGCTTTGTTCGGGTGAAAATAGAGAATGCTCATTTAATAGTATAATAATAATAATACCATTTAGGCGACACCGGCTCATAGAAAAAGACCTTAACCTAAACATACATATTTTAATATAAACAAAAACTTGTGTTAATAAATAAGGCTTAGACTATGTTAGTAGCACTTCACTTTGCACTAGTTTGACTTTGTGCTGTCCTGTGGAACCTGCGGACAAGCCGCGGAAGCGACGGAACACCATGACATGCATTCCATGATGGTGGGCAGATAACAGTTCGGTACTCGCACGACGAACGCCGTGAAGTTGGCGTTCCGGTGCGATCCTAGTAACTACACCCTCGGCATGTACTTACTAATTCCTTTCCAAGAAAATTAATTCCATGCTGCCATGATAGTAGGTACTTACTAATTATATGCTGCCATGTAAGGTAGCCATCTTGTTCTAAATATTGCTTCTTATAAATATTGCTTGTTTAATAGTATAGGACTTGCTCACTCTAACACTTTGCACTTGCTTACTTACTTTAACACTTTGGAGAGCAGTGGTGGCCCAGTGGGAACCGCGACTGACGAGTTGTAGGTCGTAGGTTCGAACAGGCGCTTTTATTATTTATTATTATTATTATAAGCCTGTGTTGTCCCACTGCAGGGCAAAGGCTTCCCTTCAATCTTTCCACTTTTCTCGGACAGGCTTTACTTTGAGTAAATTATTTCATCACCGCTGCTCTCAAAACGGTGTAGGAAAACATCGGGAGGAAACCGACATGTCCTAGAACCAAAAATTCGAAGACATGTGACATCTACGAACCCGCACTGGGCCCGCGTGTGTCCCACCAGTGGGAAAATTACAGGTTGATTATGCTTATGCTAAACACTTTGATACTTAAAAGATACTTCTACGTCAGCTGCGTATAAAGAATGTAGATACGCTATAAAGATAATTTTGTTGACGTGAAACTTAGTAATGGTTACAATACACTTGACCATTCCTAACATACAAAAAGTACGTAGAAAACTATTTATCGGTGTGAATTTTGGGCTCGTTCATATTTAGGTAAAAGGGCGGCTTTCATTACAGGTGGTTCATCCAAGATGTTTACGGTTGGCTGTGTCATAATTTAACTTGGAACCGTCATAAATGTCTAAATAGATATGACATAGTTTATGATACGGTCTGACTGGAGTGCTTGACGATGTGATCATAAGACTAAGTACCTAATAAGATACATATACATACATAAACCGATGCCTTCTTCCTATAGGGGTAGGCAAAAACTATAGAACGCCACCTGCTACGATCCTTACATACTGCTTTTGCCTCGTTTACGTTCATACATCTGGTCATACACGCATGCCGGCTGCGAGTACTACTCACCTGACCTTTCTGAAGAACATCACCAATAAGGTCACTATATTATTATGTCCTCCTAGGGCGTCCCCTCCCGGCATTTCCACTCATATCTGCCTTGTAAATACCTTTTGTTAGTCGCCTTTCATTCATCCTCTCAACATGACCAAACCATTTAAGCATACTCTTTTAAATTTTTGTCAGTAAATCTTCTTTTAAACCGCATCCTTGCGGTAACATAAAAAGAGCGTATCTTTTTTGTTCAAACACTTTTACCTCCTTTTTATTGTTAAACATATCCTTATTTATTAATTAATTCAAAATTTTCATTGTTCTCTAAACCTGCTCATCACTGGTTGTTGTCAACTGATCGTGCAACTTCTCACCAGTTGCTACTGACATAAAAGGACCACTTGGTCACAACCACTCCCTCACCGTCCACTTGTAAACTCCCCAGATATTAAATTCTGATAGCAAGCATTTCCTGTTCACCTCACCTCAAAAGACGCTACTTTGCAAAATGGAATTTGCCAAGTAGGAGACAGAAAATTATTCCCACTTTAAATCTTTTATAAAATTCCTAGAGTTATTAATAAACCCGTCGTTACTGTCAGTGCCAGCAAGCTGTAAAATTCGTTCTCATTCTCGAGCCATTCGAGCAATTTATAACCTAAGTTGTAGGCATTCACTGAGCGATAAATTTAAGGAAATAATATGAGAACCAGATTTATGTAAAAAAGAATATTAATCTATATTCTAAATACAGTGACTTTCATAGCATTAATGTCTCAGGAGACAACCCGTCGTGTGTCTACACGATAACTGATTCATGCATGCCGTCTGTTGGGACTGGTCAACTCAAAACTGTAATGACTCTTTCTTCATAGGCCCTTTCAGACATGGCCCTGCATTGTTAGATTCACCCTAATAATATAATTTTTGGACTTTGAAAGACACCATGACCTCTGAGTTAGTTTCGGCATTTCTTCTCGGGGATCAGCCAGCTATCAAATGCCAGTGCCATCATGTTTTTAAATATTGACGTGTAAAAGTGTCTTAGAAGAACTACTTACAGAAATAAACATTTAATTTCATTTCTTTATACTTTATTAAAGAGACAGTACATTTATTTCGCTCTAAATCTAAACAAATAGCTATTGCGATATGTGGAAGACGCATTATCTTGAAACCTAAAACCCCTAATCCAGAAAGAAAATATATTACCTGTGTAACTCTCCATTTATATTTTTCCTAGTTAAATGACCATCTGATCGGGCAGATATTACTCCAAAAACTTTAAAAAATCAAACTCTCGTCTCCTGATTGACTCACAAAGTTTTCTGCCCACCGAGAGAGCAATACAGAGATCAAACGAGTATTAGGTCAATTTATTGTTAGCCTTTGCTCTCTGGAGTAGAAATGTAAGATGGGGATGCCGAGGCGTTTGCGTTCACGCATGATGTGTTATTCGTAAGACATGTTAGTTTTGCAAACGTAGATTAGTGCGGCTTGAAACGCTGCACGCTGGTGTGATGCGTATGCAATTTCGCAATGACTGCGTATGCTTACTCATACCGACTTGTCAGAAACATATTAGGTATCTAAATCGTAGACATCCTAAGGAGACTATGGCTGGGTGGTCGAATCGTATTCTCTTCTCTTACAAACTAACGAAGTCATAAATGATGAATCGGGAATACAGTGAGAATCGAATTGAAACAGAATAGCTCTTTACGTAGGTACTTTAGTTTAAATGCTCTCTGTATATAATTTAGGTTGCTAATATTATACCGTAATTACTACAGGCACCTATTTTCGTACGTAATAATTAATGTGTACATTTTTAGGTCACGGGCGTTCTAAAATGGTGCTTTCGGAAACTAAAGTTGTAGCTAAATTATAGCAACAGTGAAGCTCATGAATTGTTGCATATATAATTTGCATAGCTATTTTAAATACACATTAAATTACAGGCAGTCTCGCATGACTGCCTGTAATTATTATTTGATATTATAAAGGAAACAATATAAAACAGGTAAAAGGAGAGCTGACATTGACAATTTTCGCTGCGTTGAAAGTCACTTTTCAGGTGCCTATCGATTTTCATTTTTCAAGCAAGTCAATGAATTGTATGACTGTCTACATTGATCTGCATTAACAGTAATCTTCGATTACCGAAGTCTCTGTCAATTGGGGTAAAGTGGCAATCTCCCATTTGAACGTTGCTGAAAATAAATACGATTAGCCGCCTAGATAATCATAGGTTCATTATTATTTTGTCTTATTAGCCCAGATACAGTCTACTTGTGATTCAGAGGCGTGCCAAGTTCAGTTAAGTAAGTAGGTAAGTATACCTATTAGATTTGTCGGACAGATATGGTTTAATTGACAAACCGTTATTCGGTGACCGAACCAGACCTCACCACCTTTCAGCCCAAATAGCAGTCGACCCGTAACTTATTAAACGACAAACGTTACAATGAGATAAGCATCTAAACATTAGCGTCGCAATTATTTGCCTTATCCAGCCCAATCGCGTGTGGCATGCGAATAGGGTGTTAGGAGCCTGCCCAGCCCTCTTGACGCCGGCGCCGGTACTTATGCGTCGTGTTAATAGGGAATTAGGTGTAATGAAACACGTGTGTCTGCAAAAATGTACTCTTGAACTTCGGCTTCCCAAGGTCGTAAGTTTTTTCCATAACTATCACGGCTTGGCTAATAGATTCGCGAGATAGGAGATTCATCTATGCTGCAATTGTCTATGGACATAAGTTTTATCGATTTTTTACTGCTATAAGTATTTTGCTGCGTAGAACCTTAATCGCTTTCTACGGGACTCATGGGTATTAGAAAATTCTTTGCTCGAAGTAACAAGGATGAGGTAAAGTAGGTAGTAGTATATGATTAAAAACATATACATTTATAAAATAAACATATATTAACTGATTGCAAAATCTGCTGACGATCGTGAGATCTACCTGTTATTTTAGTTGCGGATATTTTGAGAGCAGCGTGAAATTCAAAAATATCCCTGTCAAATGGCAATAGATTCACGTTCTAATAACGTGCAATCGACTAATATTGTCTTCGATGATATGTGGATGTTACACCCACTATACTCTGTCAACACCTCCGGGGTATATGTGACGTTTATTTATATACCTACCTAAAGTGACAAGCTCGTATCTAATCGTATTTCGTAACTATTTCACAGATGAGCGCTTCAAAAGGGTGAATTAAGGCGAAAACTATTATCTACGAGCGTTGATTCTGATTTGCACAGATTAAACCTCATTTAATAATTATATTGTCCTCTTAAATTTACACATAATACCATAAAGGGACGAAACCAAAATTGAACTAAAAAAACAATTTAGGCCCGGCCCGCACTGCGAATTTTATATTCAGTGCATGGTATTGGAATGAGCGCGAATTTTAAATCGCGCGTGTAGATACATAAGATACCATATGTTATAGAATTGCGATAAAAACTTCACGCGACTTTTAATCGCACTGCGGGCTAGGCTTTTTGTGTAAAGCAGGTTATGTGAGTCTAATACCGGCTTTTCAGTCAATATTGGCCGTCCTCAGCACGCAGCCACTAGAAAAAACCTAAAACGAACCTAAAATAAATAGGCTTACGGTCTACGCCAACTATATTATGATTCTGCCGGTACGAGAACTATAAATTTTGAGAGGATAACACTAACACACAACCATTCTTTTCATAATATTTTTAATCTTGGTTAGTATATAACGGTAGGTCTGACCATTACCATTGTATTAAAAGGTTGTTATAAGTATACACAGGTATATATAGTAAATCAAACATTTCGAAACTTTGTTTTTTCAGGCATCCAGCTTGACTAGCACCCCAATTGCGTAACACACAATTTATCACAATCAATTTCATTTTGACAGTTCAACAACATTAATTGCGTTATTTACGTTGTAGAGCAGATTGTTTTTTCGAACATGATGCTATATATTAGCAGTATCGTTCCAAATGCTTCAGATTATAATTGATCATGTGTTACGCAAATGCTGACATAAATTCATCCGTATTTTTAGAACGAGTGACATCCCGATTGCTAACTTTCATCAAACTTTTAACGGACAACTAGTCTACCTGCACCTAAAAGACGAAACTGAAACATAAATGACTTAACTAGATAACGATAACTTCAAGAGACGAAAACGTCCAATTTTGTCAAAAACTATCACTAATACAAAAGTATGACCGCAAGTATTATTCGATCGAACATTATCAACATCCCCAAAAAGTATCGAAAAACGGCTGTGCAATCCTACTACTATACAAATTATTCATAAATGTATGACTTTATAAACATATATATAAAAGTCACGGTACCTAAATGTACAATGCCCTCTCACTTGTTGAGCGGCTGATAGCCCGCAATCGATAATCACTCCTGTCGCACGGGACGATTGCGGTTAGCCATATTAATTCACGTTTGCAGCATTTCCAATTCAATTAATTTATTCTTGTGTAGCTAAACTTAGTGAAAACGTATGTTTCTACGTTGGTATACTATCTATGGACAAGAACAGTTGTTTCGAGTTTAGAAATCATCTGAAGAAAATAATTCATGTTACAGACTGATTGTAAACTGAAAATTACTTTCAAAATCGAACTTTATCTGTGGTGCACAGATGAAGTTCGCGTTGTGCTTCTCGGAGTAACAACAAAGCACTCGGTGCAACTTAACAAAGCCGCAAATATCTAAACTTTACCATTGTTGCAGTAAAAGTCAACGACCATGTTCTGTCACTTCGATATAATTTATAGTTTATTGACAGCAATAAACAATACACTCGAGCAATAAATATATATAAATATTAATATTAAAACTATCGCTGTGACCAGACATACTCATAAAAACTGCGAACAGTATTGTACAGTCACTAAAACAGTCAGTAAAACGTTGAAGTGAAGCATACCGAGAAAAAAGTTACAGAACAGAAAGTAACGACCTAGAAAATCACTGGAACAAGAACTGCAATCTAAATTAGAAGCAATCTGGAAAATTCCGAAGCAATTCAAGCAGTTCTTCAGAAAAAACTGTTGCTTAAGACGAAACAGGTTTTAATCTTGACAAGCATTCAGGCTCGAACTCAGGTAAGCAATCTCACCTTTTAGCTAATCGAATTTGTTTTTCGAACAGGTAGGTAAAGGTATCATAACGGGTCTCTAACAATCACTTTGAACGTAAGGACCTTTTAAATTAATTAAATCATATACCTACTTATACTCTATTACAAATAGGTATACTAATCGAGTAGTTACTTAGCAATCTCATTACTTTAAGCAATCGGTAACTATATTCGTCTACGCGTAATATTTATGAGTCACTGTGAATAGAACAACAATGAATATCTGAATCGATATGAACAACACACACAGATAGCATCATGTAGGTAGATTTCCTGTCGACGCGAGTATTTCCCGCAAATCGTTATCGGCTGTTAAGCTGACACGGGAAGTGAAGCTGGTAGAATTCTATCAACTTGCTTTATACGTCTGAAGTTTGACTACTGTTCAACATCAGTTCCAAAACAGTACTGAATCTGTTCTACTGCTTTAAAGGACAAATTACCTTTTCAAACTACTTACCTACCGAGGCGTGTACTCAATCTCGGAGTATTAAAAAAAAGCAATTGGTAGAAAAACACAGTTTATAAGAAGCTTTACGAAGGTAATAAATTAAGAAATATATTCTTACGTAAAACATTCAAGATGTTTGTGTATATTAAGGTCGACGCTCAGCTGCGCAATATTAGCACAGGACTAGGACTTATGAAAAATCTATTTTTATAATGAAAGCTTCTTTTAAAAGAAGCTTTCATTATAATTAAGATTTTGTGTTTAAACACGTATTCATTTTGTAGACTGTGATTGAATTTCTATTATTGTGGAGCAAAGATAAAAAAAAAAAATACATTGAAATGATTTTTTTTGTTGAAACAACTTAGCACCTTGGTACATCCTATACTATTAAATGAGCAATATTTATATAAATATTGCTCATTTAATAGTATAGGATGTATATATTTATATATATATATATATATATATTTCACGTTATAGATCACATTCTCGAAAACGGATCTAACGATTTCGATGAAAGTTGCAATATAGAGATTTACGGGGGCGAAAAATCAATCTACCTAGGTCTCTTATCTGGAAGAATTCGTTTTCTCCGTATTTTCACCCGAGCAGAGCTCGGTCGCTCAAAGTTTAGAACAAGATGGCTACCTTATAATAATGACATGGCAGCATGGAATTAGTATGAACTATCCTATACTATTAAATGAACATTCGCTATTTTCACCAGAGCAGAGCTCGGTCGCCCAGGTACTTAAATATCTATTAAAAGTAGGTATAACATATCTAATATTCAGGCAATGTATCAATACTTAGTGCATCTGAATTCCTAATAGCCTACTTAAATCTAGAGAGGTGCATCTGCTCTGCCTCACATTATATATGTCTACTTAAATTAGATTAACATCTCCGTGATCTCATTATACTGAAAGGCTAAAGCCGATAATACGGCGTATGAAAACTAGGAGAAAATAAATGGATACAATTCGTACGAACGGTTTCGAACAATTAAACGACAACACCTAAAAGTAGAGATTTTTCGATCCTGGGAACAATTTGTGGTAGGCGTATAGGCATCAAGTACCGCAAACAGGCCGATAAAAAAGGATTGGCTGTACAAGCATTTGTAAACATTATTAAATAGACTAGCTTTTCATTTTGTTTTCGTGTGGTTAGTGACTAACCTGGTGTCAGAGTTTTAAAGCCGCCCATGGACCTCTGACTTGGCTTCACATGCCGTCGAGAAATATCTCTCAGGCAGGCCGGTTTCTGCCGGGGTTGCGGGAAAGTTCGAAAGGGATACCGTGGCCCCTGACAACGTACAGGCAACTGAAGGAACACGGGTGGGTTTTAGTCAGCAAGAGTCTGACACGCCCTCCCGCTCCACCCGGAGCGGGAGAAGTTATTTGATAATTTCCCAACCAAAAAAAAAAAGGAATGCCGGTTTCCTCACGATGTTTTCATTCACCATTTTTGAAGCAAGTGATAATTATACAATAAGCACATGCATCCGAAAAATCAGAGGTGCGTGCCTTGGGTTCAAACTCGAGACCTATGACTTGGCAGTACGACGGTCACACCACTAGGCTATCACAAGTAGCTATTGATAGCAATCTAGTGTTATTTTTTTTAATAAATAGGCTTTGTGCAAACTGAGTTCTGAAAGGTGATAAAAAAGCATAGTACTTATCCTAGCCTTTTACCTACTCAGAAATATTGCACCAAGCGTTTTCCTTTGTTTTCTTGTGGATTAGTAGAAATGTATTTGTGATTTAAATTATTTATTTTTGTTCAAGAATTTGTACCTATAGGTAACCGAAACTTGAATGAATTATTTTTTTAATGGATTTTTGTGCCCACACGTCAAAAGATCCCAGGGATTCTTTGTCTACTGTTTATTTTCAAGTTGCTTTATACTCGGGAACATATTAAGAGTATATCTATATTCTTCTCGCAATCTGATCGTCTAATTGCATTTAAATTTCTTATAAATGTATGTTACCTCTGTTATTTGTAGATGTGAAATGTATGACCTATATGCACAGCAGAAAACTAGAGAGCACTTTAATTCAACCACTTCACATTTTCAAATTAAAGTTTCAGGAACGAAACCATTATATTTCAAGCGTCAAATTACTCTCATAAAGTTATAGCTAAGCTTTATGTGAACATTATCACCGCAGTACCTACCTCATTTGATTTATAAACATAAACATCTGAGAGGAGACTTAAAGTCAAGCGTTTTTCACACCTAAAACATAATTTATCTTTAAAATGTATAAAGCCTTTGTCGAGACTTTTGTAAATAAATTCAGTTTTGCCTTCCTTGCAAATCGAAGTGGGATTAAGGTTTTAAGAGAAAGTTGTACGTAAGACAATTTGCCCACGTGTTGTAAAGTTGTGTGCATGCGAAATCACTGGCTTGCGATTTATTGCTGTCTCTTAGAACCTAGCACACAATTATGCATGTTATATGCACATTTCGTGTATGCAAATTGTACAAGTTTCCCACGTATGAATCATGTGACTTATTCATGCCGTAAACAGATTTCTACTTAGATCCGCCTGTTGCTTTTACTCTAATTGATAACGTTCATTAAGTAACGCAATAAAATAACATAACAACAGCACAGTTCAACTCAAAGTTACACATTACACCGTTTATTTCTTCCATTTTACAGTATTCCCTCCTCGTTTACCTTACTCAACTCAAACTCAAAGTATTTATTTCACAGGCACTTTTGAATTGTCAAGAAATCGGTCAGTCAGAAATATGAACCTAGTTGCCCATTCCAAAGCGTAGTAGGTACCAATGGAGAAGAACGGGCAAGAAACTCCACGGACACTCTTTTAAATATAAAAATTGATACAAAATATTGGTTACATCATTCATGTTGACATTATGCATGTGAGAACAATGTAGAAAGACGTGCACGTTTGTAAAAGCGTCCGTACTAATGAGTACCAATTAAAATCGTTTATAATAACAAATGGCTAGGTGCCGCTCCAGCCCTGAAATATGAATAATTAGTTGCGATTTTAAAACGTTATCCGCTTACATCAGAGCGGACAACACATGAACCTTTTTCGTCCAACCTTGTTGAGCTGAGTGGGTCGATTTTGGCTCTAAATTACTGTTAATCGGACGGTATTAAATAAATACTGGGAGCGCCGAAAAAGGGTTGTACCTACTCGAGTGATATAATGAAAACGTGTCAAGTATTCGGTCATCCATTACCTCGCTATGTAAACATTTTTCACGAGGATGATTTATTACCGCGGAGGCTGCAGCACCAGTGAGCGTCGGTTAAGTCACAGCTCATTAGTCAAAGTGTTGTGGTGTAATATTGCGAGCGGTCGTCCTGACCCGGGCCGCCGCCGGGGTGCCGCGCCGCGCCGTGGGGCCGCTGTGCCAGCCCTAACGACTGACACTCGATTAACTATCTAGTTTTTTCTAATAATGCTAACGAGAAACCATGTTACGTCGTACCTACTATGCGTGATCCACCTTTAGTAATATAATTTATAGCGATACCTTGTATAACGTGCTCTGTGCCTAGTAACAAATTTAGATCATAAAGGAATATGGTACACGAACCAAATAAAACTAAAAGGTTTTATCAAGATAACAAGACCGTCTATTTCAAGCTCCGGTAATGAGAACATAATATTACGTTATTATTATATGTACATACCTACATACCTGTAATGGCGTCCCAATTCTGATCGCATGGATGAAAATGTTATACCTAGACAACGTTAAACTATATTATAGCTAAACATCGTTATTTTCCTTTTTGCTATTTTCCTCTGCTAAAATAAAGTATGTAGGTATCATGAGAGGCACATATAAAAAATTGCTGCAAAAGTTTTAATTTCAAAAACTATACGGGAACAAACCTACTTGCGCTCTCTGGAACAAGCTAGCAAAAAGTCAATCAGAGCGCACAAAGCTTGCTAACTCGTATGTTTGACAGCAACGTTCTTACGAGAGCGGAGCGCCATCGCCACCCAAAAATTCTTTTCGACACGCCAAAAGGATTAATACAAAAAAAGTAAGTCTACTTTTTTGTATTCGGCAGATTCACGTTATGCTGTTCGTGATTTGTTTCTCGAAGAGAGCGAAATAGGTACGTGGTGATGTAGTGAACAGCGAGCTTTAGAAACGCTTTCTTTAAGAGAAATGTTTAATCTGTTATTAATCTTACAGAGGACCAAGTTCATACTCTATCTACGAGAAGACTGGCATATGGCAGCGGTGGTCGCAAGGAAAATGTGAAAAATGCTCGGAAAATGTCAACAATGTGTCAAATTTAGCACATTTATATTTCACAGCCGGACAAGATTTGGACACTTTCTTTTAATTACGAGTGATTACCATTGTTTACGCCTTTGTTTTTATCTACGCGTTAGATTTAATGTTCCATGAAATGTTAGCGTGGGTGGAGGAAATTAAGACATTTGCATATATTACGATGCTGAATGCGAATATTATGAAGTAAATTATTCTTTTCATACAAATAAATGAAAAGGGTTTATAACGCTTGTATTTTATATCAAGTTGTCATATTCACCTATTTAATTTACAGTAGGTATGGGATGTAATACATGTATGAATTAGAAAAAATGTCGTAAACCTACATTCTCTTTATGCTGACATAAAAGGCTATATAGGGCTGCTGCGCTTGGAGTACTAGACTATAACAAGGGACATAAACATACGCCATTAATTTAACGATGCTCATTGAAAATTTTAAAGGAAACTTTACAGATGGATTGTTTGAACGTATTTTTTGTCATGCGCGACTGGCCTCATCTATATTTATAAAGTATTTCCGTTTATTAAAACAGACCAGTGACTGACTGACTTAGGTACTGATTGATCGATTGACTGAGTGGCAGATTACGGGCAGCCTAAGTAACTAAAAATAGAAATTCGTTTCACCAAACTTGGTTGTAGGAGGACCAATGTTCAGTTCACGTTAAGGTGCTCCCCCACAGGGAGCATTCGACTGTAATGTAACGTTACAGATTCAATTTTGAGCATTACGTTACAGTACTGCCTTCCTGACAGACGAGCATTCGCCTGTAATGTAATAGTTAAATTTCGATTTTGAGCATTACGTTACAATACTGCCTCCCTGACAGACGAGCATTCGCCTGTAATGTAATAGTTAAATTTCGATTTTGAGCATTACGTTACAGTACTGCCTCCCTGACAGACGAGCATTCGCCTGTAATGTAATAGTTAAATTTCGATTTTAAGCATTACGTTACAGTACTGCCTTCCTGACAGACGAGCATTCGCCTGTAATGTAATAGTTAAATTTCGATTTTGAGCATTACGTTACAATACTGCCTCCCTGACAGACGAGCATTCGCCTGTAATGTAACATTTCAGATTAAATATAACAGACATTGCGTCCTGTAATGCTCGGTTCTCCTCCCTCACTGATGTAATGCTCTACTCTGAACGTTCTACAGGCGAATGATGCTCCCGGTGAGGGAGCACCTTTAGAGACAAATATGTTGTCTTAACCTAACACTTACACTATATGAATAGATTGTTATCTCAGGGCTCAAGCCACACTAGCCCTTTCTCTATATTATTGTTACCTTCTTAGTTCTTACTAGTTTCTGTGGGCAGCCGCACCAATTAGTTTATCTTCTTATAGATTAACGCCAAGTACTTAATAAAAACTTTAAGGAAAAATGTTTTACGAGAAAAATAATTCCGAAAATTTTACTCAAAAGGCTTATCCTAATTGAAGGACCCCTTTTAATTGTTTAAGGTACAAGTTACAGACTCTAATCCTTGTTATATTATTACAAACGAGATTTTTTTGTTATTCAATCACGGTTTTTCAGCATGAAAAGGTTTTTAAGTTTTTTCTTAATTAAAACGAAATAGGGCGTGTGATTTTCATTTAGCCAACCTACTAGTTCATATTAAATAAATTTTAAAAATCCAGGTGTAACATACCTACAAATTAATATTTCATGTCAAATGTATTTGCCGGCTGTTGTTATTTTCTGTCAACAAATTTCTAACAACAGGCATATTAACTGATCAGGGGGCCTACCACCACCTCTTTAAGCAGTATTATTTTAATATTACTTACTTTAGTGTGGGAAAGAGATGAAGCTCTACAGGACGTATTGCTCCATCTCTTTCCCCCACTGAAGTAACATTAAAATAATACTGCTTAAAGAGGTGGTGGTAGGCCCCCAGAGGCTCGATAAGCCTTTAAAAAGAGGGTATAATAAGAGACGAGCAGCGTTCCATCAACATTTGCATTGGTAGGATATCGTTCCGGTGCGATGTCAGCGCAATTTATCAGGAAGCGATTACCGCACCCAAGAGGAAAATATGTTATGTGCCAGTAGAAACAAAAACGTAAGAAAAGAGATGAAACGGGATGGAATGGAATTTAATCTTCTACTGCATTGCCGTAAAATAACTGTGCAGGGAATATATTTCATTGACTAGCAGTAGGCACGCTTTGATATTATAATACTGTGTTTCTCTAGTGGGATGAATAGTAGTGGACACTATCGTGACATGATAAATAGCTCTTGAAGAAAGCTTGTGGTCCTAGGGTCTGTGTTTACATAGATAGGGTATGTAAAGAGGTTCGATATCTCTTGAGATGTCTGACAGGGTTGATACTGCTGGCCGAATTACAAGAGAAAAATAAAATGAAGCTATTTACTGTGAAAAAATAAATAAAGAAAAATAATTCTTTAACAACATATTTGTCTCTAAAGGCTTAAATGTTTTGAGCGCTTCGAGCCAGTGTGTCTGTTGTAGCATTAACTAAAGAGTTTGCATATTTCTGTGAAAGCCATTTTCAAACAGAATGATGAAGACGACAATTAATGGGCAATTTACTGTTATTTTTATTACCTACACTGCGCTTTTAGCGCTATTTTTGAAGAACTAGCGTTGGAAGCATACATCAATATGCGTAACCCCACGAACAGTCCTTTCACCTTACCTCTCATCACCTCACCTCACCTCATCATCACCTTACCTCTGTCAGCAACCCAAGCAGCACCCAAAAGCAACCCTATAACGACGAATATAAAGATCACTGTGATTTTGAAAGTGATGAAAAGTCAGGGGAAAAATAATTGTGAATGGACTGTACCTACACCTGTCATCATTCCCTTACAGTGACTGTATGTCGAGACTGTATGACATAAAGTATATAATTACCAGAACCTAGGTACCGTGACTATTTAATATGCATAGCGCCAACGCGAAGATGTAAGAGTAGAGATGATTTATCACAATATTACTCCTCGGCTGTCCGCGCTAAAGTTTTTACAACATTATCCAGCGATATGACGTAGATGTTATCCACCCCTGTTGTTTCCAGACGTTGAAATCCTTATTAAATTATTAATCATTTTGCTCTGTTTTTGCTTGTAATAAGTTCGGGGTTGTAACAGTATTGGGTGAAGATCTGACTTATGTTGACATTTTGAATAAAAGCGATGTTTTTTTTTACTAATTAGAAATAAAGTAAAATAAACTTGCATAATATAAATGGAGTCAACCTGTCATATTATAATACTGCTGAAGGGGTGAATGGTGGTGTAAACTATCTGTATGTATACAACGATGAATAGATCTTTCAAAATAAGAATTCTAGTGTTTGGAAATAGTTTAGTTTGTGTACAAAGAGATTCAATATCTCTTGAGTTGTATGATAGGGTTGAAAGTGTTGGCTGAATTACACAAGAAAAATATATAAAGACCATGTAGCTGTGAAAAGAAAAAAAAAAAACTTTAACGGAATCTTAACAAAATTTTGACCGAGTTGAACCAGCATTTTCGAAATATCCAAAGAGATTGGAATCATATGATTATTTTAGTTTTTAGAATGTTTTTTTTTTCTTATGTACACTTTATTGTTCTATAACAGCATCTCGCTAAATCCAACCTTCAACTTAAAATTCAGGCTACACTTACATATAAATTAATATTATTTACCCTCCTAAACAATATTAAATGACCTGACCGTAACGTCCAGAGGTAAGAGTAATATTTCTCTTACCTCTGGACGTTACGGTCAGGTTTGTACCTATATATAATGTAATATGAGATATCCAATAACATATACAAACACACACAAAAGGTCTCGATATAGGTTGGTACAGACGGTTCGGGCTAGAAATCATAAACAATATATAATTTTATCTTAGGTAAAGGTTTATTATTTTATTACGATAAATTCTGTTCCCTTTTGTTCGCCAAATATCTATTCATTATTCGCTATAAGTTCTATTGTTTCACAAAACAATGATCTCGGATGCTGTTATTCTTATCTCGCTGTTTTTTTTCTACTTTTTTCAACCCTTTTGAAAAAATCTAACTGAATTAATGAGCTGTATCTGATAATATCTGTATTTTTATGCCCTATTAAGTTCTTGAAGATAGAAACATTATACTGAAAAATATGCTGTTATTCTATTGGTTGGTTGATTTTTTTTAAGGAAATGAAGTTTTTAAGTTCCTGCTTAACGGTATACAAAAACAAAATTCCTGATTCATTTCTGAAAAATTATACGTTGAAAAAGGCGTCGGAGTTTTCTTATTAAAACGGTAACTAGGAAATCAAACTTCGATAAGAGGGTAACCGGTGTTCGTTTAAAAATCTAGCGATAAAAGTAATTTTCTAAGAAAACATTGTGAAGGTTCCTTCGTAACCAGTGCTGGTCCAGCGTGGACTTTGATGCAACGTGTCTGTAAACCACATGAAAGGTATTCTTTACCCAAATTTTTAGGGTTCCGTAGTAAACAAGGAACCTTTATAGTTTCGCCATGTCCGTCTGTCTGTCTGTCCATCAGTCTGCCTGTCCGTCTGTCCGCGGCTTAGCTCAAAGACTCTTTGTACTAGAAAGCTGTAATTTGGTATGGGCATACATATTAATCACGCCGACAAAGTGGTGAAATAAAATCATTAATTTTTTTTTTTTACGGTGCCTCCTCTACACGTAAAGCGGAGATGTTTATTTTCTCATCTCTTACATTGTGTGGGGTGTCGTTGAAAGGTCGTTCAAAAATATTGTGAGTTTGTCGAAACCATTTTCGGATTCAGGGATCCGTTTGATTGCGAAATATTAAGCTTTAAAGTGCTAATTTTTGTTAGAGTCAAGTTGTTCACATACTTGACTCTTGGTTGGTTCTAGATATGTGAAAAAATTCATGGCAGTAGTATATATATAACGAAATTAAAAAGAAAACTATAACAGCTAAGTAGGGCTTTACAAGTTAACGAGTAATAATTGACCAACTTACGTTTGCGGTTGCAAAAATATGTTCTCCCATACATTCTGTATGGGAGAACATGTTTTTCAACTACAAAGTTAAGTTTGATATTGCGATATATTCATCCTAACTACGGAACCCTTTATTCTTTAATAGATTCGCATTTGTGACGTGCCTAAGACTTTTTTGTGCGTGGTCCGACACGCACTTGGCCAGTTTTTTCCAATATGCATTTGCTAGCCTAAAGCTTCTCATTGAATGTCATTTGTCCCTATTTTGCATCATTCTTACATCAGATTAAGTTCACCAACGTTTTTACTTAGGACTGATCAGCGACTCGGACAATTCCACCTTCCGATGTTGAAGATCTTACGTTCCGGATCAACTTCGTGTTCAGACACCAAATTAAGCAAGCGTTGATTTCTTATCTGATTTTGTGAGTAAAAAAAGCCAGAATTTAAACACAAAGCTATCACAGTTCAGAAAATAGAAAGTAAGGTTTACTTATTTTCCTGAAGATCTGTCAACTACGCCCAACAAACAATTCTGAAACCAAGCACATTTATTCATTCCAATAAACTTCATTTGACAATCACACAAACGACCAAAAGGCTTTTTTATTTTTCCCCCGTGATCCTAAAATACCTGCCACGTCACAATAGCGGGAGCCCAAAGAAAAGTTTTATAAAAAAAAAATAGACGTAGTTTTGACGAACGATACGTTTCAACAATGCTAACTAACGATGAAGCGCACTCGGCGTGCGACCGGCTGGTTCGGACGCACGCCTCGCTGCACCTCCCACCACAATTCTAGCTCGTCATCCCCTTTTGTTTACCTCTGTTTTAGACATTCTTTTTTTTTACTAATTGCAGTATATGTTTGGAATATCTATTGCAGTAGGTCGATGATAATTTTGCTGTCAGGACAAAAGTTCTGAATGGAATGAATAGCGCTACTGGATTAGATACAGCGGAAGGAGGTTCCTTTATAAAAAATAGTATGAGAAAAATTGATCCTGAAAAATCGATTGCAATTATTCTCAATAACTACGTGATTGATAATTGATATTCATTGAAGCGCTAAATGATCGTCTATAACATGCAATTGAAGCGTTTGACAATATTACCACATTGTTTCACATTGATCTTTTCGGGGACCCTTTACGTAAGTTAAGTCGCGCACTACACGGCAAAGATAATGTTATTACTTACAGCAAACGATGTTTCTACTTCTACACATAGCAACATCTATGTCATGTATATGTATGTGTCGTGGCCAGATCTTACAATCAATTCTAAGATCTGGCCTTTTCAAATGGCCAGCTAACATTAGCCATATCGTTTAAACGTCAACGTTTAATGATATGTCAGTCGACGTTTGGCCATATCATTAATGTAGGGTATACATGGTGTAAGGTGAAGTGAAAATAGTCAAGTAACGAACAATTTGGAAGTAGCACTCGCCGGCCGCTGCCGCGGCACCGCTCTCTGCGGTTGCTCTGCTCGCGCGCGGTTGTTCACAGTTCTAACGTAACCTAACCCATTTGGTCGAGGTGCCACATAAGCGGCGTACATTTTTAATTTAAAAAAACTAATTTTAAGTGCGATGTTTCATGTTACGCCGTGGCAGTGGCCGGCGAGCGCTACTTCCAAGTTAATCGCTTTCCATAATATCATATTTGGAAACCCAATAAAAGTCCATCGACTTTTTTGTGTGGTCACCCTACTTTGTTTGATTTGTTGTATGTCGCCGCCATGGTGCACAACAAAAACATAGTGACATCAACGCCTCTCCAATTTTAAGATCTGGCCACGACATATACATATAATAAAATCGTCTCAACCAGCCTATTATGTCCCCACTGCTGTGACACAGACCTCTCGGTGAGAGGGAGTGGCCGTAACACGCACTGGGCCACCACGCTGGCCCAGTGCGTGTTGGTAGATGTCACATATCTTCGAACTTTTGGTTCTAGGACATGCCGGTTTCCTCACGATGTTTTCCTTCACCGTTTTGAGAGCAGTGGTGATGAAATAATTTACACAAAGTAAAGCGCCTGTCTGGGTTCGAACCTACGACCTACAACTCATAAGTCGCGGCCGTTACCAGTGCTCACTGCGCCACCACTGCTCAGTTGGCCCCCACTGCTCAATAAAATCGTGGCGAAGTAAAAACTGTACATTGAATATTTTTGTCTGGGAACGATTCTAATGCCGAAATTATAGTTTTTAGATTTTTTTTCTGTTTGTCTGAATGTATGTTGCAGCATCACGCATATACTACCGCATAGATTTTGTTCAAGTTTTGCATAGATATTCTCTAAAAGTCTAGTAAGTATGTACGCTATAAATTATTACGCTATTTGCTATGGGGGTGAGCACTATTGCTTTATGTTCGTATTTTTCTATAGTTTACCGCAAATTGTAAAAAGACCAGAACCCAAAGGTAGAACTATCTGTAATATTCTCATCATCATAATGATTATCATCACTATACCTTTATGGAGCTAAGCAGTCATTCATGACATATACAGTATTAATTTTTAAGATGGGGCAATAAGGGCAGGTATACCTCAACCGTTTTCACTAGAAGAGAACGCGCTTAGGAGACTGTCCTAAACTTTATGAAATACTTTGATCTGCATTCACAGATTAAGAAGAAAATGTACAGTCAAAAAGAAAATGGTCAATTACTCCAGAAACTTTTTTTGATGCCAATCGATCATATAACTTAAAACAAAAAAGTCTAAGTCATTTAAAATTCAGAAATCGCAAAAAATAATCGTTAGGCGGGGAAAAATAGAGAACGAATAGGTATTGCAGATATAATAGTTAGCAGGTCCAGCGACTACTTTGCAAACCTATGTTCGATTCCCAATTTTTGATATATTTTGTACTTCTTTTTTTAGGTTTCCATACCTCAAAAGGAAAAAAACGGTACCCTTATAGGATCACTTCGTTGACCGTCTGTCGAGACCCATTAGTACTAAGTTATTACGAAGTTATTACATTAGTACTAAGGTATTACATTTGTAGTTTAAACAACATAATGCATATTTTGACATGTCGTCAAATGGTTAGTATCAAAATACAATAAACGGTCACTCCGTTTATTGTATTTTGATACTAACCATTTTGTTTAATTCGGGAACATATGTTTCTTCCCAAGAAAAGTCAACATGTATTGGTTACTTAGTTAGCTTACAATATACACGCAGTTATTGATAATTTAACTGAGACTAGGTTAAGTGACGAAACAGTGTTATCTAGTATTTCTAATAATACTGTTAATCTTTAAACATTTAGACTCGACAATAGAGAAGCATAATAAGCTAGAAGAAAATAAAGAAAAATTGGTGTATTTGTCACAGAAACACGGGCATGCTGACTGTGAGCTGTTCGTCAGGAATAATCTGAAAGAATGCAGTGTATCAATGTTGTTAGGTAGTACAGGAACGGAAGCGTTCATTAATTCACTAAAAACGACAAGACTTCGCAAGCAATAGGAAATTGCTACTGAAGGCTGCGGGTGTCGACCTCTGAACGTGCTACTTCTCACACGGACAACTGCAGTGCTATTCTGTAACCATCTCACCGTGAAAACTTAGGTGAAGTGAGCTCGGAGTGAGCTGTCAGTGTCATTCCACTGATACTAGGGATGGACAATATTGACAACTCACTTCACCTAAGTTTTCACCGTGACATTTTTATAGAATAGCACTGCTGTTCGTCGCTTGCTCCCGCGTCACCAGTCCTGACTCCCTGTACATTTTGGCTGCTAAAGCCAAAACTACTAACGTAGCATACTGGGAAGTTTTATAAAAATGTGGATGTTATTTTAGTATATTGTGGTGTCTTACGACTTCCACGCAAACGAAATCGCGGGCAGAAACTAGTACGTAAATAATATTCGATGTGAATGTTTGGTTTATTTTATTTCTCGCAGGCTGTGCTTTTCACAACTTGAAGCACCATTACCCAAACCCACTGTAACATTTTAATGACACATCTTTTTTCAGATTAAATTATAACAAAAGAAGATGGTGTCTGGAAAAGACTGGATGTGGGTGGATGAGGGATAACCGAACTTGGAGAGACCTCAGTTCAACACTTCAAAAGACTGATATAAAACATTAAAGCATTTACCTTTGCGACTGTGTGAAAACAAAGACCTTTTTAGATAATATTTTGAATATTATTCCATTTTAATCTGTATGATCTTTGAAAGAAAATCTTTGTTGAGTTTTTGTTTAATAGGTATAAGCGAATGTTTTGACTAATTGTATTTTTTCACTATACGCCCTCCGGCTGGAAATAAAACAGTAATCGAATTAATGAGCGATACACCGCGTGGCGTGGTAGCCAGTCTGTCAGCCTGCCAGTCTGCCAGCCTGCCAGCCTGCCAGCCAGCCAACCTGCCAGCCAGCCAACCTGCCAGCCAGCCAACCTGCCAGCCTGCCAGCCTGGCCGTCCATGATGCAATTAAAAAGAAAAACGTCAAAGAACACGCTAATAAAATTTCGCTAAATGTTCACAGTCGTATTTTGTTAGCTTTTGAAATTATTATGATTGTTTTGTTTGTTGAATGTTTGTGTTGGACTTGGAAAAATAAGGCTGAATTGAATTAGGTGATGCAAAATTATTTTAATTTATTTTCGGGCGATTGTTTGGCAAATATGGAACAAAGATTTTAAATTGAAAGTCATGTACCATGTAGCATTGATTTAATTGGTTTACTAAATTAGTTAATGCAAAATATCGATTTCCTAGATAAAATATCCTACAAATCCGTAGAAATACGTACTATTATGAGTAAAGGAAATCGTCGTACGTTTACTAATGAGCACACTACCTTTTATATAGCGAGTCTTCGAAATAGGGCGGGAAAGCATAGAATGGAGAAGAAAATTAATGATACCCACTTGGCGTCTTTCCTCATCTCTAAAATATTTTACATTTATGCCAGAAACCAGAACATTGACATCATTAACGTGTCAGTGGCTTGAGGAGATCTGGAAATGAATGAGTTTTTTTTTTTTCTCTTTGATCGTGTAAATACATTTTTGAAAATCTGGTTGCGCTCCACGGCTCTACCCGTGGCAGGCAAAACTTTTCATTTGCGAAATGAATCCTGTAAGCCGCGTCTAAGGAGTTATGTTAATTTTCTGCCAAAAAATATATCTAAATCGGTTAGTTGTCTAGCAGTCGAAATATAGGCTTACTTGACCGCACATAGGTATCTACTCGTTAATAATAAAGTTTATGGCCGACTGGTTGTCAGACATACACTACACATGCCCCTGGGGTCTGATTCTGCACTCAACAGTGAATAGATTCAGGAAGCTGATCCCTGAAAACTGGGCCATAAATTTCCCGACGCTATATTTTGCAAATTATATTATGGAGTACACGTTACCCAATTAATCGCTCTTCAGGTGGCTGTGTAATAAGCTTCATTATTTCTCCATAAAGAGCCCTGTTTATTATTTTGTAGCGATAGGGTACAATAAATTGCATTACATGGATAGTCAAAATTATTGGCTCACTGAGATAACATAATTTTATGAAGAAAACGCAATGGAAATGGAATGAATGAAACGGATGGCTGCTTTATTTCTATAAAAAATTCGACGCTTCAGCAGAACAACTTCAACCTAATTAACCTGTAGGGTTGTTTGTGCTCACATTCGAACTAAATGACTGTTTCTTTTTATGAAAAAAATAGAACATCTAAATTCTAACATCTTCCAAAATGAACTTCATTAAAAAGAACTTGCATAGCCGCGTGTATAACATCAACGAGGATGCTTCAGCAATTACTTAATTGAAAAAGTTCTCAACTTTTCCTTTGTCCATTGAATTTCCAACGTTATAATGTTTGAAAGTGATCACATTTTTGCTGTTTCCTTGGTTATTATACTTATTATGTAAAGCTAAGAACTGACCGGTAGAAGATGGTCAGGACATCGATCACGCTTGGCGGGTTGGTTATGCAATGAGTAACAAATATTTGGTTAAAGGCAACAAAATGATCAAAGGGCAAATTGAAACAACAGCGTGAAGGAACAATAACATTTTCAAAGCAAAGGTAACAATGTTTTATTTTTGGTGAGATCTATATTTATTTTACATATTTATAAAACAAACAAAACATGACTGCTTTTATTACGTAGGTAATTATGAAATCTCTTTGCTCTTTTACAGAGGGCTTATTAATAAATATTAAGACGATGAATTAAGATAGTTAAAGCACTTTCAGGAGAAAGTGGTTTATTATAAAGCGCCTATTTCAACACCCGTCCGCGATTATGAAAAATACTTTACATATTCATGCCTGTATTTCCCAAAGGGTTAGGCAGAGGTGTACCTACAGGACATCCACATTTCGCCACTTATGTTTAAGTCCCATGTAATAGGGGCGAGCCTATTACCATAAACCGGGAACAAATCCAGACTCCGGGCTGCTACTGATTTCCTAATGGGAAAACCTAATAACACTTTGCCCTACCCGGGAATCGAAACGGGAAACGAATAAACTACATATTATACATAGATAGTTTTTAGATTTGTGTTTTTAGGTTTTGAAAGTGCTCTTAATCCGTTGATTTCTACTGTTTTTGGCGTTTTTTGGAGGGTCACCAGTGGAATTTACTCTATCTATGGAATCGAATCGAATCTACAAGCTTATTAATTAATCTTTCTTTTTCTGCTTCTACCTAAAACTACAAACTGATAATGTAGAAAATCCAATTTAATTATCACAATTAGAAGCCATTTAAACCATCTCACCTCTTGGTTGGCACCTTCTAAGCTAGCAGATATTCGTAGATGTGCAACCAAAAACGCAAGGATGGAATGCGCCCAGAATGGATTTATCTAAGCACTGCTACAGTTCTCGTCTAAATCAGTTGTCTACGGCTGAAAATTGTGTTACGCCGACGTCCATCGCTGACGTCGTCGGTCGCGTACCAATTTATATGGAGTCGCGCTCGCTGACCGTCAGTGCTACACTATGCACGTCCATTTATCGTCAGCGTCTTGGTACGCGTGACCAACGGTACGCGACCGAAGTCAATGTTACACTGTACCATCGAAGAACTTCATATCTATACATCGTAAGGACTATTTTTGCTTACAGCGCTCAGCGGCTATAGAACCGGGGCGGTAACAGATGTGGTCATCGTGTTCACGGGATTTTGTTTCAAACTGCTTAGATATGAAGTTTTTCGATGGTACACTGTGGACAACTGATTCAAAGTGCTGAAAAGTCCAGTTTTTAGTCTAGGTAAGAGAGTATGGATGTACCAAACGTCCTTAAGTTATGTCAATATCGTAACTGGGAGAGTTCGAACTCACGACTAGGGAATTCGATATCGAGCCTTTCTTTGAGATTCAATCTCTTGGGAAGACAACCTCGTTTGAGATGTCGAGACTGAGTGCGCGCGATTTAGCACAGTATGCTTCCTGAAAAGCCATTTAAAGCTGGTTTACTAAATCTTTACGATAACAATCGTAACCTTTACATCTAAGGACCACCTTACCTACATCCGCGGTTTCAGTTATAGCAATAATATGAATACTTCCAATAACATTAGCTTACAAACGCACGACGTACACATCATGTACATAATATTAACCCAGTTTAACTGACAAAACACCATTAAGAAACATAGGGACTTTATGCACAACTACATAGCTGTACCCACAGACTGCTTAAAAGAAATGAAATGTCATCTCATCTTTTAATCCGTTCAGGTCAATGATACTAAAACGCTTCGGAGAGCCCGACGTTTTAAAATGTTATTGTACAAACTCAATTTTGGAACAAATTAGTTTTTCCCAAGCTAACTCGATTTATCTGCAGCGGGTTGGAATCAACCAGTTTAACCTAAACCAATCTAATTATGACGAGATAACTGTCTAGGATAAAATGATACAGCTTTGTCTAAATATAAAACAAAAACAACATTATGTAGTATGTAGGTGATAAGCGTCGGTTTGATGTTTATATCAATTTTCCTTAAAAAAAAATTGTAACCGGGTATTTTGCTCAATAAATAGAAGCAGGATCTTTACCTACCTACTTCGGGAAAAGGTTCATTGGGGTTACAGTGAATCTGAATAAGACTGATGTCGGAATCCGGAATAGCCAATCTTTTCACGCTATATAGCTCGTGCAGACAAAAGAGATGAACCCTTAGGAGAATCCATCCATCATTCTTTGCGATTAATATTTCCTTTGCAACTCATTCACACGATACATCACAAGCCCACTATTAAAAGGCACATCTCCATAAACGGTTCAACTGACGATGTTAATGATCGCGCGTGGTGTGGATATTTATCCTATACTATTAAATGAGCAATTTTTATAGTTATGTTCTCGAAAACGGCTCTAATGATTTCGATGAAAGTTTCAATATAGGGGTTTACACGGGCAAAACTCGATCTAGCTAGGTCTCATATCTGGGAAAATTCCTTTTCTCTATTTTAGAACAAGATGGCTACCTTAGAATAATGACATGGCAGCATTGAATCAGTAAGTACCTACTATCATGGCAGCATGGAATTAGTATGAACTGCCCTATACTATTAAATGAACATTCTCTATTTTCACCAGAGCAGAGCTCGGTCGCCCAGGGACTATTATTTAATCAGAATTCAGTTAAATTGCTCTTCAGTTAATTTCTCAAAAACTCTCTTACAAAGTGTTGGTTTGATTGATGGGATACTTTTGTATTTTTATTTTTACGAACATAGTTTTGCCACATATTTCCCGCTTGCCTGAATAGGATTTCTTTCATATTCCCATACACAATACCAACAGCCAAGCGTGTATGATGCAGGGCCGTGCCAAGATCCGTTCGTTCACAGTCGAGTGGACAGACGGGCTGGCGGGCCCTCCGCTTGTACGTCGAACTGAGCTGAGCCATCAAAGCCCCCGATTCTATTGACCTTTACGTGCTTCCGTCAGTGACGTTAAGAAATCGGGAGAGGTTGAAGCTTATCTCAATGATTTTGTTCGTTTAGCTACATAGTTAATGATTCCAGTATGAGGTCCATGTCCACTCAGATTTTGCCCATTATGGTGATAATAATAACCATTTAATTTTCCAAGAATATAATTTATTTCAGTTATTTTAAAGACTACATAACTTTTAGTTTACTTCGCCCCAGGAAACACAATCATTATTTCCTTTATAGAAACAAATCTTCCAATACAATATTTGGTAACAAAACTGATTTTGCAAGCGACCCATTTTGCGGCCAATTCTTGGTAAAACCCAAATGTTTGTTTTTATTAAGTAGTCAGGAATCGAGGTTTTGACTGACACACCCACAGTACGAAACGGTCACGTCACCAATTTCCCTTTTCCGAGTATTTTGCCTAACTTTTTACACTTCTAAGAACGGAATTGGAATTGGGCGCCTTGGGGATCACGACTCCAATCAGTTACGGACTTTTCCTTAAAAATGAAAGGTAGATTGTAAACGTTGTAGCAATGTACAAAAGCAAAATATTTATAGCCAATTCATCTAAGGTATTCCATTTCTTTCACGTTTCAGTGAGGATTTTTGAAAGGCCCAGGGTTCAAGTTTGAATTTTTGACAAAGCCGTAGCCATTTACATGTTATATAAAACAGGAATGAAGCATCGGCTTTATTACGCGGAAACTTGAGTGATCATCGGATCAGTCAAGTTTCCGCGTTACATGACGCGCAGTTTCCCGACGCAGATGACTTTGAGGGTTCTTCAATTAATATTACTTACGCGTTGATAAATCATTTCCACAAAGTTAATTATAACAACGTAGAATATAGGAACAAGTCGAACGTCGATCAATATATTGAAAACACTTCTTAGCGCTCCACACAGAGGATAAGTTATAGGAACGTTTTCAATTAGCGATCAATTTTGTTGCATGTGTTTTTGCTTACTACGGCTTAGGAAATCGAGGAACCTTTTGATTTCAACTCTATGTTTATAAGTATGTGTTCTACGAGTACTTTACAGATTTAATGTTGTGTTATTATCTGTACCGGATCTTGATCGTACTTACATAAATAAAGCGTTAAAAAATGTACTCTAGAAACTTTAAGAGATGCTTTAGACCATCAAACTGAATAACTTTTACTATGGGACCAACTTTGAAATCGCGAAAAAAAAAACAGCTGTGCCATAGTTTAGAACAGTCGGTATTAAACTTTACTATGGAACAGCACATTTTTTTTTTTTGGTTTGGAAATAGTCAAATAACTTCTCCCGCTCTGGGCGGAGCGGGAAGGCGTGTCAGACTCTTACTGACTAAAACCCACCTGTGTTCCTTCAGTTGCCTGTACGTTGCCAGGGGCCACGCTATCCTTTTCGGATTTTCCCGCGACCCTATCGGACCCCGCACGTTCTGCTGACATCTCTTTGAGGCGCGCGTGGAACACAACGCGCCGTCGACCCGGGCCGGGCCTGGTCCTTATCGGACGGCGAGCTACCCATTGCTCACCGTCCGCAAGCCCGTGCCTACGTTGGCCGGAAATCAGCTTGCGATTCTCGACGCCTCCTGCGGCGGCTAGGGGCGTGTGGGCGCGCAATTTGCCTCTCCCTCACGCGTTCCGCATCCTCCTTCGCAGAAGGAGGTGACGGCCTCCCATGCCCTCTCCGTACCATGGCCTGGACCAGGACCGGACGCGAGAGATCACCACCACCGATCGCCTCCACGAAGACACGGCGATGCTCTGCCCAAGCTGGGCAGACTTCCACCGTATGCTCCACCGTGTCCTCCGGGCGATCCACGCAATGATGACAACCGGGCGTTTCCTCCCGCCTTATCCGGAACAGGATCTCCCGAAACAACCGTGTCCGGTGAGGACATGCGTCAGGCGGAAGGTGAGGACGCCGTGGCGCCTCTCTAGCCACTCCTCAAAGAGGAAACCTTATATAAGGTTTAAATAATTTGGTACCTCGCTGGACAATCTTTTATAGATAATTATTTTACAATCCCTTCCTAAAATCTGCCAAAAACAATCAAAGTTGTTCGGCAAAGGTATCAGACACACATAGATAGGTGGTAGACTTGTTACGTAAGTTTAACATGAGTAAAGTATATATTGAACACTTCTAAAAGTTCAGTTGAAACTTCGAAAGGACGCTGCCGAAATCTGGGATTGATCACGCTATAAAACACTCGTATATTATTATATACCGGATAATTTGAAAACCATTTCAGTTGGTTGTACTTTAGGTAGATTTGGAGATATGGAATTGTAATAGGTAAGTGCAAGCGTTGTTGTATTAGAACCAAACCATAACTCCATATTAATATAAATAAATGCGAATGTAACTCTGTCTGTCTGTACATCTTACCTTTTCACGCCTAAACCACTGAAATGATTGTTGTGAAATTTGACAGAATCAGATAGGTTCAGACCTGAGACCTGAATATTTTAATAAAAAAATTATGAAATACAAAATACACGCAACTAAAGTCGTGGGCAACAGCTATTATTTTTAAAGTGCTACAAAAAAAGCAGTGGCGAGGAGAAAGACGGCGTCGCTATTGGAGAGAACGCGGTCAAGCCCTAATAGCATCTTGTAGATGTTAGTGGACAAATTTGACTCACCGGTAATGAATCACTTCATGCAAGTGTTGGTTAGGCAGAAGTGATGCATTACAACCGGTGAAATGTGATACATTCACATTTATTTATGTCAATAATTGTTTCTTCTGTGAGCTTAGTACCTACTTATAATAACACACTAACATAGCTTTCAAGTTTTTTGTAACTAACTAACATAAATGGATCTTTGTTATCTCAGAAAATAAATAATTTAATTTAATTTTAAAAAGCAGAACCGCACATAACTGGCAATCCAGGGAATCAAAGTATTTTTTTAAATTATTATTATATATTTATTTAATTTGACAACATTGGTCCACTGGGTAATACATACAAACGCTTATAACATAATTTGCGGCCGGAATACGTCCGCTCAGCACATTGGTGTGCCACCGACCGCAGCCGCAGCATTGATTACTGAACTACACCAATATTATACACGAATTAGTGAACGCGGTATTCAACCATATAATTATTGAAGAGGTATCCCTACTAAAAAAACATGGCTGTACATGAATACACAAATAGTCCCCTAAAAGTGTTTGTGTAGGCTATTATGGGCAGAGAATAGATCCCACCAAGAGTGTCGTAAAAGGCAACTAAAGGATTATGTCAACAGGTTGGTCATTGGCAACCTTACGATCATGATCCGAAGGGTGCAAACGGAACGGAAAAGTAGACATTATTGTCCTCGAAAAGGTCTGTTCCAATCTTATTAAAATGATATGCCCAGTTATCTCGTCCCTATTTCACCACAATTTTATTATGTATTACATTATAATAATACATAATAACATTGTGGTGATCATCTATGTCGAAGTTTCACTGTTCTGTGAACCTGATCCTCCCCAACAGGAGAAGTCTTACAAGAGGTTTGCGAGATCAATTACCTACTATTAGTTGAAGACGAACATGTTTGGCTTATTGTACAAACTTGAGGTTTGACCCAGAACTTTCAACTGCTACCAATATTAGATAAAAAACCAGCTTTAAACTGGTTTTGAATATAATTTCCATATTCCTTTCATAAAACATGAAAGTTTTGCAAAGTTTGAGGAGACATTAGTGTCGTTTCTTGAAAATTCCGCGCTTGGACTTGGCATAAAAAGTTGGTGCCTCCCTGTCGAACAACGAGGAGAGATAAGCTCAGTCACAGGGGGTAAATCTTTTAAGAAGTTACTGATGTCTCCGTTCAGAGCGTGGGCTTGTTTCATTGAAAATTTGGGCACCTTAAAATGTAATTTGCATGAAGAGCGACTTAAGTGTATTCCGATAGGAGTGGGACGATGTGTATTTAAATGAAGAATGTTTTGTCTTTCGATTAAACGATTTTTCTAAAAAGTATTTACTAGGTAAGGTGCCTTTAAGGACCTCCCACTTTCAAAGGATAGATATTATCATTTTAAAATAAGAAGACTTCACCACAGCTCATTGATCTGCTAAAGAAACCTCTACAATAATGGAGATAAAAAACTTTTCTAATTCTGAATGTGAAAATTCAAAGGCACGGTGTACAAAGGCGTGCAAGCTTATGAAAAGTCAATCAGTATTTGTAGGCTGAATGGACTAGGGGTCGACTCGATGTGACACTGGCTTTCAGTGGCGAGCTACCGACCGGCCAGGTAAATATTTGCTGGCCAGTGTAAATTTACGCCGGCCACTCGCAACGCAGCAAATTGAACAGCAATTCGGCCGGACACGGAAATTATACGTAAGTAAGTAGCGATCAACAAATATTTTCATACGACTTTACAGTTCAGTTGACTTTCATTGTAATAAATGTTTAATAGTAATTTGTTTTCAATTTTCCATTTCGGTTAACCTACCTTACCTACCTTTTTTAAACTTTAGTGGAATACAGGGTACAATTAATGCGATAAGACATATCCGTATTGGTTCTATAGTTTATGTGCGCTATGTTTAACGTAAGTACGTACTTTCACCATTTTTCTAAAAATTAATCTATAAAAAATCATAAAAGCAATCTAACAATAAAAAAACTATAACTATATAATCCGAATTAACTATACTTACCATCACGCTACTTTCAAACTGTAAATAGAATCAACTGCA
The DNA here is from genome assembly GCA_949128155.2 of Xanthia icteritia. NCBI lineage: Eukaryota > Metazoa > Arthropoda > Insecta > Lepidoptera > Noctuidae > Xanthia > Xanthia icteritia. The sequence goes on from OX421941.2 coordinate 15,378,476, forward strand.
TGCCTCAACAATTTGTAAGTGTTAATCTAATTAGAATTATGCTAATCACTCGAACAAAGTTATCGTTGTTTACGCCTGAAGCATGAAAACATCCCTTAGAGATATTCAATTGTTTTCTCTAGCGGCCATCTTGTGGAATATTTGAATAACATGAAGCCAAATAGCGCTTGAATCGAGTCTACAATCGGAAAACTGAGCTGGCGTTCGTCTGTAGTTGAGTTCGCCATCGCCTAGAGTATTTTGGTAAAATTATTGTAGATGGCGCTGAGTGTCGTGAGTTTTCCTGAAAACCTACGCAGAGTTTCTTTATTTTGGTGTAGATTTCACCTCTCATTTGTATTTTATAGAGCACCTAATTGATTTCTTGCAAGAACTGACCATTTTCCGATAAGTTAAGTGAGGTTTACTCGACTGCGGCGAGACCCAAGCGGAGGGTAATGTTTTCGCTACTGTCTATACATGGAGAAATTAGTTGGAGTATGACGGGTGAAATCACCCCCTTGACGGCTGCAGGTGACCAAATCGCCCAATTATAAGCTGAAGTAGCAACGAAAGAATTTCCTTAAATTCGAAACTCCAAAAAACTCTTTCTTGTCTTTTCTAAAGATAAACAAGTGTAGGTACTATTTATGTGTGTAATAGTAATCTCAATAGAGATATACCCATGCAAACGGCAGACGTATACGCGTGCTAGGGGCAGCAACAAATAACTGGTGAATCGAAAGAGCCTTGATCGCAGTCACGCAGTAACCTGCGTAACTCATTAATGAATGTCCTTGAGCTCCTTTTTCGGCGAAAATCACACGCAGGCCTTTACTGCGGAAGTTTCATCAGCAGTGTGTCAAAGCCTTAAAGTTTGTTAAACTAATAAATGTCACTTCATATAAAAATAACCGTAAAAAGTTAACTTTTGGTCCCGCGAAATAGTTTGAACATATCAACCTACCTACAGATTTGGAAAAATGAGTTCATTTTTATGAGGTTCTATGTCATAGACCGATATTAACGACAATTTTTTAATTACAATATTTCACGCTAAACCTTGGTCATATCGAACGCCTAGGGAGTTATAAAACCATGACCTACCCATCAGCTGTGTAAACTAATGGATAATATAAAAATAGCACATCAAATATTTTGCATCTAGGCTTTCTATAACACCGAACAATTTACATATTAATAAAGTTATTCTAATTTTAGAAAGCCGGCTATAGAGCTCGCAATATCCGTACATTATGATTTACTTATTGCTTTGTCTGTTGTTCGCTATATTTGGACTTCATTCAAACGACTCGGGAACAATTGTATATTCCTAGAGAGGCGTGTACTTCTAGGTTTTTGATACCAATAACCTTTAAACTTTTAATTGGCAAATCATTATCAATAACAAAACATTTCTAAGACTTGGTTGACCAATTGACGGTAGTATGGTTCTGTGACTTTAGGCATCCCGAATTAGTGATAGGTAGAGAATACCTATCAACTCAGCCTATCGCAGTCCACTGTTGGGCATAGGGCTCTCCCAGGATTCACCACAACACTCTATCCGCCGCCTTCCGCACCCAGTCTGTCCCAGCCCCCTTACATACCATAGATAGGTAAAAAACCTATAGACTAATAAAAATGATAAGCAACAGAAACCATTAATAATCAGACTATAAAAATAAGAATCAGTGGGTCGTTTTACAAACGCTTAAGGAACCGCTAAAGAATGGTCATTAGTGCAATGCTTTATTGGTTAATGCGATAAAGGTAGATTGTAAATGTACATGAGTAGATACAATGTTTTCTAATCAATCTAGACTTAATTGTTAAAATAATCATTTTTATGTTGTGGCAAATGCGTCTTTTTAACAATATTTTATGTTGTGCTTATTGAAGATTGTATGTAGGTACTTAGTTTTAATAATTTATTGATTAGTCATTATCTTTAATTGTAGGTTGGTATAGATAATTATTTATTTAAACCACCTTACGAGTAGAGAGCGAATTATGTTATCGTACAAGAATATTTATTTACCACCTTTTGCATTACCGCATTTAAAGCAAATAAATGACTTTGGATGTTTGCTTCACACAAGGTTAAACCGCCTCTGGGTCTAGTGGTTAGATCACCTGTCTTAGACCCAGAGGGCCAGGGTTCGATTCCCTGGGGCAAAATTCAGTGGGGGCAAAATTATCTGCTCGGTTTGGTTGGTGCTTGGGATTGTTCTAAGTCCTCCTGGCTAGCTCTCACCATCTTATCTAATTCTATCGCCATAACAACAGTGTTAACAGCATTGTTGTGTTTCGGCAGTAAGAGGTAAGATAGCCAGTTGCTCTGTGGTTGAGGATTCCGGGTGAAAATCGCTTCCACCTTAGGCCTGATTATCACTTACCATCAGGTGAGATGCAGACCAAGAGCTTCAAGAAGAAGAAGACAAGACGTTGTGGATAAAAAAAGAGTTCATGTTTCAAGAAGATTTCTTCTTCTTCTTCTCTCGTGAATATTTAGATTTGTAAAAGAAGGTGGTCATTCAAAAACCATGACAATAATTGTAAAGTCGGTGATGCCGTGACATGGTGTGATCGCCGTCAACTGTCGGAGCTCCCCTTTACCTAGTAACATTTCATTTAGTGTACTTTTAGGGGTATGAGGAACAGGGTATAAAGTTCACTCATCCTCTATAGAAAAGAGAAGATCCTCCGACCAGATGGGTGTCGTGTCTGGCGGGCAACTACCCAATGGTTGAAGTCGGGAGCTTGTATATATGTCGATCGCGCGGTAAACTCTAATTGCGCGCTGCAGGGTTTGTGTGACGTCAGGTCTTTAATGCGTACTTCGCATGTGGCAAAGTAGATGCCGCCACATACTTACTCTTTATGAATGCTTCTTTAAACAATATACCTTGCTCTAGCAAAACTATATAAGAACATTACGGGTGATGGGAGGCCCCGATTATGAAAGTCTTCTGTTTAACATACCCAACGAGTAAATTATGGCAGAAAATCTTTCTGCGATAATTTTTGTTTCTCCTAATGATAATTACCACTTTCAATAGCACTCATACGCCATGCCGCCATACATATTGGAACTGAACCCTCCGGGAGGGTTACCGGCATTATGTTTGTGCTAAAGTTAACCATCGCGGACGGTCAACGGCATTAGGTTTAAAACCGTGTTATAAAACACTGTAAAACGAAGTAATAAGTTTCAGGGGGTCTTTTCGCTATACGTACCTAGTTTCCAACCTGTTAATTTTTTGTAAATATTTGTAAACGTCAGCAAAAAAGTAAAAAAAAATGCTTGGATTTTAAAACCAACGCATATTCTAATAAATCTTGTTAAAATATACATCAGATATTATCTTCACGGTTTATAATGCTGTATTAACTAAGAAAAATGTACATTTAAAATGAGCCCTCCAGGAGGGCTCCCGGCACTGAACGTGGTAAACTTTGATGTCGCGAGTCACCTGAACGCGGTGCTGGCGGTGCATGATGATGTTTTTAAAGAATGAATGGCAACTTCACTGCTTGGAACAGCTGGTCCTGCGTTGTAAACATATCATTGATTTACTTAACTGTCATAAAATTAATATCGTAGCTTGTAGCTGCACATACCTTGGTCAATGCGTCATAAAACTGCTTATGAATTTAAGCGAAACGTTTATTGAAGGTTTAAATAGGTATTCTTCTAAAATTAACAAAATCAATAAGGTGATGTGAGCCTCGTGTCAGCGAGATGTCAGTGAGGCCACTACCATAGAATTATTTTAAAGTTCAATTTGGTGAATCAATGCGGGCCCGGCTGCCAGCGAGACACGAAAGGTCTGCCTTTATTTACTTATGGAGAAACATGGCATTGGGCGACGAAAATATAAATTCAATAAATGCATTTTGTTTGCGGAGAGAAACAATCAAACTATTGAACTTTTTATATGTAGTTTTAGCATTTGCTGCAACGATAAATGTGAGTTTCGCTGCTTGTTTTTTTTATATTTGCACAGCATATATACCTATGTACAAAAATGATTTTAATGAAATTTCGCACAGAAAATTATTTACCTACTGCACTAATGATACCGGTAAATAAAAAAAATAAAAAAAGGTTTATTTGTCACAGAGACACGTGCATACAAATAACAAAAATATAAACAACATAAATATTTGGCAGCTGCACGTCATGACTGTGACAAGAAGGCTTCCACTCAGCATAATTCTGTGCTATGAGGGACCCACAGCACAGCGCTGATTTTCAGTGGTCACCCGAAGAACATAACAACATAAGTAGTAGTCCACTAGTTTAGATGGCAGGCAAATCCAGTTGAGGTAAATAGTGCCTAACGTTCTTAAGTAGCCTTCTAAACTAACATAACATTTTCCACATACACACAAGTTATTCATCAGGTAATTTATGGGCAACATAGATTTCAGAAAATTCTAATGTAATTTGAGTAAACACGCGAAATGGTTCTAATACCAAGCATTGTCAAGGACGACAAGTGAAGTGGTTCGCGGGTTACGTCACTAACGTATATATTAACAATTTACAATACTTTCCGGAAACGTGTGTGGAAATAGTTAGCTGGTTTTTTCTGCTTGACCATATTATAACGGTCGTGATTTTTAGCCACATGCGATCCATAAGTAGGTAGCACACTAGGTACCTAGTAGAGAGGATTCTTTGCTAAATGAAGAAGGTCTTATTATGGATGGATATGTTTTGTTAATATGGTATAGACTCGAGACAATGATGATCCTAGCTATATATTTGTGAGAGCAGATCTAGTTAAAGAATTCCTTAGGTATTAGGCGAAGAAATTATGGCGTTACTAAGGAGGCGCCTAGAAACGCCCTTACAACTTAACCGTATAGATAAATTTAAACATCATCAATATTTATAAGCTAATTTCCGCATCAAACAGCCAATCAAAGGATTCCCTACAACCCACTTCTTGAAACAAAGGACTGCATCGTATTGACATACCGTGACCCAGTTCCTTATGCGTGGAGACCGTGTCTTCACTCCATGAAAATAACGTCACTTCCAACTTTATGGTCATGCAACATCGACTAACAAGTAGATACGTCTACTTCGAAGATCGTATCATGGTACAATATTGATTTTCAGGTTGTATGAAAAGATAAGTAGACCGTCCTCTTGTCTGCTTATTACAGGCATGTAATTATCAATTTGTCGGTATTTGGATAACAGGTCAACGTTACGGGATAGAGGTGTTCAGCAGCAGACGTTTACGTGCTGATACATTACAAATATAAATTCCTAATGATCTCAGTTAACACTTCTACTTCTACTTATTAGGCGGCTGCTTGAATATAGTTTGGCAGGGATACATCTATAACTAATATTTTAAAGAGAAAAAATTTGAATTTTTGCCGATGGGAAATCTCACCTGGCACGGCTTGTAGTTATATAATTTTGATATACTTGTATATATTATTTTTACGTCTCTTAACATTTCTCGAGACCCTGGGGTCCGGGACCTTTAGAAAGCGTACGAGGTACCGAACCGTTTTTGATAAAATGAGGCACCAACCGACGATGTGATGATTATCCCTGCATGTACTATGTAGGTGCACCCAAGAACAACCCCCGGTTGTTGTAGGACTATTGCAGGATATGAAAACAAAGATATTGGACTATGGGTTTGGGTGGCTTAAGTTGACTGGTGACCTGGAACTGTGCATAGACTATGGCCCCTGCCTGATCAATGTTAATGTATTATTATTATTTTAAGTGTGTTACTTTTTAAATCATGCAAATACGTGTGTGTAAATAAAATTTCCAGCCCTAATTTTGATCAGTGTAATAGTCATAGATACCTTGTATATGTACAAGCTTCACTGTCTTGTAGTGAGCAGTATTTCTGTCCTTCTTTCGAAAGAGATGATTGTAGAGTCGCTAAGAAAACTTCTACCGACAGAACAGCGTTCCTTTGTAACGATATTTTCAAGAATATTGAATTAATGCTAAGAAGTAAGTCTCAAACGTCATAATATCCTCTTTTATGCTCATTTTCAAACAACCATTCCATTGTGTTGCTGGTACAGGGGACTTTGACAGAAAACCATTAAGTTATTGTTACCGAAAAACTTAAGCCAGCTTCTATAACAATTAAAGAACTATTCCCAGTCAGTAGTAACATAGTTGACTACGAGTTGATAGTATCAACGGTAAAGTATTTGTTTTGAATCCTAAGTATTGTAAACTTTGCAATTCACTGTAGTTTAGTCACGCGATCTTAACCGACTTGGTTATACCTACTTAAGTGTCAGTACCTATAATATATTATTAGTTGCAACTAGGAATAATTTTACGTAACAATAATTTATAGTCATACGGGGTTTTTCATGGGTCTTTACATATGAAAATTACCAGTTTCATTCCGCATTTGATTTGAAGGCGAATCTTTGTTGAGTTCTATAAATATTTTGACTAAATATTACGATGCTTTAACAAATGTTTATATCATATTGACGAATGTTTAGAGAAATATTCCTTCTAATACGATAATTACAAATGTTTTTTTTTAGAACATGACACATCGCAAGGGCATTTCTGAAATAGTTACTAGTTGATAAAAATACTTCCAGTAAATTATATTTAACTGACATTTAAAGCTGGTCAATGCATTCCAGTTTGAAGCCAAATCCTTGTGTTGACCGCAGAAACAAGGTTGGGGTAATCCGTACAAATGAGGAAAAAAAACCAAAATATTCACGGTTCATGAAATCTTTTTATTTTCATGACCCACATGTTTCTTTTATTCATAGTCTAGCTGTCGTCTTGTTTCATATATATATATATATAATAATAATAAATTCTACTGCCCCCATTAAATCAATAGATAAATAACAAAAAATAAATTAGTTATTGTTCGTGAAGAATAAATACCAAATCTAATCAGCAAACAGAAATTTGCATAGATCTTCATCAAATCATTACGGCAAGGCAACAGGAAAATTGTATTATTTCAGAATTAATTCAAATTCATTTTCATAATATGGCTTTGTAAAGTGTCAATAATATTTGCTTACGGTTTTACAAATTAAAAGTGAAATTATTTGAGGCACCTTGCTTTAATTAAGGTCATCATAATTATAAAAAGAATACAATCGACCGACGCCGACGCCCAATCAAAACCCCAGTCGAGTTAAAAAGGGGATTCAAAGCTGAAGGTGTTAATTGTCGCACATCTGTCCGGTTTACACCGGTTAGCGGTAAGTCGCAGTGCTCTCGCGCATTGCCCGGGCGAGCGGCGGGCGGCGCGGCGGGCGGCGGCGGCGCGCACGCTGCTGCGATCTGGCACACACTCGCATGCCGGATTTATTTTGATCACCCGCTACAACACCCAAATAATTTCATTTTTTGAATACCAGACGAAGTTACGCAATTTCAATTGACACTTTTTAACGTCCTTGCAGACGATATAACTTAACACTTTTTAACGTCCTTGCAGACGATATAACTTAATGCTGCACAAAAACAAATAAATCACGTTTAAATAAGTAATTCCGTTTCAATCGATTTTATGGGATCATAACCTTAAACCTAGGCAAAGCACAGTTAGTTATGGTGCTCATAGAAAAGTTAAAGAGGGATAAAGAATTATAACTTTATTTGCATTTTGCACTAAACACGATAAGGTAAATAACTTCAAAGGGCGTGCAATTAAGCGATGTCGCTAACCTCGACTGAAAAACAATGCAATGCAATGTATTAATAAATTCAACATTGACAAAGACCGCCAAAACACCTGGACGTCCGCCAGACGAGAAAAAAACCGGCCTACGCGCCGAGCCACGTCGTGAAACAATGCCCGTGACGTGACAGCCATCGACACGACCGAGCGACCGCTTCAATGTTCCGAAAAACAAGTGGAAATGAAAATGTGCAATCCACTTAGATTCAGTGAAATGATTCGAATACTGCTGAATGTTGCATTGTTCATTAGACACAAATAAAGCGTCAATAGAATTCCTCGAGTTTGTACCATCGTCAAGCTATTTGTGCAGTTCATAGATGACTTTATAAAGATTTCCAGAATGCCCAGTCACACTGGTGTTATGGTTTGTCTGCTGTTCGTCAAACTGATTACAAAAGTTAGTTTGAATCAATCAATTTACTCTGGAGCATACAGCAGTCTTTTCATGTGAAACACTTCAACAGGATGAGCAGTAACATCTTGTCCAGCAGTCCATTAAAAGACAGATTTCGCACCAAGTTGCTCCGTCGCACTTGCTCCTTTACTTTTATCATCTGGATCAACCTTGGATCAATAGATTAAAAACCCCTTGTTACATTAAAATCTCTAAAATAATTAATGTCACAGTGGATGGTGGTGTGAGGTGATGCTGTATCACCTCTCAACGTCCGGAGTTCCGGACTTCCTTTATACCGATGTGACGGCACTGGAGAGTGGCGAGTTTTTTTTTAATGTATGGCCTCTTGCAGGTCAATCTAGAAGATTGTGGGCTGCTTAACCGGACTTTCCTGAGGGTGCCTCAATAAATTAAGGCCTCCAGCCAAGGCATAAAACTTACAATCAAAGCGACTAAGGGCACCCTCTGTGGGGTACGGACTTCGGCTTAGGGCTTCGCTGTGGGAGGACAGCAAGGGACAGGCTGGATCGTATTAAAGTGTGGCGGGAATACTACTTCCTGGCTATTTATAGTACTGTAGGCATCGCGGTGAGTCGTGTTCATGCCCAGTCGATCCCAGAAACTGCATCGATATAAGACACTAGACACTTATATAATATCTGTATATGCATTGTGCAACTACGTAATGCCCGCAAAATGTCCTTAAGAAAGCTAGCGTTTTAGAGGACCGGCTCCTCGCCACTCGTTTCGTGCCCATTCTCAATGATGGAATTAGCTATCTATTATAGCAGATCTAAAAACCCCGGACCTATGACGCAGTGCCAGTGGGCGAGCGCAGCTGAAAGCTCCTTAATTCTTTTTTTGGAACTCAAATTTGGTCCCTACCTAACTACGATAACATTGAGTAATTATTAGTAAAAGTGCCTATGTTCATCAACATATTTATAAACAGCCAATGACAGACTATGTTGAAGCAGTACCTACTACAACCAAACATTGCCGTCGTCGCAAACCGTAAACAGGCCAGTCATAAGTTTACGAGCGCCGTCATTTGGCGAGCAAATCTATTTATTGTTAACAATGCATGCTATATACGAGTAAGCTGCTTATCAGCCAACCGTGAAACAAATGAGTACCTTCGTAATGTGTATTATATCGATGATGTACAAATTGTGCTTATTAGACGGAATGAGGTGGTGTATGAGATTACACCTTGCAAATCATAGGGAAATATTAATGAATATCTAGAATTTGATTCCGAGCAGGATACTACTTATACTGATTACCGTAATTTATCTAAACTTCTAAACTATCTATACTCATATTATAAATTCGAAAGTAACTCTGTCTGTATGTTAGTCTGTATGTTGGCATCCTGGAGAAGGATATAGGGTACTTTTTGTCTCAAAAATAATCCATCTTAATAATCCATAATAATAATAGTGATATAGGGGATGAAATTTTGTATGGGAAATCAAGCATTTCTTAAGTTAGGGATATGAAAATTTAAATGTATGCTTTTAGTAAGAAGCAAAGAATTACGCATTTCAGCGTTTTTGTAAAATAGGGCATGATTTTAAAATTCACATGTAATATTGATTTTTTTGTGTCTTTTTTTCAAGAGTTTTAAGACATTCGAAATATAGTCATACTCCGTATCTTGAATTAACATTTAGTATTTATTTAATTAAAATCGGCCCACTTGGTCAAAAGCCATTACAATTTTAAGTCATAAACTAACCTTTCTAACACGTAGGTATTATATGTTCAACGGCACTAGAGTAGGTATTACAAATTAATGGTGATAATAATATTTAAAAGAATATTATTAGTATTTTAAGTAAGGCATTTAGAATCATATAGACCAGTTTTATTTATTTTAAAAAACCGGACAAGTGTGAGTAGGACTGGCGCCCTGAGGGTTCCGTCTCAAAGCTGTGCTTGTTTGGTCGTTCGAATTTCGAAATCCGGATTGAGGGAGTAACTTAACTTTGCAGTTTATGACCAATTTCCGGATTTTTCTCTTTACTTGACCTTGCTTCTCGCCAAACTTCATGCTGCTGGGCCAACGGGAAGTACCAAATAGACTGGTTTATTTGCGAGTGTCAAAATGTGCGGCATAAATGGCCGTATTTTTTTATTGCGTTGACTTGGAATTTTGGTTTTCGTTACAGCTCCAAGAGACCGTTGATCTAAGTTTTTGATATCTATTTCAACTTGATACCTCCTGAGAAAAAGGGCCTTGACAGACAACGAAATCATCCTTTAAGGGTTTCAATTTTTCATATTGAACCCTACAAACAGATTTACTATCTGCCTGTTACCTTTCATGCCGAATAGGCCATGACCTGAGTTAGGACATAGGATACTCTAAATCCCGGTAGTACATTCCTATGGGATATTTTTCGACATCTACGCGAGCGAAGCCTAGCAAACCTATGAAACATCTAAAGTTGACAATACGGCGAAGTACTGTAGTTTCTGCCTACTTCCATAGGAAGAAGGCGCGAAGTTATGCAGAATATGTTTTACGAATATATATATTTTTTTTTTTAAATAAGCCTTTCTCTTTGCTGTCCAGGATTTTATCTTACACCCATATATACCTTTGCCCCGTGTCCTTACTTATCATATTCGGTTTTCTAGAAACAGTTAAAAATAGATTGTAATAAAATACTATATTTAAATGGGTGAATTCTCACAATCAACTATGAAACTAATTAAAAACAAATATTTAACGTATTAAGATATTCTTTTCAACAAATTAAAAGTTAATCAAAACAAATAAAGATATTGCAATCATAATACGATCATCATTATCATCTTATCATAGCCCGATCATAAGGTACAGTCAGCAACAAAAGTCGATTAAATGTTACTTTAACATAATATCATCTAAATTATTACAAAATGATGCTTCTCAGCATTTCATGTGAGTGTTAAGTGCTCTTTAAATTTTATAGCAGTTCAGATTTTTTTGGAATATATTGCTCAATAATTAAGTTTAAAAAAAACTTATCTTTGCTGACCGTACCTATAAGCAAACAAACGTATTGTTTCTCCCTTTTTTTTTGAGATAATAATCTAAACGTTTCCACAAGGACTTGCGTTAATAATATTAACGCAACGCATCTGGGAACCTGAGAACTATATTAACTTAATATAGTTCTCAGGTTAATAACCCCTTGCACTAAGCTGAATATTATATGATCAGATTTGTCTTCTCCTAAACACAGGTTATTTTGTAACCTATCTAGGAGAGCATTACGGCACCCACTAACTAGATTAAGTAACTATGCTTGTGCTTTTTAGTGTATTACTTTGTCATGTAATCTAGTCTTAATTGAACAATAAATCTTTATTTATTTATTATACTATGAAACGCATGTCACGTAGAGAAAATGAATGACTTTAATTAAATGTGATACTTAGACTTTGGCGGGACCAAATAAAATATGGATTTAAGTAATGAGATGACTAAAGGAAATATGGATTTGAGAAGGGATTCTGTATAAGAGAGTATTTGTGGGAAAAGGGAATGATACGGTGACGGCTTTATCAAGAGAGAATGTTGATCATAGAAATGAGAAGCCTAGTATAGCATTTTGTAGTAAAGTCAATTCAAGAGCTCGAACAGAGCTTGGGAAATTCAGTGAGCCAGTATGTTATAAGTTATTGTATCGTTAGTTGTAGACGCTTCTAAGAAAAATGCTAAAATCTCTATATCTCGTTTTGTTTTTGTTTGTTTTCATTTGCTAGTATCGCAACACATTACGCAATGTAAATTGTCTTTGATCCCTGGCCCTCACATCAAGCAATGGACAAAGACAATTTTTTATTACTTGAATACCTATGAGGCTTTTGGCTAATTTGTAAATGTGTATTTTATGATTTTTTTTTAATGTGCGTTTAGCTTATATCAGAAACTGCACAAAGATGACTTGTCTCATTGTAGCTAATACCTAGGCCGTGCAAAAAAAAGTCTACAGGTACGTTCTGCCCGAACTGCCGCACTGACATAAACATACGTGTAGTAAGTGGATCACACCGGAAAGTAGCGAGCACCGGTTATCTAACAACCAACAGCTAGGATGGAGGGAATCCGATCAAGTGCAAGTTTACACCGCCACTCGTAACTCATGCTCCACTGCCACTTGGATAGCTAGTAAGTACTGTACCTAATAGTAGGTACCTAAGTTTATTTATTTAAACTTCTCGCACACAATTCAGTACAAAGGCGGACTTAATGCCTTAGGCATTCTCTACCAGTCAACCAAAGGTAAGAGATAAGATGGCAGGCCCTGATTGAGTGGAGAAAATAATTATAAAAAACGATTAAAAAGATAACAATGAAAATAAATAAAATAGGTACACAACAACATAAATAGTTATAATAAGTTTATAACCATTTTTGTTGTTGTAATAATACACATACATACATATTACTATAATATATACATACATTATATTATATACATATCCATATTTATTTCGCAACACATAATTATGTTTTTTATGAAAGGGGCAAATAGTGATACCATAATGTTAAGACAGGCGGCCTGCATAGGCGGGCGCAGCGATGCAGCAAGATGACAATTCCTGATTTTGTGATCAACTCAGGCGCTGTCGGCAATGCCTTCCCGAATTTCATAACTATTTTCTAGAAAGCCCTCATAACGTATGTACGCATACTATCCTTACTGAACGGCGTTGACGGCAGGCCAGTTCAACAAAATAGTCCTACGATGCAGAAAGTACCTCGTAAACTGAACTGTGCGATAATGGCAGACATAAAAAAAAACATTAAAATGTTTTAAAAACATATATTTTAGTGATATTTATTTTAGAAGTATGTATGTAAGTATATTATCTTATTGTATGTTTATATTTAAATAAGTGAATAGTTAAGTGTTTTTATTTTATGTATTTTTATTTTCTCTTCTACTCTTACACACGATGTCTACATCTCTTTAACTAGTTTCCAATTGCAGGTAGACATTTCTTTAGAAATAAGCATCACCTCTGTACGTATTTTTCTGTTCCTTTCTTCTTGTCTGTTTATATGTGTGTACATACTACCTCAACTGTTAAATTAATAAATTTTCTCTCCACCATCATATTATCATATAGCTGCTTGTCCTAATCCTCATGTAGGTAGGTATCTATCATCTCTCCTTTGTGCCAATACTATATGATGCACTGATTACATCGGTCTTGCTAAATTTCCCAATTCTACGAATACATCGCTACCTATCGAGTTACAATGTCTATCATTTCATTGAGTTGACTAATATAATACACGTGAATTAAGTTGAGAAAAAACTTCATGAACGGGATATGTTTCACCTGCTCGCGAAGCGTCGCGAGCATATAGCAATGTTAACCAAATTTTTGATAACAAAGCATCTGGCAATTCACTCCCTATTGAGTAGATTATAGTACGGTTATTATAACTAACACCCAGTTTTATAAATAAACGAACACTCCTATATAGAGTAGTGCAGTTCTGAATTCAAAATAGTGGGATTATCACGAATAAATAATACGGAGCACATCCCGTGTTGGAGCTGTTCCAAACATGTCAGATATTGTAAGGGCTCTACGTGATTATGTACTTATTATACGATTTTAATATATTCATTTTTAGGCGAATGATGAAATTGCAGCACGAGCTCTCACGAAAGTATCGAAGCTGACGAGAAGAAACGTTCGTTCTTCTTTGAATTTTATTGAAGGAGTTCTAAAGGTCGCTGAAAGCTGTAATGTTTTGCAATGAAAATTGTTAACAAACAACATTGCGTTTTACAGATTAGGTACAAACGTGGTATAATCCATGCGGCTCGATTGGGCTCGATAAAGCTTGATCGTTTTGAATGGTATTCGAATCAATTTACCATCGGTACGCGGCGGCGTCTCCTTACGATTCACTCTATTTGTGTACCGCGGCTGACGTTGCGATCAAATTAAATAAATCCACAATGTTGCACGCAAACCACGACCTGATGAGCACGGCCGATAGCTTCTCTAATTTACTGGTTATATCCCAATGCTGCTCATGTGAATGCTCTCATCAAAATATCGTAAACAATGAATGAAATGTATTCGCACAGCAAAACGATACCAATAGGTAGTTTTATTACACTCTTTGGTAAACTCCTGTCTTTATGTGTGAACACCAATTATATGTGGTATTGTAGGTACTTATAGTAACATTTTTGCTTTAAAACTGTTATTTTTACTCAGAAATATTACTCATTGAGCTTTCATATACGCGCGATGGAGAACGATACTTGTACAGGGTTGAGTGCAGCCGAGAGATTGAAACTTATGAATATTTTGAAAAATATAACAGACATAGCGCTGCTTGCGGTTTTATGCCCTTGGAAATTAATATCTTGTTAGCAGTTTATTCGCTTTTGTTACAGTCACTCCGAGTAGATTTGCGAAAGTCAAATGTTGTCTAACGATTGGGCACGGCAGGCTCTGTCACGCGAGCTCGACACGCTGACTACCCGCAAACAGCACTGAACATCGGCTTTATCAACATTATACTTTGTTGTAATTACTCGTGTAAGTTTGATGTGTAAAATTAGTTATCACAAGTTAAGCACGTGGGTCAGCCACGTACCGGCCAACGTGTCCGGTCAGTGCTCAAATATGAATTAACTAGTTAATGATCGTTGCATATCGTCGCAGACGCCGATCGTAGTCGGTTGCGTAGCGATAGTTTTTCTCGCGTCGCGCGTCAGTCGCGTCACAGGGTGAGATCGCGCGGAAGCGAAGGTTGCGCCCGTGACCGCGCCCGCCCGCCGCCGCCGCGGTATCGGCCACCCGCCGCAGTCGCGTAGTATCGCGCCGCGCTCGCTGATCCTCGGAGCTCGAGCCACGCGTGGAGCCGCTCAGCGCCTGGAGTACGAGGACTGTGACTGTGTTGTGATGTGTGACCATGTGTAGCCGGCGAGTGAGTGCAGTGAGAGTATGCGCGCGAGGTGACGCCCGGCCCCGGCCGCGACCGTAGCCCGACATGTGGACACTGCTGGCGCCGCTGCTGGCGGTGGTGGTGCTCGCCGGAGGAGCTGCCTTCACGCCCGACAGGGACCTGCTAGAGTGTGCGAGGTTCGTTTACGAAGAATACTAAATACAACTCTGATCAAACCGCCCCATACATACCATAAAAATAAACAAAAGTACAAAAAATGTTATCATCAATCGCGAAGTTTTGCTGGGATCTAGAAATGAGCTACAAAAATAATTTTAATGAGCACGCAATTTATGACGTCTGCCTATTGTTAACGTGATACTACATAACGATTACAGAAACATTGTAACTAATTCACAAATAACTAATTTAATTATGTGAGCGATTTGGAACGTAGGGTGGAGAATTTTACCTCTAATATGAAAATTAAAATGTTTGCACGGAAAGCTCAACATTCCATCCCCACTTTATCTTATGAGGACTTTATTTCTTACTCAACTAAACTGAAGTATTCCAGAATAAACAAACTAATTTAAAAAGTGTAAAAAACACACTTATTGCTTGTCTAGTCTAGACTATATTTATGAGTTTAAAATTAAACAAAGAGTTCAAACATGATAAGAATCGCTGACAAATTGAGATGAAGAACATTACACTCTCTGGTTTCCTTCGTAGCAATTCATGATGTGATTAACCTGAAACATGGAGGACAGCCCATAAATTAGCGACATCCAATTGAAGTGCAGCAAATTGCAACTGTCTACCAGGTTTGTCTCAGCATGTCCTCCATATAAAACGAGATTCAGTGTTCCCATATAAATATAAATATCGGGTATATATACTTGTGTATAAATCTGGCAAGCGCGCGAGACGCTAGACGCGTGCGCGCGCACCGGTGTCACCGCCACGGCCGGCCGCGTCGTCGCTTGGCAAGGCTAGCTGGCCACTAGGTAAACCAAGATATCTCACTAACACACAGGTGGAAATATCTGACTCCCCAGAAACATGCCATTATCTGTCAATACCAGTGATTAGGTTTTGTCAAACAGCCAAATCAGTCAAGTCAAGAAACCTTGGGTTTCAACTGTCTCGTCCTAATTTCTAAGTGTTCGACTAGACTATGTTTAATTATAATCAAACTAGCTTTTTAGTAACTAGGGTTTTAGTGGAATAATTTCTGACCACCGCGGCTTCGCCCGCGTGGTGGTCAGAAATTATCCCATGAGAACGTACTACCGAGATAAAAAAAATATCCTATGTCCTAACCCAGGTCATGGTCTACCAATCAATCTGCCTAGCCTTTTCCCAACTATGTTGGGGTCGGCTTCCAGTCTAACTGGATGCAGCTGAATACCAGTATCTTACATGGAGCGACTGCTTATCTGACCTCCACAACCGAGTAACTGGGTAATATGATACCCCTGGGTAAGACTGGTTGTCATGGTCTACCCACGTGCCAAATTTCATCCAAATTCGTTCAGCCGCTTTAGCGTGAAAGCGTAACAAACAAACAAACTCACTTTCGCATTTATAATATTTGTAAGGATATCTATCTATGTAGCTTATATTGTCCAACGGTAGGGCAAAAACCTCCCTGTTCCACACACCTGCTAATGTAGGCCAATTCTTTCTGTAGGAATAAAGTTCGACCCTCGATCTTCGTCTTGGTCTGCCGCGATGTCGCATATCATTCAATGGGAGACCCTTAGTGTTTCTTTTTGCCTACAGCTTACCTAATATGCGGCAGACATGACCTGCCCAATTCCACTTAAGTTAAGCAGCTTTCCGGTTATCATCTTCAAAATCAAATATTGGTAGACATAAAGGAATACGATTTATCATCTCACATCTCACCAATCACACAAGAGGACATAAAACATCTAAAAATCATGTCAATGCAGTTGCAAAGAGATAAGTCTGTCTGATAGCAAATTGTAATTGTTTTTTAATTGTCCTACATATCTACCATCTTGATAAAACAAAATAACATTTTTTGCTTATATAAATGTACCTACACTTTATCTTTTAATCCCAGAAGAACCTACATGTTATAATGATTCTGAGAAGTGTCGCTATTTGCAACAATGTCAATATTAACATTTCTACATATTTGATGTCAATATTAACATACATTAACACAAAGATAGAACAGGAAAGCAACAGAGACTGTTTCCTTCTTGCATTTCCCCAACAACAAATAACTTCCTTAAAGATGCTGAATTTTATTTTATTCACAATAAAAAAGGCTGAAAAGTCTGGTAAAATGTTAAAGTTAACTCTATCTGTGGGAATCAAATCACAGTGAAAATGTTTCTTGACACAAAATTACCAAAAAAACACTGTGATTATTTTAAAAGTAAACGATTAGGTACTTCTGTTGTGGTTCATGTTACCTATGCGCTGACTCGCCAGTGTTCCATCAGTGCCACATCATTATTATCAAAAGATAACTAGTTGTAGTAAATAGTGAATCAAGAGTAGTGAATAGTGAATCAAGAGTAGTGAATAGTGAAACAAGAGTAGTTAATAGTGAATCAAGAGTAGTGAATAGTGAATCAAGAGTAGTGAATAGTGAATTAAGAGTAGTGAATCAGAATAGTGAATCAAGAGTAGTGAATCAAGAGTCGTGAATAGTGAATCAAGAGTAGTGAATAGTGAAACAAGAGAAGTGAATAGTGAATCAAGAGAAGTGAATAGTGAATCAAGAGTAGTGAATAGTGAATCAAGAGTAGTGAATAGTGAATCAAGAGTATTGAATCAGAATAGTGAATCAAGAGTAGTGAATCAAGAGTACTGAATAATGAATCAAGAGTAGTGAAAAGTGAATCAAGAGTAGTGAATAGTGAATCAATAGCAGCGAATAGTGAATCAAGAGTAGTGAATAGTGAATCAAGAGTAGTGAATCAAAAGTAGTGAATAGTGAATCAAGAGTAGTGAATAGTGAATCAAGAATAGTGAATAGTGAATCAAGAGTAAATGTTCAAGAGTTTTACATAGCTAAGTTCAAACAACAAACACAAAACAAAATAGAGTAAATCGATACAAAATATTGCTTAGTACCTAATCTGGTTCCCACTTCGAATATTGACGTTTTCCCTGAAACACCTAGAAACCTAAATAAGACGGAAACGATCGTATCTAGAACAAGGTTCAACTTGGGCACTCGATTGCCTCACTTACAACTGCACCTTCTTTTACTAGGTATTCTAGTATGAAACCTTCGTATTTTACATACTATAAATTGGACCATGAACCATTGCGTGTGAGGGGAAAAGTCCAGCGTGCCGAATGGTCTCAGACGATGTTGTGTTAGTAAACATTTACAGGCTATTAATAACCAATATGTTTACTAAGGTAGTATAAAACTTACTATGCCTACCTGAGCACACAAATAAAATCCGAAGCTACCCAGTGTAAAGTATAAAAGCAGATCACTAATTATTGAAAACTTTGAACGTGCAAAAAATAATTTCACCCACGCCTCCATTTGTCATCGAAAAGATAATCTGAATTTATAAAACACAGCAGATATATGCAAACATTGAAACATAATGTATTGTTACCAGTTTTACCTCTGAGCTAAAAACTGATCAGCCGAAATAAAAATGCCAATCAAAAAGTCAAAGTGATGGCCACCAGTAAATCCGTCTTGGACATAATCAAGGAACCTTGGCGTCCAATGTATCTGAGAAATGGCGTTACATTTCACCCGAAGTAAACAGCATCATATACATCAAAGGTACTCCAGATAGCCAACCTTGTGGAAGAAGACACTAATGACCTATTGACAACAATAGCTTTTGGAGAGTGGCGCGCCAAAATTAAACCCGTTTATCACAGCTATTTGCGTCACTAATAACCCAAATATATCCCAAGTGCTCGGTTGCGGTAACTGTGACAACAGAAATAAACCTATGCTCTAAATACCTCTTTGCAGCGGCTAGCATTGCGTCTGTCGAGTGTCGGCCACGGTACGCACACGTTCGACGCACACGCACTGTACCAAGCATAATGCACCGCGACGCAGCCTACCAATACATAATATAATATTATTATTGCATCTATTTAAACATAATGCGTTATGCGATTGGCAAACCGTGTTGATTTCGTGTAAATAATGCTGTAAACGAGTCGTTTTCCTTTCAACAAACTTTGATTGTGACGTAGCAGTTTTGTTTGTTCTATTATGACAGGCCGTTTTATTTATATCATTGTAATATTTTGTATCAGACACTCGAGTTTTTCTGTCATCATGTGATCATAAAACAGCACCGGACGTGATACAATGTAATAATATGCAATTTATTGTGTCACAAGAGTGTATATTTCGTGTAAAATTTTATGATGCATGTCAGAGATATGTCTGTCTTTCACGCAGACATAACTAACGACATTTTGACAAATATAGCGCTTTCTACGATGGCAATGAAACTGTAATTAGTCCATCAGCTTGGCTTAGGTACATCTACTGCGATTGCTTTTAAAACCGTGGTCCTTCACATTCACCTCGCAGTAAAGTTTCCGATGCCTCTTCCGGCGCCAAAGGCCAAAGTAAATATATTTAATCGGCACGGCATCAATTTGTAAATGTGGGAAAATTTATGATACCTACTCATTTATTTTAAACGACCAATGATGAATCAAAATCCGTATAAATAATTGACCAAATACTCATAAATAAACATAAAAGTAAATTGATTGAATGATGAAAATTATTTTAATAACTGAATCAAATATGATGTATCGATTCTAGCGATATCATCTCATTTCAGCCGAATCAGAATGAAAATCTTTGACGTTATAATACGTCCACAACAGACTTTCATCCAAGCTTAAGTAGCCTCCATCCCAGCAAAAGCTAACTGTCCATCTCTAGAGAAGTCAATGTACAGACTATTTTCCAGTTTGTGATCGATTTGGAACCTTTCAGGTCCAAAAGCTAACATCAGGTCTCCGAGCGATATGTTGGTTAGTCGCTACGGTTAGACGGCTCGATCGGCGCACTTGCTGAGTGATTGGCCGTAGCGCTACTAAAAGCGAACAGAACAACGTTTGTTTAGCGGTTTAGGGAATGGTCGCAAGTTTAGGCGTTTGGTGCATTTGAGATTTAGTTGGTGTAAAAGGAAAAACGTGACGAGGGTTTTCTATTGTTTTGCTACAGTTATTTGATTATATCTATATCGTTAAGATTTATTAGATATTGACTATCGTTAATTGATGATATTGCCAAGCAGTAAAACGACAGTAAATTAATGTGTAGTTTTCCTAAACGCAAAATCTACCCTCTCGCTTTCTCATGACTGTGTAAACGCGAGAGCACTAGATTTTCTCATCATTCAAAATAATTATGAAACAAAAAGGTATATTAACAACTTTCATCATTACTTCTTTCATTCTATTTCTATTCATTGGCTGTACCGATTGTTACGTTAGATGGTTGCATAATTAACCAATGTATTCAAGCGTCTATTATTTCAGCAACGTCACTCTACAGATTTCAAAGGGGTAGCGCCCCTTTGAAATCTGTAGAGTGACGAATAAGGTAAAGTTATTTGCTTCTAAATGCTGCTTTTGTACCTGAAAACATTTAAATATTCAGTGTTATAGTGATATTCAATAAATTAATTTCATACATGTAGCCTGAAAAGTCAAAATCTCTCCTTATGGTATGTTCCAAAAGTATCAGATGAAAATGTAAAGAAATGGATCAGAAAACGTTCCTGCGGATTACTAATTTGTAGTGCCACTTACACATTGATTTGAAATTCTAATTTTAAATCACCATAAAGATGTCTTTAATTTGACAATTTGAGATTAATTTCCTCAATGTTCGTCGATGATTTTTCAATTAAAAATAAATAATGTTATGCAAACAATAATTGTTAGAAAAAGTGGTGAGATATAAAGTTAAAGTTAGTAAAAATCATTAATTCCCTTGCGTGACTGCGTAAAAATTTAACCTGAACAGGCTTTGTTTACACTTTCATCAGATACTTTTGGAACAAACAGTAGATTCAGATATTTCCGGTTGTATCAGGCTATTGCTACGAAGCATTTACAATGAATGAACAAACGTCTGCTAGCTGACGTGATGATGATGCTATGATGATCAGTCACCGTGCTTGACCAACTAATTGGTAATCATAGCATGTTATTACTAAAGCATGTTAGGATGCCTGTCCACCTAGAAACCGGCCTAAAATGCCTAATGATTTGATTTAAAAATCAAAATGGCAAAAATGATTAATTTAAAAATCAAAATGGCATAAAATACTCATAAAATTAATCAGAACATGGATGTAGTCCGTCAACCCCGTGCAGAGACATGAACATCAATGTTGATATTTTTCCATCACGCGATAGGCTAGAACATATGGGGCAGGCTCCGGCAGACATCCTGGACGCTTGCCAGCACCGCGGCCGTCGCGACGTCTTCGTCCGACCGACACTTACAACACGCAATTATCAAACGAATACGTTCACCGCTGATGTTCACCAGATTCCGTAAAATTCATGTTTCCGTCCGATCCCAGTTATAGAACCTGATACATTTTATATTGCATCTAAAATTACTGTTTGCCAACTTTAAACTGAGAGAGTAGTGTTTGGGACGTGCGGAATCCGGGAAATATTTTAACTAATCTATTTGAAAGTTTACCTACTGGAATAACCTCTTATTTTAGCAGAGACAAATATTATTTTAATTTGTTGAATAATTGCACTGTCTGAGTCTTGAAAATTGTGTTCCAGAGGTTCAAAGAGAATTAATTATTTAGTGCGTGTAATAACATGCTGTTAAATTGTGTGCTGCTATTATTTTTTCCGCTTCTAACCCTAACTTTTGGGTATCGTCATAAAATACACTGTCATCGTGAATGCCATAAAAACTTCCGCATTGATTTGGCAATTAAAGAATCATACCTACGCCGCACATAAGGTATGATTTCCCTTTGAACTTTTTAATATAGAGGCCCGACAAGTGGACGTACATGGTATGTTTAGACAATGATGAGAAACCTGAACTATGTGTTTGGGAAACATATTATTTTTGAAAAAGAACAATTTCAAATAAATATTACCAGCACCCATTTTTATCTTCTCGTCTTCTGATTTTCTTTTAAAAAACTGCTCTACTCTCGTTTGTCCCTAACTTGTAGCCCAGTGTTACTCAAAGTGTACTCCTCTGTGGGAGCTCCGCTAAAATACTGGTTCATTATGACCAGTATTTGCGCGGAGCCCCCCCAGGAGCTTTTCAGAGCTCAGCTTCCTCAAGACCTAGTTTTAGGTTTAGCGGCATTTGCTTAATCACGTGTCTATGCAGGATACAATAGAACTACAACCAAGCGCTTTACTTTTAATTCGTGATAATATGTGTCTACGTCTAAGAAAATGAATCTTGGACCCAGTAGAACAAGTTATGCAACATCTGAAAAAACAGCGATCAGCAAATGCCGCCAAATCTAAAATTAGTTCTTGAGGAAGCGGTAAAAATAATGAATTTCGTCAAAGCAATCAGCAATCTCGATTTTTTCAATATTGTGTGAAGGTTAGGGCAGCAAACATGAAATACTACTGCTCCATACAGAAGTGAGGTTATGTCGGCGTAAATAACAAACAAGGCTATTTGAACTTAGGCCGGAGTTACAAACTGTGCGAAACAGAATTCTCAATAAAATCTCTTCTTTAAAAAAACAAAATACCGCAATATGCGGATGCCGAACCTGACATGCGACATCAAATGAAATGAAATGAAATTGTTTATTCTGTAAATAGGATATTAGAATCACTTTTACACGTGATCTTAATTTTTTTTAATAAATGTTAGCTAGATGAGCTCGGCGTTTCCTATCTGACTACTCTGAGAAGAAAGACGAAACAAACTCAGAGGTCACAGTCTCTTTTAAAGTCCAGACATAATCTTGGTCAGGCCATATGAGAACCATGTAGATTACTGTCTGAAATGGTCTTTTGAGAAAAGAACCACACAGATTTAAGTGGATCTGTCCTGTCAGTGCAAGCATTTGTCAGTAATCGTGGAGCTCAACTCAGAACTTAAGGAGCTCAACTCAACGAACAATAACAAAGAAAGGACATTTAGGTAGGCCGCATAAACTACTCAAACTGCCAGACCATCATTAAAACTAAACGAGAAAGAAAAAAAATAAAAATAAAAATAATAAAAATATCCACATAGTACTCACATTCACAAAATTAAAAAAAAAATACTTTACAAAGCAATCATGTCATTTTGTATGTAATGTTAATATAATACTGGTATATTTGATGATTTTATTGAATAATTATAGTGTCAAGTTCAAGAAGTACTTTTATGGGACTTAGATGCAGTTAAATTGTCTAAACAATGATATGAAAGTAATTTATTAAAATTTGAAATTATTAGAGAGTTGTATTTTAAATACAATGATTGGTTAAGTATATTTACAGATGGGTCGAAGAGTGTAGAAGGTCGTGGAGCAGCCTTTTATGTACCTAGTGAGCCGATAGGTTGTGAAATAAATTGTTTTAAAATAGATCATAAGAATGCGTCCATTATGACGTTGGAGCTTATTGCGATCTCTGAAGCATTGTCTTACTGTGATAGTAGTCAACATAAAAAAATTGTTATCTGTACAGACAGTAAAAGTTCTTTACAACATTTAGCTCGATGCGCCTCTGGTCAAAGGGGTGTATCGCTAGCTTATGTGATAATATCTAAGATCGATAAATTAATTGTAAAAGGTGTTGAATTGAGACTGCAATGGGTTCCATCGCATATTGGGATACAGGGCAATGAAAGGGCTGACATGCTGGCAAAATATGCAGCTAAAAATGGAAAGGAAACTAATATTATGTTAGATTATTCAGAAGTGTTGCCTAAATTTAAAAATAAGTGTTATGATGATTGGAAGGAATATTTTAATAGACGTTCGTTGGAAAAAGGGATCTGGTATAAAACCATGCAGAGTCAGCCTTTTCGTGTGCCCTGGTTTATTAATAGTCAGTTAAGTAGGAAATTAGTTGTTACAGCTCATAGACTTAGATCGGGACACATTCCATGTAATAAGTTTGCCTTTATGATGAAGAAAACTAACTCGCCTAATTGTGTGGAGTGTGGAGTTGTGGAGGACTTACATCACTTATTGATGGAATGTGGTCGATATGAGGCTCAAAGAAGGGATCTGTTTGGGGTTTTGAAGTTGAACCAACTTGATATGGGCACATTCCATAACATTCTGTCCCAACCAAATGGTGATGATGCGAAGAGTCTGTTCGGGTTCATGGCCCAAATGTGATCCGTAGTAGTGTGTGTTTAGGGTACGATGGGACTGTCATACGCATTGCGGTCATAAAAGTCCCTAATTAAAAAGAGAATTAAAAAAAAAAAAAAAAATGTCAAGTTTTATGATTTTATCACAAGGCTCAGTAGAGCGAGCAGCTCAATCCCAAGCTTCTTTCTCTTCTAAATAATCTAAACTCTCTTCAATCAAGCCCGACATCAAACAATTGATGAAAAGTAAAAATCGATTTCACCCCCCATTATGCATATCCCAGTATTATAATTATTTATGAAGAATTCCGTCGCCAAAAAGTTTAAGAACCGCTGTTGTAGCCCATTGATTGTTATAGTATTTTACCTAGAATTTTACCTAGATTTGAAAATTGACTCATATTCAGAAAAGCGCTGACCGTCCACTTCCGTTTCCGCTTCATCGTTTTTTGCAACAGCTATTAAAACGTGTTTATTTTGGCGGGATCAACAACATTGACAGTTCCATCAGTATTAGGCGCTATTCACACTTAGCTGGTGCAGGAGAAAAAGTTGGATGACACATGCATCATAAACAACGAACAAATCATAGACAATTATGAGCTGAGAACCAAAAATAGAACAATTTATTAGTGAACATCTTTATAAATAGCCTAGTAATGGCTCCTAGCGCCATAATGAGTCTGCTTTGAGATTCATCTGTAGTAGGTACTGAAACAAACTGAATCATTGTAATTGAAGCGATTGAAACAAATTGTAATTCAGCTGGGTACGTGATTGTGTTTTGTTTTTTTGTTTCACTCTTTCGTATCAAGAGAATTAATGAGGTTGACGCTCTTTTAAAATTCTTTGCCGCTATAAATCTATGCTAAACACTTTGAAGATATTTGCGAGAAGAATTCACGATGCAATAGAAATATATCCATATTTTATGGATCGGAAATACCCGTAAATGTAAAATATTTTAGTAAGGAAACAAAAACTCGACGTTTGTGAAAAAAACCTGGTGGAAAAAGATTCCATGATAAAAGTGTTCAAAGTCACCTAACTTTGACACTTGTAAATAAAATGCAACAGAAACATTTCTGTTGCACTTTATTTACAAGTCGGTAGGTAGCTAATAAAGTAAAACAATTTCTTGAAAAAGACTTGTTTCTTTTCGTTTAACAACAGATCCATACATCAGTTCGTCTGTATTTGTGTAAAACATTTAGCAGGAGCCAAAGCGCTAATGCCACAAACATTTCAAATGCATATGGAAACAAACATTTGAAGGCACTAACTGTTTGTTCAAACTATTATAATCTTTAGATTTACCTACTTCAAAGAACAATCCATCAGTGGGTATCGTAAAAGGCGACTAAATGATTATGTCAAGACGATGAGCAGCACAGATTTCGTATTATAATAGGTAACACATTGTGATCTTCAACCCTACGTATAGGTAGACAGATTCTTAGAATGACAGTAGCCTACTCTACATTCACTCGATGGTCGAATCTCGTCTGACAGGAAATCGATAGGTTATGGCCAGGCTGGTGATAACTGCGATCACGAATGCGTTCATTGATATGATTGTACTGTACCTATTGGTAATTGAGAAGCTCCCCACTCGGCTCTGACTTGTAGGCTGATAACGTATTCATTAATGTAAACTTCATTTACTTTTACATCCACATTCAACCAGCATTTTTTTTAATCGTCAGTTTTACTCATTTTTATGGACAGCGCGCTTTGAACAAAAATAAGTATACCTACATTGTTTTTATGAAAAAATAGCTCATGATTCATAAAACAGTTTTCTATGGATAAGGATTTCCCATACTGTCCACTATATACAAGGTCCCATTAAAATAGATGGACAAATTTTAACACAGCGTTCAGTACGTCTAACCAAAGATTTCCAAGCAAAAAAAAAACACTGATTACAGTGATTTTATTTTGACCTAAAATAATAAATAGCATTGGGGTAACCAACATTTTTAGAGTATTTTCGTTAGCTGGTTTATTTTTCTTGTAAGTATCTAATGCGTTTTTCTTAGCATTTTTTTTACCATCGTCCTTATTTTGGTGGTCTGAATGATTTCTAAAATTTGATCCATCTATTTTATGGGACCTTATATAAAAAATACCATACTGTATATTTAAATAATCAAAGTAAAATCAAATCGATCTTCTCACTGTGAGTTGTGAACCAGAGTTACACATCTTAATATTCAAACACAGTTGGAACAGGCGTTGATAAAGCAAGATAAATGATATAATTGAAATTGGCGAGCCGTGCCATCCGTATTGTACTTCCACCTGACGAGCCCTTATATCCGAGCCAGTTGACAGCAGCTCCACGTCAATGCACGTGCCATTTTACTCATGTTATCGTCACATAGTCGAAGCAAAAACACATGAGGATTTAAGACGTGTACGGGAAGAAAATGTATTGGCATACACGTCTTTGCATTGCTCGCGTCTTTCCATAATTAACACATGTCAATGTATTTTAATTAATTTACTAAAATAAACTCCAAGCCCAACCCGATCGCCTGTATTAAAATCAATATCAGACAATCTCTAATAGGAATCATCGAAGTTACTACAATTAATTTTGCTTTGACCATTCGTAAAATTAAAGATTGCTTGTATTAAATTAATTAACTAAAGCAGGAATAAGAAGAAAAATAATAACGCAATATAAAAAATAAATAATTTTAGTAATCTTAAGCTTACACTTTTTCTGTTAAATCTGACACATACTAACTTTTAAACTTATGTAGGTACTCTTACAACAGTTCTCGCGTGACAAATACAAGCAAAAGTATATTATTGTTGAACACATATGAGTTGCACCGATGACCTAGAACGATAAAATATATACTTAATATTATTTTAATTCGTCTTGTGTTGTTCCGGGTTGTGTTGTACATGCGATTTTCATAAGTCACGGTACCTAATTACTTTCAGCCTAGTTGGTAGCTAATGCACACAAGGTTCATTTGAAACCAGTGCAGTTTCATTACAGTTTTTCAAGGAAACTCATTATTAAATATGCCATGAAAATATGTCGTTAGAATACTAACGTCATGAAAGTATTAAATTAACTAATTCAAAATATAAAAAAAAGTTTAAGTATTTAAAACTTGCACAAAAACGTAAAAATACCTCTAAATAATATTTCAAATCTCGTTTTGTAAACTCTATTTCATTATTCGATTACAATCACTCATCAATCAACGGTGTATAATAATTACCTAACATTTCCGATAGCCCTGAAAACGAACCGCCCTTGAAAATAAGCAAAACAAAAATGTATCACATATCCGTATTCTTATTTCGTGGGTTTTTCATGAACTTTAAAGTAAATAAAGATAATTATAACTTTCAAGAAATCACAAAAGTCACTAAAAACTATAAATACCATGAAATCTCATTGATCTTAATTATTTTTTATAATTAAATCACAAATCCACGTATTTAGTACCTATTTATTTAATATCTTTATTTCAGACAATACAGTCCATATTTTCTACATAGCTAGCGTTAGTAAGGGTTGTTAGTAGTACACAAAAATACAATAAAAGGTGTTAGTAATTTGTTAGTAAACAAGACAAGTTACACAATAATCCTATTCCCTATTTCTATGCAGGTGTACACCTGTCCAGAACACAGTAAAAGGACTGTCGATTTTGCACGCTAACGCTCTGAGGACAGTGTTGGTGCTACCACGGACCCTGCTCATCATCGATGCTGTTCTTTTCCTTATGATGGCAAAGAAGTCATCGATGGACGCCTCCGCAAACATTGCGGAAGCACTGCAGTACCGGGGTTTTCTCAACACTGCCCTCAGAGCGTCGTTGTACTGAACACGTAGGGCATTGTAAGCTCGCCGCGTATATTTGATCCACAGACTGCACGTGTAAAAAGACTGACAGAAGGCTCTGAAAAGTAACAGTTTTACAACTGTGGTACATCGTATACCTATATTAAACTTAAAGATAATATTTTATATACAAATATATATTGTAGGTACATCACATCCATGAGCGTACGATGTACCTCCTATAACAGTATTTATTAGGTCAAATATTCTGCGCCCACTGACACTATAAACGGCATCTGCTACAACAAATATTTATTTTTCTTTTACCACAAAAAGCCCTATAATATCACACGAGGCTATTTCTTTAATAAACTCGCTTGTTTATCTAGTGGTGCGGCTGCCGTGAGGTTGTAGTGTCGATGCTCCTGAAAAAGTTTCCTTATGGATTTTTTTATGGACGCTTACACATGCGTTTTCAATTCATCTTTTTAGGATAGACTGGCGGATCCCCGCTGAAATATGTATAATCTATTGAAAAATTGTCTGCTGAAAGTGTAAACAAACCCTATTCATGTTAATTTCTAAGGCAACCACTAAAGGAAATTAGTAACACATTCATCTGTATTGTTGTGTTTTAACTTTATATCTCATCACTTTTTCCAACAGTTATTGTTTCAATAACATTGTTAAATTGTAATTGAAAAATCTGCGAAGAAAATTCAGGTAATATAATCAACCTCCATGGATAACCAAATGAAAAGTTGACTTAAAATTAGAAATCCGGGTTTAAGTATTCAAAAAGGTCAAAAAATCAAAGCAGGTACCTACGTTTTCTGATCCATTTGTTTACATTTTCATCATGCACTTTTGAAACAGACCATAAACGTACCTATACTTGTTTTTGTGTGCTCTTAGAAAACTCTATCTATCGACATACCTTGCAATCTAGATTTAAATTGTGACATGTTATTTGTTTGGACAAAAGGGGTAGTTTTCTATCAAGTAGGTATTACCGATATACGTATATCCATTCCTGAAACTGCGAAAGAATTCTCTTCCTTAACCCTAAATTACAAGATGTCAAGATCCCTAAATTACCTGACAAAAATTCCAGAGACCAATTAGGTTGATGTTAAAATTATATAATACTCTTTATCTGCAAACACTTGTTATTTGTGAATTCATCGTCCACAAATAGGTTTAGCTTACCACCTGTATTGTCCATAATCCATTCATGGAACGTTACTGCTTACCTTCGTACATAATTGTATTACTGCTCTGCGATGCTCACCGAATTAGCATTATTGACCTACTGTTTGTGATCTGAATAACAAGGTATAAGAAGAGATAGAGTCCCATAGATTACAGGCTAAATCATACACTTCTAGTTTTTACTCGACTCCGGCAAAGCTAAAGGAAGATTATGATTTTCACGCTAGAAATCCGTCGACTGAAATCCGTCGTCACCATAAAAGATTTATGACCATCATCGTCAACCTACACTAACACTAATTAACAAAGTCGATTGTATTGAAATTAAGCTTGTCAGTCCAGTAACGATTATATTTCTATTAAACTGTCAACGCCAAGGAAAGCTGCTTTTCCTTCAATTGTCTACATGATATCGTAAGAATAACATTGTTATGTTCAAGTCTACCTTACAAATAAATCACTTAAAAACAATTATAACATTATAATCAGGTACATACATACGGAAATATACAAAGCAAATACAAAGAAAAAAACAGCTTTCAAAAATATACTGTGACAATAACGAATACTGAACCTATTTTTTTTTTAGTCGGAAGAACTGTTTTACTTTGAACTAAAGATTGAGGTGTGATAGTGGGCTTACTGCACTACCTATCTATCGCCCCTGAATTCCTGCTTGCCTAGAAGTTCCTAGGTACAGTAGCAATCCAACATTAAAGTCTTCACGTTTACTTACATTGAAAGAGGATAGAGGATCTCGTGGCTAAATGATAACAGACGCATGGGTCGATTGAAGGTTGAGCTACGCTTGTCGCGGTCGGTTCGTGGGTGGGAGACCATGCATTACAGACACCTCTGTCCCTAGGAAAGTATTTTCAAGCCGTTGGTGCCGGCTGTCATTCTAAAATCGTTGACAGTCGATACGGGTAGTCAGAAGCCCAAAAAGTCTGACAACCAGTCTTACCAAGGGGTATCGTGTTACCAGGGTTGTGGGTTGTGGAGGTCAGATAGGCAGTCGCTCCATGTAAAATACCGGTTATCAGCTGCATCCGGTTAGACTGTAAGTCGACTCTAACATAATTGAGAAAAGGTTAGGCAGATTGTTTACCTACATTGCAAGACGAAGTCATTAACTGTCCATGAAAAAAAATAAAGGCAAATATCGTCACAAGATATGAACTAGATATTTGTCTAATTAATTACTATGGAACGTGTCTAAGCCACAGTACAGAAGCGTCAAAGTGACAATTCCAAGAGATTAGATCCATTATTGGGATTAAACTGTTGGCTACAGGTGTGTGTAGGAGTATTAGAAGATGAAAATTATCGTTTGGGCGCTTGGATACATGATAATGGCTTTGCAGTTCATGACAAATGCGATTTTTATTAATAAATATCTCGCCCACGTGCAGTCTAAAACTGACATTATAAGTTAGTGCCCGAAGTTTCATACCACGTTTCATACCTAGGCAAAACGTCTCCAAGACTTCGCCAATGGCCGGCTGTCGCTGAAAACCAGCGCTGGGGCTCTGTCTCGCATAGGGTGCAGCATTATGCTGAGCGATGGCCGTTTTGCGTGGATGTGACGTAATATTTTCCCTCAATTTGTTATTCTCGTGTTTTTTTTCTTTGCGTCATATTTACCGCAAGTAAACGTATTTTCTTTCTTTCTTTTTTCTTTCTTTCTCACAAACCTCAAATGAATTCAGAGCCTACCTAAACGTCCCCAAGACTAGTAATTTCTCTCACGAAATTTTTCACCAAGTTTTAGTTTGTTTGTAGTTGTAGGTACATATACAGGG
The DNA here is from genome assembly GCA_949128155.2 of Xanthia icteritia. Classification (NCBI taxonomy): domain Eukaryota; kingdom Metazoa; phylum Arthropoda; class Insecta; order Lepidoptera; family Noctuidae; genus Xanthia; species Xanthia icteritia. Next base: position 15,409,657 of record OX421941.2, read on the forward strand.
TGGATTTTTGAGATGGGGCAGTAAGGGCAGCTACCCTAATCGCTGTTGCTACAAGAAAAGGGTCTTAGGAGACTGTCCTTAACTTTTTGAGAAATTTTGATCTGCATTCACAGATTTTGAAAAAAAAATACAGTCAGCAAGAAAATGGGCAGTTTTCACAAAAACTTTTTTTGATACAAATCAAGCCTGTTTCTTATAAGGATCAAAAAACTCTTGGACCGACTGAGGTACTAGAAAAGTCAGAAATTGCAATAAATTTTTCCCATACTTTAGGTAGGAAAAAACTTACTTTTTTATGATGGACAGACTAGCCGAAAATAAACAACAAAAATAAACTTCGAACGAAGGAGTCTCGACAGAGTCTACAACATAACGCTCGGACCGGCCGGAGCTGACCAGTGGATGATGGTCGAACAGTAAAAACGTTTAGAAACTGTCGCACGTTTCGGATAGTTGTGTCGTATACCTACCGTGTGTGAAATGCTATTGTGATTAATGTGATCGAAAAATATAATTTGATCTGAACTGCAAACGGTTTTTCTATTGCGCAATAACCAACACTACCCACAGTAGTTAAAATATGGCTGATAATAACGAAAGAGACATATACCTTCCTTCGTCATATTTATATTAGGTATATTGACAAAGGTTGTTACAGTTTTCCCCAAAAACTAGGTAAGTACCTCATACCTCCCAAAATACAAGCCCAGGTTGAGTTTGGGTATCAGATTCTTGCGAATGCTCTCAATTCGTTACCCTCCCCGCTAACTGTTGTATCTCACAAACTGACGTATCTCCACTGACATTACCAAAGTGTTCATAACTTTTTCGTGTTTAAAAGTTTTGTGGCCTAGGGCTTTAGGGCAACTACTAACTCAAAGAGCAGCACAAAAAAAGTTATTAAGTCATTAATAAAGCCACACATACAGTACAAGATTGTAGCGCCCGACTGAAAAACTGTTCGCCTGGAAAAATATCAATTGTTAGTTAGGACAATTAGCGGGGTGACGAATTGTGACAATAACATTTTTTTTATTTACTTTTTAACTCATGCTGCATTTCTGACGAATCAGGGTCGGAATAATAAAAAAATCTTCAAAATTTGTTCAATAGTTTAGCCGTTACGATGTACAAAACAGACTGACAAGTAAACTCGCTCTTGTAATAGTAAGGTTTCAGCGCTTCAATTATACGTACTAAACTTATATTTATTCAGTACTTAAGGTAAATACCCCAGTTATGGACAGTTTAAGAAGAAATTTTTAGTATTTGTGAAATTTCACAAATAGTGTGAAAGTTTGAACACTAAACATACCTAAAATTGAAAATCTTGTGTTTATTCAATATTTCTGATGTGTTTTGGATAAGGTACTGCAATTGGTTTTAATTTAATTAACAATCAAAAACTTTATTTTTTTTCACCAGTCATGGACAGCAAAAATCTAGTTATGGACACCCAGTGATGGTCATGACCTAGTCATGGACACTCAGTAATAAACATGACCTAGTCATGGACACTCGGTAATAAACATGAACCTAATCATGGACACCTAGTAATCGACGGCTCTATGATGAATCTGTAGCTGTATGAATTGAAATTAAAATGAAATAAAATAAAACAATACGATTTTTTATTATTAAATCAACTTTTAATGTAATTATAGTTGTTTAACAATATTCAAATTATGTTACTTGATGAGATCAGCATTAAAGAACTTAAAATTATTTAAATTGTATTCATAATCAGCCTTTTATTTATGAATAAGTAATTTACGAAAATTACCTTTATCAGCCTTTCATGTATTACTAAGTTATTTACGAATATTATCTTATTTTTTCTTAATCTATGAAATATCTAGGAGGATTTATATTATATCCATAAATTATTTTAGCAAATATAAAATATATATTAGAATCAACAATACAAAATCACTTGTCTTTCTTAATCGTAACTAAAACTCTTTTAATAATCACAAATATTATGTTTGAAATTTTGAATTTAGGCAACATTTTAAAAAGTAAAGACAGAGTATTTTTCCATTTCTTTTACACTGTAAAAACCTCTTTTGTTAATCAATATTGGAGGTTGGATGCACTCCACAATATCTTTTCTTTGGTACCACATTTTGTCAGGTTTTTCTGGCCATTTGAAGGTTGTGGTGTTTCCCGTTGAAAACGTCATCGTGCTTACTTCAAACTCGTTTTTTTTTTGTATTTACAATTTCTCCAGGAAAATGTTGTTCTTCATATAAAACAATCACGTAACTTCCCTTTGATAGTTTCCGTTGGGAAGAAACTAACGTACTCAATGGTCCGTCGTCCGACTACGATCCTTCAGACAAGACACTTTCATCACTTTCAGCGTAAGTTATTTCAGGTTCACTTTCAGAAGACTCAGATATAGTTTGTTTTTTTGACGCTTTTTTCTTCGTGTTAAGTTTCTCCAGCTTTTTTTCTTGTCTTATTTTAGCTCGCAATTCTTTCTCTTCTATTTTTTTCCTTTTTTCTTCTTCCTTTTTTGTATTGTAGGCTTTCCATGCAGGGCTTGTGATCGTAAATGGAATTTTCTCTCTTAATTTGCGTTTCTTATTTTTTGTTGTTTCATCCATTTCTGGCCAAAATATGTTGCGTTTGAAAGGAGATGGAATCACATAAGTTGAAGTGCCAAGATTAACAAACTTAATAGGAGTTTTGTCCTTGCTTGAAGTATTGAGACCTGTTTGTATAGACAAGGAATTGGTTTGTGAAGAAGTGCTTGGTTCGGAATTATTCGTGTTATAAGACAAGACAGAAACTGTTCCGATTTCTTTTGGAGACTCGTTGACATTAGGATTATTAGTTTCTGATACAGGATTTGACTTTTCAACCGAGGTAGTGGATGTTGACTCTTCTATGGGCAAGCAAATGGTTTGTAAAGAGGTGTTTGGTTCGGAATCACTCGAATTATGAGAGAAGGCAGGAACTGTTCGGGTTTCGTTTGGAAAAATGTTGGCATTTGGATTATTAGTGTCTGAAACAGGATTTGACTTTTCAGCCGAGGAAGTGGATATTGACTCTTCATTTACTACTTCAGTTTGTTTTTGTTTACAATTCGCCCAAATCAAATAAAGCGATAAATCTTCAGTAGGCAAAAGATTTTCAAGATCAAGGCGACTTTTGTAATAAAGATCTTGGAAAAGCTTCACCTTGTTTTTGGACAAAGTTATTTCAATTTTGTTCTCTAATTTCTTCAAAAATTCTCTTTCGTTTGAAGAGTCAACATTTTGCCGGTTTTGAGACTTAATTTTACTCATATCTACGTATTCCGGGCCGAATGGGTACAGCCCCCCTGCGCGAAACCCATTTTTCACTGTCTCAGCAGAATTTTTTTCTATAGCCACCTTTAAGACTGGAGCGAAATTTTGTTTTTTGAGGACTTGTCCTAAATTTTGCTGTTTCCAAGCCTTAACTGCTTCTCGCCATGACGACTTCAAAGGCCTGAAGACAGCCAAATCCATCGGTTGCAGTATGTGTGTCGAATTTGGGTTGAGTGCAATTACTTCAATGCCATTATCGGAACAATAGTTAGAGAGGTGCAAAGTCAAATGAGACCTGTGTCCGTCCAAAAAAAACAAAATTGGCTTTTCAATATTTTTGTTAGTAAGCCAAGGATTGAACACGTTCGTCATATATTCATAGAAAGTCCCTGCGCACATCCATCCACTTTCTGAGCGACCAATGGCCCAGTCATTGGGGAAATTTTCTGAAATTGACGACGGTATTCTTGCATAGTTATAAACTACCAGAGTAGGTGCCAGTTCTCCTGCAGCATTTCCAGTAACCAGAACTGTCAAATTTTCTTTATCGTCGCCTGAAGATGCATACACATTTTTATCTCCTTTTTTAGCGAGGACACGTCCTGGTTTTGGATTTAAAAAAAACGCACTCTCATCTGTATTAAAAATTCTTTCAGGATGTTTTGCTATGTCAATTAGACCTCTATCTTTCAAATCGCTTTCAACTTCCGAAAACCACTTCTCGATGTCCTCTTGAGTAACATTATCTCTCGCTGTGCATAAATTTTGAGCTGTACGTTCTGCAATTCCAGGATGTCGTTTCATAAATGAAGAATACCATTTCTTACCAGGTCTGTTGCCAGTAAAAGGGGTTTCTTGGTTTTTGTCGACTATTATACGTTGGACACTATCTAGTAACTCTTCTTTTGTTATAGGGATATGTTTATCTGCCATGTCTTTAATCCACACCTCTAAAATATCTTCCTCCAGTTTACTCAAAACGGTGCTGGGTCCCATTGAGCATTCAATAGGACTTTTGCCGGTAATTTTATTATGTAAGGTTATTCTTGGTACATTAAATTTTTTTGCTGCTTCTGATATTTTTAAGCCTTTTTGCACGGCTTCGATAGCCATGCTCATTTGTTGGGGCGTGTAATTTTTTTTAGGCGCCATTTCTAAAATAAAAAGAACAAAATCACTTTCGTGTTAAAGCAATGTCCATAACTGGATTTCTATGAAATACCCAGTAATGGACACATACGTCCATTACTGGTACAGATCAACATTTTTATCATTTTCAACTAGCATATAATAAAGAATAAAAACGTTAATGGAATAAGTTGAAAATCTAAGTACTTAATAATAAAAATAAGTTTCGACATTTGTCCATTATAGGAAATGTTCAATTTTAGTGCACCAGTTATAAACATCGGCAAAATATCAAGAAACATAACCTCTCTGAAATTACAACACTGCGCGTTGTCCTCTTAATTTCATGGCTAACCCAACAAACAAAACACATTCTGGTTAAAATAAAGCAATAAAAAGTGACAAGTAAACTTTCATCTTACCTCACTAACAATTTCCTTAACAAAAACAGCATAAACAAATTTTCTATCACCCGAGCACTCTTTACTTCACGCCATTTTGTATCCAAAAGACCGAATGGATTAAAACGTTCAATTTTGACAGCTTGATGACTTTGGTTTATGTCAAAGTATTGCCAATGTATAAAAACTAATTCATGTCCTTATTTTAAAAGATTTGTTTTTTTTTTGTCCATTACTGGTTCCTTGTCCATTACCGGTGCGTTTACCTTAATTTAACTATAACTGAACTTGAGATACGAGGTGGAGAATTATCTTTAACGCACACGTGCCTCACCTTTTAAGGTTTCGTACCTACCAAAAGGAAGGACAAAAGGAAATACATTTCAATGGACCACAGACTTGAACAGTTTGTCTTTTCTTAAATGACTATCTATCGACTTGGGAGAGGCAATGGGTTGCCACAGCACCCGGTTCTCCACCTCCCGCATCCAGTCTGACCCGGTTGCCTTCATAAGGTTGATCCATATCTAGCCTGGGAAGGTCCCATGACATGGCCTGTTAACTCTGCAAGCTATTTTAGTGACTCCTATTCATAAATTTTTACATAACTACCTACCGGCCTTTTAGTGCCCCACAGAGTAAACTTCTCACACCTATAGAAGGAACTACATAGATTAGTTGGTTGTTCAAATCGCCTCACGATGCTTTCCATCACCATTATTCTGTGATTACCAGTGCAGATTAATTATATACTTAAAAACTACATTAAGAAATGGAAAAAGTCACATTGTTACTTACCGGGAAGTTTAATAAGTTAGTTAAACCTTTAAACCTTGCCCGCACTGCGAATAAATATCGTGCGAAAATTTATCGCAATTCTGTAACACATGGCATCTTATCGACACGCACTGGCGATTTAAAATTGGCGCTCTTTGCATTTGTTATACATTGAATATAAACCGCGCGAACAATATAGCGCGAGTAAATTTCGCAGTACGGGCTAGGCCTTATGCGTCGTCACTGACATAATCCCAGTATCTACTACAGTTCCGCTACCAGAGCCGGCACGTGTAAGAACGTGTAGATTTTTTATTTGAGGTATTTCTGTAACCCTTTGTGACAATACTTAGAATATTTTTTTCATTATAATGGTTTTCAAACCTTTAGTGGTTCGGTATCCGTATGCTTTGGAACCATTCATGTACTTACATTATAATTTAAGTAGAGTGATTAAGCAGTGTACAACCCATTTCTGGTTTAATGGTAAAAAACTAATATGGATCTGTATTAAGACTGTATGCATTAAAAAAACATTAAAATTAAAAAAACCGCCTTATCGCCTGCTATGTTATTTAATACTAGCTTCCGCCAGTGGCTTCGCCCGCGAGAAATCTTTATAAATTATAGCCTATGTTACTCAGCGATAATATAGCATTCTACTGGTGAAAGAACTTTTAATCGGTCCAGTCGTTTTTGAGTTTATTCATTACAAACAAAAATACAAATATTTTCTCTTTACTTACATATAATATTAGTAGAAAATCTCTCTTCATGTAGGTAAAAGAACCATGTTGTAAGTACCTAACTGATATAATTTAGGTGTCTAATTTATCGTAACTTTTTTCCAGCCAGATCCTGTACATGGACCAGCATGTATACGATATTCCAAAGGGCTACAACAGAAACATTCCACCCGGTAAGTCATACTTATTTGTATACAGCACGCAAACATTTCCGAGTTTCCCTTCTAGGAAAAGAGGTTTTCTGAATAAATTTTATGAGATACCCGAAACTACAATAAGTAATAGACTAGGAGCATAATTATAGTAGACAGACTACCTACCATTAATTACTTGATAAGTACATCGCTCGCTCATTATCGGTAAAAAAAATTGTAAGCAACCGTAAGGAGAGCTGTGCACAAACTTAAGGAAATACCTAAATAGGTACCCTTGACATGTCATCATCATTTATAGTCTAAGTAAATGGCGATCTATTTATAAAAACACTTAAATTTTATTTTAGGTAGGTCATATTTTTAAAAGTCACGTGTAGATACGAGCTCGTCCCTACTCAGCTATCCACTTAGCACCGGACATTATTCAGCACAACCGCGCTGTTACCGGCGCTGCCCGCAAAACCAATCATTAGTCAAGGCGTAGGTGATTGTCGTACGTCAACTAACGCTGCTAATTATAACCCGCCTCCTTACGAAGCAACTTAACAAACCTTATAGTTAAAAATCATATTAAAATACAGACCGTCTATTGATTGCTTCGGAAGGTTCCTGTTCCGAATAATGCGGGAGGAAACGCTCGGGTGTCACCATTATGTGGATCGCCCGGAAGACACGCAAGAAAAATAACCCTGCTTCGACATTTGATATCCATAAGGCTAGAAAATTGTGACTCGATGTCTACCTACGTCACACAAATGGTCGAAACTGCTCAACGGTTAAATGGCACGGGATTTACAATAAGGGCGGAGCAACGCCGTATCCTCGTGGAGGCGATCGGCGGCGGTGATCTCTCGCGTCTGAACCTGGTCCAGGCCATGGTACGGAGCGAGAGGGCATGGGAAGCCCTCAGAAGCAGTAATGCTCGTGAAGGAGGAGGCAGAACGCGTGAGGGAGAGGCAAACTTCGCGCCCTCACGCCCCTAGTCGCCGCAGGAGACGCCCTGGGCGTCGGGAATCCCAGGCCGATTCCCGGCCACCGTAAGAGCGGACGGTGAGCAATAGGTAGCTCGCCAGCCTCGACTCGCTCGGTAGCCTCGACCAGGCCCGGGTCGACGGCGCGTTGTGTTCTACGCGCGCCTGAAAGAGATGTCAGCACAACTGACGGGGTCCGCTAGGGCCGATACCTGCCAGGGTCGCGGGAAATTCCAAAAGAGATACCGTGATCCCTGGCAACAAACAGGCAACTGAAGGAACACGGGTGGGTTTTAGTCAGTAAGAGTCTAACACGCCCTGAAGAAGAAGTTTTTTAGAAGTTTTTTGATAATTTCACACCCAAAAAAAGACCTTCTATTGACGGCTAGTAGACGACCGGCAGTTTTTATTAAAAAGAAAATATCTATCCATCCATTTTCAAAATCACAGGCTCAAGACCCGCTACGGAGTGAGACAAAATTAAAAGAAAAAGACCATGACCATTTCTTTCACTCGCGCCTAACTAATTTTGACGAATAATTTACTGAATCAGAATAATTATCATATTTTATAAGCGACTAGACATTTCTGTGTCTAAAACAAAAGTAGTAAAACTGGAATCCAGTAATCCTAATGGTTTTGCATCACGAACCTTCACGGACGTTCGTTTACCTATAGATACTTGCAATATCTAGGTGTATCGAACGACGCCGAATCTACTCAGAAATCAGAATAACATTTTGTATGTTATATTCATAAAAGTCGCGTCAATAAAAAGCAACAGAATCTAGAACAACTTCATTTTCAGTTTCCGTTTTTCTCTTACGGGGCGGATATTTCCACTATTTTTCATGATTTCTTTCATGACTTTCCAATAGGTAGGTACCAGTATTGAACAAGTTTATCAAGCTGTTTATCCGTAGTTAGAGTAGCAAAGTTTAAGGCTCCAGCAGAAAATACTAATGCATTCAAGAACAGACAATACCAATAATAAAGTTCTCAAAACTAACAAACTATATCATACTGCTTGATGTATGTAGGTTCTGTTGTTCGAGCACATAGTGCCCTGCGGTATTCACCTATGAATGCTTACATAAATATAAGTAGGTAGGCATTAGCATCATTATGAACTAGATTTTTTTAGGAAAACAAGTTACAAGTTTATTCAATTGAATGATTAAAAATATAGGTATAGCTTGGCATAGTTACCTCTTAATGCAACTTCTACACTAATTACAAACTGTTCGTTACATGTTAAGACGCAGATATATGCCAGTGACCTTGAGTGGTTAGCTTGCATGTTCTGTACTGAGCTCACGCAACGCGTCGTACGTCCAGCCAGTAATAGGACTCGCCCATCAAGGAGCGCTGTCCTAAATTAGACGCATTATTAATTTATTATACTAAAAACAAAAGGTATTTTAACAAAAAACGTATACGATCAATAATTAAATTATCTTTAAGATGGTGAAGGTTTCAGAAAAATACGCTTGATAGATTTTGCGTGATCCTTAGTTTTGTATCCGCGTTAGACATAACTTTACAAATTAATTTCACTATGTAATATAAACATAATCTAAAATATTCACAGATTAAGTTATTAAGAAAATGCTCTAATTTGACACATAATTTTTCCAAATCATTAACCTTACTCGTTTAGACGGGATCATCAGTGCAAAATCATTAAAAGTCGGTTATCGTCGCCTTAAGGGTCTTCGATCAGCTTCGAGGGCTAAGTAAGGTGGCCTACACGGCTTAGCTAATATTGCGGTTTTCGGCCGTGATATCTCCGCTGTCGACCGCCATAAAACCATTGATTAGGAGCTATTATTTTCCAACAATGTGTCATTATTTCATGGAACGCAATGTATAACTTTTCCATTGTTTTTCCAGACAAAAACACGACAGTATACGTAGGGGTGAATGTCAACCGGGTGTCTGGAGTCGATGAAAATAAAGAGGTAAGTTTAAAACAGCGTTCCTATTATATTCTACAGTTTTAGCATCCCAAATGGCTAAGTATGTAGTCCTGTCATGATTGCGCTTTCATTAGGACGATTTTCATTTGGATATATTACTGCAATGATCATTTATTTACTTATCTATAAACCAATAGTCCGCATGGTCTCCGCAGGAGATAACGCTGGACGTATTCCTGCAAGTGTCGTGGGCAGACGGCAGGCTGCACGTGCCGCCCAACATGCCCTTCATCGACCTGCCGTGGGAGTTCCGCGCGCTCATCTGGACGCCAGACCTGTACATCTGGCAGCTCCAGACCATGAGGATACTCTCCGTCCTTCAAGAGATGGCATCGCTGAGGCTCTACTCAAACCGCACCGTCTCAGTCAGTATTGGGTTCGTCCATCAGTTTATTATATTCTTTTACTATATTTTACACTGTTCTCTACTAAATCTTTAAACATAAACATACGTCAAATTAACGTCCAAACATCATCATAATAAAACTCTCACCTTCAGTTTTACAGTTTTATCTTACGTGGTTTATTTATAAACTGTATTTAAAAACAACTCGTAATAACGCATGGTCGACAATAACTCGTAAATTGTAGTCTTGATAAATGACGTCTATTTTGATATAAACATGATGAAGCCAAAAAGCGACATATGTTTACGCATGGATGCATTGCTACATACAAATAATATTATATGATGTTATGATACAGCTCTTATCATTGAAATTCAGCAGCATTTGCCTTGACAGGAACCGACCCCAAAAGAATGAAAAGAAGGCTTTACTGCTATGCCCAGCCTCTACAAACTGTATGAATCAAATAGGAAAATTCAATAAGCTTGATTCGTTTAATGGGTGAGTCATTAAATTAAACATGATTATAATTTACTTTTACAGAGCGACAATAACAATCAAGTGCGAGATGGACTTCGTTCTGTACCCTTTGGATGTTCAGAACTGCGCCATCGACTTCAGTAGTTGTAAGTACATTTTGATGATTCATGTTGAGTACCTACCTACGTCTAAGAAAATATCTTCAGATGTACTTTACGCAAAGTAGAGAAGACAATTCCATTGTTCTCTTTGATTAAACAAGGCCAAAAGTTTTTGGGGATTTCTCTTGAGTTGAGAAAATGAAATCTTCATAGTACCAAACTCGTAAAAAGCATCATGACAGGTATAAAAATAGGTCATTTACAGCAAACAATTAATCTAGTCGCAAAAAGTCTTCAAGAAACCTAGTGCGAGAAGTTTCAGAATCGTAAAATATGCTTTGATTTCTAATGCTAGACAGAATTACGTGTTTTGTCTACACGCCAGTTGTTCGACTTTGGATTCTGAAATGTCTTTATAGATTTTGTCGAGATGACACTGAAATGTTAACGATTGCACTATTGCAAGATTACTATGATTAAATTGGCTTTGTTAATTTGAGTGTTGATTTTTTCAGATAAATACACGACGCAGGATGTGCGTTTCGAGTGGCGAGAGGTAGCGCCGTGGCTGGGCATCGGCCCGGTGGGCAGCGAGCAGCGCAGCCAGTTCCGACTGCCCAAATATGTGGTCTCCTTCGTCACGGACAAAAGTAATCATATTCGCAATTTTGGTGAAGGTAAATGTATATTTATTGCTTTGCGCTTGTGTTTGCGCCTCGTAACTAACTATGTACCTATTAACGCTACCGCGCTGTTGCTATACGCTGGCATGCCGCCCGCACTGCTTGGCGCGGATGATCACAATGGATCGTTATTGAACAACGTTTAAATACCTACAGAAAAATACCTCAACATCTCAAAAACTTTAAATTGGTTATTACATCCGTGCCTCGCAACATCTTCCTTTCTGTGAACGTCTGTGACGCACGATTTGTATTTTGTTGTTGTTAAGTGGATGTCAAATGTTCTTGATGTGATAAAAAGAGATTATCTACAAAATTCGAGCATATTTACTCTTTAATTGCAATAATTGATGACAGAGCAGAGCCACCCGAATAGCGATGTATTCCGAGTTGTTAATACACAATATGCTCAGTGCTGCCTGCTGCAGAGCCAAAGTACTGTCACTGAGGGCTAAGCTTCGGTAAGTGTAGAAATAGAAAACACTGTGTTTAGTATTCTTAGTAGATAGTAGGTAATTGTTAGTAAATTAGGTAGGTACCTACTCACTTGCACTGACCACTAAACACGTAGGTTGGAAAATATTAGAAGAGTTAAATGTTCAATATTTTACGCATCGTCAGGCGAGCATTCAGCGGCGCGGCTACAGATCAGACTGTCGCGAGAGCTGCGGAGCTACCTTCTGGAGAGCTATCTGCCGTCGTCGCTGTTCGTCATCATCTCGTGGGGCAGCTTCTGCGTGATCCCGGAGATCGTGCCGGGACGGATGGTGCTACTCGTCACCACGCTGCTCTCACTCGTCACCATGTTCGATACAGTCAGGTACCTATGCTCTTGCAACCGTTCTTTCATCACGATATAATGTTGCTGAACGAACAGTCCTTCATAAATCTTATCTCATTCTAAATGGATCTGTCGTATGACTAAGCTTTGGAGATTCTCTATAGAAGTTTTACTATAAAAACGTTGTCAAATACCTATTCACATTTGACGCGGAGAAGTACCTATACATTCACGAAGGCATCATACTAAAGTTAAAAATTTAGGGTCGTATTACATTCCAGCACAAACTCGCCAGACGCGCTTGAGTTGAAGTGCATCGAGGTGTGGTTGATCTCGTGCACCATCTTCGTGTTCCTGGCGCTGATGGAGTACTTCGTGGTGCTGTTCGGCATCCGCTACGACAAGAGCTGGAGCCGGCGCCGCGCCGACCTGCGCCGCGCCGCCTCCGCCGCGCAGCTCGCGCCGCCGCCGCTGCACATCAACCACTCGCAGGTCAGTCCCGACTGCTTAGGACGTAGAATCATTCCACCACAATACGAGCCACTTTATTACTAACGACCTACTACACATACTAATATACAAAACTATTCACGACACTAAAGGGGGTTTGCCTCCACAGAGGCTGAGCACGCCGGTGACGGGCACGCCGCAGGGCGGAATGTTTTCGCCCACGTTGAGCGTCGAGGAGGACGGCTTCAAACAACAGATGGAACACCAAACCATACAGAGGGTAATTACAACCACGCCTGAACTCGCTCCTAACATAGAATATCTACCGTAACGTCCCAGTACCCCAGTGTAGCGTTACACTGCATGTAAAATACTTAACGTACCACGTATTATTTAGGTGCATTAATTTTTTAACTTAGGCCACCAATTTCTAGTCTCTCTCGGGAAGGAATTGGAGACAAAATAAGGTTGGATGTGAAACAAGATCAGTCAGCAAGGTAAAATATGAATTTAAAGCAACAACACCGCACAGTGTGGCTATCGTAAAACGCTGCAAATGACACTATTATGTACTTACAACAATACCTAGTTTAGACAGTATTTTCCTTGCAATTCTGATGTTTGGTTAAATATCTAATAGGTACCTAGCAGGCAAGCATAGTGCATGCCAGTGAAACTAAACAACAACATTATTTTTAAGTATTGGTGGTAATCTATTGGTGGTGGTATGATTTGTAGAGTACTTAGATATTAAAATCACCGCAGTAATCAGTAGTTAAAGATACTCGGCTAACTTGAGCTAGTAAAAAAATCTGTACGTAGGTAAAGGTATTAGAAAAAGCAAAATGAATTCGCACTGCTTAAAATCACTGTGTTATTACAACGGTAGGCGTAGGAACCTTGGTGTCGGAGTATTTTAGAAATAGCTACGGAACCATAGTCTGTGTGTAGACCGTGTTAAAAGAATGGAGAACTATGTTGCAAGAAGATAACGCAGCAAGACTTGTGAGAATTATTTGTTTGTTACTTTGTAGGATTCGCCAATATTGGAGTCCATGCCGTCAGCGAACGGCGGCCCGAGCAGCTTCGTGTCGCGCCTGCGCCAGGCGGTGGACCGCGGCGTGATGTTCTGCGGCGCGCAGCACGGCGCGCTCGACAAGTTCGCGCTCATTCTGTTCCCCATGTGCTTCTGTCTCTTTACCGTTATTTACTGGACCACATACCTCAGTGAGGCGCACCGAGCTTCACGACTCAAGTGAACGTTAAGTGAACTACGTTTTAGCACCGTAACATCACCAAGTTTGTGATCATAGTGCCTATGCAGACGATGTGACGTTGTTGTACATATTAGACGAATTACTAGTCGAATTATAAATATTAACGTGTGACCCTGTATTTGTAAGTTACATACCTTCTAATTAATGAAGAATGTTGAACATTTTTAGCGCGACGTTATGATATTTTTAAGGGTTTCTTCGTACTGGGAATACGCACTGTTTAAGGTTCCAACGATAAACGAAGTTTTCTTTGAAAGAATATGTTGGTTAATATAGTGTCCTTAAGCAAAGTTAGAGCTGTAAATGTGCCTTGTAAGAATACGGTTTCAATTAATTAAGATTGAGTACCTACTGTGACGCTAGTAAATTCTAAAATTAGTAGATATCTTAGAAATGCTCAGAATTAAGAAATCATTTCGAGAGATGTAAAAACGAATAGCATGAAATGGAAACAATAATATCGTTAAGTACGTATGCGAGAGCATGGGGACCACAGTTGAGCTCAATAGTACAAAAACTATTCTAAGAAAAATGCCTTTTCCGACTCGGGTGCCTTTTGCCTTGTGTTTTTTCAACGAATTTTATCGAAGATGATTTTCTCTATCTACAACTCGGGATAAATTAACAAGCCTTTATGCAACGAATTCGTTATGTAGGTACAGCTATTATGTACAAAATATTTCTTAATGGAGTGTTTCTATATTGCTTATCAATCACGTCTTCTAAGTAGTTATATTTTTAATTTCTGTTTCTATATGTTTATTGTTTTTTTATATAAATCATAGCCTAAGCTTCTTGATTCTTACTATACTCGTATATTTTTCTAAAAGCCATTTTCCTTATCAAATAGATCATGTTTGTAATTGATCCCAAACTTGTTAATGGCATTTAGACAAACGCCTACCAGTAGGTATACATTGTAATATAATGTTATGTAAGCCTAGGAAGTAAATATTTAATAACTAAGGCCTGATAATACCGATATCATAGATTGTAGTGCTCATTTAGTTTTATTAAATTATTATAAAATACCTTGTAGGTGTCATCTTAAGATAATTTTGTACCTCACACCTAGAATATTATTTTTATGAAAAAACCGTTATTTTTTTTTACCGAAAAAGGAATTATTCTGGATGTTTATAACTTTTTACCCTATCTATAATTGAGGTTGAGATTTATTTTTATTAAGAGCTTTTTTACCGATAAATATTATGATTAGCTCAACCATATTTTTATAAAGGCGTGATAAAATTGGTTCGTATAATGAGTCGCACTATGATGATATGTAACTAAACCCACGTTTGCACGGACGTAATAAAATCGCGGCGATTTTTTTTTCATGCACTCGATTTTCAAAGCTCTGCTTAGCGCCGAGAGTTGAAAATCCAACAGTGTGTTTATTCAACGCGCTGGGACGAGTGCGTCCTAACGCGTTGGATTCTCAACGCTCGGTTCAACACCGAGAGTTGACGCAGTGCATGTAATAAAATCGCCGCGATTTTTTTACGTCCGTGCGAACGTGGGCTTACTGAAGGACAAGTTTTTTTCTCTATTCTTCAACTTTCTAGAGTACAGCCGTCGAGAGAATGCGTCTTGACACCTGTCAGTCTCATAATAACGAATATGTGTTTTGAGAATTTGATCTATAAAGTTACTAGAAATTGTCCAACTAATAGGTGATGTGGCTCCTGAGGCACCTCTTGAGGACAAGATTGACAGACCGCACTTAGACTTTACTTTACTTTGCTAAGTTAACGTCGCATACGAATGTGAACATTGGTGCCGATTCTCTTGTCACAAATGCCTCTAAACTAGACTAAAATTCACCAAAATTTAGTTTATTCTTGTCCAACGACGTTTTCCCATTCTGAAATAGACTAAAATGACACAACTTAACAATATTTTAGTTTGACAGCACTAAGATAGCACTGAGTTATTAATTTAGTGAAAATGGCAATTTAGCTATTCTGAATTTGACGTTTTTCATCTAAAATTTTTATGTACTAACTAAATCTGCTTATTTATAAATCGCGATTTAAAATGTGGAATACAATTAGTTGTCATGAACTAAAATTCACATCAACACCTCGACTTCAGATGCAAAATCTTTTTTTTCTTTTCTTTTGCTTATATCTCGAAAATGGTGTGTCCTATCGTAAAAATAATGAAGATTTCGACCCCCTTTAAAAAGCGCATATAAACCCCTAAAACTCAACATGTAGGTAATAATTTTTCATATTTTCCATACAAAAAGTGAAAATGTCCAAAAACACGTCGAGTCTGGGGCGCATGCGCAACTCCGGTTCTAAAAAAAATTCAGGGGGTAGGTTAGGTAGGGGGTAGGGGGTAGGTTAGGTAGGCAAACAAGTACCACGTGGAGTCGCGATTGTCAAATTCATTTCAGTAGTGTCAAAATGATTTTTAAATATAGCTTTAAGATTCTTATAGTAAGGAATTTTAGTGATAGTTTATTTAGTTTAGTTCGGTGTACAAGAGAATCGGCGCCAGCAGCATTCTATTGCATTAATGTTCATATTCGAATGAAACGCTTGCTCGCATTTGCTTACACGAATATGAACGTTATCCCCCAAAGATAAGGTTCATATTTGTATGGAACGCTTACTGTACTTAATAAAGTCAAATGTATGGTCTGTGAATCTTGCCCTTAGAATACACATTCTAAATATTTTGTTATAGGTTAATACTTGTACCTAAGTACCTACTACTTACCACTATCTACTACAACAGTTGACAGGCGAGATAGCATAATGAGTTCGCCGCTCGTAATCAACTGGACTGTGATTTGTTATCAAATAAACCGCAGTCAAATTAGAAGAATACGATATTTTGAGATTCATGTACGATTATCAGAAAAAGCAATTATTTCGTAGTCACTGATCACGAACAGAAACCAACTGACGTGCAATAAATTTCATTAACAAGTGTGACCAACAAAATCGCAACCAATTTTTATCATTGGCAATCAATTAAGTAGGTAAGTACGGTCAGCAGCGATGAACGGTTTTACTTTTACATTTCACAAAATTGTTCAATACACTACTTTTCAGGATTTCTTTTAATAGCCAAGACTTTTTACTTGTATTATTTTAATTTTACATCAATACCGATGTTGCTTTTGGGCAGGGTAATACGGGCTGGTTTCCGCAACTCCACGTCAAAGCGCGTATTTTGCGTACGGTTGCTTTTGGGTATCGTGCTCTGTAAATCATGATTTAAAAAAACTAGTTTTAATCGACTTTCGTAACTGACTGTAGTTAACTACCTAAGTACCGTACTTATAATACAAAGATTTTATTTGTCCCATCTAGTCATGTGCGGTTATGATCTTAGATAATAATTTAAATTGTGTACGCCATTAACTCATTATAAGTTCACATTTTGCTCATTAAGAGGTCATTATAATGTAGCACAAATCAGTTTTATGCACAAAATGCTTGATCAAATCATTTTGGTCACAATCCTGTTCTCATTGCTGTCATAATAAATCATAGTTTAAGGACGAAGCATTGTGTGATAAATCAATAAGATGTAAGCATCATGTGGTCTGTTTGTCTTTTTATCGCCACGGATGTACGCTTGTGCTAAACGTTCCGATCGAACCCCCGAACCTAGGCCGATCTTTTTAGCCACTGTGACATTCGGTGTTTGATCCCTAATTAATTGGAAGATCACCAAGTAATTAGGGCTATAAGTGCCGTGCCTATGAGTTAGATTTTTCATCCCTTTAAATTGTTTTAAAGTTGATTCAATTAAAAATGAATTTAATGATTACATTCATTTTTCGTTAAATCCACGTTATTTCAGTGAGTTTCATGGTTTAACGATCCGATAGTTTAATTAATTGTGCGTTGCGTGGCGGATAAAGGATGAACGTCGAAGTTCAATTTCATAGTATTAACTTCTATTATCTACTGAACAAAATTTGTGCCTTTTCAGTCATTTACTTGCCTAATTAAGACATAGGGTTACGCTTGTGATTCATATCTGTTACCTTAACAAAACTGTGGAAAGGCAGTATTAAAAACCTTACAAATCTTAGGCAATACATAATAATTAAGTGAATAAAGAAAATAATGAAATAAAAGACATTATTTTAAATCATTTCCTATTTGTTTTATTTTTGTAACGAGTTTGATCCTGTATAACTTGTACATAAATTACACTATCTATATAAGTATTCTACACAATAAAATAACAATGATTTCTATTCATACCCATAGTAAGCTGCTTCCTTAAATGCTCTGAGCATGTCATCCGAGTTCCTTCTTATTCTTCGTCCTATTGGCTCGAGATCATCGTAACATTTTGGGAATACTCTTTCTATAATCTCCACAGCCTCTTTCATTTCTATTTGTCTGACAGCAAGGACGGAATATAGTGCTTTGGTTTTCACACAATCCTGAAAATAAAAAATATTACTTTTTTGTTTTTCTTTTAGTTTCATCCCTTTTTTTTATGGTAAATTATCAAATAACTTCTCCCGCTCTGGGTGGAGCGGGAGGGCGTGTCAGACTCTTACTGAATAAAACCCACTCGTGTTCCTTCCGTTGCCTGTACGTTGCCAGGGGCCCCTTCATTTGTTGACATCTCTTTGAGGCGCGCGTGGAATACAACGCGCCGTCGACCTGGGCCTGGTCCTTATCGGACGGCGAGCTACCCATTGCTCACCGTCCGCAAGCCCGCGCCTACGGTGGCCGGGAATCGGCCTGCGATTCCCGATGCCCAGAGCGTCTCCTGCGGCGGCTAGGGGCGTGAGGGCGCGAAATTTGCCTCTCCCTCACGCGTTCTGCCTCCTCCTACGCGCGCATTACTGCTTCACAGAAGGAGGTGACGGCCTCCCATGGCCTCTCGCTCCGTACCATGGCCTGGACCAGGGCCGGACGCGAGAGATCCCCGCCACCGATCGCCTCCACGAGGACACGGCGATGCTCTGCCCAAGCCGGGCAGACCTCCACCGTATGCTCCACCGTGTCCTCTGGGCGATCCACGCAGGGATGACACCCGGGCGTTTCCTCCCACCTGATACGAAACAGGAACCTCCCGAAATAACCATGTCCGGTGAGGACCTGCGTCAGGCGGAAGGTGAGGACGCCGTGGTTTAGTTTCATACCTTCAGTACTTAGAAGAGTTAGAAGATACAAGTACTTTTTAATCAATACTTGGAGTTGTGTCAGGTTACCTGATGAGCCTTCTTAATTTTGCCCCATGACGCATCACCCTGTGACCAAGCACTCGCAAAGGAGCAATGCGTGAGATTAGCAGCTCTTATCTCTGTGCAAGCCAGGTGTTCCATGTTCTTGAAGTCCAGCTGATTCCGACAGTAGTCAAACATATGGATCATCTCGTGAGCAAGCACTCCTTGGACCATTCCTTGACGGGTTGATACATTTTGACACACTACTATCTGTAACAAATATGATGTAGTTATTTTATTAGTATAGGAATAAAAATTAAATAGAAAATAGTTTATTATCCATGTAATACAGTAACTAGGGACATAGGTAAAACCAATGATATTATAATAAAAAAACATAGGATAAGACAACATGAGTAACTTTAATTACTTTAATTTTAATTTTGATTTTAATATTAATTTTAATTGTTATTTTGATTTTGTTATTTTAAATTTATGTATTTTTTTTTATGGATCATGTGGTCTGCAATAAAGATTTTTATTTATTTAAAGTATCATTAGGTTACAAATTCAAATTCAAATTCAAATTCAAAAGTCATTTATTCAAACTAGGCTGAAAATCAGCACTTTTCGAACGTCAAAATTACATAAGACAGTCCCCCAAAAACGCCCACCCTTCACCACTTCCTAGTGCTTTAGCTGGGAAGAAGAAGTGGCGCAACAAACTCCCCAGCAGCACAGCTGTCTGAATAGTTAGAAGAACATGATTCTATACAATAGTAATAATTTACTTTACGCAACACAACGCACACTTGCTGCCGGTTGCTCAGACAAGATTAGTATGATCAATTTTCAAAGTATTATTTGTCAGTGAGCCCCAAACTAGACAGTTAGTCTGTATCTTGGAACTCGGGATTGGATTTCCAGAGTGGATATTATTTATTTATATATACTTTATTGTAGGTACACCGGAAAATACATAGCAAAAATAAATTAACACTACAAAATATACAATGGGCGCCCTTATCGCTTTCTGCGATCTCTTCCAGGCAACCTTGGAATGGACAGTGATTGCATGGACATAAAAATTGGGTTGTCATTGGTGCAAAATAATAAGTATATAGATATAATATACTATAACAGATATATATATATATATATAATAAATACATAAATAAATACATATATAACAATATTTGTATAAGCAATGAAAATAAATGATGACTACAGATTAATACAGCTACGAGAAAAAGATCACAACAACAAGTAATTTTCCTTCACGAGACTCAATACAAGTACAAGTAATGATTGCGTGTTCTATTTGAACTCGCAATGCATTATTATTAAGGTGATAAGGTGACTTCAAGTTTGGATTGTATTTGTGGTGTATGAGTAGATAGCAAACTATTGTTAAGAATTAATTATTAGTTGTCTGGCTTGTACACATTAAAAATAAGCTTTCGACTCAATTTCAATACAATTTTCATGCATAGTAATTTTCCTATCTTTCTTTTGTTTATTAGTAATCTTATTATATGTTACATAATGTTTTGGCATTTTTCATTTTTTTTTTTTCCATTTTTATGACATTGATTTCCATTGCTATTTATTATTAATTAATTTGTATTATGAAATGTGTAATCTTTTATATTAGAGAGTTGGTTGACTTGATTACTTCATTACAAACATTTGTTCGCCCTCTGGCATAACATAGTGCACTCTTTATTATCTTTATATACCATTATTAATGTACCTATGTTAAATAAATTAATAAATGGCTTAATGACATGACTTATTAATAGGAATGAAAATACTGAGAAAAATGAAAGGTTACCTGATTCAGTTCTGGATCATAGCCCCCACTAACAGAGTAGTCACATACTTCACATGATATATGTCGCCGAATATCAATGGGACTGAAAACAAGAGTTGGAAGATATTTTTAAATTAATATAAACTTGATTTTTAATTCAATTGAAGGTGGGTACTTAAAATGACTATTTGTTATTAATTATAAATTTAAATTTAATTATAAACTCTAGTTGTGGACATGTTATAATAAATAAGCACTTACCAACCAGAACTTTTAAGAGCTGCCATCATAACCTTAACAATTGAACCTAGAAACAATCGGAAAGTTTAACATAAAATAGTTTACTCAAAGTTAGTGCTGGATATTTTCAAACCAAAATATAGAGATGCTTACTGTTTTTAACACATTCATAGACGTGCTGCTCGCACTTGAACTTGTCAATATTCTCTTTTCCTTCTTTACCAATTAGAATATTACCCAATTTTGCTGAAAAAGTACCTCGCCTTTCAGGGTACAAATCGTAACCCCACGCCTCATCTTTCTTCGAGCCAGTGTCCGTTTGGGTTTTATTAGTATTCTCTGATGTAGCATTAGCTTCTGGTGGCGGGCTTTTATTCTCTCCAGACATTTCTCTAAGATAACCAGCTGATTATTGTACCGAGTTAGGTTATATCCTCTTCTGTGTAAAAAGCTCAATGAAAAGTTGTTTAATCTGAATTACAAAAGCATAGACATATTTGTACAAATGTAATGTTAACTGTTAAAACTTAAAATTAGGTTTAAATAATTAAATTTAGTGGAATTGCACAATAGTCCTTTGAAAATCGTAATGTTATTGTATAATTTGACACAAGGAAGACCATTGATAATTGACAGTGACAGAGTTTTAAAATACATTTTAACCATGGTGTTTTGAGATATAAAATGTACTCTGTGGTTTTGAGGAAGACTCCTCTTTGTATTAGCAAAACTTTTTATCTAAACTTTTCAAATTATATTTTCGATGTTCTCTCTTCATGCCGCATCTACTCAGCATTAAAATTTTCGTTTTGTCCATGATGTTATTTTCCAAATGCTTATTAGAATGCGTGGCACTAAAGAACACTGGCGGAAAATTTGTGGAACATTTTTTTGAATGCAATGTGTTGTAATAATTTATACCAGTACCCTAATTACGTTATACACGATCAATCGGAATTTGAATCGTTTTGAAACAAATTGCTAATCCATTGCTTACTAAGTTCGAAAAAAAATCTGCTCGACAACGTATTTAACGCAATGAATGTTGTTGAATTGTCAAAATGAAACAAATTTGTCGTAATCTTTTACGAATATGTGTTGCGTAATTAGATAGCAGGGGTTTCCAAAGTGTCCGCCGCGGCACCCTAGTGCGCCGTACAGAGTAAAGAGGTGCGCCGCGCTGGGAGGAGATCCTGTTTAACGTTCTTCGGAAACAAAACTTAGATATTCGCGGGTACAAAATAAATGCTCTAAGAATCAGCAACATCATCATGCAGATAAAGAGCAAAGAGCGCTCAAAGATTTAATGTGGAGCAAGAAATGAGAGCAGCGCGAGCGGTGTCAAGCCTCATTCCACGCCTTGAAAAAATGTATGAACATCACCAAGCTCACGCATCACAGTGACTAAGTTACCATTGTATTTTTTTTTTTATGAATAATAAATGTATTCTTGTGTCAATATAAATATAAAAAGTCAGCTTCATATCGTGGATGTTTTAATTTTTGTGCTTATCTACCCTATTTCGACTAAAAAGGGCGCCGAGACAAAATACTAAACGTGCAACTGTTAAAGTTTGGGAACACCTGACACAGACACTAGCGGCGCGTCAAATGGACATCAGTGGTGTGGCGCAGACTATGAAATGCTTAGATAACTACGATTTCCTAGAAGAGCGGTGGGCGCTCTCATATTATTATTGTACTCTTTGGGTGGCCGCCACTAACAGCTGCAGTGACGGCTGTCATGAAAATGATGGCAGTGGCAGATTTAAATCGCCGCCAAAAGATAGTCGCATTTCTGATTCGTTTTGACTTTCAGTATAGTTTAAAGTACTCTGATTTGTCTATATATATCTATATTGTCACAGTTATTATTCACGCTTATTATTTACTCGGGAGGGTCGCGATCGCGGAGGGCCTCGGCGGCGAGGTCGGAATGCGGGTCGGTGTCTGTGCTTGAGCACTGTACTTGTGGCCCTATTGCTCTCCTGGAGGAAGGTTATGGGGTCATCAGGGTCGGTGAGGATTTGCCTAGGGCGGCGGATCTGACTGATTCTGCTGGGGACATAATTGGCGGCCTCGACAACCAGAGGGTTTCGATGTTTGGCAGCGGACTCAAAGAAACGCTTGGAGTTGCGTTTTAAGAATTGGTGGATTGTGGGGATCTTTAGGTCGAGATGGAGGATCTCGTTCCTAACGTACCAGGGGGCACCGGTGATTTTGCGGAGGAATCTATTTTGGAGCGTTTGCATCCTATGGATGTGGTGAGGCTTTGCATGTGCAAAGACGGCTCCCGCATAGGTCATGATTGGACGAATGCACGCCGTGTACGTACGCAATTTGCACTTTAGTGACAATTTGCTACGTGCATTCAGGATGTAGTGGAGTCTACCTAGCGCGAAAGCGGCTCGCGAGCGAGCCTGCTTTATATGTTCGCTAAAGGAGAGATGCTGGTCGAGGACAACACCTAAGTATTTGGCTCGCTTCTCCCAGGGGATAGGCTTGCCGAACATTATGATTGGTCGGGGTAACCGCTTGGCTTTTATCTGGGTTAACTTCGATCCTCCACTTTCTAAACCAGGCGCCGAGCTTGTCGACTGAGGTTTGGAGAGTGCGGGTTATCGAGTCAGAGCCGGAACCCTTGCAGTAGATGGCCGTATCGTCTGCGAACAGAGCCAACTGTGCCTTTCTACTCTTTGGGATATCGCTGGTGAATAGCGTAAAGATCAAGGGACACAGAGCCCTGAGGGACTCCTGCGCGGATAGGACGGGGGGAGGATATCGGTCCTTCGATGCGATAGCGGAAAGTGCGGTTTGACAAAAAGTCCCGTAAGATGAGCACGAGACGATCTGGCACACCGAGTTTGTAGAGCTTATATAATAAGCCGTTGTGCCAGACTTTGTCGAACGCTTTCGCTATGTCGAAGAATACTGCACCGGTTATCAAACCGCGTTGGAAGCCACCGCTTATGTGTTCGATAATCCGGTGGGCCTGGTGCACGCTAGAGTGCTGGGTTCTGAACCCAAACTGTTCGTTGGGAATGAAGCCCTTGGTTTCGGCATAGTTTCTGAGACGCTTATAAATAAGCCTCTCATGAACTTTGCCGAGTACCTTGAGCAGACTTATGGGGCGGTAACTCGACGGTTCGGTCTTTGGCTTGCCGGGCTTCGGGATGCCGATGACCGTGGCCTGTTTCCACGCTTGTGGAAAGATGTTATTGCTTAGGGCACCATTGAAGATGGTGGCCAATAGCATTATCAGAGGGGCAGGGAATAGCTGGATCACCCTATTTGTGATTCCATCAGAGCCGGGGGCTTTGCGGGTTTTCAGACCTTTGATGATGTCATGCACTTCGTCAGGAGTGACGGGAGGCAGTGGACTATCAGGGTCTTCGACGGGAGGGAGAGAGGCTCTACGTTTGACCTCAGCGTCGACCTCTAAGAGGTGAGTTTGGTCTACTGGTTGGGAGCTGGGGGAGCATTGGGCCTCGAGACTGTCTGCTAGGCATTCAGCCTTTTCAGTGTCCTCGAAAGCGATGGTCTTGTCGGGACGAGTCAGGGGGGGCATAGAGACGCTTTGCTGGGACTTGAGTTTCCTCTGAAGATCCCAGAATGCCAGGTGGGTAGGCTCTAGTTCGCTGAACGTCTTGTCCCAGCCCGCGTCACGCAGCTCCTGTAAGCGTGTCTTTACAGAATTCTGCAAATAACGCATATGGACTTTGTTAGCGGTGCAGGGAAAGTTGCTGTAGGCACGAACGGCCGCGTTCTTCTCAGTCATCAGTGCACGCACATCGTTAGGCAGGTTCCAGCGAGTGTCATCCGTCGCTGGGACCTCCCTTGAGCAATCGCTCAGAACTGATTGCACGTGCTCCGTGAGTGAGTCGATCGCGGCCGTCGTGTCCGCGATAGAGTCGAATTTGTCAGGGATGGAGTCCAATAATTGGGGGGACGTGTTGGATTTCAGCTGGGTGCTTACTTTCTTCCAGTCCGTTACAGTTTTGGTGAGAGCGGGTTGAGAGGGGTCGGGGAGACCTATGCGGGGGGCCAATTTAATGACTACTGGGCGGTGGTCAGAGTTAAGCTCTTGCACCGTTTCTATGGAGTCTAACCTCAGATTGACGCTCTTAAGGAGCGCCACGTCTAGAACGTCGGGTATGGTCGGGGTCGTGGGGGAAGTGGGTTGGGGTCATCGGGGCGATGACGTCAAAGTTAAGAGTGGTGGAGAGGTCGAACAAGTGTCGCCCTCTGGTGCTGGTTCTGGAGCTATTCCAGGCGGGATGCTTGGCATTGAGATCGCCCGCTATGATAGCAGAGTCACTCATGCTGAGTAGGATAGAGAGGTCGTCAGAGAGGAGTTGGAAGTTCTCCGAAGAGTTATGGGGAGGGAGGTATACCGATACTAGCGAGATCGGCTGATGGCCCGACATGCCTAAGCGGCAGATTGAGACTTCTAATCGTGAGAGGGGAGGAGGGTCTATTGGGATGCAGTATAGATCCTTTTTATAATAAATGAGGGTGCCGCCCTTGTGACATCGCGACCTGTCATTGCGAACTATGCGATAGTTGGCAATTGACGGGTTGCGGTTACAGGGTTTCAGAAAGGACTCTTGGACTAGGAGGATGTCAATTTGATGGTTGCGGAGGAAAGCCGCGATCTCATCTCGTTGACCTCTAATGCCATTAGCATTGAAATAACCTAACCTGAGGGATCGGGGTTTGAACCTAGTATTGATGGCGTTATACATTATGGGTTCTGGTAGGGGTGCTGAGGGAGGTCAGGGCTTGCGTATTCTCGGGATACGCGTTATATATGGCCTGGATCTTGGAAAGATCGCCGGCGGCTTGAGCGGCAAGGATTTCCTTAGCCATTTGGTGAGCGCGAGGGGAGAGGAAGGCTATGTAGGTCGAACTAATGATATTGTAGGTCATGTTAGGACCGACTGAGGGGGGGGCTACGGTTGGGGGACGCGTTGCCACAGGAGCAGGTGCGGGTTGGACGGGGGGCGCGGGTGTGCGAATGCGGGGGTCCATGAGACGTGGGATGGTGGTGGGTGGGGGTTGTGAGACAGCCAGGGCTGGGAAAGCCTGCTGGTGGTGGAGATAGTTCCACGGACTAGGCCTCTGAGGGCTTAGTCGCTGGGGCATTTGGGATGAGGGTATTTTAAACCCGGAGGGGGCTTCTCTTTGCTGGCGGGCGTTGAAACGCTTGGCCAGTTTGGGAGACGACGATTTAGGGGCTTTTGGGCAGCCACGGTAATTTGCCGGGTGCCCAACTTGCCCACAGAGGACACAGCTGGGTGGGTCGGGGCATAGGGAGCGGTCCTTTGGACGGGTGCACTCGTAAGTGCCGTGCTCGCCCAGGCACTTGACGCACCTGGGTTTTGCGTGGCAGTTCCGCTGTGAGTGGCCATACAGTTGGCATTGGTGACACTGACCAATGGCACCGCTTTTCCAGGGTTTCTCTATTGAGAAACCCATAAGGGAGCAGAGGGACTTTAGTTGAAAAATAGGGTGGTGACCCTCTACCAGGGAGCAGACGACAAGGATCATGAAGTATGCTTCTCCACGTTTACCGCGGTGCATACGGTGGACCTCGTCGACAGGGATGTTCTGCGACTGAAGGTCGGCTAGAATGTCGGAGGGGGAGATTTCCTTGGGGATCCCTTTGATCACCACTCGGATCTGGCGCTCCTCTGGGAGGGAGTACGTGTGGAATGACACACGTCTCTCTCTCAGAAGTTTTGTAAATTTATTTATTTATTAGGGACAAAAAAACAGTTACATGTTAAGGCGATACAATAATATTCTTAAGATAAATAGTTAAACATATAACCCACACTATTGTCCACGGATTAATCAAATAAGTGAAAAACGGAAGCTGGTTTTAAGAATATTGTTGTAAATTATTCGAATTAGGTGCTAGTTTAAAATTTTGATGCTAATGAAGTGATAGCGAGAGTTTTAAATTTTTTATTAGAGAAAAAGAAAATGTCTATGTCCATGAAGTGTGCGTTATAAGTTTCCACAAGGCGTCGAAGAGGTACTCGTGCCCCGGCATTGGTCTTACATGAATTCAAGTGGAATAGGTGGGGCACGCGAGTCCCACGCCAGATTACATTTCTGGGTACCGTGTAACATATTTTATTTGTAATTTCAGTGCAGTCAAATCTATTGTGGCACAAACCATGCAGCATCATTGCATCCAAAAGTAATCGTCTAGATTGTAGACTTAGAATGTTGTACTTACGTAATAAATGTGTGTAGGGAATCTTCGAGTGAAAGCATTTGTAGTTCATGCCACGCAATAATTTTTTCTGTATCATTTCTAATTTGTTATTGTATTTGAGGTAATATGGATTCCAAATAGGTACGGCGTATTCAAGTTGAGAGCGTATTAAAGACCTATACAACATCAAAAAAGTAGAGGGTCGCACAAAGTCCTTTGAGGATCTCATGACGAAGCCATACATTTGAAAAGCCTTATTTATTATACTATCAATGTGCAGGTTGAAATGCAAACACGAATCCATGATAACACCTAGGTCGCGAACGGAATCTACTACATTTAATTGTTGATTATTAATGGAGTAAATAAAATTAATTTTATTCTTATTCTTTGTGAATGATACACTATGACATTTAGGGAGACTAAGGAAGAGCTTGTTCTCTTTGCAATAGTTATTAAGTCTGGTAAGATCGTCTTGGAGGAGTCGGCAATCTTGGATATTTTTGCATGTTTTATATATTTTTATATCATCTGCATACATAAAGAAACGAGCATTAACGAAACATGTTTTAATGTCATTTATGTAGATAATAAAAAGAAAAGGTCTTAAAATGGATCCCTGTGGAACTCCAGAATTTACAGTAACGACTTCAGATTCGTAGCCATTAATAACGACTCTTTGAGTCCTGTTAAAAATATATGAGACAAACCAACGCAGCAAGTTCCCACGAATTCCGTTAAAGGCCAGTAAATTCCCTATAGTCGCGGGAAGTTGGTATAGAGACTTTTATACCCTGTTGGGTATTGCGGGCGCTAGTGTATGCGATCTTTTGATCGCAACACCACTTTGAAATATCCGTCCACTTCCCCTTGTCCTGAACGAACACGGGTGGTCGCGGGGGGACCTTTTTTGGCCCGGAAGTAGGTGGGGTGGGGGCACCCTGTGTGGTGGATGACGTAATCGGGCGGGGGGCGGGGGCATCCTGTGCGGAGGATGACGTAATCGGGCGGGGGGCGGGGGAGGGGGAAGCTACGGGGGCGCAAGTAGCGGGTGGGGTAAGTGAAAGTAGGGACGGTAGAGGTGACTCAGAGTCGTCCACCGCGATGACCTTATTGGCCTGGGTAGAGCTCTGTTTTCTATTCTTCCTCTTTTTCCCTTTTCCTTGGACGGGGACGAATCCGTCGTCGGCGGAATGGAAAGAAGAGGACGAAGAGAACTTTGCCTCTTGGTCGGAGTGTAAGTATGGGGACGTGGGGCGCTTTATAGCGGAGGTGGTGGGCTCGTCAGTGCCCATAGACTCTGTCGGGCTAAGCGGGCTTTCCAGCTCTACAGCTGGGAGGGACGATTCGAGAGCGTCGCTGAAATCGGCGACGTTAGTGTCTGGGGCAGCTAGGAGGGCTCGCTGTAATGCAGCAAACCGAGCGCCCCATTTGGCTTGTAGCCGGGGTTTCTCATCTAGCATGCATTGAAAAAAGTCGAGGACCTTCGTTAGGCGAAGGTCCGCCATAATGATCGGGGGGAAACTGAGCTGAGATTCTTGTGACTAAGTACAGTGATGTAGGAAAACGCAAATCTAGCGATTTAAATCTTTGGGCAGCGGAGTTTGACATATTGTCATAAACTGGTGAAAATGATAGATTTTCATGGCGGCCGTTATACTAATGACGGAACCGCTTTCCTAGGAAACCAAAGCGTTACTAATATCATGTATAGCTCAACTTCACAGTGCCAGCCTAAGTATAGCAGATTTTTCAAATACCACAAAAAGAAAACCAGTTTTCATTTTAACTTAGCTTTTATTTTTAATAAACACATATTTATACTCTCATCCCATTCAATGAACACACTCTTTGCAAGTTTAATTTTTTTGAAATCCAGTTCCATCTCACCTGAAATTACAAATAGGATTAGTTAACATACTGCAGCTGTTTTACACCAACAGTTTTAATTAATATTTTATCTGAAACATGCTCACCTAATGTTTTTAAAAATTCTTTAAATGTTTCTTCGTTCCTTATAACACTTGCAATATATACTTCCAGATCCTGATTCCTGGTACAGAAAGTTTGTATAACATTGGACAGGGGCTGTAGTATTGAAGGATCATAAACTATATCTGCTCCTATCAATATGTCTGGTACAATGCTATCAGGTAAATCTTCAATTACATTCCAGTCCAACATCATTAGACCTTAAATAAAGAGTAAATATAAAATAGTGTTATTTGAAATGGAGAATATATGCTATAATTTATATATTATAATATATTTTTTTTAACTTAACTATAACTATAACTATTTTTTTTTCATGCAGGTTTTTCATGTGTATTTCAGATACCTATATATTATCTACTATCTGTTGCCACGACTTTGTCTGCAATCGAAAATAAGCCAATGTCCTAACCCAGGTCATGGTTTACCCATGTGCCAAATTTCATCCAAATCCGTTCAGCCGTTTTAGCATGAGTGTATCAAACAAACTCAATTTCCCATTTATAATATTAGTAAGGATTTAAATACCTACCTAAAGATTTATCCTGGGCTTTAAACAATGTGATATTTCCGTCCTTCTCTTGTTGGATATGTGGAAAATTAATATGAATATTTTCACTTAATGTCTTCAATACATCATAATGGCAGTCGGTTAGAAGCAAAGATTTGATATTACAAAGCTTGCCAGTAGTTATACCAGTGAATCCCACACCGGAGCCCAGTTCCAAGACATTCTTATTTGAAAATATGTTTTGATTGCAGAGTACCCAGTCTGATAACATCAATGCAGCCTGAAATAAACATAGTTTACACTAAAGATGGAAATATTATGAAGGAAACATTTAGCTAGAAAATAAATGTCGTAGAAAAGATCACATAATACTTCCTCGAGTGCGAACCACTCAAGGTAAAAGATCACTTGTTTATGAGGGAGTGCAACTTTACAATAAATTACCAGATGAGATAAAGGGTGCGAATTCGATCAATATCTTTAAAACAAAACTAAAAAAATACGTTATGCAAAATATCCATATTAATTAACTATAAATTAAAATAATATAATAAATGAAAACTTAAAAAAGCAGCTGTAAACAAAAGTTGTACTACTGACTGATGTATCTGTATTGTGACAGCGAAACCGCACTATTTATCCCAAGGCAGGGTAGTTCAATTTAATGACACGGTGATAGATTTTAGGGAGTACCCACAAACCCAAAAAATTATATAATACTAACATAAACATACTGTAATGAAACACGACATATTAATTGTAAGTCCGAGTGTCGAAGGACAATGATTAAGTTGTTATAGTTAAATGTGTTCTCATGTAAGTGAAATGTAAATTTCTTTATGAGAAATAAATGTCTTTAACCAGAAATAAATGTAATTATATGAAAAGACAATTTTTAATCATTATTTTCACAATCACAGCTTTTATTTTTCCCACCGTTAATCCTTTCTACAAGAGGGTAATCATCACTTTTCGTTATATTTTTACATACACCAAGGAAAATCTAATTATTACTGAAAGTGACAAACCTATTAAGTTTAAAATACCTCCCAAGTCTTCAACCCTGTTGTACCGTTGACCACCATATTCCTGGTTTCTTTTATTGTAATAATATTATTAGTATCATTCCCTATCATATAATGTCGATAGCTAAACCCATCTACATTCAAATAATTCATGCTCTTGCACAACTGTGAATATAAATCATCATGGACCTCTTGACTTGGTTCCAAAAACTGAATTATTTTCTTTAGAAATGAGCTGGCAAATTTACCACATAGTGGGTATTCTTGAATCAATTTACTATTAACAGTAGCATCCAAGAAAGCCTGCTGCCAATCCCAATCCATATTTTCGAGATCTTCACCCTGAAACAAATAACATTTGTTACTCTAAAAATTAACTAAGAGTAAGATCTCCGAAGCACTCCGAAGGTGGTGAGACCTGACGTGCTTGTGCTAAGTAAAGTCTCTAGTTGTCATTGAGATAGTTAAAAAGGTTTCCCCATCTAATTATTTGTAAATATTGTTTTGTAGTGTTCATGTCATCATATAATATGAACTTCGTTAGTTTATAATCTATCGGTATTATTTCCGTTAGATTATAAATGTTGAAAATGCTATGCTCTGTTGTAGTCGCCCCGGACGCTGCTGCGGCACCGCACGCTTAGATCGCTCGGCTCGCGCGCGGTTTGTCAGTTCTAACCTAATCCATTTCATCCAGTTCACAATTTTTCGACACTTTATAATCTAACGGAAATCATACCGATAGATTACAAACTACCTGTTCTCACAATCTTACGGTGTCATTCATGCCACAAGCAATGCAAGCACATGTCTTTTCTTACCATTAGACAAAAGTTAAGATTTCCTTTATAGAAATTTTGGGTAAGCTGTCTTAGTAATGAATCATTTGGTTCAAATTTAGTTGACATTCTTGTTCGTATTATTTTACAAACCAAAATAATAACGTAATCAAACTTTACACAAACTTTGCAATTTCACAATCACAAACAAGGTCAGAAAAAGTTTATTAAATTAATTTGTCATTAGTGTCAGTGTCAAATGTGTCAATGGCATATTTGGTTCAATGACTAATAAAATTGGCAGTATTGCAATGTAGAAAATAATCCGTAATGGCATAATAATTATTATTTAACTTTGTTTTATTTGTGTTTTTACAAAAACGAATGACGTTTTTTTTTATTTGTTATAGAATGGTAGTAGACCATGGTCTGAACAACGTTTGTTTTAGCAAAACTGTGATTCAAATGTCACCGTGTATATGCATCACTACTACGGAACCCTTTACTGTATGTGGTGCGATAGGCACTTGGCCGGGTTTTTTTTATTATTATTTTGCGGGATGGGTGCCTCTAATAAATACTTTACACTTATATTACTCCCACATATTGAAATTGTGTTGTCTAGTCTTAATTACTCTAATTAGATTATGCAGGTGATCCGCTACATTGGAAAAAAGCTGACTCCACCGCCACTATTTTATATAAAAAGATGCAAAATTATTTAAAAATAATGTTTGTATTTCATAGAAGTGAAGCGTAAGCTGAGGCCAGCGGTTGATAACCAATACATATCAACAGACCGCTCGATGATTAGTCGATTTCAAATGGTAAAACAAAAACAGCTGTTGCAAATGCTATCTGTGAACTCTGTCTGTTAGGTGTCAATGTCAACAATTCAAAATATCGTTTTGCGAATTTACGCTTTAGTATACCATTTATTTTTCAAATACTTTTTCTGACTCTGACTCTGTTCACAAACAAAATTTCTTATTACAGAACAGACTCCTGCATTTGATGGGCTACCTTATTACCTACGTGATATACGTGATATTGGCAAAATTGTGGTGATTTCCAAAAGCCGCACAATAAGGAGAATTATACATTGTGCATGCATATTTTGTAGTTTGTACCTTTCTACGGCGCGAAATTGAACATGGAAACTGCTACTGCAACAAAGCTTAGAAAGCGGAAAGCTGTAGAATATGCTGAAGATAATTTTGATGGTGATGATACTTCTCCCAAGAAAAAAGCCAAGACTATAGCGAAACCCGCAAAAGCTAAGCCAGGAACAAGTTCGAAAAGTGTTAAGAATACTGAAAGTAGTAAAAAGATACCGAAGAGTAAAGATACCAAGGTTTCAAAGAGCATAGTAACCAAGGCACCAGAAAATGATGAAGTAAACCTGTATGATAATATTGCAAATGTGTGGAATGAAGCTGAAATGTTGGCCCAAGTGGAGAGAATCCCCCTTCAATTAGCACAAAATTTGATAGGACTTCTCACAGAAGGTTGCACTTTGCCATTTATTGCCAGATACAGAAAAACTGCTGTGGATAATCTAATGCCAGATCGGTAATTATTATATTTGATGTGAATTATTATATTTGTTATCATTTTTGTGTCACATAAATGTATTTTTTTTCTATCATAAATTCATGCTGATTTGCAGGATTCCTCTACATTTCACTAAATAAACAACATCTACAAGAATCAGACATGCACATTATAATAATTGTATGTTTGTATTGTTTAAATTATAGAAAATTACATTAATATACTCCTCAACAATATCTGTAACATTTATTCATTACTTAATATCAGTTCAATTGTTTCTTAGCCTCCAGGAATTACATGAGAGTTATGAAAATATATCCCAGCTTAAGAAGAAAGTGAAGTCTGTTATTGAGACTTTAAAGAAGTCTAAAAAGTTAACACCAGAAATTGAGAAAGGTATATTGAATGCTCGTAACTTGTCTGAACTTGATTTGATAGTAAGTTTTTTTCATTTGTTTTTTCTACCCTTCCAATGGCTTTTATTCATTCTGGCTGGTGCAAGGTCGCAGTTTGTATATAACTAAATAACAATAAATGATTTAAGTATCTGGTAAAGCTGCTACCAAAAACTTAAATCATTTATTATATCATATTTTATTTTTCGACCTGCTTTTATTTCCTTATTTGTTTTGTTATATGGTGAAAACTACTTGCAACAATAATATATTCTAAAAGAAGAATAGATTTTAGTTTTAAAATCACATTTTCTGAAGATAACCATTTTAGACAGTTGCTTGGGAATCAGGGAAATGTTACAAGGGTTTTACAATAAAAAAAAATTTTTAAGGTTTTTCCCATTGAAGTGAAGTTCAAAACAATAATTACATTTTCTAAAGCTGTTAATAATTTCTTTGTTTTAGTATGCACCACTAAAATCACATTCATTATCCCTTGCTGAAAGGGCCCGCAACCTTGGTTTGGAGCCACATGCAGTAAGACTATTAAATGGAGAATTCATTGACCCACACAAGCTTTGTAGCAATAATGATGAATTGGGGACAGTTGGCAAAGTAGAATCTCATATTACTCATATAGTAGCAGATATAATGTACAAGGATACAAGGGTTTTAGAACAAATGAGGACCCTGTAAGTTGATTTCAATCTGAGATATAGAATGTCTTTCTCATGACTTTAGAAACATTTCCCTCATTAAAGATAATATTTTTTTCAGTAAAGAAGAAACTAGGTTTACCATACAAAGTAGTAGGACAAAGAGTTCAACTAAAGAAAAGGTAGATGATAAGAAAAAAGTGGACAACAAATCAGACCCTGAGAATTATAAATTGTATTTTGACTGGAAGTGCCCCAGTCAGTTTGTGAAACCACATCAAACTTTAGCATTGAATCGAGGGGAGGATGAAAAAATACTTTCAGTAAAAGTAGTTATTCCCGACTGGTTTTATAATAAACTTGAAAGGTACCTAATCATCATGTTTACTTTATTTTATAGTGCTTATAAATATTGCTATAGTATAGACTTGGCAAAGTTGGCAGTTGACCACTTTTTACTATTAGGCTTCCTGTACATAACGCCGGAGCCGCACCGGCCAGCGCACTGTGGATTGGAAAAAGGCTCTCGAAGACATAGAAGCTTAAATTTTAATAGCCAATAAAGGATACAATCTGGTACTTATATATTTTTTGCAAAAAAAAAATGTATGGAGCTAATGCTTATATCTCCGGAACGGAGAGAATAGCCGTTATATCCTTGCACACGGTGATGTATCTATTTATTTATGATTTTTTTAGACTAGGTGCGGCATTTTTCCAAAAAAAAAAACGCACAAAATCTCGTTATAATAAGTATGTCCGTTCCAAAGATAGTTATAAGCATCTGCTCCTTACATTATGTTTTGCAAAAAAAAAATATGTTACCAATTTCCCTACCAGATTGTATACTATGATATATTTATGCATAATATTGGCTTTTAGAAGCCATTTCAAGTAAAACATTTAAAATTTAAGCTCCAATATCTTCGAGACCCTCTTTTCGATCTACGGTGCGGCGCCGGACCGCAAGAGGAAAAAAATTAAGAACATCTCAGAATAAAAATGTAAAAACTATGCGGCGCATGGGCGATTTTCATTTGTATACACAAACATGTGGTCCAACGCCGGTGCGGCTTCGGCGTCGAGTACAGGAAGCCAGAGCCTGTGCACGCGATGCATTGCGGCGGCGGCGCGGCGCCGGAGCGGTGTCGCTGCGGCGTCCTACATACAAATATCCCTGGTATGCCACACGGTGCGTTCCGGCGTCGCACCGGACTTGCACCCCGCGAGATGAGGCGGGGAGGGGTATACGCATTGCAACACCAGAGCGGCACCGCTCAGTTGTTTGTGAGTTGTCAAAAACACGGATGTTTGACAGATGACAATTTACGCGCTTTGCGGCGTGGCGCCGCTCTATGGCGTGGAGCAAAAATTTTTTTTTTCGTTCTGGCAGCAATATGCATGAAAAATACGTGTCAATTTTTTTTTTATAATCTGACTGACGGACTAAATAGTTTTTTTTTTACCCAGACAACATCCCCATTATGTTTGATGATCACAGTATGCGGGATTAATCCAAGCTCTTTATTTAAGGTTTTGTCTATCTTTGTGGAAGAGTCCTGTCTGGGTTCGCAAAGGTCTGGGCGATGCTTACAACCGCCTGATCAAGCCGTGGCTGTCGAGACACATAAGGTCCGACCTTACAGCCACTGCACAAAAGGAAGCAGTGAAAACATTTACTACAAATCTAGAGAAGTACCTCTTGACAGAACCTATCAAAAATAGAACCATTTTGGGCTTAGATCCAGGATTTAGAGCTGGCTGCAAGGTAAAATATATTGTACTAAAATTATGAAGTTTTCCTGCCCAAAATTATTTATTTATTTAAAACACAATTATAACACTTTTACAGACTACATCCAAGGCGATGTTATACGTCACAATGTCTACACAATAAAAATAGATGTTATTATAATTATTTGTTTATTTCAGGTTGGCATAATAAATTCTAATGGGCACAAACTGGATGCGTGCACTATATACCCAGATTTGAGACAGCATAAAGCATTTGATCCAGCTGCCAAACAGCTAAAAGACTTAATTAATAAATACAAGTAAAGATACTCTATTATAAAACACACTATTATATTATGTTTTGCTTCACAATGATATTTACTATTACTTATTTGTTGTTTACAGTGTAGAATTAACTGGTTTAGGAAATGGTACAGCTTGTCGTGAAACAGAGCTATGGCTGAAAAGTAATAATATATGTGATAATGTTCCTATTATTATAGTGCCTGAACAAGGCGCTTCAATTTACTCTATAAGCAAAGAGGCTCAAAAGGTATGTCCAGTTGCCATAAATCTATATTTAGTCGCTGATAGTTCTTTCCATTACTTATTACTATTAAGAGGCCTGCGGAGCATGCGTAGTTAATACAAACATAATACCAAAATAATTTGTAAATCAAACATATTCTTAAGGTAGTGTGTATTTATTCCGATTGTATTACAGAATATCTAGGCTCCCAACTATATTTTAAAGAGGAGATATGAGGAAATTTCAAATTTCTATAGAAAACTTATTTTTCTCATAACTCGTCTTTAAATCAGTGTCCATTCAAAATATATATTTGGGAGCTTAGATATTCTGTAATCCAATCGGAATAAATACACACTACCTTAAGAATATGTTTGATTTACAAATTATTTTGGTATTACGTTTGTATGAACTACGCATGCTCCGCCGGCCCCTTCATAGTTTATTTTTGCTCTTCATAATCAATGAAAGTCGAAAATATTTGTGTCGGCTACCAAATTATAACTATCTAAATGATTATTTGTTCATTAAAAATACTCAGGAACACCCAAATATGGATCCAAACTTGATATCAGCTTTATCAATCGCAAGAAGAGTATTAGATCCTTTGGGAGAGCTTATAAAAGTGAGTACCATTCACATAACAATTATTATGAAGACAAGTCTTCAACGCCGGGAGCATGTCGAGAATATCACGCCGCACCGGGCCACCGCAGGCGGGAGCTGCGGTCGTGAAGCTCCAGCAGCGCGCGCGCACCGGCCGACATACCACTGCGTCTTCGACCGCTATAGAACGTATTCGCATCGTATAAGTAATGATTCTCGTCTATTCAAATTGTTCAAATTGTTAACCGTTTGTTTTCCCTTGTAAATCTTCACATTATAATACAATCCACTTTACCGGTGTTTTAGTCCTCGTACCACCTGGACGAAATACCGGTTCCTATTTATTATTGTATTAAATGTGCTTTAACTAATGAATCAATTTTATTTATAGGTAGAACCCAAAAATTTGGGCGTTGGCATGTATCAGCACGATATTCCTCCCAAAATGCTTGAAACAGCCTTAGATAGTGCCGTCGAAAAAGTAGTTAGTTTAGTGGGAGTTGACATAAATACTGCATCTCAAGCAATGTTAAGGTAACATCATTTATTGCTGTAGTATATTATTTCTTTATTATTGTGCGTTAGTTGTTTTAAATATGCAGTAATTTTTTTCTCCCTCGTATATTTCCAGGCGTATATCAGGCCTAAATGAAGGAAGAGCTAAAAAAATCATAGAATACCGTCAAGAAAACAGTGGTTTTGAAACAAGGGCCGAGATCCTGAAAGTTGCAGGAATAGGAAAAATTACATTCCAACAATGCGCAGGGTTTTTGACAGTATTAGAAAGTTCTGAGCCCTTGGATACCACTATCATCCACCCAGAGAGTTATAAAATAGCTAAATCGTAAGTGTCCTTTTATCTTATGCATAATATTAGAATTTATTAAGATTTTGCAAATAAGACTACCATTTACGAGCGCGTTATACTTTCAGGTTTGCAAAAAAGATTGGCGTTAATCTTAAAGATCTCACGAAACCGCATTTCCCGCAATTAGTTGAAAGTAAAATTGTAACGATAAATATAAGCCAAACTAGTGAAGAATTAAAGACTGATGTGTGTACCTTGGAGCTTATAATAAATGCATTTAAACAAAAGAAGTATGAAGACAACGTGATTACATTTTGTAAACCGGTTTATTCCCTTGCTGTGCAAAACATGGATCAACTAAAGGACGGGACGACATTAACAGGTAAATAAAAATTCTAAATGTATATCCAGATACGTGCTCATATACACGAGCAGCACACGCCTCTGCCGTTGACGCATGCCGCTCGTGAGAGAACTAAGCCGGTTTTTTAAGCGCGTATTACACAAATGCATATTGTACGCAACAAGGTGCCCCCAAGTATCCCAAAATTCATTAGAAGCATTTGTATAGCTCGTAATTGCTTTATCACTTTTGACAAAAACTCCCAGAAACTATAGTCTGGTCCAAAAGTATCAGATGAAAATGTAAACGAATGAATCAGAAAACTTTCTTGTGAATGCCAATTATTTAAACCCGAAAACATAATTTTTAAACAACTTAGACGTTTTTCATTTCACAATTAAGGTTATAATTTAATAACCTCAATTATCGTAGATGATTTTTCAATTACAGTCTAATAATGATATTCAAACAATAATTGTTGGAAAATGTGGTGAGATAAAGGCCTAAATAAAAACCTTAAAAAAATATAGATGAATGTTTTACTATTTCGCTTTAGTGATTATTTGCGTAAGAATTGGACCTGAACAGGGTTTGTTAACACTTTCATCAGTTACTTTTCGAACAGATCATAACTGCCACATTGCTCTTAAAGCAAAAATTGAGCTTAATGTTTTATGGCGTGAAAGTGATAAACCTTAGGATGATAAAGCAAATACGAAGTCGACTATACTATACGCGCTTTTATTCCCTGACCTGTTGTAACGAAACGTTTGGAACAATACCTTTCCTAAATACTTTTTGTTGAATGTATATGCTGTTGGTGTTCTTCTTATTCCGGAAGGTTTATTTGTATAATAATTTTATGTTAAACTTATAGATAATTAAGAAATCTCGATGTTTTGTCAAATCGTAAAAACCTTGCGAAGCAGGGGCGGGTCGCTAGTTAATAAATAAATAAATGTGCATGAATTAAGGTCCCAAGAATATTCATATTATCAACATTTTAGGTGTTGTTCGCAATGTTGTACCCTTTGGCTGTTTCGTTGACTGCGGTGTGGGAGACAACGGCCTCATCCACCGAAGCAATTTAGGAGTCAATCAGACGCCGAAGTTGGGCGATAGAGTCGCTGTCACAGTGATTGGAGAGCCAAAACCGAAAAAAATACAATTAAGGTTGGACAAAATCCTAGACTGATACCATTAGGTAACTCTTTTATTTGTAATATTCATTAATGTAGACTTGAATTGTTGATTATTATTGAGTGAGTAAATCGTATCCACAAATTAACGTTTTATTAAATTAATTATTGAGTGAGTAAATCGTATCCACAAATTAACGTTTTATTAAATTAAGAAACAAACAATTAGGTAAGTAAAATTATTCGGCCTCCAGTATGGGAACCTGTTTAGGATTGAGGCCGTAAGTGTGGAATATGGCTTTATTTACTAAGGCGTCACATATACCAGAAGTAACCCTGAAATTACAAAAAAAATAACCAATTACAGATTCGGC
Source organism: Xanthia icteritia (assembly GCA_949128155.2). Classification (NCBI taxonomy): domain Eukaryota; kingdom Metazoa; phylum Arthropoda; class Insecta; order Lepidoptera; family Noctuidae; genus Xanthia; species Xanthia icteritia. The sequence goes on from OX421941.2 coordinate 15,449,108, forward strand.
AAAACGAAAAAACTACCATATTTTTACCCTTTTTAACAGAGGCAGTCCGACTTATGATAGCGGGTGTCATGAACCGCTGTAATAAAACCCCATTAAATGTCCTACTTATTTATCTCTAAACTACTTAAATGCATGCAATCATCCATACCTTCGACTTAATTTAGGCCTTTTCTCGCGATTCAACACTCTCATGACTTGTCTTAATACTGGTATTTCTTCCTTCGAGTAATACTGTATTTGGCTTCGGAACATTTTACTGTGCATTGCGTCCCTAAAATCGGTAAATGTCGTTACTCTTCCTAGTCCCAAATAAAAACCTTATAATATTGAACATCATACCATAAAATTCCGTCTATAATCCTTAGAATATCCGTCAAAGTCATGCCGTTGCCACCCGAATGTCGCTCAACCATGGAGTCAGTCAGGTCCGTAGATAATAAATCGTATGGTGGAGGCTGAAAATAATCGTGTGATTTTCATTTGGGGATCTGTTTCTTCTGCTGATATTGTATTAGCATAAGATGTTACCTGTTCCCACATTTGTCTCAGAAGCATTCTCGGATATCCATCGCGCTGGCCTTTAGATGATACAGAGACGGTCATCGCCAAATACATTGGTTGTGGTTTTTGTAAGTTAAGCACATAAGGCGGCGAATCGTTAATTCCCTGTAAAACTCGAAACTATTGTAAAACTCGAAACGATTGTAAAACTTGACACGATTGTAAAACTCGACACGATTATTCTGTTCTCCCTATTAAGGTACTATTCTAAATCGGTACTTATCTACTAACCGGATGGAACATTCCTTCTTCGGTTATAATAAACTCTTCATTGCATTTGTCAATTCTATTCCGTCTTAAAAGTTCATTTTGTTGGTATATTTTTCGGTCTGTTAAGTCCAAAATTTCGCACGCCACTGTTGTCCTATTGATGTTTTCAAATTAGTGTAACAATTAGTATTCTTAATACAGTTAGAAATTGCAATCTCTGTTAAACGATCACTTCACAAATGTGTTGCGGTCTTGACCAAATCGAAAGCCAGGAAAAAGAGTGCCCTCATTTTCATCCTTATCTACATGCATCCGAGGGTAATACAAGAAATTTGTGGCAAATAATATTCAAACACAACAAAGACAGATAAGTAAACTAATCTCACGTGAAAGTGGCAGGCTCTTGAAGCGTGTAGACAGTCATCGTTATCCATTCTGCGGTTTTTGGTTGAATCACGCCCCAACATGGAGTCATCACTACGTTTACAATATTGGCTATCCTTTCCCTACAATGTTTGCTAATACATTATTAAGCGTTTTTTGCAAGCGTTACTGCTGAGCATGAGGTCCTGGGTTCGGTTCCCGGGTCGAGCAAATGTTATTGGGGGTTTTCTTTCTGGAATTTCTCAGTAGAAGCCCGGAGTCTGAATTTATGCCCGGATGATGGCAATAGGCTCGCTCCTTCATAAATAAGACTTACTAGCGAAATGTGGGTGTACTATAGGTCACCTCTGCCTAACTCTTCGGGAATACATACCGGCGTGATATCATGTTGTTATGATAATAAAAGGAGCAGTGGAATGTTATAATCTTGCCGTTGTCTTAAGAGGGAACAGGGCCTGCGAGGAATCGGAAAAATAGGTATTTGAAGAAACTATTGCCGTCGTGTTATCTAAGTCTGCCCCCGTAGAGTGCGACAGGGACAGCTGCAGCTCAGACCAATTATATCACAATAAAAATTGACGAGATCGACGTTTCGTATTCCCCTTTTTTCTCCTAGAAAACTGAGCCGATTCAATTATTTATTACATTTAAATTTCCTTTTCCTATCATTTTCTTTTATTTCAAAAACTTTTCGAATTTTTCTGGCAGTCCTCTAATCACGGCGGTAAAAATTGGGCATTTTTTTAATTTTTGGAGTGTCAAATTTTCTTTACCAATAAGTTGCTGAAAAAAGCAAATAACAGAGACGTGTCTACAGCAGACCTTGATATTAAGAAAAAAAAAAATGATTGCTCTAGATACATTATTCAGGAAGAAAAAAGGGGAATACATTTGTATGGAGAATCGCGGGCCCTGTTCCCTCTTAAAAAAATGTAATTCTGTGCAACTTACGGTAGCCAGATGAACCTCATGACATGGTCAGTGTCGTTGCAAATGCTTATTATATCTCTGGACAGGGAATGCGTCGGCATGACCCGTATCGTCAAGTGTTCCACTGACAAGTAAACCTGTTTAAAAGATTTTTGTTACTGTTTTCTTTTCGCAATGTGTTTTGGCACCTTTGTGATTTGCCAACCAACGAAAATTCTTGTTGGAAACTTAAAGTTTTCAATACCTTCGGGTCCAAAGAATAATTTTGATGCTATTTCATATAAATATTTTTTTTTTACGTTTTGAAAGAAAAACAGCGACTGCTAAAAGAAACTCGTATTTCTTACCACTTCTCTCCTGTGAGCCTCTCTGATGACCCTTTCGATATAATATGGAATATCCAGCCTTGTCTCGATACAGTTTGGTAAACCTCCTTGTCCTCTCACTAAGATCTTAACGGTATCATAACCAAATGAACACAAGAATATCACCTGGGAAATAGAAAAAAAGGCGAAAACGTCAGGGTAGTCCGCGAAATTCAAATTTTCTTACGTTTTTTGTAATTTGCAGGTCAGTATCAGGTTGTATGTTGATATATAAATATGATGTATTGTAATCATGTAATCCTATTGAATGACTATTTCATGAAATTACATTTGAGGATTATGCTAACTTAAGGAGTTGTATGGCTGATTCTAATGATTATAATTCTGTCATCTGTCTATAAGCCATGTTTGTTACGGTCGCGAATTATGTTTTAATAAACATACAACCTAAAACTGACCTGCAATTTGCAAAAAACTAAAGAAATTTTGAATTTCGCGGGCTAGCTTAGCGCATCCCCTAAAAGAAATACAATCAGCCAAATGTACAGCATGTAAGGGGAGAATTGACCCAGCAGGAGATTACTCCCAAAATATACAAACAAATATTATATCTCTGTTATAACAGACACTTACGACAGATCATATCTGGGCTTTGGCTACTTTGATTACAGTATTCTATATATTTTTTTTACCTCGTAATCAATCATTTCCATAGGCATGAACGCAAACGGTATAGCTAGCTTCCCGAGGGGCGGCACTTCTGCAAAGAAGAGTAAACAGCGGATCACGGAATTAGGGGGGGCCGCAGTGTTACCGCGAAGCAAACGCCAAGTTGTGAACACATCTGTCGGATTGTAAAACCATACGATCTGAAATGTAATATGATTTTGCGTGTTAGCAAAAGTAACAATCTAGTTTCGCAAAGGCATTCTGTTGCTGAATTAGATGATTGACTTGGATTCTTCTCTCGTGTGGCGTAAGTTTTTTAGGTACTTGCATTCAACTTCCTTTCTTCCTATTCTAGACATATTTTTTTTTTCTGGAAGACCAGTTTATCTTAATGAAATACCAACACACCCTTATGACTGGATCCAAATTATTAATAGGCACACGACCACAGTCCAGTTGACCCAGGTACTCGTGATCTAAGGGACGGCGCAACGGCGTCAGTAAGCCCCTAGTGTTCAAAAAAGCATAAATATGCAAGTATATAAATATAGTTCTTTGGTTTGGCATCGTCATTACATAGCATAGTGTATTTAATCCTTTAATAGAGTAGTTGAACTTCAAATACAGGAGGTTAGGAGTTTCTGGCTGTAAAAAATATTTAATAAATCACTTTCTAACTCCTGCAGCGATAAAAAATGTTTGTAAATAAATATTTCAAGTTCAAGCTCAAAATAACAAGGAGATTACCGAAACTATTCCGCTAAGCGGATACAATTCCACCAGCGATCTGTGTACACAAGTGTGCCTCATTTCGTACAAGGAGGTTCCAATTTTGACCTCTATCATTTCACATTCGCATATCTTCTCTCTCCGAAGGTTCCATGGGACCGGTGCCTGGTACACACAACCCATTACAAATACCAGTTCGACATAGTCGTGCCGTATACATAAATCGGGAGCAAAAATGTTAACATTTAGCGGGGTATTTGGTCGACAGTCCGCGAAAGCTTGGTTTAGTCTGGAAATTATACATACATGATTAGCATTTCTGGTGTAATTAAGTTGGTATATTTAGGTACCCAATGTAATTTCGTTAAGTACACTAATTTTATTTTATGTTTTGGGTAGCTTAGGGACCTGCATAGTTTTTAAAGTCAGCTAGAATCTATGGAACCTCAATTTTGTATTTTTAAATTGAAGTTGCTAATTTCAGTCTTAGCACTAAAAACATTAATTCCGGCTATCGATACTTTTTTAAATAACTTGTAGGAATGTTAGGAAGTTTATTATTTTATGTATGGAAATAACATTCAAGGAAATACTGTAGCAAAAAAAGAAGAAAAATACCCACTACAAAATTTCATAATTTTTCAAGATCCACCGGCAGAAAACAAAAAAAATAACAACTCAAAACTACAAAAAATCGCGGAACATACATGGGGTATTTTTGGATATCCCTGGACATGAGGAATCAAATTTTTTTATGACCTCTTTTTGGTCCACCCTGTATATAACAGCACCCTAATTGTGTAATACACTAAAATCACAATCGGAGAGTTTTGAAGGATATTGCTAATCCATTGCTTCATAGGTTTGAAAACTTCGTCTGCTCACCAACGTAAATAACGCAATGGACGTGGGTGAACTGTCAAAATGAAACCCATTTTCATTATCTAGCACTGCATGGAAGCAGAATTGAAAAAAAATTGGTTTAGGAATTATGAGCGTCGTAACTTCCATATTTCAACATTAATTATGTAGTAAAAAAATTGGAAAATAGAAACCATACAGGTCAGGTCAGGTCAACCGTATAGACTATACGGTTGACCTGACCTGACCCGACCTATTGAATAAATTATCTCTATACTATAGAGATAATTTATTCAATAGTTCAAATAATTTTATTTTGAGTAAATACAGGATGCAGTTTTTCCACAAAATCTATATACCCAAAGGACTGTTCATGAAACATTACGCGCTCGTTTTCGTTATAAATTATAGTCTATTTCATTAAATAAATTAATTAATAAATAAATAAAAACTAGATTGATAAATAAATACTAAATAAATAATTAGCATGCATATTAGTCACGCCCACCAACGACTTCGAGCCGTCGACGAGACCCTTAATAGGCTATCACCAATGTACGAGTTTTTTTTAAGATTGTAGAATACGTAGTAGCAGTTTTATTTACTTTTGGGCACACGGGTTCAGCATGAGGCTTCTATGTCTGTTTATTGTCAATACGTACGAATTTTGCAACTGAGGTTGTGTTTACGGTTTGACCACATTATATATAGTAATTAGATTATCTGGCTGTATCCGCTGGTGAAAATGCACGACTTTCGTTTTTTGTAAGTTTATAACTAGATTATTTTTACTAAGCCAATCTATTACTGTTTTAAGAGTACCTACTATTCATTTCTTTGTCCTATGTCGTTTTACCGACGCATTTGTGGCTGTTTTTTCGTCCATAAATATAATGTCATTGGTTGATTCATTTGGCGAAGTAGGTCATTAATGTAAATGAAAAATAATTATGGCCCAAGGCCGCTGCCTTGCGGAACCCCACCAGCCCCGGATCTAGGCAAACCGAGGCCCATGCTCCGGTCGCCAACGCCAGGGGGCGCCAAATTCAAGCATGGCAGACAAGTGCACCACCCAGCGCACCGCAACTTTGCAATAAATGAGACGCGCAGCACTCATACACACACACATCTTTCTCTGCGGGTGTCGTCAAACGGTGTGAGCGGGTTGTAAGCTGCCGCAGTTGAATTCTACCAGGAACTCGATGAGCGCTTCTGTGGTCTAAGTCTATTGTTTTTGTTTTACGTTGCGTAGCGGGGGTGCCGGGCGTCCCGCACTTGCCGACGCCTGTATGTGCAAAGGCGACACGATTTCCTTTAATTTTTACCAGTTTTGGCGGCCCTGTTGGATTGGCGCATTTTCGATCGATAAAATTTAATTAATCCTACTATCCTACTAATATTATAAATGTGAAAATTTGTATGTTTGGATGTTTGTTACTCAATCACGCAAAAATGGCTGTGTACAGATTTGGAAGAACACACAGATAGTTTATAACCTGGATTAACACAGCGATACTTTTTATCCCGGTAGTACGTTCCCGTGGGACAATTTCCGACTTCCACGCGGGCGAAAGCTAGTTTGTTTATATGCCAAAATGTTCGAGCTCGCTACGCTAGTTCTTGCAGCCAGCAGCAGTAACTCCTAATTCTTAAAACAATTCTAATTCCATTCCATAAATCACTAAAAATCTAACTTATCTCGGGCAGAGTGCTAAAATGTTCGCGCTCGCTACGCTCGATTTTGCATTAAAATCAAAAATTGGATCGCACATCAGGTTAATAAGAGCAGGCTCGAAAAGTAACATTTTAGGTAATTCTAATATGCTATAATCTCACGACTTATTTCAAACCCTATCTATCCTGTCCTAGCATAATTAAAATACATATTCGACACGTATATACATATAAAAAAAAGGTTTTTGAAGAAACAAAAAGGATAGGCGGGGTGAGGCAGGAGGCAAGTTTTGCCCCGCCACAAAAAAAATTAGATCCGGGGCTGAACCCATAAATATTTAATTTCGCTTTTAGTTTTAGTACATATTCTCGATATTTCTGTGTATTGTTTTCGATCCGTGAGGTAAGATTTGATTAGGTTTAAGACGTTGTCTCTCTTATACCATAATCGTAAACTTTATTTAAGAGGATATCATGTTTTAGAAAATCGAATGCTTTTGTCATGTCTGTGAATATTTCTCTTATCTAAATTATTCATAATTACTTTTAAAATATCAAATATTGCCACATTGATATATTTATTTTCCCGAAAGCCCTTTTGTTCCTCGCATAGTACACTTCTGGACACATCTATTGGCCCACCTTAGAGTTTAGGTTTCGATGGCCCCTACCGAAATATTATTGCTAGATTGAACAAAAACTGTTGATGCAGTTTTAAACCTGATTCATTTTACCATCTTTTTCGATCGTATTGTTTTAAATTTGAATTCAGAATACCATACGACATGGAGCTACGCCTAACAAGTCGGATATGCGCCTTGTTAAAGGCAATTGATTTTTGAATAAAAAACATGTTTTATCAAATAAAGGTTTAATTTAATAACGCGTGTTGCCTCCGTGGGCATCTACCACAGCTCTCATACGATTAGGCATAGAGTTTATCAACCGCTCTATGAAATTATGAGGGATCATCTCCCATTCCTCTTCTATGGCAGTTTTCAACTCCTGCATCGTCTGGGCAACTGGCTGACGAGCCCCAACACGTCTTTTTAGCTCGTCCCACATGTGCTCAATGGGGTTCATGTCTGGGCTTCTGGCTGGCCAGTCCATAACTGTGATGTTCACATCCCGAAGATATTCCCTGACGATGCCGGCCGCATGGGCTCTTGCATTATCATGCATAAAAAGGAAATTTGGGCCCACATAGTCCGCGTATGGTATCACGTGAGGTTCTAAGCTCTCACGAATGTACCTTTCAGCATTTAATGTTGGCAGCCGTGGTCCTGTAACAACCTCAAGTTGAGTTTTGCCGCTCGCGGATATACCGCCCCAGACAGTCCATGAGCCACCGCCATAAGCAACCCTCTCTTCAAAGCAGCATTGTGCGAAACACTCTCCCTTACGTCGGTAGACCTTCTTCCTTCCATCATTGCCATGTAACACAATTTTAGACTCATCAGAAAAGAGTACACGGCTCCAATCTTGCTGTGTCCAATTTAAATGACTGCGTGCAAAATGAAGGCGCGCTGTTCGGTGGGCTCGCGTTAGTTTGGGCCCATTAGCTGGCTTGTGTGGTACCATATCGCGTTCTTTTAACCTTCTCCGAACAGTTCGAGCGCTCACAGATACTCCGTGGAAGTCGCGAAGTTGGTTTTGTATCTCAATGGAGGTAAGGTGACGATTTCTCAAGCTAGTCGTCACGATGAATCGATCCTGCCTTTCAGTTGTGACCCGAGATCGTGGCCTTCCTTGGCGACGAACAAAGCCGCCAGTCTCTAGGTACCTCCGATAAACATTTCGGACCGCAGATCGACTTAAATTAAGTTGAGCACTCACGTTTCTTTGGCTGTGTCCGGCCTGAATAAGTGCCACAGCTTGGGCGGCGACTTCAGGTGAAGTATCCATAGATTATTGATAGAACCTCACCTTAATGTTAAGAATAAGTAATGTTTGTTGCAAAACCAAAGATATCAATCACTTTTTCAAGAATTAAATCCAAGTAAACCAATAAAACCAAGTTTTCTTAGTATTCGATTGTTTGATATCAACAAACAGGCTCCAAATTGTCTTTTGTTTCTTTAAATTCTGTGTTCGAAATTCAAAAAAAGACTATTGAATGAAATTGTGAATGTGCCAGGTTCAAAACTGCATAAAAACTTTTTGCTCGACCTAATATAAAATTTTAGTTAGGACCAAACGAAACTGAAAATACAAGGTGGGCCAATAGATGTGTCCAGAAGTGTATATTATCTTTAGTTATAAATAGATTAATATATAATTTTTACAAATATTTTAGAAAGTACTGAAATTAAAGCTACTGCAATTTGGAATATCCTCCTTATTGTATTTTTTTTATAGTGGTTTTATAATAACAGTATTTAAATTATCAGAGAATAAACAGGATTTTTGAGTAAAGCTTACAATTTTACAAGTGCCTGTGAATATTTTTTTAACGTATTTCTATTATAACATTGTAGATGCTTTTCTGTATTTCCATAATACAAAGGAAAACATAAATCATATAATAAACGAAAGAGATTAATAACGTACTCCTCCACATTGACGATATTCCATACGCAGTGATTGCTCAAAATTACTGGGCATTTATTCGATAGCGTGCGCTTTACCTGAAAAATAAAAAAGACTGGATTTCACGGATTTTTTTAATATAAAGAAGGCATCACATCACATATGCATAGGCACAGTATTACAATCCATACAGTAGTGGCAATTAAGTCATTTAAGCAGTCAACGTATACTAGTACCGTCTTCCCTCCGCTCTTTTTTACCACTTATTGGATTACCTCGACCGTTTATTATCTCGTATGATCTTGTTCCATGTGCTACACATTACAAACACTGACCCCACATCTAGTTTTGTATTTTGCTCCAGATCTTCCACCTACATATGTTGACCAATTTACCCAACTCTTGCTCCCAGAGTACCTACGTCATCATCAATATTCTCCTGCCGTTATCCCAATTTATTTGTGGTCGGCGCAACATTTATTTTGTCTTCCGTTCTTCTCTACTCAGCCGGATGTTACGGTGTGTTAGGTGATATATTAGGTTGGGGAAAAAGTCTTTTCGCATTATAGTATGTATGAACTTGTAATAAAATCTCTTTGGCTATACTATGTGTATCTGGCTGGTTTTGGTATCATTGAAAGTTTAAATTTTAAAGAACATAATTCCAAATTCAAATTAGGAAAATGTGTGATTTTTATTTGTTTTTCGTACTGTCAAGATGAGTGAATCTAATGAAGAAATTCGATACATTTTAAAATTTTACTACAAAAAAGGTAAAAATGCAACGCAAGCCGCGAAAAAAATTTGCGATGTTTATGGACCTAGTGCAGTGTCTGTGAGAGTAGCACAAATTTGGTTTAAGCGTTTTCAATCCGGAAATTTTGATGTCAAAGATGCAAGTCGCTCAGGTCGCCCTATTACGGATAAAATGGATGCCATTTTTGAAAAAGTGGAGCAAGATCGGCATATTAGTAGTTACGACGTAGCTGAAGAACTGGGAATTGACCACAAAACAGTTTTGGCGCATTTGAAAAAAACTGGGTACACAAAAAAGCTCGATATTTGGGTACCTCACGAGCTCACTGAAAGAAACCTAATGAACCGTGTACTCATTTGTGATTCTTTATTACGACGTAATGAAACCGAACCATTTTTGAAGAAGCTGATAACTGGTGATGAAAAGTGGATCACGTACGACAAGAACGTGCGAAAAAGGTCGTGGTCAAAGGCCGGTCAGGCTTCACAGACTGTGGCAAAACCCGGGTTAACTCGCAACAAGGTGATGCTGTGTGTGTGGTGGGATTGGAAGGGCATTATTCATTATGAGCTGTTACCACCAGGCAGGACCATCGATTCTGAACTCTACTGCGAACAACTGATGAGATTAAAGCAAGAAGTTGAGAGAAAGCGGCCGGAATTAATCAACAGAAGGGGTGTGGTTTTTCATCATGATAACGCTAGACCTCACACATCTTTAGCCACTCAGCAAAAATTAAGAGAGTTTGGCTGGGAGGTGTTAATGCATCCGCCGTATAGTCCTGACCTTGCACCTTCAGATTTCCACCTGTTTCGGTCTCTTCAGAATTCTTTAGGCAGTGTCAGGTTAACATCACGGGAGGACTGCCAAAACCACTTGTCGCGGTATTTTGATCAGAAGTCCCAAAATTTCTATAGCAATGGGATCATGTCCCTACCTACAAGATGGCAAAAAGTTATCGAACAAAATGGTACCTACATACTTTAGTTAAATGTAAACATACTATGTTAAAAAATGTTTTGAATTTTCTTAAAAAATACGAAGAAACTTTTTCCCCAACCTATTATAACGTATCGTGTAATTTAATGCGAATTCTGCGTATGGACGGCATTACGAGCATTACATGTAACACTCGCGCTGTGTTGACGGCTTACAAACTCGACGCGAATGCTTATGTGTTCGACTGCGAGTGTTCACGCTCAAAACCGACAGTCGATAGATCAAGCGAGCGTAGACGGGAGGAAGGCACGGAAGGGACGCACCTTGATAGTAGGATAAATCCCGTCGTACCATATAATACAAATTCTCTTCTTTATCGGTTGTATCTCTTCAATTTCGCCGTGTTCCGTGCGAAAGAGGACGGTGTACTTGATTGACAGCTGTCGTGACCCTGCCCCATCGGGCGTCACCCTCATTCGCACCTCACAGTGATGTGATGGGCCTAAACAGTTCTGAGTGTGGAACAAGTAAACATTTTGATCATATCGAAATATTAAGTCAGTTGCATGTTGGTCAAATTCAAACTTAAACATGCATAAGTATTGGTCTTTAGAACTAGAACTCACCACTGAAGAATCGATTTCAAGTCTATCACCGCTGAAATCATCTCCCATGCCATCGATGATGTGGTACAACTTAGACGTGAAGAAACAAGAACCAGTGTTGTACAAAGTCACTGGGAACGTCAAGGTTTCTCCAACAACTATGTCATGGAGATTATTTTGTCTAGGCAATATCTGTAACATTATATTTTTTAACAATGCAAACAGTTCGGGTTTTCGACCCCAATAATATAAATGCAATAAGTACTAACCCTCAAATCCGGCAGTTCGGAAAATCCTGAAATGGCAATGAATACCTCAGATGGTTCTCCGACTGGCCTAAAAAAAGATGCTTTTTATATTCTTTGAATCACAATAATACTCCAATCTAATAGTGAATTGTCAAAAGCTTTTCACCTGCCATCGATCAAGCACACACATGATAATGTTATCGTGGTTTCATAGACTTTATCATGCATTTTGGGTAAGAACCACCAGTGATAATAAACTATCTCTTTGGGAGGCAGCACTATAGATCCACATTCATCTGCACCCAACCAATCAGCGCTACTTAAAACTCGTATGCTGAAAATAAAATAAAATTAACGGATGAGGATTACTCTGTTTCTTCCATACCTTAGTCCCAGTTCTATCTGGGGTCGGGTCTTCTTGTACAGCGGCGCCAGGACGCTCTGTCCCGAGCTGTCATTGGAGTTAGATTCTGCTCTTTCAATTCCCTTTCGATACTTGACCTCCATGTAGCGGAGGATGAGGATTACTATCATTAACATTTGAATATTTTAAGAAACGCACAATATTTTCTAAAGCTTTATTTTCCATATTGGTATGTTTTTGTGGGTTTAGTCCTAAAATCCACTATAGTATGTGTCGATCAAATCATGGGCCAAACCAAAACGGTAAAAAAACTAATGGATAGGAATACTTTACCCAATAAAAAATGAAATGTCTGTCGGTTTATAAAGTAGGGTTATGTTTTCGTGAAAAAAGGGTACCTACTTATCACGGACGAGTTTAAACTAGACAAGGACACATAGCGGCTCCTTTGAACAAAACCTTCGCGAACAGCGGACAGTCATCTTTAGATGGTCGTCACTCGCTCCAGTCATGCGATCTCTATGAAGGGTCTATACTTTGAATATGTGAGAAATATCAACAAACTGTATGTCCATCCTCGTCAGGTTGTGAAGATATGAGGTGCAGTAGTTAGTGCATCCAGTAATGGTAGGAGGGAACTCTAACATCGCGTGCATGCCCGGATGGTGACCGTGCGACATCACCTCCACTTGACTCATTTCTGCGTTACCCGTGAAGCTGATACGGGTCTGTTGGAAGTAGAAAAGTTTAACTACTTTCTCGTAACAGCATTATCTGTAATTTGGTGCACTACAATGAAGAGGAATCGTAGGAATAAGATGAATGATCCCATTCATAAAAAAATATATAACCGGTCTCACAAAACACTGCATCAAATGATGAACGAAAACTAATCAACTAACTTTTTGTACTTTGTTTATAATGAGATCCCAAGCTTCACAGTACTCTCCAAAACACTTTGGTTCTAAAGCCACCGATATTATTTGCCATCCACGGCTCGGAACAATTCCACAAATAGGCATTACCACGAAATTCCTGTAATAAAAGTAATGTTCTAGTCTGTATAAGGCGCCCCGAATATACTCGCGCGTAAAGCGCGCCAGCATTTGAATGGAAATATGGTTATACATAGGACTGGTTCTGCCTTATATATTTGCACCTAAAGCACTAGGCGCCTAAAGCACTAGGTCGTGGTGATGGGCGGGCGTTTTGTGGGGACTGTCTTATGTAATTTTGACGTTCGAAAAGTGCTGATTCTCAGCCTAGTTTGAATAAATGACTATTGAATTTTGACCTAAAACGCCTTATCTGCGCCAAGGTTTATGACTTATTATTATTTGTACAAAAACTAAGTAGGGATTTTGTTTCCAAAAAATTTAGGTAATATCACATATGTAGCAATAAATATTCTTACGTGCCATAAGGTGGATCAAACTTGAAATGCATAGGAACTTCAAACTTGTTCGACAGCATGAAATTAGTGAACGTCGTTCTTGTCGGTACTGTTGGTGGTAGAATTACCTACACAACACCAAATTGCTTAGAAATTAACTGGGATTCTGATTTCGCGTTGTAATATTTAAAAGATTATAATTATTACTAACGGGTGTAAAAAGACGCATAACGAAGCCGAGAATCACACATGAGAGGAAAATCTTCTTTAAAAGAGCGTGCAAAACTTATACTTACCCATTTTGGTAGGGTTGGCGCAGTATATACGTATTTTTTTAAATTTATAAATATAATTATTCCAAAACTAAGTAGGTAAGAAATGACTATTACCTCAGTAGGACAATCCCATTCAGTCGTCCATTCGGTGCAAGGCAGCCACGTGTTCCCTGTACAAGGAATACGGAACAATGTGTGTTTCAACTTTAGCTCCTGAGTAGTGTTGTTGAAGTTTTTGTATTGATAGTCCCCGCACATCAGGTAACCGTATACTTCGTTTTCTATCTTGGGCCTAGTAACATTCCAGCAGTTCATTTTTAAGAGGGTAGTCAGAAAGAATCCTACTACAGCAGTATTGGTTCTTACCTGAATCTAACGGTAAATAGTCTTGATTCATTATGAGGTATAATAGAAGCGATAGGGTCAACCAGAAATATGTTATCTGGATCTGAAAATTTTACTTTGTCTTTCATAACCTCAGAACAATTAAAAAACCAAGACATAGTGCTGTGAACAATAGTGAACCATGCCAAAACTACACCTCCGCTCTGTGCATACACGCTCACACGCACACATTTACAATCAAACTACACCTCACAAAGTGCACACGTGTTGACGAAACCGGCCTCACGTCGCTGCTGACCGCGCTATGTCTTGGTTTTTATTTGGTCTGAGGTCTTATCGAAGTTTTTAAAACATTTTTTTCCACATAGACCACAAGGTGGATACAATTTACAAGCCTTTGTTATAAAACTACATAAATTATGTGATAGGTGCTAGGGCCTGCTGCTAGTAGACCTACTTCAAAGATCTGCTGTATATACAGGCCACAGGAAAAATATTTTGTTATTGCAGTGAACTTTGTTTCAGTTTACCGACCGACGCCATGATAAGAAAAAAGTAGGTATAACTTTGGTTCCCTAAATATCTTGTTCACCTGTGTGTAGAACTAGGGCTTACAATTACGGTAGATTTTGTTTCCTGTAATATAACGATAACAGATATATTTTTACCGATAAACCGCTAAAACTGGTAAAGGATGTATTTTTTTAAATTCGTTTAGAATATAAAGTAAATAAACTGAAGTAGTCTAAAATGAGAAAAGGAATCAACAAACTTTGATGTAAACGTTATTATTTATTTTAAATCAAAGAAAACAAATTCTATTTACTTATAACAAAAATAAATATTTTATAAATCGGTAAATTACCGGTTTTGATTTGTTTTACCGGTAATTTATTAACCGTCAAAATGGCGGTTTACCGGTAAAAATTAAAACCGGTAAACCGGTATTGCAAGCCCTATGAACCAACTACGATTAGATAATAATGTTGAACGTATCATGTATGTAGATATATCAACGTTCGTTGAATTTCAAACTGTAGTTGACGCTGCATCCAACGGGAGCAGGCGTTTATCATGCAAGCCTGCCTGCATTGCACGCGTCAGACATAGTGCAGTGTGTGTGTGACATCTAGTGTCTTGTTATGTCATGCCATGTCATGTGTAGTGCCACTACAGTGTATATGTACAAACTCGACTTCTACAGTGAGTCCTCACTGTAGAAGTCATCAGTCAGTCAGAAAAGTAATCTAACTAGTTTTATGAAAATGTAAGCAACCTGGCATCCATTGAATATAGCCCTCTTGTTGTTCATGATTTGTAACACAAATAGTTTGCGATATATTCCTTGTGACATCCACAACACTTCCCGTGCCGAAGTCGAGATATCTCTCAAACACAGAAGCTGACGGTATATTGCTTAAACGGTTAAGACTATTCTCCATTAAATGGACGAAACGAGACTTATGCTTCCAATTCTTCTCAAAGACATGCTCTTGAATACAAAATAATGGATTTCCCGGTAATACTACCGTTGCAAACACGGTCAAGAATAAGGGTTCCTGGAATTACGCGTTAACTGCATTGACAATACAATAATAGCCGCAAATTAGACTCTTCACAATAGACGAGAAAATTGCACCGTTTTATTCTAACGAGTCACTTGGAGCTCACTTCCAACATCTAGGCAGGACTATGCGTCATTTTGGGCCCATCTCTCAACAGTGATGTAACTTATGCCATGTGAAAGCTTTTGGGGTATTATTTAAATTATACTATTGCAGCCAAGTCGAAATCGAGCGCGAACATGGTGTTTTGGAACATTTTCAATACTGAGAAACCATACAAAAAAATTCATAGCACACAGTACAACTCGGGAATCATCGCATTTCCGAATTTAAACGAATGCTAATTTCCATGTCCATCAATTATTAAATTGATCGTGTATAATTTGAATTCAGAACTAAGTACTTTATACGAAAATACTTAAGTTTCTAAACGTGCCAGCTGTGGACTGAATAAACAAGGAAATCTTGGGATGGCATACGTATTCAGTACAATAACATCAACACACAGCTAATGGGGTTGAAGCGATACTGTAGTGCCTCTAGAATGTTCGCGGAGGCGAGGTTGAACGCGTTCAAAGCAAAGAAAATAAATAAAAAAATAAAGAAAAATGCGTTTATTGGCATTACAAAAAATACACCTTAAAACTACAAAAACAGAAAATAAATTATTATAATGCCAAAAGGGTCTCGGCTCAGCATAATGTCATTCAGAAAAGCAGAATACATCATTCATGTCCAGAGTTGGTACGTGTAGAAACAGTATAGTTAAGGACCTTGCTGATAGGGTGTATCCTACCGCGACCTAAAAACGGTGGCTACAAATAGCCGCGTAGCCACCGTAAATTAAAATCAAAATAAAAATTAGAGTTAAAATTTGATTCTAATTTTTATTTTGATTTTAATTGTAATTTTGATTTTGTTATTTTTAATTTGTGTTTTTTTTTTTTTTATGGATCATGTGGTCTGCAATAAAGATATTTTTTATTTTTTGTTGTTGTTTTGTTTTGATTTCCGCGTGAACAATATACATATACTTATATTATGTAGAGCTATAAAACTATTTTCGTTTTTAACGACTTCAAAATAGGAGGTTCTGTATTTATAATAATATTTACTCCTTTTCAATATTATGTATAGTATACTACGGAAATTAATAAAAATATAAACACAATAAAATACTTATTCAACCGACTTCCAAAAAAGAGGAGGTCCTTATGTTCGACACCTCTATAGGTATAGGAAGATACATAGTATTTTTCGTCAAAATGAAAGACATCACGACGGCACGGTTGGCGCAGTGGTTAAGCGATTGACTGCTGCGCTGCATGTCGCGGGTTCGATTCCCGCACGGAACAAATATTTGTATGACCTACAATTAGTTGTTCCGGGTCTGGCCGTTTGTGTATGTGAGTTTATATGTTTGTAAACGCACCCACGACACAGGAGAAATTCATTCCTAGTGTGGGGCAACGTTTTTTTTTAAAAAAAACAAGCAATGATAGCCAAACAATCTACTATTAAATTTAAAAAATAACGTATCATTACGCTTGTAATCCTCTAACAGAAGGGCAGAGATGTATAAGACACTCAGGACTTTTCGCAAGTTAGGTATTTACTGATTCCCCACATAGACGTGGAATACATAACATCACACCAGTGGTGTCCGGAGGGGTAGGCAGAGGTAAGTACACCTCTATTATATACGAGCAGTTAATTACATAGATCGGGTACTGTATTTATTTTCTTCAAAATGAAGGAAGCCAGACAAAATGATTGCTGACTAATATAACATTATAGTAGAACTTCCGAAAGAGTGGGTCTTAAAATGAACATAGACAAAATGAAGCTTATGTCGAATGCCCATGTAACACCCACCCTCATGAAGATCGGAGACTACACTCCGAACTGGTGGACGATTATTTTTGAGACACTGTGGTATATGAGACGAGAGGATAGTATCCACGCTAACCTAACCTTTTTTTTTTTTTTGTTTACTGGGGGAATTCCTCATTGATGTCCTCCGCCCTGGGTAGAGCGGAGGGGTCTGGCAGACTCTTACTGACTAAAACCACCCCGGTGTTCCGTCTCACACTGCAACGCGGATCACGGGATCTAATGCGACTTCCGCGATCCCCGACTAGTGCCGGCCCGCCTCTGCCGGCCACCTCGAGTTAGGGGGGAGTGAGGTGTTAAACTCCCCCCTTACATCATAGAGAGGCGCGCGTGGAACACTACGCGCCACCCTCTCGGGTCCTAAGGAAGAGGGGGCGACGGATTACCCCAGATCCGTCGCCCCTGGACCCATTTAGGGGGGCTGGAAGAGGGCGTTATGCGTCCTCCGCCGACGCCCGGTGCGTCTGCTGCGAATCGGGTTAGCGGAAGCAATCTCCCGCTCCCTTTCCGCAGCCTCCTTCTGCGAACGGCGAACCTAGCCTAACCTAACCAAAAAGGGTACCTACCTACCCTACCCACCTAAATACCAACGGACGTATCTATCTAAATACCTCCGTACGTACCTACCTACCCTAACCTAACCTTTTTTGGATGTTTCAAAACACCATGTTCGCACTCGATTTTGACTTAGCTGCCATAGTATAAATTAAACAATACCCCAAAACCTTTCACATGGCATAAGTTTCATCACTGTTAAGAGTTGAGACTCCATACTTTGCCCATGGTGGTTGAAATTATTTTGAGTTACTTCTATATGATTGCGAAGTCGGTAGGAACTCTAATATACTTCACCTGATTGAGGACCAAACAAACTAATTCCGCAGTATATATTCCAAGAGCAATACCAGTGAATATGACTGTGGTAGTGATATTTTCGCATGCTCTGATGAGACCACAGTTACCTGTTGAAATCTGAAAGCACAGTTTTTAATCAAAGCATCTATTGAATTTTTATATGAATTAAAACAGTAATCAAATGATGTAGGTCCTACTTGAAAGCACCCCTGACCACAGGCTGGCATATACCACTGGTATGTCGTGTCCACTGATGATTTGTTTACTATGTTGATCACTTCTTTTCTTTGGTCTGATACATTTTTGCATATTCGAAACAATATTTTTCTTTTATCTAGTGATACTTTTGGACCTAAAATGAAAAGAAAACCTAGGTACAGACGCCAGCACATTAACGTACTACAATCTGTCAAGTTTCTATAATAGATTTTCAACTTTATCACTAAACCATAAGGTTCAAAGTTGATTGGGAAAATTTTACAGTTTCGGGTAGGTTGACCTGCTGGCGTCTGTACTACACAGTTTGCATATAAAGGTAACTGCACTTTATCTCTAGTTTCTGTCTGTTTAATTTTGTGATAGTCTGGGATTTTGTAGTACCTACTTAGGTACTTATACCTACATAGAAATTGAAAATTCAAACTTGATCTTCAAACGGCAACAAAGATCTTTAGATTTATTAAAGTTTGTGATTTTAGCAAAGACCAAATAATGTGGTTTGAACCAAAAATGAATCCGGCTTAGATGTACCGTACTATACTATACCTACCTACCTACCTACATTATAGCAAAAATACAGCTCACCATAACATTTCCCAGTAACGGTGAGCCTATAGTTGTTGCCACCGGTGTCATCCACAAGGAAATATTCAGTAAACGACTGCCCGACAATGTTGGGCTTGAACACAATCCTGATTCGGGCGCTGTCACCCGGATTCACAAAACTCGACGTAATGCACACTTTGAACACGCGGTCCACGCTGTTCAGAATATAAATGTTTGACACCCTGTATGTTAGGCTATTCTGTAATGTAAATAAATTGCCCTGTTGGTGGTGTAACAATGGTAAAAAATACAATTGGAAGCGCTCACTCTAACGTAATTTCATACCTCGGGTGCTTGTAAAACTTGTTAGTTACCCGCCCCTAAGATGACCTCTCATTTTTTGGTCAAGGACCTTCAGGTTTTGCTGCAGAAATGCAACAGTACATGTAACTGGATTGTAAAAATATTGTAAAATAAATAATTACTTGCAGAACTGAAATGTCTTTAGCGAATTTTGTAAGCAATCACTCTTTTCTTTCCAATTACACAGAGTACTTACCTTCCTAACTTCGAAAAAGCATCTAGTCCAGCGGGTTGGCGGTGTACCCTAAGTACCTTCTCTGCCACATTTAAATAGATACCAACATTATATTCACTTACCTCACTTGTATTTTCAATTGAAATAGATTTTTCTACAACGGTGTCTACGGGTACACATCCGAAATTTACTACTTTCACTTCAGAAAGACTTTCGTCTGAAGCATTTTCCAAATTCGGGTTACATTGCACTGCGGTGCTTGCCATTGTTTTATAGACAATCTTTTGTGAATAGAAAATAAAACCAGTTTCCTTTTGATTCGTTTCACATCAGTCAGAAATTCTGAAATATTATTCTAATTTATATTTTTTTATATTTAAATTTGCCGCTTTTCCATAGAGCATTAATCAAAATAGTACATGGCAAAGGCAATAGACCACTGTCAAGAGTTACCCATTGTTATCGCCAAAGGTTTTCGCAAATAAAGTACTTTGTTGGGTGTGTTGACCCACAGAGCTGTGTTGACCGGTGTGACTTTGTTCATTTCTTTATACTTTCTAAAAATAAATATTCTGTGGCATTGACGCTTCATTAACTTTTTAGTCGATTATTAGGGGAGAGTTGCCATGTTATACGGTAAAATTTATAATTCTTAATGGTTCGACTACTCTATTTTCAAGAATAAAAAAGTAACTGTCATTTACGGGTAAATATAAAAGAATTGTAGATGTTTCAATTTAGTCTCAATAATCTCACTATTTTATTAATTTCTTCCCAAATGTGAATTTATAATGAACATAAAAATAAGCATTCTATGCTTTATTAGCTTCCTCAAATATGTGATATAAGAAATTGGATTGCATTCAAATTAATCTGGATCTGCCATAAAAACTTGTAACCATAATAATTCTGGTTTGTGTAGTAACGAGACTAACAGCCATTCGGACACATCCTTCGAAACGACTACTTCCTGCTCGGGATCAGAGATGCGTTTATTCTATGTTAACCCAAAGTATAGTGAAGAATAATCTAAAATGGAATCGGGGACTGATTGGCTCTGTGATATTCTGCAAAATGTTCAACTTGAACAGTTTTATTTACCAATCAGAGATCAGTTGCAGGTAAATAATAATTTATATTGCAATTATTTTACACACGTTCTAGTTACTAACAGTATATCTTCTGTACTTTATTTTATATTCCTTAATAATACAATGTTGTGTACTTGTGTTGTGTATTTTCAAACAAACAAAATTTCTCATTATTTTTGTTTTTAGATAACAAGACTAGCACATTTTGACTATGTGCATGCTGAAGACCTTGAAAAGCTTGGCATCAGTAAGCCTGGGGTGCGCAGGTTATTTGATGCTGTCAGGAAAAAAAAGTTGCAGCTGTGGAACCGAAAGTTTTGGAACAAATTATTTGGTTCATCATCAAGCTCAGTTTCTAAAGAGAAAACTGACTTAGCAGTGAGAACACCACAGTCGGAATCAAGAACAACTTGTATTATACTGGAGAAGGATATCATGTGAGTACATGCTTAATAGACTACCATACCAAATTAATAATCTTAAAGAAAAACCCACTGTGTGGTTTTTCCTCATCCTATGCTTTATTGCTTCTATTAAACCTTAAGGAAATCTGCAACTTGGCCGATAGTGACCTTCGATTGACAATTCCAGTTAAGTTATCAGGTAAAATTTACCTGTTTCCTGACCAGGAATTGTAGTCATGATTTCAACTAAAAATAATTATGGAAATGTGTAAAATTTTGTCATATTTTTTCTCCCAATAATAAACTTTTCATTACTTACTTTAAAATTAAAATATGAATCTGGCCTTGCTGTGCATTGTTATGCTATAGGTGAGTTAAAAAAACGTAAACCTACTGGAATAAAGATATCAAATGTCAAATTTTAAATTACATGTTTTATAAAATAATAACTTGAATAATATATTATGCCTCAGAAATCACATTAAGCTGTTGGTCTCGGCTGTCACTTGTGGATCTTTGACAGTTGTTTCGGGTAGTTAAAAGTCCAATAGTCAGACAAAGTCTTACCAAGGGGTATTGTGTTACCCAGTAACTGGATTGTGGATATTAGGCCGTTGCTCTATGTAAAATTCTGGTATTCAACTGCATCCGGTAACACTGGAAGCCAACCCCAACATGGGAAAAGGCTAGGCAGAGTAAAGCCATTTTCCTCTCTCCTACTGTGCTGTGCCCGACAGGGTCCACAGTGATCATATCTTTGTAACACCTACCACACTATCTATGTACTATGTTATGGGGTTTGGCTTCCACACTTAGTCCATCAGGTGGCCATTGTGTGTGGGTCATTGCGGCCGTTTGGTGGTTATTCCAACCAGCCTACCTCCCTCCAAAAGTTAATTAAACCCCTGGTCTGTTCAGAACATCTGTGAAAGATCTGGGTGACGCCTGTGCATTAAAAGAGCATGTGCATGATGGTTTCCTCAGCCTCTATGCACGCCCTGCATAGAGGACTGTCCGTTATGCCTAATGTGTGGTGGTGTTTGTTTAGCGAGCAGTGTCTCGTGATGGTCCCTGTCACCATGCGCAGGCCGTTCCTGTCCAGGCGTAATAAACGCCTGGTTAGCCTGCTATCCAAGGATGGCATAGCTTCCTTGGACTGCCTGCAGTCCAGTGTCGAAGTCCACCAGTTCTCTACATTTGTGTGGGTGAACTCCTGTAGCCACCTGTGTAATTGGTTGAAGGGGATGGGTACGATAGGCTCAGGCTCACAGACTGCCGTGCTGGATCCTCATCTAGCAAGTTCGTCAATTGCGTCGTTAGCTAGCGATCCGCTGTGTTCTTTTATCCATTGCAGTGTCGCCGTGTTGCGGCTAGATACTTTTAATTGTTGTAGTGCATTGTGACATTCTACTATTCATCTATTTCATTCTAGTGTCAGCTTCGAGGTAATATGTTTTTTCCGTAAGGATTGGAGAACTGAGGCGCTGTCGGAGAGTATACGTATGTGGGTATCCGTAACCCTCCTGGCTTCTAGGGCGTGGACCACTTGTATGATGCCCACACGCTCCGCCTGATAGACGGTGTTGAACATTCCCAACAGGCTGGATATATTTATGTTGAAGTTGTTTGAGAAGACTCGCGACTGCCATCATTGGCTTTCATTTGATCGCATCTTCCTTTATATTTTTTTTTTTAAACTAGCCTATCATTTAAACTCACATACACAAACAAAACAGCAAATGAACAGAATTTGAACATGTTCTGTTCAAATTCTGTTCATTTGCAATTGTGCTCAATTTGTGTGCATAACTCTGGAGTCTATGCTTAGGGTTCCTAATAAATGGAGCCTAAAGGCGGCCAGCGCCGCCTCCTCCCGCACGATGAGGTGCAGAGGCGGCAGTCCCAGCAGTGCCTGTAGGGCAGCAGTGGGTGTAGCTCTCATACTGCTAGTGATTGCAACACAAGCGAACCGCTGCAGTTTTTCAAGATCTCTTTGGGCTGTGCTCAGGTCTGTCCTGGGCCACCAGACCAGTGAGCTGTACATGATAATTGGTTGGATGACTGGTGTATAACCAGTGGGTGACTTTGGGGCTGATCCACCAATTCCTGGCAAGCAGTCGCTTGCACTGCCACAGGGATATGCTGGCTTTCGTAGTGATATAGTTCGTGTGTTTTGCCCAGTTCAGTTGTTTGTCCAAAAAGATGCCCAGGTATTTGGTTTCAGTTGAGGGGCTAGGTAGGGTTGTTCCAAAGAATCTTGGTAGTTGTAGTGTCGTCAGTTTTCTCTTTTTTGTGAAGAGAATCAGTTCGGTTTTTGTAGGGTTCACTGATTTGGTGCCATTCCTTTACTATTTTCAGGGCTTGACGCATGAGGTTGCATAGTTTTTCCGTTTATTATTATGGTTATGTCATCGGCGTAGCCTACGGTGAAATAACCTTGTCGTTGAGTGATTTGATGAGGCTGCCTACTACCAGGTTCCATAGAAGCGGCGAGAGGACGCTCCCTTGCGGGCAGCCCTTAACAACGATGGCCCCCGTAGTGTCATTTACTGTGACTTGTACAGCTCTCAGTTTGAGTATGTTGGTGATCCAGCCACTCAGGGTCAAGTCTATGCTGTGTTTGTCGAGGGCCATGTTTATACTGTTGAACATGATTTTGTCAACAGCGTCCTCGAATGTCGACTATCCGACATCAACCATCGGGCAGTTGCCCGCCAGACACAACACCAGTCCGGTCGGAGGATCCTCCCTTTTCTTTAGAGGATGAGTGAACTTTACACCCTGATCCTCATACCTCTAAAATAGGATCTTCCTTACCCTTGCGGCTTCATTATTTGTCTCGATGGATTTTTACCTCTCTTCTGGAGTTTGGTGCATCGCTGCCCCAGAGCGGATGGTGGGCGTTCGAGTCGGTGCAGATAATCAGGTCCAAATTGGCGCGCTCGCAGTGCTGTACCAGGTCGGCCATCTCTTTTGGCGGGCAGTCTGTGCTCTCGCTTGTCATGTATACCAAGGCCGCAACATCTGGAACGCTACCTTCGGTTTGTCAGGTCTCTGGAACAGAATTGGGTGAGTGGTGTGATAGGAATTTCTTTGAGTATGAAGACGCAAGTTCTTGGTTTGTCTGATGTGTGAGTGTTGAGAATTATCTTACCTCCGATGTTACCGAAGCAACATATTCTATTATTCCTGATCCACGGCTCTTGGATCAGTGTAATCGTTCGGGCCTTCACCTCCAGTGCCCTGCCTAAGCTAGCCGTGGCAGTCTGGCTATGTTGGAGGTTGGTTTGGATGATGTTAAGGGGCGGTGACGGAGGTGGAGTGAAGTTAGTCGGAGATGGATCCATCGGACAGTCTCTCCTTCTCCTCAACTCTCTACTGGTCGTCGAGTCGATCGCCCGGCGACGAGGCGCAAAGTTGCTCGTTCCAGCCAGGTGATGCGGGCGGTATAGTGTCGACGTCGTCGGCCATTGTCGCTGGGGCCTTGACCTCCTCGAGTTGGGCAATGTCCGTGTCGCTCGTCTGTGTCATCGTCGGTACTGTAGTGTTCCCGTCTGTGCTGTCGGTTTGGGTGACAGAGGGTCGGGTCGTGGGTCAGAAGCGTACGTATTTGAAAGAAAATAAAGAAAGAAAAATAGGTTTATTTCTCACAGAAACACGTGCATACAAAAAATCAACAATATAAACATAACAGAAATATTCGGCAGCTGCACGTCATGACTGTGACAAGAAGGCTTCCACTCAGCATAATTCTGTGCTATGAGGGACCCACAGCACAGCGCTGATTTTCAGTGGTCACCCGAAAAATACGTACGGAAATCAACTCAGTAAATAAATATGAATAAATCCAGTGTAAAAATGTTAATAAATACGAGTACAGTGTGTAAATATTGACGTACGTACGATATCCGTCGCTCTCGTACCAGGACCTATTCAGCTTCCTTCTGTGGCAGCCTTAGGGCTGACCCTAAGGCTGCTACAGAAGGAAGCTACAGGGCAACTACCCTCCTTGCCCTGTACAACGACCGCCTGGTAATGTCGTACCAAGTATTCTGACGGGTCAGAATACTCTGGAGCTTGGCCACGTCACCTCTGTAACGAGGGACGAAAACCGAGGCTCGGACACGGGTGGGTACGTCGGTCTGTTTCATTACTGTCAGAGTTTGGTCATTGTCTGGGAGTTTGATTTTGGGCACATTCTGGGTTAGCCAGGTCAGAGCGTTGTCATCTTCACACTACATCTGCACTGTGCTTTCCGCTACCCGTGGGTATCCGCGGTGTCGACGAGTCTGTGTCCATCACTAGGTTTTCTAGGTCAGTCTTGATGTGCTCGGCCAGCCGCGCAGGAATATCTTTCGTGGCCCACGCATAAGTTCTCTGTCCCCCTTGAGCGGAGTTGACCCTCACAAGCTTGGCGTCCCCCTGAAGCGCACTTGGCGAAGCCATGTCGTCAGGGTGCTCCCTTTTCGCCGGCCCTTTACCGCTCGGATCAGGCTGCGGCTTGAAGGTCTAGGGTCGGTCGAGGGTTCTATCGGCTAAGATTATTCAGCGGGCATACTTCATCCACTTCAACTGGGAGAGTGGTAGAGCTGCCAGGTCTGGCATCCTTCCCCGTATCTGTCTGTATGTGCCCGTCTGGTCATTGTCTGGGTAACTGGTGCTGCTCCGCACAATACTCTGTTGCCAGAGGCTCGTGGGAGGCGTACTCCGTGTAGTGGGTATCGGCGCGTGGGTCGCAGCCGGAGTTGTGTTTGAAGGCGCGTTAGTGCATGGCTACACGATGCCGTAGCCGCACCGCCACCGCGCCGTCGCGGCGCTGCGTAACCATGCAGACTGAGCCGCCAACGCGCCGTCGCCGCGTGATTCTGCCATATCACTCAATGCGCAGAGGCGCACAGTTGTCTGAAAATCGAACTCCATACTCATATAAACTTAGTCAGGAATTTAAAAAAAAAATTGTGACGTCTCTGGTATACCTGAGTTACTCATTTGTTAACCACCGTAATTATGGTTGAGTTATAATTAGATACTAATGACATGAGCATTAATGGAATGCACCTTTGGGTGCCGCTTTGCACGTAGCAATTTTACTTAAAATATATTGGTATGCAGAACATTGTGGAAGATGGCTTTGGATTCTCCCATACTTTTTTTCGCGAAAAACTAATCGCAGAGGCACAAAAGAGCAAATAAAAATACTAGAATCGTCTTCGTCTGCCATAGTTTTCTTATGCAAACTTTGCGGAGGGTCATCTTTTCCCTCACGACCTCATGCCATTTTATATATTCTGTTGCAGCCAGGTCTCATACCTTTTTATAAATGTACATTTGTTCCTTTACAAACACACATGAGTCTGACAGAAATGTTTCAATTCCTTCTTTTCATTTTACATCGTTCAAACGAAGATAAGGATTACCTTTATTTTATTGAAAACAATAAAAATCGTGCATACTCTTTTTTTTAAAACATAGACAGGAAATTAATTCGATAATTGTTTTTAATTTTAGTTGTACTTAAGTAATGGTCCGAATGCCGGGACATTAGTCCCGAAAGAAATATTTTGTCGTAAGGCGTTTCCACTTTGTTTCTGTTCTTTTTCGAACTGTAGGTAATTTGTCTCACCTATTTCCGATCACTGGTCATAAGTTAGCGCGCATAAGTGCTGAGAGCTACTGATAAAATTAAGCTCAAACGTCCTATTTTTATACAACTACCCTCATTAACGTTCGCTATTCTTTAATTAGGTGCCTATATTACAGACATTATAGGCCCCGCTAGAGGTTAACTGGTAATGCTCACGTCATTAGTATCTAATTGTAACTCGACGGTGATTAACAAATGAGTTACTTCGTTCTTGGAATTCATTTTGTAAAAAATGTACATATTTAATCAATATCTTTTTTAATTATTCTCATCATAAAAGTCATTAGCAGGCTATTAACTAACGATAGTATAAGTAAATCGATCAGCAACTTCATTTAACCACGTCAAAGATTTGAAAAATTCAAAATTACTAAAATTTGTTACGCGCAAAGCGGCACCCATAGAGGTGCATGAAATGGATGTCATTGATCGCCGTGTATGGTACAATAACTTGTGTGAGCACCAGATCTTCAGTTCCATTCAATTAAAAAAAAAAAATACTTTAAGTGTTTTCTCCCATACAAAAAAAAACAAAACTTTTTTTTCTCACGCTTGGAACTCCTTATACCATCCATACGTTAATATGACGTAAAGGGACCAGAGACATTACATTTTTTTTTCTTTTTAATTCCTGACTAAGTTTCTATGAGTATGGAGCTCGATTTTAAGACCACGCTGCAGCAGCGGGGTGGCGACCTTGCATATACACAAATAGGCGCCACGGCGGCGTGGTGGCGGCGCGGCGACGGCGTCGTGTCGCCGTGCACTTAGTCGCAGCCGAGGTCGGGTTTATGGGCGTGCAGCCTGTGTTGCGGCAAGCTAAGTCAGCAGGCATCAAGGTGTCCATACTGCAGCTTGATGCCCCCCCCCACCACCACCTGGGTAGTCACTCTCTGCATGTTCATGGTGTGGGGAGGGCTTTTTTGGAATCGAGGTTACCCTTCCTCTGGGACCAACGGGAGTAAAGGAATAGGAGGGAAGGTATTTGGTAGATGGAGGGTGTGGGTTCCTTGGAGATCCCTAGGCCTGGGAGTTGGCCTAGGGATTTAGGATTAACGGGATATGTATGTATAGGGAGGGATGGCTTGGTCAGGTGAAGGGTTCATACGAAGGGGTTT
This sequence comes from Xanthia icteritia, assembly GCA_949128155.2. NCBI lineage: Eukaryota > Metazoa > Arthropoda > Insecta > Lepidoptera > Noctuidae > Xanthia > Xanthia icteritia. The sequence goes on from OX421941.2 coordinate 15,476,780, forward strand.
AAGGGTTACCCTAAGCCTGGGATTTGGCTTTCGGGAACTTCTCTTGTCCGGGATCTCTTTGGGAGATGCTCTGAGTGCGGGATCACCACCTAAGGGTCAATGTAACCGTCAGTGGTCGGTCCCGCAGCCGGAGTTGGCTATCCGCAACCTTTCTTTGCTTTTTTTCTTTGCTTGCAACCGAGCGGGTGGGAACCCGCTCGGTTGCAAGCAAAGAAGTGCCTGGCAGTCTGGGTCGCCACACCACGGATGTACGTATACATTCGCGTTGGAGCAATCCAGCCTCCCCCGAGTTTACATTGTGGAATGCAATCAATTTCAGAATTACAATGGTTAAATAAGGAAAATGATCTACCAAGAAACAGAAATTGTTGTACTTACTGTGTGTGGTGTAAGACATGATGTATCTGATTGACAAACTTCTTTTCAGATTACACAGTGAGTTAGGCAATGGGTCATTTGGAGTTGTCAAACGTGGAGAATGGAGGGTGTCTGAACACCCATCTCAAACAGTTCCTGTAGCTGTTAAGGTGTTAAAGGCAGACGCATTCTCACAACCGGGCATCTATGATGACTTCAGAAGAGAAGTAGAAGCCATGCACAGCTTAAAACACCCCAACCTCATCAAACTACATGGTGTTGTGTTCCATCCATTGATGATGGTTTGTGAACTAGCAGCTATGGGAGCGTTACTAGATTATATTGTAGCACAGAATGGCAAAGTGTCTCTGAGCTACATTTACAAGTGGTCAGAGCAAGTGGCTTCAGGCATGGCTCATTTGGAAAAGCATCGGTTCTTGCACAGAGATCTAGCTTGCAGGAATATTTTACTGTCTACTTTGGAATTGGTGAGTGAATCTTTTCATTCAATTTTAATTTAGTTTGTATACTCTTAATACAATTTGGTCTAATGCTTATGTTGTATGTTTTAAGAGGTGACTAAATTACAGTTTTCCATGGGATGGGCAGATGCATATCCTGTGGTTATCATTCTGCTATCTCCAATACTATTTGTGTGATTAGGTGACTACTGTACCGTACCGTACTGTTTATTTTGTATATTATTCACTGTTTGAACTATGTGGGTTTGGCAGTGATATTTGAGAAACTGTTGTCATATTAAATAAAGACGGAAATAAATTAAAAAAAGAAATTTCATTGTAAGAATTGTTGAAAAAACTATACATGAACTTTTTGTGCCATTCTTCTTTATAAGAATCACACTTTTTAAAGAGTTTTGTGCCCTGTCAGGGCACAAAACTCTTTAAAAAGTGTGATTCCTTGAAACTTGAAAGTGGTGAAGTTAAAGGTGTACTTATTAGATAAAATAAAGGTATGGATTTTGATTTTAACGTTTTGCTATGCATTATGTTCGATAAATAATTGATTTCAGGCTTTAGAATATCATTGTTCTCTTAAACCAGGTAAAAATAGGCGACTTCGGTCTGATGCGCGCCCTGCCGGACGCGGACGACTGCTACGTGATGAGCGAGGGGCGGCGCGTGCCGTTCCCCTGGTGTGCGCCGGAGTCGCTGCGCAGCCGGCAGTTCTCACACGCTTCGGACGTGTGGATGTTCGCTGTTGCGCTCTGGGAGATGTACACCTTCGGAGAGGAACCTTGGATAGGTAACCGTAACACATGCCTCAATAATATGTTTTTAATTTTTATTGAGAGCTTTTGTTTTACCACATTCTCTCTTATGTCTCTATAGTAATCGATGATGCGGTCGACTAATCGGCGTTCGCAATTTAGTTGCCAAACATGTAAACAAACTCGAGTTTTAGGAAAAACAACTGTAATGCGTACATACAAGGCTTAGTTTGCGCTACAAATTCATATTTTTTTATGACTTTTCAACTGTTTTAGTCAGTCTAAAATAAACTTTATTAACACTGATATAAAGTTGATGTTCGTTTAAATGGAAATAACATAAATTGGAAACAAGGATTTGAATAGACCATAGTGCACGCATGCCTAGAAATAACCTATCCACTAAGTAAACTTAAAAATGGGGGTTAAATGTCCTCTTTATTGCCGTTGTTTGCATCTTCCTCACACACGTTCTTTAAGAGTGAAAGGTGAATACGTGTAATAAAAGAGTCACCACTCCAATACTTCTTCAAATTATCATATTTTTTATGCAAATTAACGACGCCATTGTTCTTCAAAACAATAAAAAAATCGATCAGTGTTTATTGGCGAACATATTTTATCATTTATTTACTACCAATTAAATTGAGGTGTTATTCATACATAATGTACTTGACCTCCTTCAGGTTTAAACGGTTCAGAGATACTGCGGCTAATAATGCGTGAAGGTCAGAGGCTGTCTGCGCCCAACGCGTGTCCCCCGGACGTGTACATGTTGATGATGCAGTGTTGGGACCTGAACCCTAAGGAGCGGCCAACGTTCGCCGGCATACAGCGGTACATCGAGACCAATAAGTTCGAAACTGCTATTGCGGCACTTAGGTAAGCAAATGTTGTAATTTTATATGACCTTCTTGTTAGAAATCATTTTGTGTTGCCGAATCGGGGGTTGTTAGCGTGCTTGCCAAGTGTGAAGTCTTGGGTTAGATGCCTAGGTTAGGCAAAGTGTTATTCAGTTTTTATGCTAACACGCCACTCGTTAAAATGTTTGTTTACCTCATTAGGAAATACTGGTTCAATTTATAATTTACAATATTATACGCCAGAAAACTTTTCACTTAAAGAAAAGTCGTGTCCTTTAATTAAGTTACATCATTTGAATTGTAACAATAACACTTTTTTATTGCCTCAACAAGTCATACCCAAATGTCCTTTCTTTGGTATTGTTCGTCGAGTTGAGCTCCTTAAGTTCTGAGTTGAGCTCCACGATTACTGACAAATGCTTGCACTGACAGGACAGGTCCACTCAAATCTGTGTGGTTCTTTTCTCAAAAGACCATTTCAGACACTAATCTACATGGTCCTCATATGGCCTGACCAAGATTATGTCTGGACTTTAAAAGAGACTGTGACTTCTGAGTTTGTTTCGGCCTTTCTTCTCAGAGTAGTCAGATAGGAAACGCCGAACTCATCTAGCTAAGTTTTTTTTTTTTAAGATGACTTGAAAAAGTGATTCCAATAATATTTACAGAATAAACAATTCATTTCATTTCATGGTATCGGTTCTCACATAAACAGATGTCATCTAAAATAATAGATTGTTTACAAATTATTCTTCCCTGTGACAGTTACCGGCGGCCGAGTAAGATGACCATCGATGCGGGTGACCCCATTATATTGATAGACAAGCGACCCGAGTTGCACTGGTGGAAGGGACAGAACCAACGCACCTTAGAAGTTGGACTCTTTCCATGGTAAAGTCATTTTAAACGTGATAATAAAAATAAGCAACTACTATTTAGTAACTATTCTCTAAGATATAAAAGTATTTTTCTTTATTTTTAGCACCTTGGTAACTGCATTAAAAAGTAGTAAAAACAATCAAGCAGTTAAGAAATCTCAAATGTTATCTCCAGTACATAGAGGTAAGTGTATTTTTGTTTTAAAGATCTTTCTATTGTCAACAATACAAGAATAGAATATATGTTTTCTTCAATGGTATTCAATAGAAACTATGCCTTTGTCATTGAGCTAGTTGAATTAGCTTGCATAATCCCATTTCCAGTAACGTCTTGTCAGGCGAATCGAAAAAAGTACCAACGACGAAACAAAAAAAAACTATCAGCCTAGCCTTTTCCCAACTATGTTGGGGTCGGCTTCCAGTCTAACTGAATGCAGCTGAATACCAGTATTTTACATGGAGCGACTGCCTATCTGACCTCCACAACCCAGTAACTGGGAAATACGATATCCCTTGGTAAGACTGGTTGTCAGACTTTCAGGCTTCTGACGACCCGTAACGACTGTCAAAGATCCATGAATGATAGCTTGGACCAATGTCTTAACGTGCTTTCCGAGGTACGCGCAACTAACGAAAAAAACAAACAAACCTAATTTGCATGAAAACAGACTGTTCCTTAAACTTGGTGCAACATAACAAATTAGCACACGCCTCGGTTCAGTACAAACAACCATGAGTCGCCAAAACATCTCTTAATTAAATTCTAGCAGCAATTTGCTCTAAACTAACTTAATTAAATGTAAAACTTTAACGTCTTCATTAGCCATATTAATAAACGCGTTCACTTTTATGATACGTGCGCGTAATTGTGGCGTTCCTCCTACACTTTTACTTTTGCGGAGGAAAGTAAAACTATAGCACAGTTGGTCTACGAAACATACCGCATGATATAATTGCGTATTGTTCGGCAACGGCGGTGATTAGAATCATCGCGTTATATTGCGCTGAAGAGTAACGACATGCTTGATATTTCATTGTTTGCACACAGTTTAATACAGATGGTTCACTTCGCAAAATCATTTGAATAAAAAGTGACTCTTGCTACGACACAATAAAGTGTAATTCAAGTCGCACAGAACTCTTCTGACTACGTTACGCTCACTGAACTGACAAGACCAACCCGCCGCGTACTTGTAGTTTCATACCTAACATGCGGAGTGCGCCTTCTGTACAATTCTGTGGTTTGATGAGAAAATTTGTACTGATTAGTTTGTATAATATTGATATGCCTTATTGAGGGTTCTGAAATCAACTAAACTTAATTGTAAACTTGGAAAATAGATTACTGCTAAAAGACTAGTTGATTCTCAAAACATTTTCTACCTTCAACGTCTAGAGGGAGTGGAAAAGCCGTGATGGTCTTTTTTTTAAGCTTTGCGAATCAAACACGTTAAGCTTGCAAACAGTTGAGCTTGTGTAAATGTTCATATCTGTGGCATCAAGTCCTGTACATACTTGAAATTGAATTGTACAAAAAGAAATACTTACAAATATTTAGATATCTGAATGAATATGATTCACAATAATATGGTTATTAAAATAATATATGCATACATGTTGCATTGCTCTAGAAATCGTATTATGTACATTGTAGGAGCATATTTATAAAGTTTGCGACGTAATATTGTCGTGTGAGACGCACTTAGCATTGAAAAACGCTAATCTATGACTAAATGAATATTTTATCGCCTATGAGTAACGAAGTCTGTATGGTTAGCACAAACATGTCGCACCTGGACATGTTACAGTTTGGTTTGTGAATATTGATTGTTAAAAACGTGATGTAGGTATGTTTGTTTCGTATCTTGAGTCAAGTCTACATTAAATGCACGGAATTTTGATATTATTTTGATAGCTATATCGCGCACACCTACCGTGACCTACCGTTATCCTTAGCATGAAATGAGTCACAGAATCATAGTCTTTATTGGTATGCCAATAAAGACTATGATTCTGTGACTCATTTATTTTGTGAATCCGGTGTATGCACCGGATTCAACACAAACTCAATTTAAAGTATGTAAAACATTGAAATGTGATCTTTTTATGGTTTGACGTCAGAGTACGACGACGCTTCGGCAATGGGTCGTTGAACTATGGTCATTTAAATTTGGAAACGTTATTTTATGTCGCACAGTATAACGCTAAAATTTCAATGGTTTTTTTTTTTAAAGTCGAGTTGCTACGTCATTCATAAAACATAAATCTAAATTCTTAAATCGTCTCAACATTTCCAGCCCAATCAGCCTCCAATACATCTCTACCTACTAACGGCGTGTCTGACGACATAGCCGTGGTCCTGCGCAAGCGCCGTACGATCGAGTCTACTCAGCCGACGACCACGCGCGGTGGGAACACTGGCAGCAAACATTTCAACTATAACAAGCTCACCAACGATCGAGTAGCAACACTGGCCAAGGAACGGGCTAGATACACCAGGGAAGCCCATTCTAAGAGTTTGAATCAAGGTAAGAATGAGAAAGGGAAATAATTACCGAAAGGAATTACGACTGCTGAAGTGCTGATCTGAGTTCAATCCCCAGGGGCATAAAAAATATTATTACCATGAATACATGAGGGGTGCTACACTTGTTTGGGTCGACATGATTCAGCACAGCCGGGCGGCAAAATCTAATATGTAATCTAATATTTTTACACCCGAAAAAGTGTGTAGCATGCCTAACGGTTTTGTGCGGTACATTTAACTATAAACCTTTATTAATTAACAAACATACCTAAGTATCACACAGCTAGGCTAGTGTAAAGCATAGCTACATAGGCAAGTAAATTATTCCTATCAGGGGCCGTATTATGACGTATTAATGCCACCATTATTCCAGTGTGAGTGAGAGACTGAGCTACACAAGGCCGCTAGCACCATCCATTTTTCGCAGTGGAATAATAATGGCATTAATACTTCATAATAAGGCCCCTGGTCAGACAAACACAACAATAAACATTTCAGTAGCAGCCCAGTGCCTGAACTTAGCACAATTAATAGCGTTAGACTCATCTCTTGTAGCATTGGATAACATAACTAGCGAAATGTGGATGTGCGCACTCTTTGCCAATGCTTTCGGGAAATATAAGCATGATGTTGTTTGTTTTATAATACACTAGCTATTGAATTCGCGATTTCAACTATGTTCCAAATTTCATCGAAATCCGTTCAGCCGTTAAGTCATGAAAGTGTAACAGACAGACAGAGTTGCTTTCGCATTTACAATATGTATATTAAGTATGAATTGGATATATAATAATTATAATATAAACTGTAATTAGGTATTGTATAGACAGTTCGTAAAATATCTGTTCTTACCTACGTCTCATATGACGTCACGAGGCGTTAACTGTAAGGTCAACTTGGCAGTTTATTGTGATATGTGACCGTGCTAAAGGGTAATCGCTGTGGATCACGAAGTTATACGCGGCGTATCTCTCGGATTTCTCGCACTGTATCAGTCTGGTAGAAGGTTTCATGAGGAAACATTGTGTTCTATACGTACAATATTGTGGGCGGAGGCGTAAATTATACTGATAAGGTAATCAGTGACTAAATATTGTTGTGATTCCATAAGCTTATTGTTGTGCTAACACATTATACTAATGAAGAACGAAGATAAAACTTAATTCGAAGTTTAAATAGACTGAAAAGTGTGTGTAGTCTCTGTTGTAAAGGGCGACGAAGGAATATCGTGACTTTGTGCTACCCACGTACACTTTATTTATCGAGATAAAATAAAAATAAGCAGTGGAAGTCTGCTGTAAATAAACAACATACCCTGTGGGCCATACTAATTCGAATAACAGTTTAATTATTAGTTTTTTGTTCTTTTTCAGTAAAAGAAGACATACTGATCGATTTGGATCTCCCACCTGCCACAAGATTGAGTACACCTGTCAAAAAGTCTTCACCAAACGGTCAGAATGTTGTGTCCATACTCGATGAGCCAATAGATGTACCGGAAATTGGTAAGTGTGGAAAGTACTTAATATTTTTTTTTTCTACTTAATGTAAATAATACTAGAATAGAAATAAATAAACTGGGTCTATCAGAAGTTTGGTCAGTTCAGCAGTCAAGCTAATTTGTAATAGATCAGCAAGTCTGCCAAGCGTCAAATCGTTACCCATCGAAATCGTGTGACGAAGTGAATTAATAGATAGTATCAAAATGATTGTGCAGTGTTAAATAAAAACGTCAGATAATATTGTGATGACTACAGTATTATTTGACAACATAGTAATATTCTGTTGTTTTTCTTTTATAATACTTAGTTTTTCCGTTCTTACAGGACTCGACAGCGACTGGGGTGAGCAGAGCATAGAGAGCTTACCAGGACTAGCAAGCTACAGTATCCAAAACTACTCAAATCTCTATGGCGCTAAGTCTTTGGACAATCTATCGAGTCCCCACCACATGAGTACATCGCAGGCAGCCGCCACACAACCAGACCCTTTCGACACGTCGCAGTTCTGGCCTAGTACCAATTCAACTAGATCTAATTACGAAATATCTATAAACGAATCTCAAATAAGCCAACAATCACAAGAATTTCACAGATACTCTAGTAACAACCACTCGGCGTCCACCAATGCGGACGTTTCTTATAATTATAATAACACACCATCAACAAGTACTGCACCAAACCATAATAATATTTACGGAAACCTACCGTTATCTTACGCAATGAATAATGCTCTCTCAATGGAAAGAAATGTGGTACCGAGTGTATCGGCATCACTAGCAGAAATGTCGCTGGACGACAGAATTTCGGAATCTCTCAATCTTAGATCTAAAAGCAATAACAGTGATTATCCTTATGGTGACCCTACGTACAATGCACCATCGACCTCAGCTGCAGCTGCAAATAATGGGACAGGAGATAAAAAGTATAACGACATTCCTCTATACAAGAACTACGACATCACTCCAGTTCAACAGCAGTTTATATTAGAAACAAAAGACTATTACACGAAGTTGTCGACGCCTTTGAAAGCCAACACGAGCAATGATTACGAGAAGAACATCTACGTGCCCAAGTATGAGGAAGAAGGTGAAAAGTTACGGAACTTCAGCGATTGTGTGGAGAATTCTAAGAATTACTCCGCGTTCAAGTATCAGAATGTTGATTTTGGTAATTATTCGGATTATGGGATTTACGGCGGCAGTATCGCGTCGACGTCTCGCGGGGAAGCGCTGTATGACGAGGTGAACGACACGGCGAGTAGCTTCTACAGTGAGATAGGTGAGCCGTCTGTCCGGAGCGTGTATGCGACGCAGCCTGTTTACTCCAACTCTAATCTATACGACGAAGTTTATGAAGAGTCGGTCCCGCGGCCGCATCGGCCTGCGCCACCCTGTCCTACGAAGCCTAAATGATTATAGTATAGTCTAATAGCCCCCACAAATCAGTTTAGAAAAATGTTGCAAATTAAACCTATGTTAAGTTACCATCCAATGATATTATATTTGTGCCTTTTTAATTCTAAAACAAAATTATGACTGATTTACAGGTTGACATTTCATAAGACTCGTTAGCAGCTCCATATTGTTTTAAGAGGTCTTTGTAAAGCCTCGTGCAGACTGGCGAGACACAACGTGCGACGCGACGCCGGTAATTGTTCTACCGTGAAATTTTATTAGAGTCACGTCGCGCCAATCTGTACGAGGCTTAAAGCATATTGTTTCCAAGACATGGTTTTAATGCAAGGACACATCGAAATTATCATTTATTTTTCTTGTAAATTATATTATAGTTTTCTGAAATGTCAATTTATATAAGACTGACAACATTTCGAAATTATCCCCAAGAATATCGTCAGACGATCTGTCCTTCCTAATAACATATTGTCATTTTACTGTAGTATAGGTTAAATGTTTGTTTGTTGATCCTGAAACCAAGTTCCATTATCATTGATCTATACCCAATTTACCCACGTTTTTATGTAAACTAATGACTAAATTTTGTATTACTGACCCCAGTATGACACTCGATACTTAGATATAACAAATGATATTGTAATATATCTGTAAATATCTAATTAATATAATATCTAAACGATTTATATGCGGAGTGTTATTTTTGTATCTACTTTATTTCGATAGTGCACAGTATTAATATTGTATGACGGACGCTAATAGAAAGATTTGTAGTCGTCTTATTTATACAGGTAGCTAAATGTGCATTATACGCAATGTTGATTATTCCACTGTTGACAAAATATCGATATTAGTAGAATTTTATCACTGTGCTAAAATGAAGAAAAATAGTATTTAATTTTATTTGCAAGCTACATAGTCTTATCTTATGCATAATAGCATTTCTAAGTAGATATTGGCAGCATGCAACGTCCACTCAAATATACATGGTTCTAGTATTTATAGGACCCGGAGCGTTTACAATTTTTGTATTTATAACTCATTTTATTAGTTTTAATATTTACCCCGTATACAAAAGCCTGTTCAATTTAATCTGGGGTCAAATCTCACGCCAGTGTTGTGATTGGTTGTGGTTATGTTTGGTGAACCAATTAAAACAGGGCCCTCTAAACAATTGTCAAAGTCATCATAATTCTAGTTCGAGAAGAGATGGAGCTTTACAGCACGCTTAACATTAAGCAATAGAAACGGGTTTTGTCGACGGAATAATAGACAAAATGTCAGATAAACAAGCACAATCTGTCACTTTGTCTATTCTTCCGTCGACTAAACCCGTTTCTATGGTTGTCATGCTACGCGTGCAGGGCGTATAGCGCTATCCCTTTATCACAATGGAACAATGACAGACTACACTTCTCTACGGCCCCCTATTATATTAATTGACATGTAACAACCGATTAAATTAAATAAGCTTTTATAAACCGGGCCCTAGTGTGCTATTTATTTAGTTAGGTGATAGTCGGACAACATCACACGGTGCCTCACCAATAAGTACCTGCTAGTTTAATTAGTTGGACAAAAGCCAAGTTACTACGTCTCTGGCACGTTTTTAAGTCATTTTTGTAATTATTTATTTCGTCTTAAGGGGCCGGCAGAGCATGCGTAGTTCATACAAACGTAATACCAAAATAATTTAAAGACGAGATATTATGAGGGATTTCTAATTTCTATAGAAAACTTATTTCTCTCATAATTCGTCTTTAAATCAGTGTCCATTCAAAATATATATATTTGGGAGCCTAGATATTATGTAATCCAATCGGAATAAATACACACTACCTTAAGAATATGTTTGATTTACAAATAATTTTGGTATTACGTCTGTATGAATTACGCATGCTCTGCCGGCCCCTTAAGGCCCTCGCAGACAGGCGTGACGAGACTGGTGGAACAATTTCTATGAAAACTTCAAGGAATTTGTTGGTCTGTCTGATGGGGGCTTTATTTGTAGTGATTTTTAAGCTTGCCTCGTATTGCCGGATCAAGGGACATTACTTTCCAAAAAAAAATATCTTTTTGAGCATAATTTGCGCGTATTACAGCTATTAGATACTATTTATACTCGAGCTACATACATCGAAAAGAAATGTAGTAGTCATTCGAGACAAGCCAGTGTTAATGTTCTTAATGTTATTAAACGACATTATTTTCATTTATGATAAAAATCTCATATTAAATATGAAATGTTATGTAATTTAAATCTATGCTTGAGATACTCGCCACCGTCTTTGACATTTTGATACATAAAATGTCAAATAAAAATAAGTAAATAGGTATTGTTCATAAACTACCGCCATGCTGGTACCGTACTTTATATGTGTCTGTTACTGATATTCAAGTTCATTGTCATGAAGATCCGGTTTAAGTAATTATTCTATGTTGATAAAAATGTAGATTTAAGCAAACCTAAGGCAAGTTTTACCTAAAGTATTTTTCTATTCCACGTTGTAATTGGCGTTTAACACTTTTGTACATGTTGGAATAAAACTTGAGTTTATTTTAATAATACTTCACTAACATTTGTTATGTGAATGACGACACTGAAAGGGTGGGGACAGTCGAGCTTAACCCGTAAATATGTTGCTCAAAATGAGTCTCACTCATGTCTTATTTGAGTCTTAAATATGTTGAGTATTGCGGAAATAACGTAATTGTTACTTCACTCAACTGCCTCCATCTAAATAGTGTCATTGCTCTGGGCGTATGTCTAACTAGGCGTTGACGTCGCGTTTACGCTGCGTAAATTCATACGCTGTAGTCGACGAGATTGCATCGAAGCAACGCCGCGTTAACGTATCATCTACTCAGTGTAAGAGTTCGACCAACACCTACGCTAGACCAACGCCAGTTGCGAAGGCATCCTAAGATATTCTGTTGTCATAAAACTATATGAACAGCAGCCGTGTGTATTATATCAGATATTAATCCGTCGGAGTGTGGAACCTGTACAAATGTACAGCCCTTGTAAATATGCTTCAGCATCATCCAAGTTTACTTGGGTGACACTAATAAAAGATCTTGTTGGCATCCTAAATGATGGTTTTTATTTTGTAACCTTTAACTTTTACCACAGTACAGTAAAGTAAGCAGTACTTTGTCTCGGCAATGTCCTTGAAAGAAATACCTATCCCGCTCGGTAGATAATCACGCACCAGGGCTGCCTCTGGTTGTGGTGTGTCTCTGGTTACGTATTTGATTTTTCATTAAAATATATTACTGCTAATTTTGTAATTTAATTTTAGTTATTTCTACTTGGTTTTATTTCTAGTTTCAAGTGATTGTGAGTTAGTAAAGAGAATGGACATTTTTTTTTGTTGATAAAAATGCATTATGTTTCTGCTTATTTAAAAAAAATTAAAAACATTTTAAATTCTGGAAAGTAATATAATTTTTCTTTAAGTTGTTATTAATTAGCTACAGAGAAATATGTTCGTCTCGCTTGGAATATACCTAAGAAAAGCTTTGTTATTGAACTTCAAAGTTTAAAAAAAATCGCATTCTGAAAATTTCATAAAGTAAAATGTTGGAAAACATAAACATGGAGGAGAAGAATTAGGATAACTTCGTGCCATAATATATGTAAATAAATGTGTGATAGCGTCTCGCATTGTTCGCGTCCGTACGTAACTGCGCACTCGCGACTTAATTACCGAAGTAAAGTGAGATTTTGAAGCGCGTCGTTTCAGCCGTTTATATGAAGATTTAGTACTGCTTACTAAGTATACTGTGGTTTTACCTATGGATTATGATAAAACCAATACAATTTGTAGTTTGATACAATGTGTGTGTGTCAACACACACACATTGTATCAAATTTTATCGGGACAAGTCGGACTTAGGGTTGGGTCTAACATCTAGATAACTAGCACTGGATTTCTAGAGTATGTGCCAGGTGCCTATGTACGTTGAAATTCATCCGTTTTGATGACCCTTTTAAAGGTTACCTACCTCTGTTTAAAATCTATGATTTAAATTGCAAGCTTTAAGAAAATCGTATTTAGGTAACCTAATTCCTAAAATTATTTAAATTAATTTCGTAACAAAATCTCAGCCTCTGTGCTTAATTAAGACACGTGTTACTTTTACGCGTCACGTATCTTACTAATTAACAAGCATCCTTCTCCTCTCCCTGAAAATTTCATCACGCGGTTTAAAGGTCACAATAATTATCTTGGTAATAAAAAGAAGACATCGTCACTTGTTGAATGCGCATTCATATTGCCAACATTGCGGGGGAGACCTACCTACCCCTCAAGCACGTATCCAGAGGGGTGATAGTTGGGATTTATCCCCCCCCGAAATTTGGCTTAACACAAGACGGGACTAATTCATTTGGGCGACTCTTAAAACAACGGAAGATGTCTTGCATGTAGAAATCCAGCGTCCTCGAGTTACTGGACATAGAAGCGTGTTTTTTCCGAGGAATACTTAAGAAGGGCTGTTTTTATTCCGTGCTTAGATGATTTGATTCCTATCATGAAAGACCAATTTGCCAGTAACAGAGAACTGCTTTCTTCTTTAGAAATCGTTATTCCAAACAATGTAGACGAGGGGAAAATATGCGAGCGGGAAATATTAAATTTTTTTGGGATCCGTTTGCGAAATATTAAGCTAGCCGGTGTGAAAAAATTCAAGGCATATTTTTTTACTCTAGGGTATGAATGATACCATATAAAAGAATCGACTAGCATAAGTTTCTTTTTTTTTCATTTTTCATTCAAAGTAATTCGACAAAGTCACGATTATTATGTAAAAAAAAAAAACATTTAATTTAAACTCTTTTTGTTCATAAAAAGAAAACAACAACGTCGCATTTTAATATGAATGATTGGTTTGAATGAAAAATATTTACTCTGACTTATCAATGAAACTTGGATACACACATCGAGAGTCTAGTGGTAAGGTAAAAATATCTTTAAAAAAAAATGCCAGTTGATTCTTTGAGATGGTCTCATTAATATCCTAGATTTATGGGATATCAAAATGAACACGTTGAATATAACGTATTATGAGGAAAACTATCACAGCTAAGTAGGCTCTACAAGTTAACGAGTAATAATCGACCAATTTATATTTGCAGTTGCAAGAAAAGTTCTTCCATACATTCCGTATGGGCGAACATGTTTTTCAACTACAGTGTTAAGTTTGTTATTGGGATAAATTCATCTCAACTGGAACCCTTCATTGTGCGTGGTCCGACACGCACTTGGCCGGTTTTTATCAATTTATTCCACATAAGCGCCAGATCCTGAAGCCGTACTAGATGTAATGGCTGCCAGCGGCAAACAAGAAAATACTTATATATTATACTTATTATAGTGTATTATAATGATTACAGTAACTTGACTACTTTCACACTGTAATTTTAATGAATTTAATGTCGTCATTCCGATTTAAAAGTCTGGAAACGTGCCTGCTACCCCTACCTATTTTAAGCTTCGTAATTGGACCTGCTCGTAGGTAGGTGGGCCTACTCATTATAACGGGCTGAAAAGAAATTGTGGTCGTTATATTTTACAAGAATTAAAATGAGGAAGGAGATGACGAGTACCTACAGGTAGTACCTACGTATAATGATATAGCTTTAAGCCGAGTCGAGTTTCCCCCTTCGGGGATAGATGTTCGGCTTTTTACATCTGGAATAATAATTTCTCAGTGGCAGCTTCCAGTCTGGATTTGTCCCCAGTTGATGGCAATAGGCTCGCCCCCTATTACATGGGACTTAAAAACATAACTGGCGAAATGCGACTGATGTATACTATAGGTACACCTCTGCCCAGCCCTTTGGGTAATACAGGTGTGTACAAGTTATGTATGATGTAAACGTAAATGTAAACACTTATCCAAAAAAAAAAATGTCCTAGGTTTTCATCTTAAAAACGAATCTGCCTCCTGCCCACTCCACAGTTACCAACTTTGACGGTCAACGGGTCAACAATAAATAACCTATAGGTACCTACTTAATTAAACAAACACTCAAATAAACTCATAATTTCGTGTCTGTCTACAAGCCTAAATTAATTCTTCCGGGAAGTTCGCTAAATACAAAATTGGGCAAGATTGAATCATAATTTAAAAAATCTAATGAATTTCATTAGGTAAGTACCTACGCCTGTCTCCAGTTTATCGTAAGAACTGTAACTATTCTACCTACTTTTAGCTCTCGTTCCTGATTGCTTCACTGAAAAATACTAGTCGGATTTTATCTGCGTTCCACCTCTCGATAAGTAGATCTACGGATGTAGGTACCTAAAATAGAGATGTACATACATAAAATATATAATGTATCGACATACCGAGATGCAGACGATATTGCATACCTATCTCGGGTGTCGGAGCAGCGACATCTCTACAGACTACCTAATCTATAGCTATGATTGTTGGCGCGAAAAACGGTAGGTATCCTACATTTTTCTTGCCATGTTTAAGTTACGTTTTAATTTGTATTGTTACCATAAATCAGTCAAGAAATAAGAGAGACGCAGCCTAGATTCTAAGAACTTTATTTTCAGCCCGGAACTTTCTTTCAATATGCAAGTACTTCTTTAGAGCTTTTTTTTTTTTTTGGGTGGGAAATTATCAAATAACTTCTCCCGCTCTGGGTGGAGCGGGAGGGCGTGTCAGACTCTTACTGACTAAAACCCACCCGTGTTCCTTCCGTTGCCTGTACGTTGCCAGGGGCCACGGTATCCCTTTCGGACTTTCCCGCAACCCCGGCAGACTTCTTTAGACCTGCAGGCATTATCTTGTTCATAATCGTCTAAATTGAATTTTTCAGTTCTTGGGCGGCTATAACGTAGCAGTCATATATGTAAATGAAGGTAATGCGGTTAGGTAATACAGCGCCAGGAATCTCTAATACGACTGATAATTCCAAGGAGACTATACCTACACTCGTTAATTGCAGTGTGAATACTAATACTTAAGTATAAAGCCATCGTGGATCCTGCCACGGAACAAGGGATTTGTTTGTCGACTAGTTTAAACATTGTTTATTGCCTATTTTAGAAGCTGAATAATATATAAAATTATACCTTTGCGAATAATGTAGCTCACTAACTTTTGTCATCTCTTGGTGACAATCACAAAAGTGATATTCAGGTGGTGTGGTAAAAATTATACGTCTAAAGTGGGTGGGTACCTACACCACTACCTATGACCTACTTCCCATTAGAAGATGTCTTAATTTAATAATATGCTGGATCATAAATTATAACCAGGGGTCGTCCATTAATCACGTGATGTTTTAGCAACTTTTTACCCCCCCCCCCCCTCCTTGTTAGGTTTTAGACTAACCCCTCCCCACCTACCCAAAGTCACGTGTATTTTTTTGGACCAAAGTATCTTAAAAAATTATAGAAAATTTTATCTTGAAATAGAATGTAAGAAAAATATTTTATATGGGGGCTGCTTTTTGGTTTAAAATGCGCGATAAACGAAAAAATAAATACACGTGTTATCTCACTACACCACCACCTTTCGAGTCTGACGTGATTTATGGACGACCCCAGGTACTGTTGTTTGTAGAGCAGTGGTGGCCCCATACTAACGGCCCCGACTTACGGGCGTGAGTTCGAACCCAGCCAGGCAGCCAGGCGCTTAACTTTGTGTAAATAATTTCATCACCATTGCTCTCAAAACATCGTGAGGAAACCGGCATGTCCTAAAACCAAAAATTTGAAGATATTGTGACATCTACCAACCCGCACTGGGCCCGCGTGATAGATTAAAGCCCTCTCAACCAGCAGTGGGAACATTTAGGCTGATTATGATGACTGTTGTTGCCGAGCTAACGGTATAAATGTGATAATGTGTAAACATTAACTACTTTCTACATTAAAGCAATAATGCTCCACAGTCCACAGAGAACAATTTCATTATCTTTTGACCCAAGTCCTCTAATGTCTTAGCAGTTATTAACTGTGCGGTCTGCGTCTGGCGAACCCATGGCCATGTGAAGTGTGTCGTCAAATTACGTATGCATGTCACAGCGTTGAAGCTGCTTTGTATATCTGTATTTCTGCTCTACTTATCATGTTGAAGACCAAGTTCGTCTGTTTGTCATACTATATCTATCTACCTACCTTCCTATGTTGAACTGTAGATGATGTAAGTATATGATGTGATGATGTATGCATATATGTATATGATATACACCTACACATGAAGTAGATATTCGTATAAAGATACGGCCGACACCTACAATTTCTGAAACTTGCAAGGAATGGACAATATGAAGAAATCCAATTTATAAATAGATGCAGATGTACGTCCATTAGCTATTAGTCCTCTACTTTAGTATTTACCTATTCAGGAGTAATTACATAGCAGGTAACAGAAGACCAACGAGTAGCGACAAATAATTATGTCTATTGTAGTGGTAGTAGTTAGAGCGACATTGGCGCGGCCCGAAGCCGTGTTATCGTAACTACGTCATTTACATGCAGGGTGGTGCCGATAACTTAGCGTGGGCGACTGCCGCCTCCTAACACGTTCGTATTTACTCAAACGTGATACTTCGATTAAAATGTACGCAGCTCTAAGTGCATAGCTAGCTAGCTAAGCTGGATCTAGGCTGAAACCATATATCATTACGTAATAGTCGAGACAATCAAAAACTAACTTTTTCATGAAAGCTTTATCGATAAAGTCTTAATTGTAGTTGGAGTGAAGTGGTTCAAGTGTGAGGCTCGGAGAGTCCAGAGCTAATAACGCGTTATCTAATGATGATTGGTGTGTAACATCGCGTCGGTGCGTCGTTATGTAGGCGGCGAAGTGGCCGCACGTGAATGGACGGGCGCAGGATCGATAGAGCGGAGTGCGCAGGCTCGCGCGCGGCACACAGCTGGCGGCTTCGCACCGCCACCGCTCGCTCGACCTGTGTCTCAGTGTCCACAGTGAGGGGGCTAAGTGTATCAGCTGTATCTCGAACATGTTCCAGTGTTATCGGCGGCTCTAAACGGTGCGTAGAACAACTATTTCACATAGGTCTCACAACCCGCCCTTTCAGTTTACCTAAATGGTTTCAGTCGCCGTCGCCATATCTGCTTAACGGGAAACCTGTTACACGAGTTCAGATAACAATTCATTAAGACTGTGAGTGTTTGTTTATAAACTAAAGGCTTAAGTGAATTCTTTAATGTGTTCCTAAATCACCAACATTTTTTTTTCTCCATGTTTAATTTTAGCTACCGCAATCGATAAAGTGTCATTCGAACCGAAGCAGCCCCTCGCTGCACTGTCAGTCATTCGCTAATTAATTAAATATGCTCATTTTCCGGAAATATTCGTTACAAAGCTATCTAATAACGATAATTACAGTTGATGTTCAATAAATTCAGTAATAAAAATGGTATCAAGATACAATTCGCGTGGGAGGCAAAGGGCATGAGTGCCTACGTCAGTGGATCCGACATAACAAACTATAGAACGTTATATCTACGGTCTGCGCAATTTTAGCTTTTATTATATAGGTGCTTGGGGTTGATATCAAACAAAGTGTTTGTGGAATTACATTTCTAAAGCCCAAACTTATTCGTGGTAAACATAGATGATGTTTTAGTCGCGTAGGTTGAACCTAAAAAATAGTAGCTTAGCATTTAGAATTCTTCACATCAATAGGTAATGCTTACATTGATGTGAAGAAGTTAGTAGTTCCATATCAAAGGCTATTTCGTATATTTATTTATTGGAATGAAAATGTACCTGGCTGTAGCTTTTTCTATTCAGGCAATTTTGCTAACAAAGCATGTTTATTTTTCGAAATCTTGAAGGTGGGGGTGATAAAACCTTTTGTTATTAACTTTTTTAAATTAAGTAGTGTTGTTTAATTGGGCCTTTCACCAATGAATTTTCAAAATCCAATAATAATATAGGTAGATACCTAAATTTGATTTGATATCTAGATCCAATAAAATTCTTGGAATAAGGAAAGGAAATATAGGTACTATTCCTTATAAACACTACTCAACATTGGAAGGGTTTGCTTCCACTAAATCTCTATAAACACAATATAATAGGTACTAGTAAGTACCAGCTTCATATTTCTGACTGATCGACTCCTTGACAATTCAAAAGTGCCTGGTTTAATTGAAATAAATGTTTTGAGTTTGAGTACAATCTTGAATCTGTGCGTACTTAATTGATGCTATCATCAAACAAAATGGAAGCATATAAAAGGATCAAAGGATCATCATGAACCAAAACGGATCTAAGAAAAACATCTTTTAGCTTTAATCATTTTTCAATTTTCATTCACATTTTCACTACTAAACGGTATAGGTGTTCACTTATCGGCCTTCAGAATAAGCCTGCAATCAGATTAATATTCTAGACCATGCCTCTGCAACTCTTAACATCGATTTGAAAGTTCTTAATAATTTATACCTACGAGCGTTTTCAGGGACTTTCAGCGTTGAAGAACTCGTGTGGTCGTGTGAATAAGAACAATAATGTTAGGAGCATTTTAAATTTATAAAATTGTTAATTATGGGTATTTTAATCGTAATTAGGTAGTAATATTCGATTACATAGTTTTTTTTTTTAAACTTGAACTTCTTCGAAAGAAAATCAGAGATAACACGCATGTTTTACCTAACCATTTTTTGTCGTGACCTATTTACAACAATTTTGTACCCTATAAAGCCTAGGCGAAAATTCATTTGATGAGAGTTAACTCAATATTCGTGTATTTTTGAATTTTTCCCATGATTCGTCACTAAATATCACTTTTCTCTAAACTCTCAAATTGAATGACCTTCATTGCTATTGAATACGTCAAATTAAAAGTCACCTGTATACCTACCGACGCACACGTTTACCTTTTAGTCTTTCGACAAACCAATCATTGACTGCCTCACAAGTCTATTGGTCGCAAGAGCTACTACTGAGCATGAGGTCTTGGTTCGATTCCTTGGGTTTTTCCATCTGGAATTTCACAGTAGCAGCCCGGAGTCTGGATTTGTGCCCGGTTGATGGCAATAGGCTCGCCCCCTATTACATGGGATTTAAACAGGCGAAATGTGGGTGAACTATAGGTACACCTATGCTTAAACCTTCGCGGATTACAGGCGTGATGTTATGTTATGTCATTGGGCCAGTAAAAGTTTTCAGAAGTTCAGTCGTACCTAACTGTACGTAAGCTGTTCAGTCGGTACACGCGTGACCTTTTACGTTACAAATTTAATTCAACTCTTTCAATCCAATCTTCTCTGGATTACTACCGTACCTATGTGTATACCTATGTAACTATTGTGTTCGTAATTTCATTTGGCTTTTACAGTACCTACTGCAGTTTTCTGTAGTAATGCATTTACCTCTAGATACTACCTGTTCAAATATTGCTGATGTTAATTCCTTTTCCAGTGCACGTTCTTTTACATATTCAATCGGCGTACCTACTTTTCTTTTCAGTATAGTGATATTACTGTTTTTCAACTTTCGTATAGGCAAAATTCCGGGAAAATACATACATCGGGCATTTATAATGTGAATTGAATATGGCTTACTTTCTAGATTGAGCAAGAAATACAAGATTTACATCAAACATATTATTCGTCTAGAAATCAAACATAGAAGGGACGGGACGGTAGCTCGCAACCATTTTCTAATAACTAACTCAGTAAGTGGGCCACTATTAATGTGATCAAGTCATAACGCAATACCTATCCCCTTTAGGAGAAGCAAATACATGTTTCTATAAATAAATAGAAGCTTTAAGGGTGGATGCTAGCACTCAGTGTATATTGCATTCGGCGTTTCTCGATAGTTTACGTACACGTACGAAGCAATATAAGGTGGTTCTACGAATCGAATTCTCTGTTTGCTTTACTACGTTTCATCTGTGACTTTAGTTTATTACACTCTTTGAAATGTAATTCAATTTTATTGATGTTATAGTATACGTAGGTGTACAAGGTCCCTGCTGCAATACTCGATGAAGATAAACATTATTTAAGTTATTTGTTATGGAAACGGGATTTGTTTTTCTCCCATTCTTGATGAATCAGTTCTAAGTAGGAACTTAAAGAGCTGACTAATTTAGTCCAGTTTCAACAGCTCTTACCTCATGTAGTGTTTCTTAAAGTTTCGGGCTATAATTATCAAGGATTATATAAACCCTTCCCAGGTACCAATAAATAAAATTCAAAAGAATAATTTCCTTCTGTTTTCGTAAAATAAGTACAATCTATTATATATTTGTGTTCGTAATTATTTCGCAAACAGGAACCTAAAGCGGGAATAACTGAAACTTTATTAAATTAAACTTTGCAACACTTTCGTATACTTTGTTGTTCTTCGAATTCATTATGTTGGATTTCAACTCCCTTGCGACATAGCTGTATTTAGACTTACTGTCTAAATACATAACATAACTGTAGGTACTAGCTTACCTTACAAGAATAACTTTGATTTAAAAATAAATACTGTTCTAAAGCTTACCTTACCTTACACCTACACAGGCTAGATACATAGCTATCTATAACTAGTCTGAGCTGCTAGTAGGTAGGTACCTACCTATTTAATTAGTTACCTGCAGGGACGCCTGTCACTTGCACAGCGCGGCAACACCGCCCACGTCCAGATTGCAGCGTTCAATGAATCCCGGCGACTAGGTACTATTATTCGCAATTAACTCTCAAACAATGTCCTTTTCAATTAATTGTTGTACTGACGCTGGCCTTAAATTATGTACCGGTAACATTGTAAGTGTGGATATTTTTAGAAGCTTATAATAAAGCTTAGCTAAAATAAAGTAAGTAACTAATTAAATCAATTCAGTCACTACACCCCACTATGGTATAACTGATTTGATGTTATTTAACGACATTGAATTAAACAGCCATTTTCAATACGAAAGCAGGCTAAGCAAGTCTTAATTTAAAATTCTCAAAAGAAATACTTATAAATTATTTCTTTTTTTCGTGTGTGTTTTTATTTTTTAGAACTTCAATTTCTATTTCTTCTAATTCATGAAACATATTTATTTTTCATTTTTATAAATTGTATTAATAATAACCTAATTTATATGTTTTATTAATATATCTTGCATATTTTTTTCAATAAAATCAAGTGAATTTAAAAAGAAGTGATCATGATAATATGTGGAGTATTTCGGACGATATCGTAACCACCCACGGGATCCAACACATATACAATAAATATTAATTTGTTATTATAATTGTGTTAAAAGTATAGTTTTGACAGCACTTGTTTTTGGCAAGTCGGCAAACTCATTAATCAAAAGAGCCAACTATCAACCACTAAGATGTCTTATGGGAGCCAATCCTTTTTGTGTGTCTAAACTGTTTCAATACACTTTTCTTGATCCTTAAAACTCCCTTCCTCTTTCACTTCACAACGCTTCCTAAAATTAACTTGCTAACAAGTAGGATGCCTTCATCATCATCATCATATCGGCTGATAATAATATGATGAAGGCATCTCTACGCTCGCACTCATCGACATTTGTACAGAGCCGCACTCTATAGGCCAAAGAGCCGCATGCGGCTCACGAACCGCTGTTTGCCGACCACTGCACTACCTCAAACGCTTCGCGTTATGAGGCGTGCAATTGACTTAGTATAAAATGACCCTTCGAAATTAACCAAATGGTTTCCGCCCTGAAAATGTTTGCAACGTTTTTATTGTCGATGAAAAACAAAATCTTGTAATCGAATATGAACCCACTTCCAATTAGACAATTTTAATTATGTTACAAGGAGCTATATCTTGAGAATTTTACCGCTAGAAGTGTCTTGTGACTTGAGCCAGCACTTCCCGCCCACGCCCCGAGCATACGCCCACGCCGACCGACGTCACAACTCAATACTGAATCGAGGAAACAGATCCAAGTTATAGTAATGTAAACACGCTTCGGTAATAAATCGGAAGCTAGGCATATATCGTCACCCTCCCCGCTAACTGTCCTAACTAGCAATTGATATTTTTCCAGGGCAACAGTTTTTCGGTCATTAGCTGTGGCTTGAGTAATGAATTAATCACTTTTTTTATATTGCTCTTGGCTTCCTCTTTGAGTTAGTAGATGCCTTAAAGCCAAGGCCATAAAATTTAAACACGAAAAAGTTATGAACACGTTGGTAATGTCAGTGCAGATACGTCAGTTTGTGAGATACAACAGTTAGCGGGGAGGGTGACGATATGAGGAACAGGCACTCTTAACGGAAAATATAGATAATTAATTTTGAACGTCGAATATACGTTGCCTGTTTAAAAGAAATTGTTTGGTAACTTGGTTTTTTTGTATTTCTTTAAAATAGATATGAATTTAGATTTCGGTTGATATTATGTCCTCTCCTCAAATAAAGTATTGCCAATGTCCTCTCCTCAAATAAAGTATTGCCAATAAAGTATTACATATATACGGTATCAGTAATAGGTTGCAGGGTGCGATATAATATTAAAAAATGTCATGGATATTCTGACATTTCGTATCATCTCTATCTACCTACAAACTTTCCACAAGTAAACTGTTTAACTGTGTGTGTATCTTTTCTTTTTAGTTCCGTTTACTTCGTTCTCATAATGTATCATCAGAGACATCAATCGTCACCATCCAAATACCCAACATCTGTCTCGTCGGATTGTTTTCATATATTCGAAAATATTTTGTTTTGAGGAATTGTCTTATTTATTATAATAATAATAACTACATTAGCCGAAAAACTATCCAAATACACTGAACTGAAAGACGAAATAACCCGATTTTGGCATTTACAAAATGTGACAATCGGCCCCATAGTGCTATCTGCAACAGGAGTAATACCCAAACAGCTTCATCAGTCCCTTAGTTCCCTCAACCTGCCACCTAAAACCTACCACCTGCTGCAGAAGGCAGTGATTCTCAATACATGTAGGCTAGTACGAAATTTCCTCCAGTGTGAGTTGGACAACTTGCACCATTACTCCCGCTCAAATTTAGCTTCGGCTAACATACAGCCTACTGCGGATAACCACGCGGTATCTAATATTACTCCAACACTTAACCCCACTGATGAACACTTTGCTTAAGCCTGTGCCATCAGCTCTACCTGGATATGCCGAGGAAAACAAATCTAGAAATAAAAATAATGATAATAATAATTTCTTTATTTTCAGGCATATAAGGACAAAATACACAAATATAAATTTTGATTGAATTTATAATTACCTATTTTTGACATTATTATATTAAAAATATTAGAGTAACATTTCCACTGCTACGCTGTAGTACACTTTGTAATGGTTTTAGTTTATTATTTGAAAACTGCTAGTTTGATCGCGTTGGTCATTCTCAGATACCGTCGAATCTTAGATAGGATCTTCTATATTATGGATTTACTTTAATTTGATCCAGTCTCGTCCTACCTTCCTAGTAATTTAGGTGCTACGCCAAGGTGAAAAATTCGAAGCACATTGCTACGAATTTCTAACTAATTCGTTTATTTTATCGTGACTGTTTTTTCAGTGTCTGTGTACAACTTTATGTTTTTGTTTTTAGCTTGTTCTTGCCGAAAATGCGTCATTTCACGACAGTTTGTGTTTAATACTTATTCTGTTAAAGTCGGGCGACATTTCGAGCGACATTTCCCAAAACGGGAAATTTCCTTGTTTTGAGAGCCAAACATATCTAAGGTCACGGTTAGGTGATAAGCCGACTCGAGTACCTACCTAACTAATTGTGTTTAGTATCAAGCGCGACATTTCGCTAACTGCTTATACCAAGCGTTAGTGGTGATTTATTTGCATTATATTCCAATTTAACACTTTCGACTCCACCCACTTTTCATAGAACTCATACGCCATGCCGCCATACATATTGGAAGTGAACCCTCCGGGAGGGTTGCCGGCATTGCGTTTGGGCTAAAGTTAACGTGTTATAAAACACTGTAAACCGAAGTAAAATTGTGTTTTAAGTGGGGTCTTGACGTTATACGTCTAAAATCTTTTTTTTTTTTTTTGAATAGGTGTTTGTAACACTGAACTAAAAATTTAAAAAAAGCTTCGATTTTAAAACTAACGTAAATACTAATAAATCTTGTTAAAATATACATCAGATTTTGTTTTCACGGTTTTATAATGCTGTATTCGCTAAGAAAAACCTACATTTAAAATGAGCCAGCCCTCCGCGAGGGCTCCCGGAATTCGATATGTGACAAGGTGAACACTCCAGGAGGGCTCCCGGCACTGAACGTGTTAAGGTATTCCGTTCCGAACCGCCGAGATGGGAGGTCATATTTATAACTAACTTTCTAAAACTTCTTACTTGAATAACTTCAAAAATATTTTTCCACCAATCTTTATTAACTTAAAAAATTAAAACTCTTCGATAGCAACATAATGTTTTTGAGAACTTTAGTTCTATCTAATCCGATTTATTTTCAAAATTTCATGAATAAGTAATTTTGTTCTAATTCTATAAACAAGACCTCAAAGTGGCCATCAGTGTTAGGAACGTTAATATCAAGACGGTCCTGTGTTTGTCCCTTCAGAATTAATTCGCTGGTCTGAGGTGAGGGATGTGGGTTGTATATCTCCAAAAAAAGATAGATGGCTCGAAGGCTTTATCTATCACACTGATTGTGGATTCAACCGCATATTTTGTCTTTGAATTGAAAGAAGATAGTGTTCTATTCATACAGACTGACTTTTTAAGCGAGGGCCAACATATAGCGATAAGGCGAGTTGATATAAAAATCTAGCATTTTTCAAGGTTTTACGAATTAGATCAGTAAGGATTTAAGAAAAAAAATTTTTTTTTGTATGTTATTTTAGTACCAAAAATTCTAAATTGAATCGTGAATTACAATAACCCCAGTGGCCCCTGGCAACGTACAGGCAACTGAAGGAACACGGGTGGGTTTTAGTCAGTAAGAGTCTGACACGCCCTCCAGCTCCATCCAGAGCGGGAGAAGTTATTTGATAATTTCCGACCCAAAAAAAGGGGCATTCGTTTAGAAAACTCATGTAGGTAACAACAACTTCGCAAGTTAATAATCCACACAACTTGCTACACTGCGTTATTGCAAATCCAAAGTCCAACAGCCCGATATTGACGTAATACCTAGATACATCGCCAACTTATAACAACGTACGGACTATCTAGCTATCACTTATTATACCTTTGAGCTGCTACCAATCGAAGTCCTCCTCACAATACAAACGACGTATTGCGCCGGCAGACTGCAGTTTGTTTCCCACTCCAATGACTATATTTGTAGGATCTCACGAGATTTTATATACAACTATGTACCTAGGTCCCCTGATAAATGGTTCATCTTAGATCTGGTTTTTTGTAATAATCTACCCGAGCTGATAGTCGATGGCAACCGAAATTGTGTTGTGTCAGCCGAGAACTACGGTATAAATTACTTTGTATATTTTAGCTACGTCACCATGTCTTAGCATTCATTTTGGAGAGGAGTCCGACCATTATAACTACGGTCCTACAAAGAGGGTTTTACCCTAATCGCTTTACGTTGCTTGTCAGGGGAATGGTAAGGGTAAGTGTTGGTAGGTTTGGGTAGGTTTTTACTTTAGTCGTTACTTTACATCCTTTGTGGACTATAGGTACAATAGTTTCTGCCTAAAGATGTATAAATAGGTCATTTACATATTCCAGAATGTATAGGAATTTCGGTTGGTAGCTAATAAACTAATGAACCGCGTACCGACTCTACAAAATATATTGAGTATGACACATACTTAAAAACGCGAAGGTTCACGCCAGTTGAAAACAATTTCCGATTTTTTTAGTAACGAATGTCCAAAATTACTTCTGACTACCTATGTACGTATCGAATAAGTAATCAAAACCATGCTCCAAACTCTATCCAACCATTATTTCTGAAGTAGAATAAAATAACCAAAGTATTCAATTTATCTAACTGGTTGCTAATTTAATTGTATAGTATATATATATATTTTTTTAATATTGGTTTTACATTCTGTGATTACTCGAATTCGCACACTGATTTATATTACTTGTAAAAATGCTAGGAATATCGTATAATTTTACAATGTTTGTAAATATGTGAGCACCATGCATCTATCACATGATTAATTTATCTGTCATTCCTTAATTTTTCATTATTTTTACCTAACGTGGTATAGTAATCTTATTCTGGGTGCATCGTCTTCACATATAATTATATAATTGATGTATACAAGATATTGTGAAAACATTTTAAAAGAGTAACGGTGGAGTTTCTTGCCCATTCTTTTCCATACGAAAACTACCTTTTGGAAGGGGCAACTAGAATCAATTATTATTTAAATGTTGACGTTCAAAAGTGCCTTTTTTGTGCCTAATTGAAATAAATTATTTGACTTTGACTTTATTCAATTATCTTATTTGCAGATGTAATGTTCCGCGTGTCCATACGACAGGCTTTTTGGGCGCTGGTGCTGCTCTGCACGCTGGCGCCCTCGCATGCCGATGGAAA
The DNA here is from genome assembly GCA_949128155.2 of Xanthia icteritia. Lineage (NCBI taxonomy): Eukaryota > Metazoa > Arthropoda > Insecta > Lepidoptera > Noctuidae > Xanthia > Xanthia icteritia. The sequence goes on from OX421941.2 coordinate 15,504,053, forward strand.
CATAGGTGAGTCAACTACAATTTATCATCAGCACGATTAGAATGAGCACCATAGAAGCGGGTCTTGAAGACGGAAGAATACCGAAAAGGACAGATTGTGATTGTGAATCTGTACACGTGCTGCCTAACCTTTTCCAAAATATGTTGGGGTCGGCTTCCAGTCTAACAGAATACAGTTGAATACTAGTATTTTACACGACTGCCTATCTGACCTACACAACCCAAGTCATCAAAAATTAAAGGAATCATAAACCCATCAGCGTCATAACAAGATACTTATAAAGGTCAGTGATTCCACAGGGAATCCTCCTCAGACCGATTTGAATTTCTCTGCTGACAGAAGGATGCCTAAAATACGTATTCAGTTGGATGATGCTGACCTTCTTAAAAAAATATCACGACACAGAACACAATTTAATTATTCGTTGGTAATACATACATATAACACTGACGAACAATATAAAAAAGCCACTTGCAAAGAGCCAAAAAAATCTAAATATCTCCTAAAACACACAAGTTAATTACATGAATTAAAAAATCTTTAAAATGGTTTTATAGATGTTTTCAATACATTTGAATGTTGCTTTTTACTTCAAGAAGCTATCTTGCGTGGTTTCGGAAATAATTCATTAGTAGCTTTTTCATATTGCTCGTCAGTGTATAGGTAATGTAGTCTAATCTCTCTATCAGGATGGCCACAGAATCGTACGGCAGTACCCATAAATAGCATCGCATTGTAGTAAAACTGCTGATCCTGGTATAAATCCTATACTTACCTGAATCGTTGCAACAAGATACAATATTCAACCTGAGAAAGTGTATAAATCTTAGGTACAAAATACACGTCTACGTTATAGTATCTACCTTTGAACTGGCAGAGCTTGTATTAAACTCGAGTAAACCTGTAAAGCTGATGCAAGGATCACTTTGAGCTGTTGAAACTTAGATTTTCTTACAAACTCAACACTCTGTAGTCATCTTACTCCGTATTGATCTTCATTGTTGTCCGTTTCTATGAAAATGCTGCAGATGTTTAAAATGGAAATTAGTTACAGTTCATTTACGATTGCGATACGCGTTCAACGTTTTATTGGTAACTCTGGAGTTTACTCCGTGGCATCTATACAATTTTAAACGTCTATGGTTTAAAATGGATTAATTGCACTATTTTATCGTACCTACCTATAGGTAAAACACTACTAGGATAACTGAGCATCTGAACTTTTAAAGACCGGATAATCAGCATTGGATTTATTTAGGGGTTCGGTATTGTGTTCTCTTTTTCTCTTATTGTCGATTTTCTGTGATTTGAGATTCTCCTCAAATGTCTAGGTTCCTTTTTACGTTTGCTCCAACTTTTAGATTCTATATAAATAACACGTTTCATTGTTCAGGTTGCTTATTCAGCGCACCATTATGCGTGGATGGGGTGGAATGGTGCTACGACGGTAAGTAAACTTATAATGGATAAACTTCCACAATCATCTTTAAAAGTTTAAAACAAACGCACTAACTTCGGTATGGTTTCCAACATGGAATGTCACAAAAGACACCGGTTTGAAATTCTATTTTATGGTTCCTCAACTTTTTTACTTGACTGTCTAAAATAGTTGTAATAATTTTTGGGATATTTTAAATGATTATCTTCTTTATCCATGTTATACCTAATAACCTGTAATGCAATAAGAGATGCCAATTTTCTTTCATAGATTTCGCCTTCGGTAAATGTATACCGGTGTACGAAAAAGAAGTGGAGGAAGGATCACTTTATCAGTAAGTTACTTTTAAGAGTCAAGTTTCTCATTCACTTCATGCAACTTAATTCTACCCTCTCTCTAGAGATTTCCATGCTCAATCTCGTCAATTTTGGGTTAGATTCCTCTGTCCTACACCATTTAAACGATTGTGTACATATTGTTTAGTTGTCTTTCTTGAAGAGATATTAATTACTCCAAATCTTCATCCTTGTACAGGTATGACATGAGCTCGGAGCAGCTGCAATGGTTCGAAGGCGAGCTTCAACGGCTGGCGACGCGAGGCTACCGCTGGGAGCATGCGTACACGCAGTGCGTGTTGCAGGCCATGCTCTACACACTGCGACAGGACCTGTTAGTTGTATCATTTCATTTAATATAAGTAGTGTCATAGTCTAACTTTATTGCACAAAGAAACCTCCCAAGTGGTAATCGTAGTCTGTCAAGAGTTGGTGATCAGAAAAAATCACAACTTCCAACTCGTTTGCCTCTCACAAAGCATCCATCAAGGTCACACACACAATAAATTTCAATCATCAGTATTTACAGATTTTCCTCCCTTATCAGTATTCGTTCTCTCTCTAATCAAGTGTTTCGTCAAATATGCAACTACTTTCGGGTATGCCCGCCGACTAAACATTTTCGATGAATTTTTCCAGTGATCCAGCTACGGTCAATACAAAAATATGTGACCATTTTGCTGATCCTAAATTAAGTACCGACACCGAAGAAAACCCAGAAGAAAATCCCGAAGAAGTAAGTTGTACTTCATTATTATGTATCCATTTGTTTGATTGGTATAATAACAAATTACTTTCTTAATAATCGTGTTAAAATACAGATTGAACCAGATGAGACAGCGTATGTGCGCTTTATGCCTAACTCACCGATCTCCGACTCAAACTTTGCTAATGAGGTGTATAATCCTCCATTGACACCTGATGACGACCCGACTCCCTACATACCGAAAGGTAAAAATACTATACACTTTGATTGCTCTTTTCATTGAATGAAGTAAGTAATGAGCACTTTTTATTTTTCATTGAAGATGATGAACCAGTGGATGGCGAAACGCCAAGTGACAAAATACGTGATTTGATGTTAATGGGTGGAAGCGAGGAATCTCCCATTATTCTACCGTTTTCAGGATTCAGAGAACGCATTCTAGCTGAAAAAGAGCGAAAGCCAATCAACAACGCAAACCCTATGCCTAGGGTTATTGTTGATAAACAGAAGAAATCCGTGTCTGACATTCTCGGAGAAAATGAACCTAACATGGCGTATGCTGACGAAGAACGTGTGGGAGCTCATTTCCGCAAGTACAAAACTAAAGCTCCACCATTCACTGCGGAATATATCACGAGCAATAGATTTTCTCCGCTAGATGAAGAAATTCGTTCCAATGCTTGGAAAAATTATAAACAGAGTTTTGCTGAGAAACACTTTCCCTTTGAATACGAGAATCCGGGTGAATTACCCGAACCAAGGGTCTATATAGATGAAGACGGAATAGATGAGTTTCCCATTGATGCTGGCAGTGGGGAGCTGGACCCTTATCATATCAAAGGTAATAAAGTTGTCTATATGAAATAATTGCTTTGTTATTCAATTTATTTGTTCATGCTATTATGTAACGCTGCAGATAATTCGCCCGCACTAGACGCTAAACATTCGAAACAAATGGAGGAATACTTCATGAACTACTGGCGAGATGTCATTGATGCTAAACAAAAACCGCAAGGCGCCCTTTACGCTGAAGGAGGGCCGCTCAGGGCAGACGAGTTGCAAGGTGAGTCACATGTATCGTATAACTTGAGAACATAGAGTTACCTCCGTGTAAAGACGGCAATTTGTGTTGCTTCCTGCTTCGTTTGCATTGTAGGTACAACAGCAACATTATCTCACTCATTCTGTTGAACTATTGACGTACTAACTTTTTAATTAATTTCTCTTATTTGTACATCTCAGTTAACCAATGTGTTATTTTAGTTCTTGGCTATTTTTTTCACTTAGGCCCCTTGATATCAAGAACCCGTAAAAGTGATTCAAACCAGACTGAGGGTGTTACATATACCGACGATGTTTCAGGTGAAAGTCCCAAATTTTACCCCGAGGATATTCAAGATTTGCTTAATAACGAATGGGGCTTTAAGCGTAGGGAAAGAGACGATGTTAAAAAGCCTGGGCCGCGCCTGGACGCAAAAACATTAAAGATTTTATACCACAATAAATCAGTGACAGGTTAGTGTCACAGCGGCCTGAGATAACTGTTTTAGATACCTATCGATGTTCCCTCGAATAGAATCAGGCTACAGGCTAGAGCTGCATCTCAATTAAAGTATATTTTTTTACTAATCGCACTTCTTCGTCTTGTATAGAACACCGCACTAAGTGTTTCCCTCAGCACATTTTAATTTATTGTGACACACGAAGCATGGGCTGTAAAAGTCCTCTGTATGAAACGTGTTGCCTATGTGTTGATATTTAAATGTTTTGTTTTATGGCGTTTCCTTTGTACTCTTCGATGTATTGATTTTGGGCTATAGCCCACCCTGTGTGTCATTTATGTTGTCATTATGTCAGCTTCAATGTTTATAAATATATGTTTTTATATCATATCTATTTCAGTTTTATGCGCTTCACTATCTCTACGAGAAAAATGTATTCCTTCAATACCTGCTTAATGACCATAACCCAATGTTTGTAAATCTTGTCTCTCTTGAATTCGATCTGCTATTTATTCCTTTGACAATTAATATTGTATTGAATCAAGACTGTTCTTCACTAAATGAAAAACTTTGCATGTTTGGAGTTCTATATCGGTGTTGTCTAAAATCGTTTGTAATTTTATCGCCCTATTTACAGCATCGGTCTGATTTTATGTTTCAGCACAAGGTGTGCAGCCCGTAGAAAAAGATGAAAAGTCTGGTGACCACGATCACAATGATTATGACTATGACCCATCATACGCGTATGTCTTGTTCAAAAACAGGTGAGAGATTTCACGTTTCCAAAGTGTAAAACAGAAAATAAATGTTAAGGTACTTTCCCATTGATGTTATAATCGGTTTGCCTCAGGTTCCTAACTGACTGGGAGAAAGGCATCTCATTTATTTCAAGACTAGAAGAAATGCTTGGTTTAGAGAAAAACACTTTTACAAACCCCCGGTAACTTTAATAAAGTCTACTTTAAAATCTATAATAGTTTTATCTTTTTTATCTATTTTTATTTATATACCTATTGTATATTGTGGTAATAATATTAGAACAACACAACCTTTTGTTTCAGAGTCGATCCAAGTGAAGTTACATTCAAAGTTGAGAAGAATAATAAAGGGTATGATGCTATGGCCGTAGCGCGTCACGTTGGTAAGATATTACAAGATGGCAAGACAGATCTTTCCGACTTCCTTTAGGTCTTCTTCCTTCCTATAGGTCCTATAACTACTGACACATATTACATACTTCTAAATATTCCTTTCAGATGAAATAAAAGATGATTTGCGTCGCGAGACTGGAGCGCAAATTCTGTCTACTGGCATCGGTGATAGAGTAAGCATTCATACAATATTTAAAACAAACAAATGAGCGTCTCTGTGTCCCCATTTTATCTTGAATCTATGATTGCAGAGTAAGCGCCCAGTGAGCCACCACTTGGACGCACCAGAGCCCATACTTGGCCTAGATCTGCCAGTACTGTCGGCTCTCATAGGCAGTCTGATGGTCCTGGTGGTAGGAGCTGTGATCTTCGCTGTGCTGTTGAGGCGAGACATGAGCAATAAGAGGAAGATGAACGGCCTATCCTCGGCAGCAGAGATTGACGCTGAGGCTACTAGGGACTATCAGGTAAGATGGAATATACTTTGCAGTGTAGGTACTTAATTTTTGCCGACAATTGTTATTACTCGTGAGTCCTAACGTTCATTGAGCTCGTCACATTGCAGGAGTTGTGCCGAGCACGCATGTCGGGCAAGTGGACTGGCCAGCAGCCGGCCGCCGCTCCCACGCACTCCACCGAGCCGCCACAGCGCATCACGTCGCTCTCCAAGGAACCAGCTGAAGGCAACTCTCCTTCGACTCGATCTAGCACTTCGTCATGGTAAGAACGACTTAAGTATGCTACCTTAGCTAAGTCGCCTTGAGATTGTCTTTTGGAGTTGCAATAAGTTATATAAAAAAGGCGACTTAACGTGTGGTTATTTTATTTCAGGAGTGAGGAACCAGCACTAACTAACATGGACATCTCTACCGGACACATTGTTTTGGTAAGCAAAGCTATAATCAATAGTTTGTACAAAACAATTGCCTTATTACCATTTTATTGCCAGAGTACGTACTACAACAGTTCATACAACAAAAAGGAAAAGAAGGAAAATGTTAACCAACTTCCTCAACAGGCATACATGGAAGATCATCTGCGCAACAAGGACCGTTTGGAGCAAGAATGGCGCGCCCTGTGCGCGTACGAGGCAGAGCCCTGCGCCACCACCGCAGCCCTGAAGCAGGACAACACCGGCAAGAACCGCTATGCTGACGTGCTGCCCTACGACCACTCCAGGGTTACGCTCAACACGCTCTCCAACCATCTTGGATCTGACTACATCAATGCTTCGACTATCGTAAGTCAATTGTTTTATATATACATAGGAAAGCAAAAATGTTTGCCATAAATATATATATATTTGTATATCATGATTGCATGTTTTAACATAAATTTTATCTAAATCTATGTAGACACTTTCTTCTTGCCTGAAAGGAAACTGACAATAATGTTTATGCAAGGAAACAGAAACAACTGATGTCTTACCACGTAATAATTAATATTTTATAAGATCCTATACTCCATTTCAGTCTCTCTCTATGCATAACTAATTGGGATGACTCCCCATTTGTTCTCCAGACGGACCATGACCCCCGCAACCCCGCGTACATCGCCGCCGCTGGCCCCATGGCCCACACGGCGCCCGACTTCTGGCAGATGGTGTGGGAGCAGGGCAGCGTCGTCATGGTCATGCTCACGCGCCTCACCGAGAACGGACAACAGCTCTGCCACCGCTACTGGCCTGAAGAGGGATCTGAACTTTACCATATCTATGAGGTATGTTTTGTTGGTGTTGGATAAGACAGGCTTGGATAGATGCCCTACTACTACTTTATCAAAGTAAAGTTTCAGAAAGAGTACTGCTATTGATTAGTCCTGTATGGCTTTTATCTACGCAACAAAAATAGGAAGCGCACATATTGAAGGTTGTGGAGAGGTTCAGGTACCTTGGTCACATACTGACATCGGACATGAAAGACGATGCTGATATCGATCGCCAGCGTCGTGTCCTATCGGTTGTGGGAAACATGCTTGCCAGGGGATTTTTTAAGACTAACGTACAGACTAAAGTGCACCTATTCAGAACGTACTGTCAAAGTTTCTATACGTGCCAGCTCTGGACTGAATATACAAGGAAGTCTTGGAATGGCATACCTACGTGTTCAGTACAATAACATACAGACACCTAATGGGGTTGAAGCGATACAGTAGTGCCCCTGGAATGTTCGCGGAGGCGAGGGTGAACGCGTTCAATGCCATTCAGAGAAGCAGAATTGCATAATTCATGTCCAGGGTTGTTACGTGTAGAAACAGTATAGTTAAGGACGTTGCTGATAGGATGTATGCTACCGAGACCCACAAACGGTGGATGCAAATAGCCGCGTAAATGTTTTAAATTTTAATTTAGATTATTAATTTTAAATGTGATTTTAATGTTGATTTTAATATTAATTTTAATTGTTATTTTGTTTTTTTTTTATGGACCATGTGGTCTGCAATAAAGATTTTTATTATTATTATATTGATTTTGAAATCTCCGATCCACCCCTGGGCCTTGTTTTCGTAAGTCCGTTGCAAGTAAAATAAAAATAATACGTCATGTTTCAGGTGCACTTGGTAAGCGAGCATATATGGTGCGATGACTACCTGGTGCGAAGCTTCTACTTGAAGAACCAGCGCACCGGCGAGACCCGAACTGTCACGCAGTTCCATTTCCTCTCCTGGCCTGAAAACGGCGTGCCATCATCCACCAAGGCTCTGTTAGAATTCAGGAGGTGAGTTATATACGTATTATTACTTATTACAATAGCCAAATGGTACTTAGCGCATTGATTAACAATCCTAGGTCATAATAAAATAAATAATAATAAAGAAATGGTAACAAGAAATAGTACATTACTGTCGCGGCCTGCAACAGGGGAATTGATGGACGAATCTGAAACAACAAAATTTCAAAGCTAAAAAGGTTTTTTCTCAAACATGCTTGGGGGCCGAATAAATTACTATGAAAATTCATATCTGTCAAGTAGCTTACACACAGAACGAAGTTTTTACGACACAATGGCCACCAAGCAGGTTACTTATCAAAGATTTTATTTTAATTTCGATTTGGCTTACAAATAGAGCTGTTTAAAGCAAAGAAGCTAAACAAATGAACACATTAGAGCGTGAAAAATTATCGTTGTTCTTCATTAATTCTGGAATTTAATGTAAATTAACTTAGTTTGAATTTCCTCGCATTATTTATGAAAGGTACTATACAAGCCTTGGCCGCAACCAGACATTGATGGACTCACGTTCGTCCATCAATGCCCCTGTTGTAGGCCGCGACAGTAATGTACTATAAACTCGCTTTAGTTTATAGTAAATTACATAGCGCTATACCTGCTCTAAATTTGTAAAAAGTAAAAACATTTGAGGAAAACTGAATGGTTTCGCAAGAAAAATAGGGAAAAACTAAATATTATCCACTAGGGACCCGCCCCTGCTTCGCAAGGTTTTTACGACTTGACAAAACATCGAGATTTCTTAATTATCTATAAGTTTAATATTAATGATTTATTCACATAAACCTTTCGGAATACATTCTCTAAATGATGTTGAAAACCTCATGAAAATCCGTTGCGTATTTTAGAAGACAATACAACGCGGACATAAGGTAAATACGGGTGAAGTCGTCAGTGACCCAGGACTCGTCAAATTATCTAAAAACATTAATATCTTGAAATTAAAAAATTGCCTTAAATTTTGCAGTAGAATCTAACCCACTAGTTCGATTTAAGTAAGTCCGAAAGTTATAGAAATGAACTATTTACTTAGAATAACGGATAAATTTCCTATTTAGTTAGGCAAAAAAGTTTTATTCTAAATGAAATATTTTTACACAGCACTTCTTTTTCCCGACGAGTATTGGTACATTACGACTTCGTTTTATAATATATACTAGCGACCCGCTCCTGCTTCGCACGGTTTTTACGACTTGACAAAACATCGAGATTTCTTAGGTAAACGAAACTATAATATTAACGTATATACACAAACCTTCCGGAATAAATTCTCTAAGCGATGGTCAGAACCTCATCAAAATCTGTTGCGTGATTTAGAAGAACAACCCGGACATACAGACAAACGCGAAAAGCGACTTTGTTTTATAATATAAGAAAACAAGTTTTTTTTTTTTACTTTTATGTCATTTACAATTATTTGATGATAGGCAACCAGTTCTGATTAATTATGTTTTGACCTCTTTTTAATAAAAATAAATACCAATAATGAAGGTTTTTGTAATGAAGGCCACACACGTTATGGCAAAATTGGACTTGCACAAGTATAAATTAACGTGTGTGGATGTGGGATGAATTAGCGCAAGTATACGAGCCATTCGTTGAGATGCAGACTTGTACAAGTCTAAACTTGTGCTAATAGGTACCATAAAGTTATTGTTCCATAAATATTTATGAAATATTTATTTCGTTTCCAGAAAAGTGAACAAGTCGTACAGAGGAAGATCATGTCCGATCGTGGTCCACTGCAGGTAAAAACTAATTTTTATACTTTTGAGTAGTTTGATAATTTAGGTCATTTTAGGTTATTGAACCATAAACCACGGAAAGGGTAACTAACTTTTATCTACGGTAATTAATAATTTAATCACGATTTGTTTCTGATTTGAATATTGAATTAGGAAAAATTCAATCATTTGCATATCGCGTCTCTAACGAATGATAACACATACCTATCAACAAAGAAATATCGAAGATATTTTCGATTGACTGATTAGTGATTAGTGAGCAATATCAAGATACAAGAATACAAAGTCTAGATACCTACCTATATTCAACTGATTGTATGTTATTTAATTTCAATTGTTTTAATTTAGCCTACATGAACACACAGACATACATAAAAAAGTATATTATGCTTCAGCATATTATGCTTATATGGTGCCATTGAATAAGCCTTAGGCCCGCCTGGTCTGGACTGGCACACTGCTTTTTGAAATCGGTTAAAAATGAACTTATCGTCCTTTTCACTACATCTCACATTTTCCATATTGATAGATCTCTGTGTACAACGCTATATTAGGCTTTATATTAGGACTTTACATGGGTCCGAATAAAACCTCATCAAAAATCCTTATATTCCAGTGACGGAGCCGGTCGCTCGGGCACCTACTGCCTCATCGATATGGTCTTGAACCGCATGGCCAAGGGCGCCAAGGAGATTGACATCGCGGCCACTCTGGAGCACATCCGAGATCAACGCACTCGCACTGTCGCCACCAAGCAACAGTTCGAGTTCGTGCTGATGGCCGTCGCTGAGGAGGTAGGCGTTGTATACGCTAACACATTATAAATGTTATTCTTCGACCAACAATCCCGAAGTCACAAGTTTTTTTTTTAACACGTTTAAGCGCATTTTGCATCACAGCTCTCTTCGTGTTATTTTCCGAGATAGGCATGAGGCTGATGCCGCCTGTTCAGTATTATAATGACAAGCGTACCCCAGGGTTCGATATTCGGCCCTATCCAAAACGAAATATTTATTCCACTATTATTGTTTGAATGGTTAAGTTCAAATAAAATATGTTGTTTCTAAATACCTCGTAAACACTGATTTTAATTTTCGATCCCTAGGTCCACGCAATACTGAAAGCTTTGCCGGCGCACCTACAACAACTACAAGAGAAAAAAGACAAAGATAAGGAAAAAGAAAAGGAAAAAGATGGCAGTGACAAGGAAAAGGAGAAGCCTAACTAAACCGCGCACCCGACACGAACACACGAACACGTTACGTTACATTATTTAACATATATTAAGTATTCTATCATTGTGGAATTGATGTATTTCTATCAACTCCGAGTTGAGAATTTCGCTACGCAAAACGAAATTTTGAGCTAAGTAACATTCATGTCATTATTGGTAGGTACGTAATTTTCTTTTAATTGTAACATTCGGCTGGTATATTAAACCCCAACAAGACATCTCCTGGACTGCATTTTTATAACTCAAGTAATTGGAAATTCTTAACTTCGGATTGTCGTTGACGATGATTACTTTACCGATGGAAATGCTGTAAAAAGTTCATCTACGGCAAGGATTAAAACTGACTGTGTCTAAATGTGGTGTGCCGCTAACTAGGGCATTTATTTTTTAAAGCTTTTAATATTTTCGTAAGGTAACTTCACATGAGCCTATTTATTATATTTAGAAATTAAAGAACACAAACTACGAAGTTTCTTTGTTGTGGGAGTTATGTTAGCTTTTTATTGGGGTGTAGGAGACATGGTCAATTGTTAGAGTATCAATTCTAGTGGTTTCATCTGTGTTGCGTACATTTTACTTTATTTATTGCTACTTATAACTATTTAGTTACGATAATTAATGAAATATCTGATTTAAATGAATAGTGTCTTTAATTTTTGAATTGCGTTTATTCGTTTTTACTTTGTTTCGTTTTATGTTATTGTCATGCATTTAATGCGTACCCTGTGAATTTATCTAGTCAGTTACTTACAATGTTACTTAAGCCAGTTTATAGTGGGTTTCTATTTAATAAATGTTTATTTAACTTGTACTTAATTCGTTATTTAACAATGGTCAGATGCCAAAAATGATTAAAACTGTAGCGTTATTTTAAATAATTTAATTGAAGTAGTTATTTTCAAATATTGTTAACGATGTTAGGAGTGGTACTGACCATAGTTAAAATATGTTTATCGTATTTAATTGCTTTCTGTTTAGTCATCGTGTCTAAAAGTTTATAAGTCATAATGTAAGTACATTGTTATATGTATAGATCTACATTTTGCAACTTATATACCTAGTTCTTATAACAACAAAGATAAGAGATCTATGTCTTTCCCAATCATATCCTGAATTAACGGAATACCTGAGAAAAATAATCAGATTTAAAAAATCAAAATAAAATATTTACAGAATGTAGCAGAAACCATAGATACATACTAATACGTGTTATGTACGAGATTTATATAAGATATATTTATTGCATATTATGTGGAAAATGTAAAAAAAAATAAAAACCTACCCACGAAATTATGGATGTAGGTAGTATTAGATATAAGAGAAAATATATTTAACCGTATTTCTGTATGAAATTATATGTAGTTTTTATGTGAATGATTGAATAATGGATTTTGATTAAATTGTTTTAGGGAATAAGATAGAAGTATCCTAATTTCCCAAACTAAAGATCCTTTCTTCTTATCGGCAGACGGTCTGCCAAATAGCACTTTGGACGCTGTTTATCAGTTACTTATTCAAAAACCGCGTTTAGACTGAAAACTACGTCGCTGGAGTCTACCTATACTTGCATTTGCCGTGCAGTTCCAACAACTGCGGAATGCCTAGTTAGTAGGTATTAGTGGACAGATTCGACGCAGCTGCTCTGAAACCGCATCCATTTAGATGCGGTATTAGGCTCTACCGACTAGATAGTTACTATCTACACAGTTTAACCTATTCATTCAACCACAGTACCATACCACAAATGGTTTTGTGCGGTACATTTAACTATAAACCTTTATTAATTAACAAACATACCTAAGTATCACACAGCTAGGCTAGTGTAAAGCATAGCTACATAGGCCAGTAAATTATTCCTATTAGGGGCCTTATTATGAAGTATTAATGCCATCATTATTTCACTGCGAAAAAAGGATGGTGCTAGCGGCCTTGTATAGCTCCGTCTCTCACTCACACTGGAATAATGGTGGCATTAATAGGTACGTCATAATACGGCCCCAGTAAGGCGTGCTACACACTTTTTCGGGTGTAAAAATATTAGATTACATATTAGATTTTGCCGCCCGGCTGTGCTGCATCATATCGACCCGAACAAGTGTAGCACCCCTCATGTATTCGTGGTAATAATATTTTTTATGGCTATACGGCCCACTGCAATGCGAAGCTAAATCGTCTGCTATTGAATTGGTAGTATGATAATAACACTAGCTTCTGGGCAAAAAGTTTCGTAATATAATATATGTAGAAGTTTAATGTACCTACTACGCGACGAATAGTTTAAAAAATATTATGGTTACCTAAATGACCAATCACAACCTGCAACTACTTAATCGGAAACGTATCTACTTAGCTATCCAATAAAATAATGACTAATAGACACAATTGCCAAATAATAACGTCCTAAATTGATAACTGATACCTACGTAGGTAGGTAGATAGGTAGATATGTGGATAGGTACGTGATCTTCATTAGGTATACCCATACCTACCCATGCACGCACACATATTTATTGATCTAAACAAAAATGGTTTTATCAGTAGCCTTTGAATAAATATTATCACATTGCGCAACCTTCACTTTTATAATCTGGTTGATGGGTTGTGATAATAAAATCAACGTGATTAGACTTCTTGTTTTTTTATCCCATGCGGCTATTTACCGTCTAGTGCAACCCTCGTGCTGGAAATAGCGAGGCCAAAAAAGATATAGCAACGCTATTTGCTCGGCCTCACACGAGGTTTTGCGATGTTGGACTCGATATCTATCATACTTACCTACCTACTGCATTATTTTTGATAAGTACTATACAATTACTGCAACATAACTGGCGAAATGAGGGTTTAGGTACGCCTCTGCTTTAAACCCTTCGGGGAATACGTAGAAGCGTAATGAACCTATGCTCGTTTACTAGGTAGGTACCTACACTAGCAGCGATTATGATCGACACGGTGACTTGCTAGCGATTTCAAAATCTTATCTTCGTCCTGTACCCTAATTGCGTAATACATGAAAACATCATGATCAATAAATTGGAATCTGAATGGTTTTGAAACAGATTGTCCATCTTAAGTTCGAAAAAAATATCTGCTCAACAACGTAAATAACGCAATGAATGTTGTTGAACTGTCAAAATGAAACCGATTACTCGTAATCGTTTACGAAAATGTGTTACGTTATTAGATAGCTGGTCCACACAGTTTTTGACAGTCGATTCACCGAGCGATGCCAAATCTACGTTTGGACCCTGGGGTGGACGTAAGATTTTGAAATCGCTAGCGAGTCACCTACCTACTAATATTGGTCGCTGTGAGTGTGCCAAGCATAACAAGCAATACCTAGGTATTTTAAGGATATTGAAAGGGGAAGCATTATGAGCGCTAATCCTAAAAGTTGGCAACGATGCAAATAGCTGTCAAATATTTACCTGCATGTTTTGATTAATTTGGCAACATTCCTGTATGGAAATATGAAATGTGGTTAACTAACTAACTAATATATTTATTATAAAATGCAATAATTAAAACCCCGAATATTTAGTTTTAGATGTAAAAAAAGTATTCGGAAACTTTCCAAGTGCCTTTTATACACCTAAAACGGTTACAACATCAAATTCAGTGTTATAATATTGCAATTCATTATTAATATACCCGGGAAATGTTACCAATTAACTTACTTACTCCTCACATTCAGGAGATTCAGGTAATTTCAAACTACTTATATAATAAGTTTAGTTTATTTACTGCGTTGGATATTATTTATTATTTATCCCGAACATAATTCTGACAACGCCCCAGTTACGATTTTGTCATGACCAATTAGCCATTAGATTATCTCCACTTTTGAAGTGACTAAGCTAGAGTGTCATCTATACATATAATAACACAGTAGAATCCGGTGTCTGTCTGTCTGTCTGTTTGTTCGCGCACATCACTGGAACTACTGAACGGATTTTCATGTAGTTTTCACAGGTAGACAGAGATTAATTTGGAAGAGAATAGAGGTTTTGTTTAATTAAAATCGGATGTTGCAAAAAAAGTTATAGTCATACTATATTACATCCGTGCTTCGCACGGATGTAATAAAATCGTGGTGGTTTTTTTCGCCCATTGGATTTTCAACGCTCTGCTTAGCGCCGAGAGTTAAAAATCCAACAGTGTATTTTTTCAACGCGCTGCGCTGGGACGAGAGTGCGTCCCAATGCGTTGGATTCTCAACGCTCGGCTCAAGAAAGCGAAGAAAAATCGCCACGATTTCATTACGTCCGTGCGTGGACTTACTTATAAAACAGTAGCGCGCATGCCAGCGTGCATGCGCAACCTAACTTCAGAGCGAAGCAAAGTTATTTGACGCGAACTGTACAAGACGGTATTCTGTTCACGACACGTTGTGCAAAATTTCTGAGAGTTACCTAACAAAAAGTACTAGGCTTGCATGAATTCTAGATAGTGTTGCAATCATTACTATTATCCCACTAATTTGGTTCACAATTTGTTTATAACTAACAAAAACTACAAGGCTTGCATGAATTCACGTTTAGTTTATTTTGAGTACATACATTAAAAACAAGCTATCTATAAATGAAAATCTATTGCCGTATGTATGAAAGATTATCACTAAAGAAGGGCTTAACCGATTTGGCAGTTTTTTTTGTTGTATTTGTAATTGTCTAGACAAGGTTTGCATGAAAGAAAATTTTGGAAAATTCACCGGAGAAGACGGAAATACACCCAGGCTACGCCGGGCATGAAAAACTAGTTTATAACAGGAGATTAGATAGCTTGGGCTTTTCCACTGTAGTGAAAAATTACATCATCACATTTTATCATTTATGCCAATACGATAAAAGATGATGAAAATAGCTGGCAACTCTTATTTGTAGATTCATTCATACGTCACGTTGACATTACAAAAGTAAACTACAATAGTGACTCGACTTACTTGACAAGTTGACATTAATGACAGTGCGTGGCTAGATGCTGGGTGTTTCGTACCTGTTTTCGTAATTAAAAAACTTTTATATTTAATAATAAATAGTTTTATCTACGGTTGTAGTAGTAGTACATAGTACTTACCTTTTGTATTTCTTCAGTAATCTCAGTAATTTGTAAGAAACTCAAGATGATTAACGGCCGTGCTCTACATTTCGTGTTCAAAGTCGCCGACAGAACCCTGACTGCGAAATTCTACAGAGAAATCTTAGGAATGAAGGTAAGAAATAAGAATAATACATTGAAAATACTTTGTTAAAGTTTAACATGTTTAACAAAAAAAGAAAATGAGAAATCATAAAGCATTACTAAATACTGGATTCATGATTTAATCTGTGACCAAGGTCAAACAGACATACTTCTACACTACTATGTTGTACCTACCTCGCCGGCAATTTTACACTCATTATTTGTAAATGCTGTAAACTTGAAATAAAACTTAAGTGTAGCTAATGACTGGACTATTTCACATTCATTGTTACAGCTAATTAACTAATACTCTATTATTTATGTAATTTACACCTGTTTTTTTAGGTTTGACTACCTGTAAGACGACCTATTGATCTCTGTTTCCTCACACAAGTTTGTCTAAATCTTTGGATCTAGGCCTGCAATAGTAAATATATCAGTTGGTTGCAGAAGTGTTGCTACCAAATCATGTACTTACATTATTTTTATTTCAATTAATATGAGCATACAATTTAATTTTGTTCTATTAGTTTTGAATTGGATTCATTAAAGTGATTAACAATAGAGCAATTAAGAAAAAAATAAGAACATCATTTAAAAGGAGATTAATTTAATTAACTTTAAAGTGTTGTAGTAAGTACTACACAATCAATAAATGTAAACCATGTCATGTAGTAGGGAATCTATTTAAATCCAAATGCATATATAATATAATATTCCTTTAAATAAATATCTAACCAATTCAAGCAATAATACATTTTAATTAGAAAATGACATGTGTCAGACAAAATTATTATTATTAGCCTCCCAGTGACACATTCGACACAAGTCTAGAACAATCAACAATGAATTGTGTCTTTTATTCAGGGATTGATAGGTTAATATATACCTACTTCATGTGCCTACATAGTAGCTAGGGAATCTTATAATCTCAACACAAATAGGAAAAAAAAAAAACCTGTAAATATTTGTCTAAACATGTTACAGAGTTCAATAATACATTTTAGTAAGAAAATGACAATGTGTAAGACAGCCTCTAATGTCCCAGTGACACATTCATTAGTCTAGTACAATCAATAATGAATTGTGCCTCATTAGTAAGGGATTGGTGGGTTAATGGTTACCAACAATTACACGTACATTCACATAATTAACCCTTGCACAGTCCCATGACACTCATGGGTCATAGTGATAGTCCAATTTTTGTGTCTGCTCAGACAGTGAACCTGTTAAGTTAATTTCTTAATTAGGTTAATGCTTGGTATGTAAACTCAAACAAAATGTAATTAATGATGTCATGTAAACTTTAATATTAATTAATTACTAGCTAATACTCGGCATGAGTTGCAATGCCTTTTTTTTTCGTCACAGTCGGGCGAGCCATTTTCGAGTACTAACGCACGGCAATTGATTTTTATATGTATGTATTTATATGATACTAGCTTCTGCCAATGGAAGTTGATAAAATACAGCATGCAGCAAACATAGCATGTTAATCAACTGATAATGTAACTATCTACAGGTGAAAGAATGTTTTAAAACGGTTTAGTATTTTTTGAGTTTATCCATTACAAACATACAAAAAGTTTAATATTTTCTCATTATAATATTAGTTTAGATTTAGATAGGCTGATATTATTCTGTCCTGTCTGATCTGTCTAACCTGTCTGACCTGTCTGATTTGTCCTGATTGTTAGTTATAAAAAGACTTATTTTTAGTAGGAATGCATCTTGAGTTTTTCAAGAATAATAAGAATATCTTAATTCAAACATTTATCGTATTTTTTTTATGACAATAAAATGGTAAAAAAAACTTATTTTATTGATGAAGTTCGTCAGTATGGTAGGTACTTTAAGCATGCAGGAACTGAGTTTTCAAAATGTTCTTTTTTGCAGGTCCTAAGACATGAGGAATTCAGCGAGGGATGTGAAGCTGCTTGCAATGGGTGAGTAATAGATAGCTCCAAAAATATTTGGAAAACATTTGAATGTATTTAACAAAAAAAATATTGTTCATGAAAGTTCATGAAACCTAGAACATATTAATTCTAGGCCTTGAAATTAAACTTAATGTATGTAGCGTGGCGCTTTTATGGTGACATTAATTTAACAAACCTATAAAGATTAGCGTCTTCTTTTTGTGAGGAGCAATCTGTACTTAACAACTGTAGCGCAGAGGTCATTTACCGGGGTTACGGATCATTACATCGCAACAATGAAAATAATACGAATAACGTGCAGAGACGGCAAATTGAAGGAAAGCGAGACCCCTATGTCGGCGAGCGTTTGAAAAAAATAATTTTTCAATTAGCGAATTATTTTTTCTTATTATATTTTTATGATTACTGGCCACTAGGCCTACCCATGTGTTAAATTAATGTCGCCATTTTAGCGGCACGTTGTATTGATATATTATTAATGTAATTAGAAGCTCTTAACATCATATTAAATTAATATTTTTATTTCTAGGCCATACGCAAACAGATGGAGCAAGACCATGGTTGGTTACGGACCAGAAGACTCGCACTTCGTAGTGGAGCTTACATACAACTACGGTATCACACACTATGAAACAGGCAATGACTTCATCGGCCTCACAGTCCAGTCCAGCGAGAGCCTCAAGAGGGCCGCTGCTAACAATTGGCCTATAAAGGAACAAAATGGAGTCAAATATGTTGAAGCTCCCGGCGGTTACAAGTTCTTCATTGTTGACAAACCACAGCCTGTTGACAGAGGTGAGTTACAGTATTGAAAGAAGATAAAGCAAAGAATTTATTACTTCTATTTTTTTTATGCTGTAAAAAATCCTTGCTGAGCCAACTAGTCTTGTTTACAGTATGAGAGTGATCGTCATCTATGATAATTATTGTGTATTGATAAGATATAGCACTTATCTGCTAAAACATCACTGTCTGAGATGTTTTTTATCATGTGGTGATATGATTGTTTTGTGGATAAACTACCGACCGGTTGGTACCGACAGTAACTATGCGTCGAGTGCGAATCATGTGATGGGCGCATGATTCCTCAAGAGACGCTTTGATAACAGAAAGAGAGCTTTACGCCAATGTACAAATGAAACGATCTTTGCCTGAAAAAAACAAATTATATGGCTAAACCATGTAGACACTTATTTCTGTCCTAATGAAGAAAAAAAGTTGTTTTTTTTTTAAATACTGTCTGGGCTGACTGTAAATCAGCCCAGAATTTGGCTACGAGTTTGTCACCCTCAGTAGCATCCATCATGACTTCATACTGCTTTACTTATTAAATCAGCGTTTAATCTAATTAAACGCTGATTTAATAAGAAAAGCAGTATGAAGTCAAAGTCAAATCATTTATTTCAAATAGGCCCTTTATAAGGCACTTTTGAACGTCAAAATTAACAAAAAAAAAAAAACCTAGTAATTTTCGCATGGAGAAGAATGGGCAAGAAACTCCATGTATTTATCGAACCTCTAATAAACCTAAACTAACCAATTTGGTCGAGGTGCCCTAGCTTAGTTACTGCAACCAACTGAGAAAACACGAGGAAGTTAAAAAGTGGCTCAATAATTGTTTTAAAGCGTGCATCATTAGATGCGCAAAAAGTTTTCAGAGGTTCATCAATTTAAATAAAAAACAAAAATCCCGACTGCAAAAAACATAACTGAAAAGGGAAAAACAAGTATTAATCAATAGAATGTTGGTATCGCAGGCGGTAACAAACCAATAACCTGAAATATGGTGTAACTTTTTTTTATAATGCTTGTTTTTCTCTTTTCATTATGCATTCGGAATTTTTAGTTTTTATAATAACTTTTTAGTTTCAGCTTTTTAGTCTTTTATAATTTCTACCTTCATTTTGATCCCCCCTCGATAAGTTTGGAAGCTTTGTTTTTTTTTACATCATTTTGGCGCCAAGAAAGCCGCCCAGTGACACTCGCGCAATAAAGACGAATCTAATGACATATCATTCATCAAAATCGGATCACCCGTTTAGCAGTTACGAGGGAGTATAGAGACGGACATACATACACACAAACATACATACAGGTCAAACACACCTCCTGTTTTTGGCTTCGCCGCAGTCGAGTGGAAAAGTGCTCATAATTAGAAGTCAAAAAAGTTTTTGGAATGGGCAACTAGCTTCATATTTCTGACTGACCGACTTCTTGACAGTTCAAAAGTGCCTGTAAATGGTTTAATTGAAATAAATGCTTTGCGTTTGAGTTTTTTGCAGTACCTAAGTGCCCCTTTCGAATCGGACAGGGTTTTTTACATATTGTATAGTTCGTGCCGATTCGAAAGAAGGAGACCATATTAATTGTAAAAATCATCATCCACAGATCCAGTGGTTAAGGTGTCCCTTGCCAGCTCAAGCTTGGAGAAGTCCATCGCATACTGGAGTGGTTTACTCAGTCTGAAGATCTTCGAGAAAACAACTAAGACAGTCACGTTTGGATTCGGCGACCAACAAGCTAAATTAGAATTAGTTAACATTGGTAAGTTTCTCGTGAATTCATGCAGCTAACATGTTTTGTTTTAGTGAATACCAACTATGGATGCTACGTGTTTTCTTACAACAAACAGCGGAACAAAAGATGATTAGGTATTTTTAAGAACCATACATAAGCGTGATGGTATAACTAATGTTTCAATATTTATATTTTGCATGTGACTGATAAAATGTACACATAATTCTATCTCATTCTCGATGGTTAACAATATTTTTTCTTTGAATTCGTGATTGTTCTTCCTTCCATCCAAAGAGGAGGCCATTTTCTAATTTAAAATCCTGTTTGTGTCTGCTGCTAAAGTTATACAATATACCTTTGAGCAGTACGTTTCCATACATATTGCGGAATCCGTGCATATTAAGTTGTATGTTAGGGCGCTTGCATAAAGAAGCGGGTTTTCGGGCCCGACTCCCGGAAAGAAAAAACAAAAGATTTAATTTGGAGATTTTTCTGGGGTCAACGACCCTAGTAGTGTTAATTGAAGTATGAATTGAGAAAATATGTTTTTTTTTTGTTTCGTGTTAAGATATCGATACCCATTCCGTCTGTGAAGTTTACACAAAAAAAAAAAAACAAAGTAACTAAATTACACAGTTACGGTCGTTGACTCAATGAATACATTTTTTTGTTTCTTTTATCATGTTAGATATCTATACCCATCACGTCTGCGGAGTTACGCTAGCTAATTTAATTTGACCCTGTATATCGATGCAGGTTGATCTTTGGAAGGTTTCGCTAGCTAATTTAATTTGACCTTGTATATCGCTGCAGGTTGATCTTTGGAAAGTCTCGCTAGCTAATTTAATTTGACCCTGTATATCGCTGCAGGTTGATCTTTGGAAGGTTTCGCTAGCTAATTTCATTTGACCCTGTATATCGCTGCAGGTTGATCTTTGGAAATAAATGGTTACACGTTTTAGCTGTTTCTTTATGTTTTATTAACTCGGAAATAGTTTTACCCGTACCGACTTGTCTTTACCGGGAACCCGCTTCTTTATGCAAGCACCCTTATACAGGAGTTCGTACAGGACAGAGCATTTTGCAACTGGAACACTACCTACGCCGCGACGCAGTGTATTTTAGAATCTCGAATGTATGTGACATAGTCACATGCACTTACATATATGTGTGATTTTTCCAACCATTAACCTAATAATAAATATGACTCTGTAATGATAACCAAACATATTTTATCTAGACAATAGCATGCGTTCCTTTGTTAGATTGACGCTATCTTCAGGTGTTTTATCAGACGAAACTCAGACAACATGTCTTGTCGACAGAAAGTGGGTACCTACCTACAAATCTATTTAAGATGATGCACCTGTTAACACTATCACTTTGCGTGGCAGCCGTGTGATACCTAGATTTACATATCCACGTTTCCACGCATTTGACAAAGGAAAAGATTAGAAATCGACAAATAATTTGGTACATTCGTACTTGAAACTTACACATGTAGAAGTTGATAAAATCTTACATGTGGAAAGTAATTGATATTCAAGTACCTAGGAAAATCTGTTATCAATGTTGGCTATTTCTGTCGACTTTGTATAACTTAGTATCACCGACAAACAAACAAATGGCCATACCTGTCTATTCATTTATACAGGGTTAGTAGGATCCTTTTTTTTCTTGGTTGGGAAATTATCAAATAACTTTTCCCGCTCTGGGCGGAGCGGGAGGGCGTGTCAGACTCTTACTGTATCCCCTTTCCGTCTAGTCCTGTGTAAATTAATAGCCGAAAACGGAGAAATCGATGCATCATTTTTTATTTTATTTACCAGCTCTACTTGTTAAAAAAATTACCTGTAGCATCTGTAAATAATATTGTATTCTATTCTAGTTTTATTTGAGGTTATAGCAGACTAAAAATCACAACTCGAACATTTATGTCAGGATAATATACTAAACTCGATACGAATGTGTCTTTTAATTTAAAATATCTGAAAAACGAACCTCGATGTCAAAGCTTGATATTAACTTTTAAACCAAAACGATTTCATAACTCAAAACTGGTTGTCCCACTTTTAGATATGTGACATGTATTTGGCCAGTTTTTCATAAGTATTCAGATCAAGGGCACCTTGTATCAATAAACTGCAACTTCATTCTACAAATCCAACGAACTCTGAGAATAAAACGGCGTATCTATTTTCGAAAATGTAAATTAATGTATAATTGAATGCATTTCCAGGTGAGCCAGTGAACCGCGCGAAGGCATACGGTCGCATCGCGTTCTCAGTCCCCTTCGAAGAGCAGCCAATTATCGACCAGAAGATCCAGGCGGCGAAGGGCACCATCCTGACCCCGCTGATATCGCTGGACACGCCAGGCAAGGCCACTGTTAGAGTCATCATTCTAGCCGACCCCGACGGCCACGAGATCTGCTTTGTGGACGACGAGAGCTTCCGACAACTGTCCCAGGTCGACCCCGCTAGTGACGCAGACCTCGACAAGTTCATCAAATCAGACAAGTCGCGAGCGTAGAGCCAACCATCCATTTCTTAGCTATCGGGCAAGGGTACTCATAAACTTTTATATTATTTTCTGTAGTACTTAAGTTATTCTTCGCTTAGCGTCACAATTTTATTGGTTTTATGTATACTATGTATGCAAACACGTCCTCATTGTTCTGCATATAGGAGTGTTGATAAATATGATATTATTGTACAAATTATACCAGCTTCATACAATGTAAGGCTGTATTATCATCATCTTCTGTCCAAATTATTTACTATATTGAATTTTCATCTTTATGTGTAAGTATTAAAGTTCATTTTACAGTGATATGTTGTCAATTGCCACTTCATTTTTGTGATAAGTTTGTCTTAAAATAACCCTCTTCAGAGTAGTTTAGCATTCCATGTTGTTTTGAAAGTGGCAGTATTAAGTATTATTATTTTGAAGTATGTTGAAACATTGTTGGAAAGTGATATGTTTATTGTATATTGTGTATGTTTATTATCTATTGTTGCGCTTAAGTACACAGCAATATGTTAACTAAGTAATAAGAATATATAATTTGAATTTCATTTATTTCTTATAATTTATCGAAGTCCTAGAATTGTCGACTTTTGAGGTAGACAGAAAGCTTCCTGAACTGTTAACACGAGAACAAATCATAATAACAAATGGGACGTAGCGTACCGCTCCCAGATTCTTCTATATTTGCCGGAAAGCGTTGAGTACCTACAGTCATAAGTAGCTTCACGCCTTTTTGTCACGAGAGTGGGCAGAAATTACAGAACATTGTCTTAATTTGAGGAAATTGAAGACTAGATGTCGCGAATATCGGTTGACTCGTTTCGATATTTATTTTTATAACAATTGCTTGTTGCACTTACAGTTAAAGCGTGCAGGAAGCCATATGACGGTAGGATAAGAAACACAATATAAAAAAAAACTCTCCCTTAGCGCAATCAACTTCTCGAATATGACATAGTTAGTGCGATCATACGATCTAACGTCCAGTCTACGTTGGCAACGTCTTCGTTACATTGGCACTTCTATTTGAGTATCAGTACAAATATTCGCGTTATTTAAGCAATACAAAACGTTCCCTATTTGTATACTAATAAAGTTCGTTTTGTAAACCGCGATTATTTTTTCCAAATTCGCCAAGTGAAGCCAAATAGCGAAGAAGGCAAGAAGCTGGCGAGCATTAGATCTTGAGCCTATTTGACTGAATACTATTTTCTTCTACCGATTTTTGTTACATGGACTCTGCTTCAACAGATTAATTTTTGTATCGGCCAGTCTAAGTAACAGATTTCGTAATCTTTGTATCGGCCAGTCACATAACAGATTTCGCCACGTTTTGATCTATTAAATTATATCAATTTTTTTACAGTTCTTCAAAGACATTCTAAGTATAGCCTGTTCTTCAACTCATTGAGCAATTTCCTGACTTTTATATTTTGTAAAAAAAATACTGTCCTCATCATGTCCAGGTGGCGGGCCCTGGCAGGTGAAAACTCTTGTCTACACAACGTTTACTATGACAACGCTTAAGTTCATTGCTATCTCTTTAGAATGCACGGCACGGTTGACGCAGTGGTTAAGCGATTGACTGCTGCGCTGCGTGTCGCGGGTTCGATTCCCGCACGGAACAAATATTTGTATGACCTACAAGTAGTTGTTCCGGGTCTGGTTGTTTGTGTATGTGAGTTTTAAATGTTTGTAAACGCACCCACGATACAGGAGAAATTCCTAGTGTGGGGCAACGTTTTTAAAAAAAAAAAAAAAAAATTCACATAACCATTAAAATGCGTTGAATCAACCAACGTTTGCCTAAATGCTGTGAGATATATTTGATACTGACTTCGCCCGCGTGGAGGTCGGAAATTATCCTACGGGAACTTACTACCGGGATAAAACGTATCCTATAAATGTTAATCCAGGTTATAAACTATCTATGTGCCAAATTTCATCCAAATCATTTCAGCCGTTTTTGCGTGATTGAGTAACAAACATCTAAACACACAAACTTTCACATTTATTTTATTCGTGGGATTAAATGATGGCTTTGTTTAAGAGTTTTTAATAATTAATTAAGCTCTGACTTAGCCGACTTTAATACAGACGGGCAATAAAGCGTCTTTAAATGCTCATGCGAATGCTTCTAAGCGAAAACATGCCAGTTTGCCTAAGTGGAAGTGCTACTTAGCTAACCAAACAGCAGTTGATTTATTGAATACAGTCTGTTCCAAAAGTCTATAATGAAAATGTAAACAAATGGATCAGAAAACGTACCTGTGGATTCCAATTTGTAGTGTCACTTACAGTTTAAGTGTTTTGATTAAATTATTTAAATACTTAAATCACCTTAAATATGTTTTTCATTTGACAATTAAGGTTAATTTATAACCAAATTTTTCGTCGATGATCAAGAACTAATCGTAATTAACAGAGTTTTTAATGTGGCGCGGAGTAGTGTAGCAGATTGAGTGAGTAGGAACATTTTCAACTTTAAAAACCTATTTTCGGCAATCCCCTGGGTGTTTTAGGCATCAATAAAAGGAAATCACTACTGTACACCAACTATTATAGACGATTAAATAAAACAAAAGAAGAACATTCTAACAAAAATATCCCAAAATATAATTGAGGCTATGCGATCGAAATTTCCAAACTTAGCAGACATTCAAGCCATCGCCCACGTTGCTTAATTTTAGAGCTATGTCCAGTCCGAAAGTAGATTTACATGTTACCGGCTACTTAGCGATAAACGCCAACGCGATTAGCGCGCCAAATGACTTGACCGTATCGATCAAATAGTTCTAAGGGTTGCGAAACTGCAGGATTGCGTGACTCGCCTCGCCTACATCCGCGAGGGAAGTCTGGAAGTCTTGCCTATCTTCAATCCGATAACAATCGATTAACCGAAATATAGACAGGCTTAGCACAGCCTTAGCTGTGTGCTGTGCTTAGTTTTATATTAACTTCAAATAATAGGACGATAAAATAATTAAAGTCTGAAAATACAGTTTTCATAGTTCCTTAGAACAATTTTCTCTAGTTTCAGATTTGTCTGTCAGGACCCATCCCATCAGATCACCCTGTAAACTGGCCATTGCTAGCGATGTTGAGGTAGCAGAGATCTAGTAAAAAAAAATCGGCCAACTGCGTGTTGAACTACGCACAATGAAAGGTTCCGTAGTTGGGATGAATTTATCGCAAGAACAAACTTAACATTGTAGTTGAAAAACATGTTGTTTTATACATTCCAAGTGCATCTGTAAGTTTGTACGCACAATATTGGGAGATTTACCATGTTATTTTAATGCCATAAACTGTTTATAGGTTTTCCTGTAATCTATGAGTAAAGAACCACTCTCTGTATTTTATTCAAAATTTTAGGCTCAGTCGGTTCGAGATAAGGGGGGAGTGGAAGTGGATCTTAAATATCTTTAAAAGTATTCATTTAAAATTATGAAAAAAAAATTGAAATCCTTGCAATAAGCCCTTTCATTTGATATGTCACACGGTACAGTTTGCAAAACTTTTTAAGTTTCTTATTTACAATAAATAAGAAACTTACACCATATTCAAAATTTATTTATTTACGTTACACGTCCGTGTTGAACCGACTGCAGGCAGCAGCAGCAGGCGACGTCTCGCCGCGACACTGGTTACTATGTATTTCTATGAAATCGAATAGAATTTCTACGAAGTCGCCTGTTGCTGCTGCCTGCAGTCGGCTATGGAAGTGTACCATGACGGCCGTAGTGACGGCTTTCATGAAAATGATGGTAGCGACAAAGATTTAAATCGTTAGACTCGAGTACGGTGAGGGCAAATCTATTATTATTATTATTTGGTTAGACACACTAGCAGCTAATTAGCTGATGCGTATGTATCAAATAGCTTGAACATGTTAATCTGTCCAGTCGATTCTTGAACCAGTTCAGTGAACCTCTAGCGATTTAGAGATCTATCGATTTAAATCTTTGGGCAGCTAGGTTTGAGTTTACGGTGTCAAAAACACTAGAAAATCACACCAACTTAAGAGTCCGCGCCACCACTAAAGACCGGCGGAAAATTGTGGAACTACATGTTTTTAATTCAATTTGATGCAATGACTAGCGCTGCGTCAAAAGGACTTCAGTGGTGGCGCGGACTTTACTTTCATAAATAAAGTTTCATTGACGTCATTCGCCGCTAAATTGCAGACGCTATGGCGGTCACCGCTCTTCTAACAAACCCCAAACAAACAAACTTTTGACTAGTCTTGCAAAAACATGTTTTATACCTTGGTGTAAATACGGGGTAACATCCACACTAGATGCAGTAGGTACTTTTGCACAAGCACAAGCAAGCAAGTATTGTATCAATCACTCTTAGAACAATGTTTACCACCATAATTGCCACGTAATTACTAACAAGCCAGTCCGTGCGTCTACACAACTGTCAAGCGTCGTAAATTATAGCATCGCTGAGAAACGTCAATGCATTGTAAAGTCTACGACAATCATTAATTAAGGAGCAATTAATCACAAGACACATGACTACCACTCGACTACAGGAAACTACGTTCAACGTTTTGAATGACAACATACCTACGTATTTGTTTTAAATATAATGTAATGAAAAGATCCTAGGAAAAAAATCCTGTAAAAAGTTTAACAAAAACCTTTGCATTGAAACTATCGAAGGCTGTTTATGAAATAATTTTTGACTTTAGTTTGAATTTTTTTTAATTAGGTGATTTTACAGGAAAATTAAGATTTATTAAGAGCGAATGTTTCAGCCTGTCCTGTAGAATTTAAATTCAAACATATAAACCCTGTGGTCGTTATAAAGGCTTTTAAGCAACTTAAGATCAAAATTACCGAAGATCTATGGAGCATGTCTACTAAAGTTTGTAAATCAATTATTGAGAAAATTGCGCCCTATTTAGCTTTATATTTAATTTGTGTGTAGATCAAGGGTCCCAGACTTGATGAAGTACAGTAAAGTTATTCCACTTTTCAAATCCAGGGACAGCAAAGACACTAAAGATTATAGACCCGTATCGGTTTTGCCGGTTTTCAGCAAGGTGTAAATCAAATGCTCAATCATTTTAATCGTTATAACATCCTACACATTCAACAGTATGGTTTCACCAAAGGACGTTGCACATCTGACGCCGGTGTAACCTTATTAAAACACATCTTTAATGCATGGGAAGAGGCACAAGATGCATCATTTCCCTACAAAATGGTTGAGCTGGATGGTGCTGATCCACGCGTCATGTTCGTGAACGGGCGGCATCAGTTGAGACTGGTCATCTCTTATCTGCCAGGGCTTATTTTTAATCTTATTTTTGAATTGTTTTTGTTTATTTTTTTTACATTGTTCTCACAAATAGAAGCAACAAGTATAATGTACAGACGCCAGCAGGTCAACCTACCCGAAACTGTCAAATTTTCCCAATCAACTTTGAACCTTATGCTTTAGTAATAGAGTTGAAAATCTATTAAAGAAATTTGACAGATTGTAGTAGGTTGATGTGCTGGCGTCTGTACCCAGGATTCTGTATTATCTATATTTAAAAGAGTGTCCTTGGAGTTTCTTGCCCGTTCTTCTCCATAGAGATCCACGTTTTGGAATGGGCAACTAGCTTCAACTTTCTGACTAACTGACCGACTCTTTGACAATTCAAAAATGCCTGTAAATGGTTTAATTGAAATAAATGCTTTGAGTTTGAGAATATTAAGAAGGAAAATGATAGTCAACATTCAGTTTTTAAACGTTTCATAGCTGCTTTATTCGCAGTTTCTTTTAGTTAAATTAATGTAAGCAATCACAACTTTTTGTACAGAGCGCGCGAGTTAGTCATTTTTGTATGGACATAATCAGTATCCATATTTATGTAAGTAGTTTGATTGACATCTATTTTTTGCAAAAAATGTACGCGACAGTGAAAGTGCATTTCTACATATGGTACGTGATACCTAATAGGCTGAACGGATTTTCCGCTTTTCCACTCGCTCTTGAAACAGTAGGCAATGAATTGATAACTTTGGAAGTAACATGTAGGTAGGTAGGGTGCATAATAACACGTCAGTACAGACTTAATATATTTCCATTAGATATTCAACGCACATTGTTAAGAACCATGAGTTGCGCCTATCCTAATTAATATTATAAATGCGAAAATGAGTTTGTTTGTTCGTTAAGCTTTCACGCTAAAACGGCAGAACAGATTTGGATGAAATTTGGTACATGGGTAGACCATGACCTGGAATAGGACGAAGGATACTTTTTAACCGCGTGACGCAGCTAGTAAGTAATACAGCGTGTAAAAAAAAACCTGCCCAATCCGTGACGGTGTTGTTAAGAATCATACTGACAGTCTATTTATGTGGTAATATACTGGCAAAAAAAAAAACCCACTTTCATTTTCAATGAGGAATTTTAGCGGGTGTCTACAAGTCAACTTATGACCCCTGTTGAAAATTTACCCATTTTGAATGGAATTGGGATAATTATGGTACTAAAAATGTGAATTATAGCAATAACTTTTTTATTTTCAATAATAATAAGCTTTTTTATTACATTTTGGTGATGTTTTTGCAGTACCTATGTGCCCTTTCCGGACCGGACAGGGTTTTTGTAACACATTGTATATATCAAAGTGAATAACTTTCTCCATGAGATCAATAAAGTAATCACGAAAAAAAATATCTGTTATCCCGTACAAAACTTCAATACCTACTTGACCCAAATGTATGGGGTGGCAGATATTTTTTTTGCGATTACGATGTAATCCCATGGAGAAAGTTGATCAATTTGAACGTCTGTACCACACCCTTAAATTTGACCAGCCCTTTCTGATACACATAATGCATCAGAAAGGTGTAATATGCATCCTGCGTATGCCTTAGTACAGTCGGTTTGTCTACCTATAATTATATAATTGATGTATACAAGATATTGTGAAAACATTTTAAAAGAGTAACGGTGGAGTTTCTTGCCCATTCTTCTCCATACGAAAACTACCTTTTGGAAGGGGCAACTAGAATCAATTATTATTTAAATGTTGACGTTCTAAAGTGCCTTTTTTGTGCCTAATTGAAATAAATTATTTGACTTTGACTACCGTACGTCAGTAGTAACACTACGAAAGCCGCCCTTACTACTACGAAATAAAGACGCTTTCAAAGTCAAATCATACTGAAAGTGCGTTTTACAATACCCTTTTTGACGAATAAAATGCCCATATAGCTATAGCATCCACTGAAAACTCCACCGTGATTGTCTTCTTCCGCTTTCATATAGGTTTCACAAGAGCTGCTACGCATGACTCGCGACCCACGCACCTACAACGTAATCTGTACAATCAGCCCCGCTATCACCTCGCTGACTGGCTGACATTTTTACTACGGCACGAACTTGCAACGATCTAATAGACGCAGGCAATAAGATTGCCAACTATGCCCAAATAGGATTGGGCGGGTCACATCAGTCACATACATAATGAACGCTGGGCAAGAGTCTCCACGCAATGACTGCCTGAAGGTGGATGGGCGGCGTCTTTGAGGACGGCCCAGAAAAAGGTGGCGAGGTAACCTGGACGCACACCATGTGGGTTGGTTCACCTTCGAAGTGACCAAATAAAAGAGTAGACCTGGAATGATTTGGGGAAGGTCTTTGTCTGTCAGTGGGGCAATAAAGGTAAAAAAAACCTATAATTGTAGCTAACACACAAGACAAGCAAAGTTAATAACATTGAAATTCGACCACCCCGCAGGCGTCTTCTAACAAAGTTCAAAATTATAGAGATTTAGCCGTCTTCCGAGAAGAATGTTGAATAAAATACTCATACTTCAAGGAAAGTCATGGGAGGTGTAGAGTGTGAACGTGAAATGATGGGACCTCAGCTGACTCTTGCGACAAATATAAGAAAGAATAAGAAGAAATAAAATACGTTTATTTGCGGTACACATGTCGAAAAAATACACAACAATGTATTGTAAATTAGTATTTATTATAAATAGTTAACTAGCTTTACCCGGCCCGGCTTCGCACGGGTAGCACTAAGCACTCTACGGTACATCTACCTACCCTATCTACCTACCATACCTATCTACCCTACCTATCTACCATACCTACCTACTATACCTACCTACTTACCATATATACATACCTACCTATCCTACCTACCTACATACCTACCTTCTACCTACCCTACCTACCTACTAAAACCATCTTCGTATTATTGCCTTTCAAATTAAACCGGTTTGGGGCACATCGGTTGGATGGTTTCAGTCTATAACGGACATATGTAGGTAGATTTTTTTTTTGCGTTTTATATACATTCGACTTACCTTTATGCACTTGGCGAGACAGGCATGGAAAGCCCAGGTTCGTCAGACGGCTCTTCTTCGCTCGCTCGCTCTTAGAACCTAGAATCTCTTAATCATTCTGAAGCGTTTAATTATGCATGCGTCGACAAAGTACTTTCAGTATCATCTGTATGAATGCTAAAAAGAAAATCTAACATAACGGAGGCTAAAAGTTTCGAGCTCGCTTCGCTCGCTTTTGAATTTTAAATTCAGAAGTCGACAAAGAAACTTTTCTATTTATATAAACGGTCAAAAGAAAATTCTAACCGAGGTGCTATTTTCGAGCTTGCTTCGTTAGTTCTCGCATATTATTGATTATTTTAGTAAAATCACCGTTAAATCATTACCATTGCCGTGTTAGGTAAGATATTTACCGATTTTTTTCTTGTTAAATTATGCAACGGCAAACCTTATTAGCCTGGGCCGCCAAATGTTTAAATACGCCACTACTTACTCCGTTAACTTCTAACCTAAATAGGCATAATTCATTAGAAGAAAATATTTTGACTTTAAACGGTGATACATTAAAATTTCAGAAAAAACTTTAGGTAAGTACCGTAAAAAAGTAAAGTAAATTTAAGTAAGGTATGGTTTAGGTAGTAGGTATATACTAAAAAGTTTTTATATATCAATACCAGTATTAACTATTCGTTCCTGGATATCTACCGACCATAATTTAGTATCAAAAAGATTGGTTAATTTGCTGGTCCTGCCTATGGGGTCCAAAAATCAATGTATTATGTGCTTTCCTAAAACACAGTGTTGAAGGTTGAAGAAAGCTGATGTAAATTCGCCTTAAATTGGTTATCTATGGTTAAAACTTACCAAATTGTCCATGGTTTTATACCTGTCTCTCTCATTCACCAGCGTGCATCCTCTTCTAATCAAGAAGGATGCTTGACACAGAGCTGTCAATGTCATAGCGTTTGTAAATTTTGCCGGTAAAACACCGAAAATTTTTCCAAAGTTAAAAAAAGTGTTGAAATACAATAATTTATCGTATTTATTATCACACAGTGTTTACTTAGTGTACGTGTCGTATTTATTCCGCTTTGAATTAGTGCGGTATGATGAATCCGGACCCGGAAGATCCGGACGAAATTGTGCGGGCAAGTGTCGAAGGTGAACAAAGTTCGAAGGTTGACGCTTCGGATGGAGGTCAGCAATCGAATAAAGAGAGACCTGATGACTCGTCATCATCTTCTTCATCCTCGGAGGATGAGGAGGGCATAGCTTCACCTCCGCCCAACAAAAGACGAAAAGTTTCACGTAAGTACAAACAAGATCAGACATGTTCGGACCCGCGTGTAGAGACACTTATTCAACAAGTGGGGTTTATATCTAGTTACTTAACTAACTTACCTCTTCTACCGACTAATTCTGGTCAATCAAGGCAATTCTTCGAACAACAAGAGAGTGATCCGACTCCATCCACAACTACTTTTTTGAGAAATCCGTCAACTTCTTTTTGTCAACTTTCTTTAGGTGAACTTGGTACAGAGTTTGACGAAAAAACAATTATTCCACATGCTGACAAAGAAAGGTTAAAAGAATTGGCTAACCTTCAGAAATTTGATACCCCGTCTTGGAAAGGCATTCGTTACAAAAAAGCTTTACAATCTTGCATTGCCAGTCCTGGTTTTGTAGGTCTTAAACTTAATGAAGAGTTGTGCCATTTTAACAAGAACAAAGACTATTTAGCTCCAACTGAGCAGTTATTAGCAGGCTTGTCTAACAATATTTTGGAACAAAGACAACTATTAAAGTCAGGGTTACAGGATTTGCTTGACTGGGCATCGACAAACCCTAATAATGTAAATACTAATACATTGTTTGAAAAGATTTCTAGTACTTTCGGACCAGGGTCCCCGTCATATAAAAATTCAGAGACTGCAATGCAGATTGTGTGTGGTAAAAGGGCAGAGTGCATTGAAGTGAGACGGGACCGTATTTTAAAAGAAATTGTAAATCCAAATTTAAAAGCTACATTACATAATGTTCCACCAAGTCAAGAATATCTGTTTAGCCGAGAAGCTTTGCATCCTATCATAGCTTCTTTAGGTGGATCTCAGGTTTGGCTTAACACTCCAAGTTACATTAGGGAGAAAAAAGCTTTGAACACATCTCATAGTCAAAACAAGAGACCGCACAGACCTTACAAAACTCAGAATAAAGATTACAAGATAGAAAAGAAACATAACCAAAAATTTAAAAAGAATCAGCCCTTTCGTAAAAATTACACAACAAATAACACACCCCCCGATACCAATAATAAGCACATCTGACTATCAAATGAAAACCTTCAGAGGGGGTTGTCTAAAGGACCATGCCCATTTATGGCAACAACAGGGAGCAAACAATTATATTTTGAAATTAATAACAGGTGGCCGCATTCCATTTATAAAAAAACCTCCCCTTCGGTATCTAGACAACCATGTGTTGAAAAAGTTTGCAACCAGGACAACAAAAGACATGACAGACATGATCCTTCACTTAAAACAAAAGAAAATATTAGAGACACCACCAATCCTCAACCCGGGCTTTCTATGTCGAATGTTCTTAGTAAAAAAATCAGACGCAGGGTTACGTCCCATCTTCGACCTCAGAGGTCTCAACTCATATGTAGCAGTGAAACATTTCCAGCTAATTTCACAAACAGATGTAGCCAATTTTCTGCAGACAAACGATTGGTTAGTGAAAATAGACATTCAGCAGGCCTACTTTCATTTACCAATTGCAGAAACACACAGGAGGTTTCTCCGAGTGATTTACAACAACGAAGTGCTGCAATTAACAGCCTTACCATTTGGCCTGTCATCGGCTCCAAGAATGTTTGCCACAGTAACAAATTGGATTGCGGAAATCCTACGTGCACAAGGTTTCCGCACAATTGTGTATTTGGACGATTTCTTTCTGGTCAATCAGGATCGTACAATACTGGCTTCTCAGGTTGCGGAAACACTGAGAACATTGGATACCTTGGGATGGCACATAAATTATCACAAATCTGCTCTAGAGCCCTCTCAGGAAGTAGAGTATCTTGGCCTAGTATGGAACACTCAGCAAAACTGGGTAAAACTTCCTTCCAAGAAGATAATAAAGATAAAATTAATTATTTCCAAAATGTTGAGCAATGGAAACAGTTCTCTGCTAGAAGCTCAGAGTTTATTAGGTTTGCTGAACTTTGCAAATTACGCAGTATCAGGGGGTCGACTACACTGTCGCAGAATGCAACTGTTCCTAAAACTATTCAATCAAAACAGACTACGAGAAAGAAGAAATCTTCCTCTGCCTGTTCAACTAGACCTAAAATGGTGGTTAAAAGCCATAGATTACAGCTCGACACCAATAGTCAAGAAAAGCGTGACTCACTTCTTGACCACGGATGCAGCAGACTCAGGGTGGGGAGCTCAATTAAACAGCACTTACCTATCAGGAAAGTGGACTCCGTTCCAAAAACCCTGGCATTCAAACATAAAAGAAATGTATGCTGTATTTGCAGCCATAAACAGTCAGCGGATGACTCTACAAGGTGCACACATACTGATTCAGTCCGACAACAGGACTCTTGTTGCATACCTCAGAAACGAGGGGGGGACACATTCCCTTGCACTACTAGGGCTGACAACCAGGCTCCTGAAACTTGCAGAGCAGTTACATTTAACTCTCTCAGCCACTTACCTCCCGGGGAGTCTAAACGGAATTGCGGATCGCCTATCAAGGGGTCGCAAAGTACCAGAGTGGCATCTTCTGCCCCAAGCCACGGAGGCTATATTCAAAGTGTGGGGCGTCCCAGACGTAGATCTATTTGCGTCAAGAGAAACGGCTATCGTACCAAAATACGTAACATTGGATTCCAGAGACTGTTACGCAGTTTTCTGCGACGCTTTCAGCCGACCATGGGACTATCAGCTGGGCTGGGCATTTCCCCCACCCAGCTTAATACCAAGAGTTCTAACTCATTTGAACTGTGCAAAAGGAACATACATCCTAATAACACCAGAGTGGACCAAATGTTTCTGGTTACCCGACCTGCGAGCGAGAGCCATAGCAGAGCCACTTCCGATAAAGAACCTGCGGAAGGTCTTAATAGATCGGACTACAGGCAACTGCCCTGCACAAGTGGACAAGTTGATTCTTCTCGCCTGGAAAATTGGGGGTGGGCCGATCAAGTCGCTCACTGGTCCACAGAGGAACAGAACTTGTTAAAAAGTAGCTGGCGGACATCTACTTTAACAACATATAATGCCCCAATTAAAAGATGGTTATCCTGGTGTGACACTAATAAAATTAACCCAAAAGCACCTGAAGGCCAGCAAGTTGCTAGATTTTTGGCTAAATTATTTTTAAAGGACAAACTAGCTTATAGAACTATTCTGCTGCATAAATCAGCTATCTCAACTTACTGTGCAACATCTGAAGTAGATATCTCAAAACATTTTTTCATTCATCAGGTTCTAAAAGCCATTTCACTTGCTAAGCCAGCAGTACAAAAGCTACCTATATGGGACACTGCAATATTATTTAATTGGCTAAAGACTTCAGCAAATTCAGGTTCTTTATTTGAAATAGCTAGGAGAACAGCTTTAATACTCTTGCTAGCCTCGGGTCGTAGGATCCATGATCTCACATTATTAGAAAATAGCCCTGAAAATCTTATTTCCATGGGAGATGAGATTACTTTTTGGCCAAAGTTCGGTTCAAAGACAGATTCAAAGACACACAGACAGTCAGGTTGGTTGTTGCGGAAACACCCAGACCATTGTGTCTGCCCTATCCAACACATTAATAACCTTCTAGAATTATCTGAAAATAGAAGAAGCACAGATAGGACTGTCACAAGTTTATTTATTTCTCTATCAGGGAAATTAAAACCTGCTTCAAAAACAATGATTGCAGGTTGGATACGTAGTATTTTTAAAGATGCTAATATTGATGCCCCACCGGGCAGTATCAGGTCAGCTGTAGCCTCTAGAAGTTGGTTGGAGAATAGACCTGTACAAGAAATACTTGACAGAGGAAACTGGAAGAGTATTAAAACATTTCAAAAATTTTACTGTCGTCCAGTAAACAGAGTTGATAATGCTAACTACAATGTTGATTTATTGCATTTAAATTTTTCTAATATTAATTAAATTTATACTTTTTGAAAGAATATAATAACCTATTCCTTGATATAGGTTTAATTTAGAATTCTTTTCTTGTAACTCTAATATTTGTTTGTTGTTGATTTTTAAAGAAATTTGCAATTAAGCAAGAAATGTTATAATTTTTGTTACATTGAGTTTTAATAAAACTGATTTATATTCCAGAACAGTATTATAATTCATTCATCATAGCGTTTGTGTTTATCACCAGCAGATACCAAACAGGTCTTCAACCTTCAACACTGTGTTTTAGGAAAGCACATAATATGACTGTTTTGCATTCCAACAAAACAGGTATTATGTGTTGAATAAAACACAGTGTTGCAGCAAGTCTCTTGCTGGTGAGCTGAAGACTATGACATTGACAGCTCTGTGTCAAGCATCCTTCTTGATTAGAAGAGGATGCACGCTGGTGAATGAGAGAGACAGGTATAAAACCATGGACAATTTGGTAAGTTTTAACCATAGATAACCAATTTAAGGCGAATTTACATCAGCTTTCTTCAACCTTCAACACTGTGTTTTATTCAACACATAATACCTGTTTTGTTGGAATGCAAAACAGTCATATTATGAATTTCTTTTAAAATCCTTCAGATAAAGAGTGAAAGTATGTATGTACGCAATTGGGGTGCTGCTGTACCGTGTTATTTTAAGAGCGGAGAAGGCATGCAAGGGAATACCTAATCTATCGTGTGCGTACGCGCAGCGGAATGTTGTTGAATTTAAAGATTTTAATTATGCAGATATTTAGTGTATGACGTCGTATAATTGTGTATGGTAAAAAAAAATTTGTGCACGCAACAAT
Organism: Xanthia icteritia; assembly: GCA_949128155.2. Taxonomy (NCBI): domain Eukaryota; kingdom Metazoa; phylum Arthropoda; class Insecta; order Lepidoptera; family Noctuidae; genus Xanthia; species Xanthia icteritia. Next base: position 15,541,357 of record OX421941.2, read on the forward strand.
TGTGGAGAAATTCACCAAAAACTGATTCCGCTGGGCGAACGTTGTCCTGGCGGAACTTTTTTTAATCCATAGACTTTAGAAGAAAAGAGATGTGTCCAAAAATTAGTGTGTATTTGTGTGTAATTGTGTATGTATGAATAAAATTAGTGCATGCATAAACTTCGGAGAAATTCAAGTTTCCGCTACGCGAACGTTTGGCCATTAGCTAGTTTTCATATAAAGCGCTTACATAGAGAGCTGTAGATTTTTACATACGTTGTTTTGAATTTGTTTATATTTGTTTAAAAAACAGATTTAGAAAAAATCGTAGGGCTTAAAAGATAAAAATATAAACGTAAAATACGCTTATTAGGTCTTAGTTCTTAAAGTATGCACTTTGGGGTCTAGATTTTCACGTTTATACAAACCTTGTAAGTGTCTGCAACATGTTGCCAAGTATCAATGATGTTCCGTTAGTAACTAAAGAGTTATAGGACAAATTTACCATGAACAGATCACTGTTTACAAAGCAGTCAAATATCACGACGTTCTGAAGGAATTGCATGGTAATATGTATGTCAATAATTAGTGTATTCATTCAACTATTCTTATGCAAAATTTCATGTCATTAAATTCAGTAATTAAAGAAAAACAATTATAATACTGACGAAGCATCGAAAACCTACATAACCCGACCAAGTTCGGATGGCTACAAAAAAGCGGCCGTGCCATATATCTAAGAAACGTTCTTAACCTTCCAATATAGTATTTATTAATATGGTACAGTTGCGTACACAAGCGTTAGGAAAAAATAAAACAATTGCATTTCTTGAATGAAAAATATTTTTTTAATAATAACGCCACTATCTACGATAAAAACAAATCTTCAATTAACAAGTACTTCTCTATTTAAATATCCGCGTACAAAAATATTTTTAATTACATATAATACTTAATTATGTTATTATAATAACGTTAACAAACGCTTGCAATGACAGCAATAGACTTAAATGTGTTTTAATTAAAATAGATTATGAACTAGCTTTTGCCCGCGACTTCGTTCGCGTGGATGACGAAACTTAGGGTAAGTATAATATTTCGAGCTTCAATAAAAATTAAAATCACATCACATAACTAACCTATTCAGTTGTTTAGATTTGATCAACATTAAAAAAGTGCTTATAAACTAAAACATTGGTATAAAAAAGGTATTTTCAAGAAAATATTCTTAAATGAGTAGCAAATACTGTAAATAACCTCAACATTTCTAAGTAGGTATACCTAATATTTTCTAGTTTCAATAATAAAATCACAGATTAACAATCACAGATCACATAACTAGACTATTTAGTTGTTTAGGTTTGAGAGTCTGCCTAATATAAAAATAAATCAACATTTAAAAAGTACTTATAAAATAAAACATTGGTATAAAAAAGTTATTTTCAATTCAATACCAATTATTAAATGAGTAGCAAATACTGAAAATAAATAATTGTGTTATCACCTATACCAATTCAATACCGGTATTATACTGTAAATTTTGGGATGTTACCTAAATATATTGCACGGCCGCTTTTTTGTAGCCATCCGAACTTGGTCGGGTTATGTAGGTTTTCGATGCTTCGTCAGTATTATAATTGTTTTTCTTTAATTACTGAATTTAATGACATGAAATTTTGCATAAGAATAGTTGAATGAATACACTAATTATTGACATATATATTACCATGCAATTCCTTCAGAACGTCGTGATATTTGACTGCTTTGTAAACAGTGATCTGTTCATGGTAAATTTGTCCTATAACTCTTTAGTTACTAACGGAACATCTTTGATACTTGGCAACATGTTGCAGACACTTACAAGGTTTGTATAAACGTGAAAATCTAGACCCCAAAGTGCATACTTTAAGAACTAAGACCTAATAAGCGTATTTTACGTTTATATTTTTATCTTTTAAGCCCTACGATTTTTTCTAAATCTGTTTTTTAAACAAATATAAACAAATTCAAAACAACGTATGTAAAAATCTACAGCTCTCTATGTAAGCGCTTTATATGAAAACTAGCTAATGGCCAAACGTTCGCGTAGCGGAAACTTGAATTTCTCCGAAGTTTATGCATGCACTAGTTTTATTCATACATACACAATTACACACAAATACACACTAATTTTTGGACACATCTCTTTTCTTCTAAAGTCTATGGATTAAAAAAAGTTCCGCCAGGACAACGTTCGCCCAGCGGAATCAGTTTTTGGTGAATTTCTCCACAATGGTTGCGTGCAGCATCATGCTGAGCGATGGCCGTTTTGCGTGAATGTGACGCATATTTTCCCTGAACTTGTTTCCATTTTGTAATTTTGTGTTATTTTTTGCGTCATGTTTACCGCAAATAAACGTATTTTCTTTCTTTTCTTCTTTCTTTGCACAAATTTTTTTTTACCATACACAATTATACGACGTCATACACTAAATATCTGCATAATTAAAATCTTTAAATTCAACAACATTCCGCTGCGCGTACGCACACAATCTATCTACCTATCTACATAAATAAAAAAATTGTTGGTAAGCGCATCACTTGAGAACGTCTAGATCGATTTGGTTATTTTTTGTTTCAAAATGTTCGTAAAGCTTTGTGCAGACTAGCGCGACGCGACACCGGTTATTGTTATACCGTGAAGTTTTCTTAGAAATTGTATTGTTCGAGTCGTGTCGCGCCATCGCGTCGCGCTGGTCTGCATGAGCCTTAATAGTCCGAATAAGGTTTTTAGGGAATGGAAAATTGTAAAAATCTGAAAGTCTATTTTTCTATGGGATTTTTGTATAAATTATTGTTTGGACAGGACAAAGTCTGTTGGGTCAGCTGCCATGATTAGATATAATTATTCGGTATGATTAAATAAAAAAGTTACCAAGTCGTGGTCGTTATACGTACTTCAGTTTCAGGTCAGTTAAACATACATTTTATTTGGTATAAGTTAGCCGTAAGTTATTTACTCCGGGTTTATTAATAAGAGGCTCAGGATTCAATAAAATCACAGCTGAAAGGTTCCGGCCATTACAAACGCACGCTCTGTTTTCTTAACGGTTTTCCTATTTTTCAGCTGAATTTTCTCAAAGATGTCTAGCTATTCAGGCGGCTCTATGTAAGCAATATGTCCAAAACTATAGCGCTGGTACATACTAGTTAAACTAGTAGAGTACAGTACTGCTGTTTTATTGCCTCAGTCGATCGTCGGGAACTTTGTCTCGTCACACTTCAAACCGTCGTCGTTTAGATACACATACTTCCTAGAATCCTAGAAATAGAGATCTTCATAACTGTTAATAAATTAGATGTCGAAAGACGCATCTCCTTGCTCCTTCTCAAAATTTTCAATGATAATATTTCCGTAGCGTCGGAGTCCGGACGTTATCCACTTCCGATCACGAAATCTGTGCGGTTATCGTGCTGGCACCAATTATTATCCGCAGCTCGGGCCGTATCACGTCGATAATAGATCCACGACCTGTCATAAATTTCATTGCAATCGAGGATCCGGCTGATCAATTTGGCTCGCTGGGCGGGCGGGGGCGGCTCTGGGGCGCGTGCGCGGGCCCGGGAGCGGCGGGCGCGGCCCGGCGGCGGCAGTGCGCGAGTCGTCGCCGCCTGCCGCGCCGCCGCTATGGCCGCGCCGCGCCGCGACCGCTGACCGCGAACGACCGCGCCCGACGGCCCCGCACATCGCGCCACGCCGCACTCCGCACAGTATCGCCGCTCGTCGCCTGTGTTCTCGCCCGTAGTGCTGGGCCGCGCTCGTCCTGTGGAATAGGCGCCGGGCCCGGGCGCCGCGCGCGCCTCGCCTCGCGCCCCGCGCGCCACCCGCCGCTGCCTGGTTCATGACGATACGTAGGTAACGTTGCCGACTACGAAAACAGTTGTCATAAAATCCTTGCGGACTCTGCTATACCTCAGGACGCAGTTACGATCCCTGCGACTCTCTGGACTCTGACTGTCGTATTCAACCCCGGAGTGCACCCGTAACCGACGGTCGTGTGTTGCGCAGCTGACTGCTCCGATGATCTATCGGTTAGTTTTATTGTTTTCTCATCTTTGTTTTAAAGTAGAGCATTGCTAGACATTTAAATATCATAAGCACAAATATTTTTCAAGTTGCTAGTTAAGTTTTCAAGTTAGTGCTTAAGTAGCGGACCTTAGGTGGGTGTTACATAATGGGATATCGGTCGATCTAGTCGAGCGAGCGCGCCACAGGCACTACGTTACGGCACAAGAAACTGTTACGGACCGCTGATTTTCTTCACACTGATTCGCTGCCACTGTTTATATTCGTTGTTCATATTCATTTAGGTTTCTATGTTTAGTACATAAATGAAACTAGCTTTGTCCCCGCAAAGTCAAATCGGAGGTTTAGACTGGCAATAGAGGTTCAGGATCAAGTAGATAGGTAGTTGTAATTATCGATTAAGCCCTAGAATGATAAGATGTTAGTCTTAGTGAATAGAGATACAGCTGCTTATTATTCCAAAGGCAGTCCAAGAGATGCACACAATGGAGACACACAGAGGTCGAGTTAGCGGTAATCAGTGTTAATTGAGTGGTAACTCGTCGCCCGGGGCCGGGTGTAGAGATGTGCGAAAGTGTCCATGGGAAGAGACGTCCCTCTCGTGCGGCGCGTGTCGCTGTGCGGGATCGTTGGCACGCCTCCCAGATGCGAGGTACCTACCACCACTTACTACTGTGTGTGCTATTGTTCCTTTCTTCTCTGTATCATTAACTACACTCATACTGCTTAAGTGTTCGCTGTCTGATGTATGGATATAACAAGCGAGCCTTGTACAAGCGAGGTTTTAGTTCTCACCGGATGTTCAATGTGTATATATGCGGTCTTCACATCCATAGGTATATGTCGCTAACTGGATCTTTATGTAAATTGCTTCAGTATTTGGAGGTGGAAGCAATTAATGGACGGTAGTTGGCCCCGTCCAGGCTTAAAACTCATTTGTTTATGTGTGCATTTAATGTGCTTTGTGCAATATCAGAATGTTTAATATTAGTTTATTGAATTTAAGTAAGTATAACTGACGGAATGATTGATTTTGGTATTATGCTGCCTACTTGCTACTTTTGAAAAGTTTGAACTTCAATTAAAAATTTGTAGGTAGGTTTGAGTGATTTTGAATGAGTTATATGAATGAATAATGATACCTTAATGAACGAAACCAATACTTATTCTGCAGAAGAATCTTAAGAATCTCACTCAAGTTGCGCATCTATCTGTTTTCAGACTTATTTCTCAAGCGTTCAGTGTAATTTACATTGGCAGTTAAAAGAAAGTGTTTATTAGGATTATTTACGGTTTTCCAGCTACGCCTGATTTACCCATACGTAAACATTGCGTGAATAAACATCAGTTCAATCTTGGCCCCGTAACTACCGCCAGTGGGCACTCGCAGTAACGCAATGTATTTTGCAAATAACCAAACATTTTATTATCTGGTTAGTAACATGCTCTTTTTACGACTCTCGCTTAAGATTTCCGGTGATCAGCCACCAGAAACATTTTTACTTCACGCCGTTTGAGTTTATAGGATTTTTTCAAGCAGATCCAAATTAAATTTTTCATTTTTATTCCGTTAGAAATTTCTATTACATTATGATGATGATCATCAGCTTAATTAGACTTTTCCGCATTATGTTTGGGCTCATTGAATTGCACAAGTAATTCAAAAAACGTTATATCATTATGTCTGTTTGCAGTCAATCAAACAACACCATATGGTTCACCAAATACCGACCGACCGATGCATTAACACTAATTAATAATCCTTCAGAATTCCTAAGATCGTGATAAAACTCGCGGTATTTGTTTTCGCAGTGCATCTTGATTTATGTACTTACCCGTATAAGTATATATGTAATGAGGCGTGGATGCTCTTTCACTTTCCATTTCCACTCTACATAATATTGCTCATAACCCTCTACTTACCTACTGATTATCTATATAAATAAATAAATATCGGTCGAAGTGGCGGTGCTTGGGGGAGGGCTAAGTCCAGCAGTGGAAGTCTTTCGGCTAAAGTTATGATGATGATAAATAAAAATGAAATGCTGTTCGTTGGTAAGCGTAAGCGCATCACCTGGAGAACGACTGGTTCGATATGGCAATTTTTTGTTTTAAAATGTTCGTAATAGTCCGAATTACGTTTTAATGGAAAGAAAATTTAGAAAAGTTTTCCGGAAAATACTCAAAATCGGGAAATACGGAACGTCCTTTTTTTCTGTGGGATTTTTGTATGAACTCAAGACGACCAGGACTACCAGTCGGGTCAACTAGTTTCTGATAAATATTAGACGAACTTAGAAAATGAGGTTTATCACAAATCTCTGCAACAAGAAACACTCCAAAAACTGGTAGGTATAGTCAAACCTTCATCGAAAACTTCCTCCAATTCCTCATAATCACCCATCGTGTTTACTGTTACCCAGTGTGGTGACAGATTAAGGATTTAAAAGCTTTCAAAAAACTAAACATGGACATTAAATAAATCATGACAAGGACCTGAAATTCGCAAAACCTGAAAATTGTTTTCGTGCAGACAGATGCCGCAATTGGAGGAGCTTGTGGCTAAGTAATAACTGCCGCACGTGTCGATCCGTCAGGATAAGCTACGCTTGCCGGGGTTGGTCTGTGGATGGGTGACCGTCTTTACATACCGAGACTCGTTCGTGCCTCGGAAAGCACGTTAAGCCGGTTCCGGCTGTCATTCCTGGGTCTTTGATAGTCGTTACGGAAGCCCGAAAGTCTGACATCCAGTCTTACCAAGGGGTATGGTATTACCTACCCAGTTACTGGGTTGTGGAGGTCAGATAGGCAGTCGCTCCATGTAAAATACTGGTATTCAGCTGCATCCCGTTAGACTGGAAGCCGACCCCAATATAGTTGGGAAAAGGCTAAGCAGATTCATTGAGAATAAGATGTCGTAATTAAAGTCTCATTTTCACTTAAGGCTTATGCTTTACTGCTTTGTATTGTAACTTCATACTTATATACTTGTGTACACAATGAATGTTGTTCCTTATAAGCGAGAGCTAGAGACTAACGCAATTCCGATAGCTCCATAAAAGGCGGGTTTTTATTTAATGTGCAGCATTTGCTACTGCCGAACCATATCCGTATGAGGATCGTGATTGTGACTACAGAAAATCATTAGCCAATGAAGCCAAAGATAGAAAACTTGAAATCATAACCACAGTGTCCAAAAAAAGAAACAAAATGCAAATAAGTGCGTGCCAGACCACGCACAATGAAGGGTTCCGTAGTTAGGATGAATTAACGCAATAACAAACTTAACTTTGTAGTTGAAAAATATGTTCTCCCATACATAATGAATGGGCTCCTTAAGTTCTGAGTTGAGCTCCACGATTACTGACAAATGCTTGCACTGACAGGACAGGTCCACTCAAATCTGTGTGGTTCTTTCCTCAAAAGACCATTTCAGACACTAATCTACATGGTCCTCATATCGCCTGACCAAGATTATGTCTGGACTTTAAAAGAGCCTGTGACCTCTGAGTTTGTTATGGTCTTTCTTCTCAGAGTGGTCAGATAGGAAACGCCGAACTCAACTAGCAATTTTTTTTTTTAATATTTTTTTAATATGACGTGTAAAAGTGATTGCAATATCCTATTTACTGAATAAACAAGTTCATTTCATGGGAGAACATGTTTTTGCAACCGCAAATGTACGTTGGTTGATTATTACTCGACCAAAGCAAAGTAAGCCTTGTTAATTCTTCATGATTTGATTTTACCACTTTATTGGCGTGTTTAATATGTATACCCATGCCAAAGTACAAAGAGTCTCTGAGCTAATTCGCGGACAGACAGACGGACATGGCGAAACTGTAAGGGTTCCTTGTTTACTACGGAACCCTAAAAAGAAAAACAACTACCTAGTAACAAAGTAGCAACACCTGCTGAAGTTTTCAAAACCAAATGATTCCTAGACTTACATTTGACTCGTTAATCTGCGCATAACCTGCGTAATGAATTGCCTACTTGATATTCAAAATCGAAGATTTTATAGATAACGCATTAATTGAACAAATTCTAATACCTAAGCACTTAGAAGTTAATATGCTTACTGCATATAACATAGTATAGCTTTAGCTAGGTACATTAGAAATAAATAATAAACAAGGTCATGGTTTCCAATGCCATGTTGTAAACGTCAGATGAAGTCATGAAAACTGAAAATCTACGTTGAGTTATTATTCATACGGGGAGCCTCTCGCGTACGACGTCGACCACTTATCTCACTTATCTAAAGGTGCTTAAGCCTCCCAAAATTCCCCTATGACTCTAAAATTTACGACTTGAGGAGAGATTTAACGGACGGAGCGTTATCTGTTTTATCAGAAGATATTGTGAGTCAGTCGGCGTCTGTCGGTTGCTAAACAATAGCGAGTTGTCGAACGGTGCGAGTGGAGGCGCACCGAGTCGACAGAGATCTATATTTATGTCAATCGTTTAACTCAATCGCGTATAAACAGCCAGTGCACATGTTTACATCATGGCCGAGGAGCCGCGGATTCGTGGGCACGTGCGTTTAGATGCGATCAATGAGCTCCATCACGGTGACGCACGATGCGCCACATATTTATGATCTCAATTGTTGGATGAGGTTAGTGATATTTTTTTGCATATAATTCAATGAAACATGAATGGGTTTGTTTGTAAATGATACACATTCAAATTTATTATTTGATTATTTTTATTCATGTGCTACCCGTTTGTCTACCTAGGCACTCCTAGGATGTAAAACTACAAATTAATAAAGTTTTCACCGGAAACTGAGGAAAATAAATGTCTAAAGAATCCGAGCATAGACAATAACCTGCTAGTTGTACATTATAAAAACATACAGATATAACTTTTCAGAGAAACAATCAAATGAGTTTAGACGAGTTCGTGAATTCACCGGCATGGCTTGTCAAGGTACAATACTTGGTTTATTTTGGCTTCATAATACGTGAGTATGATCAGGTAGGTGCAGAATATTGGAAAGAAAGAAAGAACCAGCATCAAGCTACCTAACCAAAACAGATGATGATTCATGAAGCAATCGATATTGAACTTCCTGATGCTATGTGCGGTCTGTTCATAGATTTCTTTTGAACAGAAGAATAGCCAAGATAAGAGACAAATCATAGAGTTGAGAAATTGGATAAAGGACAGTGAACAGTCACAATCATTATACTTACACATTTGCGCAATTAAAAGCAGTTGGCAAGAGAAGGTTAATCCAGCAGTAGCAGGTTAATGCAAAAATGGCCCCACCAACAAATCTCCCGATAGGAATTCCCTCGATGAAAACTTTGCACAGCAGTTGCACCGAAAAACAAGGAAATTCCTTAAAATTCCTAAAAACTACGATAACTGAACACATCAACCTGTCAGTCGTCGAATAATATTTCAAGCGTTGACTCATTAGTTTTATATCTGGCCACTAATGAGGTTGGATACAATTAGAGCACTTGAAGCACGCAAACATGACTCCATGTCCGTTAGCTAAGTTTAGCCGGTGTCGTAAACACGCACTTGGCCATGGTTTATAATTTTTCCGCGTGTATGTACTTGGTACAAATCTAATTTGGTCACATACCGACATGCCCGACATGTGTAAGTATGTGCCCACTGTTAAATAAACACTGGTTTAATTATAGGAGTGAGGTATGAGCGGTGAAGGAATGCAGAAAAATAACGAGTAGAGGAAAACGAGGGATATAGTGTGAGGACAACTTGGTGACTTTAGGCTCAACTTTTTTGCGAGCAAGTGTTTATTTTGCCCTTTAATGCCTTTGAAATACACATGCTCTATAGTACAAGAAAGGCAGTTCAGTTATCAATTAATAGCTTTATCCGCGACCTAGAATTTGTTGGAAAAATCCTCAATGCCTAATCCTCTGTATAGACATAGTTTGATAATATTCTTCCTACATTCTCGTCCTAAAATATTAGCAAACACCACCTTCACAATATGCACAGTAGTTAGTGACACAGATATAAAATAAATGCTGAAATGTATTTTGCTAACCCCGATTTAAAATTATGAACACCCTTTAGACTGGCTCTTCGTTTATTTTCAACTGAACATGATAATAGCATTCGAGCTGCAGAATACTGTCTATTAGGTAAGGAAAATATTATGTGCGAGTACACCCAAGGTTCCGATTAATTGCTTGTAATTCCTCTAGTGTCATCATGATTAGCATGACTGTATTGTAGTTACACGGTTATACATCTGTAGCTATGCTTAGTGCCTCAACTAACGAGCGCACGGACATAATTCAATGCAATTGATTGATGCATTAATACATGTTAACGGTCTGGTCTCATCAATCGAACGGTCGGGCTGTGGCGGACAGTGTCGTGCTCGCGGCCGCACGGAGAAAGCTAGTTTCATTTGGCTATGAGTGTTTAGTTGGTCCTGCCTGAGTGATGGCGCTTGTCTAACGAGTAGTGGTGTGCGGCGTGTGTTGGGCAGGTGTCGGGGGCGCAGCGCGGGCGCGAGCGGCATGCGGCCCCGGCGGCAGACGCCCATGGAGGTCGGCTAGCGGCGCGCGCGCACCCCCCGCGCCCGCTCCCCCTGCTCCGCCCCACCGACACCATGGAACTCGCTGACGTGCCTAGACACCGACCCCTCGCCTTCGATAAGGTTAGTATACCACATTATATGACGTTTTAAGATTATAAATTTCTATATTATCATTCCTAATATTTCTTTCGTCAAATAACTACACACTTACATTCTTTTAATAACATACTATACGATACTCGAAAGAAATAGCGGTCTAAAATAACGGTAGTTACATATTCTGTACGAAGTGAGTAACACGAGTTGTTACATTATGCAGCGTGGAGGAGGTGGGCAGTAGGCCGTGCTTTACCCCGTTTATTTTTAACACAATCGTCGACAGGCGCCGGGCGCCGAGTCTACTGCTGCTGTCTGAAAATCGATAGGGTTTGCTTCCGACGAAGCTGCTCGCAGCCTGGCGCTCGCTACGCGATACTTATAAGATAACAGTCGACAGCCCTGACAAAAGAGATATAGATGTAAATAATATTTAAACCGTTGAATGAATATGATAAGTATGATCAAAAGCAAAGCAGGCCTTCCTGTTATTGGTGCTGTTTTAGACTCTATTACAAAAATACTTTCAATTAGATCAACAAGGCAAAAGCATCAAAGTGCAAACATGCAATATTTACAAACACTGATGCTTTTAGCACTTTCGGCAATATTCAGTCAGATGTTCGGTTTATATCCTCTCGCAACGGAGAATAGGAAACTTCAGCTGAAATGTTCTATAAATAGGTATCAATTTCAGCATTGAGGAACTGCGTTATTGACAGCAAATATTTCCATTTCGGGCGATTAACCTGTGAAATAAACAGAAAATATATACTCTAAAATGGACAAAAATGTGCTCATTTGTTACAACAATAGTAATTATTCGTGCTAATGACTTTGATTTACAAGCTCACTACTGTATAGTCGATTGTAATAGAAGCCCGCACGCGCCATTACTCTTTGTCACGGCGTTGGGACGCCCCTGACAATAGAGGGTTAAATAATAAACAACGGTGTTTCCAAGAATCTTATTATTCGTTGCTAGTATGGTTTCGACGAAGTGTTAAAGGCTTAAACTTACTTACAAGGGGGCTCACCCCACTTATTTAGTAAGGGAGGCCTTACTAAATAAGTGGGGTGACCTGATTGAAAATGTTTGAAGCTTTTCATATAAGCTATTGTGGTGGAAATAGCTTAAAGCTTAAATAAATACTCAGTACAGTAGTGCTGAGTATTTATTTGTTAATTATCATTCTCATCAGTTCTGTTTAGTGCATGTTAAATACTGAAAATCTCGTAGAAATACCATGGTGTCATGGTTCCTTAACACAAAAAACGCTGGGGCAAAAACGTTTTATTATACTATTTTGTTAGGCCCTTCCACTTCTGGTGAGCGTTCGTTTTTATTAGGGATTTTGTTCTGGCGGGTGAAAATATTTTATTAATTGAACAAGACTCAGCGAAAATGCAAAAGGTTCGCGTCGCCCGCCCTCTTCCCGCCCGCCCACGCGCCGAGCGCCGCCCTAACCCTTAATGCATTAGCGTAAAAAATTTACTCTATTTTTATGTCACTCCCTTCTTTTTTATAGAAATTTTTAAAGACTTAGGTATATTAAAGTCATGAATGAATGAGTTAAACATGGAGTAAATGGTTGCGATGTGCAGTCGTGCAAACTGCAAATCCCACTCTGATTTTTATTTCCAGTTCTGGCAGTTCTGTACATTTTTATTACCTAGTATAAAAGACAAACTCTATCAATGTATCAGTGATACAGGTTTATTTTAAAGGCCCTACTTACTTATAAACAAAGCTTTGCTACCTACCTACATCACGTACATTCTAAACAATCTGTAGGTGTAATGAATCGTACGTAAAACCATGGCGAAGGTAGCCGAGGTGGCGACGAAGACGCTCGGGCTTGCGAGATGTGACCCCCCTCCTCCCCCACCACACTCCTCGCCGCTCCTCCTCGGCGCCGGAGAATCGATCGCGCCCGTGACGTCACCCACTTAGCCTTCCAGCTCTCATCTTGGAGGACGAACGGACAAATCAACGTCTACCCGCCGTCAGACAGTGCTCCATAACAAATATTTTGCCAACTGATTGCCCGGTCCTTCGTTGAGATGATACGTATCAAACAAACACAATATTCATTACGGTATATATACCGTTTTCCTATGGAAAAGGAAAAGACAGAATTGTCTTCGATCTTGTAGAGATACACTTTTCTTAATTCTTTATAATTATTTATGTCGCAATCTTAACAAGACATCTATGTATGACATCACATGAGTACCTAATAGATGTCTGACATTAACGAGACGACACGTTCGCAGCCAGATGCTTACATAAGAACCCTGAGCAGTCAAATATAAAATTTGCTTACTCGGCATTTTACTTGGTGCGTCACCGTGAAGAGTGTAGTTTTGAGTCATTTTATTTTCGTCAACATGGCATTTTATTATCGGAAAAACACTACAATTTAATTCTGCCGTCGCCGTCGACCCCTCTTACCACCCCTGCCACATTGTATGAATTTTATATCATCTTTGACACAAGTTTGATGCCCAGCTATTTCTATCAGTCCCGGATATAACAACCTAATTTTATTGTCACCTCTCTGCTGCGTTTCAAATTATCTCAATTGCCTAGTCACGAATTTCAAAGCACTCATTATACGAGTAGACTAGATTTATAGTTGACGTAAACTTTTGCGTTTTAATCGCAGTTTTCTGCCGTATCTTGCATCGTGAAATTATGTGGAAATAAAATCAATCTCGGTAGGCAAGCGCTTTCGATCACATTAAATTGAGTTGAGCGTGGCTGCATTGGCTTTGTCCCCAATGGAGGCGCCTCTTGTGAGAGTCGAGGGCTCTTGGCTCCCGGGCGGCATTCACCGCAGGGTCAGCCACTTGCGACGTGGACGGCCCTCGACGCCCCACAGACCAGCTCAAGTGCACGACCTAAAAGGACGCGAATGACGTCATCAACGAGCGATGCTTTACAGATTTAGCTTTGTTGCATGTGTAATCAATTTTATAAAAGGAGTCTTATACCTAAGCTCTCCGATATACGAGTAGATGTGTATGCTCATTTATAATAGGAACGTTTTTCAGTCAGTGCTAATCAGACAAATATTGTGTTTATTATCGCAGTAGTGCTAATAGTATCTGCACTGTTAGACTAGAATGAGTTACCCACACTTAGACAGCACTATATTAAAACTGAAACCAGGATTGTTTATTATCGTAGATTGCCAAATGAAGGCAACTTGGGTGATTTCGGGTCATCATTTCAGCCTTAAGACGTTCACGTTTCTGTGCTTCTCGCATCCAGCGGATTCCTGCGGCCTTCGCAAGGTTATCGGTCCATCATGTGGGAGTCCTTCCGACGCTACTGGTTGTCTTCCAGTACGCGGTCGCCACTCCAGCCTGAACCGTTCGGCCCCATCGCCCATCTGTTCTGGAAGCAATGTGCACCTGCCCACTGCCACTTAAGTATGGAAATTCTTCGGGCTGTGTCGGTTACCTTGGTTCTCCCTTTCTGATTCGATTACGTAGGGAAACTCCAAGCATAGCCGTCTCCATTGCTCTTTGGGTGACTTTTAGCTATCTAGGTCCATTGTGAGCGACCGACCGATTTCGGGTCAGATGATAAAAACAGTATGGTAACAAAATTAGCTCTCGTTCGACAGTCGCCCTTGTGACTACTAGTAACGAGGCTGTCGAGATCAATTGTTGGCAAAATAACAGAACTTACTGCAATCTCAGAAGCCCGAATTTCCATAGTATGTTAAAAATTTACCGTCTAACAGCTACGGAACCCTACTCTATTATAAAAGTTATCTACACTAAGCACCCACTTTTTTGTTTTTGTTTCTCCAAAACTCATACAAAACATTGAATTGCAGATGGAAATGTTGATCAAAGAAATGCAAAGTACAGAAACGGGGATACCAGTCAGAAGTCAAAAACTTTTTCTCACTTTTATTCCGTCTGCCTTTATGGGTAAGTTATATTTTTATATACTTATTTAAAATAATAGAACAAAATATGAAAACTACGATAGATTACTTTAATTAAATCCTTTAGTTACTTAATATCCTCCGTATAACCGTAAGAGCCAGCAACCTAATTGCGTGATACACGGTCAATCACAATCTGAATCGTTTTGAAAGAGATTGCTATTCCATTGCTTTATAAGTTCGAGAAAAAATTCTGCTCAACAACGTAAATAACGCCATGAATGTTGTTGAACTTTCAAAATGAAATAGATAAGTCTTAATAATTTACGAAAATGTGTTACAATTAGATAGGTGGTTTAACTCATTCTATATTGTTGCTTAATACCTTTCAGTCATTCAAATGATTCCAAAATTAATTGATCCACTCTCGCATTATGATATTACTTGGCAATCAATTTGAACTATGACATGATTAACCTCATGATTAACGTCTCATAATGCCTGACAGTTGCTCAAGACAGCAAAGTCAAATAATTTATTTTTAAAGGCACTTTGAAAGAGAAAATTTACAAAAACATTAAATTGATTCTAGTCGCCCTTTCCAACCTAGTTTGAGACCCACCGTCCAAATAGTAGGTCCAAATCAGTCCAAATCAACTGCTTCATTACCAAAAAAATGTTTAAAAAAATTATATATTCTGGTGCATAGTTAGGTACATATTTAATTTTATAGATAACTTTAATACAGTTAAACTAATGACTATATTTTTCATTCCAGGTTATGATGTTGTCGAATGGTTAATGGATCGGTTTGATTTTGAAGATGGCACCAACGGTGAGTCTGAGTGTATCATCGTCGGCACCGGGCCCATGCTGGCCTGGGTCCGCAGGCGCACCCTGGTAGTTGACTCTAGTGATAACGAGCGAAAACACACAATGTTAGAGTCATGTATGTAAACAATAAATTACAAGCATGTTATATGTACTGCTGATGTTATTTGTTTACTTACATCGCCTTTTCTTGCTTTATGGTCGCTCCTTTGTTTGTTGGTGAACTGTTGACAGAACAGTGTCGGTTCAGAAAACTTACTAAATGTAGAATTGTAGAAGTATTTCGTAGCTGTATTCAAATGAGTCTGTCTCCTGTGGGAACAGGGAAAAGGCTCTTTGGATGTTTTAACTTGGTAAAGCTTTCGTATCGATCAAACTGACATAACAAGGAGCGCTCTCTGTATCATGCTTTAATCATGCAGCTATCGCGCCTTTGATGTATTACAGAGTTCATATTACATGTAAATATAAATTAACTAACTGAACGTTCTCCAATTTACAGTTGAAGCAATAAATTTAGCGAATCAACTCTGCCAATACGGTTACTACTTTCCTGTCAACGATTTGAAAAACCTTGTCTTAAAGGATGATTCTTCTCTTTATAGATTTCAAGTAAGTTTATTGTGAAAGTTATTGTCGACAATGAAAAGATACTGTATTTCTGTGACCTACCGGCTCACAGGAATGCAGTAGTTTTATCTCACGAAGCGACGCGCGCTTTACTTCTGGTTACCAAGTGTACAAACACGCTGTACAAATACGCAAAAATGGAAATAGAGGTCAAAACGTCAGTGACAACTATACTGTACGCTAGAAATTGCGATTTAGCCAGCAAACTTGCATGCATTACTTAGCGAACGAGGTAACTAGCGCAAATAAGTAACCATACTCATTTAGGAGTCTTATTTGAATAGGACAGTAAAATTTCGTTTTTCCGAAACCCTTCCTCTACGCATATAAATGTTATTTTTCTCCGGCAGAGTCCGTACTACTGGCCATGGCAAGCGCCTCGTGTGGCCGGCAGCTCGAGCGCGCCTACCCTTGGCCCGGACAACGTGGAGTACGCCATCTACCTAGTGAAGCGGACACTACGCAACAAGCAGAGACATGGTCTCGAGGACTACGAGCAAGAAGCTCTCGCCAACCTCAAGAAGAACCTCGCCGCCAAATGGGACTTCATCAATATGCAGGCGGAGGAACAGGTGACTACTTTCTGATGAGCTTTTCACAAGTACCAGATATAAAAGAAGTAATAATTTTATTATACACAAGCAAACTATATCGCTCCAAACGCATTCAAAATCGAGGTTTTAGGTACCGTTTAGTTAAGAGGCGTACCTATTTGATTCGATAACCCATAGAATAGATACTTTCTTATTCCATGGTTAAACCAGTCGTATTACCCAGAAGTTTTCAACATCAAACTAAATAAATTAAATTTTTCGTCTTCATCTTCAGGTTCGTCTAGCAAAAGAGAGGAAGAAAGGCGATAAGATAGTGAGTGACAGCCAGGAGCGCGCGTACTGGCGCGTGGCGCGGCCGCCGCCGGGCGTGGTGGGCGCGCTGGAGCCGTGCCCCGTGCCCGTGCGCGCGCGCCACCACCGCGTCAAGAAGCGCTCCGTGTACCAGGTCACACGGGAGGTACGTATACCAACTGCATAGCGGGCTAAGACATAATGACTTTAGAAAATTTTATTTCTTTGCTATAATTCCATGCTTCCAACTCGTTAGAATCCGCTGTAACGTAGACATCTGTTACTTTCTCTTGTAGCATCCCCACCTTCCGTATTTAGAGGTAACTAAAATTCTTCTTATTAACTTTCTACTTCTAGATTGAGCATCTAAAAGCGAGTCTGGACCGTACGAGAGTGAAGACTTCAATTGCCCTTGAGGCCTTCATCGCCTACTCGGAGACCTTCACTCCCTACGATCCCTGGCTCACCCAGCCGCAGCCCTCCAACCCTTGGGTCACCGACGACACCCTATTCTGGCAAATTAACCAGCCTCTGTGAGTTTAGTACTACGCCTGTACAAAGTAGACACTTCTTACATGCCCGATTTCTTTATATTTCAGTATTTCATTATCTAAGTTAAACAAAAACTACGAAACTATCTTTCTAGAGAATTAAGAACTGACCTAAAATAGTGTACCTTATATTGTAATTGAACACATTTAGATAGATGATGATATTGTTACGCAAACATATAATTTCGTTATTTCCGATTAGTGTGGAGGTACCGGGTGAGAGGCGGGTGCAACGCTGGGCAGTGTCCATCGACGAGCTGGTGTCGGACCCCACGGGGCTACAGGAGTTCACGAGCTTCCTGCGCAAAGAGTACTCGCACGAAAACATCAGGTTCTGGCTCGCGGTCATGGACCTGCGACGCAGCAGCACCAAGCAAATACCCAAGAAGCTTGAAGATATCTATGAGTATGTTTATTTTTGTGAAATTGTAGCTTCTTCTTATAATGTAAATAATCTTGATAGTAAAAAGAAAAGTACTGTCGTGACTTGGCCAATGCTTTTGACACTGTGTTTGCCCAACTTACTAAACAAGTTGAAGAACTTGGTTATGATGGATCTGCCATTAAAACCCTTACAAGATTACCTATCTATGATCAATTTCAAAGGGTTAAAATTGGAAATTATCTAAATGTGATCTACCTATCAGTTACGGTGTGCCACAGGGAAGTGGAACCGGGCCTTTCCTCTTTCTTTCACACATAAATGATCTCTACAACCTGCAGCTACCACATGGTCAGATTATATATTTTGTTGATGACACAACACTACTTGTTATTACAGTACTACGTTTACAACTACGTACACTGATATCTATCAATTCGCACAGAATTGCTTTTATACAGTTCTGGCTTAGGTAAACTTTCAACCATAAATAGACAGCCTAACATTGCCATTATTCAATAATTCTCCAAATAAAGATTTGCAAAGTAGAAAATCATATTAATTCACGGATACTAACAATCATAGAATGGGCTGTTAGAATTCTACTGAAGGCAGCGATCGGGCTATGATCTCGTCTATCGAACTATAACCATGTATTTCCAAACTTCAGTGTACTTGCTTAAATTTCCGTAACGTTTGTCAGAGAGTTTCTGAAGCCGGGCGCTCCGTGTGAGATCAACATCGACGGCGCGACGGCCGAGCGCGTCACGGAGGGGCTGCGCAGCGGCTCGCGGTACGCGCTCGACCACGCCGCGGAACATGTGTATGGACTCCTGCTCAAGAAGGACTGCTACCCGCGATTCGTGAGATCAGACCACTTTCAGCGGCTGCTGACTGAGGGCAGGAACGTGCACCAGAAGAAGGCTAAGTTAGTTGGGCTTGTTACAGACGAGGTTCAAAAGTGAGCACCTGTACTTGTAGTTAAATATTTAATTTAAAGATGTGCCGTCCACCCTTACCAGGTCCCACAGCATGCATGTTTTGGATGTCATATATTAATTTCCTCACAACACATTTTACATTGTAAACACTTGGTGTCCCATAACCATGCCTCATATTTCTTGGGTCGACTGTATTACTCAATTAGGATCTTTATTGGAACTTTTGCTGCGTAGATTTTTCAACTTCGGTGGTCAAGTGAAGAAGAAGCCGGGCACGTCGAGCGGCGGCGCGGCGCTGTCCCGGCGGCGCGGCTCGGACCGCTCGCTGTCGGGCTCGGCGCACGAGCTGGCCGTGTGCGCCGCGCAGCCGCCGCGCGCGCCCGACCAGCCCAGCCACAGCCACTCGCAGTCCAACCTCTGCGACCTAACCACTTTCAGGTAACTCTACTCTACGTACAGCAATACTTGCTGATCAAAATAGAAATGACGACAATCAATCTGCCTAGCCTTTTCCCAACTATGTTGGGGTCGGCTTCCAGTCTAACGATCCGGTTGAATACTATATAGCAGCTGAATACTATATTTGACATGGAGCGACTGCTTACCTGACCTCCACAACCAAGTAACTGGGTAATACGATACCCCTTGGTAAGACTGGTTGTCAGACTTTCCGGCTTTGAGTTTAAAAAGATCCACGAATGACAGCCGGGACCAACGGCTTAACGTGCTTTCTCAGGCACGGAGGAGTTTCGGTATGTTTAGATGGTCACCTATCCACAGACCAACCCCGGCAAGCGTAGTTTAACCTGATGGATCGAACCGTGCGGCTGTTATCACTTAGCCACGAGCTCCTCATGAAATCTCAACGAAATCCTCACGAAATGACGATAATAGGGAACTAAATTCGCATCAGAACTAGTAAGGTAAAAACGCATCTATTCTGGGTGATTCTAGAATATATCAAAAGGTATGACGTTATTCATAGGGTCTGAAAAAAAATCAGACACCTCGATTAATACTTACTTATTCTTTGTAACTTTGGTGAATTTGTATAAAAGTTCAAAAACTGTGTCCTGTGTCCCATCAGTGGACGGGACCATGTCATAAGGTAGTTTTAGAACCGTAATACATAGCCAGTTCTCACAGAATAAGTATATGTAACGATGACAGCTATTGCGGCAAATCCTTCTTGTAAGTATACAGGGTTGTTAGATATGGAGGTATGTATACGGAAGGACGGTGACACTTGTCAATCAAACTCGCTAGTCTGTTGCACACTGCTTTAATTGTTGGAAGTTACCACCGGGCGCGGGGAGGGGCGGGGCGCAGCCCGTTCGCCCACATAGCACTCGTAAACATACATAACATCCCTTCCTCTTATGCTAGGCGAACTCTTATTCTATTTATCTCTAAATCTAAACTTAACCTATGGTCGTTTCCGATTGTTCATCATCATCATCATCATCATCATCATCACTGACGTACTGGGCCGCTGTAGGTGTCGAGAAGGTCGGACTTATTTCCTGCCGCCGGTGAGTTACCATGACGCGCGGCGGAGTCACTGGAGTTCCCCAACTGGGGTCCGTTACCGAACCTCCTCCTTCTCCTGGCTGCGTGACGGGCTCAGGGTGATTGGCGACAAGTGACGCCAAATCGGGTACCACGTCTGGATCCCAGTCCTGGTCGTCGTTCGATGATGATGATAGTCTTGTCCTTATTTGGTCGGTATGCCTGGTAACTTCGCTTCCCAAATGTGGCACGTATACGACGTACATTATATTGCCGATTTTTTTCCTTATTATCCCTTGTATCCAACTGAGTTTTTTATTATTTGTGTTTTTGGTTATCCAGACATTTTCGTTTTCTAGGAAGTCTCTTCTATGTTTCCCATGGTAATATTTAACCTGTAAGGACTGATTGCGTGCGACGGTTTGAGTTAGGTCTGTGGACGAAGGTGACGGCGCGGTCGGATTCAACAGATCCAGCCGCGAGCGCAACGCACGCCCGAATACTATCTCCGCGGGTGTTTTATCAGTGGTACTATTTTTAGAGTTCCTGTAGTCGAATAAAAATTTCGCAATTTTACCTTGAATTGTTTTTTTATTACAACCTTCCAAAATTATAGCCTTTAGCCCCTTTTTTACAATTTTCACAAAACTTTCGGCCTGCCCATTACTGGCCGGGTGATATACAGGAGATAGGACATGCTCGATACCGTTAAGTCTACAAAAGTCCCTAAATTCCATTGAAGTAAAAGATGTACCGTTGTCACTCACCAACGTGTGTGGAACCCCAAAACGCGACATAAAATCATATAATTTACTTATAACCGCCTTTGAATTATAAGTTGAGGACATATCGTAACATTCCACCCATTTACTATACGCGTCTACAATAATTAAAAACATATAATCATGGAACGGGCCCAAAAAATCTATGTGAATTCGGTAAAACGGGTGCGGCGGCAATGGCCATGGCGCGAGAGGAGCGTGCGGGGGCGCGGGGCGCAGCGCACAGCACACTCCACAAGCACCCGCTACTCGTTCCAGCGCTGCGTCTATGCCAGGAAACCACAACCGCTTGCGAGCCTCTGCTTTCATCTTCACTATCCCGAAATGAGAACTATGTAGTTCCCTACATACTTTTTCTTGCAAAGATGAAGGAATAACGACTTTATGTCCACGCATTAAGATATCCTTTTCATAAGATAACTGTGTACGACAGTTGTAAAATGGTTTTAAGCCTGCGTCATTAACTGTCCTTGGCCACCCGTTTAAAATATAATGTTTGATAGTGGCCAAATGAGTGTCGCGAGCCGTCTCGCGACGCATGTCGTTTAGTGTCACCGGTAGGTCTCCCTCCACTACAAAGTTGACGTAGGTCGCACGATCCTCGCAGTCCACGAGTTCGTCCGGCGCCTTTGTCCCGTTCTCTCCCCCGCTACCCCCGTACGCCCGAGATAAATAGTCCGCGCTGTTATGCTTGCTACTGATGTACTCAATCGTATAGTTATACGCAGCTAGAAATATAGCATATCTCTGCAGGCGGTTGGCGGACACTTCGGGAATGCCTTTGTGGGGCCCGAATATAGCTAGCAGGGGTTTATGATCCGTTCGTAGTACGAAGGGCTCGGACCGACCATATAGGTACTGATGATATCGTCTTACCCCAAAAATGATCGCTGTTGCTTCCTTTTGAATTTGCGCGTCCCATCCTCGTCGCCACGTGTTAGATATGGAGGTATGTATACGGAAGGACGGTGACACTTGTCAATCAAACTCGCTAGTCTGTTGCACACTGCTTTAATTGTTGGAAGTTACCACCGGGCGCGGGGAGGGGCGGGGCGCAGCCCGTTCGCCCACATAGCACTCGTAAACATACATAACACAGGGTAAAATTGAATTCATGGGCATCCTCTTAAGGGGTCATTGTACTCATCATTATGAACAACTTTCACTATGCGCCAAAATAGAAATCGCGAAAAAAAATATTGCTGTTCCTGACATTTTGAAGAGCTAAGCGAACATAAATGTAGAGAACAGCATAATTTTCAAACAAAGCCGCTGGCTAATGCTAGTAATAAAAATAAGATAGATTGTGACGGTACGGAACCAATAGGTAGTACGCAAGTCGGCTAGGTTTATGTTATGTTGCTGCAAGGGTCATTCCGGCCGGATTACAGGCCAATGAAGAAGGCTTCATTCGCGTGGAGAAGAAGAACAAGAAGAAGAAGCCTGCTTGTCGCAATCAGTGCGGTACCGCAATGACTGGTCCCGACATGTTGCTGCGTGCCGCTATTCCAACGACGCAGCTGTACGTGTCACGTCTACATCACACCACGAAGGTAGAGGAGGTCGTGGAGTACATCAGGATGAAGACCAAGTTCACCTTGAGAGTCGAGAAGTTGGAGTCGCGCCATAAGATTAACTTCAAATCTTTTCTGGTGCGAGTTCCGACTCATCACCTGGATACTTTCATGAAGGAGGAATTTTGGCCGACGGGTGTCGTGTATCGGCGTTTTCGCGGAAGGCTACATGACACCACGACTCAGCACAATACGTCGCCGACCCAACGTATTAACTAGATTTTGTAGTGATGTTTATTTTTATTATGTATTAGTTTATTTTGTGTATTTTGTCCATGGGCCTTAGTTGCCTGAAAATAAAGCAATTATTATTCATCTACTATTTTTTATCATTACAGAGATCCTCTGGACGACGACACTGCCGATGTATTACCGTGGGAGTGTTCTTCCCGAGAGGTGGTGTACGGCAGTGCCAACAGGCGGCGGCAGGACTCGGCCGCGGACTCGGGCAGCTCGTCGTCCGACGTGAGCGCTGCCGTGGTGAGCGAGCGCACGCGCCGCCTGCCGCAGCAGAGCACGCTGGACGGCGGCCTGCGTGGCGCGCCGCCGCCGCTGCGCCGCCTGTCGGCCGTGGAGCCGCGCCACCTGGCGCCGCTGGCGTCGCCACCGCACGAGCCGCGCCCGCCGCGCGCCGCGCCGCCGCCTGCGCCGCGCGCCATCGCGCCGCCGCCGCACCCCACGCCCACCATCAGCGTCAGCTCCGCGCCCGACGACGAGGCCGCCTACTCGCCGCCCGGCACCGGCTCGCCCGAGGACACGACGCGCTCCCTCGCGCACTCGGACGAGCCCTCCTCGGTGTTCGCGTCGGCGGACGCGACGCCCACGGAGCCGACGCGGCCCGTGTGCAAGTTCGGCGAGGATCGACCTGCGCCCTTCACGGAAGGGCTCGAGCCGAAGCCGCCCGACACGGGTTGTGACGTCTCGCGAGAGGAGGCGCCGCATGAAATTGTAAGAATTCGATCCGCGCTGGAGTCTATCGTCTGCGCGCCCTCGGTGGAGTCCTACGACGACTCGTCCGCTTCCTGCGCCGTGTCCGACTCGAGAGATTCCGACCGAACGAAATCGTCCGAAGACGACGTCGTGTCGGTGCAACGTGTGCTATCCCGAGAATCGTCAACGATAAAAGAAACCAGTCCGGCCTCAAGTAGAGATACGAGTAGCAAAATCGGCGATCTTCCGGAGAATACGTTGGAGAGTGAGGATGCTGCAACGAGCTCTGTTCGGGAGGTCGAGCTGAAGAGCGCTCGGGAGTCGGAGCCGGCGCAGGCAGCCGAGCGCGTGGCGCCGGAGCCGAGCTGCTCGGCGGCGGCGGGGCGCGCGCCGGTGGCGCCGCTCGCCGTGTGCGAGGACATCGGGGTCGACGACGACAACGTAGACAAAGTGCCTTCGGCGCCACTGCAAAGGGTCTCGGGAGATTCCAGGGCGGCGTCCGACGCGGACGCGACGAAACAAATTGCTCATAAAGACGAACTGACGTCGGTCTCTGAAACAAATATTGTTAAGCGTGATAATAAAAGCGGCATCGTTGAGCGTAAGCAGCGGAACGACATATGTCCATGGGAGGACGAGTAAGTACTCGCGAGTTTAGTTAGTGCATAGTAGGCCGTCGTAGTTTGTGTATGGATATTGTTTCGTATCATGAGATGAGTCTCAAGCAAGCCATGCGTGTACCTTCGGTAATGGTGGTGCATTTTGTGTAGTGTTCTCTCCAGTTTGATGAACCGTGATGTAGGTGTAGTGTCACGAGAGTGTCGCCTCACATGCTTCAGCATGATGTAGGACTCCTGCATGAAAATTTCCGCTAAATTATAAAACTTTTGTTCACATGGTGAAATTATTTCCAAAATCACGCACAATTTTATAAGGGTTCCGTTACTGTATCTAATTATAATTTTATTCGCTTTATGTTTGTTATGTTTTATTTACTTTAAACTTTATTTGTATATAGTGACAAGTATGTAGATATAAAAATAAAATTAAATATTTTTTTATGTCCACTATCATTTTAGTTTGTATTATTTTCTTACTAATTGGCACGCAGACACATTATATTATCGTCATTTTAGTAATGCTGCTGTAGTAGTTGATTTTTTAATTTATCGTAACCAATTAACAATCCCTGATTTTGAATTATTCATCATGCATTCATACCTTGGAAGACTTTTACTTACGATATTCAAAACCATGTTGATATGCTTATAGAAAGAGAAATCAAGCACTATAACACGAATTTCTCGATTGTAAAATAGGTATAAGTAAATGTAAAATATATTAATGTGTAAGATCTTCAGATTCACAACTAAACAAGTTAAAGTTTAAAATACCTACATGACCTAGAAAATCAGCAATCAATCTATGGAATCATGAATCACTTACATCAATATAAACAATGACCCAAACTTTTCAAGTCAAATTAGTGTAAAATCTGGTGACAATTTTCTTTTTTTCGCGTGGTTAGTGGCTAACCTCCTGTCAGAATTTGTATGCTGCATGGGCGGACTTGGCTTCACATGCCGTCGAGAAATATCTCTCAGGCAATAGCCTGGACCCTTACTCGCTGTGACAACAAGCAAGTAACGCGTTGGGTACCATTAGTGTCAGTTATCATCATCATTTCAGCCGAAAGACGTCCACTGCTGGACATAGGCCTCCCCCAAGCACCGCCACTTCCACCGATTCTGTGCCTCCCGCATCCAGCGGATTCCTGCGGCCTTTGCAAGGTCATCAGTCCATCTTGTGGGAGGCCTTCCAACGCTACGTCTTCCAGTACGCGGTCGCCACTCCAGAAACTTTCGGCCCCATCGGTCATCTGTTCAGCGAGCAATGTGTCCATTGCCACTTAAGTTTGGCAATTCTTCGGGCTATGTCAGTTACCGTGGTTCTCCTGCGGATCTCTTAATTTCTGATTCGATCACGTTGGGAAACTCCAAGCATAACCCTCTCCATTGCCCTTTGGGTAACTTTTAGCCTTCTGATAAGGCCCATGGTGAGCGACCAGATTTTTGAATGATTTACTTTAAAAATTGCAATAAGTTATGTCCGTTACAAAAAAACAATGAAAATTGCAACGCGTTTACTTTGCTTGCGATTCTCATAGTAACTTGGGGCCTTCTCCATCCGCTGAATGGCAGTAGCAAAGAAAAAAAAACACACTTCGAAGGCGTTTAAAATCGCACTATTGCCGTCGTAACCAGGATTCAGTTATTCAACCCTGACTGGTTGAACGTACCATACACTCCGAAAGCATTTGAAATCTCTTTCTTATCCTTCAGTTTTGGGGCGTATGATACGCCCAGTTCCTCTTCTATACCTAGTATAATTTCCTGTTCTATGGTAGCCAGTGATCCGGCAGGTAGGTCACATGTGTTAACGTTGTTCTTTTTCTTTTTCAGGAATTCCTGCGAAAGTGATGCTCCATTTGTTAAAACTTACGCAACGCTCGGTTATTTATAATTTTTGTAGGCGAATATCAACAATATTTTACGATGTCAGGGTTATAGAAAAAAATAATATTGAATTTTTTAACTTAGACCCTATGTTTTAATTATCACAAACAAAGTTAGGCCATTATTATGTAATTATATGAATATTTTAAAGTAAATGATCGTTAATTATTAGTAAAACAAAATGGGTTTTATTTGACATCTCAACTTTTAAATTTAACTGAACAGTTCGCACTGAAATTACTAAAATGTGCTTATTTATTGAAGTTATCAAAATTGGTTCAGATAGGAAAAATAAAGATTGAATCGGTCGTGAATATAATTTAGGTAATTGCTTCGGTACTTCGCTGCAGTCTGCATCAACGCTGAACTTGCAAGTTCGACGTGACTTCCTCTTCGGGTGTCCTCAGCGGCTCCACTAAGGACAGCTTATCCTCATGATAGTATCGACGACGGCACTTATGCAACACAGACAATATCATCCGCCTTCGTTTAGCTGCACATGGTAGAAATTAATAATAAATAATAGTAGGAAATGAAATCGTCTTTTAGAATAACCTATTCTTAAACGGCTACTTGCAATAGCTGGTAGAGGTAGTACCTACCTTTAATTTTGTATAATTTTAAATGAAACCCAGAACAAGAAACAATTTGTAAAGCTCTGTAGACAGAGAGGTCCGTAATAACTCGAGCGAGTGGTTATTAAAATTATTGCTTCTAACCTACCTTTTACTAATTATACAGGTGATCTGTTGAGATGGGTCAGTGTGGACAAATCTGAAACTAAGTATTAGAAGTCGAGAAGGAACTATGTCAAAAAAGTCCTTGAAAATTCTCTCTATGAGTTTTTTTTTATATCTTTGAATTTAAAAATTTCTTTAGAACTTTATCTTAGATTTTCCCAGACTGACCTGTCATGTCAACGGATAGTTAGATGTGGTAGACAGATATCTATGATATACAATGTGTTAAAAAAAACCTGTCCGATCCGAAAAGGGCACATAGGTACCTACTGCAATAATATTACCAAAAAGTAATAAAAAATCGTATTATTATAAAAAATAAAAAACTTATTGCTATTTTAAATTTCACGTTTTTAATACCGAAATTATCCCAAATCTATTTTAAATTGGTAAATTTTCAACATAGGTTATGACTTGTAGACAGGGAGGGTGCTTGGCGACGGCCGCCTGCGCCCCATGTCGCCCCCCAAACACGTAAAAATTCCCCATTGAAAAAAAATGCGGCGAATTTTTTTTTTCTTTTTTCCTCAAAATTACCACATAAATAGACTCTCAGTACGATTCTTAAATACACCCTCACGGATCGGACAGGGTTTTTGTTACACGCTGTATAAACCTCAGACTACCCTACAAGTATTTATACTTTTGTTGAAGAATAGAGTTTTCTCTAACTTTTTCAGATTTTAAACGATAGTTATGTGTAGTTACGATATCGCCACCTCTGCAAATAACAGAACATCTACAAGGAAATACCGGAATACCTCGGACCATGCGTCAGAAAAACTAACGCGATTAAATTCAGTGCCAAAGCCAACAAGGAAAATTGATAGCGTTCGAACTGACGTAAATAGTTTTTCAGGAGACTCCGCTGTAAAATTCAGAGTAGGTAAATATACAGTTAATCAGCTAAAAAAACTGAGTTACATTAGCCATTGACTTCTCCTATTTGTAATCGTTTATCAGGGCCATAAATAATGTAGAGAACAAAGCTATCGTTCCTAAACGTTTCTGATAATTAATTCAATAACACATCAAGTCATTAACATAAAGTGGTATCCTACTAAGCGACTAATGGGATTAAGAGTAGATACCTCATTAGGGTGAACGAGGAAACCCGTCTACTTGTGAAAAAAATCATCTGATAAACGAATTAAAGTAAGTAGGAAGTACACCATTATGTCATCATCACTCTTAATGATCTTGAATTCTTGATTCTAGTATGTACCATATCGCACATTTATTTTGTGTTTACCTCCTATTCATCGATAGTTTACGTGAATCTACTTCGTGGAATTCGAATCGACTCACCTTTGAGGTGGCTTTGTTATCTAAACCCTGAACGGTAACGTCGACAGTTATCTAGTACCAATATCTAACAAGGAATGTACTGCGTACTAATAAAAGAGATATGTAGTGTAGACTAAGTTAGTCTACGGTACCGGAAAGAATAAAACACTTCTTGTGGAATAGGATAATTATTGCTAGAATAGGAGCTACGTTTTATATTATTGTATTTTATTTTCTATTATAATCTAGTTCCCGCCCGGCGCCCGGACATCCCGCAGGGCAGGGCTGGTTCCCTATTCTTAATATAAATTAAATGTTTGTTTCGTATTGATGCCATCTACTTGAACACATTGAGGTTTTATTCTAAAACCATGTAGAGTAAAGCCTCTACAGTACCTACGAATGCTGTGAGCTAATAAGTAAGTACAACATTTTTGACGCTGTTGATATGGGTCTGGCTGAGAAACCAAGTCTTAGCCATAGTTTGTTAAAGTGTACCTTACGTAGGTACGTTTAAAACCTAATTAGAACTTAGAACCTACTATCGAATTACCAAATGAATATTTCTTGCGTAGGGCAAATATGTAGGTATTTCTTGCTACATAGGTATAGTACCTTACCGCGGAGTAGAACGTGTACCTTACTCTTTCGTTGACTGAACACAGTTACTAACCGGAGTAAAGATGGCGTTTATTGCCGAGGATATAGTTATGCATATTCAGCCTTATAAGCTTGTAGAAAACTTGGACTCTAACAAGGATTGAGAATCAGTCCTCTCCTAGGTTCCTTGGGTCCTTGAGTCCTTCACCAGCTGAGGTCGAGAGAAGCGAGGTATTTACCGCACTGATGCGTAGGTAGCAGTATGTAGGTACTTACATAAAGTAATTTATGAGTCTGACGTAAGCCCTATTACAATTGGGTTTTTTTTCTATCAATTGTAGTTTTTCCGATCGTATAGGTACCTACAAAATGATCCCGACCCCGATTTCTGAGTTAAGGTTCAAAAATCATCAGACCGAAAATTCAATGCTCTCAGGATGCAAACATCAGTCATATCGCACTTTTAAGTTGTTAACCTTTCATTAAACTCGAAAATCTTTTCGGACTACAAGTTCTGTTACATTACTTACAGCACAGCATTATTTTTGACTTACTTCTAAGTATTTATACAAAGCCAGAGATCACCTAAGTACATGCAAAAGTCTTCCTACAGGGCTAGTCATTATTATACCATTATGAAAATAAAATTACTACGAAACAGATTTATTTCTAGGTTAAACCGTTCCGAACTCAAAATAATAAAATTAATTGTTTACTCATTTTAAGATTTTATTGTCTCACACAAACACAACACTGAATGATTCAGGTAAAAAATATAAATACATTATCCGATTCGACCTCATTAATACTGCTACGACATAATTTACGTTGTTAACCTAAAATGGTGAATATTCTTAGTTCTTAAACCTAAAGGGCCGTTTACACTTTACGGGTTTTGCCTGCGTAAACTGACTCGACGACACTATAACGTGCACAAACGTAGACTAGCTATGAGACATAAATAAACGGTCCCTAAAACACTTAACACTAGATTTTCTCGTAAAAACTAGATGATCATTTGAAAACTTCGCGGCAGACGCCGTCGGCGCCCATTGTGAAGCCAGGGGGGCAGTTGGAGGGGACTGTGATCATGTTCCTCATGGTGATGCCCACGACTTCCTTGGGTGTCTCTTCGACGGTGTTGCTGTCTCCGCCCGAGGTCTTGTCCTGGGCCTCTGCTGCAGCCACGGCGTTAGCCTTGGTTTCAACGACCTCGTCAGGAAATACGATGCGGTTGGAATCAGCCATTCTGTAATTATAGAAAATTGACACAATAGTAAAGTAAGCCTTTTTAGCTTAATCAGAAGCTGTGACACGTTAAAAAGTTTATAGAAGAACAAGATAATTTTTGTATCGTGTTATAAAATCCTTTTGGTTTGACGTGGACGATTAGATTCCTTTATAAATAATGTTACGATATATGATGCATTATTTAATGGAATCCGTCTAAAAACGCGAAATGAAATGGGAGTGTACCTGCGATAGGCTACGTTGACATGATTAGGAGTATTATCTACTAATTAATTATATTAGTAATTATGATAAATGTAATCGAAAAAAATTCGTTACTGCAATCGAAATGTAATTAGCTGTAGATAATGCACTAGACTAGTATCTACACTACGCCCTTAAGCTTTGCCTACCCAATAACATTCCAATCTCTAAAAAGAAAATACATAAAAAGGAATACATAATTTCATTGTAGTTGTATTTTGATTGTTAAAAGTTGCTGCGGATATGGCATTATGTGAATTCCAAAAGTACGATCCCCAGTTAGCAAAAAAACGAATAGTCTCGACCTCTGGGCACGCTCAGGTTAGTCTGGCCTTGAAGGAGATCAAAAGCAATAAGTGCTACAATCATCAGGAATAGCAAAAAAAAATGTTTAGGTGGATTCGGGGCTAAGCATTGTGATGAGATCTCTACCTAGACCTACCTACATTACGAGTACAACGCAAAAAATAATATGGAAAGCAATACCCTGGTATTTAGCACAGGTTGGATTTAAAATACCTTATGTAAGAAAACTACACACGGTAAACACTCAAGATTCTTTTGACATTTGCCTATGTTAATAAAGGCTAATGTGCAAACAGAACTCTGAATCCTGCGCTTACCAAAGCTCAATGTCAGCCTTGAAATTAAATTCCGAGACATACGTAACGTAAAAGTCACATTAAGTAATGTTTAAATACCTATATGTACACCGATGCAAAAAAAAATGTACTCACATTGTATAACTGGAATATAGGAAAATTCTGAGATTGGTACACTAACACGCTCGCGTCTCGATGCAAGACAGGACTGATGCGGACAGCCGGCCGGCAAGCAGTTATATACAAACTATTCCACATGGCTTTATCAGACGTACACACTCAATGACGCCGCGCGCCGTCCGCCATGATTCACTGATTATCCCCTCGCAAAATACGTTTTCTCCCACGAAATGATCCGCTATCGATATTTTTCCAACAACTGTCGACGGTCTTATCAATATACCTTTAAACTCGTACTTCAAAACACACCTGAATAAATTATTATGTATATTTGTTTCCTTGACATATGAATTAGTTAATGGGAGTAAACCTTTAGCTTGCGATACACGATGTAGAGAAATCGTAGCGAAGTCAAAACTGTACTTTGCATATTTTGGAAAAAACGTAATTCCTACGAGGTCTGGGGACGATTCTAATGCGGATTAGAAGTCGGTTAAAACCATACTTTATAGAATGTTTGCCTGTTTGTATAAATATATGTTCCTGTAATCACGCAAATACTACAGGATAGATTTTGTTCAAATTTTGCACAGATATTCCCTGTAAGTCTGTAAGCTATAAATTATCACGCTATTTGATATAGAGGATGTGCAATATTGCTTTATGTTCGTATTCTTCAATAGTTTACCGCAAATTGCAAAAAAGACGAGCCAAAAGGTTAGAATATTGCAGATCGTTACAGATTTAACTTTTTAAATGACAATTAACCACTGTTTGTGGCTTGCTCCTGCGACATCAGTCCTGACTCTGTATATTTTGGCTGCTGAGACCAAAACTACAAACGTAGTATACAGGGCAGTGTTATAAAAATGTGGCTGTGGTATATTGTGGAGTCTTACGACTTCCACAAGCCCAGTACAAGAAACAATTTGTGAAACTCTGTAGACAGAGTGGCCCGTAATTTATCGAGCGAGTAGTTATTAATATTACTACTTCTAACTTACCTGTTACTAATTATGCAAGTAATCTGTTAAGATGGGTCAGTGTGGACAAATCTGAAACTAAGTATGAGATTCTAAGGAACTATGAGTTAAAAAAGTCATTGAAAAGTGTTCAATCCATGGTCATACTTATCAGTTTTTTATATATTTAAATACCGTTTTTCTTAAGAGCGTTTATTCTGACAGTCGGCAACGACGCAAATACTCGTAGATGTCAAATATTTCGCTGTTTTGATTAATTTAGATAACTAGTGAACTAAAATATATTGATTAATTTGGTTAACTAGTGAAACGAAATAATACTAATAATATATAATAAAACGATATTAATTTGGCAATATGAATTGCCAAATTAATATTGTAACACCGAATATTTCGTTTTAGATGTAAAAAAGTAAGGTAAACGTACCAGTACTTGTTCTTTTTTTACGTCGGGTTTTGAAATTCACTGACTTTAAAGAATTGCTGTGTGAAAAGTATTTCATTCAGAATAAAACTTTTTGCATAACTAAATAGGAAATGCATCCGTTATTCTAAGTAACTAGTTCATTTCTTTAACTTTAAGTGAAAAAAATACTTATTAAAGCAAATGTAAGATAAGGGCGATCAGTATTCGTCAGATTTGTACTATTCCTCATTAAAAGGACCCAGTAGTTATCATTAAAATAAATTGTGATTTTCTTTGATGTGAGTGAAAAGTATAAGAAAGAAAGGGTACTA
Organism: Xanthia icteritia; assembly: GCA_949128155.2. Classification (NCBI taxonomy): domain Eukaryota; kingdom Metazoa; phylum Arthropoda; class Insecta; order Lepidoptera; family Noctuidae; genus Xanthia; species Xanthia icteritia. The sequence goes on from OX421941.2 coordinate 15,573,993, forward strand.
GAAGACCAAATCCCAAGAAATTAGTAAAGGTTGTTAGGTGTTAGCAGAGAAAATAGGCAATAAAAACAGCAAGATAAATTAAATTCTAATATATTTTTACTTAAAAAATTAAGAGATCAGAATCACAAAATCAGTTTTTATTAGAATCAATTTTGACGTGAACATGTGTTTTCGCTCGGTGTACTGGTAGTAAGTTGCATATTTCTGACCGACAAAAACATGTCAGATTTGAACCGGTAATAACTACGAGAATTTCAATGCTAGGTAATGGTAATTTAAAAGATATGTTATATTTGTACCAATTTTGGAAAAAATATAGTTAGCCTATGACGTCACATCGCAAATGCAGGCGCATGCACGCGACCCTCTATTATTCACTATGTGTCGTAATTTCAATTCGTATAGCACAATAATATAAATAAAAAGTTTATTGGTAAAAGAGTATATAAACATTTTTTTTTATTGGATCCTCCTTTTATGTAGGTAATGCCTGTATTAGGAGAGTCCGCTCTTCCATAGCAAGACGTGTTATATAAAAAGCAAAACGTATAAATTTTATGCTAAAACTACACACATGACATCACATGTTTAGCTAGAACCGTGATATTAGTGCCATTGTCAAGAATTGACAAAGCACTACCCTAAAGATATTAAATATTGGCCAAAAAAAGGTTAAAAATGCGTTCGAAGTTGACTGCAAAATAATTTCAGATGTCATCTCACATCGAATCGGCCGTAAATATGCACTGAAAAATATCATATACAGTGAAAGGTTACTTCGAAAGAAATGCAATGCGCCTACTAAGTCCAGTGTCGAGTAACTACACTGATACGTCAGTATCGGAAACCATAAGATTTTTAAAAAAAGTTTCTTCTCATATTATTACAGCTCGGTTATACTTTCCTCAAAAAAGCAGGTTAGGTTAGAATGTAGAATACTTTTTACGAGCCGAGCGAGCGAAGCGAACCCACTACTGACACGAATGAGTAGAGCGCGCTTAATCACACGATGAGCAAGTTCTTAAGGCCAGCAATCGAAGTGAGCCCATCTTCGTCACGAGTGAGCCGAGTGCGCTTACTAAAAGAATTAAGAAAATCGCAAGCACAGTTTTGTGTAGAGCGAGCGAAGCGAGCCCAATGACGGCTGATCAAAACGCGCTTATTCAATGAGCGAGCGACGTGAAAACAGCTTATAAGGGAATCCCAATTTTTATCATCAAAAATACTCCAAATCAAATAATTGTTTGTACAAGAGTGTTATCAACTATAAAACGGTCCCGATAATAGTTAATATTCGCATTTTGTGGCATAAAACATAAAAATATCTACAATATGATGAGTTTAGAGCAACTATAAAATCGTGTCATAATAGTACCTACTTAAAATGACTGAATGAGTTCTGGGTCAAATATGCATTTTTAGGTACCAATAGATGTCACATAAAAAAAATGGAAATTATCAAATGCCTTTTTTAAACCTAAAACGGTTACAAAATCACATTCAGTGTTATAATTGCAATTCATTATTAATATTCTAGTTCGTTAGTTAGCGATATTTCATATTTCCATACAGTATTAATATCGCCAAATTAATCAAAACAGCGAAATATATGACTTTTTTTTCTCTAGCCTTCTCAGATTTAAACGATAGGTATAGGATATAGTTACGACATCGCCATCTTTGCAAATCAAACATCTACAAGGAAATACCGGAATACCGCGGACCATGCGTCAGAAAAAGTAACGCGATCAAATGCAGTGCCAATGTCAAGAAGGAAAATTAATAGCGTTCGGCATCGTCCTAATTGGCCATCGCTCGCGCGATGATGCAATGCGATTTAGAAAGAAACAATTAAATTTGAAAGATAAAATCGTATGATCGCGCGACCGTCTATTAGGACATTCAGTAGATACCAGTATGTTCGATTGCACGGCCGTGCGAAAATTTTCATCGAAGTGACGTAAAGACTTTTTCAGGGAGACTGCGCTGTAGCAGAAGTCAGAGTGAATATACAGATAATCAGCTAAAAAAAAGAGTTAAATTAGCCATTAGCGATGCCGGATTAAGCCAGCGCAGGGCCTGTAGCAAATTTTACCTAGAAGCTGAACGAACTTGAACTGTTGAACTTGATTACTTTAAATTGTAAAGTTTAGTATATAAATTAGTTAAATCAATGTTTCTAGACAAATATGTTCTGTTCCTGTTCCTGAACAGTCAAATAGACTTTTTTCTAACAAGTCTAACTGTAGTAGGCACTTTTTGAAAACCTCCATGATTAATTTTTAAAATTGCTGTTGGTGGTAGTGATTTAATTGTAATTCTTATAGGAGAGCCTTGATTGCAAGAGCGAGCGTAGCGAGCTGGAAATTGTATTGCACCTTAGGCTTCATATTGACTTATTTATACTGAAATAGTAGTTACTTTGTCGACTAACGTAGAAAAGTTTATGAAGGAAGAGAAACTAAGATGCATGAGCGAACGAAGCGATGTCGATTTTTTTTGAGCCTCCTGTTGGTTACGTGACCTATTCACCATTTATATTGAGATAGCTTATTCAAAAAACTTTATGAATGAATAGAAACTTGCTAGAAAAGATGCAAGAGCGAGCGCAGTGAGCTCGAAAATATTTAGCACCTCAACTCGGAGAGGTTCTTTTGACAATACATGCAGAAATATGAGTTACTTTGTTGACTTGCAGAAAAGCTGTAGAATCGAGAGAAACTAGAATTCAAGGGGATATTCAATGGGTTAAGAGTTACCTCATTAGGGTAAACGAGGAAATTCGTGTAGGTACTTATGAAAAAAAGTCGAGACGTGTCGTGGGACTCTGTAGGAACGAAGTTCTACATATTTAATAAATAACAGGCACAATTAAATAAATTAACAACGTTTGAGAGAAACTAAATAATAACAATAAAACTTTTGACACTTGAAACTTAAGACCTTTAAACTGACTTTTTTTTCGAAGTTTCTTTTAGTTTGACTGTTTTACTCACCCACAGACGTGTTTTAATACAGAGCCATCTATTATAAGTTTTTAGAAGCTCTCATAAACTTACCACACACAAATGTGTGGCAGTATTAAATTCACACTTTCTCTCAGTTTTACTTTTTGTCAGAGACGAGAGAGAGAGAGAGAGCGATAAAGTCGTATGGCTTTCATAACACTTTTTTCTTACTTGAAGATTTCTACCAGTCAACTCCTACCGTAACCCACGAATAAAAAAAATGATAAACGAATTATAGTAAGTAGGAACACCATATACCATCAGCACTCTAAATGATCTTAAGCAGTAAATGTGTGTGTACCATTTCGCACATTTTTTTTTTGTGTTTACCTCCTTTTCATCGAAAGACACGTGAAATGTTAACTATATCTGATAGGCTTCATGGAATTCCATTCGACTCAGCTTAATTCGAATGGAAGTGACTTTGTTATTGATCATGGCAGTTCCGAACTTCGCCCACAAGGCTGCGCAATAACATTATTTAGGAACCAAATGGTGACATGCGGCGAGTGTGAGTGAGAGAACATGCGCGAAAGTTTGTAGTTCCTATGTTCAGACAGACCTGCCAAGTTATATCGGCCGTATTGTACCGATATCCAACTAGGAATTGAAGGAGGGTATTGCCAAGAAATGCTATATGTAGGTACCTACATATGCTGGAACAAATAAGGTAGGTATAACATTTTTGACCCTCATTTAAAATTTGAAACCGGATGCAGCTGAATACCAGTATTTTACGTGGAGCGACTGCCTGTCGACAGCAGGTTGCTGTCGAAATTACCAATGAATATTTCCTGCGTAGGGCAAATATCTCTTTCGTATTTCTTGCCTAATACCTTAGATATTCTTTTGTTATCTGTACACAGTTACTGACCGGAGTAAGAATGGTGTTAAATGTGTTAATTGTCGAAGACATAGTTAAACACACAACCTTGGCCTTTTTAGCTGGTAGAAACTCTAATAGGGATTGAGAATCTGTTCTATCCTAGGTTCTATTCCCTAGGTTCCTTAGGTCCTTCAACAGCTGCAGTGCTGATGTCTGCAGCAGTATTTTCCCCACGGATGTGTAGGTAGCAGTATGTAGGTACTATCAAAGAACTTCATATCTAAGCAGTTTGAAAACAAAATCCCGTGAATACGATGACCACATCTGTTACCGCCGCGGTTCTATAGCGGCCGAGCGCTGCAAGCAGAAATAGTCCTTACTTCTTCGATTGGTACATTGAATAATTAATGTGACTGACGTAAGCCCTCACTACACTTGGGTTTGTTCTGTAGCTAGTATTTTTTCCGATTGTAAATCTTAAAAATGTGAATACTTACACGATATCTGAGTTAAGCTTCAAAAATCAAACAGACTGAAACGTCGTGAATCTGTATAGCATTTGTATGACGCGTTCCACGCCCTGCGCGTGATGCACCTCAGTCTTCTTCTTATGTCGTCGTTCTTCTTATGTATGCGTGTCGATTGCAAACATAACACGAAAAAAATATATAATTAGTTTTTTTTATTTGTTTGGCCCGAAACTCAACAACGCGAATACCGCTCCCGGACGCAGCCATTATGTCCTCACGTGTGCAGGTGTCAAGATGGCAAGATGGGAGGTGAGCCATTGTCTGTGGAGAGACGCCGCATACACACCGGAGATCTGAGCCGTCTATGAACCCCCACTCGTGGAGGTTGTCCTTACTGCGGCCTACTTGGATACGAAGTTAAATGCACCTCAGTGTGAGTCCTGCTTTAGGGAGAAGGAGGGCAACAACGTTCCCGGTAGCCATCTTCAGTACCTACCTACATGTGGAGGACCTACTCCTGCCTGAACCTTGAACGAATAGGTACATGATTCAATGCTCTCAAGATACAAACAGCAGTCAAAACGCACTTAAAGCTGTAAACCTTTCACTAAACTCGAAAATCTTTTCGAAGACTGCAAGTTCTGTTGCAATACAGCACAGCATCATTTTTGACTTACTTCTTAGTATTTATACAGAGCCAGATAATGAAGTACATCCAAAAGTCTTCCTACAAGGCTAGTCATTATGAAAATAATTAAGTACTACGAAACAGGTTTAATTCTAAGTCACACATTAGGTACGTTTAAACCGTTACTAACTCAAAATAACAAAATTAATTGTTTACTCATTTAAACATTTTATTGTCTTTAAACAAGTGCACAACATAACACTGAATGATTCAGGTAAAAAATATAAATACATCATCCGATTCGACCTCATTAATACTGCTACGACATAATTTACGTTGTTAACCTAAAAAGGTGAATATTCGTAGTTCTTAAACCTAAAGTGCCGTTTATACGTTACGGGTTTTAGCTGCGTAAACTGACTCGACGACACTATAACGTGCACAAACGTAGACTAGCTATGAGACATAAATAAACGGTCCCTAAAACACTTAACACTAGATTTTCTTGTAAAAACTAGATGATTAGTCGAAAACTTCGCGGCAGACGCCGTCTGCGCCCATTGTGTAGCCAGGGGGGCAGTTGGAGGGGACTGTGATCATGTTCCTCAAGGTGATGCCCACGACTTTCTTCACTTCCTTGGGCGTCTCTTCGACGGTGTTGCCTTCTCCGCCGGTCTTGTCCTGGGCTTTTGCTGCAGCTACGGCAGCGTTAGCCTTGGCCTCGGCAACCTCTTCAGGGAATACGATGCGGTTGGAGTCAGCCATTCTGTAATAATTATACAAAATTGTCACATTAGTAAAATAAGCTATTATTTCAGAAGCTGTAACACGTTAAAAAGATTTATAGGTAAAACCAGACACATAAGAACAAGATCATGATTGTATAATATTATAAAAACCATTTCTTTTGGGTGTATGATTAGACTCGACTCTAATAACGTTACGATAAATAATACAATATTCATTCAAATCCGTCCAAAACCGCAAAAAAATCAAATGAAAATGTGCCTGCAGCTTTGTCGATGATTTGGAAAATTATCTACTGATTTAATCAGTTATTATGATAAATTATAATCGAAGAAATTTCGTTAATACAAATGAAATTTAATTAGCTTTAGATAATGCACAAGACTATTATTTCCACTAGGCCTTAAGCTTTGTCTACCCTATAAACCATGAATACATTGTACCTGTAGCCGTAGGTAGTTTAATAGTAAAAGGTTGATGTTAGACATGGTACTATGCGGATACTAAAAGAAGGTTTGCAAAAAACGTGTCGTCACGATCTCAGGTTAGGCTGACCTTGACGGAGATCAAGAGCACTGAACTTACTACAATACTACAATTATCAGGAAAAACAAAAAAAAAAACAATTAGACCGTATCGATGCTCGTATTGTGATTTTCTTTAATCTAAGTATAAAAACCTAAGGTAGGTAAGTACATGGAAGTTAACACCATGATACTTAACACCAGGTTAGATCAACACCATAATTATGTGAGAAAGCGACACACGGTAAACACACCAGATTCTTTTAGCATTTACTTGTATTAATAGTGGTTTATGTGCAAACAGAGTTCTGAATCCTGCTCCTACCAAAAGCAATGTCAGCCTTGAAATTAAATTACAAGATCTACGTAACTTAAAAGTCACATTAAGTAATGTGAAATCCCTATTATTATCCCGATGGAAAAATAAATATGTAAATTGTACTCACATAGTATAAACTGGAATAGATATAGGAAAATTCTGAGGTTGGTACACACGTTAGAGTCTAGATGCAAGACAGGACAGATGCGGACAGCCGGCCGGCAAGCAGTTTTATACAAACTATTCCACAACTGTTGATTTGCCTTTAGAAGTCGATAACAATAAAAATTCTACTGTGACTCGTTAGTGATGCGTGTTACATACACCACGATGAATCCGGCCGCCGGCTAACCGGTAGGCAGCGTGGATCCGATGTGCACCCGACCGATCGCTTACCAGGCAAATTACGCCGCTACGTGTGAAAGATAAACGTACATGCATACAGTACACTTAGCCGCCGGTACCCGGCACCGGCTACCCGGCAACCGGGACGTACGAAAAGGCACTTTAGCTCTTATTAGACGTACACACTCAATGACGCCGCGCGCTGTCCGCCATGATTCACTGATTATAAATCCCCTCGAAACATACGTTTTCTCCCTCGAAATGATCCGCTATCAATATTTTTCCAACAACTGTCCATGACGGCGTCTTATCAATACGTACGATACTTCAAAACACACCTGAATAAATTACTGTGCATACTGGTTTCCGTGACTAATCAGTTAAAATGGCATTAAACTTTTAGCTTGCGATAGATAGTATTGTGTCGATTACAAGATGTGGAGAAATCGTAGCGAAGTTAAAACTGTACATTGAATAGAAAAATTAAAAAACTTGGCTTTTTGAAAGAAACTACTGCCTCAGGAACGACTCTAATGCGAAAATATAGCTTTTAAATTATTTGTCTGTAGATCTGTTTGTCTGAATGTATGTTCCAGCATCACGCAAATACTACCGGATAGATTTTGATAAAATTTTTCATAGATATTCCCTGTAAGTATGGTAGCAGTGATAGCCTAGTGGTGTGACCGTCGGACTGCCAAGTCATAGGTCTCGAGTTCGAACCCAAGGCACGCACTTCTGACTTTTCGGATTCATGTGCGTATTTATTGTGTACACTCGTGGCACTCGTATATCAGCCAGAGTCCACAGTGTGACTGTTCAGCGCTTGCAGAACAGCCATGCTGTCTGAGAGTATACGTATCGAGTGGTCCTTAACTTCCCTAGCCAGAATAGCTGAATCGGCAAGAGAAATACCCAAGCATTCGGCCTGGAACACTGTGTTATGGACTCCCAATGGTGTAGCTATGTGGATGTTGAAGTCCTCCGAAAAGACTCCAGCACCTATACCACTACCTGTTTTGGATCCAACCATGAAGATGCGCAGCTCTGTTGGGCGCAAACCCTCACATCGGCGATCCTCGTGAAGTTGGATTCTGTATTTTGATATAAAATAAATTGTTTGGGTACCCGATCATTTATGGCTTCCGTAATGGGGAACTCCGTGCTGAGTCCCTCAGGCAGCTCGGTGTGTTGTGTTTCTCTCTTACGCCAGAGATTTACTGCATTTAGACGCACTGCCGCCATCGTTGCTTCCTGCTGTATGAACAGGTGCAGCGGTGGCAGTCCCAGCAAGGCTTCAATTGCTGCAGTCGGAGTAGTCCTCATACAGCCTGTGGTCGCCATGTAGGCAAGTCTTTGCATTCGTTGTAGTTTGTTGGAGGCTGTAACCAGCTGGGTGCCACCAGACCACAGCCGCGCAGGCTATCATGGGGCGGATGACTGCGGTGTACAGCCATAGTATTATTTTGGGGGATAGGCCCCACTTGTTACCTATCATTTTCATCAAAACATCGTATAGAAACACTTATTACGTTAAAGATAATTGATAAAAATTGTACTCTATGTAGTATAATGCTTGCTACAATCTTTTTTTTTACACCCCAATATTGAATGTATATGCTATTGGTGTTCTTTCATAAATAAATAATTAAGCAGGAACGCAGGTGTTCATTAATTCACTAAAAGAGAAAAAACTAAAAACTTCGCAAGCAATGTGAATTGCTACTGAGGTCTGCGGGATGGGTGTCGACCTTAGGACGAGCTGCTAATTCTCATACGGGCAACTGTACGTCGCTTGCCCCCGCGTCACCACTCCTGACTCTCTGTATATTTTGGCTACTGACACCAAAACTAGAAACGTATTATACAGTGAAGTTTTATAAAAATGTGGTTGTTATTTTAGTATATTGTAGTCTTATTACGACGTCGACGCAAACGAAGTCGCGGGCAGAAACTACTTTATAATAGTGTGTAATACCTGATTGTGCTTTTGGGTTTTCATACCATGACATTAGTGGATGAGACACCACCATAACATTGATGGTGAGTTTTTCTGGATGTTAGCATCCAGAAAAACTTTTCGTTAAACTTACTACATTATGACTCTATCGACACACCGCCCGATCTGAGAGCCAACTCCCGTTATTCACCAGACGACTATTAGACAGATGGTAATTACATACATGGCCATGTTCATTAAATGTATGATACAATGTTTATTGGAAAGATTTGATCCTTAACGTTGACCCTTTTGAATGACGTGATAAAAATGTTGAATTTTGCATTTGGTTTAGTTCGATTCATGCAAGACAACTTTTCAAAAATGTTTGAATGCAGATTAACTTAAAAAAAAACCGGCCAAGTGCGTGTCGGACCACGCACAATGAAGGGTTCCGTAGTTGAGATGAATTTATGCCAAGAACAAACTTAACATTGTAGTTGAAAAACATACAAACATTTGTATGGGAGAACATGTTTTAACAACTGCAAATGTAAGTTTTCATTTCATTTATTTATTTGCATACCATAATGTGAATTAAGTTGTAATAAATAGGCTTAAAGCTAAGATACAGTTATGGACCCTGTAAGGGCACAGCAAGATGGTCGATATGTAGAGCCCACTTAGCTGTTATAGTTTTCCTTTTAATTTCGTTACATATACTACTGCTGTGATTTTTTTCACATAACCAAAACCGACCCGCTTAGCTGGCAAAACACACACTTGACTATAACAAAAATTTGCACTTTAAAGCTTAATATTTCGCAAATTAAAGCCTGAATCCAAAAATGGTTTTCACAAACTCGCACTATTTTTGAACGACCTTTCCAATGACACCTCACACCAAGGGATAGACGAGAGAAAAAAAACATCTCCATTTTACGTCTATAATAAAAAAAAAAATGTTTTTTGTGTACCTCACACAAAAAAAAATATTTTCATTATTTTATTTCACCACTTTGTCAGCGTCATTAATATATATTCCCATGCCAAATTACAGCTTTCTAGTACTAAGAGTCTCTGAGCTAAGTCGCGGACAGACAGACAGACCAACGGACAGATGGGCATGGCGAAACTATAAGTCTAAGTCGAATGTTGTCTTTGATTTTAAATTGGTAGTATCAATATTTGAGGTGCTTCGCCTCCAGGGCCCGCTTCAACTGTCCACCCTGTACTTTTGTAAAATGCCGTAGAAATTCATATTTTACAGGATTGTCAAAACTTTTTATTTAAAACACATTCACAATTTAAATTATTTTAAAGTTAAAACCACTGATAAGATAAAAGAAGTAAAAAGAAGATTCAGGCAGAATAAAAAAAAAAAAAAAAGATTGGCCTAAATCGCGCATGGTTGAATAAAAAAGGTTCACTTTTTTCCATCACCTTTATCCTTCCAGACTTCGCGGCAGACTCCATCGTTGTTCATTTTTTCATTTGGCTTACAGTTAGCCGGGACTTGGGCCACACTCCTCCTCTGTGCATCTGGTAAAGTGCCGTTATCGCCTTGTATTTTCTTGTTTTTGGGATTTGAGTCAGCCATACTGCAACAGAAATTAAAAGGATTTTTCTTTGTTTCATAAGCCTTAAATATGATTTTTGTCTTTTTGTATATGCCTAAACTAATTTTTGCCTTTTATACATTTTAAAGTTTAGGTACACATTTTTGGTATAGGACTTAAACCCATAATAAAATTGAAAGATGTACTCACTTGTTTTTGACTGGAACTGTTGATTCACTTGATCTTAACAACTCGGATGTGGGAGTCGATTTGTGTGGATCACCAGATTGTTCCATGTTTTATACGAACAATTCTGAAAACCTTATCACACAATCAAAAATTACGCCGACATGGTTGATAGATTGTTTAATGAGGCCTCGTTAAAATATATTGTTACTTTTTATATTAACCACACTTATTTTGCCAACTTTGGATTTAGAGCAAAATAATTATTTAAAAGAGAAAATTTTCTTTATTACAAATCATGACCGTGCACAGAACACATTCTTCTCTCTTTTGAACAGTCACTTGCTTGCATAAAAAAACGAGCAAATTAGTAAGCAGCCTATCGTCGCTCGATGTGCTGTGTTTTGACGATCTGTCAGCTTCTTACAAATTTGCTCGATTTTATCAATCGTTAATGTGCTTGTTACCGATTCATAAATATCAAGATTAATATCCAGCATCTGTTGTTCATTTATCGATCGATAAAAACGACCGAAAGTAAATAAGCTGCCAATCGTCTGTCGCTTGCATATTTTGTCCATTTTGTTTGATTACGTACGTCTCGGTCGTCAAAAATCCGGCAAGTCTGTAGGTACCATAACTAATAACTGCCCCTTGTTAAAAAAAATAAAAATCTGTAAACTTAGCATGACATTCGGTAAATTATACACAGTGTGTTACTGTGTAATGTATGTAATCGTCCTTAAATACTAATTGATCATGTTTTTTTTCAACAAACCTAACTAAAAGTTTTATGTAGAAAGTCTGTTATAGAAAGCTGCTGTAGAAAGTGACTGAGCTTTGCCAACCTCAATGATAATGCCCCGAGCAGGTTTATTGTTGTTCAATCAGTCATTTTCTTCAATCACGAGTAACCAGCTTGTCCGGAAATTGATGAAAATAGTAGTAATATAGTAGGTACTGCTCTGAGAATTCCAAAAGCAATGATCCATTACGTTTAAGAACTTGATTTTCTTTATAAATACGTAAGACATACGTACTTACTTTTGATAGATCGCTTTCCATTTAGCTACCTCTTTAATCTAGTGGTGCGCTCTGACTGCTGTGCATGGGGTCTTGGGTTCGATCCCCAAGTCGGGCAAAGTCTTATAGGAAGAGTTCTTCTTTTATGTCTCGCTTACTTTTAATTGGTACTTAAAAATAACTAACAAAATATTAGAAGAATGAGTGATGTTATGTAGGATATTTCATAAAATTAAGTATACCTACGAGACACTATAAAACTATCAAATTCGTTATATAGGTAAATACTGTACTGACGGTACAGTTGAAGTAAAGCGCCAAACTATTGGAATTTCGATAACGAATCAATGAATTCCTTGAATTATGATGTTTACAGGTAAATGTTTGTAGAATGATAAATATAGTGAATTTTGCGACAGTAATAATATTTAAAGGGTGTGGTTACGACGTACGTTCTACTAAATAGAATGTGCACATGGTTATATGACGTACTTGGGAATCCGCTGTTTATAATGCTATCGATTGTCGCCATCTTAGAATCTAGTTGGCATAAAAACAAATTGACGGCACGGTTGGCGCAGCGGTTAAGCAATTGACTACTGCACGGCGTGTCGCGGGTTCGATTCCCGCACATAACAAATATTTGTCCTACAAGTAGTGGTTCCGGGTCTGGTTGTTTGTGTATGTGAGTTTATATGTTTGTAAACGCACCCACAATAAAGGAGAAATTCCTAGTGTGGGGCAACGTTTAAAAAAAAATCTTTAGATGTAAAGCGATACGACAATTAAAACATCCGCTAAATAAGCCCAAAGCTATTTTGCGAAATTTCATGCTCTACAGTACACAAAGCCTATGACAACGGATTCATCCAAATAGTTGGCAACGTCGCAAATGGCTGTCAAATATTTACCTGTTTTGATTAATTTGGCAATATTACTGTATTGAAATAAGAAATGTGGCTAATTAGTGAACTAGAATATGAATAATAAATTTCAATTATAACACTGAATTTGATGTTGTAACCGTTTTAGGTGTAAAAAAGGCATTTTGAAATTTTCCAAATACCTATCTTTTTTACATCTAAAGCTAAATATTCGGTGTTACGATATTAATGATTGCATTTCATAATCACAATATTTTAGTTCACTAGTTAGCCATATTTCTTCTTTCCATACAGTAATATCGCCAAATTAATCAAAACAACGAAATATTTGACAGCTATTTGTGACGTTGCCCACTATCAGTATAAACGCTCTTAAAACATCTGTTAGGCTGAGATCACGATATCAAGCAAGTCCAAGGAATCAAGGGACTCGGCGGCGGGGATCTTCGGCGGCGGGGATCTCTCGCGTCCGGCCCTAGTCCAGGCCATGGTACGGAGCGAGAGGGCATGGGAGGCCGTCACCTCCTTCTGCGAAGCAGTAATGCTCGCGAAGGAGGAGGCAGAACGCGTGAGGGAGAGGCAAATTTCGCGCCCTCACGCCCCTAGCCGCCGCAGGAGACGCCCTGGGCGTCGGGAATCGCAGGCCGATTCCCGGCCACCGTAGGCGCGGGCTTGCGGACGGTGAGCAATGGGTAGCTCGCCGTCCGATAAGGACCAGGCCCGGGTCGACGGCGCGTTGTGTTCCACGCGCGCCTCAAAGAGATGTCAGCACAACGGAAGGGGTCCGATAGGACCGATGCCTGCCGGGGTTGCGGGAAAGTCCGAAAGGGATACCGTGGCCCCTGGCAACGTAAAGGCAACGGAAGGAACACGGGTGGGTTTTAGTCAGTAAGAGTCTGACACGCCCTCCCGCTCCACCCAGAGCGGGAGAAGTTATTTGATAATTTCCCACCCAAAAAAAAAAAAAAAAAAAAAAGGAATCAAGGGACATAGAATTGAACAATGGAAGTACGAATGCATGAAATCTTAGCTTGTAGGAGCCCTATTAAAATCAGTTGTTTAATGCCAATAATGTCTAATTTGTTTGAATGGTCAGTTAATATTTTGAACTTGTTATAGGTACTGATAACAAGGTTCTTTTTTACTTATCTAAAAGTTGACTGGCTGTCAATAGTATTAATTCGGCAAATTGAACGTTTTACGTCGCCTTACCTAAATCCGTGGCATTAAAAAAATATTGATAAAAGAAATCCCATAATCAGTCAAATGGTTTTTTATCGTTATGCGTTTTTTCCATACTTCAGGAAGGAAAGACACAAACTGTTCTTAGTAGGTACCTACTTTATTGATAACAATGCACCTATATACAATAATGATATGTAAAATGTCCATAAACTGCTCCCAAATTAGGTACGATGTTTATTTTATTTTACTTTTTTGTGAGAACGTAGTAAAGTTAACAGATTGTAGATTTGTAGACCACTTTCTATTTTGTTCAGCACTAGGTACTGGTTCACAGGCTTAGACTGTCCTCACACACCTATTAACACATTTGAAAACATAAAATCGTGGAGTTACTTGCCGGGTCTTCTCCGTAACGGCCAATTGGAACTGTGCATCTGCAGCTTCTGTCGTTTCATAAGTGCCCATGTAGTAAATAAAATATCAAAGTGTATATAATGCCGCTAGCGGCATTCTATCGGTATCGGATAAAGTGCCGCAATTTGTGGCATAATAGTGGTGCCACCTAGACCCATTTAAAGTGCCGTAAGAATTGCATTGTCACTGTCACTTGTCGTTATTTTGCTTGAGTGTTGAGGTTAGCTGCCAATAATTTTTTTAAAATTCAACTTATTTGCGCAATAAAATTGTCATTTTGTGTCTACACAAAAGTTAATGTAACTACTACTGTTACTAGGAGAACTAAGGATGCAAGAGCGAGCGAAGCGAGCTCGGAACTCGGGACACCCCGACTCGGACAGGTTAGGTTCAAAGGGGATCGTCGACTTCACGTTCACCGGAAACAAAAGACCCGCAACGTGATCTTCCCCAACCCTACTCCCTCTTTCCTACAAAACCCGAAAGTAAATTTGGCGATTTTTTTCTTGGCAACTATTTATATATATTGGTAGGTACCTTTTGCGCACTTTGGGGTTTTCAATTAGACACTAAAAAGGATCACTAACCTCAATACTCAACCAAAATAACAAGTGACAGTGACAATGCAATACTTACGACACTTTATCCGATGGTAATAGAATGCCGCTAGCGGAACTCTATACACTGGCATAAAATAGTTTGATTTGATTTGATTTGTAATGCAGATTTAATTACAAGTGGGTAGTAGGTATATATTAAGTAGGGTTCTAAATATTTCATTATTCCCACTATTAACTGTGTTTGCGGGATTGGATTGTCAGAAGAAAAATAAAGGTGCACCTAAACATTTATTCCGAAAATGTATTTTTTTTAACGGTTTTGTACAAATTTGTTTACACTCATTGCCGTCTTGAAAAGAAATCTAGCTTTAATTAAAAAACTTCCCGGCACACTCCGTCGACCCCCATCTTCTCGCCCTCTGGGCAGTTGTCCGGGACCACTATAACATTCCGCAGTGGATGCAATGGTATTGGTAAAGGTGGTTTGTTGGACGAGTTGCTAGACTCCTCAATCAAAGCAGTGGCAGCGTATTGAGGCATCGAATTTACACAGCTCTGGAAAAATATACACTTTCATTACGGTATAGAGGATGTAAGGGACATCGACGAATTTCTATGCGGGGGTCTAGAATTACTTAAGAGCTGAATTCACGCGTCGATGTCACACCATATATAAAGTAGATGTAATATGACATTGCGAGATCGACTGAAAACGAAATGCAAAAAGAACACATTTGGTATATGAAAAGTTCACAGGAAAAGTTATAATCATCAGTAACCAAACCAAAAGCAATACGACGTGCTGTAAACATTGGCGGGAAAGATTTTCGCGTTGAACTGCTTGGTGAACTAGACTTGAATTACAACCTCAATGGGTGAACTGCTGACACTTCACGTAGTCATGGCAATACAAAACAATGTTTGGAATACTTTCAAGATTGACAAGACTTCTAAAACGACATGAACATCAACTGTCAAAAATTTTAAAGGAGTCTTGTGAATTTATATTAAACTTAAAAACATTCGTTTCTACAATATGGTTCATGTTCTTGTATTACTCGTTTAGTGTAGTTGAAATGCTAAGAAGTGTTAGTTTGGAAAAAGTAAGTAGAAATATCAGATAAACACTTACACCAACAATCAATAAAATTAACGTGACACAGACGAACTTTTGATCTACCATCTTGGTTGATATTTTTGAATAATTTTGAATCATGTGTTTCACGTTTGCTTCGCTGCAGATAAATGATACAGAAGTGGTGTCTAATGCAAGAAATACTACACTCAGACATAATTCACCAGAGTAAGTACCTATTGTTGCAGAAATAAATTGATCTTCAAAAAATAATTGCCATACATAATTTATCATTATGATTGTTAGTGGTATTGAAATAAATAGCAGTTTTCCTTATAACTTGCTCCACCTTGTGTCGTCAAAGGAAATTACCTATTATGATAAAGAACCACTTGTGTAAAATACTTATTGATATTGAGTGTCATGTTTAAAGAAAATCTGGTTACGAATAATGTAAGTCGCAATAGGGAATGGAAAATATATCTACTTACTTTTCCTGTTTGTACCTACAAATGATAAGGACTACTCAGTACTCTGATGAAGTATTAATTTAGCATAAACTATGCATCGGTTATGTTAAAAAAAAACAAGCAAACAAGAGTACATATTTATAAGGGAAATAAAAAAAAATACGTCGATTTGATGCAATAAAAGTAGATTTGATTGAACTGGGCTTTTATGATGATAACACTTTAAAAATTATCACAAACAGTAGGTACCTACATAAACTCGGAAGCCAAGACGAGCCAAGCGAAGCGCAAGGGCATTAACCTTTTCTCGATTTTTTTTCATCCCTCATAACTTGGGTTTGGATTATACCAGATAAACAAAATTCTCGGGATATGATGTCAATAGTGGACATATTAAACATATAAAGTTTCAATTGCATGGCTCTTAAACTTGAAGCAGCCGCTAACATTTGGTATGTAAGCTAGTATTAGTACGCAAACAATAAAAAAAATCTAAAACTTTGAACTTTTCCCCCCTTCCAAGCCCTTAAACTAAGGGATGGAAGTTTGTATGAGACTTCTGCAATATTTCATGCTAGAAGTCTGAAAATGTATATAGGGACTCCTTGTTATAAATAATAAAATGCATATTTCAGGATTTTTAGTAAATCAGGGACCCTTTAAATTAGGGGGTGGAAGTTTGTAATAGGTTTTTATCAATAGAGCATTCGTTCACCGTGAACAGTTTCCAATCTGTGTCGGGTATGCTCTCACCATACATAAAAGTCAAGGCCTAAGTTTAATTCTCTCATTGATATTGGGTCATCCACGCTCTCTTGTGGGCAGGCTTATGCAGCACTCTCTAGAGTGACTAATTTGCAAGGTGTTCACCTTATAAATATTGACTTTAGTAGTATTAAAGCACAACAGTCAGCTATTGTCAAATATAATCGCCTAAGAGCCAAGTCTCGCCCTGATCTATCGCTTATGATAACAGTAAACCAACAAAGAAAAACCAGCCAAGTGTTAGTCGGACTCGCGCACGAAGGGTTCCGTACCATAATCTATAAAAACGGCATAAAAATCATGTCTGTTGTATGGGAGCCCCACTTAAATATTTATTTTATTCTGTTTTTAGTATTTGTTGTTATAGCGGCAACAGAAATACATCATCTGTGAAAATTTGAACTGTCTAACTATTACGGTTCATGACATACATCCTGGTGACAGACGGACAGACAGGCGGACAGCGGAGTCTTAGTAATAGGGTCCCGTTTCACCCTATAGGTACGGAACCCTAAAATCTGATATGCAAGAAATACACCGCAAAAAAACAAAGAAAAATTTAACTAAATTAAAAAAGTATTATCATACGCAACTTACAAAAAGAAGGGCGTGTAGAAGTTTGGCTCTACATGAGATCTGATAACTTTTTGACAGTGCGAGCCATACGGTCTCGTATTGGCAACATTTTACATGAAAATGTTTTTAATAGGATTAATATGTTTTGAGTTCTCGGTTTTTATTTTCTTCGTTAGTAAATTTTATATTTTATGATTAATTACAGCTTGTCTTTGAACAGCGATAAGTAGATAAACAGGTCAGTACCTACTACATACACTAGTCAGTTCGTAACAAAAACAAATGTATTTTCCCCAGCATTGTTACACCCCACAGAAGAAGATTCAGGCCAGCAAGGAGCATATTCGAACAATATTGTATCACTATCAAGCCGAAACTAATCAGGAGCAGTTCACTGTCCGATCTGACACCACATTCAAGTGATTTCAGTGAGTGACCTATTTGTTAGTATTGCCATGATTTCTTTTGAGTTTTGAATGTTAAACTAGGTATAGTATTTTAATTTCACGAAGGGACGCGCGCTTTACTTGTGCTTACCAAACGTAAAAACATGCTGTGAATGTGTGTGTAAGCGATGGAGCTCTGGGTAGTCGGTAGCCGCGACCGAGACAATGGCGAACTCAGAAATGTGTGCGTGTGTGTGTTATGTGCTGACGAACTCGTCTTCACGCGTCTTCAAATCGTGTTTGTACGATTAGTTAGCACAAGTGAAGCGAACCTACCCAGGTACCTACAAACCTACCTAGGTAAATAAGGAAGGAAAATAATAGAATATCTACCTCTTCTGCAACTAAGTTGTACCTACATAATGTAAACGAGACGCAATCAAAACTATTGTAATCGTCGCCTATTAAAACATACTTGTGATTTATGATTCATTGAGAGACTTTATTAATAACGTCAATAAAACAAGAATTATAAAATGCAATGTTTAAGTACAAAGTAACTCTTTGAATTCCACACCGCAAAATGACGGAGATGATCTGCAGAACAGTTCGGGGAAATAAGAAAGGTTTTTACGCAATTTTTTTTACAGAAATTTTTTTTTGCACAAATTTCTCGGTAATATAACCTACTCCAAGAGTCAATCAGAGATTGCCCCTTCCTGGTATAACATCTCTTCTATTTAACTATACATTTTGTATCTACTTCTATATCTATACATATTATAAAACAAAGTCACTTTTCGCGTTTGTCTGTATGTCCGCGTTGTTCTTCTAAACCACGCAACAGATTTTGATGAGGTTTTCACCATCGCGTTAAAGAATTTATTCCGGAAAATTTATGTGTATAATACGTTAATATTAAAGTTACGTTTGCCTAAGAAATCTCGACGTTTTTTCAAGTCGTAATAACCGTGCGAATCAGAAGTGGGTCGCTAGGACATAGTATAATGAAAGTCGCTTTTCCGGTCTGTCTGTGTGACCGTGTTGTACTTCTAAACTACGCAACGGATTTTGATACGGTTATCAACATAATTTAGAGAATTTATTCCAAAAGGTTTATGTGCATAATACATTTGTATTAAATCTACATATAATAAAGAAATCTCAATGTTTTAATAAGTTGTAAAAACCGTGCGCAGTAGAGGCACTGGCTAGTAAATTAACAAAAGTTTATAGTAATGATTCACCAATACTTGTCCAGCATTAGACTACTTCAAGAAAAGAGTTCAAGAAGAAAGGAAACTCAGAGAATCATATAACTATAGTTCTGGCGACGCTGACACAAAACATCGTAGGAAACATACCGAACCATTTATGTCGTGGAACTTTAAAGGAAAGTAAGTAAATAATCATGGTAGGTAACTCAAAAATAAGCCAAATATAAACGTACTTATGATTACAGTACCTGTAAGTAGGTTTTTAAATTGTTTATCATTCAAAACTATCACCAGAAAGCCGAAGAAGAAATCCGAAATGTCTCCTGAATCTTATGCGAACAAGTTTGCCGTCGACTACTTAAACGGTTTTCAAAAAGACAGTTACCCAAACCCTTCGTCTTGCGCAGACAATTCCAGGTAAACAATGTTTATGAAAACATGCACTGACGAATATTAAGAGATTCCGATAGAAACAGCATAAAGTGAATGTCTACAAATTCTATTCTTTATTTGTTTTCCAGTATTGATAGCACAGATGTATTGGGCCTTCAAAAAGGAGCTGCTTTTCCTTTCAAGTCGACGCCTAGCGGTAACCTGAAAGTTCAGTCGAATCAAGTAAATGACACGCTATCTTTTTGATGTTGTAAATTTGTGGTTTTTATGGTTTATTTAATTATTCTTTTGATTTTGTAGGTAGTGTTTCAATCTTCCACGGTTGGTGTATTATTAGCGGATCCCACTCAAGCGAAGGTGAAGGTAAAATTCGAAGGGAAAGCATCAGGTGAAGCTGACGATGAAACGTCACAAAACGATGTTAGTTCTCTTTAAATTGCCACTAATTGCTTTCAATAACTTACATCTAGATAATCTATTGCTTTTTTTGGTGTTAAGGACCATGATATAGATTCTGAACCGCAAATACAATTTAAAACTAGAGAAACAACCAATGCGAATATTCAAGTAAAAAACACTTTAGCCGATCGGACCGGAAAACCGAAATCGCCATGTGTTAGAGAAGATAAGGGCAAAGACTTGGTCAGTCTCGGGTACGCGGTAGAAGAGCCCATAGACTGGATGCGAGTACAGCTTCCTAAGAAACAAGATCTATTTCAAGAGTTTTATCGCAGAATTCATAATTATATGTAAGGCTCAACTCATTTCAATAATAAAATATTGTTATAAGTAAGTCTACAAAGTCAACAAAAATCCCCAACCGAATGAACCCAGACAAAGGATTTATTTTAATTAGCATTTCCGTTATCATCAACCAATTTTGTCAATGTCATGTCTACGACGTAAAACATGATACCTACAACGTAGTAGTGCATACAACATTCCTTACTGCGATTGTGTATCATAGTCTTTATCTGATAAAGCTACTCGTAATGTACTTTATCTAACGCTTTATTGATTTTTTGGTACTTATGTAGAAACTGCAACTCGTGCCAAGTGCCAATCCCTCTTTGTTTCAATATAGATTATGATTTCCAGAAATACTGACACCATTATACATATAGGCGATGAGGAGTTCCACTGCCACTACATAGTGTTGCAAGTATACTCTTCTTTCTTTGACATGAACCCACACAGAGAAATTGAGCTACCTACTGTAAGAACAATATTAACATTGATTTTCACAATTCATTCTTACATATTCACATTTGTTTTAATTTTAAGACTATTATCAATTTACAGGCCAACGTGTCACCTGAAGCCTTTCAGACCATATACGAATGGATGATATTTAATGGCAATGAAAGTAACAAACTCCTAAAGAGAGAGAATATCTTAGATTTATTTTATGCTGCACAGTACCTTGCTATTAAAGGTAATTTGTTCAAATTTAGAACTCCTCTAATTGATATCAGATTACAGACAAATTAATTTAAGAATAATTCTTCTTAAACAGATCTAGAAGATCAATGTTGGTCTTTTATTGTGAATGAGGCCCTCTTTACTGAAGACACAGCATTCGCTTTATTCAGAGAAGCAAGGAAAAAGGGAATGACACACGTGATGGATTTAATGGTAAATAACTTTATATCAAAAGCCTTTCATAAGCAGAAATCAATTCAATTAATGACTAACATTTTATTGATGTGTAACATCTTTCCTCTCGCTTTCCTGCAAGTGAGATGTCAGATGTTACACATTTTAAGCGACTACTGTAAGACTCGATCGTTTTTATTTCTAGGTCCCTCGTGTGATGAGGTTTTTCCTACCTTTAGTCGCGTCGAAAGACTTCATTGAATTGGAAACAGACGAGTTAATGATATTTCTCAAATCAAACTACATATCTGTTACAAGGTATATTATTCTCCTCTGTATTTAGATTAACTACTATTACTAGATTGTCTATGTCAACTATACCATCTCCATCGTTTTCATTTCTAATATTAGCAATAAAGGCACCACGGAACACCTTTAAATAATACAACAACTATGATCGCTATTATATAAACATTATATTTATTTATTTTATTATTTATGTACAGACAGTAAAATACACAGAGATACGACTTAATTATAATTTGAGTACAAAGGTACTGCTTATTTCTTAAGAAATTTCTTCCAGCACACCTACGGAGAAATGAGAAAGAAATGTAGACAATAGTGCGTGAGAACAAAAGGAGAAAAATATGAATTTGCGAAGTCTTATACTTAAAAATATTAAAATATGATAAGTATGACGTAATAAATTAACATATACTTAAATAAATACATAATGCTTAAATATATAAACATATTATAGGTATATAAATACTCACAGTTGAGAGGAAAGGTGAAAAGGTAATGCTCTTTTACTGGATATTTGAATTGTGAAACAGTTTTTAAATCACGAATTCTAGGCAGAAGTCAGTTCCACAACTTTACTGCATGGACAGAGAAGGAATAGGAATAGTAAGCTTGTTCTATGAGGATAAAATTTAAGGAGGGATCTAAGGTGTGAACTACGCGGTGCGTCGCTAGGGCGAGCGTAAGAAAAACGCTCACGCAGGTAGGAAGGATAAGACGGCTTGTGTAAGATGTTGGAAACAAGACATAAAATTTCGAGTGCTCCTGCGAAGGCAGAAAAGGCTCCTGGAGGAGCCACTGCCAATTGAGTTCCTTGCGAAGGTGAGAAACATGGTCATACTTTCGAAGACCGAAAACAAAGCAAGCGCTCAAGCTTGTTTAATAGCTCCTCAGTAGCATCCAGGTAGCAGGCGTCGCCATAATCTATAATCGACTATATTTAATTAATTCATTTGGACCCGCAGTTACTTTATGTATAATTGAAAGGATCGTGATGTATTTGCGTTAATTGAAAGTAATATTAATGACGTACATGCATTGTGTGGGCTTCGGTAGTTTTCCGATTTGCATCATTATGTAGATTGTGGATTTACATCTCAACATTAAGAGATTTAATTTAATTATAAATTATTCACTGTCACGCCTGATATCTGATATCCGCTTCCTAAAATTCCTTAGCATAACATTCCTAACGTTCCTTAGCATGCTCTGACGTATTAAGATTACTTTGCACGGACGACCCCGACCCGGAACTGGGTAATGTAGGCAGGTATAAAGCTCTATTTAGCACAGTTGGGGGTATGAGCCTTTTTTTTTTAAATTCTCCCGCTCTGGTTGGGGCGGGGAGGGTGTGTCAGACTCTTACTGACTAAAACCCACCCGTGTTCCTTCCGTTGCCTGTACGTTGCCAGGGGCCACGGTATCCCTTTCAGACTTTCCCGCAACTCCGGCAGGCATCGGTCCTATCGGACCCCATCACTTGCTGACATCTCTTTGAGGCGCGCGTGGAACACAACGCGCCGTCGACCCGGGCCTGGTCCTTATCGGACGGCTCACCGTCCGCAAGCCCGCGCCTACGGTGGCCGGGAATCGGCCTGCGATTCCCGACGCCCAGGGCGTCTCCTGCGGGCGTGAGGGCGCGAAATTTGCCTCTCCCTCACGCGTTCTGCCTCCTCCTTCGCGAGCATTACTGCTTCGCAGAAGGAGGTGACGGCCTCCCATGCCCTCTCGCTCCGTACCATGGCCTGGACTAGGGCCGGACGCGAGAGATCTCCGCCGCCGATCGCCTCCACGAGGACACGGCGATGCTCTGCCCAAGCCGGACAGACCTCCACCGTATGGAGTATGAGCCTTTCGAGAGCCGGCCCATGCGGGTTTTGTTTTCGTGTACGAACCCCTATACCCTAAAAATAACCTGAAATAAACACTAAAGATTACATTTTAACAATTTATGATGACTATGCGATAGACATTTCTATAAAAATCCTCCATTGTAAGCACTTACCTTTGAAATCTAAAAGTGATCTATGTAACGTGTTAAACTGCACGTGCGCATCTAGATTGAGATGTACTTGATTCATCTCGTTAAACTATTCAATCATGTTTTTACTACTACTGCAATTTACCCACGATAGATAGGTGCCACTTTTTCCTAAGCAAAACCTGCTCTTATAATAAGACGCTGGTCCAGACACTTCTGACCATATTGGGTGAACCTAATACCGGTTTAGCCTTTAGAAAATTGCATGAATTAAGGCCATTTCGTTTTCTTCCAAGTTTTCCTATTATGATCAATTAGTACCTCTTTTTAACACTCATTCTGTTTCGGAATTCACCTTGTTTGTTACTAAAACAAATTTTCTAACCGACGCGATAATCAGACATAATTGGGTATAACGAATGCGATGAAGTCAAAACATTGCATGAAGTATTCCAATGCACATATTCTCCTCCTTTTCTCGTGCTAAAACGAGGTATACAAATATAGCGTGATTTAAATGTTAAGCAGTCATCAAGGTATATAGTAAATAAGTGACACTGACTGCCCAAGGTACTGCGTTGAGTGTCGAGACACTGGGTTCTAAAAAATTAGCGCTCGTTAAATTCCTGGTTATCAGCTTTCAAAATCATAACACCAAACCTGTTTGATTTCGCTGTGGGAAGTTTGTTTTTGCCATTGAAGTCAACCTTCATTGCATTAATAATGTCAATATACTCTTAATCCAGTATGCTAGATACGGTAAAAGTGATCCGGCTTTGTGGGTTTAATTTTATTCTTATCCAACTCCCTCTGCCTGAGAATGTTAGTAAAGTATTACCATCGAAACTGTTTCTAACACTAATCAATTGTATTTCAGATTTGTACATGTATATTCCTTCTAGCAACGCAGTGTCTACGGGTTTTGTAGCATTATACTTAGCCTTAACTTGCTTATGATCTACTAGCTTTTGCCCGCGCCATCAACCTCGTGTTAGGTTTTAAATAATCTTAATAAATCGTTAGTCGATTATTGGGATATTTTACTTGTTACACTGGCAACACTGGTATGAACGAATGACGGTTTGCGATGACGGGGGACGACTCGGGGATTTTGGCGCGGGACAGCATCGAATGCGGCCGAGTTCTAGAAGTGTGATCGGGATAAGAAATATAACTACCTTCCAGTATTGACGTGAGTTTTATTATATTTCAGAAGTGGGATTAACCTACTTATTGCTTACTTAAATTTTGTAAAAGCTTAGTTTTAACAGTTAATTTTAAAAGAATAAACGTGTGTGTATGATTATTGATTTTTCAAGGTTAATCTTTAAAAGGTCATTCTTCAAGGTTATACTAGTTGATATATAGTGTAGTGCCATACTATCTGCGTGTGCAAGGGGGGCCAAAATTTCGTTATTTTTGAGCTGCGAGGCCTCGTTTAAGAGATATTTCATAAATTTAAAAAAAAATACCGCCTTTATAATAAATTAGAGTGTAATGTGTTAAATTGAGTAGTTACATTGCGTACTTTTACAAGTTCCAGAACAACGATGCCACGTGCGAGTGAATCTTCTCTACGTCGGCGTTTAAGGACGCCCACCAGTAGAGAGGCTGTTCGGAGTGAAGATTTGGGTAGACGGAGTCGCAGTCGAACACGCCGAGAAGGCGACAGCTATCGCAGTCGCAGTCGTGTGTGCACTCCGGATCCTAAGCAGGGTCGTGATGATGTTCGAAAATTGGAACATGAGCTGGAACATCATCGCGAGCGACTCCGCGCTTTGGAGAGTGAACTCAGCCGGGAACGCAGCCTTAGACGGCGGCGACGCCGGTCTACACCGAAGGACAACGAACCGGAGCGGTTGCGGGCTCGAGATAGAAGCTCACCTCGGGAACACAGCCCTAGACGGAGGCGACGCCGGTCTACATCGAAGGACAACGAGCTGGAGCAGTTGCGGGTTCGAGATAGAAGCTCACCTCGAGAATGCAGCCCTACAGCGCGGAGATCCCGTGAAGTACGTGATGCTGTTGACAACGCACCGCCGCCACCGACACCACGGAATAAACGGTCAGACAGTCCAACTTTTACCTCTAAAGATATAGTGAACTTGATAAATTCAATTAATGATATTAAGTCTCAATCTCGGCCGTTAACAGTGGCTTCTCCGTTACAGAATAACAGTAATAATAATAATATTAACCACAAAAATATTTTGCCCGATTTTGACCCTTCTTCAAAGAGTCAGCGCATCGAAATTTGGCTAAAAAAGGTTAATGAGTGTGCCACTGTTTACGGTTGGGACGAAAGAACCATCATACACTTTGCCATGCAGAAATTGCAAGGATTAGCCAAAACGTGGTATGAGAGTTTGAACTCTATACTATTTAATTGGAGCGAATGGCAACAAAAATTGACGACTTTTCCGTTTGAACAAAATTATGGCCAATCCTTGGAAGACATGCTTAGGAGAAGAAGTAGATTTAATGAACCTCTTGAGGTTTATTATTATGAAAAATTGGCACTCTTGAACCGTTGTGACATCGAAGGCAAGCGTGCAGTGGAATGCATAATCTACGGTTTGAGCGACAAAACAATGAGATCTAGTGCTAACGCTATACGTTGTACCCAACCCGATCAATTATTACAATTTCTCATGAGTAACAAGGAGATATCACAATCTTCTGACCGCTTCAGTTTTAAAGGACAATCTTCCTCCGTGTCTGAGTCGGCAATTAATAAAAATAACACGAATCATTATTCAAAGACCAATAGTAATCACACTCGTACCGAATTATTTTGTTTTAATTGCAAAGAGAAAGGACACCCTTACCTTAAGTGTCCCAAGCCCTTAATTCAATGCGAGAAATGTCGTAGGTTCGGTCATAAAGCAGAGAATTGCGCGATTAAAATTGCAAACTACACAAAGCCTGAGAGAATACAAAAGACAATGCGTATAATAACGTCGGAATCAAATTCAAAGTTTATTAAAGACTGTAGGATAAATAACGTTCCGATGAAATCTTTCATAGATTTTGGTAGTGAGGTCACGCTCGTTACGCAGTCCGCAGCTTTAACTTTAGGCCTAATATACACTAGTCCTCCCATACCCCTGAGAGGTTTTGGTAATGACATAATACAATCCAAGGGTGGTGTGGATGTGGAATTATGTATTGATGGTGTTAGAGGTCGTGTTTCGTGCCAAGTAGTAGAGAATAGCATTCTGTACGACAGTTTCTAGGATTGGTCGGCTATTTTAGAAAGTTTATTAAGAACTTTGCGACTTTAGCACACCCACTGAATAAGCTGCTTAGGAAAGGTGAGGATTGGGTTTGGACCGAGGATCAAGAAGCTGCTTTTGGGGCTCTTAAGGACAGGTTAGTTGATAGGCCGATACTAGCGATTTACGATCCGACCGCTGAGACAGAATTGCACACTGATGCAAGCAAAGTAGGAATAGGAGGTATTTTGCTTCAGCGTACACATACTGGGATTTTTCAGCCTGTGGCATACTACAGCCGGCAGACTTCTCCGGAGGAGAAGAATTTTCATGCCTTTGAGCTTGAGACTCTGGCTGTAGTATGTTCACTAAAGACATTTCGAGTTTACTTATTGGGCCAAAGTTTTAAGATTGTAACGGACTGTAGCGCCTTGCGTTCAACATTTTCCAAACGCGACATGATTCCACGTATAGCTCGTTGGTGGCTTCTGCTACAGGAATTTCAATGTACTGTAGAGTACCGTGCTGGTTCTAAGATGGCACACGTGGATGCTCTGTCGCGAAATCCTGTCGAATTGGTAGATGACACAGTCGAAATAGATCAGTACCCAAGTATTATGTTAATTAGTAGCGATGACTGGTTACATACCTTGCAAATGGGAGATTCGGAACTCCGCCGAACTCGTGATATACTTACTACTAATATGGACGCTGATAGTTTAAAACATATAAAGGATAACTATCTGATTAAAGATAACAAACTTTATAAATGTTTAAACGGGGATAGAAATAATTTACGCTGGGTAGTACCAAAGAGCGCAAGGTGGCAACTCTGCCGCATGAATCATGACGATATCGGACATTTTGGTGTTGAAAAGACCTTAGAACGCATCAAGAAAACGTATTGGTTCCCTAAAATGTCTCGATTTATTAAGAAATACGTTCAAGCGTGTCTTGAATGTGCATACTCAAAAAAAAACTGCTGCCAATGAAGGCCATTTATATCCAATCACTAAAATAGAAACGCCTTTTCACACCATTCATGTTGACCACCTTGGGCCCTTTGTTCGTTCAAAATTGGGGAATTCTTACCTTTTAGTGATAGTGGACGCGTTTACAAAGTTCACTTTCATTAGACCAGTGCGAAATACCAAGACGCAAATGGCTATAAAAGTTCTTGAAGACATTTTCTATACGTTTAGGATTCCCGACCGTATCATTAGTGACCGTGGAACATGTTTTACATCCCACGCATTTAAACGTTTTTGTTTAAATAAAGGCATACGGCATATTGTGAATGCCGTCGCTAGTCCGAGATCTAAAGGGCAGGTAGAGCGGTATAACCGTACCATTCTAAACTCATTGACTGCCCAGAATCTCAATTTCGATGAGAGGAATTGGGATGATAAAGTAGGTAGGGTCCAATGGGGTATGAATAATACTCGTCAAAAAACCACAGGCAGGACGCCGGCTGAAGTTATGTTCGGACTGAATATGAACGCAGAGATTAATCCTAGGCTTAATGAACTAGTAAGGGAAAGTAGGGAGAACTTAGATACAGAAATTTTACGAGAATCGGTTAAAGATAGAATTGACGTAGAACAGGAAAAACAAAAATCCACACATGACAAAAACCGGCTTCCTGCGCGTGTATACGGTGAGGGCGATCTAGTAAAAATTACAAGAACTTCGTTTGCAAATGATGGCAAAAGTAAAAAATTAATTTCACCTTACGTTGGACCTTATCGTGTGATTACTGTCTTGGGCAACGACCGTTATAGATTAGCTGCCATACCCGGGTTATCTAGAACCAAAAATAAGCGCAAAACCACTGTAGCTGCCGATCGCATGTTACCATGGGTTCACGTAGCCGCCTTGGATGTGAATGAGGATAATGATGATGAGGATGACGATACGAATAGCCTTAATGAGGAAGAAACAGATGCGTAAATTCATTGATTATAATGATTATTTATTGATTTTACATAAATATTACATCATCATCGTTATCCACATGCTAAGATGGAAATAGATTATTATGCGAATTTAAACTTATTTATAATTATTACTAAATATTAACCATTTAATTAATAGTAATCACCAGATAGATGTATAGATGTAAGACAATTAAGTATTGATGAATGTTAAAAGTTAAAACAAATAAGTGATAGTAAAATTGTATACTGTATGAGATTAAAATACTCCATATTTTATTGATTTAAAGACATAGAAAATAAGCTGGGCAACATGTTTATGATTAACAAATTATATGTTTACAATTACTATTTGATAATTATAAATTTATATGTGAAGTGATTGGGCTGAAATTTAAAATTATATCCTGAACTATGTGGAATGTATAATTTTCATGAATCATTATTTTATTTACTTTACTTGTGAGAAGGATGGTTCACAAGTTTAGAAATGTAACCATGGTTTGTGAGAAGGAGGATTCACTACCGCCGTGACTTTGGAATAATGTATTTTATCCTATTTATATATTTATTGCTTGTGAGAAGGAGGGTTCACAAGCTTAATAATGTCACCATGGTTTGTGAGAAGGAGGGTTCACTACCACCGTGACTTTGGAATAATGTATTTTATCCTATTTATATATTTATTGCTTGTGAGAAGGAGGGTTCACAAGCTTAATAATGTCACCATGGTTTGTGAGAAGGAGGGTTCACTACCACCGTGACTTTGGAATAATGTATTTTATACTATTTATGTTTTTATTGCTTGTGAGAAGGAGGGTTCACAAGCTTAGTAATGTCACCATGGTTTGTGAGAAGGAGGGTTCACTACCACCGTGGCTTTTAAATTATGTATTTTATTCTATTTATTGCTTGTGAGAAGGAAGGTTCACAAGTAACGTCACCATTGTTTGTGAGAAGGAGGGTTCACAACCATCATGATTGTTAGATATTTATATATATATTTTTTTTTCTTACTTTCATTTGTGTTCTATTTCATATTCTTGCAAGAAGGATGGTTTGCAAATAGTATATATAAGACTTAAAAATTGTAACGTGTAAATAATTGTGAGCCCGGATTCGATGCTGTTACCGTGTTGGCCGAGTGTTAGGTTAAATAATTAATTTGCTTGTGCATGAGGACATGCACAACGTCAGGATGGTCGAGTGTTAGGTTTTAAATAATCTTAATAAATCGTTAGTCGATTATTGGGATATTTTACTTGTTACACTGGCAACACTGGTATGAACGAATGACGGTTTGCGATGACGGGGGACGACTCGGGGATTTTGGCGCGGGACAGCATCGAATGCGGACGAGTTCTAGAAGTGTGATCGGGATAAGAAATATAACTACCTTCCAGTATTGACGTGAGTTTTATTATACTCGTTTCGGTCGGAAATTATCCCACGGAAACCTACTACCGGCATAAAACGTATACTATATCCTATACCAGGTCATGGTCTCTCCATACCTGCCAAATCTGTTTTTCATCCGAATCGAAAAGGTAACAGACAAAGTTTCGTACGTTTGTATGGATTATTCAAAAGCTCATCTTCTTTAGCGAGATTGAAGTCCTTATGGCTGGGGTGCGATGGCTGTACGGGGACTGGTCGTCCCGCCAGCGGTTCGCGGTGGACGTGATGCGCTGCGTCCGGTTTGGCCTCATCTCGCCGTGGCAGCTCGTCGACATCAAACGTAACCCCGACAACGCAGAGGTACTGGAGATCGTCAACGAGGCTGAAGTACAGCAGATGGTCGATGATGGACTCGCGTAAGTTTTCTGAATGCTGCTGTGGTCGGGTACAGCATTTAATTATAAATGACAGGTCGCCCTGAATCGAGTGCGTTTCCAGCAAAACGATGCGCTGATCGTAGCTGTATCGATCATATTGAAGTCTTAGAAAAGCACCATAATAGTGATCATCGCCAATCGCCATATTATATCATGCGGATTTAAACTTATCTGGCCTTCAATTTGACCGCTCGCGTGTGATGGTGGACTGGTTCATGTGCTTGACCATGAGCAAATCAACTACAACTGTTGGTTCAAATTAATGTTTTACAAAAGCCAGTGTGTTAAAACTATACTGACATAAAATTTGCTGTAATTAAATGCAAGTAAATTCCACGAAACATGTGAGATTAATATTAATATAAATGGGTATGCTAAAGTTAACATTGTAGGTGATTCCCCAATAGGACACAAACAGAATATTTACCTTCTTTGTTTGAACATAATTTTGCCATATTCATGTACCTAAATAACATTTAAAAAAAAACGAATTACTTCATTAATCACTAATAGTTTTATTGATTCGTGACGAGTAGAAACTAAATAGTCACTAGCACCTCTAATGCATCTATGAAATGCATTAGAGGTGCTAATAAAAACTATTTAGTTACGTATTCTTCCGTAGCACAGCCAACATTATAATTAAATTATTTACCTAAATCATCAAGAATCAATCATTCACAAAGCAGTGTGAACTCATTAAGTTATTACCGTAGCATAGCAATAAATCGAAAAAAACATCACACTTCGTTCCAAACAATGCGTTCAGTACCGTTGGCCCACGTTCGCAAGGACTAGATTTTCAACGCTTTGCTTAGCGCCGAGAGTTGAAAATCCAACAGTGTGTTTTTTCAACGCGCTGCACAGTGATTTCATTAGAACATGCTAGCTAGACAAAATTATATATTGGGGTATTTTGCTTCGTACGGCTTTCTTACAATGTTTCAATGCAATTTCAGCACAAAAAAAAAAAAAACAAACATGAGTTGGAGATCTACTTTAAAAACAAAACACCCAAATAAAAGAAGGCAGGGTCACGGGTACCAACAAATAAAAAATGTATTAACAACAGCCATAAAATACTCAACTACTAATAACCTAGCTACTAATTACACAATGGCACATGATGGGACATTATTACTACTCATTAAAATATTTTTTACTTAAATAACATGCAGATCATAAAACTAACTTAGTATTAAAAAAAACAATGTTTTCAACTAATAATAAACTTAGTAGGATACACAGCTTAGAAATTTATTAGTACAATAGTATTTATAACTCTTATTTATTCTACATCACTTAATTCGTCTTCTGAAGAATCTTCTACATTATAATCTGGCATACTAATATTTTGACAAAAACTACTAAGACTTACACTAGTACTTATATTTACAGTATTATTAATTCTAAAACCTTAGAAGACAGTTTACTTGTCGATTTTTTGGGAATTTCTCTAAGACCTTTTATTACAGGATCAGATGTGATTAGCAACATATTAAGTAAATCCCTATTCGTGGCAATACGTGAATGTTTTCGAATATTGTGCCCTTGGAATCTTCTACAATCTTTATTGCGCGCTTCTTGAAATTCCTCAGAAACCTGCCCGATAGGTAGAAAAGCCGATTTTATAATATCTATACTGTGTTTTGTTTACAAAAATCTGTTCCTCGGAAGGGTAACACTCAATTTTCCCTGCCACTACCAATTGGTTCACGTCCCGTGATTGAAGAAGGTTGTCCACGCGCCTCCTTTTCGTTTTTTCACTAGCTTCAGTGAAATCCACTGATGGACGCCCAGGAATTGAAGCCTTTCTTGGTGATGATGGTGCGGAGTGGTGGACGGATACTTTGAACGTAAAATACCCAACCAACCACACAGAGTTCTTAGTCAGGAAGCGATCGCACTGCTTCCCAGAACTTTGCCATTTTTCTGTCAATTTGGATGACAATCTTCAAATTGTCATTTTGAAATCCCTCTCAGATGCTTGCGTGCTATGGCTTCCGTCATATTTTCAAAGTCATTTTTCATCGATAGAAAATCATATAGTCTATTACGGTTCTCTTTGGGATGTTTCTGCCATTCATCAAAAAGCTTCATTTTTGAGACTGAGAATTCGTATTCTGAAAACAGACAAAAAAACAAAGTTGTACTCAAGTGCGCAGGCTAAAATTTAAAAGCTAATAGATATGGCTATGATATATATAATTTTTAGCCCACGTACAGGTACATGAGGGTACAAGTACTTCCTAGTCCGTTGAATACAGAAAATCGTCAAAAACTAACAAAATTATTTAAACTTGAGGTATTCAGAGGTATTCAAAAAAGTGCGGTTAAAGTATATCCATTTACAAATTATAATTTTTAAGTACCTTTAACTTGAAGATCCATCACAAATATTTTTCAAAAACCTTAAACACACTGACATATAATGTTACTTTCGGTAAGCGCAAAAATGAAAAAAGTATTTTTTTAACCCTTTCTTTTTATACTGCCTTCATTACCTTATCAGTAGTTGACATTTGTGAAAAATAATTCTTGGAATTGGGGCAAGTGGGTATGTATGTGTGGCTAAAAAAAAACAATGACTTTTGTCTAGCTAGCATGTTCTAATGAAATCACTGTGCGCTGGGACGAGAGTGTGTCCCAACGCGTTGGATTCTCAACGCTCGGCTCAACACCGAGAGTTGAAAATCCAGGGTGCGATAAAATCCCGACGCGATATTTTTACATCCGTGCGAACGTGGGCTTACACTTCATTTAAGTACTTATACGTTTTAAAATGCGTTTTCTTATCCACAGCTATGTTATAATAAAATATTGGTATGGCAATAATTCTAAGAATTATTATCACTGGATCGATGTACTCGGGCTATCAGAACCCGCTGAGAGAAACTGGATCGGCGAGGAAAAGGTTCGACACGATTACTTGTAGAAATAGAAACGAAATTGATGACAAAGACATGTGTACTACAATGGCTAATAAGTACTTATTTATTGGTCGTTCATCTGTGCAAGGCTATCTATTCTCAAGTGGTATAAGAAAGGAGGATAATAAACAACAAATAGTTAAGAAATAAAACAAAGAAAATACTTTTATTTAGCACAGACTAAAAGGCACACAAGTAAAAATGATATAAAATTAAAAGAAGGAATACAAATAAAAAGTGTAAAGTGCGTTGTAAGATTAGAATATGATACTAGTAGTTATGTAGGTACAGACGCCAGCACATCAACCTACTACAATCTGTCAAATTTCTTTAATAGATTTTCAACTTTATTATTAAAGTATAAGGTTCAAAGTTGATTGGGAAAATTTGACAGTTTCGGGTAGGTTGACCTGCTGGCGTCTGTACCTGTAGTGTATCTTTCACCCAAACATAAGCTAAACGGTCGTGGTACGAAAATAGCAGGTGATGCATTCTAAAATGTTATTTTGTTGTAGAATCATGTAACGTACAAAGAGTTTCTGAATTATTTGGAACAGTTCATGGTCCCCAAAGACCAGATGTACCAACAGATGGCCATGATGCAACCCCCGAGGAGGAAAGACGATAACATACCAGGTACGCGCAAACTCTGTAGGAGACATTAGCCTAATAGTCTTGTTGTACATCAGTGTCAAGGAGTTCAGGACCCGTTGTATTTATCCTGAATTACTATGTAGTAACCGCCATGCCTCGTTGGTCTAATGGTTGCAAGTACGACTGCTGAACGTGGGTTCCTGAGTCCTATATCCAAGTCCGGCAAAGTGTTATTGGGTTTTCGTTTAGATATTTCTTATTAGCAACCCGGAGCATTGCGCTCTGTTTATGGCAATACTCAATAGGCTTCTTCTATTGCTTGATTAAATTTAAGCACCTAAAATGTAAAGCGCGATCATATATTTGATTGCACGAAGCATTCGCGCACATTTGACCGTGACATGGAAAATACCCTGCTAAATTGTTTACGGTGCTTATGCAAATCGTAAAATTAAAATAAATTCAAAGTGCGAAATAGAATTCGCTGAAATATCAGAAATAATAAATACAATGTTAAAGTACACGCGTCTGTTGTGTGTAGTATAGTGAGGGTTTTTTTCCGTGACGGAACGGAGGGTTATGTCGGACTCCTACCGACTAAAACCCCCATTGTTTCTACTACTACCATGAGTCGGCGGCCCGGGAGATACTTGTACTTGCGCTGCTCGCCATGCCTAGCTGGCGCTATCACTAAGTGCGGCCGATCCCACGACCACACGTCCTCCCATAAAGGCGCGCATGGATCACTGCGCGCCACCTCTTCGAGCCCGTACACCTGGAAGCACTTTAACAAAAATTAACCGAAGAAATATCCGGACACCTGATGGACGTATTAGAAAACCTTTTTTTTTTTTTGGTTGGGGTATTGTCAAATAACTTTTCCCGCTCTGTGCGGAGCGGGAGGTGTTCGTGTTCCTTCAGTTGCCTGTACGTTGCCAGGGGCCACGGCATCCCTTTCGGACTTTCCCGCAACCCCAGGCATCGGTTCTATCGGACCCCTTCCGTTGTGCTGAGATCTCTTTGAGGCGCGCGTGGAACACAACGCGCCGTCGACCCGGGCCAGGATCCTTATCGGATGGCGAGCTCCCTATTGCTCACCATCCGCAAGCCCGCGCCTATGGTGGCCGGGAATCGGCTATTGATTCCCGACGTTTAAGGCGTCTCCTGCGGCGGCTAGGGGCGTGAGGGCGCGAAATTTGCCTCTCCCTCACGCGTTCCGCCTTCTCCTTCGCGAGCATTACTGCTTCGCAGAAGGAGGTGACGGCCTCCCATGCCCTCTCGCTCCGTACCATGGCCTGGACCAGGGGGTCTACTCCCTAAGCGATGTCCATAGTTTCGGCAGAAATTACAGACGCTTTGCGCTCCGTCTCACTTGCGGTATGTCCGTAAGTGGGACGGAGTGCGAAGCGTCCATAACTTCGGCCGATACTACGGATTTTGTTTAGGGAGTAGACCCCCAGGGCCGGACGCGGGAGATCGCCGCCACCGGTATTAGAAAATCTTACCTCAGGTTATTTTTAAACACCAACATTCCTCTAAAGCCGCTTACGTTTCCTGCATCGGCAAGTTAACAATATAAGTTTTTGTTATAAGAATTTATACATTATCAGGCAGTATGCGAGGCATGGATGCCGAAAAAATGGAAATGCGGAGACCTAAAATGGACTTCCCACTACCAGCCACACTGAAAGGACTGACTGGTGATAAGGATAAATCCTTTCCAACGATGAGCGAATTTTTTGAGCATCGGAGAAAGGTGTGAAGCTAATATTTCTTAAACAAGCCTAACATAAGCGTTAAGGCTCCCGCAGACAGGCGCGATGCGACGGCGTGACGCGACACTGGTAGAGAATGTTTCGTGAAGATTTCAAAGACATTGTTCCACCAGAGCCGCGTCGCGCCTGTCTGTGGGAGATTTTATACAGAACACAAAATGTATAGAACAGCAGATTTTTTCTTAATAACTGACGAAAAATGTCTACGCTGGTGGGTCTAGAATCATGTGATGAATTCATGGTAACAGTTTGCATGTCGGTGTCCCTAACAGCGTGTATATTAAGTACTTATTTACCACACCACCACTTTATTTACCATTTGTTTTACCGCAGCCTAACCCTTTGAGGAATACAGAATATTATGTTGTTATTTACTAACAGAATCTATTTCAGACTCAAGAAGGTCAACCATCAGTCTGTCCGTCAGCAAGATCGCCAACATCGCTGGACCAGGACACGTCCACCGCACCTGAAGCCAGAATGAGAGCTCCCGAACTAGCTTCTAAACACCAAAATCAATTCGAGGTATTTTCATCATCATGTTCTTCCGTTTATTCCAATTTATTTGTGGTACAACTCGTCTATTTCTTCTACCATATTACTCGATTAGTCGTCATCTCAGTAGTCACCCTGTGGCGGCATCTACATCGTCACATGTGAGCTCGGCATCAAAAGACCTGATGTCACACAAAATCCTGACGTCACACAAATCCTGCATCGCGCAATTAGAGTTTACCACGCGATCGACATATATACAAGCTCCCGACTTCAACCATTGCCATTGGTTGCCCGCTAGACACGACACTCGTCTGGTCGGAGGATCCTCCCTTTTCTAAAGAGGATGAGTGAACTTTACACCCTGTTCCTCATACCTCTAACCTCCCCCCCCCCCTTCTAGCCATATCATCGTTCACACCGTCCATCCATCGTTTATTCGTTTTTCCCCTAGCCTTATAGGCATTTACATTCATACTCAAAACTTTCTTCACGACATTTTCCTCATTTGAGTTCGAAGTTTGTTTTAATGAAAACAAAGATAGTATGCGGTAGGTATTATATTTTTTTTTTTTGTACGTGATTATTTTTATTTTTTTATGAACGATTATAGGAACAAAGGAAACATTTAGAAATGCAAAAGCAACAATTGGAGCTGGCTCAGCAACAGCATCGCAAGCAGATCCAACAGATTCATATGTGCAGCATTGATCAAGATCATGTTCATGTAACATATATTTTTTTAATTATCTTTGTTTTTTATTTAAGTGGTTTATGGAGAGTTAAAAGAGAATAAAAAATAATGAAAGGGGAGGGATCAAAGATCAGTTGTTTTAATAGTTTTTTTTTTCCATTGTTGTAAAAATAAATACAAAACAGTAATCATACATAATGTAAAGCATAAAGCAGTACTTTTTAAGAGGCGACTTGACGATTTGTAAGAAACTTTCTGACCAAAACAATTTCACTTTTGCCAACAGCTTTCACCTAAACATGATCATAATATATACGATCCACCAGAAAAGGACTCTGCTGAAGACCTGAACACATCTAACAGTGACTCTAGCAGCACTGCGGATACCAGCCTGACTGAAAAAGTATGTGAATAAGCATGCATTTGGGCCTCAAATTCGCAATGGCGGAACTTGTAACTTTGCAGCATGACGTTTAATGATCTTGCTCATGTAATGCCTCCGCTGCAAGCTATGCCACTCCTAATTTGCGGCTTAAGACAGATTTCATAATAATCTCTCTGATCGAGCGGTGATGGTCCAGTGGTAACAGCCCCGACTTACTTTGTGTCGTAAGGTCATGACCTTACGACACCATGGTTTCAAACCCAGATAGGCACGCACAAAACGGTGAAGGAAAACAGCGTGAGGTAACCGGCATGCAAATACAAATATACTATCCAGTATTTCCTCGGAATCCATATGGAGTGAGGAGCACCGAAAACTAAAACAGTTTCCCTGTCCCAGTTAAACAAGGACCCTTCAGCGATGTAGTTCTTGTTTGAAGGGCCCAGAATAGACGTAGACAACTTGTTCCTGATATGGAAATTATAGCAATTCATATATTAGGCTTCAATATACTAAAATAATAACGACAGTAATTATGTAATATAGAATTAACGATATAAAACCTTAATTAATCATGATGACCAACTTCTGAAACTGTGTTTATGAAACAACGGCACTTATACGAACTGGGGTTACATAAATGGTCAATAATAAGGGAATAATAACAATCGGCGACAATATAACAAGTGTCATGCGAAGTGACAGGCAATTTTGTACCATTTGCGAGGCAAATATTAATTATCATCTTGCCTTGCCCTGCAAATGATTATAGTAGAAGTATGATGTATGTATGTCACAGTACGAGTTACGAGTTGTAGGTCGTGGGTTCGATCGCAAGCAGGCACCTACGAACTAAAATATTTTAAAGCGATCAAATAATCGTGTTGAAAACGGTTATTTGATCGCTTTAAAATATCTTCGTTTCACACACGCAAGCCAGCTTTTGCCAGCTGGCATTGTTTTCACAAAATTATTATAAAATTATCTATGTTTCCTTGTGCCAACTTCGAGAATTCAATGAAATATCAAATTCAATGCAAAAATTGAATATCTGCGTACAATTTAGTCGTATGGCATAATTTTTTACACAATCAATTAACTTCTGATAAGTTACATTCACGTAAATCTTGATAACAGATAGTTTTATTAATTTCCACAGAATCAGTACGCAATGCGACGATCAGAGAAGAGGCATAGTGTGGCTGCCTCGTACCTTGCCGCTGCCACTGCAGCCTTGTCGGGATCTAGAAGGCAGGTTTCTTAGAGGAAATCAAGATTGCAATCAGACATAACATAATACTGATCCACAAAAATTTCAATCCTATGTTTAAAATAATTTACATGTTTATTGTATTATGGTGGATGCTTGGGGGAGGCCTATGTCCAGCAGTGGACGTCTTTCCCGCTGAAATGATGATGATATATTACGGTGGAATGTCCTGCGCTAAAAATATCTGTAACATGCACATTTCATGCAAATAAAGATACTTACTTACAAGTGGAGCAGTGGTGGCCCAGTGGTAACGACCGCGGCTTTCTAGTTGTAGGTCATAGGTTCAAACCCTGACTGACGCTTTACTTTGTGTGAATTATGTCTTCACCACTGCTCTTAAAACGGTGAAGGAAATACATCGTGAGGAAACCGGCATGTCCTTGAACCAAAAAATCGAAGACTTGTGACATCTGCCAGGTCGCACTGGGCCCGCGTGGTGGATTACGGCTGACTCCCTAACACAAAGAGGAGGCTTGTGTCCCAGAAATTGGAACATTCTAGGGTGATTATACTTACAAGTACGCTATCCAAACTGAATAATATTACCCAACTAGAAACTTACTAGCAATAAGTGCATATATTGATTTCTTTATTCTTCCCACAGTCCCACATCAGGCCCTCGTGCGCAAGCTGCGACAAACGCGTCGCGATCAGAGCCGACGCCCCGAAACATCGCGCCCATGTCCCAGAACAACATCGCGAGCACGGAGATATCACTCTTCAACCAGTCCAAAGAGTCCCTAGCCAAGATGAACATGTGAGCCTAGTTTTAATAGAAGACAGTGTTTACAGTACAGTCAGTGGTGTGAGCAGGTGTTCAAAGGGACAAACACTTCCTCGTTTGTCCATCTGTGAACATAGCATAAACATAATCAGCGTATACTGCTCACACACACACAGCTCCGGCCTCTCTGTGAAAGGTAGTGGGCACAGTTCCACCACGCGGGCCCAGTACGGGTTGGCGGATGTCACATGTCTTTGAATTTTTATTTCTAGTACATGCCGGTTTTCTCACGATGTTTTCCTTCACCGTTTTGAGAGTAATGGTGATAACACACAAGGTGCCTGCTTGGGATCGAACCCACGACCTACAACTCGTACTGTGACCATACTTCTACCATAATCATTTGCAGGGCAAGGCAAGATGATAGTTAATATTTGCCTCGCAAATGGTACAAAATTGCCTGTCACTTCGCATGACACTTGTTATATTGTCGCCGATTGTTATTATTCCCTTATTATTCACCATTTATGTAACCCCAGTTCGTATAAGTGCCGTTGTTTCATAAACACAGTTTTAGAAGTTGATCATCATGATTAATTAAGGTTTTATATCGTCAATTCTATATTACATAATTACTGTCGTTATTATTTTAGCTTATTGAAGCCTAATGTATGAATTGCTATAATTTCCACATCAGGAACAAGTTGTCTACGTCTATTCTGGGCCCTTCAAACAAGAACTACATCGCTGAAGGGTCCTTGTTTAACTGGGACAGGGAAACTGTTTTAGTTTTCGGTGGAATTGATCTCCTCACTCCATATGGATTCGGAGGAAACACTGGAAAATATATTTGTAGGTAAGATCGTCTCAACTCTACTACTATCACTAAAATTCATTCATTCTTTGTTTTTTTTTTTATCATATATTCTTAAATTGGTCTACGATCGATAAAAAATACTACCCGTATAAACATCTTCCTAAATGACTAAAATTTAGATCAAAGGGAAATTTTTGCTTGACATGATTCGTTCTAGATTTTCTGTCTTTAAAAAAAGAAGGGTGGCAATTACCCCAAAGTAGTTTTAAAAACTTCGCCGGACTCTCAGCTTTCCTAAGCAATACAAATAATAAGTAGGTACTTTTCGGGATATTTGGAGAAATCGAAGTTCGAACATGGTGAGTAAGGCGAAAAAAATTTTTTTTTTCATTCTTGGTACCTACTACTAAAGTATTGTATGTGTTTCCGCTTGGTATAATCCATTTTTTATATACTTCCTTTCCAATTTGGGTGATGTTTTTATCGATGGTAGACCAAATATTAAGATATTACTTTTTTTTTTTTCAAAAAATTCAACTGAAGTTAAAAATGCAAACGAGTATAAAAACTCTTGGAGTCAAGTGAGAAATTCCGAAACAATTTTAAACACCATCTAGCTCCAAGACTATAAATAATCGCTGAATATACATTGGGGTGTTTCGGGAGGCCCGACTTGGAGAAAGGCTGCTAAAAAAATTCTTTGGATTTTGTTTCATGGCCCACCCTGTATAACTGTCCAACAAAATCTTCTCGTTCTTTATACTATAGGCATGCAATAGTCATTTTATTCATAGTCGATTCAACATTGTTTCAGGTTCGACCCGGTGACCAACGTTTGGGACTACGTGGGAGATCTGCCGGAGCCAAGACATCACCACTCAGTCGGCTTCTTGAGGGGCCGGGTATATCTTGTCGGTATGAAATTTGTCACATCGTTTATTTCAAATAGCCACATAAATGTCACTTTCGAACGTCAAAACTTTCTTGACTCCATTCGTTTCATTCGTCTAGTATAGGTACATACATATACTGTATAAGAGTGTATTCATGACCTTAATGTAATCGTCTAGAATTTATGTCATATAATTATTCGTAACTAGCTTCCGCCAGCAGCTTTGCCGCGTAATATCTTTATAAATTATAGCCTATGTTACTCAGTGATAATTAGCATTCTACCGGTGAAAGAATTTTTAAAATCCGTCTATTAGTTTTTGAGTTTATTCATTACAAGCAAACATACAAAAATACAAATATTTTCTCTTATAATATTAGTGTAGATTTACAGTTATTTTTACTTACTTATCTTGCTTATATTTTCCTATAAAAACTATGCGCGTAATAGACTACTATTACGCTCATAGCATCATTATGAAGCTGTTGCATAATGAGGGGTATTAAAACACGAGTGCGTGTTTTAAAACCGATCCGTAGGCGAGGTTTGTAATAGTATCACACGAGTGTTTTAATACCTAGTTATATGCAGTTTCATACACTACTTTATCTTCTCTCATACATTGGGATTGAACCTACTAAATAAAAGATCAAAGTTAAAGTTCAAGAATAAAAAAGTTCCCACAAAATTCAGCACAACTTCACGTATGAATTTACAAAATTTGATGGTAACTCCTTGGTGATAAATTAACTTCTTGGATTTGCCCTGTATCGTAATAGAAAAAAAAATGCTTTATAGCATTATTTTGTTAGAGAAAAAGTGTTATAATATGATTCTATTTTTAAATTTCGGTTTATAATATATGTCAATATAAAACTCGTTTTGAAGTTTATAATTCGAATATTACGATATGAGAGTAGATAAAAGAATTTTACCTCAAACCTGCAAACAATTTGGCGTATATTGTAGCTGTAAAGTAGATGGCTTACTTTTGTATGGAGGCAAAAAATATGACTTCAAGGTAAACCAATTGACTTCTAGACCTACAAATAGAAACAAATTATCTCAGAAGTCCTGGGATTTCTTTTAGAGGCCATTTAAAAATGTTGCTCTTACGTAAATGTCAGGCGCTTTTTTTACTATGTACAATAAAAATATAATGTTGGAGAAACTTCTAGGTAGTTTTTACAGGGTTAGAAACAATCCTTAATTAATTGAAACTGACAGATTGTATATTTACTAAATATTATCAGTTTTCGCCTACCTTCTGCTAAGGTTAATAGAGGAAAACTTTCAAAGTTACCAATACTTTAGGAGCTTTCCTCTGTTAACCTTCAATTTGGTAGTTTTCAGTATCGGCAAATAGACAATCTGTCAGTTTTCGCCTACCTTCTGCTACTAACGGATTTGTATTTCATCTCCTGGGTATAATTATACGATTTTACTCATAAAAAATATAACTACAAATGAAATGTTTGCACTTCAGTTCTCTTCAAGCTGCTTTACCGGTTCTGCCATAGGCTTCGCAGTTAGTGGATGTTGTTGCATGGGGCTATGTTCT
Source organism: Xanthia icteritia (assembly GCA_949128155.2). Taxonomy (NCBI): domain Eukaryota; kingdom Metazoa; phylum Arthropoda; class Insecta; order Lepidoptera; family Noctuidae; genus Xanthia; species Xanthia icteritia. Next base: position 15,616,499 of record OX421941.2, read on the forward strand.
GCATATTACGTTCCACTTCAGCTGGTACTTCACTTCTGATCACTTCGATTGTGTAGCAGGAATATTTATTATTGCTTCTGCACGAGTCCAATATGACGAGCATGAGTGACATCGGGTTATTTTTCCATCAGCCTTAAAATCATAATTACCTACGTTAATATTATTGTATTCCTAAAACAACATACACACATTTAATAGCGATCACATATTTAATTCAGTGCAGTTCGTAATTTATAAAAGCAAAATGTTAGGTATCCATTCCGCAAGTGCTACCAATGTATTGAAGATCCAACGACAACGAGAAAACGAGTATCTCTTCATTTATGATCAGTAGTTGTGTTAAAGCGTATTTTTACTAAAGTCATATTATATCAACTCGGTACAAATCGGTTATTAATTCAAAACGTAAAAGAAAATATGAAACATGACAGGTCAGTCTGTTTTTATTATTCTGGGACAACCAATGGCGGCGACACGGGCCAGAGGTGGACACTCAGAAAATGTGAATGTGGCTAACTTCTTATTTTATGACTTATTTCCAAAACTTCTACAGAAAAACAGTAATATGAGGTCTTTACTAAAATTGATATAAGGTTTTCCATAAATTTATTCATTTTGTACAGCTATATATTTGCCATACAGTATTTTTTAAGACTTTCAGGGTAATTATTGACCACCTCCTTTATAGTCAATGTAACTTAACGGTAAAGCTCAATCAAATGCTTTACTTTATTTGTCTATCAGGCGGTGCGGATCCCCGCGATGACGACATCCGAGGCAAGTCGGCGGTAGTGTCCACTGTGTGGAGCTTTGAGCCAGTATCACGCTCCTGGTACAGCGAGAGTGGACTCATGACGCCCCGGAAGAACTTTGGACTGGTTGTGCACCGTATGGCCCTATACGCCATCGGTGGGCTGGATAAGAAAGGCAGGTATGTATCAACCACATTGAAAGAGTTAAGTTGGACACATCACTATTTTATAGACACAAAAAACACTACCTACGTACTTGTAAATGTTAAGGGTTAGAAAGAGATGAAACGCTGTACGGCAGATTATCCTGGGTCACTGGTTGTCATTGCAATTTAGTTTTGTCACCTGTTTCAGGGTTCTCCGTTCAGTTGAGAAGTTCGATCCTAAGACGGGATCATGGAGTGAGGTGCGTTCAATGAGTGTATGTCGAATGGCCGTGGCTTGTGCGAAGTACCGCGATTACATTTGGGTGGCAGGTGGCATGACCGGCGAAAAAAAGAAGCCAGTCTGCAAGATCGTCGAATGCTACAACTCCAGGACTAATGAGTAAGTAATGATCTCTACACCTATTTATAGAAACTCCAAGGCTAGCGAAACATATAGAAAGAGAAAGGATTTCAATCTCTACCAAACGGCTTCCATTTCATCCACTTCTGGATAGTTATTTCGCAGATCAATCAATCTGCCTAGCTTTTTCCCAACTATGTTGGGGTCTTGGGGTTAGCTTCCAGTCTAACAAAACGCAGCTGAATATGAGTATTTTACATGGAGCGACTGCTATGTGACACCTATCGGCCTATCCCAAAAGCCAGTACGCTAATATTAATTCCCGCTGCTTTTAAGTTTCCGTCTTTAAAAGTGCTAATGGAACCTTTATTTTTATAGTAGTTGGCTGGTATAGTTGGTGCAGAAAGCTAGACTCTTGCAATTTACAAAATTCTGGGATTTTAAATACGACAATAATAACATTAATCCAAGATGTACAGATGAATATTTCTATAATAATATGACTAAATGCAGGTGGACAGAAATACACAGTCTACGGTTTCCCAGATGTTTCTCCACGATGTTTGCAATGAACGATAAATTGTACATTGTCGGCGGAGCTGGCAAGGTTTCGGAAAAGGTTAGTTGGTATTTAGAAAGCAAATCTGGGAGTAAAATATTTGTTCCCTCGAATAAATAATAGACTTCTCGATATGACTAAGGAATTGGATTTGCAGGAGCATCAAACCGCATACAGACCTGACTGATCATTTCTTCTTGCTGACTGAAAAATAAACACCGCAAATCGTCCGCGAGGTCGGCAAACACATAAAATAATGGTTTTATGGTAATGAACATTGTCATGTTTTAGGAAAAGACAGTTACCAGCGTGGGTGCGATAGACGTGTGGGATTGGAAGCTGCGCAAGTGGAAGCAAGAGACGGAGATGTCGATGCCCAGACATGGTCACGCACTGGCCTATCTCGGCACACAGCTCATCATCATCGGTACGTAAGCTCTTGGTTAGGAAAAGCTTATAGAAGTCTAGTCGCATTGCAGGCCGATTCCCGGCCCCCGCAGGCGCGGGCTTGCGGATGGTGAGCAATGGGTAGCTCGCCGTCCGATAAGAACCAGGCCCTGGTTGACGGCGCGTTAAGGCGCGCGTGGGACACCCCACGCGCGCCTCAAAGAGATGTTAGCACAACGGAAGGGGTCCGATAGGACCGATGCCTGCCGGAGTTGCGGGAACGTCCGAAAGGGATACCGTGGCCCCTGGCAACGTACAGGCAACTGAAGGAACACGGGTGGGTTCTAGTCAGTAAGAATCTGACACGCCCTCCCGCTCCGCCCAGAGCGGGAGAAGTTATGTAATAATTGCCCATCCAAAAAAATGATATTCTAACTGTACTGGAGATATTTAAACGGGATGAAAATATGTGGAATGTTATCTAAGACACAACAAACTACTCTAAACAAATGTTAAAATTATCTCAATGGTTGTTCATCTTCAACGCAATCATTTATTTCGGTCAGGTTTTACTGTAATGATGGTCGATGGATGGCGTCATTGCCAGGTCATTAGCGATAATAGACTCATTACAAACAGCAAAACATAACGATGTTCTTAAGAAAATTGGTAGCTTTTTGTTGATATTAAAGATTAGAAACATTTTGAAATTACGCAATGTAAATATCCGGCAAAAAAAAATCCAACCATTCCATTCTTTCCGCATTTGCGTAATAGTTACCAAGTATTATAATATAACAGTTAGGATTTATAGCAGGTAAAACATATTTCTATAAACATGACTATTTCTTAGAAAAAAATGCGTTTTCAACTGGGTCACACACGATTGTTAGAAATGCTAGAAAAGTGATTACTAAGCAGTCGAGTTGTTAGCAAACTAGATTCTTGGAAGTACACTATACATTTTTGCCTTGTCTAAATATGTAGGTAATATTTATGCTATCAGCACTTTTGGCCCATAATCGGTCAATTGATATACCAAGTGTGCATTAGATGCAATCTTAAAATGCGTCTCAAATTAATTTTATCATGCGAAAGTACGATTAGCTAACATGTTTCGGACTGAAAAATATATGCCAGATAGACGGTACTCAATATTTATCTGTCAACTAGAAACACGGTTTCTTCTTAGCAGGTCCTACTTTATCTTATGTTAGCTGCATTGATAAATACTTTCTTTCATTGATATTTAAAATTGATTGCTTGAAGTTATCTTGTCCATTCTGTTTTTTGAATATGGTTATCAATGAGTCTCATTTTTGCAATGAATGATATTTTATCTCCACCACCAATCTTCTTATGAATGATCCAAAATAAAACAGTCTCGCGATCTAGTTTTGACAGTTTTTAAATAAGGAGAACTTGAAAATATGTTCAAGATTGGTATAATAATCGAATTCGCAATTTTTTGCACATATGTGCGTACCAAAGTTCACCTGGTAAGTAAATTCTGCGGGACTGTTACCATAAGGCCCGGACTCCACCGAAGCGGAGAAGAGAGATGTGTTTTAAACAACCAATAGAATTTCGTTATTCACACATCTTGTCTCCACTCAGCTTCAGTAGTGGATACCGCTGAGCGGAGATGGATCATATTTGAATGGCGCGATCGAAGCGGAGATGTGAACTGTGCCTCGCCAAGATTGAGCTGGGCGGCGGTACAAAGCGGGGATGTGAGCTGTGCTTCGCAAGCTGGTTACGGCGCGCAGTGGAGACGAGAATAGATGTGAGCGGCACCGCCGCTAGTTCCCCCCGCGTCGCACAACCCGCCAGCCACGCTGCACGCAGCTCAGGTCTGCTCTAGCCAGCACACATCTCCGCTCCAGTCTAGCCAGTAAGCATCTCCGCACAGTTTTGGTTGATACAACCTAGCAAAAACATGTCTTCTCGTCTCCGCATCAGACGCGTCCGCACATCTCCGCTTTAGTGGAGTCCGGGCCTTAATCCTATCAACAATTCAAAGTTTGTTTAACCAAGATTACTATGAGCCAGCCGGTTTTTAAACCATTTTTAAAACCACTAAATGCATCAAACATTAGTCAGCTTAAAAAAAATGCCTTTAATACAAGAATCGCGTATAAGTCATCTGTTAGTTACAAAACCAGGAAAGTGACGCAGCTCATTCATAGAAGAGTAGACATTTCTAGTTAATATTTACTTGTTAATATTTGCTTACGGATATTCCTATGCGTATGTGTAAAAAGGGGTCGAAGCTTAAATAAACGTTGACGTCAAAAAACCGCAGTAACGCAAAAACGTTACTGACAGAGGACAGGGGATTGGGGAGTCACCTTGCAAAGAAACATATTCGGTGTTAGCCTAAGGTTCATTAATATCTTGACACGTTCAGTGCCGGGAGCCCTCCTGGAGGGTTCACCTAGTCGCATATGGGATCGATAGTCGCATAGGTTTTTCTTAGCGAATACAGCATTATAAACCGTGAAAATAAAATCTGATGTATATTTTAACAAGATTTATTAGTATACGCATTGGTTTTAAAATCCAAGATTTTTTTTTTTTTTTTGTGCACGTTTATAAATATTCACTAAAAATTTAAAGTGTTGGTAACTACGTATAACGATAATATCCCTGAAAACACAATTTTACTTCGTTTTATAGTGTTTTATAACACGGTTTTAAACCTAATGCCGCTGACCGTCCGCAGTCTTTAACTTTAGCGCAAACGTAATGCCGGCAACCCTCCCGGAGGGTTCACTTTCAATATGTATGGCGGCATGGCGTATGAGTTCTATGAAAAGTGGGTGGAGTCGAAAGTGTTAAGTCATAATTCTGATTAACCAGACTCGTCAGTGGTTTACAATCACGAGTACGTACGTAATGTGCAAAATACTTATCAAAAGACTGTTCTTTTGATATTTTTCTGGGGTAACCCGGGAAACTTTGAAGAGATCTACAGATTAACTATAGGAACGTATCTTGGTATTTATCCTTCGGATATTTGAGCTCATTTAGGTAGGGATATTTTTAGACTCAGTCTGCATAACAAAATGCGCCTCAGACACATAATAAACAGACCGAAAATAGTTTTATATGCTCGAGAAACGTGGATTCCATACGATGTGGTGTATGTGATTCCCTGTATCCACAGGATACACACGATTCTTATTGTAAAGAATGTTTGCAGAATACCACGTAATTCTTCCCAAATTGTGCAGTTTATTGTTTTTGGGGAAAAGGACGATGATTTCCTGGCTTGGGGCTCAATGAGATGGTTATATTTTGCCATCAGTCGCATGTGTGTAAACCATAGTCACCCGTAGCCACCGTAGTCGATGCGCACCAAACTAAGAAACGTGATCAATCATCAATACCAGAGCTACTTGCCCAAGACAAATCAAAAAATCGACCTTAAACCTTTCTTTTCAAAATTAATTTACAACACAAAAATGGAAGGAAGTACAAGAAAATAATTTGATTAGATTCGTCGACTTCGTTGTGACTCTGCCCTTACATCTTCATTTGTGTTCCTTTGTGTAACGATAACATAAAATAAACACAAAAAATATGTACGTTAATTTTGAAAACGACCCTTAAATTCGTTTAATAGTCGGGGTTTCATTTCTGCCCTATAAAGGGTTAAGTCTTTTCCATGGATAAATATCTCTCACTCGTTTGTTGGAGTCGAAAAGTCACCGTAGATAGAGTGCAGTCAAAGTTACTGTTTTGTAAAGCGAGGTGTTTTATCAAATCAATCTCTTTCCGTAAAACTCCAAATACCTCATTTTAGGGTTCCACAGTGGGAGGACATGATTTTCAAAGAACTACAATGTTAAGTTTGTTCTTGAGATAAATTCATTCCATTTACGGAACCCTTCATTGTGCGTGGTCCGACACGCACTTGGCCGGTTTTTTAAATCTAGTTCTGATGGCTCAGGTGGCGTAACAACCATCTACATGCGAGCGTTAAACAACGTGGAGTCGTTCTGCTGCGAGCGCGGCGCGTGGATCCGCGGCGTAGCCACACTGCCGTCGCCGCTGTCGGGACACGGCGCAGTCACGCTGCCGCCCGCCTCGCTCATGTGACCACAACGGGACATTTCGGTAAGCTCTCTTATCTATTGAACTACAGGGTGGGCCAGAAAGAATTGCGAATTTGAAAAAATGATTAAAAAAAAACTTAGTACAATTCACATACAAATTTTTATTTTTATAAAAATTTACATCTGGGAAATTCATTTCTTAAAAATAACGTCATCCAGGTGTGCACCATCCCGCTGCAAACATTCTTCGAATCTGAACCTCAAATTGGTAAAAACTCGCTGGCACATTGCACGGGGAATAGCTGCCATTTCTTCCCGGATATTGGTCTTCAACTGGTTAATCGTGGCTGGGTTATTGGAGTAGACTACTTTTTAGGTATCCCCACAAAAAAAAGTCCAGTGGCGTTAGATCCGGACTTCTAGGAGGCCATGCAATGTCACCTCGGCGCGATATCAGTTTCCCAGCAAACATCTCGTTTACGACCGCCAAAGAGGCATTAGCTGTATGGCATGTCGCGCCATCTTGTTGAAACCATATCGCACGATTATAGGCTTCAAATTGTTGCAGTTGTGGAAAGAAAAAATCCCTTAACATGGCTATGTATCGGTCAGAATTTACAGTGACAGATTGGCCTTGTCGATTTTCGAAGAAGTAGGGTCCGATAATTCCGTGCGCTGACATGGCCGCCCAAACGGTTACTTTCGGCGAATGCAGAGGCTTTTGATGTTTTGCACGTGGGTTCTCTGCAGCCCAGTAACGGCAATTCTGTTTATTCACATGCCCATTTATGTGAAAATGGGCTTCGTCGGAGAACAAAATATTGTTGAAACTCCGAAAGCGTTCCAACAGTGTTTCAACAAAAGCTCGTCGTAAAATTGGATCATTTGGCTGTAATTCCTGCACAAGTTGAATTTTATACGGGTGCAATTTCAGATCTTTCAACAAAATGCGACGCAAAGATGTTGTGGATACCACAAGTTCGGCTGAACGCTTTCGAGTTGATAGAGCAGGATTACGTTGAACTGAAGCTCTAACTTGTTCAATTGTGTCTTCCGTTCTTGTTGACCTTGGGCGTCCCGCAGGCTTCTGTTTGAGAGTCGAACCAGTATCTTCGAACTTTCTGACCCACGATCGAATCACACTTTCTTTCGGACACTGATTTAGGTCATGTAATCCAAACTCACGCCGAACAATAACGCACGAATCGCGATTTTTGTAATAATGTTTAACGCAGAATGCACGTTGCGCTCCGGTGAAGTGATCCATCGCGACTAAATTTCCGGGAACCGAGCTACTTAACCCCACCACCCGCGCAGTCCCCTCTCTAAAGCTTCAAACGCAAGAGTGTTTTTAAAATCGTACGCCTTTCTGGCCCACCCTGTATAACTATTTGTTTCGTCGCGTGGAACAGCGGCGTGGCCACGCTGCCGTCGCCACTATCGGGACACTGCCTCACTCATGTGACCACACCAGCCGCTCTATTCTATAAACATCTCACCGTGAAAAGGTTAGGTGAAATAAGTATGAAGTGAGTTGGATGCAAGAGATTGACACTATTGACAGCTCACTTGAAGTTCACTTCACCTAATCTTTCACGGTGAGATTTTTACGGAATAGATCGGCACGACATTTAAGTGGTGCTAATCTTGTCTAATCCATGTCTGTCTTCTGACAGATATTGCCTCGAAGTGTATCTTGTATCTAGAATGGTATGTTATGAAGGTGGCATTGCATCTTCTTCTTTAAACAACAAACCTCTTGTAGTCAACAATAATAAAGTCTTCTTAGAGATTATTATATCGCCAATTTTGAATCGGAGCATGCTAACGTCCCAAATATCAAATGTCAAGCTTAGACACACACTCGCTATTATAAATACAATTACACATGCAATATACAAAATTATAAACTATTTACAGAAAGTTGTTTCTGACCTCTGATGGAAGTAAGTAAACTTATAACCCATGACTTTTTGATACCAGGTGGACATCCTCGTCGGTCGAAGTAACTCCAGCTCGACGAGAACTAAATTTATTTTTTTGTGACGTGAATAATATTTGCCGTGGACTATGTAGGATACTTTAAGTGCACTGTAAATGTAGTTTATAGTTTGCGAGATCTTTTCAGTAAACTATGAGCTATCCTAGTGAGTGTTCTGTGAATGTTAGCTGAGAAAATTGTTTGTATGCGTTAAATTATTAATTAAAAGTTTGTTCAATCGTTTTGTCATATCAATAAATACTCGACTCATTCCTGTTATTGCTTGTTTATGTTACCACACTTATATTAAATAAGGCTTATTTAATCCAAGTAAAACCCGTATTGTCATATAAGTTTTATTTATACAAAATATAATCTTTTAATCTATCTTATCCACTATAAAATTAGATCAAATTTAATGTCAACTTATCTTTATTATCACACGGTTCAATAAAAAGAATGGTTCGCTCATACATTTCATCGATTGTTTGGCCACTTGAATCACAGTGTAACTCCATACAGCCGACCATCTGTATCGCGATGGGTATTGTAGGTTGCTCGGGAGATGGGCGGGGTTATGTCCCAATTTTCCTTCTTCATTATCCCGAGCCCTACTCCACTCACTCAAGGCTACCAAAAGCGATGAAACTCCATACAGGTTACGCTGTGTTATCATTATTCTAAATGTTACTCCCAGACCTCCCTACAAACACCAAGTAGGTCGCGCTCGAAGCCCTCATCACACGGAGGATACCTCATGAAGAACAGCACGTTGTTGACTGGTACGAAGCGACCCGGCTTCATGTGTCGTATGACTTCCTGAAATGAGAAACTTTCATGAGTATTTATGAAAATAAAAACTACTTTAACTGACCTTCGCAATACGAGAGTGGAAGTGGAATTTGCAACGGGAATAGTGAGACCCTCCCCAGGTCTCACTATTCCCGTTGAACTTTCCCATTGACTGTAACACTGATACTACTTGTATCACTATTCCCGTTGCGTTTTTATACCGCGACTATTCGCGACCAAGAAAACGCTTGTTTATTTCAATAATTCTCGACTCGATATTATGACCTCTTTATCGATCTGACCACTAGATATTGTTTTTGATAATACAGCATCTATTGACAAAATGTATGTAGGTATAAGTATAATGTCTACGATGCGTAATTTGATACTATTTGTTACACTCTGCTTTGACAGTTATTTGTTTTCAGATAAAGATTCATTATGTCTTGTTGTGGCCATTTTCTGTACCATATCATGGATTATGAATTTTCAACAGGCGTCTAAAAAAACGCCCTAAATGGGAATACGGAGACATTTTGTAGAATGACATGAGTCTCACTATAGTAGACATAGTAGAGTATAGTGAGACAAAAAAAACGTGCAGGTCAGTATTACCATTGCAATGGGTAATGGGAATAGTGAGACCCACCCGGATTTGGAAATCATCCTTCATTCTCCCTCTATCTACTTGATGATTAAAATTGACAATGTTATCGTGAGTTCAGGTACTTAAAGATGTCACTGTATATGGAATGGGGATTTATGTGATACAAAAGATAATCGTTGTTATGTGTAAACGAAAAATACAAAAGAAAGCGAATATAAAAAAAAAAAACTCGTATGGAAAAATAAAGTAAGGCCATCATTCAAGGAATTGATTGAACGTAATTGACAAGATATCTTAGTTTGAATGAGATAGTACCTTAAGGACAAGTTATCCACTGTTCTGTTATCAAAAACATGAAAGATATGGATAAATTTGAAGAATTATTCCATTGGTCTGATTGGTACCTACTAGACTAATAAAAAAGTAAGCATGTCTTCAACTTCTATGAGGGTCCTATATCATATATAAGTACGTTTGATTAAGTAATGAAGTATTTTTTACAGCTTATACTGTGATCACCAATATTCCAACCACCACTTTCACAGAGTTGACGAAGTTCATAGTCGAACCATAGTAAGTTGGGATCATAGAATAAGAAGACTTGCGTATCAAGGGTACCCGCAGCAGCATCAATCCTCGTGACAATATGATCGAACTGCGATCACCACACACAACATCAAAGTATTTGGCTACTCCCCTTAAATACCCCCTTGAAGTTCTTTGACTTTTGGAGGCAATCTGTGTTTGAGTTGAGTCCAGCCGAAGATTTAATGTAAAGGAAACCTGCTATCTAATTACGCAACACATTCGATTACGACAAATTTACTTCATTTTGACAGTTCAACAACATTCATTGCGTTATTTACGTTGATGAGCAGATTTTTTTTCGAACTTATGAAGCAATGGATTAGCAATTTGTTTCAAAACGATTCAAATTCCGATTGTTCGTGTATTACGTAATTAGGGTACTGTACTCACAATTGGCATGCCATCGATTTCAGTAGAAATGGTATCACTCTCGTTAGCTGCGTCCTGGTCCGTGTGAACTATATTCCTCGGGTGAATATGCTTGGCGTAACCGACAGCACATATAGCTGACAATACTACTAATAACAGAAACTTTGCCATTGTTTTTAAATATTTTTTGGAATTTTGGACGTGTGTTTCCTATCAAACGCTCTGAATTTGTTTGGTGCTCGCTATACTTTGGCTGCCTTTTAAACGTTGTATTGTTATCTTTGGGCTCGTCGTTTTACGTCACAGATGCGCAAGAGTCAAGCTGGCTGGCTCGCTGTTTGTTTAGACTCGACGTAGGAGTAAACAGTCGGTCCCCCTGTTCAATTGTGCATCATACGTCACGGTAAGCTTCCCAAGTCAGAGTTATTCTTCGGTTAACGCAAGTGACGTCGATCAGAGGAAGGATAATCCCAATATTAAATACGAAATACGTGCAGCTTCTCATGTTTTCTTTCTTCTCAAGAATTCTTATTATAAATATTGGTAGTATAGGAACAGAAATACTCTGGATAAATGACGCAAGGTCCACTTGCATCAAATTGAGTACCATTGAATTGAATTTCCTATTGTTTAGAGATAGCTTTACAGATCCAGCACGTGTATGTTGCAATACCTTTCGCTTTGCCCTAGTCGGGTAAAAATACCTATAACTTATCGAACATAAAATCAAACGGTGCATCTAACCTCGTTAAATAGACCACCAGAATGAGGGCTTGTATAAAGTCATTATCGCTGTCATAAAATTAGAAAATAACCTACCTTTTAAGCATAAGATAATAAGGCTAATTCGATTATGTATAGGTGCTACAAAGTAATGCCCTACATAATAGTGTACCTATGAACATAACGCGTTATTATAAGTAGGTTGTTGATAACAGGCTAGCCCGATTGCAAATTATGTATCCACGCGATCGCTTGTTTGATTTCAAACTGGTTGAATCATCGGATCTGAAATCTATGAAAACTGGATTTTGGACATAAAAGGAGTATATTAAAAATAAAAAAGGAGGATTCCAAAGATCTGGCAATCTGATCAATGAGGTCTTTATTGGTCAGATTATTTTCGATTTGATGCGTTTTCGGTTTCGTCCGTCAGTAAGTATGTACCTACTCTCCAAAGGGCAATTTTTTCCAACGGTGGATATCTTTATCCAAAGATTAATTTTAATTTTCGTCAATTTTATTCCGCGGTTAAAAAATATCTCACGTTACGAAAAATTTGCCCTTAATTACCCAGCTTAAGAGCTAAGTACTTGTACAGTGGTACAATTAAATGAAACTTCTCGGTAGAGTTTATTAATAATCATTCATTCTTCATTGTTATCTGATACACACGATCTGATACAATTAAAGCGTCGTGCAGAACAGCGCGACGCGACAGCGCGACGCGACAGCGCGACGCGACAGCGCGACGCGACACTAACAAAACAATTTCTAAGAAAACTTCACGGGTGAACAATTACCGATGTCGCGTCGCGCGACAAGTCGCGCTAGTCTGCACGAGCCTTTATATCTAGTTAAATGCAGCACGGGTATCTAATCAAATAAATATTGCGCACTAATACATGATGGTTGTAATCTAATGCGAATTCGTTCAAGGAACATGTAAACTTGTAAACACTAGAAATGTTCGAGGAAGGTGCTGTTTATTTTTGTAAGTATAATTCTTAGAACTACAATCACGCCATTATTGTGTTACTAACCTCGGACAAAGTAAATAAAGCAAAAACTTTTCACACCTACCTACTAGTATTTAAATAAAATGAATGGATGTTGGATCGAATGACTTGAAGAATGAATGGGAAATCACTATAATTGTCCTGTATTTGACTGTGAAACATTTGCTTATTTATTAGATAAATCTACCATTCAAGAATAATATGCAGTTTGGCTTCATAAGTTCATAGATGGCGCGATAACGTTTATCTTTGATCGATGTTTTTGTTTTTTAAACTAGATTTATCTTGTTTTTCTTTATTCAGAATTTGATGCTTGTGTTCCAAGCATTATAAAAGTTTTTATTTTTTTCTACCCTGAGAGATAATGAAAGTCACATTGTATCAAGTCTTGTACCGGTACCTTTGCCTACACAAAACACACTACTACGGTCTGCCTCGTTGGTCTAGTGGTCGCAAGCGCTACTGCAGAGCATGAGGTCCTGAGTTCAATTCTCGGGTCGGGCAATGTGTTATTGGGTTTTTCCATTTGGATCGCAGAAGTAGCCCGGAGTCTAGATTTCGCTCTCTATTACATGGGACTTAAACATAACTGGCGAAATATGGGTGTACCTACAATAGGTGTCTCTGCCCTACCCTTCGGGGAAACAAGGCGTGATGTTATTTTATGTAACATACTACTAAACGAACTAAGTATATAAGTAGAACCTACTTTCTGTCTCTAAACTAAATGTAGTCATTTTCATTTTAAGCCTTTGTAAATTGCTTTAAAATATTTAAATTCGAGTTTGAACGTAGGATAAGAGCACACCTAATTATTATGTTTATAATGAAGTCTCAAAACAGAAAACTATTTAGAGCCATTTTATTTTATTCAGATATTATTCCATAAAACAAAACAAATATTACTTTTCAAAGACTGTATTTAACGCCAGGTTCCTATGGGGCGTCGTAGTGCTGCCAATGGGACTCATTGGTGTTGGTGACGTGCCTGCGAGTGATGCACTGCAGGTTCGAGCCCAGGACCTCGCCCGGGGGACAGCTCGGTGTGTCTGGAGACAAAAAATACATACCACATACAAGGTGTAATTGAAATAACTGAAAAATTATTAACCACTCAAGGCCACTGGCATATATCGGCTTCTTATGGCTCACGGTGGGCAGAAAATCGGCTTTCATAGACTTAGGTATTTCAATTTGCAAGTGCCGAATTTTTTACCGAATATCGCTTCTATTAGTTATTACTATATTCAAAAAAGACACCCGAGTTAATTCTGCACAAAAACGAAGGATTTATATTTTTTTTTACGAAAAATTTGTATGAAGCTAGTATGAAAAAGCTAATTATCTCTTAAACGGCAAGGAAAACCGTAATATCTTTACAGGTGGCTATAGTGCTAATTATTTAGGATTTTTTGACATACGTCACATAAAAATTATCGCTGTTATTTTTTTTTTAACGTCATATTATTTATATTTATTTTTACATATGAAACGGTTCCTTATAGTGTCTAAGTTAAGAACATCGATAATTATGAAGAAATATTATTGATCCAAATATTAAGAATATATAAATAAAAAAAAATAAAAAAAGAAGGATAAGGGAAATGTTTAAGTGATCGTTTTACTCATCATTATGAAAAACTTTTTCTATGTGACCAAACCAGAAATCCCGAAGTAAAATCAGCTGCTCCAGTCATTTGTTCGCAAAATGACAAGATGTAGGTAAAACTTGTTCATAATGATGAGCACAATGACTCCTTAAGAGGGTTTCAGTTATTTCCATTACACCTTGTATGATATAGTCGGTGTCCTGACCGACAGACAACGCACAGCCACTGAAATGTGTAGTCGCCATTATTTCGCCAGTTATAGTCCAAATAGGGGCGAACCTATTGCCTTCAACCAAATAACACGAACCCATCGGTCAGTAGTCGCGTTTGTAACGTTCACAGCCGCACCTGCGACCACTATAACGATGAGGTATTTCATTTTAAAAGTAGGTGTCATGCTATGTATAATCAGAATGAAAAGTTCAACAATAATTACACTTTGACACTAAGTTGAAACTACTATAGTACTATATTTATAACATTTTAATTATTATTCAAAATCATCACAATATACCTTTTTAGGGTTCTGTAGTCAACAAGGAACCCTATTTGTCTGTATGTCCGCGGCTCAGCCCTTAGTACTAGAAATCTGTGATTTGGCATGGGAATACATATTAATCACGCCGACAAAGTGATAAAACAAAACTGAAAAAATCGTCTATCCCATCGAGTGGGGTATCCTTGGATAGGCCGTTCAAAAATATTGCGGGCCTATGTAAATCATATTTTGATTCAGGGATCCGTACGCGTAATATTAAGCTTTAAAGTGCAAATTTTTGTTAGAGTCAAGTGTCAAGTTTGAGAATTTTTGTTAGAGTCAAGCAAAATTATTGTTTTTCGATATGTGAAAAAATTCACGGCAATAGTATTTATAACGAAGTTAAAAGGAAAACTATGACAGCTAAGTAGGCTTTACAAGCTAACAATTAATAGCCGACCAACTTATATTTGCAGTTGGAATGTATGGGGGAACATATTTTTCAACTACAACGTTAAGTTTGTTCTTGGGAGAAATTCATTCCAACTACGGAACTCTTCATTGTGCGTAGTCCGACACGCACTTGGCCGGTTTTCAATATGCAATTTGATTATGATGACTAATATTAGATGTACAAAATGACATGAATATTTACTTTGTAAAATATGTAGATATTATATTACTTTAATTATTGTGAATGTGAGGACTGAATGTGTTGTATATTTTTTCTTAGTTTAATAATGGTCTGTCAGTTTGAGTACTTTATGCAGCCTACCCAAATGTCCTTTCTTTGGTATTGTTCGTCAAATCGTTGAGCTCCTTAAATTCTGAGTTGAGCAACACGTTTACTGACAAATGCTTGCACTGACTGACTCAAATCTGTGTGGTTCTAAGAGCCATTTCAGACACTCGTCTACATGGTCCTCATAGTCATGATCTGACCAAGATTATGTATGGACTGTACAAGAGACTTTGACGCCTGAGTTTGTTTCGCTATTTCTTCTCAGGAAAGGAAATGTCGACTCCATCTAGTTTATTTTTTTATATGACATGTAAAAGTAATTCCGATATCCTATTTACAGAATAAACAATTTCATTTCAATGAATAAAAACTACTGATTATTAAGTATTTTACTTTTATTAAGAAAAAGTAGGTACCTAACTACTCAAGAAATCAAATCCGACGAGCTGACTAACTCTACCCATGTCCCATACCAATACCTGTAGCGCTATTCTGTAAAAATCTCACTGTGAAAACTTAGGTGAAGTGAGCTGTCAATAGTGTACATACATCCCTATCATCAGTGGAATGATAGCTCACTTCACGCTCACTTCACCTAAGTTTCCACGGTGAGATTTTTACAGAATAGATCGGTTGATACCAGTGTGTGATATCCTAAACTACAGTTTAGACTGGAGTGTGACAGGACACACACAGGGTAAAGGCTTGTGCAGACTGGCGCGACGCGACACCGGTAATTCTTCTACCGTGAAGTTTTCTTAGAAATTGTTTTATTAGAGTCGCGTTGCGCCTTTTGCCTTAAGACGAAATAAAAACATGTTCCAAGAAATCATTACATTATAATAGGATAGAAAGTTCAAGAGTTTTGTTTATTTGTTCAAAAATACCACTTATCAATCAATATGGAATCTATCGTAAAACTTATTTACTACTAGATACTTGTTACTATTCGAACAATGCGCTATTGACGGAAAACTACTTGCAAGTCGAATATCGATAGGATAAAATGATTAAGTTTGAGAGTTTCATCCATAACATACATTTATACAATTTCAGGCAGAATAATAAAACACTCAATTGACATACACTCATTATTTACTGGGTCCAGACAATTAATTTTGAAATAGTAATACAATTGTATGGTATGTAGGCAAATACATTTACATGTTAGCTTGTATAAACGCGTTATTGTTGAATTGTTCCACGTCTTCTCTGTAAGTAGCTCCTGGCGTCACCTGCGGCGACTGTTCAGCGTATGCTCCGGATAGTGTTCCACGACCCAAGTTTGGAGAACAGCGCAGAAGAATCGGTATAGCACAGTCGTTTGTCTTTCTGGTTGGGAAGACAGCCATCACCTGGCCCGTTCTCTGCGACACTGCCGGCCTCGACACCTGGTACGACGGAGACCTCTCTGCACCTCGCGCGAATGGCACAGGCATCGTTGGCAGGAGGTTGTTCAGCATCGCGTCATGAGCCAAATCTTCCAAGAAATCTCTTCTCGAACGAGTGATCCGCAAGTTAGGCATCAGTTCTGAGTTTTCAGGGTTTAACACGTCAATGTCGAAGTCCCCACGAGTTTCCAGAGACGGCATCTTCTCATGAATATGTGTTGCGTAAACTGGCGGCAAAGTGTGAACCGGAGGCACGGGGTTCAGAGCTGCAGATATACTGGTGTGTACAAACGGATACAAACCATCCTCTTGTGAACCTGCATCCAGCCCTTGATCTAGTTCGTAGGTATCGGAATCAGTGTCATAAGATGTCCGTAAATTGTATTTACCGTTCCAAATCATTGGTGACGGCGGGTTCTGGGTGATCAATCCGTATTCCAAGGGCAGTGCAGCTTGAATGCCATGCTCAAAATATGAACTCTGTGGTAAGGGATCCAGCACAGCCAAATCATCTGATGATAAAGTGGGCAATCTAACGAAATCATTTCTCTCTCGGTATACACTTACGTCGTCGTTTGGATTACTGTTAACCTCTAAAGGTCTCAGGAACACAGATTCAGGAGCTGGTTGCGGGATCAGGTTACGCGTTGCACGAACCAATTCATTGTAATCGAGACTGTCATAGTTCGAGAAAAACGGATTCTTGTAAGTTAAGGGAGCAGTCTGAATGAAGCCGAAGCTCACACAAATTATAACACACGCACTTAACATAGTAATAAGTCACTGAATAATGTTCTTTGACAAAACTTTTATTTAAAATGTTTTGAAATACTTCAACGCGATGAACTGAGAACGTCGCATAACAAAAATCAGCAAAATTTTGAAGTCAATGGCAATTGAATGTATGGTTTCATGTTACAATTTCTTAAGATATTTGAATTTAGTTTATTGTCATGTTGCAATAATCGATTTGAATTACAGTCTAGCGTACATTTAATTAAGTTTAATTTTACCCAACGAAACCACAAAGTAGATCAATATATTTGCCAGGTGTGGGATGTTCCGCAGTCTCAATTAGATTTGTATCTAAAATGCTGGCAATATAATATCCCTATAACATGGGTTTGCTTTACACCTCTGTGACCCTTCTGGGAACACACGCGTGATGTTATGTTATTATATAAGATATCATTACGATAAACATAAAAATACATTAACTTACTAAATAAATTACTTTGTGATCGAATTACTGCGGTTGTCATTTGTAGATTTTTGACAGTCGTTACGGGTAGTCAGAAACCCGAAAGTCTGACAATCAGTGTTGTGGAGGTCAGATAGGCAATCGTTCCATGTTAAATACTGGTATTCAGCTGCATCCGGTTAGACTGGACGGCGACCTCAACAAAGTTGGGAAAAGGCTAGGCAGATGATAATCAATAATAATTATCTTCACGCCAATTACTGTATTAGCTAGAGGACTTAAGAGTTTAAATTATACAAGAAAGTTGAAGAAATTGCTTTATTATTTTTGTGATGTTCTATAAACATAAGTACAAAATTTGTAATAAATAATTAAATAAGTTAACATGGTCCATTATTTTCGATTGCCGATACTGTCAAGTCCAAGTTACATTTTGTTTTCTAGGGCGATTGCAGAATTTTTCTGTTTTACAATAGTAGGTGATCGCAGAACGTTGGTGGTTGGTCTCATGTCGTTCGTCTTCTTGATGTCACGTTTGTTGTGGAAGCCGAAGTCCTCCTCCTCTCTGTAGGAGGGGGAGCTGTAAGAGGAGGGAGAGCCATAAGAGGAGGGGGAGCTGTAAGAGGGTGGGCCGGATGAGTGCGCCTTAGCCAAGCTGCCTGACACCACGGACGGCGAACAACTCAGCAGCAAGGGGATACTACAGCCTCCGATATTTGCGTTGGGGAATACGCCAACCGCACCCGTTGAACCAATGGAACTCGAGAAACCTGATCCATAAGCTCCTCTAGCGGATTCCTGTGCAGGCTTCCAGCGTAACATGTGATCTGAACCAAAACCTTCCATCGCGTCTCTCATATTTGGGTGGAAGTTAGGATGCATACCCATACCGCCGATCTCGTGCATTTGTGAGTGCATCGAGTTGTGATGATGTCTCGCAGGGAGGTGGGGGTGAGCTGGGACGTGGCTCGCCATCTCAAAGTCATGAGAGACACCGATTTTGCTCGGAATCTGATGTTCAGCCAAGTGTGAGTTTATACCCTGTCCATGTGCTTGTGCGTGAGCCATACGAAACTCATTGTCAAGTTCTTCAGCACCTTTCATTGAAGACAGATGATCCAAATGTGTGTTTTCCTGTGCCCAATGTGCGTTGTGCATATGCTGAAGATGATGCAAATGTCCTTCCACTGCTTTCATCTCTGGTACACTTTCCATAGAAGACAACTCTTCGTGCTGCATCATTTGCTGCTTTTGGTGATCTAGGAGAGAGGTATGGTCCACAGATTTTGCCAACATAACATTTTCATTGTGTTCACCTAAATTGTGAAAATGCGTGTGTTCTGTTTGCTCTGGAGATTTAGGGATGCTATCAAGGTGTTCAATTTCAACGGTTTCTTTCGGTTTCATATCCCAGTTTTCAGAAAGATGTTTTTTCTGCTCCGGTTTTGAATTTTCAGCAGCTTTCGCTAGTTCCATTAAATGTTCTTTGTGCAAATCTTCTTTTTTTATTTTGTCTTGATCTAAATGATCTGCTGACTTTGCAAGAAAATCGATCATATCATCATCAGCACTTTTTTCCTGTTCCAAATGATGTTTAATTGTGTCTTCAATAGCTATCTCTTCTGCACTTTTTTTATGTTCACTGAAGGAGTCTGAACTCAAGGGTTTAATTATGGTGCTTACGGTGATAGGAGCCACAGGAATATTTTCTGACGCTTTAAACACAGTATCCTTTTCTACATTCAATTTGGTTTCTATTCCGTCAACTGCTTTCATGGATGGTACCTGCATTATGTGATGCTCAGATTGGCCTGTTGACATGTCCATATTAAGTTCAGAACTTTTTTCTTGATGATGACCAACAATATTCTCTTTGTTTAATAAATCTTTGTTTTCGGTGTGTACATTGTGATCTTCTAATTTGGCTTCAGCACTTTTTTCGTGTTCATGAATTTTGTGGTTCTCACTTCTCAAAGGTACTTTGTTTTTAATGTTGTCTAATTGAATTTCAATCATTTCAGATGGAGCAGTCTTCATGTCATCTTCAGCATTTTGTTCTACTGCAGCATTATGTTCACTAAAACGTTCAGTTGTTTCCTTGTTCAGGATAATTTCTTCTACAGCTTTTTTTTCTTGATGATGAGTTTCTAAAGGTCCATCCTGTTCAAGACGTAAATTGTTGACTTTGGATAACACTGCATGCGGATTAATCATTTCTTTAGTTTTTTTATCAGCTACTGTAGATGCTGCCTCTGATTGATCCAAATGTAACGTACTATCCTGGTTGCTGGCAGCTTTGAAACTATCCTCGATATTTCTGGCTATTTCAACATTTTTCTGGATATTTTCGAGGGCTTCTTTCCACTGGGCCATTCTTTCTTCTTCTGTTTTTGCAACGGTGACGTGAACATCATGCATGTCCTCTGAGTTTCTTGTAGTTGTAGCGTGTAAACTCATCGATTCTAAGGTTCCAAAATTTTCATGGATATGTTTCAGGGCTTGTCTAGCTACTTCAATATCTTCATGTAGTTCAGTGTCAGTTTGCGATTCATGTGCCATTTTCATGTCAGTCTTCGTTTCTATTTTCTTAAGATCTCTTTGCAAATTCTCTACAGCTTCCTTCGCCATCTTGATGCTATGTTTCACATCATCTTCGGTGGTGTGAATGTCAGAACCCTCATGGGCAGAACCTGTCACTGAAGTTCTGAGTTTATCATCTTCATTACACAATTTGACCTTGACTTGTCGGCCGCATGTTTCATTGGAGTCGGCGTGAGCTTTTTCTTCTTCAGAATCACGATACACTTGGTACCCATATTTTTTCTTCACAATCAATGGCCTTTTCAATGTGAAGCTTCTTCCCGTGGGAGTTGAAACTCCAGCGTCGATGTTTACATTCTTAACTTCAGTGTTTGGGACTCCATTATTTAAAATGGAACTGGTTCTGATCTCCGATGGTGACTTCCTTTCTTTCTTCAGAGTGTCTAGCAAACTTGGTTGAGATGGAAGGTGCCCATCTTGAGTACGATCCGTGTTCTCCAAGCCGTCCCCGGGTAGAGCGGGGGCCGCGATGGCCAGAGCTACCAGAGCAGATACCACTACGAGTGTCTTCTTCATGTCGGAAACCACGATTGATGCTGGGATCAAACTGTATGGTTAATTTATACTAAATTACTGTCAGGAGATTTGTTCGATCGAACGTAAAAGAAAACAAAACGTGCTTATAGTAATTGGCTCACAAATGCTGAAACAACGCCTTCCGGTTCGAAACATTAACGCTAAACACGAATTACATTCCGAGAATCTGACTTAAAAATAACTCACCTAGTAACTAAACTATCGATGTTCTATGTTCTATGTTAGGGGGTTTGGTTTCCGCACTTAGTCCGTCAGGTGGACCATTGTGCGTGGGCCCTAAACTATCGATTTACTACATACTATGTATATACATACATACCTAGTTAAATGGTGCCAACATAGCTCAATAAGTAAACTGCAGATGCAAATCTTATTTTGACATTAAAGAATTAAGTTGATAAACGTGAAAATCTTGTGACAGTATCAGTCTGTAATATTTCTGTATTATCAAACTTGATCTCTAACAGGGTAAAGAAATCGACGCACTTTTTGAAAACGGATTTAGGAACTAAACAAACAGGCATTATATACATGTATATAATTTCGGTAGCATACCAAGTCAGCCTCGTACAATTCCAAAATATAGTTAGACGTGTCTTATGGATCATAATGTAAAAAAAAATTGTCAGCCCGTTTTATTACAGTTTTCAAGTAAACCATATTTTCCTAGGTTTGTAAACGGACCTAGCATATCCTAGGTCCGTTTACAAACAATGATGAACTTATACGAAATTAATATTATGTAGGTAGGCATTGCAATTAGATATCTGTCCCGTGTGAAAATCGAACCCGCAGCTGATCAAAGAGCCACTGCGTCTAACAACCTGTTCAAATGTCATAGCGATCATAATGTTACTTAAATATAACTAAACATAATATATATTAACTCTGTATTCCTCGAAGAGGTAGTGAGTGTGTTCACCCGCATTTCGCTATAGTTATGAATAAGTCCTAATGAAATCGGGCGAGCCTATAACAATTAATCGAGCACAACTCCAGAATCCGGGCTGCTACTAAGAAATTCCTAATAGGAAAATCCATTTCACAAAAAAAAAGTTAAATTATGATTTAGATTAATTACAATTGACAAATATTTAATTCTAACTGTAATGTAGACCTGCCTGATCTAGGTTTATGAAAACCTACCCAAAAAAGATTTCAATTAGTGTCCATCTAGTGAATTTTAATCAAACCCACGCTCGTCGTTTAGCAGTCGTGTATTCTGCCACGGAACCACCGACGGCTGGATTTTTCGCTAAATAATGATTTTTGTTAAATGACGCAAGTACCTAAAGACTACGATAGTGCGGCGATGGTGGTAAAGTTACGATGGAATAAATTGACTGTCTTACTGTGGGTTCGATTCCCGTATGGAACAATTATTTGTATTATGACCCAAATAGTTGTTCTGGGTCTATCTACAAATAAAATACAAAAGAAGTTAATAGAGAAGACAGTTTAAAAAAATTGCAAATGTCCTCTAAATTTTACCGGTATATGTACATACATATACCGGTTAGATACCTACATAGGTATCTTCTGTATCCTTCAAAGGTTTACTTGCAGAAAACCCTATTTGTGTTATTTTGTGTACAGACAATTATAATTAACTAACTATACCTTTAAGTAGCTAGCTACTCTATAAGAATTAACGCTTTGTATTGCTTTCTTAGGGTTCCGTAGTCAACAAGGAAAACCCTTACCCTCATGTCCGTCTGTCTGTCTGTCCACGGCTTAGCTCAGAGACTCTTAGTACTAGAAAGCTGTAATTTGGCATGGGAATACATATTAGTCACGGCGCGGCGACAAAGTGGTAAAATAAAACCATGAAAATATTTTGTTTGGGTACCACCCCTAAATGGCGATAAGTTTTTTTTCTCGCCTATATCACGGTGTGGGTGGGTGTCATTGGAAAGTTCGTTCATAAATCATTTTGGTTATGTGAAAACCATTTTTCGATTCAGGGATCCGTTTGCGAAATATTAATTTTAATGTAATTTTTTTTGTTAGAGTCGACTGTTCCCCCCTGCCAGCTAAATGGTTGTTTTTGGATATGTGTAAAAATTCACGGCAGTAGTATATATAAAGAAGTTAAAAGGAAAACTATCACAGCTAAGTAGGCTTTACAAGTTATTGAGTAATAGTCGAGCAACTTACATTTGCAGTTGGATGTATGGGAGAACATGTTTTTCAACTACAATGTTAAGTTTGTTCTTAGGATAAATTCATCCCAACTACGGAACCCTTCATTGTGCGTGATTCGACACGCACTTGGCCGGTTTTTTAAGTATAAACAGTATCATACAATTTGTGTGTTTACATCGTGTTTCGCCATGTGCGAGCCCTGACGTCACCAAAGTACTTAAGCCATACAAATCGAGAGAATTCTTGTCATTCTTAAATCCTATCTGTAAAAACTGATAACAGAAATCATCTATTTATCAAGACATCAATTTTAGAGGCAAACATGAATTTTCAAGTAGATTAGATGATTTGCATAATTCTGATTATCAGCATTCTTCAGTAATGGTATGACAAACATTTTATGATCACGTACGGCACATTTAGTATGATGTTTGATGAACTTTACTGCTTCAGAAAATTTTCTGCACCGTAATATTTGACTCATTCCATCCGGTTTGTGAAGAATTAATGCATGCTAGTACAAATAACCTTTCAAAAATAGTCGACAAACCAAATTGGTGTTTAATTTTCGAAAATGTATGCAAACTCATACTCAACTCTGTTATCAATCTTAAAAACTTGCTTTGCTTTGGCTTGTCATAATAGGGATGATGCAAGGGTAAAAAAAAAGAAATTTTATTTAGTCCGTCAGTCAGATAATAAAAAAATATTTGAAACGTATTTTTTGCATTATCATATTAATAAAAAATTACTTAGATAAAACGCATTAAAGTTGGGGAGTGGGGGTCGCTACGTCGCGTCACAAGTAAGTATAAAATCTACATACTCGTAACGTCATGGCACATTTTAACTGTTTGATTACGTAAAAAAAGAAGGAATACCTACGTCCAATATTTTTTAATAATCTACCTGAGTGAGAAAAATATTTTTTTTTATTCATAAGTGTAGAATGTGTATGCAGTATGTATTGTTTGCTTTTAGATATCTCTTCTTATACTGCATCGGTTGACGTCATCGCATGAACACCGGCTGTCGCTGAAAACCAGTGCTGTACCACCACAAAACGGCCATAGATCAGCATAATGCGGCAGCATGCTATGGCCGTTTTGTGGATATCATATGACGCATATTTTGCCCCAACTCATTCTTATTGTGTTCTTGAGTTTATTTTTTTTTAATTCTGTTTGCGTCACATTTAGTCCAAATAAATGTACCTATTTTCTTTCTAGTTTTCATTTTTTTTTTATATAAAATACCTTACTATATTTTGATAACCATGAACAGGTGAACTATGTACTGGCGTTTAATATCTTAAATTAAATTTTATGATCGACGTGGGGTCTACCATAAAATTTAATTTCATGAAAAAACAAACACAACTTCAGTTTTATATGTATTTATATATTGGCTAATACTGCACTTCTGTGCAGTCTCTACGTAATGTAATGACAAGTTTGCAGTTTATTTTAAATTCTTCGATTCGTGCTTGTTATACTCGTATGTAATTTTGTAATAATTAACAAATTATTACGTCATACTATGAGGTATGCAACGGTGTTTCCGTGTTGAAAAACAATCATTATACATACATACATAACATTACGCCTGTAATCCCCAAAGGGTTAGGCAGAGGTGTACCTATAGTAACACCCACATTTCGCCAGTTATGTTTATATCCCAAGTAATAGGGGGCGAGCCTATTCCCATCAACCGGGCACAAATCCAGAATCCGTTCTGCTACTGAGAAATTCCTGATGGAATAACCCAATAACATTTTGCCCGACCTGGGAATCGACCTCATGCTCAGCGCTTGCGACCACTAAACCAACGAGGCAATCAAAAATTGTATTCTTCAGATAATATATTATATCAAGTTTCAAAATAATCATGCATTTTTGGGCAACAACAAAATCTAAAAACATAAATGATAATAGAAATTATTTCAAATTAATCTATGCCTCTGGTCCAGTTGGATTATAAATGTTTTGCTTACATTATTTATCTAATGAACAAAGATATTTTGTACCGTGCCATTTCCAAATAATGTATGGAATGTAATTTTCAATTTGCCTTATTTGAATAATTAAGTCCGCCTCTGTACATTTGTGTGCTTGAAGTATTAAATAAATAAATAAACATGAAAGGCCAAAACATAATTTGTTGTACCAAATACTGTATCAAAATGAATCTTTTTAACAACACCCTAATTAATGTGACGCTTATAGCTGTTAGTTGTAGCTTGTAGCTCGTAGCCCGCGTAGCTGTACTACGATACCACGACTGTCTACGAGTGTCTACGATTGTCTACGAACGTATGACATACGATAACTTATCTGAAAACCAAAATGTGCTGTTGGCATTGCTCGGATGCTGGTTGAATTAGATTAATGTTTGCGAGACAAAAATAATCATAATTAATTAATTTATGATTTTAAGGAAAAGTCATCAAATCTCAAAGCATTACTAAATAGATGAATTAATCCATTAATTCATTTATTTATATTTTCTCTATATAGATTTTTTAATGAATCTATTGAATATTGCTTCGTAATTTACTAAGGAATATGACTTAAAAAAAATATAATACATCATTTTTGTTTATTTATTATGATTACATTATATACCTAATTAAAAATTATAATTAACATTAAAACATTTAATTAAGTCTAGAGCTGTTCACGAAGCGGAACTTGCACTAGATTCGGCACAGGATAGTCCTTGGAAATGACATGACGGTTGCCTTGATGTAGCTCAGGGTAATCTTCCGACACCTTATAATGGCCGACGGCATGAACCGTATCCATCCAAATAGTGTTCCTCCTCTTTCTCGGAAAATGTTCGTTAAAACAAGCTACTTTGGATTCAGACAAAGGCTTGGCGACAGCTTCTTTCAAGCCACTGTCAGAAAGCGGGACTTCACAGCTAGGAATATTGGGTTCCTGGAACTGGCCAGGTGAACCAAGTCCACTGGGTGTAAGATCTTGGATGGCCGTAGAAGCCGTCACGGCCAGCCCCACTTGTGGCGAATTAAAGGTGCTTGTAGCCTCGTCATCATCTGTATTCACCGTCAGGTCTTCACTCTTAAAACACACAAGTTGACTGTCAGATTTTCTGGAAGAGACATCCCTAGAAGGAGATACCAACGACTCTTCAAAAGATGAGGGTCTCCTTCCATTCAGAATATCTATCCCTTCTGAATTGAGAGAATTAATATCTTCAGTATTATGTGATGCAGATTCCTTTGTGTTTTCTATCGGTGCCATAAGGACTGAACCGATTGTAATAATAAGTATTAACGTTATCTTCATTTTAATTTAATTTAGAGTAATTATAAGATAATGATTTATAAACAGCGATAATGCTGTTATTTATAGATACTCGTTTACTTTAGAAAATGCCTTTCATAGCTGCATTTTATACCTATACAAACGTGTCTTTTTATTATGCATCATTTGTCTAGTCTTGTAGGTACAAGTGAGTAAGGCACATTAAGCTTTGCATTCGACGCCTATGGTACAGCCACTTCAGGCTTAGCTGATAACCTTAAGAGGGAACAGGGCCTGCAAAAAAATAAAAAATACGTATTTGAAGAAACTATTGCCGTTGTCTTACCTCAAGTCTGCCTCCGTAGAGTGCGATAGGGGACAGATGCAGCTCAGATCGATTATATCACAAAAAAAATTGACGAGATCGACGTTTCGTATTCCCCTTTTTTCTCCTCGAAAACTGAGCTGATTTAATTATTTTTTACATTAAAATTTTAATAATGAATATGTCTAGGTTTCTATTTTTCTTTTATGTTAAAAACTTTTCGAATTGGTGTGGTAGTCCTTTAACCACGGCGGTAAAAATGGGGCATATTTATAATTTTTGGAGGGTCTTATTTTCTTTACCAATAAGTTGCTGAAATAAATAAAATAACAGGGACGTGTCTACAGCAGACCTTCATTTTATGAAAAATATATATTTCTCTAGAGGCATTATTCAGGAAGAAAAAAGGGGAATGCATTTGTATGGAGAATCGCAGGCCCTATTCCTTCTTAATAAAGGCTTGGTGAATATCTTACGATAATGCCACATCCCATGCCCATCTATTTATTTTACTACTTACAAATTTACGTGGTGGCCCCAGTACTGATGGCCCTAAATAACGAATTGTAGATCGTCGTTTCGAACCTTGAGTCCCAGACACGCTGTACTTCGTGCAATTTATTTCATCACCGATATACTAGAAAGTCTAGGAAAAACCAAACAAAGACAGATTATGACGTATACACTGGGCGCACTGGGCTTGCATATTGGATAACGGCCCACTCCATGTCACATAGAGGAACCCTGATTCCCAGCAGTAGGTGCGTACTTTTTGTGGGTATATGAGAATTTGTAAACCAGCCATCTTTGCCGGCCAGGTTTTTTATTAATAGGATGCATAGATGGTATAATCTGCCTCCGCAACATACCCATAGGTCTGTGGAACACCACAATCCTTACCTATCCGAACGCATCGACAATCCCAACCTCCTAACCTGTATGTTTACTTCATGTTTAGTGTGTATGTTGAGTGTACGTGTTATTTGGCATGATTAGGTACATTTAATAATGGTAAAACAACATATTAAGGTATTTATAACTTTTTATTGAAAGAACATTACAGTAGTTTACAACTAGGTTAATCTACACTATGAAATTCACTATTGGTGCGTGGCGTGACTGGGTTCATGGCTCATGTGCTCGTGCGTGAGCGTCACCTCTTGTTGACCGTGCGCTTCGTGCTGCACGGGTTCATCCACCAGCCGGTACGAGCCAGCCGTAGTGGCAGGAGCAGCGTATGCAGGAGCAGCGTATGCAGGGGCGACGTGAGCTTGGGATTCAACCACGTGTCCCGGCACTATCGTAGGCGAGCAGCTGAACAACAGGGGTACACTGCAGCCCCCGACGTTGCCGTTGGGGAACACACCAAGCGCAGTCCCGGACGTGGCCTGCGTCAGCACCCGCCCACCAATACCAGACAGAGCGGGAGACACACCTGCTATTCCAGCAGCGCCATATCCTCCATTCCTTGCCATCGGCTCATGCCCCTGCATTAACTGATCCGTGTCGGAGAAGCCCAACGACTCAGACTCCGGCTGTTCGTCTGCGGAGCGGTAGTGCGGCGCGGCGTATCCATATTGCGGTACAGCTGCATATCCATGATATGGTGGAGCGGAGTAGGCTGCTACTGGCCCGAAGCTGATGGGATGCTGCAAGGCGCCGGCAGACGCATACGGAGACACGTACTGTTGGCTATACGGAGCCCGCCGCTCCCGCAGGAACTCTTCTATTTGTTTTATTTGTTGCTTGTTCACGTATCGCGGCTGTTCCCCTTCAGAGTGCGTAGGGGCTCCTGCGACCGCCAGGGCGACAATGGCGAATACACCAGAAAATAATATCGACTTCATGGTGACTGTGTGCTGTGTGCTGTGCCGTGACCACTGAGACACTAATATTTATACATAAGCTGCAATTGACTTTTTGATCGAATATAACTACTTAGATTGCAATATACACAAGTATACTAAACAAGTTCTTGACCGAGATATTTCTGCAAACTCAGATGCTTGATCTAGCCAAAGTAAAACCAATTAGGTAATTCATAATATAATGTACTAGATAACTACAACTAAAAATGATCAATAACGTTTTAAATAAATGCGTTACTGAAATATATAATACAACCATACATTCAAAAACCAACATTCCCATGAATTTTCTTACATGGCAAAAATATTTGGGGTAAGCGTACTTAATAACGTAACTGCATATTATTTTCTACTAGCACTTTGCCAGCGACTTCGTCCGCAATCCTCTTTATTCTGTATCTCGTGTGAATTTCGAAAAATCCTTATTCCTTGACTACGTCATAAAACCTCTGAGCGAAATTTTAGTTTTCTAGGTCCATGGGTTTGGGCTGGACGTTGATCAGTCAGTCAATGAGTGCAGAGTCAGAACTATCTTTTATATATTAGGATGAACATAATTATTTAATAGGTTGCTTCCTCCCCCGGAGTCTGAACTATTCACATAGAAAAGGATTTCATTAATACTGGTGCCGATTCTCTTTTACACCGAACTAAACTAACTAAACTATCACTAAAATTCCTTACTTTTGACTATGAGAATCTACACGCTATTCTGCAAAAAATGGTCTCTAAATTTAAAAATTATTTTGACACAAATCGAATTTGACAATTGCGACTCCAAGTGGTACAACACGTGGAGTCGCACCCCGTGATTTTTTTCAGAGCCGGAGGCGCGTACGTGGGGCAGCCCCGACGTGTTTTATATGGAATTTTTCACGTTTTGCATGGAATATAAGAAAAATTATTACCTACGTGTTGATTATTAGGGGTATAAGGGTTTCATGAAGGGGGTCGAAATTTTCATTATTTTTGCAATAGGACACACCATTTTCGAGATATAAGCAAAAGAAAAGAAAAAAATATATATACAGTACTGTTTTTGCACCTGAAATCGAGGTGTTCGTGTGAATTTTATTCATGACAACTAATAGTATTCCACATTTAATACACTATTTTTAATCGACACCATTTTTAACCGCGATTAAAAATGGTGTCGATTAAAAATTTGACGTTTTTCACGTCAAATTCAAAATAGCTAAATTGTCATTTTCACTAAATTAAAATCTCAGTGCCATCTTAGTGCTGTCAAACTAAAATATAGTTAAGTTGTGTCACTTTAGTCTATTTCAGAATAGGAAATCATCGTTTGGTCAGGAATAAACTAAATTTTGGTGATTTTTAGTCTAGTTTAGAGGCATTTGTGACAAGAGAATCGGCACCAATTATCCACCTATATACTCCGTTTGAAATAAGATTTGACATTTAACTAAACCTTTTTTACAGTCCGTTCAACCGATTTTGACTACTATTGCGTTTGGCGGCATGACAGAAATTCTTATTTCCAGGCAGTTTACGGCGTTAACAGAACTGCTTTGCAATTTCGTATTATGAACTCGTCAAACAAGCCAGTCAGTGGTCACGTGACACCCTGGCCGGCTTCTGCCCGACTATTGACTGGAAATACCGTATTATGAACGTTCGTTTGACATTTCTTGACATATTAGAACCGTACCTCTACCATGAGTTGCCATCGAAAACTTACTCGCTAGCGCTAGCATTAACACGTTCAGTGCCGGGAGCCCTCGCGGAGGGCTCATTTTAAATGTTTCTTAGCGAATACAGCATTCATACAAATTTTACATCATACAAATTTTATTTTCATGGTTTATAAACCATGAAAATAAAATTTGATGTATATTTTAACAAGATTTATTAGTACATGCGTTGGTTTTAAAACCCAAGCATATTCATTTTCAAAAAAACATTTAGTTCACGGCACAAATATTCACAAAAAATTTAAAAGGTTGGAAACTGCGTGTAGCGACACTAGCGACAAGACACCCTATTATAAACAGAGCCTAAGATAAACACTATTTTGCTTCGTTTTACAGTGTTTTATAATACGGTTTTAAACCTAATGCCGTTGACCGTCCGCAATGGTTAACTTTAGCGCAAACGTAATGCCGGTGACCCTCCCGGAGGGTTCACTTCCAATATGTCTGGTGGCATGGCGTATGAGCTCTATCAAAAGTGGGTGGAGTCGGAAGTGTTAACGTGGATCAAATAGATTTCGATAATGCTCACACCATGAGTTTGACGGAGTCTTACGCATTCGCTACGGTAAGCTCGATAGATCGTGTCGTCTAGCTAACTTCACTCTTTCTTTCTCAGTAATAAGAAGAGAGAACGGCTCATATGATCAAAACGTAGTAGTATCACTATGGTAACAAACAATGTTATTTATGACAGTCAATATCATGAAACAATCCGTCTAAATAGAAAGGTTGACGGTTAGTGGACTACTTATGGTATTTATGGGTTGTTGAATTTTTATTCTTTAGAATATGTACGTCCGTACGTCTATTCAATTTGTATTTTTGTTGACGATGTGTGATTCGCGGCGTTTTTGATTTAATTTTAAAATTAACTACGTTTACAACTCAGACCAAATAAAAAGCAAGACAGAGCGCTGTCAACCAGTGATAGAAGTGAAGCCGGTTTCGTAACCATGTTTGCACTTTATGTGGTGTAGTTTGATTGTAGTGTCATTGTAAATGTTGTAAATGTGTGCTTGTGAGCGTGTATGCACAGCGGTGGTGTAGTTTTGGCATGCTGTATATATTTTTCACAGCGCTCTGTCTTGGTTTTATATTTGGTCTGAGGTTTACAATAATGCAATTGGTAGCTCGCCGTCCGATAAGGACCAGGCCCGGGTCGACGGCGAGTTGTGTTCCACGCGCGCCTCAAAGAGATGTCAGCACAAGTGAAGGGGTCTTATAGGACCGATGCCTGCCGGGGTAGCGGGAAAGTCCGAAAGGGATACCGTGGCCCCAGACAACGTACAGGCAACTGAAGGAACACGGGTGAGTTTTAATCAGTAAGAGTCTGACACGCCCTCCCGCTCCGCCCAGAGCGGGAGAAGTTATTTGATAATTTCCCACAAAAGTTTACAATAATAGAATATATTGTAAAGAAATTTATTTTGTTTTTTTCTTGAAATTCACGTGGTTCACGTCGTTGGTCTCCAAATTTAGCGGCCACTAACATATTCCACGCTAAATAAGCTCTTCCAGACATTATTTTGACTGTAAACTTAAAAACGTATATACTTTTAATGTAAACATGTTTCACGCCTCAAAATGCCAGTGAGCTATGTAACTACTATCGCAAGCGTATTTTTCGATAGCGTCTCTCGAATTAGTGAAAAACGTTAGTGACTATCGAAAAGATTACGTTAAGTTTCTTACGTATCGAAATCTATAGTGCTCTTGGTACGTTTTTCTATTCTTTCTGTGACCGCTAGGAGCGCTGTACAATTACTTTTCATATAAATCATATATGGAGACGCTAGCTAGTTTTGACATCATCGAATTCTATTTGATTCACGTTAATACGCTAGCGAGTTTAACGCTAGCGAGTAAGTTTTCGATGACAACTCATGGTAAAGGTACTGATAATAAGTAACCTCACAATCCATTCAATTTACGCTGCTTCAGAGGAGCTTTTATTGAATTGTTTTGGATTTTTTTGGCTAAATTATTCGAGCTTTTTCCATTTAACATAAGAAAATATCACGTGTGACGAATATATACCGCTTGAGTTTCTGGAAACTCCGTAAAGTGACACTTCTGATCAAAATAAAATTAAAAAACTCCCAAAATGTTTCCAACTAAACATAAGCTAGGCACTGCCGAGGGCGATAACTCTCATCCACTGATCTATAACAATTACAACTGCCTATTAAATGGTGCACCATGATAATATTATTATCATGTTGAAAACTGGATATTTAGTAAAAACACTCAAAAACACCACACCACCATATCCATTCATATCCATATTTTTGTTTATACTCTGAAACTAGTAGTTACTTGCGAAGGAACATAATACATTATGTGTAAAAAGTACTGGGAATTGTTCAATAAAACCAAAAAAGTAATTTATTCGTCAACATTTATTTCCAGTGCCCTCAGAAAACTTATATCTGCTTGTGAGCGATATGCGGAGGCCCACGGCCTCAGATATAATGCAAAAAAGAGTGAGTGTCTGCTGTTCAAGGCAGGCACTAAAGACTATAGTCTGTGCTAGCTTTCATATGGCTATTAATTTTATAATTTAAATTATGTTTTGTGTTGCGTAATGTAAATATCATTTTGCATACTATTATACATATAGATTCATTTTTTTCTAACTGAACAGACAGCTGTGCTGCTGGGGAGTTTGTTGCGCCACTTCTTCTTCCCAGCTAAAGCACTAGGAAGTGGTGAAGGGTGGGCGTTTTGGGGGACAGTCTTATGTAATTTTGACGTTCAAAAAGTGCTGATTCTCAGCCTAGTTTGAATAAATGACTTTTGAATTTTGAATTTTGAGTCAAGTGCCGCCTGTCACTCTCGGTGGAGCTCCTTTAAATTGGGTGAAATCCTTTAAATATTTGGGGCACTGGGTCACCGCAACGCAGATGGATAATGTTGACATAGAGAGGGAGCGTAGGGCGCTGTCAGTCAGGAGCAATATGTTGATTCGTAGGTTTGCAAAGTGCTCGGGGGGTGTAAAAACTACTCTGTTTAGGGCATACTGCCAATCATTTTACACCTGCAGTCTATGGGTTGACTACACGCAAGCGGCTTACAGCGCCTTACGTGTCCAGTACAACAACGCATACAGGGCGCTGTTGGGGTTGCCACGACACTGTAGTGCATCGGGGATGTTCGCAGAAGCACGTATAGACGATTTTTACGCAATCATGCGAAACCGTGCCGCCTCCCTGGTGCGGCGGGTGCGGCAGCACAGCAGCGCTAACAGCCTCTTGGTCACTGTGGCCGATAGGGCGGAAGGTCTTATACCTAGGCACTGGACTAAGACCCTAGTTTTAACTTCAAATCGTGCCTTGAAGTGATGTGGTAGTGGTACAATCTTTGTATGACATAATATTATAATGTACGATTTAGTGATGGATTATTGTAATGTAATGTAATGTATTGTATTGTGATTATGATTTTATTAATGATTTAAGAATGTGCAAATATAATTTACTAACACTAGTACGTAAGATTTATACTAACAAATAGGATTGTATTGTCTGTAATAAATAAATTATTATTATATTATATTATATTTTGTCGCTTTCAAAGTAGGCCCTTTCGCTTGCAATACAGCTACGCCAGCGCTTGACCCAGTCTTCCATACATTTTTGGTAAGCTGAATAAGCTGATTGAGGTATGGGAATTTTCTTATAGAGCTTTAATCGCCTCGAAACGTCTTTCTCGAAGAGGTAATTTTAGCCTCGGGAACAGGAAAAAGTCAGCCGGAGCCATATCAGGTGAGTACCTACGGTGCTTGGTCGATGAAATTCGATAGCTTTTTTAAGTAGATTTTTGAATCATGGTGCAAAATCTATGAATTGTCATTCCACAAATCTAGGCTGTTTTCAGCGGATATTCTCTCGCAAACGCCTCATGACGCCTAAATAATACTCTATAATAACCGTTTGTGCCTCTGGAAGAAATTCGTAGTGCATTACACCGCGGTAATCGAAGAAAACTATCAGCATAACTTTCGCGGTACTTTTTACAGGCAGCTAATTATCGTATTGTTTGTACTTTATACAAACAATACGATAGTTTTATTTTATTAGTTGCAACAATAAACATATTTTGTTCATGAATGAAGTTGTCAAATTCCCCGTTGAACTTCAAGTGTAATACGTTCGGAAACGTTATCGTTCAGTGAATCTCGCGTTACAATTTACAAACACGGAAAAATTAAATAAAAATTAATTATATAGCACAATATACATTGCGTTCATATTTTCATCTACTTTTAGTAACTATGTTCAGATATAAATTATTATTATCATATATAAATTATTTTTATCATAAAATACGTCATTTAAATAAAACCGTAACTTACCGATAAATATTTATTTGTGTTTCTGAATGTTACGGCAGAGAATTACAAGCCAGCCATAGACAAATTAGCCAGCGTGAAGTCGGTTAGAATTACGAATGTCATAATACGAAAGGACATGTTATGAAATGGGCTTAAAATATTTTTGTTTTTGAACAGCTATCATGTATGGTTTTCCTGATAGGGAAAATTATTCAGGAAGATCTTACAAAAACAAAAAAAAATATAAAAGCACCATTATTTAATTAATAAATATTTTAAATCCAGATATTTATTGTATCGTAATATTATTTTTGCACATTGAAACAATGGTTAAATATATTGTTTTAAAGCAAATTATGCACCATATTGTTATTTAAAATATTTTAAAACCATATAGATGGCTTTTAATAAAACCAACGAATTATCTCCATGATTTGTAAGTATGGCTTTGATTCCTTTGCCTCCTAATGAAATCTATAAAAACATTATCTGTGTCAGTAAAGTTGTCATACTTATCAGTTGTCACATTTGTCAGTTGTCATCACAAACTAAATACAATATAATAAAAGGTAGTCATACGGTAGTCCCTTGTCTCATTGTTAAAATCGCTATTTAGGTTTATGGTATTTGAAATTTCTACTTGGTATTAGTGAAATCATCATCTGAGAGGGTCTTTCTTCTGTATTTTCCGCCAACCCGCACCAGTCCAGCGCGGTGGACTAAGGCTAACCCTTCTCATTCTCGGAAGAGGCCCGTGCCCAGCAAGGGGACAGTAATAGGCTGAATTTATATTTTAATTGCGAAATTGTATTAACGCAAAAACGCTATTATTTACTATAAGGATTTATGATAAGGATAATGAATTTATATTGTACCAAAATTCCTTAATTTCTTCTACAATTTGAGACTTTATCATCATAGTCGATAAATTGCAGAATGACCACTGACTAGCCAGACAGTCCAGATACAGACTAGATTGGATTGGACTAAATTGGACTAATTTGGTCGGAATAGGTGAACGTTTCTGTGTATTAGGTAGAGATGAGAAATAAAAGTAATGTATTTGCTTATGTTTATTTGTGTTTATTCTACCTCTTCATTTTCATCATCTTCCCTTACAATTATATTATCAAGAAACTGTGCAGGCAGTAATATATTGTTTTGATGCCGAGCCTACCCAAGATACCATATTATGATCGTCATTACTTGAGCACAGCTTCCAACAGTTCACTTCCCTACTATACAGCTGCAGTAATATTCACAAATAAAATTCAAGCATTTCAATAATATGGTGCATATTACTGAAATGCTTGACTTTTATTTTTAACCTGGTTGAATTCAGTTACGAATTCAAATTCAGCAAAAAAATCCCATATACGAGCTTTAATGTTGTTCACACACCCAAGCATTTTGAGTGATGTACAGTTTTTGATGTGTGAGAATATTATTCTTTAAAAACAATGGCACACGTTTTCTTTCCTGATTCATACATCCCAGAACAAAACAATGAGTAGTGGTATCTGGAGTGCGACTATAACCATCTAATGTAACGCTTATGACTGGTTCTCGGAGAATATTTTCAATGTCTGTGCTGGCAGAACTGGGAGGCTCCACTACAGAACTGGATCCACTGATGAATGGATTTGTTTCTTGCGGACTGTCCTCATTATCAGTGCTGGCAGTACTTATTACGAATAATCCGTATCCACTTTCTACAGGTGGTGGTGGTTACCGATGAATACTTAGATAACAAGCATTACATGCCCGGGCGTTCGAAGGCATCTGCAATTGAAGGCACATTTTTTTTTTTTTTTTATTCTGATGTGGGTGAATAATTATACAAACAGGAAAAGAGTAGATCACTCAAGTTTAGCTTGAATTGCTGCTGAATTAACTTGATATTATTATGGTATACAGATTCTTAACAAATTTTGTTATTTTAGTTTATTATTAATATACAACAAGCAGGTACACTTACTTTAAGAGGGCTGATTATATTGGCAGAATAAATCCATTCAGCATCACCATAATTTAATTGATGAGAACGTCTCCCAGTTTTTCTGGCAATGGATATGCCGTAACATACACAAACTGACCCATAGCCAAATTGAAATTCACCTATATTGCCTTCATTCCTGAGATTTGATTCAAGAATCAATAGGCTAACACATTCTTGACATAGGTAGTCTTCACCAATTACCTAAAACAAGAAAAACTTTGTATTTTAATTTATACTGGAATTTGGTAATTTGTTAATATTTTATTCTCTTTTTTTAAGTTGATGGTTATGAATATACTAATAAGGTAACTCAACATTTGTATGAGCCTGAGCAGAATGCAATCGATTTTCTAATGTCACCTTGCACAAACATGGAAAGATTAATAGTAAATACACTATAAATGGCAAATAAAAATCTGTATTATTGAACTAATGAGCATTTAACATGGTATATAGTTTTAATTATGGATATATTTTAGTATTCTAGGCCGTGCGACTTAACTCCATGGTTTGTTAGAATCCCATCGTATAGAAAATAGGTACTAACCTTAAACTTACACTCAAACTTACTTAAATCAGGGTCGTCAGTATCGCCGGTCGTCAGGTGTTCAAATCGCGTGCAGTATCAAAGAATCCAAATTAAAAGCCAGATCAAATAAAGATACACCTAAAACAATAAACTAGAACAAAAATAACATACAACAAAATCACAAACAAATTCAAATCACTTGTGTCCGTTCTGTTGTAACGCAAACCACAAACGCAAACGCATTGAATTGAATTTGGCACTTGGTTGACGTTCACATTTCACAATGACAATTAGACACCCAACCGAAAAGTGTTGCCAAAATCAATAATTACGGAGGGTTGCAATTTATTTTATAAATTATAATTATTTAAAAATATAATATTAAAGAAAGGGTGCTTCTAAAAAATATTTTAAAAATATACAAAGCCTCCTTAACTTATGTACTTTCATAAAAATATAATCTTATCCCCGTTCATAGCAGCTTCGAATAAAAGTCCAGCCTCAATACAAAGAACGTAACATGTCCTAATCAGCCAGTGAAATGAATTGCCTGGAACTTGCCTGGTTTTTTTAAAGTTCGTAATAGGCCCCCTATACTCCTACCCCTACGGGAAATCACTAGCGTGACGTGATGTAATAGTGGTATTTTATTAATGTCATCGATCCTACGAGCGAGCCGATAGAATCGAACCTACGATCCGCAACTAGTAAAACCGACCAGTCTGCTACTGAGCCATTAATTCGTTTAAATACCTTGAGGTACAGACGCCAGCAGGTCAACCTACCCGTTAACATTTTCCCAATCGACTTAAAACCTTATACTTTAGATATAAAGTTGAAAATCTATTAAAGAAATTTGACTGATTGTAATAGGTTGATGTGCTGGCGTCTGTACATTTAGAACTAAATAAATATCGATTGTCGTCCCATACAAGACAATACATTTTTTATAAGAATAAAATTCATGTAACATAATTAATATACAATGACATAAATATTTACTTTGTATTATATTATTTTAATTATTGTGAACTAGCTTTAATCCGTGAATCACGGATATGTATATATTTTTTTTAGAGTTTTAATTCATATTCTCTATGGCACCTCTTTAGGTCATAAGCTACCCGAATATCAAAAAATATTTGGCCTAGATCTGAAGTCGTGAAAATTGATTCGCTGATGCAGTGTATAGGTACTAAATGTGAAGACTATGTGGGTCAATGTTATTTTTAGGGTTCCGTACCCGAAGCGTGCCAAACGGAACCCTAATACTAAGCCTCCGCTGTCCGTCTGTCTGTCTGTCTGTCCGACTGTCTGTCAGCGAGCTGTATCTCATGAACCGTAATAGGTAGACAGTTGGAAATTTCACAGATAATGCATTTCTATTGCCGATGTAAAAAAAAATAACAAAATTAAAAATTAAAGAGTATCCATACAATAAACATTCAATTTTGAAAAAAAATAGAAGCGGAAAAAGAAGCAGAATTCGCACTAGATCCGGCACAGGATAGTCCTTGGAAATGATAGGACGGCTGCCTTGATGTAGCTCAGGGTAATCTTCCGACACCTTATAATGTCAATCACCTACTTTAATAATAGTGACCTCCTTTAGTGCATTACTAATGTGATGCAACTGTAATTTTGCTTAGTGTGTCGTTTCAGTGAATAATGGACCCGAAATAGTAAACTCAAAAAAATATAAAATGGCTAACAGCCCCAAGGGGCCAGTGAACCCCTCCGTCTCGCCGTTGAAGACAACGACGCAAAATCCAGCCCTCGAGTCGGCCACGGCTGATATTGTTTCAACGCCCGAGATTCAAAAATGGATGTCCTCCATCGAACAGCACTTAAATGAAGTTTGCTCTATTGCCGCGGATGGTAAACTCAACTCGGAGCAGAAAATGAAAATATCAACCCTTTGCCGTAAAGTAGGATCTGGAACCTCACAAATGGCAGTACTATATCAGTCGCTAAAGCAGAAAGCCATTCACGCCTATAACGCAGTTGATGCCCTTCAAGAAAAGTGAAATCTGACGGAACATATTTCGGAGCTCAAGCAGACGATTAAGGACTCTAGTTCGAGAAATGTTTCGTTTGCCGCTATGGTGAAGAACGGAGCAAATGATTTCATTCGACCGAACAATTTAAGCTCCGTAGCTATTTATCCCAACGATAAATTAAAGTCTAGTGACGAAACAAAAGACCTCGTGCAAAAAATAATTCGTCCTGATCAAATGCAGCTGCATGTACGTGGTGTCCACAAGACCAAAAATGGAGGCGTTATAATTAGTACAGAGACGAAACACGACGCTGATAAACTCGAGCACGCAGTCCAGCTCTCTACATCCGGACTTACCGCCGACGAACCCAACAAGCGCAAACCTCGAATCGTGGTTGTAGGTGTGCCGACTACTTTGACCGAAACTGAAGTCTTCAGGTGCATTTACGACCAGAACGTAGCCGACAAGTTTCCAGCAACGCCTATGGACTCCTTTTTGAGCATGGTTAAATTAAGCCACAAATCTGGGAAGAAAGATGCGAAGACCTGTAACTACGTCATTGAAGTCACAGCAAATATTCGTAAAGCCCTATTATCCCAAACAAGGCTTTTTATAAATTGGACCTCCTGCACTATCAGGGACTTCACCCTGGTTACCAGATGCTACAAATGCCAACAATATGGTCATGCAGCAAAAACATGCAGAGAGCTTAAATCTACGTGTGGTCACTGCGGAGAAGAAGGACACTCGATTTCAGAATGCGCGAAGAAAGCTGACACATCGAAATGTGCAACTTGCTCACGCTTTAAAAAGCCCAATAACCACAAAAATGGGAGACGCAGATTGCCCTGCTAGGAAAATAGCGGAGTACAGGTACATCAATTCTATCGACTACGAGGGCGCCTAGAGCGTCATACTCAAGGCTAGACTTCCGTGTTTAATGCCTGCTGCTGACTCAACAAAACACTGCACTTGCCTACAAATCGTCGTTTTTGTTGATGTGTAAGCACATTAATCGCCCGCAATAAAATCAAATACACACATAGCCTCGACCGTTATTCAATTTTGTGCAACATTGACTTTAACCCACTCACAATTCTGCTGACGCTGATATCTTGAGTGTATTTGTGTTAACTAGGTTATAAAGTGCAAGAATCTTTTTTATGCAAACTAAATAAGAAATGATGTATTTAAGACTTTTTGTTATTTTTATCTTTAAGGTAAATAGTATTTAAGTAAACTAGGTATAAAATAATGAATTAGGTAATTACATTTTGTCATTACATCAAGACTTCTAATGTTAAATATTGTTAAGAATTTTATTGTCCTTCAATCACCATAAAGTGACAGCTCATGCCGCCTGTGATACAGGTTTATCCTAGTACAGGCATCTAACATTATAATACCTTTGTAAATTATTTCAAGATTTTATGTTAATATTTTACGAATTTTAATACTGAATAAATATTTATTATTATTTATTTAATGGCTGACGGCATGAAACGTATCCATCCAAATAGTGTTCCTCCTCTTTCTCGGAAAATTTTCGTTAAAAGAAGCTGCTTTGGATTCAGACAAAGGCTTTGCGACAGCTTCTTTCAAGCCACTGTCAGAAAGCGGGACTTCACAGCTAGGAATACTGGGTTCCTGGAACTGGCTAGGTGAACCAAGTCCACTGGGTGTAAGATCTTGGATGGCCGTAGAAGCCGTCACGGTCAGCCCCACTTGTGGCGAATTAAAGGTGCGTGTGGCCTCGTCAGCATCTGTAGTCACCGTCAGGTCTTCACTCTTAAAACACACAAGTTGACTGTCAGTTTTTCTGGAAGAGACATCCCTGGAACAAGATACCAACGGCTCTTCAAAAGATGATGGTCTCCTTCCATCCAGAATATCCATTCCTTCTGAATTGAGAGAATTCATATCTTCAGTTTTATGTGATGCAGATTCCTTTGTGTTTTCTATCGGTGCCATGAGGACTGAACCGATTGTAATAATAAGTATTAACGTTATCTTCATTTTAATTTAATTTAGAGTAATTATAAGATAATGATTTATAAACAGCGATAATGCTGTTATTTATAGATACTCGTTTACTTTAGAAAACGCCTTTCATAGCTGCATTTTATACCTATACAAACGTGTATTTTTGTTATGCATCATTTGTCTAGTCTTGTAGGTACAAGTGAGTAAGGCACGTTAAGCTTTGCATTCGACGCCTATAGTACAGCCACTTCAGGCTTAGCTGATAACCTTAAGAGGGAACGGCCTGCGAGGAATTAAAACTATTGCCGTCGTCTTACCTCAAGTATTATATAATCAGTCTGGTATAATCAGATATAATCAGTCTGAGCTGCAGCTGTCCCTATCGCACTCTACGGAGGCACGTAGAGTGCGATAGGGACAGCTGCAGCTCAGACTGATTATATCACAAAAAAAATTACGAGATCGACGTTTCGTATTCCCCTTTTTTGTCCTCGAAAACTGAGCCGATTCAATTATTTTTTACATTAAAATTTAAAGAAAGAATATGTCTAGGTTCCTATCATTTTCTTTTATGTTAAGAACTTTTCGGATTGGTGTGGTAGTCCTTTAGTCACAGCGGTAAAAATGGGGCATTTTTGTCATTTTTGGAGGGTCATATTTTCTTTACCAATAAGTTGCTGAAAAAAAGGAAATAACAGGGACGTGTCTACAGCAGTGCTTGATTTTATTTAAAAAAAAATCTCTAGAGGCATTATTCAGGAAGAAAAAAGGGGAATACATTTGTATGGAGAAGCGCAGGCCCCGTTCCCTCTTAATAAAGGCTTTGTGAATATCTTACAATAATGCCACATAATGCCCATCTATTTATTTTACTACTTACAAATTTACGTGGTGGCCCCAGTACTGATGGCCCCAAATTACGAATTGTAGATCGTCGTTTCGAATGAGTCCCAGACACGCTGTACTTCGTGCAATTTATTTCATCACCGATATACT
Organism: Xanthia icteritia; assembly: GCA_949128155.2. Taxonomy (NCBI): domain Eukaryota; kingdom Metazoa; phylum Arthropoda; class Insecta; order Lepidoptera; family Noctuidae; genus Xanthia; species Xanthia icteritia. Next base: position 15,658,560 of record OX421941.2, read on the forward strand.
AGAAAGTGTAGGAAAAACCAAACAAAGACATATTACGACGTCCACCGACCCGCACTGGGCTTTCATAGTGGAACTCCATGTCACATAGAGGAACCTGATTCCCTGAGAACCCTGATTCCCAGCAGTAGGTACGTACTTTTTGTGGGTATATGAGAATTTGGCAACCAGCCATCTTTGCCGGCCAGGTTTTTTATTAATAGGATGCATAGATGGAATAATCTGCCCCCGCAACATACCCATAGGTCTTACCTATCCGAGCGCATCGACAATCCCAACGCCTAACCTGTATGATTACTTCATGTTCAGTGTGTATGTTGAGTGTACGTTTTATTTGGCATGATTAGGTACATTTAATAATGGTAAAACAACATATTGAAGTACTTATAACTTTTTATTGAAAGAAAATTACAGTAGGTTACAACTAAGTTAATCTACACTATGAAATTCACTATTGGTGCCTGGCGTGACTGGGTTCATGGCTCATGTGCTCGTGCGTGAGCGTCACCTCTTGTTGACCATGCGCTTCGTGCTGCACGGGTTCATCCACCAGCCGGTATGAGCCAGCCGTAGTGCCAGCAGCAGCGTATGCAGGGGCGCCGTGACCTTGAGATTCCACCACGTGTCCCGGCACTATCGTAGGCGAGCAACTGAGCAACAAAGGTACACTGCAGCCTCCGACGTTGGCGTTGGGGAACACACCAAGCGCAGTCCCGGACGTGGCCTGCGTCAGCACCCGCCCACCAGCACCAGACAGAGCGGGAGACACACCTGCTATTCCGGCAGCGCCATATCCTCCATTCCTTGCCATCGGCTCATGCCCCTGCCTTAACTGATCCGTGTCGGAGAAGCCCAACGACTCGGACTCCGGCTGTTCGTCTGCGGAGCGGTAGTGCGGCGCGGCGTATCCATATTGCGGTACAGCTGCATATCCATGATATGGTGGAGCGGAGTAGGCTGCTACTGGCCCGGAGCTGATGGGATGGTGCAAGACGCCGGCAGACGCATACGGAGACACGTACTGTTGGCTATACGGCGCCCGCCGCTCCCGCAGAAACTCTTCTATTTGTTTTATTTGTTGCTTGTTCACGTATCGCGGCTGTTCCCCTTCAGGGTGCGTAGGGGCTCCTGCGACCGCCAGGGCGACAATGGCTAATACACCAGAAAATAATATCGACTTCATGGTGACTGTGTGCTGTGCCGTGACCACCGAGACACTAATATTTATACATAAGCTGCAATTGACTTTTTGATCAAATAAAACTACTTAGGTTGCAATATACACAAGTATACTAAACAAGTTCTTGACCGAGATATTTCTGCAAACTCAGATGCTTGATCTCGCCAAAGTACAACCAATTAGGTAATTCATAATATAATGTACTAGATAACTACAACTAAATATGATCCATAAAGTTTTAAATAAATGCGTTACTGAAATATACAATACAACCATACATTCAAAAACCAACATTCCCATGAATTTTCTTACATGGCAAAAATATTTGGGGCAAACGTAATAACGAAACTGCATATTATTTTCTACTAGCACTTTGCCAGCGACTTCGTCCGCAATCCTCTTTATTCTGTATCTCGTGTCAATTTCGAAAAATCCTTATTCCTTGTCTACGTCATAAAACCTCTGAGCGAAATTTTAGTTTTCTAGGTCCATGGGTTTGGGCTGGACGTTGATCAGTCAGTCAATGAGTGCAGAGTCAGAACTAACTTTTATATATTAGGATGAACATAATTATTTAATAGGTCGATTCCCTCCCCGGAGTCTGAACTATTCAAATAGAAAAGGATTTCATTAATACTATCCACCTATACAGTCAATAGAGTTGATAATACGGAAACAGGTTTATCTATACTCCATTTGAAATAAGATTAGACATTTAACTAAACCTTTTTTACAGTCCGTCCAACCGATTTTGACTTCTATTGCGTTGGTGGCATGACAAATGGCAACTGCAGCAAAACAACCAACTATTTGCTGCCATTTGTCATGCCACTTGCACTTGCCATTTTAGCCACTGTTTTGCTTTTGATGCCATCTTTATACTTACGGTATAGAAGTCAGAATCGGTTGAACGGACTGTAAAAAAGGTTTGTTTAAATGTCTAATCTTATATCAAATGGAGTATAGATAAACCTGTTTCCGTATTACTAACTCTATTGACTAGTATAATGTTTGACCACGGCTATGAATGTCACGGTCTTAAAACATGTATGTTAGTAAGGTACGTGTGTACTTTACAGCTCTCTACTACCCCCCCTACCCCTACGGGAAATCACTGGCGTGACGTGATGTAATAATGGTATGTTATTAATGTCATCGGTCCTACGAGCGAGCCGATAGAATCGAACCTACGATCCGCAACTAGTAAAACCGACCAGTCTGCTACTGAGCCATTAATTCAATTAATTACTTTGTGCATTTAGAACTAAATAAATATTTATTGTCGTCCCATACAAGACAATACATTTTTTGTAAGAATAAAATTAATGTAACATAATTATTATACAATGACATGTATATTTACTTTGTTTTATATTATTTTAATTATTGTGAACTAGCTTTAATCCGTGAATCCCGGATATATATATTATTTTTTTTGCATCTACTTTATACAACTCCAGCACCCTCATGAGTCATGTATGTGGCACCGAGTCATAGGCCTTCTTATAATCTATCCAACATGTCGACAGATCCTTTCGGGAACGACGAACCTGCTGGCTAATGGCCATATCAATGAGGAGCAGCTCCTTATTACCGCGGGATCCGTTCCTACATCCATTTTGAGAGGCAGACATAATGAAGTTGGAGTCTATTTGTTTGTTAATTTTAAATGTCAAGATGGATGTAAAAACTTTATAGGCCGTCGGTAGACAAGTAATCGGTCTATTATTTTTGGGTTCCGCTGTACTACCTGATTTATGGAGCAGGTGGGTTATTCCTGTCGTCAGGAACTGGTGCACCCACTGGACTCTAAGCCTGACTGGAACTGGGATGCCAATGCGACCTTTGGAACCACTTTATCCAAAAGTTGTGCAGCCCGCCCGGCCCTGGAGATTTCCAGTTAGGCAACGGACGGACTGCATGAGCTACATCTTGGGGGCTGATGGTAAGTACCCCCATTTCTGGTATTTGCTCGCACGCTTGCTCGATCTCCCTAGTCCAATCTCCTTCAGTGTGATTGACAGGCGACGACCAGATGCTTCGCCAGAAAGAACACATCGCGTCATCATCCGACAGGCGCGTCTCAATCACACCTTGATCCGGTCACTCCCAAGCCCTGTAAACCCACCTTTCATCGCTCTGGAATGTGCGATTCTGAGTGTACCGCTCCACTCTTCGCCTGTACCGTCGAATACGGTTTGCCCATGCACTGATCTTCTGCTTCAGGAAGTCGATACGCTCTGTGACGCGGGTCAAATAATCTCGAGAACTAAAATCAGTCCCCGAGAACGCCCACCTCACAAAGCGCATCACTTTAGGGCGAGTATTGCCTCGGGTAAGATTTTATGCTGTGATTTGTGTCACATTTAGTTTATTATTGAGAACGTATTATTTGTAATTTCTAGATTTAACGAGTATAAGTGATCATACACTGTTACTTAGACAGAAAAACATAGCGCTCAGTAATCGTGATCCACGTTGTAGGTATTTTAAAGAAGTTTATCACAAAAACGTGCCTTTTTACAAAACCAATGTTACCTAAAAATAAAAATAATTTAATCAAATAAACGATTTAAATTCTCTTCCTATCTGTGAAAACCTAGTATTTGCATGCTTTAGGTCGACTTTTTTGTACGAATACCTCGTAAGTAGCATTTTATGCGTTTCGGACAATCTTATAGTATCGAACAGTTCTGGATATAAAAGTGGGTTAAATTTCCATATTAATTAATTAAAAAACATAAAAGACGCCGTACAAAAATTTTACAGCACGCAGTTTTTTCTTCCTCCTGAAAAGTTACTTCTTTTACACTTACGAGGTTTTCACTCTAAGGTGTCGTTATGTCATGAGCTATCCGAATATCAAAAAATATTTGGCCTAGATCTTAAGGCGTGAAAATTGATTCGCTGATGCAGTGTATAGGTACTAAATGTGAAGACTATGTGGGTCAATGTTATTTTTAGGGTTCCGTACTCGAAGCGTGCCAAACGGAACCCTATTACTAAGCCTCCGCTGTCCGTCTGTCTGTCTGTCTGGCCGCCTGTCTGTCAGTGAGCTGTATCTCATGAACCGTAATAGGTAGACAGGTGTAAATTTCACAGATTATGCATTTTGATTGCCGTTATAACAACAAATAACAAAATTAAATAAAATTAAAAATTAAAGGGTCTCGAAGGGCGCTTTCAATTTTGAAAAATAAAAATCTAACCCTGGCATGTGGAGTGTCATTGTCTAGAACTCATCGAGTAGAGAACAAATGTATTTTTTTATCTTCAATAATGATGAAATAGAGAGCCGCAAAAGTTGTCAGTTTTAGACTATTTTTGTATGAGTTCTATCTCAACAACTAAACAAATTAGGAATTTGAAACTTCTGTATATCATGTACCATATTATATTGTATATAATCAACAAAAAACTAAAACGTCGATTTATAAGGTATTTTATTTAAATATGGGTGATTTTCTGCATTTGCAAAAATAACTTTGTAATTTATAGTATCATTATGAAATACAAATTTACCTTTGCGATTTTTAAAATTTTAGATGAAAAATAATAAGTCTTCGGTTAGTATTTTAATTTATTTGCTATTTAATGTACGGTGATACGGAACCCTTCGTGTGCGAGTTCGACTCGCACTTGGCCGGTTTCTTGTTTGTTTTTTTTTTCAGTTTGTTTTAATCATAGAACTGTGGCAGTTTGAGTAATTTATGCGGCCTACCCAAATGTCCTTTCTTTGGTATTGTTCGTTGAACAAATCGTTGAGCTCCTTAAGTACTGAGTTGTGCTGCACGCTTACTGACAAATGCGTGCACTGACTGGACAGGTCCACTCAATCGGTGTGGTTCTTTCTTCAAAAGACCATTTCAGGCACAAATCTACATGGTCTTCACACGATCTGACCAAGATTATGTCTGGACTTGAAAAGAGACTGTGACCTTTGAGTTTGTTTCGGCCTTTCTTCTCAGAGGAGTCAGATAGGAAACGCTAACCTCATTTAATTTTTTAAATATAAAATAATATGATATTGACGGGTAAAAGTGTTTATATCATTTAGCACCACACTTGCAGGTATTTCTCAAAGGGACACAGATTTCGCCAGTTGTGTTGAAGACCCTTCATGTATTGTAATTAGCTTATGGGCCTAAATCAAAACTCCGGCAGATATGCAGTCCTAATGGATAAACCCAATAAGTAAGTACTGCGTGGTGAAGTTTTGGTTCAACAACAAAGAGAATTTGTCGTGCCATCGACAAGAAGGAGCCTTTAGGCGAATTATCGGTCGAACACAAAATATTCTTAAACATTATATTAGATTTTTATATTAGACGATACTAGCGACCCGCTCCTGCTTCGCACAGTTTTTACGACTTGACAAATCATCGAGATTTCATAAACCTTCCGAAATAAATTCTCTAAACGATGGTAAAAACCTCATCAGAATCTGTTGCATGGTTTAGAAGAACAACGCGGACATACAGACAAACGCGAAAAGCGATTTTGTTTAATAATATGTACAGATATGGCTCGATCATAAAGTGGCTGATCATTGGCTTCTGTACTAGGGGGTTCGACTCCCGTACGGATCAAGTAGGGGTAGGCCCCTACGGGAAATCACTGGCGTGACGTGATGTAATAATGGTATTTTATTAATGTCATCGGTCCTACGAGCGAGCCGATAGAATCGAACCTACGATCCGCAACTAGTAAAACCGACCAGTCTGCTACTGAGCCATTAATTCAATTAATTACTTTGTGGTACATTTAGAACTAAATAAATATCTATTGTCGTCCCATACAAGACAATACATTTTTCGTAAGAATAAAATTCATGTAACATAATTATTATACAATGACATGTATATTATTTTAATTATTGTGAACTAGCTTTAATCCGTGGATCCCGGATATATATATATATATATTTTTTTGAGTTTTAATTCATATTCTTTATGGCACCTCTTTATGTCATGAGCTATCCGAATATCAAAAAATATTTGGCCTAGATCTTAAGGCGTGAAAATTGATTCGCTGATGCAGTGTATAGGTACTAAATGTGAAGACTATGTGGGTCAATGTTATTTTTAGGGTTCCGTACCCGAAGCGTGCCCAACGGAACTCTAATACTAACCCTCCGCTGTCCGTCTGTCTGTCTGTCTGTCCGACTGTCTGTCAGCGAGCTGTATCTCATGAACCGTAATAGGTAGACAGTTTGAAATTTCACAGATTATGCATTTCTATTGCCGCTATTACAAAAAATAACAACATTAAATAAAATTAAAAATTCTCTTTTTATTATATGGGTCTCCATATAATAAAAAAAATAGAAGCGAAAAACTACACTAGATTCGGCACAGGATAGTTCTTGGAAATGACATGACGGTTGCCTTGATGTAGCTCAGGGTAATCTTCCGACACCTTATAATGGCTGACGGCATGAACCGTATCCATCCAAATAGTGTTCCTCCTCTTCTCGGAAATTTTCGTTAAAACAAGCTGCTTTGGATTCAGACAAAGGCTTGACGACAGCTTCTTTCAAGCCACTGTCAGAAAGCGGGACTTCACAGCTAGGAATATTGGGTTCCTGGAACTGGCCAGGTGAACCAAGTCCATTGGGTGTAAGATCTTGGATGGCCGTAGAAGCCGTCACGGCCAGCCCCACTTGTGGCGAATTAAAGGTGCTTGCAGCCTCGTCAGCATCTGTAGTCACCGTCAGGTCTTCACTCTTAAAACACACAAGTTGACTGTCAGTTTTTCTGGAAGAGACATCCCTGGAACAAGATACCAACGGCTCTTCAAAAGATGATGTTCTCCTTCCATCCAGAATATCTATTCTGCTTAGAATATCTATTATCTATGCTGTTATTTATAGATACTCGTTTACTTTCGAAAACGCCTTTCATAGCTGCATTTTATACCTATACAAACGTGTCTTTTTGTTATGCATCATTTGTCTAGTCTTGTAGGTACAAGTGAGTAAGGCACATTAAGCTTTGCATTCGACGCCTATGGTACAGCCACTTCAGGCTTAGCTGATAACCTTAAGAGGGAACAGGGCCTGCGAGGAATTAAAACTATTGCCGTCGTCTTACCTCAAGTATGCCTCCGTAGAGTGCGATAGGGACAGCTGCAGCTCAGACTGATTATATCACAAAAAAAATTACGAGATCGACGTTTCGAATTCCCCTTTTTTGTCCTCGAAAACTGAGCCGATTCAATTATTTTTTACATTAAAATTTAAAGAAAGAATATATCTAGGTTCCTATCATTTTCTTTTATGTTAAGAACTTTTCGGATTGGTGTGGTAGTCCTTTAGTCACAGCGGTAAAAATGGGGCATTTTTGTCATTTTTGGAGGGTCATATTTTCTTTACCAATAAGTTGCTGAAAAAAAGGAAATAACAGGGACGTGTCTACAGCAGTGCTTGATTTTATTTAAAAAAAAAATCTCTAGAGGCATTATTCAGGAAGAAAAAAGGGGAATACATTTGTATGGAGAAGCGCAGGCCCCGTTCCCTCTTAATAAAGGCTTTGTGAATATCTTACAATAATGCCACATAATGCCCATCTATTTATTTTACTACTTACAAATTTACGTGGTGGCCCCAGTACTGATGGCCCCAAATTACGAATTGTAGATCGTCGTTTCGAACCTTGAGTCCCAGACACGCTGTACTTTGTGCAATTTATTTCATCACCGATATACTAGAAAGTGTAGGAAAAACCAAACAAAGACATATTACGACGTCCACCGACCCGCACTGGGCTTTCATAGTGGAACTCCATGTCACATAGAGGAACCTGATTCCCTGAGGTGAGAACCCTGATTCCCAGCAGTAAGTACGTACTTTTTGTGGGTATATGAGAATTTGGAAACCAGCCATCTTTGCCGGCCAGGTTTTTTATTAATAGGATGCATAGATGGAATAATCTGCCCCCGCAACATACCCATAGGTCTTACCTATCCGAACGCATCGACAATCCCAACGCCTAACCTGTATGATTACTTCATGTTCAGTGTGTATGTTGAGTGTACGTTTTATTTGGCATGATTAGGTACATTTAATAATGGTAAAACAACATATTGAAGTACTTATAACTTTTTATTGAAAGGAAATTACAGTAGGTTACAACTAAGTTAATCTACACTATGAAATTCACTATTGGTGCCTGGCGTGACTGGGTTCATGGCTCGTGTGCTCGTGCGTGAGCGTCACCTCTTGTTGACCATGCGCTTCGTGCTGCACGGGTTCATCCACCAGCCGGTACGAGCCAGCCGTAGTGCCAGCAGCAGCGTATGCAGGGGCGCCGTGACCTTGAGATTCCACCACGTGTCCCGGCACTATCGTAGGCGAGCAACTGAGCAACAAGGGTACACTGCAGCCTCCGACGTTGGCGTTGGGGAACACACCAAGCGCAGTCCCGGACGTGGCCTGCGTCAGCACCCGCCCACCAACACCAGACAGAGCGGGAGACACACCTGCTATTCCAGCAGCGCCATATCCTCCATTCCTTGCCATCGGCTCATGCCCCTGCATTAACTGATCCGTGTCGGAGAAGCCCAACAGCTCAGACTCCGGCTGTTCGTCTGCGGAGCGGTAGTGCGGCGCGGCGTATCCATATTGCGGTACAGCTGCATATCCATGATATGGTGGAGCGGAGTAGGCTGCTACTGGCCCGGAGCTGATGGGATGCTGCAAGACGCCGGCAGACGCACACGGAGACACGTACTGTTGACTATACGGCGCCCGCCGCTCCCGCAGGAACTCTTCTATTTGTTTTATTTGTTGCTTGTTCACGTATCGCGGCTGTTCCCCTTCAGGGTGCGTAGGGGCTCCTGCGACCGCCAGGGCGACAATGGCTAATACACCAGAAAATAATATCGACTTCATGGTGACTGTGTGCTGTGCCGTGACCACCGAGACACTAATATTTATACATAAGCTGCAATTGACTTTTTGATCAAATAAAACTACTTAGGTTGCAATATACACAAGTATACTAAACAAGTTCTTGACCGAGATATTTCTGCTAACTCAGATGCTTGATCTCGCCAAAGTACAACCAATTAGGTAATTCATAATATAATGTACTAGATAACTACAACTAAATAATGATCCATAAAGTTTTAAATAAATGCGTTACTGAAATATATAATACAACCATACATTCAAAAACCAACATTCCCATGAATTTTCTTACATGGCAAAAATATTTGGGGTAACAGTAATAACGAAACTGCATATTATTTTCAACTAGTACTTTGCCAGCGACTTCGTCCGCAATCCTCTTTATTCTGTATCTCGTGTCAATTTCGAAAAATCCTTATTCCTTGTCTATGTCATAAAACCTCTGAGCGAAAATTTTAGTTTTCTAGGTCCATGGGTTTGGGCTGGACGTTGATCAGTCAGTCAATGAGTGCAGAGTCAGAACTAACTTTTATATAATAGGATGAACATAATTATTTAATAGGTTGCTTCCTCCCCCGGAGTCTGAACTGTTAGAAAATGATTTCATGAATACTATCCACGAAATAAGATTAAACATTTAACTAAACCTTTTTTACAGTCCGTTCAACCGATTTTGACTTCTATTGCGTTGGTGGCATGACAGATGGCAGCTGCAGCAAAATAACCAACTATTCACTGCAGCTGCCATTTTGTCATGCTACTTGCACTTACCATTGTAACCACTTTTTTGCTTTTAATGCCGTCTTTATACTTACGGTATAGAAGTCAGAATCGGTTGAACGGACTGTAAAAAAGGTTTGTTTAAATGTCTAATCTTATTTCAAATGGAGTATAGATAAACCTGTTTCCGTATTACCAACTCCATTGACTAGTATAATGTTTGACCACGGCTATGAATGTCACGGTCTTAAAACATGTATGTTAGTAAGGTATGTGTGTACTTTACAGCTCTCTACTACCCCCCCTACCCCTACGGGAAATCACTGGCGTGACATGATGTAATAATGGTATTTTATTAATGTCATCGATCCTACAAGCGAGCCGATAGAATCGAACCTACGATCCGCAACTAGTAAAACCGACCAGTCTGCTACTGAGCCATTAATTCAATTAATTACTTTGTGGTACATTTAGAACTAAATAAATATCTATTGTCGAAAAATAAAATTCATGTAACATAATTATTATACAATGACATGTATATTTACTTTGTTTTATATTATTTTAATTATTGTGAACTAGATTTAATCCGTGAATCCCGGATATATATATATATATATTTTTTTTGAGTTTTAATTCATATTCTTTATGTCATGAGCTATCCGAATATCAAAACATATTTGGCCTAGATCTTAAGGCGTGAAAATTGATTCGCTGATGCAGTGTATAGGTACTAAATGTGAAGACTATGTGGGTCAATGTTATTCCGGGTTTAGGGTTCCGTACCCGAAGCGTGCCAAATGGAACCCTATTACTAAGCCTCCGCTGTCCGTCTGTCTGTCTGTCTGTCCGCCTGTCTGTCAGTGAGCTGTATCTCATAAACCGTAATAGGTAGACAGTTGTAAATTTCACAGATTATGCATTTCGATTGCCGCTATAACAACAAATAACAAAATTAAATAAAATTAAAAATTAAAGGGTCTCGAAGGGCGCTTTCGATTTTGAAAAATAAAAATCTAACCCTGGCATGTGGAGTGTCATTGTCTAGAACTCATCGAGTAGAGAACAAATGTATTTTTTTATCTTCAATAATGATGAAATAGAGAGCCGCAAAAGTTGTCAGTTTTAGACTATTTTTGTACGAGTTCTATCTCAACAACTAAACAAATTAGGAATTTGAAACTTCTGTATATCATGTACCATATTATATTGTATATAATCAACAAAAAACTAAAACGTCGATTTATAAGGTATTTTATTTAAATATGGGTGATTTTCTGCATTTGCAAAAATAACTTTGTAATTTATAGTATCATTATGAAATACAAATTTACCTTTGCGATTTTTAAAATTTTAGATGAAAAATAATAAGTCTTCGGTTAGTATTTTAATTTATTTGCAAATGATAATGTACGGTGGTACGGAACCCTTCGTGTGCGAGTTCGACTCGCACTTGGCCGGTTTCTTGTTTGTTTTTTTTTCAGTTTGTTTTAATCATGGAACTCTGGCAGTTTGAGTAATTTATGCGGCCTACCCAAATGTCCTTTCTTTGGTATTGTTCGTCGAATCGTTGAGCTCCTTATGTACTGAGTTGTGCTGCACGATTACTGACAAATGCGTGCACTGACTGGACAGGTCCACTCAATCGGTGTGGGTTCTTTCTTCAAAAGACCATTTCAGGCACAAATCTACATGGTCTTCACACGATCTGACCAAGATTATGTCTGGACTTGAAAAGAGACTGTGGCCTTTGAGTTTGTTTCGGCCTTTCTTCTCAGAGGAGTCAGATAGGAAACGCTAACCTCATTTAATTTTTAAAATATAAAATAATATGATATTGACGGGTAAGTGTTTATATCATTTAGCATCACACTTGCAGGTATTTCTCAAAGGGACACAGATTTCGCCAGTTGTGTTGAAGACCCTTCATGTATTGTAATTAGCTTATGGGCCTAAATCAAAACTCCGGCAAATATGCAGTCCTAATGGATAAACCCAATAAGTAAGTACTGCGTGGTGAAGTTTTGGTTCAACAACAAAGAGAATTTGTCGTGCCATCGACAAGAAGGAGCCTTTAGGCGAATTATCGGTCGAACACAAAATATTCTTAAACATTATATTAGATTTTTATATTAGACGATACTAGCGACCCGCTCCTGCTTCGCACAGTTTTTACAACTTGACAAATCATCGAGATTTCATAAACCTTCCGAAATAAATTCTCTAAACGATGGTAAAAACCTCATCAGAATCTGTTGCATGGTTTAGAAGAACAACGCGGACATACAGACAAACGCGAAAAGCGATTTTGTTTAATAATATGTACAGATATGGCTCGATCATAAAGTGGCTGATCATTGGCTTCTGTACTAGGGGGTTCGACTCCCGTACGGATCAAGTAGGGGTAGGCCCCTACGGGAAATCACTGGCGTGACGTGATGTAATAATGGTATTTTATTAATGTCATCGGTCCTACGAGCGAGCCGATAGAATCGAACCTACGATCCGCAACTAGTAAAACCGACCAGTCTGCTACTGAGCCATTAATTCAATTAATTACTTTGTGGTACATTTAGAACTAAATAAATATCTATTGTCGTCCCATACAAGACAATACATTTTTCGTAAGAATAAAATTCATGTAACATAATTATTATACAATGACATGTATATTATTTTAATTATTGTGAACTAGCTTTAATCCGTGGATCCCGGATATATATATATATATATTTTTGAGTTTTAATTCATATTCTTTATGGCACCTCTTTATGTCATGAGCTATCCGAATATCAAAAAATATTTGGCCTAGATCTTAAGGCGTGAAAATTGATTCGCTGATGCAGTGTATAGGTACTAAATGTGAAGACTATGTGGGTCAATGTTATTTTTAGGGTTCCGTACCCGAAGCGTGCCAAATGGAACCCTATTACTAAGCCTCCGCTGTCCGTCTGTCTGTCTGTCTGTCCGACTGTCTGTCAGCGAGCTGTATCTCATGAACCGTAATAGGTAGACAGTTGGAAATTTCACAGATAATGCATTTCTATTGCCGATATAAAAAAAAATAACAAAATTAAATAAAATTAAAAATTAAAGGGTATCCATACAATAAACATTCAATTTTGAAAAAAAATAGAAGCGGAAAAAGAAGCAGAATTCGCACTAGATCCGGCACAGGATAGTCCTTGGAAATGATAGGACGGCTGCCTTGATGTAGCTCAGGGTAATCTTCCGACACCTTATAATGGCTGACGGCATGAACCGTATCCATCCAAATAGTGTTCCTCCTCTTTCTCGGAAAATTTTCGTTAAAACAAGCTGCTTTGGATTCAGACAAAGGCTTGGCGACAGCTTCTTTCAAGCCACTGTCAGAAAGCGGGACTTCACAGCTAGGAATACTGGGTTCCTTAAACTGGCCAGGTGAACCAAGTCCATTGGGTGTAAGATCTTGGATGGCCGTAGAAGCCGTCACGGCCAGCCCCACTTGTGGCGAATTAAAGGTGCTTGCAGCCTCGTCAGCATCTGTAGTCACCGTCAGGTCTTCACTCTTAAAACACACAAGTTGACTGTCAGTTTTTCTGGAAGAGACATCCCTGGAACAAGATATTATATTCAAAAGATGATGTTCTCCTTCCATCCAGAATATCTATTCTGCTTAGAATATCTATTATCTATGCTGTTATTTATAGATACTCGTTTACTTTAGAAAACGCCTTTCATAGCTGCATTTTATACCTATACAAACGTGTCTTTTTGTTATGCATCATTTGTCTAGTCTTGTAGGTACAAGTGAGTAAGGCACATTAAGCTTTGCATTCGACGCCTATGGTACAGCCACTTCAGGCTTAGCTGATAACCTTAAGAGGGAACAGGGCCTGCGAGGAATTAAAACTATTGCCGTCGTCTTACCTCAAGTATGCCTCCGTAGAGTGCGATAGGGACAGCTGCAGCTCAGACTGATTATATCACAAAAAAAATTACGATATCGACGTTTCGTATTCCCCTTTTTTGTCCTCGAAAACTGAGCCGATTCAATTATTTTTTACATTAAAATTTAAAGAAAGAATATATCTAGGTTCCTATCATTTTCTTTTATGTTAAGAACTTTTCGGATTGGTGTGGTAGTCCTTTAGTCACAGCGGTAAAAATGGGGCATTTTTGTCATTTTTGGAGGGTCATATTTTCTTTACCAATAAGTTGCTGAAAAAAAGGAAATAACAGGGACGTGTCTACAGCAGTGCTTGATTTTATTTAAAAAAAAAATCTAGAGGCATTATTCAGGAAGAAAAAAGGGGAATACATTTGTATGGAGAAGCGCAGGCCCCGTTCCCTCTTAATAAAGGCTTTGTGAATATCTTACAATAATGCCACATAATGCCCATCTATTTATTTTACTACTTACAAATTTACGTGGTGGCCCCAGTACTGATGGCCCCAAATTACGAATTGTAGATCGTCGTTTCGAACATTGAGTCCCAGACACGCTGTACTTTGTGCAATTTATTTCATCACCGATATACTAGAAAGTGTAGGTAAAACCAAACAAAGACATATTACGACGTCCATCGACCCGCACTGGGCTTTCATAGTGGAACTCCATGTCACATAGAGGAACCTGATTCCCTGAGAACCCTGATTCCCAGCAGTAAGTACGTACTTTTTGTGGGTATATGAGAATTTGGAAACCAGCCATCTTTGCCGGCCAGGTTTTTTATTAATAGGATGCATAGATGGAATAATCTGCCCCCGCAACATACCCATAGGTCTTACCTATCCGAACGCATCGACAATCCCAACGCCTAACCTGTATGATTACTTCATGTTCAGTGTGTATGTTGAGTGTACGTTTTATTTGGCATGATTAGGTACATTTAATAATGGTAAAACAACATATTGAAGTACTTATAACTTTTTATTGAAAGAAAATTACAGTAGGTTACAACTAAGTTAATCTACACTATGAAATTCACTATTGGTGCCTGGCGTGACTGGGTTCATGGCTCGTGTGCTCGTGCGTGAGCGTCACCTCTTGTTGACCATGCGCTTCGTGCTGTCCGGGTTCATCCACCAGCCGGTATGAGCCAGCCGTAGTGCCAGCAGCAGCGTATGCAGGGGCGCCGTGACCTTGAGATTCCACCACGTGTCCCGGCACTATCGTAGGCGAGCAACTGAGCAACAAGGGTACACTGCAGCCTCCGACGTTGGCGTTGGGGAACACACCAAGCGCAGTCCCGGACGTGGCCTGCGTCAGCACCCGCCCACCAGCACCAAACAGAGCGGGAGACACACCTGCTATTCCGGCAGCGCCATATCCTCCATTCCTTGCCATCGGCTCATGCCCCTGCATTAACTGATCCGTGTCGGAGAAGCCCAACAGCTCAGACTCCGGCTGTTCGTCTGCGGAGCGGTAGTGCGGCGCGGCGTATCCATATTGCGGTACAGCTGCATATCCATGATATGGTGGAGCGGAGTAGGCTGCTACTGGCCCGGAGCTGATGGGATGGTGCAAGACGCCGGCAGACGCATACGGAGACACGTACTGTTGGCTATACGGCGCCCGCCGCTCCCGCAGGAACTCTTCTATTTGTTTTATTTGTTGCTTATTCCCGTATCGCGGCTGTTCCCCTTCAGAGTGCGTAGGGGCTCCTGCGACCGCCAGGGCGACAATGGCAAATACACCAGAAAATAATATCGACTTCATGGTGATTGTGTGCTGTGCCGTGACCACCGAGACACTAATATTTATACATAAGCTGCAATTGACTTTTTGATCAAATAAAACTACTTAGGTTGCAATATACACAAGTATACTAAACAAGTTCTTGACCGAGATATTTCTGCAAACTCAGATGCTTGATCTCGCCAAAGTACAACCAATTAGGTAATTTATAATATAATGTACTAGATAACTACAACTAAATATGATCCATAAAGTTTTAAATAAATGCGTTACTGAAATATACAATACAACCATACATTCAAAAACCAACATTCCCATGAATTTTCTTACATGGCAAAAATATTTGGGGCAAACGTAATAACGAAACTGCATATTATTTTCATCTAGTACTTTGCCAGCGCATTCATCCGCAATCCTCTTTATTCTGTATCTCATGTGAATTTCTAAAAATCCTTATTCCTTGTCTACGTCATAAAACCTCTGAGCGAAATTTTAGTTTTCTAGGTCCATGGGTTTGGGCTGGACGTTGATCAGTCAGTCAATGAGTGCAGAGTCAGAACTAACTTTTATATATTAGGATGAACATAATTATTTAATAGGTTGCTTCCTCCCCCGGAGTCTGAACTGTTAGAAAATGATTTCATGAATACTATCCACGAAATAAGATTAAACATTTAACTAAACCTTTTTTACAGTCCGTTCAACCGATTTTGACTTCTATTGCGTTGGTGGCATGACAGATGGCAGCTGCAGCAAAATAACCAACTATTCACTGCAGCTGCCATTTTGTCATGCTACTTGCACTTACCATTGTAACCACTTTTTTGCTTTTAATGCCGTCTTTATACCGTAAGTATAAAGACGGCATTAAAAGCAAAAAAGTATAGAATAGAATAGAAGAAAAAATATAGTATAGAAGTCAGAATCGGTTGAACGGACTGTAAAAAAGGTTTGTTTAAATTTCTAATCTTATTTCAACTGGAGTATAGATCTATTGACTAGTGTAATGTTTGACCACGGCTATGAATGTCACGGTCTTAAAACATGTATGTTAGTAAGGTATGTGTGTACTTTACAGCTCTGTACTACCCCCCCTACCCCAACGGGAAATCACTGGCGTGACGTGATGTAATAATGGTATGTTATTAATGTCATCGGTCCTACGAGCGAGCCGATAGAATCGAACCTACGATCCGCAACTAGTAAAACCGACCAGTCTGCTACTGAGCCATTAATTCAATTAATTACTTTGTGGTACATTTAGAACTAAATAAATATCTATTGTCGTCCCATACAAGACAATACATTTTTTGTAAGAATAAAATTAATGTAACATAATTATTATACAATGACATGTATATTTACTTTGTTTTATATTATTTTAATTATTGTCAACTAGCTTTAATCCGTGAATCCCGGATATATATATATATATTTTTTTTGAGTTTTAATTCATATTCTTTATGTCATGAGCTATCCGAATATCAAAAAATATTTGGCCTAGATCTTAAGGCGTGAAAATTGATTCGCTGATGCAGTGTAGGTATAGGTACTAAATGTGAAGACTATGTGGGTCAATGTTATTTTTAGGGTTCCGAACCCGAAGCGTGCCAAATGGAACCCTATTACTAAGCCTCCGCTGTCCGTCTGTCTGTCTGTCTGGCCGCCTGTCTGTCAGTGAGCTGTATCTCATGAACCGTAATAGGTAGACAGGTGTAAATTTCACAGATTATGCATTTCGATTGCCGTTATAACAACAAATAACAAAATTAAATAAAATTAAAAATTAAAGGGTCTCGAAGGGCGCTTTCAATTTTGAAAAATAAAAATCTAACCCTGGCATGTGGAGTGTCATTGTCTAGAACTCATCGAGTAGTCAACAAATGTATTTTTTTATCTTCAATAATGATGAAATAGAGAGCCGCAAAAGTTGTCAGTTTTAGACTATTTTTGTACGAGTTCTATCTCAACAACTAAACAAATTAGGAATTTGAAACTTCTGTACCTATATCATGTACCATATTATATTGTATATAATCAACAAAAAACTAAAACGTCGATTTATAAGGTATTTTATTTAAATATGGGTGATTTTCTGCATTTGCAAAAATAACTTTGTAATTTATAGTATCATTATGAAATACAAATTTACCTTTGCGATTTTTAAAATTTTAGATGAAAAATAATAAGTCTTCGGTTAGTATTTTAATTTATTTGCTATTTAATGTACGGTGGTACGGAACCCTTCGTGTGCGAGTTCGACTCGCACTTGGCCGGTTTCTTGTTTGTTTTTTTTTCAGTTTGTTTTAATCATGGAACTCTGGCAGTTTGAGTAATTTATGCGGCCTACCCAAATGTCCTTTCTTTGGTATTGTTCGTCGAATCGTTGAGCTCCTTAAGTACTGAGTTGTGCTGCACGATTACTGACAAATGCGTGCACTGACTGGACAGGTCCACTCAATCGGTGTGGTTCTTTCTTCAAAAGACCATTTCAGGCACAAATCTACATGGTCTTCACACGATCTGACCAAGATTATGTCTGGACTTGAAAAGAGACCTTTGAGTTTGTTTCGGCCTTTCTTCTCAGAGGAGTCAGATAGGAAACGCTAACCTCATTTAATTTTTAAAATATAAAATAATATGATATTGACGGGTAAAAGTGTTTATATCATTTAGCATCACACTTGCAGGTATTTCTCAAAGGGACACAGATTTCGCCAGTTGTGTTGAAGACCCTTCATGTATTGTAATTAGCTTATGGGCCTAAATCAAAACAGTCCAGTCCTAATGGATAAACCCAATAAGTAAGCTCTGCGTGGTGAAGTTTTGGTTCAACAACAAAGAGAATTTGTCGTGCCATCGACAAGAAGGAGTTTTTAGGCGAATTATCGGTCGAACACAAAATATTCTTAAACATTATATTAGATTTTTATATTAGACGATACGTCTAGCGACCCGCTCCTGCTTCGCACAGTTTTTACGACTTGACAAATCATCGAGATTTCATAAACCTTCCGAAATAAATTCTCTAAACGATGGTAAAAACCTCATCAGAATCTGTTGCATGGTTTAGAAGAACAACGCGGACATACAGACAAACGCGAAAAGCGATTTTGTTTAATAATATGTACAGATATGGCTCGATCATAAAGTGGCTGATCATTGGCTTCTGCACTAGGGGGTTCGACTCCCGTACGGATCAAGTAGGGGTAGGCCCCTACGGGAAATCACTGGCGTGACGTGTTGTAATAATGGTATGTTATTAATGTCATCGGTCCTACGAGCGAGCCGATAGAATCGAACCTACGATCCGCAACTAGTAAAACCGACCAGTCTGCTACTGAGCCATTAATTCAATTAATTACTTTGTGGTACATTTAGAACTAAATAAATATCTATTGTCGTCCCATACAAGACAATACATTTTTTGTAAGAATAAAATTCATGTAACATAATTATTATACAATGACATGTATATTATTTTAATTATTGTGAACTAGCTTTAATCCGTGGATCCCGGATATATATATATATATATTTTTGAGTTTTAATTCATATTCTCTATGGCACCTGTTTAGGTCATAAGCTATCCGAATATCAAAAAATATTTGGCCTAGATCTTAAGGCGTGAAAATTGATTCGCTGATGCAGTGTATAGGTACTAAATGTGAAGACTATGTGGGTCAATGTTATTTTTAGGGTTCTGTACCCGAAGCGTGCCCAACGGAACCCTAATACTAACCCTCCGCTGTCCGTCTGTCTGTCTGTCTGTCCGACTGTCTGTCAGCGAGCTGTATCTCATGAACCGTAATAGGTAGACAGTTTGAAATTTCACAGATTATGCATTTCTATTGCCGCTATTACAAAAAATAACAACATTAAATAAAATTAAAAATTCTCTTTTTATTATATGGGTCTCCATATAATAAAAAAAATAGAAGCGAAAAACTACACTAGATTCGGCACAGGATAGTTCTTGGAAATGACATGACGGTTGCCTTGATGTAGCTCAGGGTAATCTTCCGACACCTTATAATGGCTGACGGCATGAACCGTATCCATCCAAATAGTGTTCCTCCTCTTCTCGGAAATTTTCGTTAAAACAAGCTGCTTTGGATTCAGACAAAGGCTTGGCGACAGCTTCTTTCAAGCCACTGTCAGAAAGCGGGACTTCACAGCTAGGAATACTGGGTTCCTTAAACTGGCCAGGTGAACCAAGTCCATTGGGTGTAAGATCTTGGATGGCCGTAGAAGCCGTCACGGCCAGCCCCACTTGTGGCGAATTAAAGGTGCTTGCAGCCTCGTCAGCATCTGTAGTCACCGTCAGGTCTTCACTCTTAAAACACACAAGTTGACTGTCAGTTTTTCTGGAAGAGACATCCCTGGAACAAGATACCAACGGCTCTTCAAAAGATGATGGTCTCCTTCCATCCAGAATATCTATTCTGCTTAGAATATCTATTAACTATGCTGTTATTTATAGATACTCGTTTACTTTAGAAAACGCCTTTCATAGCTGCATTTTATACCTATACAAACGTGTATTTTTGTTATGCATCATTTGTCTAGTCTTGTAGGTATAAGTGAGTAAGGCACATTAAGCTTTGCATTCGACGCCTATGGTACAGCCACTTCAGGCTTAGGTGATAACCTTAAGAGGGAACAGGGCCTGCGAGGAATTAAAACTATTACCGTCGTCTTACCTCAAGTATGCCTCCGTAGAGTGCGATAGGGACAGCTGCAGCTCAGACTGATTATATCACAAAAAAAATTACGAGATTGACGTTTCGTATTCCCCTTTTTTCTCCTCGAAAACTGAGCCGATTCAATTATTTTTTACATTAAAATTTAAAGAAAGAATATGTCTAAGTTCCTATCATTTTCTTTTATGTTAAAAACTCTTCGGATTGGTGTGGTAGTCCTTTAATCACAGCGGTAAAAATGGGGCATTTTTGTCATTTTTGGAGGGTCATATTTTCTTTACCAATAAGTTGCTGAAAAAAAGGAAATAACAGGGACGTGTCTACAGCAGTGCTTGATTTTATTTAAAAAAAAATCTCTAGAGGCAACTATTCAGGAAGAAAAAAGGGGAATACATTTGTATGGAGAATCGCAGGCCCCGTTCCCTCTTAATAAAGGCTTTGTGAATATCTTACAATAATGCCACATAATGCCCATCTATTTATTTTACTACTTACAAATTTACGTGGTGGCCCCAGTACTGATGGCCCCAAATTACGAATTGTAGATCGTCGTTTCGAACATTGAGTCCCAGACACGCTGTACTTTGTGCAATTTATTTCATCACCGATATACTAGAAAGTGTAGGAAAAACCAAACAAAGACATATTATGACGTCCATCGACCCGCACTGGGCTTGCATAGTGGAACTCCATGTCACATAGAGGAACCTGATTCCCTGAGAACCCTGATTCCCAGCAGTAGGTACGTACTTTTTGTGGGTATATGAGAATTTGGAAATCAGCCATCTTTGCCGGCCAGGTTTTTTATGAATATGATGCATAGATGGAATAATCTACCCCCGCAACATACCCATAGGTCTGTGGAACTCCACAATCCTTACATAGGTAAGGCGTTGGGATTGTCAATGCGTTCGGGTAGCCGAACGCATTGACAATCCCAACGCCTAACCTGTATGATTACTTCATGTTTAGTGTGTATGTTGAGTGTACGTTTTATTTGGCATGATTAGGTACATTTAATAATGGTAAAACAACATATTGAAGTACTTATAACTTTTTATTGAAAGAAAATTACAGTAGGTTACAACTAAGTTAATCTACACTATGAAATTCACTATTGTTGCCTGGCGTGACTGGGTTCATTGCTCATGTGCTCGTGCGTGAGCGTCACCTCTTGTTGACCGTGCGCTTCGTGCTGTCCGGGTTCATCCACCAGCCGGTATGAGCCAGCCGTAGTGCCAGCAGCAGCGTATGCAGGGGCGCCGTGACCTTGAGATTCCACCACGTGTCCCGGCACTATCGTAGGCGAGCAACTGAGCAACAAGGGTACACTGCAGCCTCCGACGTTGGCGTTGGGGAACACACCAAGCGCAGTCCCGGACGTGGCCTGCGTCAGCACCCGCCCACCAGCACCAGACAGAGCGGGAGACACACCTGATATTCCAGCAGCGCCATATCCTCCATTCCTTGCCATCGGCTCATGCCCCTGCATTAACTGATCCATGTCGGAGAAGCCCAACGACTCAGTCTCCGGCTGTTCGTCTGCGGAGCGGTAGTGCGGCGCGGCGTATCCATATTGCGGTACAGCTGCATATCCATGATATGGTGGAGCGGAGTAGGCTGCTACTGGCCCGGAGCTGATGGGATGGTGCAAGACGCCGGCAGACGCACACGGAGACACGTACTGTTGGCTATACGGCGCCCGCCGCTCCCGCAGGAACTCTTCTATTTGTTTTATTTGTTGCTTGTTCACGTATCGCGGCTGTTCCCCTTCAGAGTGCGTAGGGGCTCCTGCGACCGCCAGGGCGACCATGGCGAATACACCAGAAAATAATATCGACTTCATGGTGACTGTGTGCTGTGTGCTGTGCCGTGACCACCGAGACACTAATATTTATACATAAGCTGCAATTGACTTTTTGATCAAATAAAACTACTTAGGTTGCAATATACACAAGTATACTAAACAAGTTCTTGACCGAGATATTTCTGCAAACTCAGATGCTTGATCTCGCCAAAGTACAACCAATTAGGTAATTCATAATATAATGTACTAGATAACTACAACTAAATATGATCAATAAAGTTTTAAATAAATGCGTTACTGAAATATACAATACAACCATACATTCAAAAACCAACATTCCCATGAATTTTCTTACATGGCAAAAATATTTGGGGTAACAGTAATAACGAAACTGCATATTATTTTCTACTAGCACTTTGCCAGCGACTTCGTCCGCAATCCTCTTTATTCTGTATCTCGTGTGAATTTCGAAAAATCCTTATTCCTTGACTACGTCATAAAACCTCTGAGCGAAATTTTAGTTTTCTAGGTCCATGGGTTTGGGCTGGACGTTGATCAGTCAGTCAATGAGTGCAGAGTCAGAACTAACTTTTATATATTAGGATGAACATAATTATTTAATAGGTCGATTCCCTCCCCGGAGTCTTGAACTATTCAAATAGAAAAGGATTTCATTAATACTATCCACCTATACAGTGAATAGAGTTGATAATACGGAAACAGGTTTATCTATACTCCATTTGAAATAAGATTAGACATTTAACTAAACCTTTTTTACAGTCCGTCCAACCGATTTTGACTTCTATTGCGTTGGTGGCATGACAAATGGCAGCTGCAGCAAAACAACCAACTATTTGTTGCCATTTGTCATGCCACTTGCACTTGCCATTTTAGCCACTGTTTTGCTTTTGATGCCATCTTTATACTTACGGTATAGAAGTCAGAATCGGTTGAACGGACTGTAAAAAAGGTTTGTTTAAATGTTTAATCTTATTTCAAATGGAGTATAGATAAACCTGTTTCCGTATTACCAACTCTATTGACTAGTATAATGTTTGACCACGGCTATGAATGTCACGGTCTTAAAACATGTATGTTTGTAAGGTATGTGTGTACTTTACAGCTCTCTACTACCCCCCCTACCCCTACGGGAAATCACTGGCGTGACGTGATGTAATAATGGTATTTTATTAATGTCATCGATCCTACGAGCGAGCCGATAGAATCGAACCTACGATCCGCAACTATTAAAACCGACCAGTCTGCTACTGAGCCATTAATTCAATTAATTACTTTGTGGTACATTTAGAACTAAATAAATATCTATTGTCGTCCCATACAAGACAATACATTTTTTGTAAGAATAAAATTCATGTAACATAATTATTATACAATGACATGTATATTTACTTTGTTTTATATTATTTTAATTATTGTGAACTAGCTTTAATCCGTGAATCCCGGATATATATTTTTTTTTTTTTTTTGAGTTTTAATTCATATTCTTTATGTCATGAGCTATCCGAATATCAAAAAATATTTGGCCTAGATCTTAAGGCGTGAAAATTGATTCGCTGATGCAGTATTATATATATAGGTACTAAATGTGAAGACTATGTGGGTCAATGTTATTTTTAGGGTTCCGTACCCGAAGCGTGCCAAATGGAACCCTATTACTAAGCCTCCGCTGTCCGTCTGTCTGTCTGTCTGTCCGCCTGTCTGTCAGTGAGCTGTATCTCATAAACCGTAATAGGTAGACAGGTGTAAATTTCACAGATTATGCATTTCGATTGCCGCTATAACAACAAATAACAAAATTAAATTAAATTAAAAATTAAAGGGTCTCGAAGGGCGCTTTCGATTTTGAAAAATAAAAATCTAACCCTGGCATGTGGAGTGTCATTGTCTAGAACTCATCGAGTAGAGAACAAATGTATTTTTTTATCTTCAATAATGATGAAATAGAGAGCCGCAAAAGTTGTCAGTTTTAGACTATTTTTGTACGAGTTCTATCTCAACAACTAAACAAATTAGGAATTTGAAACTTCTGTATATCATGTACCATATTATATTGTAAATAATCAACAAAAAACTAAAACGTCGATTTATAAGGTATTTTATTTAAATAAAGTTATTTTTGCAAAAATAACTTTGTAATTTATAGTATCGTTATGAAATACAAATTTACCTTTGCGATTTTTAAAATTTTAGATGAAAAATAATAAGTCTTCGGTTAGTATTTTAATTTATTTGTTATATAATGTACGGTGGTACGGAACCCTTCGTGTGCGAGTTCGACTCGCACTTGGCCGGTTTCTTGTTTGTTTTTTTTTCAGTTTGTTTTAATCATGGAACTCTGGCAGTTTGAGTAATTTATGCGGCCTACCCAAATGTCCTTTCTTTGGTATTGTTCGTCGAATCGTTGAGCTCCTTAAGTACTGAGTTGTGCTGCACGATTACTGACAAATGCGTGCACTGACTGGACAGGTCCACTCAATCGGTGTGGTTCTTTCTTCAAAAGACCATTTCAGGCACAAATCTACATGGTCTTCACACGATCAGACCAAGATTATGTCTGGACTTGAAAAGAGACTGTGACCTTTGAGTTTGTTTCGGCCTTTCTTCTCAGAGGAGTCAGATAGGAAACGCTAACCTCATTTAATTTTTTTAATATAAAATAATATGATATTGACGGGTAAAAGTGTTTATATCATTTAGCATCACACTTGCAGGTATTTCTCAAAGGGACACAGAATTCGCCAGTTGTGTTAAAGACCCTTCATGTATTGTAATTAGCTTATGGGCCTAAATCAAAACAGTCCAGTCCTAATGGATAAACCCAATAAGTAAGCTCTGCGTGGTGAAGTTTTGGTTCAACAACAAAGAGAATTTGTCGTGCCATCGACAAGAAGGAGTTTTTAGGCGAATTATCGGTCGAACACAAAATATTCTTAAATATTATATTAGATTTTTATATTAGACGATACTAGCGACCCGCTCCTGCTTCGCACAGTTTTTACGACTTGACAAATCATCGAGATTTCTTAGGTAAACGTAACTTTAATACTAACGTATTATACACATAAACCTTCCGAAATAAATTCTCTAAACGATGGTGAAAACCTCGTCAAAATCTGTTGCGTGGTTTAGAAGAACAACGCGGACATACAGACAAACGCGAAAAGCGACTTTGTTTAATAATATGTACAGATATGGCTCGATCATAAAGTGGCTAATCATTGGCTTCTGCACTAGGGGGTTCGACTCCCGTACGGATCAAATTAATATTTGTTTCTATAGTCTACAAATTGTTGCATCTTGTCTAGGTTCGGTGAGATAATTTGTGTCTGTAATAATGCTACGATGTGAAATGGTGATGCAAAGGTGATGCTGATTATTAAGGTTAAGTACTAAATCCAGGTTATATGAAGCATTATATACCGCCTGTATTTCTCGAGGGATAGGCAGAAGTCTTTAGGTGGGAATTGGGTGAAATATGAACCCATTTCACCCATTTATATAATGGGCAAGCAAAATCTTTTTAGAGCAGTGATGGCCCTATGGCAACCGTCCCGACTTACGAGTTGTAGGTCGTGGGTTCGAACCCAGGCAGGCGCTTTACTTTGTGTAAATAATTTCATCATCACTGCTCTCAAAACGGTGAAGTGAAGAAACCGGCATATCCTAGAACCAAAAATTCGAAGACATGTGACATCTGCCAACCCGCACTGGGAACGCGTGGTAGATTACAGCCCTCTCGAGGAGAAGATACCTCTGTCGCAAGAGTGGGAACATTATAGGCTGATAAGTAAGCAAAACTTTAATTAGACTTTTACCGTAGTCGTTCTGCCCATCCCGTCATAGATTGCAAGCATAATTATGCATACATTATTTACTATTCACAGATAAATATAACACTCATAGGTTATAGTTAGGAAGTTCCAAAGTACAAATTTCCTTATTGCATACTAGCATTAAAATTTCATAACAATCACGTATTCTACCGCGGAATCAAATATTGTAACGTCAACAAAACTCGTACCAAGTAGTCTAACACATGATTGAATTTACATGCTCGCCCTAGATTTTAAGTGTGCCATTACAATATTATATCTTCACGCTTCCACTTAAGATTCGTGGTAAGCACGATTTGAAACGTCTATCACTATGGGAATCCGTTTCGCCGAATTTATAAAATGTAGGTAAATGTATCACCACACAAAAATGAACCTCTTCTCGTACCAAGAAGGCTTGCTAGCTTAGTTGAATGTAGACCTCAGGTTTCCTTATAAGTTGCGGGAAAGTCCGAAAGGGATACCGTGGCCCCTGGCAACGTAAAGGCAACGGAAGGAACACGGGTGGGTTTTAGTCAGTAAGTCTGACACGCCCTCCCGCTCCACCCAGAGCGGGAGAAGTTATTTTAAAAATTTCCCACCCAAAAAAAAAAAAAAAAAGGTTTCCTTATAATGTTTTTCTTCACCGAACTACAATTTTACGACTTTATTCTACAAATTTGACGGTCTCTGTAGAGCATCTATACCTAGGTACGCCTAGATACAATATGGGCCACCTGAATTAATTTAGATAGGACTTCTAGTTAGTAGAGACTGCCTCGTAGGTCTAGTGGTCGCAAGCGCTACTGCTGAGCAATCCTGGGTTCGATTCCCAGATTGGGCAAAGTGTTATTGGATTTATCTATATGGAATTTCTCCGTAGCAGCCCGGAGTCTGGATTAGTGCCCGGTTGGTGGCAATAGGCTCGCCCCCTATTACATGGGACTTAAACATAACTGGCGAAATGTAGATGTAATATAGGTAAGCACACCTCTGCCCAACCCTTCGAGGAAACAAGGCGTGATGTTATGTTATGTAGAACTTCTCGTTGTTAATCTGGCTGATCTTTATGTTTTATGTTTTTTCAGATACCTACCTACTTAATGGTTGAGGTATTTATAAGTTTCCTTAGGTTACTGTTGAAGGTTTATTTATTTTACCTGGACAGTTTTGCACCAGAACACATTGTTTGGAGAACTCGTCCCTGACGAATCCCGCTGAACATCGGCACCCGACCCGACAGTCCCACGTCGATGGGCACATATCTATAATCATGTTATTACATATTTTAGGGA
Source organism: Xanthia icteritia (assembly GCA_949128155.2). Lineage (NCBI taxonomy): Eukaryota > Metazoa > Arthropoda > Insecta > Lepidoptera > Noctuidae > Xanthia > Xanthia icteritia. The sequence continues at coordinate 15,685,684 of OX421941.2, forward strand.
ACTGTATATTCTTACAGATTACACCATTAGTGTTAGGTGTAGTGGCAGACGCAGGTAAGACCTGGCCCCCTTATACCTACCACAAAACTTTACAATTACAAGTTACAAATTTGTAAATCTTACAAATGCGTGTACCAAAAAACTCTAAGCCACACAATTGTAACAGAAAAGCCTTACAAATAAATTGTAGTGACAAATCTACAATTTATACATAGCGTTATAATTTTTAAAATGCGAAAGAATTGTAGATTGTGTAACTCATACATATTTGTTATTTCTGTGTCACGCAATGTTTTCTACAATTTAACAATATTGTAGAATTGTAGACTTGTAAAGTTTTGCATTACAACCATAGCAACGGGTTTTCTACGGGTTTTGTCGACGGAAGAATAGACAAAATGACAGATTGTGATTTTTTATCTGTCATTTTGTCTATTCTTTCGTCGACAAAACCTGTTTCTATGGTTGTCATGCTAAGCATGCTGGTTAAGACTTACACAAAGCTGGGAAGCATGGTACAAAAGAAAAGAGGCCCTTTATCAGTAGTAAGGAGAACAAGACTGCCAACGATGTGAAACCTTATCAATTGCTTGCCTACCTATAATATAATTACCTGTGGCTAACATCCTTAGGTTAACACAAGTGGGAGGACACTTCCACCCGCACAGAGAGAATTCTTCATTATTCCGCAAACACGTAGAAGTCCTGAACAGCACCACTATTCTTGTACAAAATACTAACAAGACGCTAGCCGTTAACATCGACGTAGTTATCAACAAACAAGTTACGAGTTATCGCTAGATTGTTATTGACTTATGTTTATAAGTGTGTGAAATAATAAAAAACTTAAGTGGCTATTTGTCAGATGACGTTCGTCCAATCGCATGAAGGATAACGGCACCATGATAAACAGTTTCTTGTTCCACGAAATGTGATTTGGAGTTTCCAACAAAAAGCGTGGAGATTTAAATAAGTGATCCTCTTCTTTATATGTGGCTTTAGATAGGATTCCAATATAATTTATAAATAACAGTATGTAGGTAGGTACCTATTTGGTAAACCGTGAGAAGTGGAAAGAGTGGAAATAGAATCAAAAGGCCCCTTTGCGCAGCCGTGGGATAGCATGGGCTGAAAATTATTTATTTGGTTTACTATGCTGGGCGATCCATAAAATCAACGTTTTTAAAATAAAACGGTGGTAGGTAATTCAATCTTGTTGGCGCACGGTTTGATTACCGCACTGGAACAGCGATTGGCTTCAGCACAAAATTTTGTTTGGCCGCTACTGATGTTGCAGACCATTTTGGTAATCAGACCCACGATAGATCGGGAGATTATTATGCGGGGGAACTTTTGAAAAGCAAGAATTGTTACGTTCAGTTGTGCCTTTTTGGCTTATACCTACACTACACCACTTATTCATCTACTGTTCATCCCGCAATCAAAAAGAAGCGTGAAGATACAAATTCATATCATACATTGGCATGCAACATAACTACAAAACCTTGGACGTATGGTCGGCAAAATATGTGTGGACGTGACAATAAGAAATAAAAACTGAAGATGTCCACTTTTCCAAGGAATGATTTGTCATCGTTGTTTGTAATGTAGTATTTCTCAACACACATAATTCACCTACATTATAACTAAACAATTTTAATGCAAATATTTTCTAGATTGATTTCGATACGTTGGTATGAATTTCCGTATCTTTGTAAACTAATTTATAGGGATGCGAACAAGAGTGCACTTAAAGAGATACCAGGGGCCTTATTATGAAGTATTAATGCCATCATTATTCCACTGCGAAAAAAGGATGGTGCTAGCGGCCTTGTATAGCTCCGTCTCTCACTCACACTGGAATAATGGTGGCATTAATACGTCATAATACGGCCCCTGAAATTTTTGAAAACCTGGTTAGCGAAACACGAGTTTAGGGTATAACTGCACGAAGTATGGCACTGTTTAGTGGAGGTTGCCCCCACCCTATATTAAATAAAGATACCATAATTGTAGCTAGCTTAGGTAAAGCAAAGCCGACCATAAATTCTTATCAATTATCCTCTTTTTTATAAACGTTGCATAAAGTTAGGAGACATTTAATTATCGTCAAAAATGTAGATATGGTTTAATTGACGCCAATCATTACTTTTTTACGCAACGCTTATAAATAAGGGAGTGAATGGTGATTCGCCTCTTACAATAAATTATTTTATAGCTAGGTAGGTACCTAACATATTATAGAAAAAATTCTGAAACAAATATTCAGTAAACAATGGAAAAATAGATAGCTACATCTGCTAATAGATAAATACATGTACCTACATAATCTTAAAGTTTTATCTAAGAATTTAATCAAAGATAGAGCAGACCATCTTTATCGGCATAATCAGACGAGATAACCAAACACTTAGAATAAGAAAACTGTACGTGCTATACCTATGTGAAATGGACACGATCTTCATTGCAGCATGATTAATTTTTCCACCACTTGTCTCCTATTACTTAATTTAGTATAAAATGAATCTCTTTATCCTAAACGCCATCAGTTATTAACGTAGAGCATAAGAATCATAAAGTACTTGATACAATAAAGTTTAATAATGCACGTGAACTGTGCTGCTGTCGTTGCTGCATTAGTCGTTACCTGTGTGAGCGGCTATCCAAACCTATGGCATAACAACCATCTCACACCGGTCCATGGACTCTACGTAAAGCCCTCGACTGATGGGACCACTGGAGATCTGTTCGTCGCAGCCACGGAAGAAAGCGGAGCCAAGACACAGTGGGCGGTGGATAAGCCGATCAACTTTTTGCCAGTTTCAGGTACAGCTCAGCCACAAGCCACTGCGATTCCAATAGCTTATGCCTCAGGATACCCAACAACACACGACGAAAGTGCTACTCAAAAGCGTGCCGTGATGCCCAGTGCGATCCCAAGTGCACCAGTTCAGTACGCCTACGCTATGCCCGTGCCATCTGTCACTCAAGCTGAAGGTAGCCAGGTCCCTTCGTACCCCTATGCTTATTCAATCCCTTCAAGTCCGGCCGAAACTCCTAAGTGTGAGCATCAAGCTAGTGCTGCACAATACCCCTACCAGTTTCCCTTTCAAATGTTTTATCCGCAAATGACGTCTGCTTACACCAATGCAATGAGCATACTCAAGGATGCAGGACTTAGTGAAGATTCCGCCAGTACAGTGATGTCCCAGGCCGCACCTACGTGGTCCCCTGCTTCCTACGCCTATCCTATGTATGTGATGGTAGACCCCAATGTGTGGAACCAGAACCAGGCTACAACTACTTCAACTCCTGCAGCACCACCATCAAATGCGCAATCGGAAGAAAACACTCAAGCATAGAGAGTTAAATTTTATACTAAAACAATAACTTATGGTAATTTATTTTCTTATGTAATAAAATGTGAAATTATTTGGTTTTGTTATTTTCTCAATAGTAGGTACTTTATACTTACCAAATAAGAAACTTGTCGCAGCATGTGCAAAGAGGATAATTTTGCATCCCTTTTCGCCAAGCACATGTTGCATCGATTTAATATTATGTTTTGAGCAAACAAATATTTCGTGTAATATGGTAAATCAAAAGTACAAGAAAATCGGTGTCAAAGTCAGAGCTGTTTTTACAATAACAGTGTCATCATTATGATATCCAATAGAGCACTTATGGGATGAGCTGAAAAGCTGTATTAGAGCTAACCAACCAGCTTCAGAAACTTTGCAGAAGCTGAAATTTGGAATAATGACAAACTGAAATTATAGTGAGTGACTGGCTTCAAAACCACTTTTTTTTTCAATAAAGGTTTTATTTCTTGCATTATAATAGTGGGTCGGTTTGTAATTTATCTAAGTTACAATAGCCTCATGTCAACTGCTCATCACCTTTTACAAAATATTGCTTTTTCTCGATGCAGGGACGTTAATTGTTGACCAGTTGTCCTGTTACTTCACCATCAGCTCCACTTCACCATATGCATTGTGACAAGCATAAATTGCTTGGCAATTATATTAAGTAATCGAATCGCAAACCGTGAAATACTTATTATTGAGTAGTTCCGGTGGCCATCTGTGGTCTTTATCTTCAGTTCCACTTTACCAAATGGTGCTTTCCGAGAGCAAATGCACAAGTACTATAAAAAAAAATCCAAATACGCTATAGGTGTGCCTATAATATTTGAAGAGTTCCCTAGATTTTTCCAGAATTCAACCATCAGATCCTGACCTGATGACAATGGGACCACCTGGGAAGTAAACACGGAAAAGATGTTTCCAAATCGGTAGAGCCGTCTTCGAGTAATCGGGGACCATCATTTCAGCCGAAAGACGTCCACTGCTGGACATAGGCCTCCCCCAAGCACCGCCACTGCGGGCGATTCTGTGCCTCACGTATCCAGCGGATTTATGCGGCCTTTGCGATTTTCAGACTTTTTCCTTTACTTATGCTGTGAGACCTTGCTTCCTGCCAAAATTCTAGGTCAACGGGAAGTACCTACCATATAGGATTTGATTTATTTGCGAGTATTAGAATATGTTACATAAATGACCGTATTCTTTTGTTGCGTTGACTTAGAAGCTTGATTCTTTTTAGAGCTCCAAGGGACTGAAGACCTTCGTATTTGATATTAATTTCAACCTCCTCCTAAGAAAAAGGGTCTTGACAGACTGACAGACACACGGACAACGAAGTGATTCTATAAGGGTTCCGTTTTTTCCATTTGAGGTACAGAACCTTAAAAACAAAATAAAAGATTCCGACGAACTGAGAACCTCCTCCTTTTCTTGAAGTCGGTTACAAATGGATGCCATGGCGTTACGTATAGCAAAACTGCTAGCCACGTTTAGACGTCATTACGTCTAAACGGCTAGTAAAAAAGCAATAGGCGGTCCAGAATGGCTAATCTGCAGTCACAATAAGCGTTAGGTGTGGCTTCTAATGTGCTATTTTCTAGTGTTAAATTCTAATATACTGATATTATATATATAGTCAGAGATCAGTATATTCCAAAAAAGCCTATTAAAAATTAATCACATCCTCCTTGGTATACCTACACCTGCACTAATTAAGATCCTAAAAGAAAAATATAAATATCTCTGATAAGGAGATTGCCCGAAATCAAAACTGCTTTGAAGTAAAAGAGTGGGCATAAAAATATACTCATAAATTATAAAATATTTTTTTTTTAACTTTTCTTTGTTCATTTGATCGAAATCGTATGTGGGGTTAATATTTTGTATTTAATTAGTTATTTATTCGATTTTACTGCATACATTTTTAAATGGCGTATTTTAGTGATAGCTATTTTGCCCGAAATTAGTCCATGCCCGTCAAGAAATAATTTCTACATCTTTTATCTAAATTCTAACTAATATTATAAATGCGAAAGTGAGTTTGTTTGTTTTGCTGCGGCCGCATCTGTGTCTATCGTGACGAAGCTTCGCACAGTGATACGATACACGCAGATGTGATCAACCATTATCGGTTATCGTCGCGATAGTTCGGGCCGCGTAGCACTTATCGCCCGGGTGGCGGCAAGTACATAATAAACGTGGCGAAGCCGATAATGTGACAACCGCATTAGCGCGATAACTTTTTAGCGAGCAAAACATACGAAGCTTCGGCACGCATTGCTATGTCACGATAGACGCAGATGAGGCCGCAGCATTGCGCTTTCACGCTAAAACATCCGAAAGGATTTTGATGAAATTTGGCACATGGGAGGACCATGACATGGCGAAGAACATAGGGTTTTATCCCGATATTCCCAAGGGATCGAGGATTATGCGGGCAGCAGCTAATTGTTAATAATATTCTCGTGGATTTTTTTGTAAAAATACTGGATATTTTATGTTCGTGATGTTATTTCGTAGGTATTCTAAAACAACTAACTTTGACCTATCATAAAAGAGTCAACTATCTGTTTTACGATTCCAGTGACATATCTATCTTTTGCAGCCTTGAGACTTCACAATATCTAGTCTAGGTGATTTTCCAAGACTGTCAATTGTTTTATTTATGTATTCGATTTTGCAACAATGTCTCTCGACATAAAATAGGTTCAAAGGTAGTTAGTATTGTTGGGTAAAAGTAGATTATACTTATTACTAGCGACACGCTTCCCTTCGCACGAAAGCTGTGGCGATATACAAAACACCGGGATTTCTGTGCTATGTCTATGCCAAACACGAATGTAGGTATTATACACATAAACCTTTCCGGTATAAATTCTCTAAATGATGGTGAAAACCGCATTAATAAACCGATCGCTCCTAACTATTGCCAATTTTAAGAGTTCCCCATAATCGGTCTTAACGGATAGTGCAAGCGCAGACGCTGAGTTTAAAAAATAATTACAACTTATTAAACCCCGAACTTCAGAATCGTTTCGAGTGTGAGCTGGGGAGCTCCGTGGACGATTTTAACGATGGGTTCGTGGAAACTGTCCATACGGTCGGGTCCAAGTTTTTCAAGACCCGTCGTACAAACAGAACCAAGAAGCTCTCTGATCCTACTATACAGCTCATGAAGGAGAGGCGCGAGATGATCCTGCAGTGTCCAGATGATGCACTCAAGTACCGGCAGCTCAATAGACGAATCTCTAAGTCCTTGCCCTATATGTACACAAAAATAGATCAAATTTTAAGAAGATTTCCGATATTCATAGTTTAAATACCAGGAATAAACATAACCTCGCTGTACACCGCACTCGTCTCCACAGAGTAGGCAACTCGTTCATGGGTAAATGTATACGCTTTTACAACAAACTTCCCATCGACATTCGAAACATACCCATTAAACGATTTAAAAGCTGTATTAAAACCAAACTTTGTAAAAAAGGGTACTAGCTCTTACAAAGATGAGATGGGGTACGCGACCTGGGCGTTTTTCATGATTCCAAACTTTTATTTAACGTGCACATTGAGCAAATAGTGGCCAAAGCTTCGAAGTGACTGGGTTTTGTTATGAGACTCGCAGGGTGTTTCAAGAAAGCCAAAACCCTTAAGATTCTTTATTGCTCTTTTGTGAGAAGTCATCTTGAATATGCGTCACAAATCTGGAACCCGTGTTATGGCAAGTACGTTGATCGTATTGAGAATATACAAAAAAGATTTATTCGTTTTCTATGTTTTCGGCTACGTATACCATACCATTCTGATAATTACATAAATCTTTGTAAGAAATTTCATTTACAGCCACTCATAAATCGTCGTCGACTAGCAGATTGCACTTTCCTTTTAAAAATTATATCCAACGAGATTGACTGTCCTGATCTCCTACATAAACTACATTTCAATGTTCCTCAGAGATCTGTTAGATATAATCCGCCTATCTCCATTCCTTTTTCCTCTTCTAACTACAGGCAAAACTCATATATGGTGCGAGCGAGTAAGGACTCTAATATTCTCTGTAAAGAGTTTTCATTTGACCCATTTACCACCAAAGCCTATTCTGCACGCGCTCGGCTGAACGCCGACTTTTTTTAAAGTGCATAGTGCATAATACTTATTGTACCTTATATATATATGTATATATATATATTCTTAATCTTTTTTATCGTGCTTGTTAGTGATCCTAAGCTTTCTACTAATTTTTCTGTTTTCACCCGTGAGAACCTGTAATTGGCTTTATGTTTCTTAATCAACTGTTATCCATTTGTTATTGCTATTGGTCCTCCTATTAATAAATAAATAACATTTTATCATCGGTGCATCAAATGTGTATTACGCGTGCAACGTATTTAGAGACGAGCAGTCAGTGAATTATCCGTGTAACTGCAAACCATCTTGATGGAAAACAAAACAACATACAACGTTGAATCATTCAGTCCCCCTCAAAATGGTTAAGCTAAATGGTGCTGATTCACACATCTTGTTGGGACTGGCCGTCTCTTCACTGCCATGGCTTTTATTTATTTAGTTTTTTAAATAAAAGCTTAAATATTGAATAAAAACGGGTTACTTGGTTGTGAGAGATTTGTTTTATTTTCCTTTACACTGATCGCCTTACTAGTATGTGGAATTCTCCCATAAGTTATAAGCATCTAGTAGGCCCACACTAGATGTTTTTAACGATTCTAAGTCATCCATTTCACCAGAAATGTGCTAAGCCGCTTAGCGATGGGTGTGTATCCAATAGGATCGTTTGATTTTTATAGCATAGTTTGTTTTAACTCTACTCGAAAAGGGTTTTAAATAAAACGAAGTACCTACACATATATAGTTTCGTCGCTTAGCTTCGCCGCTTAGCGATCTCACACATCTCTTAAGAAAATACCTCCAAATTCTCAGGTTTTAAAGATATAGGTTACTGCATAGTTCTCACCACAGTCTTGGTACATTTTAAGCTAGATCCAGCCGCTGTCGGACCTAGTGGCGAGTTATGCCACATCATGTAGTTATTTACGTTGCTAAATCTAGTCAAGCCCTACTAGGTTTATACGCCAATTGTTATTTAAATCGAAATTAGGTACTCAACTAATTGTGTATAAAAACGCCTGACAGAAAATGAATAGCAATCAATTGTTTTTCGAAGTGTAACGAATGAGCTGTTTGCCAGGAAATGTATTTTTTTTTTTGTTATAAAATAAACTGCTCATTAAATTAAAATAGAGACTGGAAGAGATTTCTTCAGAAATAAGCATCACCTTTGTACGTATTTTTCTGTTCTTTTCTTCTTGTCTGTTTATATATGTGTGTACATAAATGGTTAAATAAAATAAAATAGAGGAATTCTTTCAAAATCTAGGTCTAATGTAGAAACTAATCTAAGTCACGACATGTTAGCGGTAAGGTGTACTCCCCCTACATATTAGTTAATTAAAAAAGTATACAGTAAAATCGAATAAAGAACTAATTAAATACAAAATATTAACCCCAGGTACGATTTCGATCAAATGAATTTAAAAAAATATTTTATAATTTATGAGTAGTAGAAATATTTTATATTTTATGTCCATACTCTTTTACTTCAAAGCAGTTCTGATTTCGGGCAAACTCCTTTAAATTTTTTGGAAATACTAGTTGCGCCCCACTGTTTCACCCGCATAAGTCTCGATCCCGTGGGAATATCGGGATAAAAGGTATACTATGTCCTTCTACGGGTCATGGTCTACCCATATGCCAAATTTCTTCCAAATCTGTTCAGCCGCTTTAGCGTGAAAGCGTAACAAACAAACAAACTCACTTGCGCATTTATATGTAATGTTTGTTAGGATTTCCGATTACCAAACCTTTTCTTTGTTGCGTCACAGAGCTACAGAAATAGAGAAATCTTGTTACTGTACGTATATGAATAAAGTCGAGTAATCGAGAATCAAGAAACCTAATTTTTTTTCGGTCCTATTGTAATAGTAACTTCCCTAATATTCTGAAATATCGAGATACAACCGCAGACACTGGAGAAGAAATCAGTAACCTGCTCGCTACATACCTACATTCAGTCAACATTTCAATAGCCAGACACAGACGACCAGGATCAAGATCAAGCCACAACATCATCCACAGCAAGCATCAGCTCTTATAGTTATGCCACGAAAAAGTACTAAAGTTATTTCAAATGCTCGATCTGTCTAAATCAGGTGGCCCTGACTTAATACCGCCTATATTTATAAATATAATTCAACTGTGCGAAAAGTCTAACCAAGTCTATTGTATTATATTCAAGCGACCATTAACAGAAGGCACTGTTCCTGAAATCTGGAAATCAGCATTCGTTACGCCAGTTTTTACAAAAGTGATAACTCGATAAGTCCCTGAGTTTGTTTCGGTCTTTCTTCCCAGAGTAGTCAGATAGGAAACGCCGAACTCACCTAGCATATATATGTTTTTTAATTAGACGTGTATGTGATTGCAATATCCTACACTACACTCACTACAGAATAAACAATTTAATTTAATTTAATCTCCTCTTAGAAAACTATCGCCTTAGTTCGAAGCTATGCCTTCTCAAAAGTGCTAAAGCGCGTAGTTTAGTCCGCAGTTTATTCAGCTTTAAAAATATGTGACTTTGGTGATGAGCAGCATGGTTTTCGTAAGCGATCCACTACCACTAACCTTATTCTTTCCAATGAATTTATATCTGAAGTTATGAACGTGCACAAGTTGATGTCATTTATACTGATTACAGTACAATGTTTTGACCGCATTGACCACAGGGTACTTTTACGTAAACTTTTCTTAGCTGGCGATGGCGACCTACGGCTTTGCAAAAAAGAGGAAAATGAAAATGAGGGCGCCATTATCGCACTTAGGTCACATCAAATTGGAAATATTTTTTTAATATAAATATGCATCAATAAACGCTGCTTGTTGGTGACTCAAATCAAAACCTACTAGCACTTGTCGGAAAATTAGTGCCATCATCACAGGTCTTAAGACGGAGACGAACAACTGAGTTGCGGGAAAATCCGAAAGGGATACCGTGGCCCCTGGCAACGTACAGGCAACTGAAGGAACACGGGTGGGTTTTAGTCAGTAAGAGTCTGACACGCCCTCCCAGAGCGGGAGAAGTTATTTGATAATTTCCCAAACATAGACGTATAAAAAAGGTCGGACGGATTCTCGCTAACAAAAAACTGTGTCACTCAAAGTCAGCCAGTTCGCTGTACAGACGCCAGCAGGTCAACCTACCCGAAACTGTCAAATTTTCCCAATCAACTTTGAACCTTATACTGTAGTAATAAAGTTGAAAATCTTTTAAAGAAATTTGACAGATTGTAGTAGGTTGATCTGCTGACGTCTGTACGTACAGCACACATTCACACAATAGTCAGCCATTTACGCGCAAACGTCAACACAGGCGATACGTCTATGCGGTGATATTTCTTTTTTAAGATACAGCATTTCTTGTGTGGTGAAATGGTGTAAAAACCGTAGTAAAAATCCAGGAATCACGTTTCATGGGTAAATGAATAATTCACTCATTTAATTCCCGATTTTATACATCAAAATCAATCTTCATTCGATAAAATTCGTCACAAGGCCAGTGTTGCCAATATTCAAGTGTGCAAATTACCCGAAATATGGGAAATTTATATGAACTATAAAGTGTGGAAGATGTATATGATGATGTGTTTGCTATATTGTATTGTAATATTTGTGAAATATTTTATTAGAACGGGAGTAAACTGGTAGAAATCGCGGTGGCGTCGCGGCGACGGGCGTCGTGTCCCTGAGCACTTATGGCCCTCTATGCGACATTCTCTATGAGAAAGTGTGAATTTGGTCAAAATGAAAATCCAAGATGGCTGCTGCGAGCCGTGCTCCCCGGCTCCTTAGCCCAGGTTCGCACAGATGTATTTTTATCGCGGCGATCTTCTTTTGTACACTGGATTTTCAACTCTCGGTATTGAGCCGAGCATTGAGAATCCAACAGAGCGCATCCAGCGCGTATCCCAGCGCGTCAATAAAACACACTGTTGGATATTCAACTCTCGGCGCTAAACAGAGCGTCGAAAATCCAATTCGCGAAAAAAAATCGCCGCAATAAAAATACGCCCGTGCGAAAACATTATATTAAAAAGTAAAATTTTAAACATTTAAAATATTTTCAATTAACTGTGTAAATAAAAAAAGCTTATTCATGATGAGAGCAATAGCTCCTAAAAGTTCACCCGACAAAAAGCGCGCCATAAGCAACCACCACCCCATACAATCGCGCGCACCGCAACTTACTCAGGAGCCTAACAAAAGTACAGTCGCATACAGCGTCACCTCGCGCACTGTAACGGAAGCGGACACCGGCTGTCGTTTACCGCGCACTCTGCGCTTTTTTTTTTCTTTTATATTTTCATAATAATTGGTTCTTACCATTAACCTTTTGAAATGGCACGGTATAATTCTGCCTACACACGACTTTTTGTCTTAATAAAACAAAGCAATAATAAATGGGTAAATTTGGCTTACATGGCATCCCTAAATTCACTCACACATAAATTAGTCGCCGCCATTACGGGACACAGTTTTGTCTTAGCGGGAGTTCCGTCCGACCTTTTTTATACGTCTATGTTCCCAAACAAAAAAAAAAAAAACAAAGGAAGACGAATAACGCTGGCACTTACAAGTCATGTCGTAGGATGATTTCATAATTCGAATTTTCCGCGAAAGCCCTAGGGATACTCTAGGGATATTGCGAAAACACGGATAATTAGACAATGGTGAAAATATTTGTGCGATCAACTTGGAAGTAGTTGCTCACAGTTCTAACCTAACCTTACCTATTTCATCCAGTTCAATCTGAATGCGACTAGATAATTAAACAATGGTGAAAACATCCCGACATACATACTAAATAGATATTAGACTGTAAGCTTTCTGAACAATAAATAAACTCAAAACATAAAACCGTTTTTAAAATCTTTTGAAGAAAGCTTATTTTTTAGGCCTTTTTGGAATATTCCAAATTTGAATTTGAAAAAATAAATTAAATCAAAAGATTTGCGCAGCATAACTTTAGCGAATTTCGAACGTTTCAATTTACCTGCCATAGTTTTTAGTAATTTATGGTGTCAAATTAAAGCTTTAGAACAAAGTAAGCAGTTAATTTCGAATTTATGCCACTGCATGCATCATTAACGAGAGAGGAAATGTTAAGGGCAGTAGGCATGCTCACAGAGCATGTAATTTAGGCATGCTCCAAGCTGGGGCTACTCAGCGGAGTATTGCTGAGAAGATTGGAACAAAACAAAACGTGATACCTTTTTTATACGTTTAAGGTGATATCAAATCAAGGTTATGGTCACGTTACTATGCTACTGGAGGAGTGGCTGAATAACGGTAGGCGGGAAGCGCATAACCACCCAAAGAAAAGACCGACTTTTTGCAAGTTGCCGCGAGAAGACAACCAAATGTTACGGCCATGCAGTTGGTTCAAATCCAGTCAGAGCACCAGTTCCTTGTGAGTGACCAAACTGTGAGGAGAAGACTGCATGAAACTAACCTTCATGCTCGTAGACTGCTTCGTACTCCAGCACTACGCCGAGGAAATCGTGGACGAAGATTACAATGGGCTTGTGACCCTTTGCTCTGGGAAGATAACCAGTGGTCTGTAGTGATGTTTACCGATGAGTCCCGATTCGGTTTCCATCCCGATTCGCGATACGCGTATGACGAGTTCTTGGTCGTGAGAGCCGCCTGCAACACCCTCAGGAAGTCCATCCATACCATGGCGGGCCAATTATGGTTTGGCCGGGAATTCGTGTTGGTGGAAGAACAGACCCATTTGGATCAGAAACACCATGACCGCAGAATAATACCGTAACGAGGTGCTACCACCAATAGTCTACCCCTATCGACTACAAATGGGCCAAGAGCTCATGCACGACAACGACGTCCGCACACAGCGCGATTGGTGACCAGCTGGCTGCAGGAGCACGACGTATCGGTCTTAGACTGCGACTGGCCCGTGCACTCACCAGACCTAAACCCCATCGAGCACGCGTGGGACATGCTCCAAAGGGCTTTGAAAATTTACCTGCAGACATTACGAGTACGACTGAAGAGCAACGTTTTTGGCATCTTAGCAGGACCTGGGATAATATCCCGCAGCAAGACTGATAACATGACTCAAAGCACGAAAAACTGTTGCTAACGTCGTGGGTGGTTTTACTGACTAAGAATAGATTTTTCGCATAATTGCGAAAACCTGAATAATTTCGCTTTATTTTTCACTTTTTCTTGATAAACACATTCATCGTTAGTTTTACCATTATTTCACTTTTCGTCTTTTAATAAAATTTTAATTACGCAAAACAAAAATTGTTTTATTCTGAAGTCTAGTCTAATAAATGGGCTATAAAATAATGTTGTAACAAATTTTGAGTAAATTGAGAAAATCCGAAATATTCCTATAAGGTTGATAAGTGTTTATCGGTGGTACTTTGAATTCTTATTTTATTTATTTCTTTTTTTTCGTCTCTGGACTCCTTTACCGCCCGCATTGTTATAGTAAAAAACCCACCGCCCGTAGTTTTTGTATTTTTGTGTTGTTGGTAACTCCTTCTAGAAATGTCAGATTGACAAGCGAAGCAACATGCTCTCGGAACTGCGTCGTTGAATAAAAATTAAAATAAAGGTTGTAAAGAGTTATAAAACGAGTGAAGTGGTAATATCGATATAAACCAAGAATCAAGTAAATAAAGACAAAATGGTTTCCAAGAAAAAGAAGAAGGTATGTAAACATATATTTTCATAATGTCACAACACGTGTTTAAATTATTGGGTATAACCAATAAAATTTCGCTTTTCCGCAGTATTCATCCGGAGAAGGAGCACAGTTTATGACCAGGAAGGCTGCCCTAAAAAAACTACAGTTATCTCTCAAAGATTTCAGACGTATTTGCATATTGAAAGGTATTTACCCACGAGAACCTCGCAATCGTAAGAGGGCTCAGAAAGGCGCAGGCGGTATCAAAACATTGTACCACACAAAGGACATAAAGTTCTTACTACACGAACCTATAATATGGAAGCTCAGGGAACTAAAAGTAAGTATTTCAACACTTATAATTTTTTTTTATTCATTACTTTGTGCAGCATGGATCATAACCGAATGTAATTTTCTTCTTTTAGGTGTACCAACAAAAAATTCGTCGCGCAAGGGCTATGAGAGAGTACAAAAACATGAAGAAGTTCTTACGGGACTATCCAGATATAAACATAGATCACATTGTCAAGGAAAGATATCCTACATTTGTAGATGCATTACGAGACCTGGATGACTGCCTCACTTTATGTTTCTTGTTCAGCACTTTCCCGTCCCTAAAGAAAGTACCCAGAGACCAGTCAATGCTTTGCAGGAGACTGACAGTTGAGTTCATGCATGCAGTAATAGCTGCAAAAGCACTCCGTAAAGTATTTGTGTCTGTCAAAGGCTACTATTATCAAGTTGAACTAGAAGGACAGACCATCACATGGATTGTGCCACATCATTTCTCATTCCAGGTTATTATTGTTTATTACCTTACTCAAAGAGCAGTGGTGGCCCAGTATGTTACTACTGAGCCACCACTGCTTTTGGCTTTGGCAGCTGTTAAGCTGTGACTTGAGTTGTAGGTTCGAACCCTGATAGGTGCTTTACTTTGTGTAAAACATTTCATCACAGCTCTCAAAACGGTGAAGAAAAACATTGTGAGGAAACCGGCATGTCCTAGAGCCAAAAATTCGAAGACTGTCACATCTACCAACCAGCACTGCTCGGTGTATTACAGCCCACTCCCTCAGAGACCACAGAGCGGAGGCCATGTCCCATCAGTGGGAACAAAAGAGGCTGATTATGATAAACACACAAATATTTTGTCTTCTTTTTCTACCAATTTTTTTTAACACAATCTCTTTTTCGTAGCCTCAAAATAAGGATGAAGTAGATTTCAAGATCATGTCAACATTTGTTGAATTCTACACAATGATGCTGGGCTTTGTCAATTTCAAACTGTATCACTCTCTCAACTTGGTCTATCCACCTAAATTGACCGCAGCATTCACAGCTGATGACAAAGAGCTTATAGATGAGCATGCCTATGTGGCGGAGAGGATAGCAGCCATGAACTTGTCTTTAGCCAGAGTAGTAGGGTCCAATGATGCTGAAGAATTGCCAGATATTGACATCTTCAATACAGAAGATGAGGATCCTCAGAAGTTAGAGGAAGCAAAACTTGAAGCAGAAAAGGTCCAGAAACTGAAGACAATGTTCAAAGGCCTCAAATTCTTCATAAACAGAGAAGTACCCAGAGAACCATTGGTTTTCATCATCCGTTGCTTTGGTGGTGATGTTTCCTGGGACAAGGATCACTTTGTTGGGGCCACATTTGATGAGTCAGATGAAAGCATTGCATACCACATTGTTGACAGACCCACCATGGACAAACAGTATCTTTCCCGTTACTATGTGCAGCCTCAATGGGTGTTTGATAGTGTCAATGCTAGAACACTCCTGCCTATCAATCAATATTTAATGGGAGCTGTTCTACCACCTCATCTTTCACCATTTGTTGATAAAATTAAAGATCAAGTTTATATTCCTCCTGAAGAGAAGGCTCTCAAGGATCCTAACTTCAAACCTTTGGGTAAGTTTTCATGTAAAACAATATTTATTATTGAATAGATTTTAAAAAACAAAATATTGTTTTGTTATATTTTCGTTTTTTTTTTTACTACATAATCATACATTTTATTTCTATTCACCAGATGATGACCAATCTGGCACTGACATTGAAGAAGCCAGTGATGAGGACAAAGAAGATGAGGAGGAGGCGGATTCTGAAGAGGATGGCGATGCTGAAGCAGCTCTAGCCAAGCAGTACCAACAGGAGGTAGAGGAAGACTCCGACTCTGGTGATGATGATGGTGTGGACCCAGAGAAAAAGAAACTGGCTAAAGAGAAGGTAAACCTCAAGATTCTTTACTAATTTTCATTAGTTCAAATGAGTATGATTGTAAATGAATTAAAAGGCACTCATTTTAGTTTGCAGAAATGTTTTTTCCTGATAAACTTTATTTATTTCTTATATCATCTTTTCATTACATTTTTTTTCTTTATTGCAGAAAAAAGCAATGGCTGTGACTGCTGGTGTGCCCCATAAAGATCATCCCTACCAGAAAGAGATAGAAGACAAACAAGCATTCAGGCTGAGAGAGAAGCTTGTTCGCAAGAAGCACAGGAACCTTTACAAGAGCATGAAGGCTGGACAGGAGAAACGCAAGAAGGAAATATGGTTACTAAGGAAGAAGAGGCGTCTTCATGACGAGAAAGCCAAGGAAGACAAGAAAGCAGAAAAACGTAAACAAAGAGACCAAGCATTGGAAGCTTCTGCTTAAACACCATAAATAAAAACTTTATTTCAAAATAATCATTTATTTTATTTATTTCTGTATTGTGCTAATTAATTTACCGTATAAATATTTACATCACAATATAAAAAGTTAAAGACATTTCTTTCAAATAACAATGAAACAAGACAGTCATAATAATATTAGTCATTTGGAAGCAACAAAATTACTTTGGTACTATCAGATATGGCTTATCAGTAATCAGGCTAAGTTTTTATATAAAGTTAGTACCAAATTAGATATGAAGTACCAGACATACCTATCGAATAAAAATAAATCTAGTTCTCTATAGCGTAAATAATCTTTTTCTACGTAAATATGCTATATCGCACGAACTTGAGCAGATCAATGTGTCTATTTGTTGTGGACATATAATAAATTGTTCACAAATTTATGTCCATTCATATAACGCCCTATTGCTCGTGATTAATGATAATTCTTATCTTGTATTATCAATATCATCATCTAGAAAAAAAGGCTAAGCAGATAGTGCCATCCACGAAGCCGCGCCCCATTCCGCTCGGCTCCGTACCAAAGTAAAGCTTACAGTACAGTAATCGCGGAGAGGGGTGCGTCTTCGTGGATGGCACTATCTGCCTAGCTTTATCCCCAACTATGTTGGGGTCGGCTTCCAGTCTAACCGGTAGCAGGTGAATACCGGTATTCTACATGGAGCGAGTGCCTTATTCACGTCCACAACCCAGTTACTGAGTAATACGATACCCCTTAGTAAGACTGGTTGTCAGACTTTCGGGCTTCTGACCACCCGTAACGACTGTCAAAGATCTAAAAATGACAGCCGGGACCAACGGCTTAACGTGCTTTCCGAAGCACGGACGGGTTTCGATATGTAATGGACGGTCACCCATCAGCGAACCATCTCGACAAGTGTAGCTTAACCTTCGATTGACCTGTGCGGCTGTTATTATTTAGCCACGGGCTAATCTTGTATTAAACAATACATAAAACTTTTAAACTGAGTGAATGATTGTAGCCCCGTATTAGCTAAGTTTACTGCACTGTGGATACCAGATATAAATAGATTGAAATCAAGAAATGAATAATATCCTAATTAGAATCACTGTCGGATTCCCCTTCAGCGTCGCTGTCCTCAAGCTCAGGCATCGGGAAGCGCAGAATTGCTGCTATTCCGGTCACCTGGTCTAGTTCTGCGGAAGAAAAGAGACAATTACATACAAAGTCAAAGTCAAATTATTTATTTCAAATAGGCCCTTATAAGGCACTTTTGAACGTCAACATTTACAAAAAAATTGGATTTGTTATTTTAATTCACACTTACGTTCCCCAGACACGTGCATGCTAGAGAAAATCCTCACTTCGCCGCCATTATCCCGAACTGAATCAACGATGGCGACATAATCTTTCCGTTGCTGTATATCTGGACTCCTGCAAAACAGAGAATTGGTGTTATTAAAATTAAAATCGCAGCAGTGATATAAATAGTCAAAGTCGGGAATCAATTAGGTAGGAGCATAGACGTATAAAAAAGGTCGGACGGAACTCCCGCTAAGACAAAACTGTGTCCCGTAATGGCGGCGACTAATTTATGTGTGAGTGAATTTAGGGATGCCATGTAAGCCAAATTTACCCCACCCATTTATTATTGCTTTATTTTATTAAGACAAATACAAGTCGTGTGTAGGCAGATTTATACCGTGCCATTTCAAAAGGTTAATGGTAAGAACCAATTATAATGAAAATATAAAAGAAAAAAAAAAGATAACAGTTTTAATTGAAAATATTTTAAATGTTTTAAATTTTACTTTTTAACCTAATGCTTTCGCACGGGTGTATTTTTATTGCGGCGATTTTTTTTTGCGAGTTGGATTTTCGATGCTCTGTTTAGCGCCGAGAGTTGTTGAATATCCAACAGTGTGTTTTCTTGACGCGCTGGGATACGCGCTGGATGCGCTCTGTTGGATTCTCAATGTTCGGCTCAATACCGAGAGTTAAAAATCCAATGTAAAAAAGAAGATCGCCGCGATAAAAATACATCTGTGCGAACCTGGGCTAAGGAGCCGGGGAGCACAGCTCGCAGCAGCCATCTTGGATTTTCATTTTGACCAAATTCACACTTTCTCATAGAGAATGTCGCATAGAGGGCCATAAGTGCTCAGGGACACGACGCCCGTCGCCGCTACGCCACCGCGATTTCTACCAGTTTACTCACGTTCTAATAAAATAGTTCACAAATATTACAATACAATATAGCAAACACATCATCATATACATCTTCCACACTTTATAGTTCATATAAATTTCCCATATTTCGGGTAATTTGCACACGTGAATATTGGCAACACTGGCCTTGTGAAGAATTTTATCGAATGAAGATTGATTTTGATGTATAAAATCGGGAATTAAATGAGTGAATTATTCATTTACCCATGAAACGTGATTCCTGGATTTTTACTACGGTTTTTACACCATTTCACCACGAAGAAATGCTGTATCTTAAAAAAGAAATATCACCGCATAGACGTATCGCCTGTGTCGACGTTTGCGCGTAAATGGCTGACTATTGTGTGAATGTGTGCTGTACGTACAGCGAACTGGCTGACTTTGAGTGACACAGTTTTTTGTTAGCGAGAATCCGTCCGACCTTTTTTATACGTCTATGGGTAGGAGCAATCAATATAGCGTTGTTTGAGGATAGTTTTTCGGCTGAGATTATTAAGATAATGAAATGAAACTATCATTTTCTCTTAAAAGGCTGGATGATCTGTCAAATAGTCGGATCTCAAGTTATTGAAGGCTCTGCATACTTCATAATTTTCCCGACAGCTAATTTTCCATTTTTATAATTTCGTTTGTAAATTAAAAGGAAATTACCTGAACAATCTATCAGAAATCATAAGGACCTCAATAGCTTGGGCTTCGTTCGCACGTTCAATGTGTTTCTTCCCATAGAAAGCTTTAGCAGGTTCCAGTTGCAGCATTGTGTAGAAGCTCTCCAGTAGCTTCACCTCACTGGCAGCTTTTGTGTCTGAGATCTTGACCAATACTGCTGGCTCTTGTAATACTTCTGTAATAATTAATTAATCCATTTATATAAAAGAACAGGGTATGTTTGTAAGACTCCCGCACAGCCCAAACTGTTCCAGATAGAAACTTGAATTTTGGATAGTAGTTGTAGTTTAAAACGAAGGCGTGTACGTAAAATGCGGTAGTGGGGCGCGTTATTTCAGTCTGGACAAGCTATACTGAGTGTGAAAAGGGGGGAATTTGTTCACAAACAAATCAAACTTAGACTTGTAACTTGGCATGAATAAGTATAGCTTGGCAAAAAAGAATGAAATGAAAATGAGGGCGCCACTATCGCAATTAAGCCAATTCGAATGGGAAATAAATTGTTAAAATAAATATGCAACAAAAAACGCTGTTTGTGGGTGACTCAAATCTTCTAACAATTGTCGCCTTAGGTAAAATATTTAGTTCCATATATATTATCAATCCAGCCAGATTGGTACATTTTATTGAAGAAAAAGAATCCGGTAGAAGAAAATCCTACCGGATTGTAATCCCTAGCTAGTATTTTTATCAAAATACTATTTAATAGAAGGAAGAAACATCTTACAGGTCTTTTTAAGTTGAACATATATTTTTTAATATTAGTATGATTGAATTATGATGTGACAGAAAAGTTGAAAGGAAATTGTTTGGCCTGGTATGGACATGTGATAAGAAGAGAGGAAACGCATGTAACTAAAAGAGTGATGAATATAAATGTTGATGGATGGAGTGGGAGAGGAAGGCCAAAGAAAAGATGGATGGACTGTGTGAGGAATTCTTTCTAATAATATGAAAAAGTGGATGATAGCGTGATGGTTGACAGGGGTGAGTGGAAGAAATGTTGGAGAAGTGTTGCGCCTACCCCATGTAATATGAGACAAGGGCAGGAAGATCATGATGAATATTAATTATGATGTAAAGGAAGTATGCACACCATATCATAACAGATTTACATAACATTTATTTTAAAGATGATAAGAACTACTTATCTTATTTATGGATTAATGAAAATAGCCCAGTACCTAATATAGAGATAACAATAAATTTACCAAAAAATCTTATCTGAGTATTTGACTGCTATTTAATACGTAAATAAAAAAACAATAGAAAAAAAATTACAATGGCATCAACTGGCAGCATGGAATAGAAAGGAACTTTTAGCTGATGAAACATAATGCAACATAAACATGACATTGTTCAACTGTAATGTTGTAATATTATGAAATAATTATTATGATTCACACCTATGTCTGATCAAGGGATTTTCCTTTTGAGACAGAAGTTGGACTATGGATCTAACAGAAAATTACAATTATACAAACCCTTTAAAGAATGTTTGAATCCTGATGAAGCTTTGGCCAATAAGAACTTGCTTTTATTATCAATAAGAAGTTTGTTATCAGTTTTAACTGCTTGCTGCATCATGTACTCAAAGAACTGGTCTTTAACAAATCCTGGTGATGCAATAATGACACACTTGACAATGCTGAAGTCTACATGTCTCAGGATACCTTGCATCACAGCTTCATAGAACTTATTTAGACCCTGTAATAGAAAAATACGACTAATTAAAATGAAAGAAAAATGTGATTACCCAAGGAGAATACAAATACTAACTCAACCTACGTATTTCATGCCACTGCTTGCATAGGCTTCTAATAGTTAAACCACAGCACTTAGACTTCTTCCTGCCTACTTCTTTCTGCCTGCTGCTTGCAGAATATATAGGGTGGCCAATTAAGAAGTAAGTATATAACTTTTTTTAGCCCTCATTCTGATTTAACCCCAAATTTTGCAGTTGTTTGGTGTCTATTAATGAGTTAAAATGCAGCAAATTTGTTATGCACAGTCTATAAGACCATGACCACCACAATACTTTCATTAATTTTATCCTGAAGTTCTTAAACAAATTTAAAAACGATGTGATTTTTCTAAAAAATCATTAAGAGTAACAAATACCATTTTGAGAACCGATGATTTCAAGACATGTCATTTTCTGTGGGGTTATTTTAAGGGACGTTTTGTGGTCAAGCTTGAATATGAAAAACAGAATATTTGTGACTTTGTTAGTAGGATACCTAATCAACTATGCGAAATTGATGAAATTTAATACAAAACATGATAAAAGGGATTGCATTTTTAAGAATAAAACAGGAGCAGATTAAGCAGATTTTATTCACCATATAAAATTCCCAAGCCTGAATAATAAACTTATAGAAAAATATCTGGTAATTTTCATTTGTAATAAAAAATAATCTTAATTTAAAGGTGTATACTTTCTAATTAGCCACCCTGTACATTCATTCATAGGCCAGGGAATTCTACAACACAACTGAATGCCTAATTTTAACAATAATTGCTGTAAAATAAGCAAAAACATACCTTATCATGTTGTTGCACAAATCCTTTTCGCTTCCTAGGTATAGTGATATCAATTTTTGATCTCACTAGTGTCATGGAGGGTGTGATGAGACAGACATGTGCCAGGCCTTCCTGCATCACAACAGCACCTACATCAGCATTGGCAGCTGGATCACAAGCCTGCTCCACCCTCTCTAAAGCCACGGAATCCCATAGTGGCTTTTGTAGAATGAACTTCCGATTTAGTTCTAAATCTAATGTGTGATAGGCACCCATCTGAAAAGGATTAAGTATTACTATATTATATTATTTATAAGTCTAGACTACATTTTGAAATCTAAATAAGCGGAAAGGTTTAGTTTCTTACTACTTAGATAATTATTACAAAAAAAGACATGTGATATTTACCTTTACATACTGATTCTCCACAATATTACGGCCTTTCAGCCTCAGTACACATGCTTGTGTATCAAAATCAATAGTCGCGACAGTGATAGTGAGGGTGGTCCTTACTCTGCTGCTAGTTGACGAGCCTGTTGCAGACTCGGTCTGAACCTTGCGCACTGTGGACGCCGTCACCGCATCAGCTTCAGCGACGAGATTGAATGCGTGCCACATGTCCTCAGGCTCCTCGGGGATGAGGCCGATACTCCTTAAAAATAACCACAAGGTGAATAGAAATTGTCACCTATTCACTGATACGCTGATAGTCTTTACTTGGTTGGAATCGAGCAATATGTTAGTTTGCAACTTACCCGCAGCCATCCCTTTCGATATTTTTGTGAACGAGCTTCATCTTCCTTGTATTGTTGTTGATTATTTCACATTATTTATTCAAAGACATATCGAACGTCTAAACTTTCTTCTGAGTGCATCGGCTCGACGATGAACGGAAAACACAGAAATCGAATTCTTCTGACACAAGATTCTGAATGAAGACATTTTTTTTGTCTAAAACGTCAAATTTGATTATGCAGCATGTTTTTAATTCGATTTCGAATAGTGGTCTTTCTGCTCAAGTCACTCAAACGAGGGTTCACAGCACTGACAGTCCTGTGTGCTTCTACATAAATATATATAATTGTAGTTTGTGTGTGCTTGGCAAAGTTGTAGGTTTTCGTCATTTATGTAAACCAGCTAGCTAATGCGTTCGTTAAAGAAAAAATGCTGTCGGGAATTTAATCGAAAAAATAATAAAAAAATAAAATAGGAGAAAAAAACAAAAGCACGATTAAAGTTTGTGAGAGGAAGAAGCTAAACGTAGCTCTCTGCTATCAAACAAAATGGTTACGAATGAGCAAACTAAACGTAACTTTGAAGTTTTGAACGAAGGGGAGGACGGATGAGTTTATTGTATTGCATTTGCATTGGTTTAATTTGTTTTCTGTTAGCCGACAGCTTGTTTCATTTCTATGTGCTTTCAACAAACAGTGTAAATACTTTAAATATTGGTGTTTAAAATATGACATTCGTCCATTAGTTATAATTAGATAATGTGTGTGTAGTGGCAGTGATAACGTCAACGGTCAAGCTCAGCTGGTCCCGTCCGACGAGCGGTAAAAATCTCGCGAGTTTTTCTTTACCTTACACAGGTAGCACCTTTCGTGCTCCATTTCTTCAAGGTATGCCGTTATATTTTTTTCTAGATAACACGCTTGCTTAGATACACTAAACGTAAAGAATACAAATAACAAGTAGAACATATATATAATTATTTTCAATTTGTGTTATTTATTTATACACGTGTTAATATATCTACGGTGCTTATTTTATAATAACGATAGGGGTTTTATACACACGATCGTGAAATTTTGTTTATCTTTATTTACAACGACGCACTGGCCGTGATCCAGATTACGTGTCGTCTTATTGCGCGGGAACTCGCGATATTTTTAGTATTTTAGTCGCACGATGATTTAGAATGCGTCGTGCAACTAACATTACTATAAAAAATCCGTTTTTCAGTAAAAAATAATGTAGCTTAACTCTGAAGTGTCAGTTTATTAAGTGTTAAAAGTGATTTAAAAAATGAGTGAGACCCAAGAGACCCTGCCGCCGGAGACGGCTACTGCTCCCCCTGCACCACCGTCATCCACGTCTTCAGAAAATGCATCACTTGCCAGCACAGCAACCTCCCCTGTCACCAAGCCAGCTGACTCCACAAGACCAACTTCTTTGCCCAAACCATCCGGCTTGAAGCCACCTTCCAAGATTGGCCGGCTCTGCTCCAACTCAGCGCCCAAACCTGCCGTGCCCATCTCTCCCAGAACTGGTGAGTGTTAATATTATCAATCCTTAGTACAGTAGACAAACCTTTCTCTTATTAATACTGCTATAATCTCTTCTTACTTAATAGTGATGTCATGATCATGACTGCCTCTTACAAAGTGATTATTAATTATCCTGAAGACACAGTAAGCACATTGTTATGCTTTATTAACAAACTGCAATTGACAAGATTTCTAGTCCTGGTACATTAATATTTTATATTAGAAATGGTAATTGCCTGTTTGCTTAATTTATTTTCTGTATTTAAGTAATATTCAATGTTTCATAAATCATTAATTTAGGACAGAGTTTTAAAGTAATTATTTAATGAGCTGTCAATTAAAATTTGGCTTTAGGTATTGATCGGACTGACAATCCTATTACATCTAATAATGTTCAAGAGAGACAAGGCCACTGGGGAATGGCTAATTAAATGCCAACAGGCTCACATCCTGTCTGAACTTCACATTTGAGCAGGCTTGATAATAATCTTCTATTTTTATCACCATGTGATAAATAATAATTGAGAGTGGTTGTTTTAAAAATATTGAGTATTGATGAAGTGGTTTGAATGTTCACGTATTTGCTATTAGAAAGAAAAACGAAAGAGAAAATACGTTTATTTGCGGTAAATATGACGCAAAGAAAAAACAAAACACGAGAATAACAAATTGGGAGAAAATATGTGTACTATTCATGTTGCAATGTGCCTGCCCCAGTTACTGCAGGCGCATTATCACAATAAAACGACGCAGTGTGAAGTGCGCGTGTGTAGATTATATTGAGCTATTTAACACTGCCCTTTGTGGAAGACCAACCATGTACATAGTTGGAAATGTCATGCAGGGACAAGTAGATAATTTCTTTCTCATCTTTTTTTTATCAATAACACTTTCTACGATGTTTTGCTTGCGCGCGAGAGGTGCACCGCCAAACAAAAACACCTACGTATTTTTTAAATTATTGCCAAAATCTAAAAGAGGTATCTTTAAAATCAACTGCTGCTACCGTTTACGTCAGTCATGGTTCGTTTCACTACAAAAAACTTTCGTGGTTTCCAAAAACGATGTTTTTCAATATGAGAAAGTCTGACATAGCTTTTCAATTTGTTTACAATGATATCATCCAATCCAAATCAAAAGATACGAAAAGTCGTAACTTTTCATATCCTTATACATTGATTATACTCACCTACATGACTGTTATTACATCAGATGAATCCTACTATCCTACTATAATATAATATAACATAATATATATATATATATATATATTATAAATGTGAAAGTTTGTATGTTTGTTACTCAATCACGCAATAACGGTTGAACGAATTTGGACAAAATTTGGCACACAGATAGTTTATAACCTGTATTAATATAATAATACTTTTTGTCCCGGTAGCACGTTCCCGTGGGACAATTTCTGACATCCACGCGGGCGAAGCCTTGGGCGAAAGCTAGTAGTAAAATAAAATTAATGTACGAAAAAGATAAGTATAGTACACGGCACATAATTTAATCGAATAATAATAAGTGTTGCGTTAGGTCATCATCGCTTATTATATCGATGAGAAGCAAAATGACCTCAGCTCTCCCAGTATCATCGGATAATCACGAAGAGACATCAAAAATATACGACCTTGAGCAAAATGAAGCTAAACCAGTTTTCTAAATAGTTGTTTACCGTCAATGGCGCGCATCGCTTTATCGATTAACGGCTCAAATTAATATAAATCGACTCATCATCATCAATCAATTTCAAATTAAGTTGAAATGTTTGTTAAAAATTAGGTATGCATTCCTCTTGAAATTAGGTAGGTATCAAATTGTTCAGTTGAAAGTTAAAATGTTGTTAGTTATATCGTTTAGTATTTTTTCTCATGCTATAATGTAGTTGTCGGCGAGTTTCACCGGTGCGCGGTGTTATGTCCGATGGTCGATTGGCGATGGTTCGTGACTGCGCGCCACCAAGCGTCGTTGTCCGATTCGTAGCAGTACTCACCGTTTTCACTTCAAGGTACAGAAGTAAGCTTTTAAAAAACTACTTAACTTCTAATATTTAATTTACCTACTAGGAGCGTCAATTGGGCCTTTGGGCCTTTTCTTTTCTTTGATAATAAAAAAAGTACCAACCTAAGTAATGAACTTAGTTTTCAATAACAAACTAGTCTAAAAAGTTTATATACTACTGTTTCTCATTTAAATTGAGCAATCCGATACCTATCTTACACTAATGACAAGGCAAAAGGTTAATGAATAAAATGCGCTTTAATGGTTCTGAATTGAAGGTAATCAATTGGAACGTAAGCCAATATGAGAATGACGCAGTTTTCAATGCTATCAGGCTTTAGTTCCGGTTGCTGCAAAACTTTACAGGATTACAATTTTCATAGCTGGAATTATTTTATAAGGTAAATTAATCAAGCGAATCTTGAAAAGACGTGATACAAACTAATCTAATTATTATCTCCTGACTAAACTCTCTAACTAATATAAATCCAGCGGTGCTGGAAGGTATCCCTAGGTAACATGAGGCTGCTTTAGGAGAACAGATAAAAAAAATACCAATTTCACACGTTAATTAAATCCGACTTCTAAAAACATGTGAGGCGGTAACTACTCCATGTTTTCGCCAAAACCAAGCAACCAAGTAAAAGTAACAAAAGACTTAATTCTTTGTTATCTGATATCACATTTCAACACTAACCGTGACACACTTTAACAACTAACTGCTTGGCCGTTAGTCATATATCAGTCTCCTCTCACAAAAAAAAAAGATCCAGTTTAAAAAAAGTTAACGTACAATGTTTATTGTTTTTACGATGCTGCCGACACTACAATTCCAACTAGACTGTGGAAAAAAATATTCCAGTTATAGCGTTACCGGTTCTTAATACGACCTTCACAGATTACTGTTAAATACTTACTGCTGTACTTAGAAGGACCGTTACTTTTATTGCAGCTAGAAGGAAGCTGACAACCACAATTATTGTCTTACACCGACTAAGAAGTGCAAAAACGAATTGTTTGAATTCTTAACTAGCTGTTGCCCGCAACTTCGTCTGCGATCCAGGATGATAAGTAGTCCTTCTCCAGGTCATAGTCTACCCATGTGCCAAATTTCATACAAATCCGTTCAGCCGTTTTAGCGTAAAAGCGTAACAAACAAACTCACTTTTGCATTTATATTATTAGGATTCTTATTAATGACTGCCTGGTTAAAAACTGCCGTATAACCAATTTCACTGAAATTACGACGAACTGTGTTACGGACTGAAGTAAAATAATTCGTAAATTGGCGATAAACGAAGAGTACGCAAAAACAATAATTAAGTGCTGAGAAATTTCCTTTTTATTAGTGGTCGTGTCAAGGATGGTTGTTTCATCAGTTGAACAGTTAGCGAATGTTATAGCACCGCGGCAGAGAATAGCGTTTCCATGTTCTGTTTGTTTGGGTCTTACAATTCGTCTTCCATTGTCCGTGTAGTTCACTTTCACCGAGGCGTGACGTGCGCTTGCGCTGCGCAACCACAACTCTTCATCTAGTGCTTTCTTACGATATTCCGAAAAGAGAAACACTTGTAGAAGAGCTTTCCTACTATGAGAGAGTCGCAAATATAATACTTTTGATATCCAAAATCTTTACTTACCGGCGAAAACTCTAATCAAAATCAATCTCTATGAATTCAATTTACACTAAAACAAACCTATTTAATAAAATTATATTTATTTATAGCTTTCAGAATTGATTTATTCATCGTGTCTAGTTTTAAAGATGAAATATAAATCACGCGAAGGTTAAAAGCAATGGTAAAGGTAAAATTTGCTGCGCCCCAAGCGGCATGAGGTTACTTTCAAGCCTCCGGCCCGTTACCTGTGTGACCTTATTTGTCACCCGCAGTTACGGTAACGACTTAGATTTACGAGTTTAGCTGCCAATTTGCTATTTTAATTGCCTATTTGCAATTCCACTTACCAGACACAATAAATAAAGCCCTAAGTCATGGTGGAATTTGGTGGCAACAATCAAACAAGTCAAAAGAAAATGCTTTCTTATAGGTTACAGTACACACTAAGATATAGCTTTGAACCTCCAAGACTGTAGGAATGATACAATTTGTGTGCTTAAAATAAGCAAAAATGTATGTGAATATCTCTTCATTTGTGCTGTAGTGCACACTGCACCAGTTCTTATTATTCAGCACAAGTCCTAATAGTTAATAGGGTTAACCGTTGCAACAGTCCTAACGTTGGGCTATCTTCCAATCATTACTTACGCACTGTCGCTGCCTTTTGATCGTTAACTCCATAAATGGCCTCATGAAGTGATAATCTGTCTGATGTTAGTCTTTGTGCCGTTGGAAGTCCTCCTACTACGTCTACGGAAAGTAGAACTCATTGTGGAAGTAATGATGCCATGCGTGTGGATGGGCGTCTTTAAATACACTATCAAATTGTCACTTCTAGAGTTGCCTTTATTCGGAGCTAAACTTGTTTTTTCTTGGCTTATCATATAATTTACTTAAAACCGACTCGCAAATATACTATAAGAACTGTTAGCATTATTTTATATGATCAGTTAAGGTTAGTAGGCTACTATCTAATCTTGACAGCGCTTCAAAATAAACTCTCATTGACTTCAGAGATAGCATTGGAACACCAACATTTGGACGAAGTTAACGATTGCTACAGTGTCAGTAAGTTCTTCAGTAATGCTTTCTAAAATCAGCCTATTGTTCAAGGCGTCGCATCAATCAATTGTCATGACTGACAGTTCGGCGCCGGAGCCACCATTTACGTCACCATGTCGGTGGCGGAGAACGCGTGATGGAAATAGTTTTTTCTTCGTAAAACTGTCCTTTTATGACTTCCTATTCAGCTTCTAATGGTGCCTCATCACAAGTTATTAATTCAGCTCAAATACAATACACGAACCAAGAACTACATGCTACGAGACACGAAATTTTGGAAACCTTTCCAAGACCTTTATTTTATGTCTGTGGAATCCACACTAAACAGTAATAAAAACCCATGTCAATATGATGCCAATACACAATATTGGCGTTCCAAGTATTTCACCATCCATCGTTAGGCAGCGCTTATTATCCGTTACGATTATTAGCATCCGTACGGATGTCGTAATCAAGTTCCATAAGCCGATGCCGCTTTGATCGTAACCGACCGACTTGTATTCCATCATGGTCCATAGGTACTGCTTAATTTATTTACATTCCTAGCAAACTGGCACGCATACACAATCGAATTTCAAGATCTTTAGTTGGTTTATAATTAAATTATCTATTGAACGGTCTTCGGTTGCGGTGCGTGCCTGCAATCAAAACAATATTATTGAAGCTGCAAGTGGTCTGCCTTGAGCGTAAACATTCTAGGATTGGAACGTTTAGTCTGACATTTCCACAAAATGTCAGCTTGTGCACTTAGGACAATCATATTATAACAAATTGGTATTGCAAACCTATAAAATGATAAGCAATAAAAAAATTGTCCTACGTCAATGTTTTGACAAACCAGCTATCTAATTACGCAACACATTTCCGTAATCGATTACGACAAAGTTTAATTTTGACAGTTCAACAACATTCATTGCGGTATTTACGTTGTTGAGCAGATTACTTTTTCGAACTTAATATGAAGGATCAGCAATTTATTTCAAAACGATTCAAATTCCGATTGATAGTATATTACGTTATTAGGGTACAGATGCAATCAGAGGTTAGAAAACACAACCATTCTACAGTTATGTACAAATATGTATCGTTTTCTCATACCGTGTGAGGTGATAATTATTGTATTCCCTAATTTCTCATCCCCAATTCTAATTAATTATAAATTCGAAAGTGAGTTTGCTTGTTTGTTACGCTTTCAGGCTAATACGACTGAAAGGATTTGGATAAAATTTGACACATGGGTTGACCATGACCTGGAGAACGACATAGGCTACTTTTTATCCTGGATTTGCGGGCAACAGCTAGTACACAATAATTATGTCGCGCTTGAAAATAACCAACTCTTGAAAACACAAAAGAAAATATTAAATAACAAGTGCATATCAGAGTATTATATCCCAGAATTTAGAGATCGACTAGAACCAAATGAAGCTAAATCTAATCAATTTGAATACTGGTTTTAATCCTGATCTGATCTTCCAGGTCGACTAAGAATTTTCTCGTATTGTCATCATAACTCGAGAACAATGTAATTTATACAGCAATTATGACTAAATTGCGAAAATAGAATAATAAGCAATATAATGAGCTTGTTTTGTTTAATTACAATTGAGTTGAAGCTGATTTTGCACTGAAATAACAATGCTCTCGTGACAGTGGCATAATTTGTTGCGATTGCCCAATGTTTTATGAGAACAATTGATTTAAACATTGCACGTTCGAACTCTACCGGGAAATATTACGGCCGTTCGGTTTTTAACGTTGCAACGACGTCGCGTCATCGATGCAAATCAATTAACTGGGAGGAAACCATTTCTTTCGAAATCTTTTCTGTACCGTAATTCTGCTATAACTTTAATAACTAGACACCGGTGTTCTTACAAAACCTAATCCTGTTATTATTTAAAAAGCAAGCATAACGCTTCAGAAAGATAATTTATTCTCGTTAAAGTACGTAGCATATAAAATTGTGACATTAGTTGATCTTAGCTATTCAAGGTTGGCGTTGCATTATTCATGTCTGTTAGTGATATCATACTCAATCCTACATAATATTCAATGTACAATTGAGTACATCCACTTGCTCAGATTAGTCGGCAAATGTTAGAAAGTAAATGACTGCGGCCAACCATGAAGAATTGGAAATGTTTGGCTTTGAAATCTCTATTTTATTCATACTTTTGTAACTCTAATTATTATATCCGTTACTAGTTTCTTAAGCTAAATCTCTCTAGGTAATAAAATTGTCTAGTAAATGATATCATACCGATACGTCTAAACGTTTCTCAATTCTTTGCAATCGACTATGGTCGTTATTTAACTGGTGTAAGCTAATTCTGCGTACGAGTTGGCAACATCCTGGTGTTTCACTGAGCAGCGGGTGTTGCTCACAGGTGATACGATATTCCTGTAACTCGAGTATGTTGAAACCATTACTGGAAAGTGTTCCGGTCTGGCGGCTGTCGTCAGCGACGCGCAGGCGCAGGTGTGGAAAATTGTCACAACAATAACTATATTCAGATTCTACGTGTCTTTATGCGCATAATTTCATTGTTTTTGTCGTCAGCGGCGGCTGTATAGAATTTTCATGAGAATGAACATACGAGATAGATTCTAGAATATCCAGTAACCAGTGTTTTGAAAACAAAGTATTCGGTAGTCTAATCCGATTTGGATGTGATTTTTTTTATTGTTTGATCCTAAGCGCTCGGCTAAAACGTTATTGGTGGCCCCAAAAACTAAAATAATTTCGCCATTGTTAATTCGCTTTTTGTTAAAATCAGGCCCAAAAGTTGAACAATGAATTTACATTAAGTCAAATATTGTAAGTCACTAAACTTTCACCATTGCCACAAAATTGTAGGCTACATACAAAGACGTATAAAAATATACGTCTATGGCTACATAGAGGCAATTTTTTGCCAAATACAATAAGGATTTTCTTTTTAAATCATCGTTTATGTATGTCCATTGCGTAGCCCTGAAGGTCGGTTAGCAGCAGGTAATACCCATTTGCCTGGAAAACCGGGATTTCCTCATGTACACAGGGTTACACATCAAGGTATACATTTCCAGTTTATGCTGATCTCGCACTGTATAGGATTTCCGTACAATGTGAGGTCAGCTTAAACTGGAAATGTATACCTTGATTTGTAGCCGTGTGTACCTCTATACGTATTTGTAATTCAAGTCACATTCAAGTGGCGCCACGCCGTTCACCGCTATACTTATTCGATTTAATTTGCTAATAAGGAAATTGTTTTTTTTTAATAGGGTCTATCAAAAACAACAAAACAGTGCTATTTCGAGACTTAAATATAATTATTTTTTATTTACCCAAGGTTTTTGTACATGACTTGGTGGAACAGGATATCGGCGGAGGTTATACTCCAGTGCGCGACGACGCGGCGACGTGCCAAAAGCAATTTACTGTAAACAGTCCCACGGTAATGCGACACCTAATTTTTCATTAGCGCCTGGGAATTTAATGATGTTCAGTCAAAAGTAGAATTGATATGACTTTACCAAGTCTCTGACATTTAGAATTCAAACAGTGCCGCCAAACTGAACGATATTTTTAAAAGTGACCCCTTGTTTTCGATCTCGAATTAATCCTGGATCTTATGAAGTGTAGGAATCTTATACTGAATTTTTTTCATCATTCATTATCATTTATTTTTGTGGACAAAAATACGTTACACATTCTGGTTTCAATCTGTTACTGCTTGATGATATACCATTCTGTTTTCAGGGAATGCATAATAATGTTTATTTTAGAAATGTCATACAAACTCGAAAATTTGAATGCGGTACGTGATGTTTACCGTCTCTTCATTATAGCACGGCGACCGATTCGCAGTTTGTTATACCGACGCACTTTTCAACAACGGGTTATAAATTATCCTCACAGGGCGAGGAACACGAGAGCTACGTGCCTTCCGCTGTAAACTCGCTCCATGAGCCATAGCTCGCGGATTGTTTGGATTCCAATCTATCGGTCAAAGCCCCTTTTAAGTCAATAATTAACCGCACAATATTGACTGTCTTACTTAACTCACATAATAGTTTGGTACTTTGCTCAATATTTTGCTCGGAACAGAACTGCACATTCTCTCATTCAATATTCGTTTCGTACGTGCAGTTTTTATCGTGTTTTCTGTTTTTGTCAGGCACGAGGCCTGACAAAAACAGAAAACACGATAAAAACTGCGTATTCATTAGCAAGTTAACATAAACATATTCTGTGTTGTAACCGTTTAGTTCATTGAACGCCTAGAAAATGTCTGGTGTTAGACAATTCGGACAGTAAAATTTTTGCATGACCAAAACGTAATCGACGTATCTAAATGCATAACCAAGTATCACATGAACGTGGCTATCAAATTCTTATTATTCTAAAGGAGTCTTAAAAAACTGAACGATAAAATTTTCGCGACATGCCAAAGTGTGTCAAGAGATGTTCCCAAGTTTGTGCACAGCTAACTCAGAAGCCCCGCGTGCCTCAAGGGGCATATATCTCGGGCCCCTTAGCCCTGAGTCAGCGCTGCCTCACGTCAGTTCGTGCCTCCGGGACGTTGGATAAAATCACCGACTTCCTTTCAGAAATAACAATTTGGTTTTTGTGCTAAATTGACCGTCCCGCGGCTAAACCCGCACGGGTCATTCACTTCTCAGATATAGCAAACGTTGGGTGGGTTTGCAGTTTTTAAATTACTTGAGGACACAATGTCTATAAGATAAAAGTTAGCCTGTCAAGAGTTTGCGTAACGTAATAGAATTTTACACAATAACAGAAGTATTAAATGCATAGGTGCGCATGATTGGAATTCACAGACGAACTATAGAGAAAGGAAGCTTAAACTTTATTGTCTACTGTTACATAAGCTTGAAGACCACTCTAAAACATGACTGTTCCATAATTCTTATTTTATGGCTGTTCCTTCTGCCTTGTTAAAAATAGTATACTTTCTGACTGTGAATTATTTTTATGTTAGGTCATACGTTGACCAGTGTAGTGAAAGGTACTTGAGCTGTGTTTACTAAATTGTAACGATAAATTTAGTCTCTACGGACAGGTGTCTCGCAACCACAAAAGACTAAAACGTTTCCATGAGGATGCGGTGACGTGTGTGAATCAGTCGACCTCCGGTCGCTCACTTTCTTTGACCTATTAGAAATCGTGGCTCGTTCAACCTTCATGTTGCTTACCGTCACGATGGTCGTTTAGTTTTATATGAATGCCACTAATCCCATTCAGTCCAGTTTCGAAGTGGCTATCTGAGGTTATCTATTAGAGGATAATGTAACAAAGCGATCAAGTAAAATGTTGTTTAGATAGAGCATTCCCTGTTCTAGTGCGTGGCCGATGAGTAAGAACACAACACGCTCGTGTTATCGTCCTTAGTGATATGTGCGTTATCTTATCACTATTTATAGAAAAGACAAATAATTTCATTGTTCCTTTTATTACATTGCCCAGGCGTAAAGTTAAATGAGTAACAGTTAAGGGCTATTATATATATTATAGTGTTCTAAAACGAAAATGTATGTTTCAAATCTAACCCAGTTCATCTTTCAGAGATTTGATTACCCATCAAATCTCGGGATGGAAGTGTCAAATGCGTCATGTTACGTTAAGGAATCCTGCTCCAATACAGAGTCTCGGACAGGAGTGTCAACGAATTTGGGGCTGACCCTCCCCACTTTCAGCCGTTTTCTTCAGATTTGTTTACATCTCTACATACATGGTACTTATTAGCAATTGTAGGTACTGTCTTATGTTTTCAGGAGTCTCAGGCTACAATCCAATCCATTACAAATGTCCTAATTAATCGTATCCTAATCATATCTCAGTCTACCACTAACCAGCTATCTAATTACGCAACACATTTTCGTAAACGATTACGACACATTTTATTTCATTTTGACAGTTCAACAACATTCATTGCGTTATTTACGTTGTTGAGTAGTTTTTTTTTCGAACCTATGATGCAACGGATTTCAAATTCCGATTGTTGATCTGTCAAAATGAAACAAATTAGTCGTAATCGTTTACGAAAATGTGCTGCGTAATTATATAGCTGGGAAAATTGAAGTCACTCAGCAGTTTTCCCAATTTAATTCTAATTATAATTGACAAGTTCTTCGTGTAGTTAACACTAGCTTTCGTTGGAATATCTCAAGGGAACGTACTACCGGGATTAAGCTTCGTGCAGACTAGAGCGACGCGACAACGGTTATTGTTATACCGTGAAGTTTTTTTAGAAATTGTATTGTTCGAGTCGCGTCGCGCCGTCGCGTCGCGCTGGTCTGTAT
The DNA here is from genome assembly GCA_949128155.2 of Xanthia icteritia. Lineage (NCBI taxonomy): Eukaryota > Metazoa > Arthropoda > Insecta > Lepidoptera > Noctuidae > Xanthia > Xanthia icteritia. Next base: position 15,721,186 of record OX421941.2, read on the forward strand.
GAGCCTTTAAACGTACCCTGTGGTAATCTTGTACCCTAAATGCGTAATGCCCGATCAATCAGAATCTGAGTCGCTTTGAAGCAGATTGCTAACCCATTGCCTCGTAGGTTCGAAAAAAAATCTGCTCAACAACGTAAATAACGCAATTAATGTTGTTGAACTGTCGAAATGAAACAGATTAGTCGTAATTGCTTACGAAAATATGTTACGTAATTAGTTATAAAATACCTGTGTGCCAAATTTCAATCAAATCCGTTCAGCTGTTTTTGCATCAATCTGGAACATACATCCAGGCAAACAGACACAAATTCTAAGTTACTATTTTAATATATTATGTATAGATAGATACTCTTGAACTTGCTCTACAAAATTGAGGACTTGACCGGTCCATGATGGAAGAACTCAATATCCATAAAACAATATAGTGCCTAAAGTCAATGCAGGAAAAACAGCTAGGGAACAAAAGAATAATTATTATTGTAAAAATAATAACTTGGAATTCGTCCCTACATAGTTAAAAATACATTTATATCTAAAAGTTAATATTGAGGAAAACCACAAAAGTACCAACTTCTAATGTAGTTCGGCTGGTTTTTACAAAAGGTGCCTCTTTTTCCTTTCTATGTATGACCTTGATGAGGAAGTTTGATAAAATCTTATTATAAGGGAATTTGACCGAGCTGCGTCTACATTAATTACTGGCTGGACCTGACATTTGCCATATACCTTCATCAGATTTTATAAACATTTCTGGCATCACGACCAGTTGACTTGCCAATAGGTACTCAAACTCAAAAATGAGAGCCCAATTCACTGAACCCCTAAAGAACTCGATCCCAAATAACTAGAGCCCCAAACAACCCAAAACACTATACCCTAAAGAACATCAACATAAAAACAGCCCAAATCATGACTTACTTTACCATCAGTCTATCCATCTTAATTGTTTTCGACCTATCCCAACTATGTCAGGATGCCCTGAATTTGGGCTCCAGTTATTTGGGATAGCTTTCTTTACAGTAACAGTGATTTGGGCTTTCGTTTCGAGACTGAAATGTAAGCGCCCCATGAGCTTGCCTTTTCATAACATTTGCAGGGCTAGCCCGACCAGAGGGGGTCCTTCCAGTCCCCGGCCCAAATATTTCTGACTCTAATAATTCCTTTTCTTGAGAACTCCCTCTACCTGTACAGAGCAGTACCTAAGCAGCCGCAATTACCCGGAATAGCAGAAGTAACGTTGTGAATTTAGTGTTTGACGCGTCCGCCCGGCCTGGGGGTGGCGGGTGCGCGCCGGGAAAACAAAAACAAAGTAACGTAGAGATAGGTATGAGCGAGGGCGGCGGCGGCGGCGCGGCGTAGGCCGGCGCCGGCCGACAGTGCACGCTCGACGACCGACCCCGACGCGTGTGAACACTACAACCGCGCATCTGCAACGCGCAGGATCGCCGAACTTCCAATCGCTATCGCTTCGCATCCCAGACCTCCACCTAGGACACCAACAAGCATTGAAGATTTTTTATTCAAAGAGCAGTGTGAAACCAAGATGCCCGTTGAAACCAAAATTAGCTTTTCCGGTGAGTCTAGATTCTTCAGTAACGTTACCCTTTAATATTTAGGTGAACATAGGACAAAAGTTCACTACAACTTACTCCCTTAATCCCATAAAATCAGTTTGAAGCCATTGACGACTTTGTATTATTCATGAATTTAAACATTCGCTATTTTATTTTTATTTGTAATTTTAATGTTATTATTATATCGACGTTATAGCGAATATACTTAATGATAACAAGTTAAATCTATGATATCTTTCACTGATTAAGTACCTGCTTATTCATACAATAATTTAACGATTCGATGTAACTTGTCCATGCACAGCTTGGATAACTTAAAATAGCTTACTACTAGCTATAACTTGAAATATTTCATACAAATATCTTGACGATCCGATGTGCGCATAAATTTTATGCAATTTCAAATTCCTTGTATACTCTAAGCTGATATTATGTTAGAATCGTGAACCGCGGCGCACGCTAATAGGAAGGTGCTAAGTGTTAGAAACTATAACAATAGAACTGTACTAAGTAGCCACAGAGCCCCCGGATAGAAATAGATTTCGGCTGGTTGCTAAATATGAAGATGCGTTTGGTCCTGAAGAAATTGAAATCTACATTACATGTAAAAATGGCAGTTAAATGATTATGCAAATTATAATGATAATGACCGTTATTATATCCGTCGCACAAAAACTGAAGATGCTCCAAAAACTATACGCAAATATAACAATGGCTGGGCAGAAGGTATCTATTTGATTTTTCAAACCGTTGATCAAGTAAGACTCAAGCAGAGAATTGATAGACTGACAGAAATTACATCGGAGATCGGACATAATTTAACAATACTATCCGTGATGCGCCAAGCTTGCATATCGAAGACTTTGTATACAAAAAAAATATCGAATTTGTGGTTAAAGTGTCGTCTAGACGTGGATTTTCGAATCCAAACAAGTGACAAGACTCTTCAACTGTAGAATGTGTTGCAGTCAAAACAATGTAGTTTTCATATTTAGATTTAAGCAGGCTCGTGCTTCGTGACTCTAGCATGATCTCATGGATTGATTGTCACGTAGCTGTTATTGTAACTACTGTTCTCATGTACTAGTGGCATATTAGGGTCTAAATTCATATTTAGAGAAACCACTTTAATAATAGTGTCAATGTTGACATTTGTGAGCTCATTTTTACTGTATATGCCAATCCTTAAATATTTTTTATTATGTTGTCAACTTTCTCGATTTCTCTAGCATCCTAGCGTTGAAGTGGTCTTAATAATTTATTTAATTTCCTTTGTTCCAACGCTTGCTCTTACCTAGATAATTTGTTTTACTGTTTATAGGGTATTATCGTTTTAGATATTATCCTGACGTGAATACTGAACGGCAGAATAAATATATTTGAATGTATCTAGGTGTTGATTTGAAAGATATATTGTCTATTCTAGAGAGACTTAAAGAGGTCGATGAATTCGTCTACAAAAATGACCATATAAAATAACAATATTTTATTCATGAATTAGGGGAAGATAATCAGAGAACGATACCGCGAAATAATAAGCTACTCGGTCTAGAATTTCTAAACGCTCGTTTGCCTAATGAGTATCCTTAGCTCCAGTTTCATGATACAGCGTAGTTAGGACAATTGCGTAATGGTTAAAACATTTTTGGGCATAAACTGTGTGGTTTAAAGGCGTGTCCGTTTGCCTCCCTCACCCTGCCCCCTTGTACTTGTTCTTTTAACCCCCCCCAGTCGAGCAGTAAACACTGCCTAGTAAACTTCTTAACAATTTACATTTTTAACTCGGCAGGAAGACAGCTTTGTTTCTTGCTCAGTTATTTTGTCCAATTATTCAAGCAAATTAGTTATTGTGTTTTCACTTTGTACACGGACCGTATTCGTTGCACTTGAATAAAAACTGGTTCTAATGTTGGTGGTCGGCATTAATTTCCTAAGCGTGCGTTTATTGTTAGAAGTTTACCATGACCGCTGGTCCGATGCACTTATACTTGTTAGTCACTTAATGATTTTACTATTGCAGTGTCGCGCGCACTTAACCTTGTTTGGGTAACTAGTTGACAGTCCACATCGCAAACCATACTTGCATCCTGGCCTCGTCACAACCACATACAAATCATATCGGCGAAATCGCTGTGTGCTGAGCACTGCACACTGGGTCAATAGCAACATAATATAATTCTATGATGAGTTTGAATTGTTGAAACTATTTGTTTCAGAACAGGAAAAAGGATATGCTAATTCGCGTAATGCGTTACGCGTTCATTTAAAAAAATTACTTCTCATCCTACTAAAAAAATATCAGTTTCATGCTGTCCTTTGTTAGTGAAATTCAAAGCCAAAACGTGCAAAATGGTGTATATATCCTATTCATGGCGTTTCGATATATCTATTTACTTTACAACCTTGTTAATAGTTGCGTAATAGTTTTGTTTCTTTATTATTTTCTATTCTGCAGCATGACAGACGTCATGTTTCTCGTTTAATAACACAAGCTACACTACATTACCATTCAGTCAATGTGGCTATTGACCATTAGAACATTACCTAAGCCCTATAAGTGCGATAAAAATGTTACCAAGAACTCAAGGTCATCCTTACCTTAACAGACTAAAAATACTAAAGGTATGATATGAGTAATAATCAATGTTAATTAGTTTAGTTCGAATTATTTGTTTTTCCACAGCAATACCAGCAACAATATTAAACAGTCATGTTTTTCCATTAATAAGAATGATTTATCGTACAGCCATCGTAATGAATACATCATTATACTTTCTGTACTTATCTTGTTATAAATCTTCTTCATAGTTGTTGATCTTTCCAAGAATCTTCCTCATTTCGCGAATCCCCATTTCGGTGCGCAGGTCACGTTCCATATGCTTGCGGCGATAACATGTCTCTGTCATGTTGTCAGCATTAAGGTAAACGAAGTACCTGCCCGCCCTGTCAACTTCCTGTCTCTTATCCTTATCGGAGATGTGCTCTTCGAGTCGAAATTGCTCAATTACACAGCTAGCATTGTTGTCGGTCAACCGTGGCGAAACTGCGGAGCAGGTGTGACCTGTACTCTACGCGATTTCCTTGCATTACGAATAGACTTATCATCATCTTGCATGCACGTACTAGAATGTTCGAGGCTGTAGATATTTTCCTTATTTTGTCTTCAGCATATAATCCTTTAATGTATTGTTTTTGTCGTAGCTATAAATCAACCTGTACAGGTGCTGCCTTGAACCACGGATTCAATTTCGCGTCGATAGCGATTCTTCTCGAGCGTATCAGACCGAGCCAAACATGTCTCGGTAATCAATCGTCACTCAGTGGCTTGTCTTACATGATATTTTTATTTTGAAATTGAGATGTATGCTTAATCACAAACGGAGGTATCACGCCCCCGCCATGCCGCAAATAATGAAAAATTGCCTGCGCTTGTTATATCATCGTGTAGCGTAATACGTAATTACGTGCTCCAGGACCATGTCGTCCATCTAAAACTTATGTTGCGAAAGAAACGGCAGGATATCCCGTTTTTACTATGACATCGTTACCATGACCATGTGGACGGATAGCTCTTATTGTTAGTGACGGGATGCATCTCACGTGGCAATATCTCGTGTAGTTCTGGTGGTACATCTTTTGACGTAGTTTAATGTTCATTATTTTAACCTCTGTCGGAGCGGTCGTCAATCACTTGACCAGTTTTTTTGCTGTCAGCGGCGCCAATTGATATGGTTAAGAAACATTACTTAGTCAGCCAATTTTTATTACTATGTATGACTTGTTACGAAATTTCCTCTTTCTTTATTGGTAAAGTTAGCACGAAACTGTTACAATTCTGAGGAAATTGAATTAATTATGATGTTTCAATAGCACTTGAAATAATTAATAGTACGTTTAGGCACGTTTTATACAGCGCATGAAGGTTTTCTTTGGAACCAACGTCCAATTTGATCAATTATCGTACTAACTGAACTATCACGCAGGTATCAGCTCACTCATAAATAAAAGTAATCACGCGACAACTACTTGTACAAAGGCGGTTAAAATGAATCGTGTGCCTCACTGAAGTCTAAACAACATTGCAAAACATGTTTTTGCGCAGCACAATACGTAAAGGCTGAGATCATAATTTGTATATATTTGTTAGTTGACACTATTTTTAGAGAATTCTTGTCATTTAATGCACTAGTTGTTACTACACCGCTATAAACTCAATTGTTCATTATTTTATAACACATTAGTGTCAATAACTAACAAAACTTTTAAACAGCTTCCGAATATTCAATAAATGGGTAGTCTTCAAGTTTTTTAAATAGCAGTTAGATATCTGGAGATCGGCCAAATATGGCTCTATTTTTGGAGATAATGCTTTACAGTAAAGCACTTTTATAGAGTAGGTCGGAGACATTCGGCTTATTTATAGTCGACGATACCGGCGCCTGCCTGTCTAGACCATCCCGATTACTTGGGGAATTTTCTCTGACCCCTCTGTTCGTGCAATTGCATTTCTCCATTGAGAATAGGATGAAAGAATAAATCTCTGCTGTCTAGCCTGTAATTCATATTTTAGTAGGCCCGGAGCTTTCCAATTGCGTAAACTTTCTCGTCTTAACGAGTAATTTGCTTAACAGCCGATAACCTAATAGCTACGAACTGGAGCACTATCTACCCAGATTTATTACTCTTCCGTCTCTATCCCCATGAGTCATTATTGCTCATGGGCCCATTTTCTTATCTAGGGATTGTTTAGATGACAGCGAAGTTGGGAAATCGGCTTTGGGCATGATAAGACCTTAATAGATCAAGTTTATACTCACAATGACGGTGACTACAACGAAAATGAAAGAAAGCAATGCAATTAGTGCAAAATTTCAACCGGTGATAAAAAAGCTAAGGCTAAAATTGCATTTTAGATATTTTTAAGTCCATATGTTTTTTAATCCCTTTGATACACTACTCGTTTAATTAATCAACCAGACTACTGAAGGACAGACTTAACGGTCCAACTATCGTGAATATGACTCGTAACCCATTCAGCTATACGTTGTGTCTATTTGTAGCACAAAAATAATAAACATTTAGTTGGTGAAGCGTTACGTGACGTATCATTAATGAGAATAATATAAGCAATACATGACGCATTGCAAGACTTTGGAAAAATAATAAATAATAATAATAATGTTGTAAATACTTCAAGGTTTCATTAACAATAAATTACTTCATGACAAGTATTAATACGACGTTTATAGCCATTCATAAGCGAATCATTAACGCCTCTCTGCTGTACTTTATAGACATTTCTCTGATTTTAAAGAAGCAGAGGCGTTGTGTTAAATATTCTATCAATCGTTTAACACACAAGTTCACCTTAGCACGAATTAACAGCCATGTTAGGAACGACAATACGCCTCCGTAAGTTATTGTCAATATTGGTCCAAGTATGAAATTCAAATCGACCGTATCGGAGCGTGCATTGTACATAGTTCCTTCTTTATTCCTTTGACCAGTTCTACTTAATTATCTAATTGTGTGTGCTTTGTTTGTTCTATCTATTATTTGCTCTTTATAATCAGTGATAACTTTGTGATTGTCAGATTCTTTGTCCTGTTCCTTACCAATATTATTCAAACCCATAACCAACTTCTGTAAGTTTTGAATCTTTTCAATAATGGATAGGGAATGTCATATAGGAATGAAAGAAATCAATACATCATTATTTTTGTCATTGAAGTTATCGAACCATGTCGGATTTACATTACAATACACATAACAAATGTTACATAATTCGTATCTATACATATACATGTATCAGCTTTGGTATAGTGATGTTTATAATCTATTATCTATTCACAGTGTAGGCGGGTGTTCATGTAGACACGACAGTGTAAATTGCTCTATTGACAAAGCACTTACGTCAGTAGAGTGTTTGAGACGCTCTCAAGTTCAAGGTACAGTGTTTGTGAATTCCAATTTGCTCTCTCTTGTGATGTCCCTCTCAATGAAAACCTGCGTTTTATATTTATCAGAAAATTTTGATCCTATCGATAAATTCAGCGCATTGATTCTCTACTTGACATGTAGCGTATATGCGACTTTGTGTATACAGATGGCAGCCGAGGTTTCATTTCCATGTATCCATACTTCGAGCATGTAGTAACACCACTGATTCACCTTGTTTACCTGTAGTACACATATGTGCTAACGACGCTTTAGCTATGGCTACAGGGTTTGCCCCAGAATCTGCTCCGACAAGATATGTTTATGTACACAAAGTTGATGTCATCATCATTCCATCCGCGTGGTTTAAAAATTGACACGCGGGCGATTGTTTTGCATAGTTACCAAAATAGTAGTAATTAGCACTTGTACGTTAACAGAAAGCATTAGGTTATGATAATTTGATGATCCAACATTTAAGGTATCATCGCGTGATAATGAAACCTGAATATCAGTGTCTTAATGGATATGTTTCCCAGCAGCGTACTGTGTAGTAAGTAAAGATAATTTCAGTAATTTCCACGCCCTGTAAGCTGAGCATTATTTGATGCATTTATCATGAGCCGAGATAGGCATCGGTATATCTGCAGCCGTGAGAACTTCGTGACTAGACCCACACCTAACTGTTTCGTTTCTAGTAATGCCAATGCCAGTTGCATTACAGATATCAAGCGTAATAATGCTATTAACTGTTTGAAATGGTATCCGCATTACAATATAAATTATGTATTCAGAGTACCTTACAAACCTTTTGGTTTTCACGGTAAAATCAGACCAAAAGGTAAGTACCTAACTCCAGAATTAGTTTGGTTAGTAACATTTACAAACGTGTTTTTTATTCTAGGAGATTCTGGTAGCATTTGAAATTCAAATCTTTTGTCAAATTTGGCTATGATGGCATATTCTCCGTTATTTCTATTATTGTAAATTCCTAAATTGATGCTCAGGTCGTGACTTGTGTCTTTTGTCATTGACAACCAGTTCTCCAACCGTGTTTGTTTCCTTATTCTCAATCTTTTGGCAACAACTTTTTTAAGGTAAACGACACTTATTATATGTCACCATGTCAGGAATAAATCCTATTCGCAAACGATTCCTAGCTTATTCACATGCAGTATTTCATTAAGAAGTTTTCGCATCAAGCACCACTTACTACTATTACAAAACAAAAGCGTTCTCCGCCGTTACTTAATAAATAATTGATATTTTCCATCTCGTATATCTGGAGCAGCAATGATTTGGTGAAAATACATGCAACTATTTGAGCCGATTCTTGAGTACAACTTTCTACGTATTTATAAGTTTTCGTATGGAGCGAAAGGCTCGATCTTCATTGCCGGATTGGTATTCCTTACACTTCACTTACTGCTTCTTTCGGATTAATTATCATCATTTAGCGTATGTGACGATCCACAATTAGCATGCCAGGTGTGGTGTTGTGCGGCTCATTACGCGCCATTATCATAGCGGGAGCGAACGTGTCCTGATTGTAGATCGAATTTCATTCCATATGCGCTCCTATTATAGGAATCCTATAGGGCGGTGGTCTCGATCGATCTTTAATACTACGTTATTTATTGTAATGGGACTAATTATTTGTAATGGCGATGTTGATCTATTAAATAGATAACTTCTACAAACGAGCCACGTTCCGTATAAGCTAATCAACCGTGACAGTCGCATTCTATGTAAACACTAGATTTGCATTCAATTTACTCTATATCTATGCTATCTGTTAACTGACCCACTTTGATTTGATACAACTAGGAGTCCGTTATCTAGCCACAGATATCGCGAATACTTGAGTGATCTTATTGATAGCATTGGCATCTCCATCATTGCCAATTACCAAGATTAAAACAATGGTTAATAAATCGTGGAAGAGTTTCGAGTGGTAATAAACATCAGAGCGGTGACATAACTTATCTGTTATTTTGGTCAGATGTTAAAGTGGAGTCCTCTTTTAATTCATGAAATACTGCTTTTGGCTTAAAATATGCCGTATATGGTATGATCAGTCTTTATTGTCATTTGCCAGTGAATACAAATTGGCGTTTCGCGTCTTTCTGTTTACGCGACCTGTTGTTATTATATGGTAGGACCAACTTTGTCCCCATACCTGCTGGTGACTCATGTATACGCCATCATTTTTTCACATAAAGCATCGCAGCCAATAAATATTTCAGTTATGATAATGTTTCCACAATTAATTGCTTGAAATATGAGGTCAATGATTCATTGGTGTTTATTGACATCGCTATAGATACGATCTTGTTGCCATTTCTCATTGTTGCGTTATACATAGCGAGGATCGCGGCAGCAGTCTGTCCGCCAACTCGGTCGCACTGAGCATTCCCGATTCAAAGTTTAGTGAACCATATCTAATTTAGTTCCTAAATATCATAATTGACATGATAGTAATCATTTCTAAGTTTATTACGCTTGATTTTTAACTCAGAGAAAAGGTTTTCACTTGCGATAAGAGAAAGGTAGGAAATGAGAATACGGAGTGATATCCGATCATCACGCAACAAGTGGCTATTATACCGTGCGTGAGATATAAGCATGAGTAAATGCATTATTTTATCAATGAATTGCCTTCAGTTACTCTGGTATCGTTGTAAAAGTTGGTGCAATTTGGAGACTACACGGCAGATCGCTATTTTGGTGAAGGTACTTAGATCTTAATTATCGTGAAATCGTTTAACGAAGCCAGATTCACATGTCCTATTAACTAAACTATGTAATTGCCATTGAGAATTGCATCTGTCCTGCAACAGCTCGTTGCTTCGTTGCATCAATTGCGCGGCTGGTCTTCATGTTGACCGCAAAATTGTCCTTAATTGTCGAATTAGTGTCTATTCGGCGGGAAAGTATGATACCTACACATAGCTCGATTAATTGGAACACTTGATGCTAACTACATTTTAATTTGCGGCCCGAACTGAGGAGTGAACTAAAAACATGTAATAAAAGTAATTTAAGTAAATGGTTATTCAAGTGTTTGTAATTTAGACTAGGTATACAATGCCTATACTGTACCATCCGCTTTTCTAAACAACATGTTACCTGTGTCGGACGTTTTAGGTATTTCAACTTAATATTACTTATATTATTTTTAATTTTAGTATTGTTATTCATTTAAATGTAAAAAATAGGCCTATGTCCACTAGTGGATGTCTTTCGGCTGAAATGATATTGATGATGTATGAAAAATATATAACTATCGGACTGTTATCGGCGCTATGATGCAAATTGACTTACTCACCGAATAACTCTATAGAAATTCTTGGTTCCACACGCCGCGCGTCGCCGCGCCGGTGACTTATCATTATCATGTTGTTATTGTATGAGCCTCTGTAGGTACCCATCTAATGCCTTGAATTTTATTTAACCAGCCACCGTACATTGTACTAAGGTAGGTATACATATATACATTGGTTCAAAACCTACAAGAAATTAAATAAATATTTAATTTCTAATCTGCTTGTTTTTATCTCGTATACGAGTACATCAACTTGAACTTGACCACAAAAACCAATGTCGTAGGTACCAAAAAGTTTTTCGTCGCACTTGGTTGCCGAGTATTCACGGTATACTAATAAAATGGATAAATAATGACGTTGTTTATTAAAGCAGTTACATCATATTTATGAACCGAACTATTAGCAGCACAATGTTAATAACGATGGTACATAATATTACTGAGTATTTGCCACGACCTGACAGCACATAATCACGAAAATTTCATGTGGTTTCGTTATCGTTCCAAGACTAATCACATCAGCGAATATGCCAAGAAACTTTTCTAAATAGAAACAATTTTTTTTTAGCATAACGAAATTAATTTTCGCGGCCCTTTTACGACAACATTTTGAAATTTTAAAATTGTATGTTTTTTAGCCTCAGGCAGTGCCCCACTTTGGTCGGTCGAAAAATTGTTGACGTATAAGTAAATAACTCGCGGAGTTCAAAGATCGCATTCGTCCTGCAAATACCGGTTGCCAGAAGCGCCGTGGTAACCCGTTTCCCGTACTCGACTCCATAACTTGCGTGCAATAATAAGCACTATATGTCAGCCTTGTCCTTTTCTATACTACAAAAATGTAGAAATACCGCAATGGCAATTAGAACTGGAATCCCCCGAAGGGTTTTAATAAGCTTATCAATCTGTCATAAACTTACACTTCGATGTCGACACTAAAGTGTGGTAAAAGGGTCATGATGTAATAGGGATAAGTCTGTATCTGACAAGGTTTACGCATTGATGCACAATTCAAGACTGTGAACTAGAAAAATTTCTCGTTGAAGTTGTATCGTTTTCAGAAGCATTGTTTGAAGTTCTTGAAATTTCTCAGTAGAGTGACATGAAAGTTGTGGACTGTTTGTATTACATGATAATTTAAGCGGTGTACATGATTCACAAAAGGGGAATATTCAGAACTAGATTAGCTCGCCCCCGCGGTGAGGTATGGCGGGAGAACACGAACATTAGCGTGGGATCAAACTTTGTCACATAATAGCACCTGCTGTGATACCATTGTATTAATAATATGGTTGTTTTTAAAAACGCTATCGAAAGGTTATCTCTCGCTGTTTATTGCATGAACATTAATTTTGTCTTTTATATCCAACTGTTTCTTATCTACTTCGCACAGTTCGTCCTTGCCACAATTGAATCACAAGCTCATTGTCAAAGTATGGTATTCAATAATAATGACAAATGTACCTCTTAGCATGACAAAAGAAGTCCGTCATTTGTCCGACAAACGTGAAAAAATCCTTCTTGTTATGTTAATGCCGCCAATTAAATTTAATGTGACCACGAAATATGGACAAATAGCTTAAATACAATGTTTCCGCATCAACACCGCACGTATGGCAACGAGACAATATTTTTAACAATTACGAGTATTTTTTAATATTGTGTTATCGCGATGAACACGTTGTATGAGTCGTCAAGCCACAAAAGTGGTTAAACGACGTCCTTCCGAAGGTCGTGGATGATAAATCACTGTTTTTATTGTATACGTCTACAAGTTAACAACGCAATAAACCGTATTGCCATAAAGAAAAAGACGCAAAATCTATAAGCTATACTTAGATAGATTGAAACCGTTCGTAGTAATAATGGGAAAACTTGCAACTGCTAGCATAATCAAAGGAACCCCTCGTCGCAGCCTATTAAAGAGTTCATAATTTATTAGTGTCTGCAGTGCACTGTGCTCTAGCTTTAATTTGCCCAGACGAGTTTCATTTGAATTTATTATGTCACGATGTTTTATTAGAGTCATACGTTTGTTTAGGAAATTATTGTCATTAGATGATGTGATCGCATGTATAATACGACCAATCAAATGCAATATAAACCCACGCGGAAAAGCTTTGGGGTTTACGAAACAGGTGCACGATGATTGCATACTATGCATATTTTAATTATAGCATGTACCTAGTTTGATTGATCACTGTTATTGACTATATCGTAATCGGTCGCAAATTACTGCAAATTATAGTTCACACGACAGTTTATTTAATTTACAAAAAAAAAATGTACAAAAGTTTATATCAAATTGTATTTACCCTTTTTTTTTTTTTTTGGGTGGGAAATTATCAAATAACTTCTCCCGCTCTGGGTGGAGCGGGAGGGCGTGTCAGAATTGTATTTACCCTTGCGAGCGATAAATTGTCTCTTCTTTTTTTGTCCGTCTAAATTACGATGTCGTTTACATCTTAGTACGTCGACGACATAATGCATGTCCATTGAAGAGAGTTCACTTTCTAATCGTGCTTTACTTACTTCCTCGTGCAGTGTTAGGAGATGAGCCACTTGTCACACTACTCGGTTATGATGTAAAACCCACGCGCGTCCACAAGGCCGCTCCGCTGCGCAATTGTCTGATGATTAATCAGGCTTCGGACGATCAGTGCCGGACATACGCTACTACCAGTCGGCCGGCTTCACACGTGTCTGAGCATAGTTCGGATCAGTGCAAGTAAAGTGTTGTGACACCATCGGCATCGATCCAACGTAATATATTGGAAAATATTACTTGTCAACTCTATTTGTTTGAGACCATTTAAATTATTCAAACAACTTGATGGCGTACTATATTTCATACCTTTATTTGATCAATAGCACTAATTGAGCATAACAAATCGAAACAGTAATCAATTCTCTTGAGCAAACAACTTTGAAGTTATAACACTATCATCACCCACCACAGTTTGTGAGCCTACTCAAATGTGTGGACGTAGATACCAGTTGTGCCTTGTGTTTATAGTCTACAGTGGGTGTTTCACACGCTCCTAAGTTATGTGAACTTATCAAACTCTGCCTAAATGTCGCAAACCATCTTCTATATCATTAAGCATATCAAAATACCATCGTTTTCTTGTGATCATGTCGAGTGCAATGTACATACATCATGTTAACTAATTCTACCGTCTGTCTCAAGATAATTCTATATCATCTCTGTATTTTTTGTCGGCATGTTTTTATTTTTTGCTTTATGTGTCTTTGTTTTTGTTGTCGTAGACGGCAGTTCCACGGACACGCTGAGGAAGCTCAGTGACGACTCTTCGAGAAAACTTTTATCAGGTGAGTTCCAGCATGTCCAAGGTTATGAAAAAAAATCTATTTATGATTGCATGAGAGCACAGTAAGCGTGCATGGTCCATGCTTCTCGTGTATGAACTTCAAGCACGCACAATACACGATATCATCACCTCTCATTATCGTTCTATCTGTACATAGTTTTAATGTCACTTATTCATAATATCACTCTTCTGTCTCGACGAAATGGGGCAGATTTAATTGAAGCTGAGGAGGACGAAGTCTCTAACAGTCTGCCGGAGAGACCGCGATCACACCGCAAGGCATCTAGTAAGTTGTTCACTACTAATAACAGTAGAGTAACTGTGGAGGTGGAGGCATGCTGTGTTAATAATGTACATAGTAACTTGGTGATGGTTCTTAGCGCTAGGGGACGGCTTTACCACAATACATGCTGTATATAAGGAAATATAACTAGAAGTAATTTGGTTTGACACAACATAACCATTAGGAAATCTAATTTCGTAACAGCGAAACATTCTATTGATTTCTAGCCTGAATTCAAACTTACATTCTACCTGAGCAGAAATCAGGTTCAGTGCATGACAAAGTGGAGTAAAATATTAATACCTACGGTAGAATGGAATGACGATAGCTAATATTGATTAGTTACTAATGAATTAATGAAGCTAGCGCCGTGTGCGATGCATCCGTAGCACGTCGGGACTCGGGTTAATCAGCCATCAACAATGTCGGTTTCCGCGTTTTAAATGCTTCGCGTTTCAGACGCATTGCATCGATAGCGTGTCAACAAGTAGAGGCGCTCGCCTACGATCAATTAGTGACATTGTTTTACAATCGATCCATAATTCTTATCTTTTGTTTAGTTTTTTTTCCATAATGGTCTCACAATTTGCAGACAAAGAAACAACAATTAATTACATAATGAGGATAAGCTAACTAATAACATTGGTGATTTAGAAATAGAAACAACTTGATTTTTTTAAATTGATTGATATATTTTGTTACTCGTTATTATTGCAACAAATGTTTTTAAATTGACCTGACTAAGTTTACTCAGACGTAAATTTTTTGCCAGTTTTGACCTACAGAAACGGGGCATTTTAAAATTACATAATTACTAGTAAACAATGTGCAGTAACATAATGAGTGTAATAAACCGTATCTTGCTTGAGTACTCAGATGCTTGTAATCTAATTATTAAGTAATACCTAGATGTCAAAATTCTCATAATGAGCGGAACTGTTATGAAACGTAGTCAGACGTGTGAAGTAGGAACAGTAGGAGCACTTGTCTAATAGTTAGAGGCTAATGTGTATGTGTGTGTCGCTTGTGTGTATCGCAGCCAGCAGCACGTTCAGTGTCACCTCCATGGACGCGCTGTGGGAGAAGCACCCGCGCCGCCTCAGCGAGGCTGGCCTCAGGAGGTCATCAGGTAACTAGCACGGTATCTCTTGCCAACATTATTGCTCCACGACAACACGTGAAATCCTATCTGTTATTTAATCTACGTTACAATTTTTGTATTTCACCTCAACTCACGATGTCGTGGAACTAATTTTGGTTCCGTATCTTAAGTTTCACTTAGATTATAGATAGCAATCAATCCATGCACCATAGAACGCACCCATCACATGCTCTTTAGATGTTCGAGTATTTTGATTTCTTGTGCTTGCCATGGTGTTGCGCAGTTTTAGGATGGTTGAAAGCATGAGCTTTTTGTTCTTGGATTTCTATTGCAGCGTGTAGTGGTCTCCGAAGTCAACTGCAGTTTGTTTAGAGTTTCAAACGAAACGAAAGTCCGCAATGTTGATGTAAGATATGCAAACGAGTTAGCGAGTCACCCCGGTGGCCATGCACTTGCATTCAACGGTACATATTCAGTTCATACTATGTCCGATATGTGTGTTTGGAATAGTGACGAAGACCATGCATATTCAGAAGGCTATATATGTCAATCCTCGTTAGATATCAACTTTCATCTACTCTATTTTCTCTAGAAATCTAAAAAGATTAAGTGATTCTCAAAGAATTTTTATGTATGTTTCATTGGGTTTTCAGGAAAAATATAATCGTCTATGCCTACATTTTAAAATATCTGGTTTATTATTTCAGATCATAGTGTTATATTAACAGAGGATACTGACAGCTTCATAATTGGCGAACGAGTTTGGGTGGGTGGCACCAAACCTGGCCAGATCGCTTATATCGGCGAGACACAGTTCGCTCCCGGCGACTGGGCCGGCATCGTGCTTGACGAACCTATTGGTATGATTTTGATTACCATTATATTGGTCACTTTTGAAATGCTCCACGTTTGTACCTTTTTCTAACTTGTGATGACTTTTTACAGGTAAAAACGACGGCTCTGTAGCTGGAGTCCGCTATTTCCAGTGCCCAGAAAAGCGTGGCGTATTTTCTCGACTTACTCGCTTGACCCGCGTACCCCTTATCACTCATGCTCCTCACGATGCATCGCCGATCTCAGACGCGGGCAGCGTCTTCGAACGCCCGCCGTCCGGCACCAGGCAAAGACGCGCACTCTCACCAAATGGCAGCATACGCAGCATCGTCAGCAGCAAGATGAGTGAGTAATAATGAGCCACCATGCGTGGTCCTGGATAACACCAACTAATTGTAGAAGAATGAATCCATGCTTTCTTCCATAGATGCATCAATATCGACAACGACCAACGGCGATGTTCGTGTGGGAGACCGTGTCATCGTATCTAGCAGCCGCGGCAGTAAAGCGGGTACATTGCGTTATGTCGGTGTTACCGATTTTGCCACTGGTGTCTGGGCGGGTGTAGAACTCGACGATCCTCTTGGAAAAAATGATGGCTCAGTAGATGGAAAGAGGTATAGTTTCCAAACCAATTAGGATTGTAGTCAAATGCTCATGTCTTGAGTCTCATATCCATATCATACCGATATCGATTCCTCTTCCAGGTATTTCGAATGTTCACCTCGCTTCGGCTTGTTCGCGCCCGTCTCGAAAGTCTCACGGTCACCATCGAACCGCAAGCCAGGCGCGTGCGCCATCCACAACAACGGACGTGCGACTCCTCTGCGGCGCTCCAACTCGCGGGAATCGCTGACGTCACTGGGCACGTCTATCGCGTCTTCCCGCGTGGGGGTGAGGCTCGGGGTGACGTCGCTGGGCGCTCAGGTAGGCTAGCCCCGCGCGCGATCGGCTGAACCTCGTTCGCCGCGATCCCCGCCGCCCCCGGCCCGCGCACGTCCACACCGCAGCGCGCCCAGCTTGCTCGACAAGACGCTGCTTGTCAAGCACGTCGAAAACGACCGCTGCGCCATCATCGCTCTACCGAAGCCGCGAGTCTATTATGATATAGTATTTCGGTCAAACGATAAGAGTAAGGAGCTTAACCCTCGACGTTGGGCTAGCGAGACGCTGCCGAAGTCTTGGCGGTGCTCGGAGAGCGTGCTGAGCTTCGACAGTCGGTCGGAGCGGTCACGGCGCAGCGAGTCGAGCGGCAGCAGCGCCAGCGGCTCGGTGGCGCGGAGTGCGCGGGGCGGGGGCGGGGAGGTGGTGCGGTGGGGGGGTCGGCCGGCCGCCGTGACTCGGGCCAGCCGCGGGGTCGCCTCAGCTACAAGTACCGATATATTCGTGGAGATGCCGCCGCCGCGCACTCACTTTTCAGGCTTCGGGAAAAGCTACCATTTCTCTTGCGTGTCACCCTTTCAGTTCACGTACCCCTATGTGGTGTACATTTGAGTTTAATGCTACAGAAATTACAATTTCATTCATTGACGCAGTATCGATTCTTGGCTTGTCAATTTTGATTGATCGTTTGATAGCTTCTTTTAGTTGTGATATTTTGGTGTTGGGCGAAAAACTAAAAATAAACCTAGATCCAATGCACACGATGCGAAGAATCTAATAGCCGGTCCTACAGCTAGTCGCATGACATGCAATGTGCAGGTTAATGGTATAAATTGCACTGTTATGCAGCGGGCAGTAGTCGGCGTCACGAAGTGGACTGATCTCTATGTTCAATTGCAAGTACATATTGTACAAGTTATTAGATGCAGGTAACCTTCAGACTAGTACTTTGCCATGATAAAGTACGTGAAAACAATTTATGTGAACGAGACTCTGGTTAACAAAATGACATGCAAAAGTGATGGTAACTATTCATCTAGAAATTGCTTATTTTTGCATGACAATTGGTTTGAGTTTATATACATGGTCTGTAGCTGGCACTCCTTGGTTTGGCCCTTGTGTTAATTATTTTTTATCTGTTTTGTTTTTATTTCGTTTTCGATTCACTAATTAGTAGGTACTTACATAAATTCTTTAGAATTTTATTTTATTCTGTTGTTTTCTATTTCTATCTTAATAGTAGTGAATCGAAGACACCTTTTGAACGTAGTGATTCATCTCATTTGGCTTTTAGTATATTTTAGTAGCCCATATTTAGTTCCATATAGTTTTCAAGAGACTGCAATAGTCATATCGTACTGTCTAAAAATATGTTTTCGGACTGTGATATTATTTTTAAGACTCCTTTTGGGACTGTACTATATGACAAAACTACGTGTTGTATGAATTAACAATCGTTTTGCATATGATCACTAACTATTTTGCGATAGGTGCCTTTTATTGAAAGAAGGCTTGGAGCCTGTCAAGGGCTTGACTGCTCGGCGCTCCATTGAAAGACTTATGTATCCAAAGAATTCGTATATTAAGTGCATAACATTTATCCTAGTAGTTGTTCGGTACACTCAAGTCCTTAGTAGAAACTTTTCTATAACATCTACTAATTCTAAAATTTCAAATATAGACACGATTCCTACTTACCACTTAAAATATAATTATACAATTTACATTTTTATACATTCGCACCTCATTAGTAGATTTCGTATATCTCTTTTTCATTACTTCATTAGTTTTAGTATTTAGAGCTTTTTATAATTTGCTAACACGACAGTTGGTGTGTCACAGTCACACACCATCTATCGTGTTGTATTGTTTCACTCTATGGTGTATCAGAGAAACCAATGGACTGGCAATAAGAGCCATTGAAACTCATCAAGGTTTCAGCTGTACTGATAGATGTAATTCGTACTGATATGGTCAAGTGGGACAAATGCGGGCTTGCAATTCCGCTCTCATTGAAAGCTTATGAATTGTTTATAAGGCTGTCGACTAACAGCCTAATTCATAGCAAATAATTTGGGAAGGTTACGATTGTCCGAATTGACGAATCATTGAACTCCTCATCTGCCAGTACAGTGATATACACCATGCAGTGAGTTGAGTGCGTTAACGCGTGTTGTTTTCCCTCATGTTTGTTGCGTATTGGCACTGTCACTAACGGCACGGCGGCAGCGTGTCGGTGGTCCGCGAGCTTCCTCCACCCCGGTTTCCGCGAAGAACGCCCTGCAGGTACAGTACCCCACAATCGCCGCGCGGTAGGCTGGCTACGCGCGCGACACACGTGTGCCAAACGTCACAACTTACACAAAACTACTAAGGACCACTGTGTACAGCCGTCCTTTGTGGTGTTCTGAAGTTCAGTACACGTGAGCCGCCAGTGTGTTCCAACTGAGCCGGCGGCGACACGGGGCTTCCTTTGTTTTGAACGTTCAAAATATTGAGCAGCTTAATTATAAGATTGTTTCTTTCATACTAATGAAAACGACAACGAATGTACGTAATAGTAATTTATTGGTGTTTTTGATGTTGATTTGTATACTTACAAACTAAACTCTTAACAATTAATGATGTTAGCGCCCCAAGCCGTCCTGTTGCCCAACAGGGTCAATTTAGTAATTCATAAAAGACAATATTTGTCAATGATAGCGCACTTCCAAGTACAAAACACACTTATTTTAATGATGATCATGTTCCGATAATATACCTGCAAATTGCTTGCAACACACATAATTATTGTAAAAATAGGTAGCTATGTCAGAATATCAGTCCTTTTCATAATAGCAAAGCTGTGATACTTTTTTGGTTATTTTTATTAAATATTTAATTGAAAGAAAAATCATGAAAATATTGAGTTACATTTATGTTTTAGATGCATTTTATTGTTTTCATTTTTCCTTAGTTTTTAATACTGACCAGTGCCTGTAAGTAATGATGATATTCATAAATATAAAGACTCATTTGAAACAAGCATTCCATTGCTATTAAGATAAGTTTTCACTTTTAATATTAATATATTGTTGTTATAACTAGTAATTAAAATCTCTATTGAGTAACAAAAACTTAGACTAGTTTCTAAATGTAAAACCTTGTAAAACGAAATAGTGATTAATAAACATTAGTTTTAATAAACTGTACTACTTTCTCTGTGTATTATTGTCCTACCTTCATTATCCCGCGTTTTATGGCGATAATAAATAATTCAGATTTTCTTAACTGTTGTTTTATTGCATCTATAACGCTGTACAAATAGCTTGTGAAGGCATGTGCGAATTACCGGATGGTTTGTGAGGAATATGAAACTACTTGTAACTGTAACACTTTCGCTGATGTGACTACTTCGCTTCCTAAACTGCCCTGAGCCGACGGTGCCCTTGACTGAGTAATTGTGGTAAAGTAATTTGATATTCACAACCGATATGAGATTTTTATGGCGCTCGACATAACTGAATGGTCTTGCGGGCCAACACTCGTAAATAATTCCGTTTGATGGCTTATTTTTACTTTTGTTATTTATTGTTGCACGCCTCCTATCATAAAACTGAAACCTTAAGGTTTATGCTTTTGTAAATCTTACGTAAGTACATATAATAAAAGCCACGTGTTTTTAAATCTTACGTTCTGAATGTTATTTTGTATTTAAATTTCTAAGAACTTATCAATTCATACGCGAGTCTATCCTAGAAATCGGTAGATTCGTATCTGGATAATATAATATTTATAACAATTTCATCGTATAATTTTCTTAGAATAGTTTTACAAGCAAAGTTGTAATCTTGATGATAGTGAGGTAAATAAAATTGCTGTAAACCTAAGATTTTTATCAAACTAATTTATCAAAATCACTGATAATAAAAAGAACGTTATAAAAATCATAAAGTTAAAGTCCGTACCGTTATACATATAAATTCCTTAATATCTCTACGATACCTGTAATCATAAAAGAGAACTTGATAATAAAAAAAAGCTTAGCCACAGCTTATTTAATATATTAAAACTTATTTAAATAAAACTTTGTTTTCTCCTAATTCTCGAGGAAGTATAACGCCCACATAATTTTTAATAGCGTTGTCAGATGGCCGATTTAGGTATATCTATTAGCAAGTTGTTTCATATTGCTGACAAATCCATACGATATGCATGAATGGAGGTGTGGTTATTAGAATATCTTTGTATGTAAATATGGGTGCCGGTGCGGGTATTCTCTATGTAAATCTTGTTTGGTATTTATCTGATCATTGACGCTTGTTCTACAAGGCTCGGATATGGGTAGATCCGTTATATTATACCTAGCTATTTTAGGTAGGTTATGCATTTTCCGTCACGTATTTTGTGTAAGACACAGTTTTCTTCTAGACGGACATTTTTCTTTCACCTGTGTGGTACAGAAGCAAAAATTCAATTAATTACTTAGGAAGCCACCTACCTACCTTACCACCTACATCAAGCAAGCAAGTCTCGAGTACATATTCAAAAACGATCTCCAATTTGAAAGCTCTGCGCTGTCTGCGCACAAGTTGAATGTCCAAATTATCCCTTTAGCCATGGATTAATCTCTCCTTTGAGAGGAGTTCGTTGACCCAATCAAATCCACTTCCAGCAGAAATATGAAAATACAAATATTTCTAATATTATCCATCTTCGATAGTTTTCCTATTCACTCCAATACCATTAATGCGAAACCCAAATTCCGGATCAATGAGTATTCAGTCAGAGCTCAGAGTACCGTGGATTTAATATTAAAACCTTTTGATCCCCATTATTTGCGTAGGCAGCTACTATAATTATTATGTACTACGCTATTTACCATAGGCACTCCTAGATGACGGACAAGACCTCATTAATATTACATGCCTAGAGGCTCCTCGTACCAGATCCTAACAACAAATCTCTCTCCCGGGACTATACGAGCTTCATATTAAGGTCATGTGTTACTACTTCTAACTAATTTCATAATTTGTAGCGAGTACACAAATAGAGTGCTCGATATTACAGCTGAATGCTACCTATAAATATTTCTGGGACGGCCATTGTGTCATAGCTAATTACACACCCAACTTTAAGTCTCGCACCAGTGTCCTTAATAGGTATCAACCGAATGCATATTCATTTTGTTAAATCAACATAGGAATGCTAAATTAACGAAACGCATAGAGTACTTTAGCCACCTCGTTCCCGCATATATGCCATCCTTATTTGGAGATAGTATTTGCTCAAGTGAAGCTCGTATTCGGAAATTGCAAAGTCGTTTCCAGACACTCTCAGCCGGTGGAACATTTCCGCAATCGATAACTCTACTCGTATTTTCTCCCATGCGGGTGGGTGGCCGATCCCTACATTCAGAGCTTGAGCGCGCCATATATCTACTGAGCCAGTACCTACAGTACGAGATCTATGCATTTACTTACTTGTTTATAATTTTTGGATGAAATTCAACTTTGAATTATACTTTTAAGTACCTCCTTTTACCCTAACATTATGCAAATAGCAGAAAATCTACTTAAGTAGCCAGACAAGCCTACGCGAAGAAATATCGTAAATGCCAATTTAGCAAATGATAGTCTTATAAATTACAGTTATTAATACGTATTCGCCAAGGAATGGACATGACATGACTACATGCTGCCTACGTGGTGTTAGGTCATGCCAGATCTCCGCCACCGTCACCCACAGCCTCTGGAGAATAGGTACCTAACACCTCACAGACCTTGGGAAGAGACTGACGCAATCGTTTAATATTCTAATAAACAGGATCTGTCACTGTGTGAGTGTACAAAAATAGGTTTTGCACGCCTACAAAACAAACAAGTTAATCTAAGTTAGGCGAAGGTTCGACTTTCTTGAGAAGAATAAAGAAGACAGCTAACGTTAATGATGCGAAGTTTTGCACAACCGGTTTATAATATGAATGAGGATTTAGTTTATCGCAGTTCGCAGCCCGACTGTGCTTGTTCATAGATACAATGGGGAAGGATTAGATACCTCCCTGTGCAGACACTTTCCCCCTCTTTATAACTTGGGTAGACAGTTAACACAGCTGTACCTAAGGCATTTTAAGCAAAGTATGGTGGGACAATCCGGCGCAATTTGCACGCTTAATTTTTTCAAGTTTTTCTTCATAAAAAGACAATAACAAGTAATGTATTGAAGTGGTAATTAACGTGCCGGCGTCGTCAAGGCCACACTTTGTCATGTTCGCATATAAAATTAACTTCACTTTAACTACACTGCGCCAGAGACTAAAGAACGCAGCGATACAATACAAAAACATAGCTAAGGCTCTATGATAATAAAAATAATCATATAAGTGCAAATTATTTTTGTTCTTATCTTATTGGTTCGTTAACTTATCGGAAAGTATAGTAGTGTATGATCGGAAATATCAAGCTATTTATTTATAAATTTGGGTTGGGTGGGTTATCGCTTGCGTAATTAATTATGCTTTAAGTACCTACCTAATCAATTGGAAGTGTAAGCACAGATAATGTAGGGCCTTTATTTATTAATGGCGTACATACTGAGTCGTTATCTACGTAAATTTTTAGATTATTTTATTATGTGACTAAGCTGAGCCGCCTAGCGGAACACATATAATGACAATTGATCGCAATGGGTTTCCTTTGACAGTTCACTCGCGTCCATTGCGTTATTTACGTTGTTGAGCAGAGGAATTTTTCTAACTTTTGAAGGATATGATTGTGATTCAAAGTGTGTTCCGCAATTAGGGAGCTGATTAGGTAATAGGTGTACATATAACGAAAATCAAAATAATAATAAAAAAAGGCGTTATCGTTGATGGTTGTACAAAATAAATGTCAATCTATCTAGTTAATAGGTAACACTAGGTAGACTTCTAGGTTTGAGTTCGCAATGTCTGACTGTAATTAATTAACAATAATAACTACTACAACTATGACGAATTTCAGTGGAATTTGAAATTTTAACTCTATACATTATGGTTACAATACAATCTAAGAGACGCTGGTTCTGAAAATGAAAACGTAGAATATCCCCGATATTACAAAAGGAATAAAATATACGAGATGCAGAGACATAAATACGAGATGTTGATTTAAAATTGAAATTGGAATGAGACGACCCTTGAACTGTAAACGAAGGCAGTGTAGGTACCTACTACAAACTGGAGCGGAAAATTAGATATTGCACCCGAAGGCATTACTACATTAGGGAAATAGGGACCGTCCCTTGCTGCTCCCGAGAGAGTTATAACAATGTATGTATATGTAGATTATGTAGTACATAGGTACCACCTTCACAACAATATTCTAGGTGCATCGTCTTCACATATAATTAATGTATACAATATATTGTGAAAACATTTTAAAAGAGTAACTGTGGAGCTTTCTGCCCATTCTTCTCCATAAAAAAACTACCTTTTGGAAGGGGCGACTAGAATCAATTCTTATAGATTTTGCTAGAATAGAACTGAGGCTGCTCTAAGGTATACAAGTGCATATACATTCTGACTAATCATAAACAACTTAGTAAATGTTCTGGTTAATTCATTTTCACACGATTTGTGGTATTGAAACTAAATCAATAGTTAGGTACTTACGACATAAATAATATAGGTACGGTACCTTATTAGGTATTGCGTGTAAAATAGTGAATAATTCAAAAGAAAATAACATAGGCATAAATAAAATCAAAGTATTAAGGCTTTATAAAATGATATGGCCATAATTATGGCTTTTCCTTTCTACCCTTCGCCATTATACCTATTTATTTATGCATGTATATGTCTAATAGCAGCCTGCCTGCTTTATACAAATTTCATGTTTTACTTACGTAAAAAATCCCCTTGAATGTGAGAACGTTGTAGATCTGTCGACCATTTTATATCTTGCTAAGTACCTGGTACTTGTTGATAGGTCTACACTGTCCTCTCATACCTATTAACACTTTAATTTGAAAACATTGTAAAAACCATTTACTTTTAAAAGAGTAGGCGTGGAGTTTCTTGCCGGCTCTTCTCCGTAGGAAACGATCAATTGGAACCGTGCACCTAACTTCTCAGGTTTCATAAGTGCCCTTGTCGGTTTATGTGAAATAAAATATTTTGAATATTGTTATTTTTTTAATATTTGGTCAAAAGGACAACTTACTTTTAGAGTATGGCTGATTTTATGAAGAAACCAAGGAGGTAAGTTGGATGTAACTAATATGTACCTATGTATAGTAACTTATCCAGTGAGCATACCGTAAAGCCTGCTGTTTGTAATCTTGCTAATCCTGTAACGCTTCTTCAGGTTAGTTGGCTACCAACCACCGTACAGCTATCTAATTACGTAACACATTTTCGTAAACGATTTATTAATCAGTTTCATTTTGACAGTTCAACAACATTCATTGCGTTATTTACGTTGTTGAGCAGATTTTGTTTTCGAACTTCTTAAGCAATGGATTAGCAATCTGTTTCAAAACTATTCAGATTCTGATTGATCGTGTATTACGCAATTAGGGTACTGGTTCTCAAAACTTTATTAAGTATCGGGAGAATAGTTCGAGGGCAGATTGCCAGCTTAATTAGCATGCAGTTTTGTATAATATACGTTACCCCTAAGTAAAACGATGTATTTAACATTTGTAATCACAGCTTTTGTTTTTTTTTTCAGATGAATTGAATTATTATTTATGCGAAAATAGACGCTGTTTTTTCCTGAGAAAAATGATACCCCAGATCTGTCACCGCCAGAAACGGGCCGTGATGCAAAAAACCGCTGTTTATTAATTTATAAGTTCGAAGAATATTATTTATTTGTAAACAACTTATAATAGGTATTAAATGGTGATGAATGTATTTTGCGCTCGAACCTACTAAAGGTTATTTTGGTTGTATTAGTTAGTACCTAATCATTGATGTCTTAGGTATATTATGGAACATGATCTTTTAATTTTATGATTCATTATTATTGTGAAATATTGCACATTATTGTTTTATAACTGCAGGGACACCAAAATAATGAATTCTAGTAATATTAGGAGCTTCTTCGAGAGAAGCAGCAGCATTTAGAGCGACTGATGCGAGAGAGGGAGCTGGAACGAGCAGAAATGGCCAAGATTTCGCTGCAGGCTGACCGCGCCGAGAGTGCCCTGTCACAGCTCAAGAAGGAGGCCACACAGGTATCTTCTACTTAAATTCATTGACAGACAACGCACAGCCTAACCCACTGGGTCTAGAAGCATGAAATTGTGTACAAGATTTCCTTATAATATAATATAAATATAATTAAATTTTAACACGGCGTTCAGTACGTCTAAATCCAAGGGAAAAAAACACTGATTAAAATTATTTTATTTTGACCTAAAATAATAAATGGCATTGGGTAACCAACATTTTTAGTGTATTTTCGTTAGCTGATTTATTTTTCTAATGCATCTAAGGCGTTTTTTTTTTTTTAAATTTACCATTGTCATTATTTTGGTGGTCTGAATGATTTCTAAAAGTTTGTCCATCTATTTTAATGGGACCTTATATAACTAAGAAAGCATTTTTGATGTGTAACATACTACAACAACTTTCCTGCCGTCCGTAGAATGGGAAATCTGTGGGAGTGATTTCGTGAAAAGGGACGGAAGTGTATTACAGGAAGCCGGAGAAGCGCGCGCTATTTGATTTGACTAATGAGCGCGCGCGATGCTAAAACGACCTTGACGAAGCCCCGCCCCTTTAATGTTGATTATTACTTGTTGCTTACTACCAAGAAGAGATGTCATATGTTACACATCACATGCGACTACTGCAAGGCTCGCTCGTATTTTTTATATTCATCCCTAAATGGGGTTAAATAGGGGATGAATTTTTTTATGGAAGTTCGTCATTTTTGAAATTAGAAACATGTAAGTTGATACTTAGACTTCTGTTTATAAGTAAAAGTTAGTAGTATCACCGTTTTATGGAAACTCATCCTTATAAAGGCTTCTGAGAAGTTGTCGATGGGAAATTCCATAGGGCACACCGCGCACGACTTGTCTATTAATACCTCCTTAGATGAATGCTCTTTTGTTTTATGGATTGTGCTGAGTCTTACTTACGAGCCTTTCAAGACATGGCCGCCAATGGATGGATTGGGGTTAAAGACTTTGGCCCGTATTCTCGAAACGATATTCGAGCATATCATTTATAAAATATTGTAGATAAGTATGAAAGCTCTTAGAAATGTTATGAAAGAGAATGTATATCAACAAACGAAATTAGAATACAGTATGTCTTTGAGACAGGATCAAGAGGTCGTTGTCGCAAATTGATGCTATTACGGTAAAAGAAAACGTTTCATCAAAATGGCGACTGATTAAGTATTTGTATATTTACTGATAATTACTATAAAACGCACGAGCACTTAAATAATAATATAAAAAACAAATCAATTATCAAATAAACAAAAAATAAAATCGCCAACAAAAAAATCACGAAACGACCACCGAACCCCGAGTCAAACAACGGTCGGGTTTTTACGAAGATCGATAAACTCGCAGAAATCGCACTTATGATTCTTATTACAGCAATAAACTTGGGGAAAAGGAGGGAAGAGGCACTTCAAACATTACCTGCCCCTTTTCTACGAACCTCTTTGCCTCTTTGAACTGACTTTGAATAAAAGATCCAGTAGGGAGCTATATTGCCATCTCTTTGAGAACGTTACACTTTTCTGTCATGATATCTAGACTGGCATCTATTCGCGCGGTTTACATAAGGATCCTTGATGGTCTGAACGCGAGATCCTACTTTTAGAACCTTTTAAATATTCTCTAAAGCTTTAGATACTTATCGATTTATGCAATAGATTTCAAGACAAATGTTACGCAAAATACACTGAGGAAAACAAGTTTGTGATTAAAAAAAGCCAAAAGAATGGGTCGGGTAAAACTCAATTTTTTTTTTTTTTTCCGGCCGCTAACTATAGCGTAATTCGGCCTGATTTGCATCTTCGACCGAAAAGCAAAAACGAAAACGATTTTTTTTTTCTGTTTCTCGATGTTTTTTTCTTGGGAATACTAAAATAAATAAGCTGTTTTTATGATTTTCCGTTTCAGGCGACTTCTGAAAACAGTAAGCTAAAAGCGGAGTTGGACAAGATCAACAAACTGTTGGAGGATGAGAAGCAGAAGGTTGAAGATCTCATGTTCAGAACAGAAGAAGAGAACATTAATAGAGAAGATTATAATGTAAGTTAGAACATTCACTGGAACTAATTATTCGGCGACATAGTTCAACAGGTGCGTTTATTGATTTCATGTATTTTTGTTACAGAAATATAAAGAAGCCATGGAGGTAAGTTTTGGCGCATCCCTCTTTTTATCTATGATACCTCTCTAAAACTAGACTCATTAAAAAAAAAACGCTTTTATCTGTTACAAATAAATCTAGAAATAAAAATAAATTATTATTATTTGTTGTTATACATTTTTGTGTATCAAGACACTGTGCCGGTTTTTTAAGGTAACGCATAAATATCTTTTATCCTTAAATTTTTGTTCCGTCTTATTTTTTGTATGTTCAGCAAGAGAAAGCAGTTCGCGAGCATCGTATTCGTGAGCTCGAAGCCGAATTAGATCTCCAGTCGGCGCGTGCGGAAGCCACGGCCACCGCGCTGCGAATGATGGAGGACCAGCGCGCCGCAGACACCGTCGCCGCCACCGAACAGCATCGCGAGGAACTGGCAGCTGCGCATAGTGAGTAGTTCTAGCAGTAGAAGAAATATCTAGCCATACTATAGCTAAAACAACGTATCACACAGAACAATATGTCTTGGGTGGGACGTTGTTAGTACTCTTGTAACATATTTTGCTCCAGTGCTTAAAAGATATAATTAGCTATGAATTATTTTATATTATTTTATTAATCGCTGCTGTTTATCATACTTTAAATTAGTGCTGTTATTTTCCTTATGGAACCTACTAATATTATTGAAGGACAGTTTTTAAATTCTCTTTATCTTTTTTCAGCTTTATCGTCGGAGCTGCAGAAACTGTTAGATGAAGCTTACGCTCTCCTTAAAGAAAAAGAAAGCGAAAAAGATTCATTAGGCAAGAGCATGTCGGAGGAACTGACTCGATTAAAGACTGATTCTGAGAAGGCACTAACCGAAGCCAAAACAAAGATGGCGATCGCGCAGACTGAATACGAAACACAAGTCTCTGTATTGACGGCGAAACTGCAATTAGCGGAATCAAAGTTAGAAACTGAAAAAATGAATTTAGAAAGATTAAATAAGGAAAACAGCCAAATTATTATAGACCTAAACACTAAGTTAACTCAGCTGCAAGCTGCCGTAGATGATAAAACATTAGAATTAAATAAAGGTAATAATAATAATTATTTACAACAATATTTTCCGTTAAAACAATTTTTTTTCGTTATATAATTAAAT
Organism: Xanthia icteritia; assembly: GCA_949128155.2. Lineage (NCBI taxonomy): Eukaryota > Metazoa > Arthropoda > Insecta > Lepidoptera > Noctuidae > Xanthia > Xanthia icteritia. The sequence continues at coordinate 15,750,901 of OX421941.2, forward strand.
GTTTATCTTACAAAACCTTTACACAATTTTTTTTTTCAGTTGTTGGCGTGAGTAAAGAACATGAAGTTAATCTTAATAAAGAAATCACGAAACTAAAAATGGAACTTAGTGCTAAAATACTAGACTTAGAGCAACTAGAGGACTCTAAGAGGAAAAACGAAACAGTTCTCAAATCGTTACAGGATGAATTGGGCCGTGTTAAAGATGAATACAATAGCAAAGTCAACGAATATGAAACTTTATTAAGTGAAGTCTCGCAACAACACGAAAAGAATAAAACAGAAATGTTAGGATTACAACAAAGTTTGTCTGCGAAGACCAAGGAGTATGAAAAACTACTCGCTGAACTAAGTACATCCACAAATTCTTCAGAGCAACTTGTCAGTGAATATAAACAGACTATTCACGAAAGAGATAAGGAAATAATAAAACTCAAAGACGACTTTGAGCAAACAACTGCCAATTTCAATATTAAGCACAGCAAAATCGCTGAAGAACATAAGAAAGAAATTGATGATCGTAACACTAAAATAGAACAGCTCATAAAAGAGATTGAAAGTCACAAAGTAACCTTAGATCAAAGTAAAGTAGAATTCGAAGCTCTGAATTCTCAATTCATAATAAACGTGGACGAGTTGAAACTTCTAAAAGAAGAGAACGAAAAACTGAAACAATCCATCAACGATTTAACACAAAGCAATAATGATCTTAAAGCAAAGATGTCAGCAATGGAACTGGAAGTTGGTGAATACAAGCGTCAGTATGATAGCGCCAATGAGAAGTGTGCTGAGCTACAAAAGGCTAAAGAAAAAATTGAGTCGGAATACATGAATTTGACTGGTCAGACGACAGATTCCAATGAGCAATTCAATAAGTTATCACAACACCTGAAGGACACTGAAAAAGAATTGCAGGACTTAAAGGACAAGCACAGAGAAGTTGTGAACAATCTAGCACGAACAGAACAAGAGTTGAAACAAAAACTGTTTAAGATTCAAGAAGACTTCTCTGTTGAACGCGGACAGTTGGTGGTATCATTAAATGAAAACGTAGAAAAACTTAAGGAAGCAGATAATAAAGTAAAAGAATTTGAAACTCAAAATGCCGAAATTAATAACAGTTTGAGAAATCTCCAAACTGATAATGATAAACTTCTTGATGAAAACTCAATACTAAAGAATGAAATTGAAGCTCTTAAAATAAAAGAGCATGAACAGAATAGTGAACATGAATCTATTTGTAAAAAACTTGAAATTGAAATAGATAAGTATAAAGAAGAAGTATCCATTTTAAAAGCAGACGGTGCGACATCGGAAGTGAAGCTTATGGAAAAAGTAGATCAACTGACAGAGGCGCAAAATGACCTGAACAACAAACTCGAAGAAGCAAGAAAACATGAAGATAGTTTACAAAAGATATTAGATGATATGACTGCCCAATTAAATAATCAAAAATCCCAATTCGAAAAAGAAATATCTCAACTTCAAAATAATTTAACAACTTCTTGCGAAGAAGCCAATAAGTTGAAAACCGAAGAAACCCGTCTTAAAGAAGCATTGGAAGAAAAGCAGAACAATGTTAAAGATCTAACATTGAAGTTAGAAATGCTTGAAGTAGATTTCAAGTCTAACGTAGAAATTGTCACAGAGAAAGATCGCCAAATAGCACAGGTTAATGAAGAATTACATAAAGCTACAGAAAGTAAAAAGCAATTAGAAGAGAAATTAAACGGAGCTGCCTTAGAAACCTCCACACTGAAACAACAATACGAAAGTCTTATAGCTAATTCTTCGGCTGAAGAAACAGTACTAAAAGAACAGTTAGGGCAGCTAGAGGTATTAAAAAAAGAAATGTCAGTTTTAGTTCAGGAAAAGACTTCGTTAGAATCGACGTACAGTGAAACATTGGCAGAATTAACAAACCTTAAGAAAAACTATGAAGACGCCGTAAACAAAGTTAACGAAAACTTAACTTTTAACAACGACCTGAAAAAATCTTTAGAAGAAAAGGATAGCCTACTGAAATCTCAAAATGAAAAATATGAGGCTGATTCACAAAAAATGTCTAAGCTAGAAACAGACGTAGCTCAGTTAAAACAAGAAGTTTCCAGCAAAGACGTTATAATCCAAGAGAAAGAATCACAGCTTATGAAGCTGAATGATGCCTTACAGTTAGGTTCTAGCGAAACACAGCAACTAGTCGCTCAACTTCAATTCGAAAATGCTAAATTAAATGAAACGTATAAAACCGAAGTAGAATCTCTTAACACTACCACCAAAACGTTACAGTCTCATATAACTGAGAAAGATAAAGAACTCGAAGAACTCAAGCAGTCGAAGGAAAAGCTTACCGAATTACAAAAACTTGTAGATAAGTCCGAACAGGACATCAAGCAGCTAACGAACATCAATGAAGCTCAGAAAATGAACTACGAAGATTTGAACAGACAGTTACAAACTCAGTTTGATGAATATAAGAAAGAAAGCAAGCGCGCAAGACATGACTACAAAAAATCACTAATTGACTATGACAAAGAATTAAAAGAATCCAAAGACAATGTGACAGCAGAAATAGAAAAACAAAACCAATTGCAGCAAAAACTAACGGAAGCTGAAAATAAAATATTAGAATTGACACAGAAATTGGAATTAGTAGTTGTTCAGCAGAGTAGTGACGTGGAGAAAGATAAGCAGCTAGAGAAATTGACGGTAGAACTACAACTAGCTAAACAGTCTTCTGCAGAAACTGTAGCAAAGAGTGAGACTTTGGTCAAAAACCTTAAAGCTGATATTGAAAATAAGGTCAAAGACTTGAGACTGAAGGGAGACTTGATAGGGAAATTACAAGAAGAAGTCAAGGTAAGAGAAGTTCAAACGGACAACTTAAAAAATTGTCTTTATGAGAAATTATATGCATAATCTTAATTTTTTGGTGTCTTCTTTTCAGAGCCAAAAAGCCAAAGTAGAAATAGCGGAGCGCGAAAAGCTTCTTCTACAAAAGGAGATGGCTGTAAAGGGTCAAGATATTCGAGATAAAAATGACAACAGTGCTATAGGAGTATTAGGACAAGGCGATTCTGTGACTGAAAAGTAAGCCAGACTCAAATTCATAATAAAAAACATAACCCTGTTTTTGCTGTTGTACAGTTGGGTAATAACCCAACTTTAAAAAATACATTGGCCTAGGCCATGTTTTATTTATAGTCTATTTGTCTACTTCATTAAATTTATTATTAATTATATATTTCATTAGTTTAGATGATAATCATCATTATTATTATTATTTTTTACGTATTTGACATTTCTCGGGACCCTGGGGTCCGGACCTTTGGAAGGCGTACGAGGGGCCGAAGCCAACTCGCAGAGGCCCGTTAGACGTGTTTAATGAAACGAGGCACCATTTTTATGACGCTGTACTGACCCACTGAAGGGCAACGACCTCCCCCTTCCGTTTTTTGAAATTTTGGGTCAATCCTTTAAAAAGGAGTCTAGCTCATCCCACCATGTCTTTCTGGGCCTGCCGCATTGTCGTTTGCTGGCATTTTGGATCCACTGAGTGGTGAGGAGTGATATTATAAATTTATAAAGTTCAATAATATTTTAACAGGGTGACGGACGAGAAGGAAATGATTGACGGCCAAGTGAGCTTCCTCAATTCAGTCATAGTGGACATGCAGCGCAAAAACGAGCAGCTGATGGCAAGAGTGCAGGCGCTTGAAGGTGGCTCAGTAGCCAGTGAACCACCTCTTTTGTAAGTAGATTCATCAAATGTCTACCCTTTTCCCAACTACATAGCTACAAGGATTTTTTGGCTCTCGAATGACGTTGACACGAGGCTGTTGCCAAACATTTGTACTCTTGTTTTGTATGTCACTTGAAATGTATTAAAAAAAACAAGATAGCGGCGTTAGAGTGCGCGCAAGATAAGTCTGCGCGCGCGACTGGTGGCGTGCTTAATTCTATACTGTATATTTAAATTATAATATTCAATCTTATTAATATTAATCTTATATATAAGTTAATTAAATAATTCTATACTTACTTAAACGACAAGACTGCGCGGCATAACGATTAGTTCCGATTTCACCCGAGCGCAGACTCTTGCGTTTACTCTAGTTCTGATTTTGGCAGCGCGCTAAAATAACCTTGTAGCGCTTAAAAGTAAGTAGGTTACTAAACGAAACTGATGTTAGATCATGAACCAGTCCTTTTCATTTATACGTCATTTTTTAGCTCTATTTTTTTGCACTGAAACATTGATGTCTTTTACTCTTTTCTATACATAAGAGCGGGAGATTGAAACTAAAATAAAATAATAAAAAACTAACTAATATAATATCTGTATCTATACAGGGTGACTTGTAATTTGACGTTTTCCTTCTAGGACGTGATAGTGTGACCCATTTGTAACCACACACAAACCACACAAGCCACATGTGCACCCCATAAAGCCAAGGCAAAAATTCATGGGATTCGAGAAAACCCATTTTTTATGATGTTTAGTCAGCTTACTATAACATAAAAAAATGATTACCTACTAAAGGTGGACCTCCGCTTCTTATTACCATTGACGCTGTTGACAAATCTTTTTAGAGAAGAAAAAAAAGCTGCATGCAAAATGAAATTTAGTCAAAAACAAAGTAGGTACCTACTTAACACATAAAGCCACGACTACGCTACGCAAGCCGTTCTTATTAAATTAACACAAGCAAGTAAAGCATGCTACACGCCAATTTACTACAGGTACATCCATTAGGATGTACCTGTAGTAAATTACGGCGTTGCTGTGTATTAACACAGCAACGCCTCATAATATGACTTATAATATTGTGTTTGTTTATTTTGTACCTTATAAATTCACTGAATTATTAAATACGCGCCATAAAATCAGTTTACCGAAAATATCGTACAGCGACAGCAGTTGACACCCGTTGTCTGTTGGACCAGTTTATGGCTAACCAAAGCGGTTTACAAAAATTTCGCATACGCAAAGGAGATAGAGAAAATAAATATTTTCATCTCGTTTACTCTCACTACTGTGCCCACGGAGAACAGAAGTCACTGGACCTATAGGCCAACCGCTTCCGCGCCTGAGAGAGCTGCGCGGTGCGGGAGGGGTGACAGATACGCATAACGACACCACACGCCTCCCGCACCGCGCAGCTACCTCAGGTGTAATTTTTTATTAATAATAAAAAACAATTAAATTTTTTGCCTTTACAATATTTCTGTTATTGAATGAGCATTTTGAGGCGTGCACTTTTGGATTTTCCAAATATTATTCGGTATTTGTATACCCGAATTCTACCAAAAGCAATCATCTGTTTGGCCTAGTCGGTTGCAAAAAGACCGACTAGGCCAAACTGATCATTGCTTTGACTTTCACCGATGATTCGGCCATCTCTAATAATTATAATTTCTTTGATACAGTAACGGTCGCAAGTCACGTGCAGTGGCCCCGCGGTTGTTCTGCGACATCTGCGACGTGTTCGACGCACACGACACGGAGGACTGCCCCAAGCAGGCGGCCGAGCCCGACGCGCCGCCGGCCAGCCGCCGCGCCGCGCCGCCGCCCAGACCCTACTGCGATATTTGTGAAGGTAAATCTTCTTCTTAGCGTGTTGATGGCAAATACCTTAAGGTTAAATGTCTATTTTTGGTTTAAGACCAATGTAACAGGTAGATACATAGTTTCAAACTTTAGTGAAGTATCAATATAAGGGAGTTTTTATCAAAGTGGCAAAACAATTACATTCTATATATTGGATGATGATGATATCTGACAAGGGCGTCGCCAGCCGATGGTCGGGTGGGAAAAGTATGATTTGTAGGTAGAGTCAAGAGCTCATGAAGCTTTACACTTGTAGTGCGAGTATCATCTCTACGGCGCACAATGGGGCGTAAATGGACGCTGGTAGACATTTGATTTTTGACAAATCAGTTCTCGGTAATACCAATAGGAACTGAGAAAAATAGTAATTTCCATTTTCAATGTATGGATTGGAAACGGACCTTTGGGGCGTTTTTCCAGTATTCAGAACTCTAGACCTGAAACTTAATAGGAATTATGACTGGGCCTACCACCAACACAGATACGACTATTACGTCCCCGGACTCCGGATAATAGACCCCGTTTAGGGAGATATGAAACTTTAAAAAACCAAATAAAAGTCGTCCAAATAAACAAAATTGGCTTTATAGATTATGTAGTTTGTTAACATTAAAAATGCCTACTATTTAACAAAAAAGTTAACCTATAGGGGGGGCGGCTGCCCCCTTCCCCCCCTTTGCGACGCCCTTGATATCTGATGTTATATTTCTAATCCGTCGTTTTTTTACTTCCAGTGTTTGGCCACGCAACAGAGAACTGTGATGAAGAGGAAACTTTCTAATTTGCCTACTTATTGACGGATTAGTTTTAATGTTACCGTTATTGTTGTTACATGTTTTAGTTGGCTATTATTTATTATTGTTTACCATAGGCATGGTATCACTGTTTTATAGTTAAATATCCTAGGAAATGTTTGTAAATAAGTACCCTTGATCTTTTATATTACTAAGAGAATCATTGCATGTTATATTTTTCTTAATTAGGTGAATGGTAATCAACTTTTCGTATGCATTATCTGGTCATAATGCATATTGAGAAATGTTCTTTTATGGCACAAATTGGTCTTACATCACAATCATGATTCTACGATAACTCTATTGCAACCTATTTTAATTTATTTAAAAAATAATTAGATGAACACCAAAATATAACAGTTTTATAACAATAAATTATATTGAATTAAAGTTATGTGTTTTTATTTCTGTGACGATAAAATCCCCGATCCCAAAAGTAGTAGTTCTGTAGCTAATAATGTTTAGTAAGTTATCTCAGAAATAAAGCTAAAATGATACTACAATTAAACCTTATTGGCATAGAATTCTGTACAGCAGCCGACAGTAAGAACTCGGTTCAAACTATCTTTTAAATCTGAAGTTAGGTTTGGGATCCGTGGGGCAGTGATTCCTAAACTGGGTTGTGTGGAAAAGACACCAGGGTTCCACGAAATTATTAATCAAATACAACTGTCGGACATAATACCGAACTATAAAGCAATTTTTAATAAAACAACTTCATTCTTCACATTAATATTTAAAGTAAAAATTTTGTTTTTTCATAATTTCACTTTTTAAATATTTCAGGTTTTTGTTCTTATTTAAATTACTGTCTTTGATATGTATCATTTGATGTGGTCTTTGATATGTAATCATTTGATGTGAGAGTTCCATAAAATTGAAGGGATTTAGTGAGTGTTCCATTATCTTAAAAGTTTAGAAACCCCTGCTGTGGGGCTCATGGATAAAGCTGCGTTCCCACTTATAACATGTTTGCTAAATAAAGTTCCAACATTTGCAAGTGCGTTTCATTCGAACTTGGAATCCTTAGATGGTGGTGGTGAGGTGAGATGAAACATCACTTTTGACATAAATATATGATGTGTAGTTGAGATATTTGTGAAAAATGAAGAATTCCAAGTTATCAATTTTAGGATCCAACTTTCCACTTCCACATGTCAAATTTAATAATCATTGTTTATTGATACGAATATATCAATGCGACTAGACTATATGCACAATTTATAAAAGTGTGATCTGGGTCTCGAACCACAGCTGCATCCTCTATTAAGTAATCCCTTGGCTAGACTAGAAAAAGGCAAAGATTTAAAAAAAACAGCAGATAATTTTACAATAATTTCTTTATTAAAATATTACTTTATCATATTCGTAATTTAAAGGATTCATATTTCATAATAATTTATTATTTAGTCTAATCCTTCCTTCTTCTCTTTGATGGCTTCCTGAAACATTTTTTTTTTCACTTTATAAAAACAAAATGTAAACATTTTTTACTAATAATTAATAAACAAGTTTGTTGAAAAACATCCAAAGTATATCAGTGAAAATTAAAACCTTTCTGGTCAGGGCTTAGAGTTCTAGGCCAACATACAAAATATGGCAATAGGCTTGCTGCCTGGGATTCCTTTGGCTTTGAACAGGCATGAAATTATGTTTAAAATATGGAAAATGAGGATTTGAAAAAATAAATAAACATTATACTGTGAAACATATTATGTACCTTAAATCGTTCTTCAAACAGTGAGAGTTCAGAGGTTAGGTCAGTGATAGCATTCATAAAAGCTTCTTGAGGAGTGTAATCAGAAGTTGTCTGGATGCGCAGCACAAACTTGTGTTCTAGAGGGTGAGGCACCTTGTAACCGGCGAATAGCACTTTCGGGTCCTTCAGCAGCTGGCTGCAAAATATACATTCACGAACATAAATATGAAATTCATAGGAATTTCATATTTATAAAAGGATTCACACAAGGTAATTTAAGACAAATACATACTGCCTTATCATGTTCCCGAGTGTGTGGTCTTCCTTATTTACTGTAAATATAGCTGCGTTGGTCACCTTAGTATCTTCTTCTTTCTGCACCCTAAAAATTTGTAAAGGTGTTTAATGTAAACAAAAATATCATGGGAAGCTACAGTATGGCGTGGGGCTAAATACTTACTTTTTCTCTCCATCGTATAAAAGGAATGATTCGAATGTTGGTGGAGCGTTCATTTTAATTACTTAAATATGCTTGCTTTTGTTTAAAATATCTTAAATTCTATAGTCGTAACGAAAGTATTTCAACCACCTATCACAATGCCTACTAAATATGCCTACTTTATAAGTGACAATGACAAATGACATAAGTTTATGACATTGATAACTACAAGTGACAGCTGGTCATAGACAAATTTGTGATATAAACTCGTATAGTGCGACGCGCCGCTCTGCCAAGAATGTATTACGTATTACACGCACGATTGAAAAAAAAAACAATCAGAATTGTCTCAATATCCTTAGTCCACTTTGAGTCAAGCCCAATCTTTCTGTCTCTAATTAGTGGTTTGGTAGGTTGACACCAAGATAATATACGCCCGTTGGCTTTGAAACATTTGCTATACATTTCCAGTTTATGCAGATCTTGCATTGTATAGGATTTCCGTACAATGCGAGGTCAGGTTATACTGGATTTGCATAGTTTGATGTGTAGCCGCCGTGTGTACTTGGCACGCTCTGTGTACAGCTTGGTAAAAAAGAGTTTCGATAAAATGAGAGCGCTAGTATCGCACTTAGGTCACTTCAAATGGGAAATAAATTGTTAAAATAGACTAAAAATGTTACGAGAAAAATTGACCCTAAGAAAAAGTAGGTACTATCACAAACATTTACAAAACATTCTTATTCTCTATTGAATGCAGTTTTTTTTAAATGTACTGTTAAGTTATTAAGCTTTAAAAAAATGTATAACGGAGTCAACTGTTGCTAATATATCAGATTAATTAAAAATAAGAAAAAAAAACTAGCAATTTTAGGGTGTCACATCTCCTGTTACTAACGTTAACTAACCGATGTCCGTGGCTTTTCGTGAGGTTTTAATGAAAGAATACTGTTTCTTTTTTTAAATTATAACATCAATTTTATAAACAAATCTTAATGTATTACAATAACATTCTTAAAATAATGATAATCAAATTAGCACTAAGGTGGACTTTCCACTTTAGTCACTACTGTTTTATTTGCTTTCAATAGTACAGACGCCAGCAGGTCAACCTACCCGAAACTGTCAAATTTTCCCAATCAACTTTAAACCTTATACTTTACTGATAAAGTTGAAAATCTATTAAAGAAATTTGACAGATTGTAGTAGGTTGATGTGCTGGCGTCTGTACAAAACTCCCAAAACAAGTTATTTTATTTTCACGGTAACGTTATTATGGTAGATCAGCCAATTCTTTTTACCCATCGGGCAACCGTGACGCGGTATTCGGTGACGAAAGGCGTACGAACTACAAAAAAGAAGTTCAGTATAGTCACAGTTCTATCGTGATACTGGGATGTTCTTAAGCCATTCTTTCATCTGCGAATTATACTGCGAATAATCTACGCAGATATATAAAGTAAAAAAGTAAATTTGTAATGATTCCCTCTAAAACAACAAAGAATATTGGTTTTGTCGTCATTGTTGTTAGAAAAATGGGAGTTTGTCACGTACGTTTAGTGGCATTTTAAAATTGTCCATTTTGTCCAGGTAGTAACGGGTCAATTTCTCGGAATGGCTCGTGACTCAAATCAAAACTATTAGCACTTGTCGGCAAAGTAGTGCTATCATCATAGGCTGCATTAGTAAAATATTTAGTTCCAAGTATCACCACGTCCGACTCTTTTAAGCGCCTTATTCACCATTCATTTTGCTGTACTCACGGCTACACATCAAGCTATACATTTCTAGTTTATGCTGATCTCGCATTGTATAGGATTTCCGTTCAATGCGAGGTCAGCTTATACTGGAAAAGTATAGCTTGATGTGTAGCCGTGTGTACCCTCCGCATTTCATCCACTGGGAATGGCGTGGGGGCATCCACGCCTTTTCAAAACAACACTGTTACGAAAAAAAAGCAATGATATCGATGCTTCCGGCAACAAATGTCGTAAACGCCATTTTGGCGAAAATGAGTTAAGAATGCAGCCCTACTTAATTTTTGGCGCTGCGTCGATCTACAAATGTGAAAAAAATATTCGCCTAAAAAAATACTTTTACACCCAAAATTTTTACTAGTATAATCAAGATTTTTTAGAATACTTACTTAAGTGTATTTTTAGCCGCGACACAAACAATGATGATGAATGATGATTGATGTACAAGATCCTCTAATGGAAATTTAAGTGATTGGTTTAGACATTTTTTTACTTTGAATTTGTATTAGTGCCTTGCTTAACCAATATTTTGATTAAACGATGACGGTCAATGAATAAAAAACCTTTTTTAATTATGTCAATTTGTGTTTTATTTTATTGTTTTTATTACAAGTAATGAAAACTCAACTTACAGTCTTAAATTCATTGATTTGCTTCAGATATTTCCATGTTTGTTACATACCATCGCATCAGATCGTGGTGTTTACACTCATTTTTATTTCAGTATATGGTTTTTAAAACCAAACCCAGAACTATTGTATTTAAAAACTGGTGCATACTTCTAACTTCCGTTAGACAAATCGTTCTCCATTGATTTGTTAGTGCTCGTAAATACCAACTTCTTGAATTTTCTGGGGTGTATGTCCAAGCTAACTTTTAAAATAAGGCTTTGACATAAATAGCAATAATATATTATGAAACACCATCGTATTTTACGTATTTCTTGTATAGAACACAATTTTACAACTTTTAAAGTTAAAAAGATATAAGCCAAAAACGAAATTATTTTTTGTTTTTCGTTGATTACCAAAAGTGCTATTTTGGTGTTTACGACCTTTGTTGTCGGAAGCATCGATATGATAAGTAATACCAACTTTGCGTTCAAAATAAAGCGTCATAAAGATAGCTTGATCTCCGCGACAGCTGTCAGTAAAATCACGCAGTCAGTAAAATCAATTTCATAATAGTATTGTACAGGCAGTAACTGTCAATGTCATACTTTATGGGCATGCCAACATAATTAGTGATGGGGGATGAATCATCGCGACCACAGACTATAACTATAACTAACTATCGATATTTTAATTAAAACTTTATTTATATAATTTATCTTCTCATTTTATTTAAATTTAAGGAGTGGTTTTTAAAATTGATAGATAATTTAACTCATTGGTCTGCACAAACCTAGTACTCCAACGTATGTCTTAGATGATATAGCCCACGAAAAGGGTCATACCGTCATAAGACTACCCCCGTACCACTACCAGTATAATCCGATCGAGCTCATCGGGGCCCAAGTCAAAGGTTTGTTTGTTTGCTTGAATTTCAGTTAGATAGGTACAGACGCCAGCACATCAACCTACTACAATCTGTCAAATTTCTTTATTAGATTTTAACCTTTATCACTAAAGCATAAGGTGCAAAGTTGATTGGGAAAATTTGACAGTTTCGGGTAGGTTGACCTGCTGGCGTCTGTACTTTAAGTATCAACTACTGTATAATTAATCTTAGTAAAAATATGTTTTCTTATGTTACGCTGCCAGACACAACACAACGTCGTCTTTCACGCCAAATAAAATGTTGCAGATATTAAAAAGTGCGGTCGACAATGTATAGTCGCCAGCACGTAACTTGGCAAGGTTTTGGTGTATTGGGAGCAAATTTGCGCATGTTCACTTAGTGCAACAAAAACATTGACACTTTTATTGAATGTGATTATTTAAAGGTATTGCCAGAATTTATTTTGGAACATGTCTGTTAAGAAAAACAAGCGAAAACGAATTCTGTGCGTCTACGATTCTTGCCAAGTTACGTGCCGGCGACTATTACCTATGTGTAGAAGACTGGAAGAAGGTGGTAACCAAATGTAGAAAACTAATGAAGGATCCCAATCTTCCTTCATTAGTTTCGTCGGGACGTCCGATTTGATAATATTTGCGAACAAGTTTATAATAAATTTACAAGATTGTTCTAGCGATTCAGAAACTGATTCAGATATGGATTTGGGATGTACTCCTTTAATAGATATTAATTGAGAATATTAACTAACATAAAATAAATATATATAGATATTATATTAGTTAGTATTTTATTAATTATAATATTAAACTACTTTGAATAAAAGTAACATAAATACTTCTCTTGTTAAGTTGAAGACAAATTTCTTAGATGCGATGATACTACAAAGATTTCCTTACCTTTTTTATGATATTCATTATACATACACATACTTAAAATAACTACCTACCTAAAATAGCTACATAAAATTAAAAAACGTAAGCGTTCCGCCGTAATCAGGTGAGGATTGTGGCGAGAAAGGCTCACCGCGTAATCCTCACCAAGACACCTTTATATCTCTGGAATCTCTTAATGACTATTTTCGAGATTTGGCATAGCGTAACAAGTATTTTTTGGAATTGAAACCAAGTAGATACTCCCAGCCGTTTGCTTGCAGTGAGGTGAGGATTGTGTGGAGACATTCACCTCATAACCCTCAACAACTGATAGCTATAACTTCGGAATCATAATGCGACAATTTTTTTAACCTTTGTGACTATTTATGACATTTTTTTGGCGTTCTCAAAATTGATTTTCATGAAGTTTTCAGGATTGTGTGATGAAAGGTTATAGGCTATTTTAACATCACGCTACGACCCTAAGGAGCCCAACAAAACTAAAAAAAGAACGCTAGGCGAATACGCAGCATGCGCGGGCGGGCGATGCGATGCGACGCGGTGGGTGGGTCCGAAATTTCACGTGGACGAAGTCGCAGTCAGAAGCTAGTAGTATTTTAATTAAATTGAGAACGCAATTTCATATAATTTGGGAAGGAATTAAGATAAAAAATAATTTAAAACGTAACTTGGATCATTTGTTTTGAGTTTTATTTCATGGCATAAAATTGACAAGTGCTCCAAGTGCAAACATAGGCTGAGAAATTCGTATAATCTGTAAGTCTTTTTTTTAAATTAAAGTTTATTTTTGACTTATCCGTTTGTCCCTGGTCGTGTATTCCATGTAAAATGTACTCTGTGGTGTCACGACGATCACTTTTAAATAAGATGCGGCAAGGAAATTCAAATTTTCTTACGTTTTTTGCAATTTGCAGGGTAGTGTCAGGTGTGAACTTTTCCACAAGAAATTTGTTCTTAAGGAACAAATTCAACTTAGACATAATTATGTATTAATGATTCCAATTATTATAATTCTGTAAGTACATATATTATCTGTTACAGTCGCGAATCATATTTTGATCAAGATATAACCTGACACTGACCTGCAAATTGCAAAAAACTGCGGATTCACCATAAGCGATATCATTACAATACCTAATACATTAAAATTTGGAAGTAATAAACAAAACGCGTTTTGCTTATTATCTTGAAACTTATTGTCAGTTTAATTAGTGAGGCAAGTGCCGATTGCTTTGTCGTAGTTTGTAAAGTTAACGAATATAATAAAATTATAATACAGCAGATCCATACCTACTTACTTTTCAATATAATAATGCTAAAGTTAATTCTGTCCGCCTTTTCGCGCCTAATTAAAATAAAACGACATGTACAGCAGAAAACACCGTTTATTTTATAATTATGAGAGAATTTCAGATTGATAACCTACATACAGAATATAATATGACTATAAAACCAATCTAACTTGAATTTTACATATTGTGTGTCCAGAACCTCACTGTTAATATTCGTAATACAAGATTTTGTAATTGTAACAATGATTGTAGGTATTCAGTTTTCCTTTACAAGAAGATTACGAGACAACGTTGTCATAGGGAATACAACTTTAATATAAATTCTGAAATACTTATATAGGTACAAGAAACATCCGTAAAACGGTACTAAACTATTTTAACATTTTTGTCTAAACTAAATTATGAAAAATAACATGATTTAAAATAAATTATAAACTCTAATACAATATTTTAATAATGTTTCACATTATTCAACGCCAAGCAACATCAAAGAGTCAGAAAGAATAAAGCACAATTGTGGAAATTTGATAATTACGAACATTTAACTACAAATTGAAGTCTAGCGACTCTACTGATAAACAATATAATTTGTAGAATATTAGTTCGAGTGAGTACCCCGTCAGAGGGTATGACGTAGTTCCGCATCATGACCTTTGGGCACCCCTAGCCATGTGGCCATTTACCGGCAGATAGCAAACTATAATACTGGCACTAAGAAAATGGCAGCTCTTCCTCCTTGTGTTAAAAGTGAAGACGGTGTCATTGCTTGCACGATATTAGCGATACTTGATATTGCTGCTTATACGTTGATTGAGTATCTACCTACACGATGACTGTGAAAATACTTTATAATTACTTCAGCTGAAAATATATTTAAGTAACTAACTTGTTACCTACTTTGCGTGGCCAGAACTTGCCGGTAGATGCTTGGCTTGACAAGGTACCCCATAATTTATTTGAATACCTAATGATTTTCAGGAAGAATATTCACATGACACAGACAATATATAATTCTGTCGTTCAATAATTAACATTAGTAACTATTAAGGTAAAATGTTGAAGACATGAGGCGATAGAAAATTGTTCTTCAAAGTTTGCATTCATGACTGGGATCTTAAAATTACATTTCAAAATGTTCGTTGTTTCACAATTATTCTTACCAAGCATTTGATTCGTGAAGTGTTAATTAATTTAAATATATAAACAGAGCTACAGGTTTCCGTGAATTAGATTCAAGATGCATCTATTGTTTCAATGCTGGTTAACTGTGATACAATTACATATACATTCAAGATTGAAGAATACAAGTTTAATCAAACATAATTCATTTAAAAATAACATAAAATAGTTGAATAAGCTTAATAAACAGCACTGCAATCATTTTTGGATTACGTTTAACACTTACTACCTATCGTCTGTTATGTAATAAAACGCTATGAGAATTGACACATAAGTATATAAACTATACTAATTGTGTACGTACTTATACAAAATTAGCAATCCAATCAACAATATGCATACTATTGATTATGCAAATATCTATGCTTTACGATAACATTGAGTTTTGTTAGATCGAACAGTCGGACGCGCCGTTCCTGGAGCGGGCGCGTCCCGCCGGCAGGCGCGTACTTGAACACGAGAACGTCACTTATATGTACACTAGTAACAGAAGATACAATTGCAATATTACCATTGATATTATTAGAATAATAGAGATTATTAAAAGCTGACTAGAAGTTCGGTTATACCTACTATAACGATTTATTTTATACAAATTAGGATTGGATGCGAAGTGTTTCGCAGGTCGCGCGGCGTGTGCGAAACGCTTCGCGGTCCGAGCGCGCTCCGCGGTCTCGTGACTTGTGCGAACTGTTCCCGGAGTGCGGACTGCGGCGCACGCGCAGAACTACCATTAACGTTAGATTGGTGTCAGCTCAGGTACTCGGCCTCGCTTCGAGACCTTTTAATATAATACTTACACTAAGATACGATGAGATTATGCAACTAGCTGGTGTCAGCGCGATGTGGGACACAGGGCGCGGGCGGCGTCGGCGCGGAAGACAAGCGGCACAATTGACTGGCTAGTGGAGAAACGCGGCTGACCTCCATGACTTTATAATGAAGCTACTCAGAGAAAAGGTATCACCTAATTTCTCTACTGTTACGAAGGCAACTAGATGAAATCCTACTCTTAAGGATAAAAATCTAATTATGCTATATAAATGTTAAAATTAACATTGCTTCATGTTCTTAAATATTGAACTGCAGACGAGTGCGAGCGCGCGAGGCGGGCGGGACACTCGCGGGTTTAGTGCCGTTATCCACTCGCGCGCCGCTCCGAGACACGTTATAACAATATGCCATAATATCATACGACTACATAATAATCCTTCTTCGCGACAATCGTTTAATTATAACGTTATTTTCTTATAGGAAAATGCTAATACATGTTGGTGCTTAAATTTTCGAGTGACTCTCTACAATTTATTATTACAAACGGAAAATACTGCTCAATAACTATTCTTACATTGCTGAAGACTCTGTACTTCAAATTTATTAAAAAAGTTACCCTAGCTAAAACGGCTACATTATGTTTTACTGTACAACGAAGAGCGTCTTCAAAGGTATCAAATCAAACTTTATATTCACTCAACTAAAAATTTGATCGAAAAGCGCCAAAAATTTCTATGAGTCGTTTATACTATGTATTATTTGAAAAGTTCAAAGTAATCTTACTGTTTATTAAAAGTTACATTCACAATAACAATTCATTATTATAAACAACAACTGCATCTACTATCACACATTCGAAAGTTTTAAACAATTTTACAATTGTAATCGAACTTTATTATTGCTACGGCGACGGCACGCCGGCGCGATATGCAGCGTGCGCGTGCGGCGCCGCGGCGTGACGTCACGCCGGCCCGCACGCCGGCACGACCCGCGGGCGGCGCGGTGGCTATTCATCTAATGGTGAGGTAGAACCTAACGATATCGCACCTACCCGCACACCCTGCCACATTCGGATGTCACAGCCCAACACTAACATCTCCTCGCAACATTGCCACACTTCGTCTAGGGCGCACGGGCGTTACACTTCACCATTCCCTCTATCCTATCAACGAGGTTAAACTATTCAAGATTAAACAGAAATTATTTATTGAGACTTAATGTTTACATGAAAGAGCGTTCTGTCAAATCTTGGTATCACTTTACTTAAAAATACAAACTATATTCACATTATGGCGTCTAACCAACCATATTGTGAGGATAAAAAAACAATGTTTAATAATGAATTCAGCTTTCACTAGTAGATATTTAGATACTAAAAAATATATATAGTAAGGAATATTATAGTGGAAACCGAGATTTATAAGACTCTAAATACTGTTATGCGTGTAGATACTAGTTATATAATTTACGTATAACTAACATATGTATATTCATTGATTATTGCGCACTAAATTATTATTTAGTTTATTTTTCATAAATAAATACTAGTTTTTTGTGTGATCGCTATGAAAACCGATTTTAGAGCCAGCGGTTATGGTGTGGTTACGGCCAGTATATAGTTACAAACGACGATAATATCAAACATTAATTTGTTCCTATGACGTATCTCAGATGATAAGTAATTGAATATATGTAGTTTGAATCTTACAGACGAACTTCTACCAACAAATAAGAGGTGTTTATACGTGTTGATGATTCGCTCTGTTATAGAATGTTGGTTGTTGCCAGGCGGGATGCAGGCACCGAAGTATGCGCGACGATTTTTCTTTGCATGACGGTCCTGAAAATTTTAAATCATACACTTTATTCTAAATAAAGCATAACTCTACTAAATATCGAATGTCTCTTATATCAATAACAGTGTGCCACATCTGCCGGTCTAGTCTGTATTAATCTCACGGTGAAAACTTAGGTGAAGTGAGCTCGGAGTGAGCTGTCATTCCACTTGCTGCTAGGTACTGACAGCTCACTTCACCTAAGTTTTCACGGTGAGATGGTTACAGAATAGCACTACTGGAGTCTGTTCGTAAGGTGAAAAAAAGTTTATCGTAGAGAAGTCTCACGCCTCTTTCCTATGGGAGTAGACAGAAACTATAGAAGCCACCTGCACGCGTAGCATGACAACCATAGAAACGGGTTTTGTCGACGTCGACAAAACCTGTTTCTTTTGTGGTCATGCTAAGCGTGCAGCAACGATCCTTACGATCTATACTCCTTTGTGCGTAAGTCTCTGGCTTCATAGCACTCCGATACTCCTGGAGTGTCGCACACTGTTATAACTTAATTTATTACACTAAATACCTAAATTATTGCTACAAATATTGTGGATATAAAATATGAATGATTATTCCGTGTCTGTGGCTAATGTTAACCGAAACTATCTTACAAGGTCGTATTAAACGACCTAAAATACGTTCATAATCTGGAGGTCTTTAAAATCGTTATTCCGGGGATCTTTCATATTACAAAATAATTACAGGTTCACATAAAATGAGTTTCGTTTAGGTACGTATAAAGCAAAACAAGCAGCGACAATTGTCACAATTTTGGTAGGGACCTTTAGATTATAATGTTGATTAAATGAATAAAATGTAAGTACCTAGGTATGTGTGTATAATGGCTCTCGAATAATTTGCATTGTATGACACCTAAATAAATAAATTGAAATGAAATGAATCAACCTATCGATAGAATAGATAAAATGTTGGAATGAAAAACCTAGGTAGGAGTAAAAACATGAAAGAATACAAGGTGCGAAAATATAAAGAAGTGCTTGGATTATAAAATAGAATAAAAGTAGAATAAATACTTTTTTAAATGAACAAATAAGCGGTCAGGCAACTTCAGGATATACATTTTTTATTTTGTTTTAGGATATACATAAGTTGGAAAAATAGCGGTGTCATATTTCTAGTAGTGTAGTAAGTTTGTTTCCTAATTGCAGATTTTTCTAGGGCGTTATATCCTGAACTAATAGCAAATACTTAACTTAGGTACAGCAAATTTCAACACTCAATATTCCGTGTAGCAAAATATAAATAATTAAATTCTATAGTATACGAGTACATACGTGTATCCTAGTCAAATATTATTATGGAACCGAATCATGCAAATTTCAAACCCCAAATTCTATAATATACTTTTTGAATTTGTCTCGAATAAGATGGTAGATCGATTTGATCGGCGTCTAGTTAATAAAGCATGGCTTTATCGAATGATAAATCTACTCAAGTCTCGATTCTAACTAGGGATGCGGTCTATAAAGCCCAGTTAAATGTTGCGCATCAAACCTGCCCCCGTTCACCCGTTTAGAAGAATGTGTTATACACGTAGCCAGTCGCAATGAGGCCGAGCACGAGCAGACACAGCATTATCATTATCTTCTTCTGCACAGTGGACAAACACAACACGCATTAGTGGCTAGCGGTGACAGCGAGCGGCGAGGCTGCGCACTGCACAGTGCACAGTCCGGCCGCTCCCGCACTTACAAATTACCTTTGAGCATTTGGCGATCGATGTATGAGTGGCCGCTCAAACCAAATAGCTGGACACGTAGCCCACGATGACGATGCCCAGTATGAGCAGGCACACTAGGATCATGATCTTCTTCTGTAGGCGGCGAATGTCGAGTGACGAGTGGTGAGCATGCAACAGTACGCTTTATACGTGTCTCGCGACACCGGCCCGCCCGACCACTCGGGCCAGACACTTCAAACTCTTATTACAATTATTACCATGATTATGACTAAAAATACTGCAATTATGTAGTCATAGGCTTCGTTTCGATACAGTAAGGTGGGTGCGTCATTTGCCTTGCACAAAGATTCAAATTAAAACAGGTGACAAAAAAAAATAAAAAAATCGAAATAATAAATATAAATGTAATTTTCGAAATTATAAACATATTTACAACATGAGTAGTTTTATGATTATAGAATTAATAAACAGCTTTGTAACACGCCCTTAGCTAGAGGGGCGTTCATCTACTAATTAAGATATTTTTAAGAAATAAAACATAACTTCTAATAAGGTCTCAACATAATTAAGTAATTAATCATCATTAATAATGAAAATGGCATTAAATTATATTTCACAGTCTTTTGATTAAATAAATAAGTGCGCAAGCTAAGTCGACGTGAAGAATAACGATGAAGTTGAGCTAAAACACATTTTTTTTCACTTTTAACTAAACGAATATTAAAATTTAATCACAGTTATCGTATTGTGCTATTCATTAATATAACTTACTAATACACACCAAAGTATTTTAGTGCTCAAAGTACTTTATCTATGCTATCTGTTTAATTTGTGAAAATATCATCAAAATGCTATTATTAAATGCAATAAGTGTTACAAGTAAAATGATAATCAGGTGCCATATTCATTGTCTTAATCCACTGGAAAAAACATTCCAGCCAAACCGAACACAAAACAATTCCAATATAAAATGAACTAAACAAAAATTATATTTGATTGCAACAATCCAATGAGAGCGTTCTGCATCACAAACTGAATACAACAATGAACAGATCAGCTAAGTAAACACTTCAAAAGTATTATATTAGCGACAAATTATCAAGTAATATTCACCAACTAAACTTACAGGCCGATAGTAAAATGAAGCCTCAAAGAAATACTAGGATATACATGTATAAAGTATGAGAACTTAAACTAGGTAAAATACTGGTCACTATATCTTTGATACTGACTGTTTGTGGACTAAGGCCCGAGATCTATAAACATTGCTTGGCGCGTGCTTTGATTTAAATATGTTCCCGTCTCTGTCTTGCACTTGTAGCTCGACAGTTGTGCGACAGTGACAGGAATAACGCTTAGCCAAAACTCGTGGTAAATAACATTAATAGATCTTGGCCTAAGACAGCTACAATGTAGTGCTGCCCTTAGTTCCTGTTCTTGTACCATTATAAATATTATCAAAACTTTTTTTCTCAAATCACAATATCTATTTGCGAATATAATTTTAATGTGTTTGATATAATTATAAAGATTGAAATTTTAATTATAAGATAAACTGCGAGCAAATGGCTAACAATAAATAGAGAAAAAGCTAATATAATATTTATCAACGATCGGCATTAAATAAACTTTAATAAGTAGTTAACAAACCGCGTAAAGCTATTAAATATATTATTTAGTATTATAAATGTTGTTATTTCAGTGTAACTAATAGTAAATACTAATAAGGGCAGAAGGAAGATTGAGAGAAACATCTGTGTACTCTAATGATAGTGCCCTGTATAATAATTGTGATGTTTTGACTAACAATTTTAAGAGTTGAGTTGTATATTATATACAGCCATTAATATTAAATATGTTTAATATGATATAAGACAGCCTGGTAATACCAGTAAAGCTAATATTAAATAACTTACAATTCTAAAGCACAATCAATCTTATTGCACTTTACACATATTGTCTTCGAAGTTCTACCGTGACGGTAAAACAATTATTTATATTCCTGTTTGGTTATCAAATTATGCAACGTTGTTAAAGTATTCAAAAAAAGGCTGCGTTATAAAAAAAAATAAGAAAAAACTAATTACAGATGGCGCTGCGTACGATTGTCCCTAATAATTTACCATTTAGTTTCTGAAAAATATTGAAATGATAAAATTTGCTGTGTATATCAGCTACATAGAAACTAAGATCTATTTCTGTACTGTTTTTTGCCATTGTATTTTTTGTTTTGCTTTTATGTTTATTTTTTTAAGCAGGTTATATCATGTTGCGCCGGCCCACAAATTAATTGGGTTAAGGGCAAGAGAATAATGATGATGATTAAGTAATATCATAACACAGCCTTTTTAAAAAACCTTAAAGCACAATGCACTTGCTACATCCATGCATGTCTTGTGACATTAATAACAACAATGTTTGCCATATTAAAATAATCAAGCAATTACATCCAGTTATACATCGTGTTAATGTAGCTACAGTCTACATTTAATTCAATGGTATACAGACGAATATCAATGTTGGGTGTTTGTGATCACAAACCAACTGAACTCATTCACTTAGTCCATGGGGGTCCGACGGTGATGACGTCACAAGCCGGTAGTCTTCGCACGAAGTTTAACTCAGCACAATCGCGAGTACTATTATTAATATAACCAGCGTAACAGACAGGCATATTATGATGAAGATTTTTTTCTGCAATGATAAAGGAAAACAAAAAGAAAATAAAAAACTCTGCTATGAAAACATTCAAGTACAATCGACAACTTTGGCTAACGTAAAACTGAGTGAATATAATTGCAGGGTGGAATAAGATTTTAATTTTCCAATATTTAATATTGCCATTTATTCTTTCTTGCAGTCCTATTCACCAACCCGGTGTTGTTCTACCGATACTACTTACACAACTTCAGGCATAAGTTATACAATTTTGTAATTATTTATTAAGTAATTAAATTTTTTCATGACAAAACTAATTTGTCGATCATACTTTTTTGGATATGAGGGTTGCCATTCTACATTATTGAAATTGTTTTAAATCATGCATTTTATATTATGTTATTGAATGAATAGAATGTCATATTGCTGATATTGATGTCGATATATTAACAAATGCTTGCTTTATTTTATTTTAACTTTAGATGTTTGTCAAAGCAGCCAACCCAACGGTAGATCCATACTTCAACTAGGTTTGCAGAGAAAAAAATCCTCTTACCATTTAGAATTCGAAAGAAACACTAGCCGAGGTATGACGCACAATTTATATCAAAACCGTAATCATAGTACTTTCACTAAGATAACGGTAAGTAATATAATCAGCGTAACAGACAGGCATGTTATGATGAACATTTTTTTCTGCAATGATAAAGGAAAAACAACAAGAAAATATACGGTACGCCATCACCAACACATTCAAGGCCGGATACGGGACAATTCTAATCTTGAAATACCACCAAAAGAAAACAGGCCGATGGTTATCGACAATGGGACTTACGCCATTAAGGTCTCACTCAAAAATCCTCGGAAAAGACATAAACCGGTATACGACCTTGTTCACAACACCAGCAGTCCATTAAAGTAAAGCTGCAAACTAGATTTATGCAATGCAAGCTTCTTTCGTTCCGTTATGTAACATTTCATGCGGCCTAAATGCATGTTAATATCGATGTTTTTACACAAGAAAATGTACTCGACATTTTATTAGTTCACGTCAACAGGTTATAAAAGTTCTAAGCGATGGATTTGTCTATGAATACTTAATTTTAAATGTTCATTTATAAAGGAACGAGAGGAACTTAAGTTTCAACAGAACATACAGCATATTCTATTCAAAATATGTTGGATATGATTTACATTGAAAGCTTTTTTTTAATGATACTATTTATATGTACAATTTAAGTAAATAAAATAGAGGCCTTAGAACCGTGCAGTGACTCATACAAACAATACTGAGTGCTATATTATGTTATGATTCACATGGTACTCAGATATTTACATCGTTCACAAGCCAAGGCAAAAACAAACTTCAAGTTTTTTTTATTTTTATAGTTTTGTTAAGCTTATTTAGAACAAGATGATATTCTATTGGGAGTTTTCATATTCGATGTTTGCTTGTCTATTACTTTACAAGGAATTGATTTTATATATATACATGATTTTAATATTTTACAAGGAATCGGCATAGTAATGTTGTGATGTACTGTGTGCCCTTAAAAACATAGGGGAAGTTAGTAAATGCCTAAACGGCATAGAAAAAATATTCAAGCACAAAACTTGCTTAAATTTTCATTCGTTCATGCAGCATGCCTTTTGATAAGATACAATTTTAGCGGAATTCTTCTCGTGCATTATTCCTGCTAATTTTAATCTAAGATGGAAATGGAAATCATGTTATAAAAAGAAGTTTTCCGTGGTTGACAGTCGTTACAACGTTATAGATGTGTCGAAAATTGTTGTTGATATGAGAATAGCCTTTGTTAGGTAGCGCCTCTCCCCAGATATCCGTATAGTGGTGGAAACGTTGTAGGGTTTTGTAGTTTAGTAACAGGAGCCGGCAGGGCCGTAGTTTAGTTGGTATGTGATGCATTACCTTCCGCGCCTTGGCCGCGTACTCGCCGGCCTTGCGGATCTCGACGCGGCCGTAGTCGACGTAGTCGGTGGCTTGCGTCACATGGTACTCGATGCGATCTATCAGCTCGCCCTGCTGTGCTAAGGGTACGGCGCGGGGAGGGGAGGGACACAACGTACCGCGGCTGACACCGACGGACGATTGGTTCATACGATTTTATAGAAATCCCCAGAGTCAATATCGTGTTACAGGAGCCGACCAAAGCGCTGCAGTGAAACGTTAATAGATAGTTAGAGAGTATTATTATTATTAATATTAGAACCCTTTGATTAGGCACGTATAAATCCTTATAGACGAAGTTAAAAAAATGTTTTAAACTAGAAGCACAAAAGGACACATGTGTTACAATGTTTATGACATTCAGTGTTAACCTAGTTATTGCACGGTATGTTATATAAGTTTATGACAGTAATTATTTATGATACACCAAACACTTGTTACATAATAACATGTTTTAGAGGTTAGTAATATTTAAATGCGTGATTACAGTTATTATATAACAAAGACCACCATATACAAAAGGCAAATTACGCACACACCAATGAAGTCATAGATTAGTGATACATAGAGTCAAGTACAAGGTTAGGTTAAGAAGCCCACTTCAACCGTATGTTAGTCGAGCCGTATGAACACAACAGTCAAAGCAAATAGTGTAGACACAAGAATGGAAGGAATGAAGACACAAACACAAGTGTGAACCAATCACCGTATCATCAATAACAAAATGCAGGGATCAACGAACCAAATCATCACAACGAAACAAAACAGGGGCGATGTAGGATTAGGAACGGGGGGCGGACAGGCGGACAGGGAGGAACAAAACAAAAACAGATTAGTAAGAATGAATCGTCATTGAAATGATCACTCACCCGTCGAGCTTTGCTCTGATATTTTAGGGCCTTCTTAGTGTCTTGTGTGGCAGTTTGGACATAGTCCACAGCGTGCTCTACATGATACTCAATGCGGTCGATCATCTCTCCCTGTATCCATACGAACAAGTTTAGTATGTTTTCTACTAGGACACTACTACGGAACTACTCGCTACATACCACATGTTCGTCAACAGGTAAGTTTCAAGACTCAAAAGTCATTTTTGAATAAGTGTTCGTAAACTTCAGTGAATGCAAGCGATTTCGTGGCTTTTACAGCCCCGAATACGTGCTATTTTAGTACATGAAATCCATTGAAAGATTCCACATGACACACAGACGACTCGTCCGATGTTAGTAACCATACATTGACGAGCATACGTCACTACACACAGCAGAAATTGCTTATGTCGAATTCAACAATCGCTTGAACAGCTTGTAAAGTAGGACCATTCACGATCGACGTAAAACCATTAGTAAGTAATTGCAATGTAACTCTTATCTCGGTAAGGTAAGGTATATATTAGAATGAATGCCGAGACTTTTATCAAACTCACGGCAATCTATCATTATAATTTATACTTTATAACAATTGAGATAAGAGTTACATTGCAAAGAAATACTAATGGTTTTACGTCATTTAAATTTACTCGTGAAAGGGCTGCTTAAGTTAGTAAGGCAAAGCGTAAGTGTGACCTGGCTTTCGACTAGCATCGCCATGTCCATGAACATGTCGTGCAGCTCGCGGATGGACGTCTCCAACTTTATGATGTCGGCATGCCGTGCTTCGATGTCTGCCAACGTCTGCTTAGCCTGCTGGGTCTCCATTATTATCTGGAAAATATTAAAGAGCAAAATAAGTTGTTGTTACATAATAGTGACATAATCTATACATATTATTAATTAAAATCGCTTTTTGCGGTGTGGGCAACTAGCTTCATCTTTCGAACTGATCGACTCCTTGTCAATTCAGAAGTGCTCGTAATTGGTTTATTTGAAATAAATGCTGTGAGTTTTGACCGCGTCATTCTTCCAAGCCACGCAACGGATTTTGATGCTTTTTTCACTAAAATTTAGTGAATTGATTTTGGAAGGTTTATATGTATAATAAATTAATATTAAACTTACATATTATAAAGAAATCTCTTTGATGCGAACAAAGACCTGACTTCACACAAAAATCCTGCATCGCGCAAACAGTTACCATGCGATCAGCATATATATAACTTTCCGACATTAATCGTTGAGCAGTTGCCAGCCAGACACGATAGCCGTCTAGTCGGAGGATCCTCCCTTTTCTATGTAGGATGAATGATTTTTACACTCGTTCCTCATACCTCTAAACGCCCATTCTATCTCACTACAAGACAACAGTCTCCCATCCCTCTTTCCAGTATAACCGGTCTACTGCCATTTTGAACCAAACCTTTTAAAGGAAATCCAGATTAGAGATGGTGGGGCCCTCTCTTTCTGGGCCTACTGCGTTCCCGTTTCCTGCTATTTGGGATCCAATGCGTGGTCGTTTTTACTCAATCAGTGCAATCATTAGTTAAGAATCCTTAGTCATAATTGGAAGATTGGAATCTAGAAGGAAGCTTAAAATTAACTCGAGACTGACATCATAACTATAAAAGCCGCTGGCGAAAGATATTAACATTTGACATTAAAAAAAAAATGTGTTTACCGTCTGCGCACATCATGGTACGATCTGTTGACTCATGCGTCCGAGGAAATACCCGGTTGAAATCTCTTTGTTGTCTGGATCCCTATGTATCTACATTCTAAACGATCTCCGATTGAGACAGGAAAATCCTAGCGAAGTTATTACTATAAAAATATCAGTATTTATATAAATTATCATCCACATATCTAACGTTTTTCAGCCAAAACATTTTACTGCAATGCACGCTATCGATTGTATAATTACAATGTTCGGAGGACACCACCACCAGTAATAATTATACCGTTACGGCTAAATGTTAGCAACATATAAAATATAGGAGTGCATTAATATTATAAATTCCGCCTTGAAATAATAGTTTAAACTTCCATGAACCCAGTAAACAATTTGAGGAAATATCGAGTAGTTTATCGAGTACTGTCAGTTTAATTTATCGATTGTGAATTATAAATAGATTCTCATAAACAAAGTCGTACATTAAGTGACGTAACAATAGTACCAGTAACGCCCCTCAATACTGAGGATGACTGGGACCGTTAGTTATTGAACTACGCTACCATATCCGCAACAGAAATACTTACAGAAATGGATTACTTTCCTATTCATGTGCGAAGATACAGCAATTTGTTATATAAATTGTAAACTGTTACCTGAACAGACCAGCCGATCTATTCTGTAGAAATATCACCGTGAAAACTGAGGTGAAGTGAGCTGTAATTCCACTGATGCTAGGGATGGACAATATTGACAGCTCACTTCACTTAAGTTTTCACCGTGAGATTTTTATGCTGCTAGGGACTGACAGCTCACTCCAAGCTCACTTCACCTTAGTTTTCACGGTGAGATGGTTACAGAATAGCAGTGCTGGTATATATGCGTACCTTTACTTCGTAGCATTTTACTTGACATTCCAACTTGGGCTTGTATTCAGAGCCTGGGATTTGCTCCTATGGTAATCCTGGTGTCCGTAATTGCTAGGCTTAGATGTCGCGCAAGGTTTCGCAATACAATCATAGGAGATTTTTCTGAGTAAGCTTTTAACTTTCTGGAATTGTAGTCTAACAAAGTGGTAATGTCGCCCAACATGTTTGGATAATGTGCGTGATAATGTCACACCTGCGTAGTTATGCCTTAAGCCAATAACATTCTGTTAGTGTGCGCGCAGTGTTGCCAACGCCGCGTATCTCCCGCAGGCAATTTGTCAAGTTTTGATTTAGTGCTGCAACTTGGCACCAGTTACAATGGTAATCCTTAAGGGTTTAGTAGGTTCGAAAGTTTGGAACGTGGAGCGCGAGTTAGGTGCTTTGTGGAAAATATTAAACATCGGAAAATTGAAATACTCTGTGTGTAAGAAACACACAGAGTATTTCAATTTTCCGATGTTGACACCAAGAAAAGAAAAAGTTTTTTAAGTTATTTTTTTACCGTCAGACATAACGTTTGCTAGCGTTTTATATTAAGGCTTTTTTTCAGTATAGCACTTGGACAGAATACAATAGCTCTTGGGTGCCTTCTCTAATTATTGGGCTGTTTTAGTAGACCAGAGTAAAGTTGCGTTGCGACAAAAGTCGAGCGCAGGTCCTCAGTGCTCGTTTCACGTATGGAAACACAAAACCTTATGCATCTGGAAAGTATCATAGAGTAGCGAGTGTACTGACCCCCTGCGTGAATACTGCGGAGTTGCCCTGCTCCAACATCTCCTCGAGCTCGTCGTCGGTGGTGGCGCGGCCGGTGATCTCCAACTGCCGCTGTATCCTGCTCTTGCAGCGGTCCCGGTAGTCCGTCTGCGTGCGGTTGTATTCCGTCATCACCTCCACGAACTTGCGCGACAACGTCGAGTGCTGAGTCTTTCTTATCCTCAAATCCGCTGACGATTTATTCGAGTGCTCTTCCTGCTCGATGTTCTGCTCTATGTCTGTGAATCAGTTGAGCCAGAATAAACAGCTGAACGCCAACTAGCGTCGCAAATAAAATTTAAGACAAAGAAAAGCACTAACGCTAAGATGTAGCTCACTCACGTTTTAACTTTCCTCTGACTTTGTTGGCAGTTTTCTTAACGTCAGCCATGAGATCTTCCAGTTCATGCTTTGTTTCTGTAAAATAAAATAGGCTTTGTTCAGAAAATGTCGGTCTGTTAAATAACAGAAAAATTGCTGTTTAAAATGTCCTGGTAGTTCATGCAACTCGCTCTGTCAGCAATAATTACATCAATTTTGATTGCGACTGCGAACTGTGTCGTGTGGGCGGCCGGTCTAATTGCTGTCCACTAATCGAATTCGCCAAAACGATCGATAGTTTTATATAACGGTCATTGGTTTTGCACAGATTGAATAAATATTGAATACATTCTGGAAAGCATACAATTTGTATTTTATTGAAATTCAAATAGATTTGTATCTTGTGCTGCTTTATATGGCTGCGGAAGAGAAACATGTTGTTCACTATTGTACAACGTTTTATGCCAGAAAACATATTTTAATATACTGACTAATGGTTGTTCAGTCGATCAATCATAATTATAATTTAGCTCACATATTTAGCTTGTTGATTATAATTATTTCAAAGGTAGAATTTTATGACATAGTTTACTTATTGCCCATTTACCTGTACTCAGTCCCAAGAGTCAACCAAAGAAAGGTGTACTAAAAATAAACAATCAATACCGACCGACCGAAAATCTTGTACGAGCAGTTATTTGGATATCAATCAAAGTCGTTGTTCCTACGTGACATTTGTACGTGAGCACGTCTGCTCAAGAGGTTAATCGGCTTAATAACAAGCCGCGTTCCCGTGTAATAGCTGCTTAGAGGAGGGGACCAATACAATTAGCAGAATACTTGATGGGATAAGTGAACGATCTGCACCGTATTGGAAACATTGATATAACGACAGAATGTTTTTCAGTTACGAATGGCATCGAAAATCTTTTTGACTATGTACGCTTCTTTGGTTCATTTTAAAGACTCTCATATTTGCTCCACCAATTAGTTAAACGTTTCAAGATATATCACTCCACTTTAAATATTCCAATCGCTTATTTTAAACCTTTCCTTGTATGAATCGTGTATGTTTCATGAAATATATATATATACACTCGGCATCGGGAACGATTTCCTCAGGCATCACCGTAACGACTTTTCCTGTGTATCGCGACCCGGATATTGCACTTCCTGAACGAGTGAGGGAATGAATGTTTACCCAAAACTGCGACTAATCGACACCTGAAAAACAGAATAGTTGAGGTGATAATAATTTTGCACGGCTTCATACCGCGACAGTTCCCTTGGGCATAGGATTTAGCGCAACTCGCCGCCAATTTGCATAAACTATTTGTTGTGCATATTCGAAAACGCGCGAATAAAGTGTGTAATAGCTGTGTAACTAAATATTCAGTTAGCTTTTAGTTGAATTTTGAATTACTAGGGGATAACTGAATAAACATACGGCGCGGCGTACGTATAGTATACAAATTGTCGCGTGTAGAGGCACTTTCCCGACAATGTTGTTTCAGAGCGGAATCCCTTGTGTATTATTACTTGCCGGTGCCTAGCATTATGTTCAAAAAGTTTACGCTTGAGCTCGAATCCCTTTCAAACTCGAAATACGGGTCATTTTGGCGGCATTTAGATTTAGGCACTTTAGTGATAAAGTTCGCGTGCACTGTGTGTAATTTTTTGGAGAACATCATGTTGAAATAGAGTTCGATTTAACTTGGTAAAAGAGCTGTCGCTAATGGATATGAATAACAGATTTTAATAGTAATTTCTGTTTACAGTATTACATTACTGAGTGAAATTATTGTAACTGCAATATGGAAAAAGACATTTGAAGTAAAATCTAAATGAGAAACGGCGGCAGAGAAGCTAAGACGACTTCTATCCTGAAAAATAGGTAAGTAAGTACCAAAGTTTCCGTGGTATTACAACAATATTAATGTAAAAATAAATGAGGCCCGTACATAATATTGTACATAACTAGTTATCTAAGTTAAAAAGTGCTCACCGCTAGATACGAAAACCATTTTATGCAGAGCACAAAAAATATCTCTAAAATTCCTTTTCATTGAAGAAAGAATTCCATTGAAATAATTTACCTGGCCTCTCCCATGTAGCCAACGCAAAAAATACTTCTAAAAGAAAATCCAATTTTTCCTATCGTCGATTCATTTTGAAGTTGATCTTTTCTATTCTTTTGGGAATTATTTAATAGATTCTGTCTATGACAAGTTTATACTTACGACGTTAACATACTTGTAGGTAGGTATGTTATTTCAATCTATTTTCTATAGTCGACTTGTGAGATACTTAATAAATATATACTTTTCTGAGTTACTTGTAATTAACATTGGCCTGAGAAACACACACTTAAAAGAAACACTAAACAGAACTCGCCTGCTACGTATCATCCTGGGAGAATCGTAAATGTCGTTAGAAAGAATTGTTACTGCTGTAATTGTAGGCTGGTAGCATGTAATTACTGTTACACATAAATGTATAATGTAGACCCAGTTTAATAATAACATTTTCAGTGTGTAATTATTTCAACCAGATTGCGTTATTGTAAGTATTTGTAACTCAGCTCCTTCAGGTTCATGAACGTGTTAGTATGTCGTAATTAAAAGTGTAGGAAAATGTAAAGGTTCGTTAACGCGATAAAGCACGGCGGGCAACGTTCAACATGTACCACCTGCAGCACAGATTAATACAGATGGGACACTCCGCAGTTTAAGAGGGAACAGGGCCTGCGATTCTCCATACAAATGTATTCCCCTTTTTTCTTCCTGAAATGCCTCTAATCTTTTTTTTTTTTCATAAAATCAAGGTCTGCTGTAGACGCGTCCCTGTTATTTCCTTTTTTTCAGCAACTTATCGGTAAAGAAAATATGACCCTCCAGAAATTACAAAAATGCCCCATTTTTTTTTTACCAACGTGATTAGAGGACTACCAGACAAAATCGAAAATTTTTAACATAAAATAAAATAATAGGAACCTAGACATACTCTTTCTTAAAAATTGTATGTAGAAAATACTTGAATCGGTTCAGTTTTCGAGGAGAAAAAAGGGGAATACGAAACGTCGATCTCGTCAATTTTTTTGTGATATAATTGGTCTGAGCTGTAGCTATCCCTATCGCACTCTACGGGGGCAGACTTGAGGTAAGACGACGGCAATAGTTTCTTCAAATACATATTTTTCAAATTCCTGGTTGGACCTGTTCCCTCTTAAGTATGAAGCTACAAGTACGCGGCGGGCGCCCGTCTTGCTGGTCAATTGAGTGTTTCAGTGAGTGTAAAGTTGTCTGAAGATCTAAGAGTCACGCGATGGAGAGGCAACTTCTAGGTGAATAGAACTGTAGGTGATTAGCGCTGTGCGACCTGAATTGCACTTTAGTGTGTCAAATCAAGAGTCGCTTTTTATTTAAATGATTTTGCGGAGTGTCCCATCTGTATTAATCTGTGCCTTCAGCTAACCGTGTCTCGTTCACATCAGATCGATTTCATTCACTGAGCACACAGCTCATTCATAGCCACACCATCAATCGTGACTTGTTTGCCTCCTTCATTCGCCGACAAGTTCATTTTCCATCAACTTTCATACAAAATGTTTGTTATTTCCTGTAATTTATTTTACGAAGCAACTTTTACCAGTATATTTATTACAGCATTAGCATATTTACTTTTGTTATGAATATAATATTGCGCGAATATTTTAATATTTCGAAATGGGTGTAGATCAAAGGGCACACAGCCTCACACAGGCTGCCGCCCGTGCTCGCCTGATGCGAAATAAATGGAGCAACATACGGTCCCAAGGGAATCTCAGAAATGTTCAAACAAGGCATTCTTAGAGACTTTTGTGACGCTTCATGTTGCCTTGGTTTACGCTACTTCAGAATTAAATGTTAGCCAAACACGTTAATAGGGATGTTAACTAAACGTTACTTTTTTCTTTTTAAACACGTATTTTCCTTTTTTTACTATATTACGTACTATAATACGTATTTTTATTGAGTAGGCAATATGTTAAAATGTGGCATGACGTTACTCCCCGGTTGATTTTATACCGACTTGTGACGTACGAGCCCCCACTCCCCGACTTAATGCGTTTTATCTAAACCATTTTTTTATTAATATGATAAAGCAAAAAATACGTGTCTAATATTTTTTTATTATCTGACTGACGGACTAAATAGTTTTTTTTTCCGTCAACATCCCTATTATAAAAACGCAACTGTAGTAAAACGTCCACATCGTACAGTTAAATAAACGATTAACGCATAATAAGTTAAGAGTAAAATGGACTCGTAACTAAGTTTCAAAGGTACAAATTGGACTGTTTTATTACAATAAACGTATAAACTGTTTTCGTGAGCTTGTTCGATATTAACGACAGCAACGATGGCTTATTCGGGGCTATTTAGGTCGGGTCAATGGCTAATCGTGGCTATTCGTGACGCTCCTGCTGAGGGTCCCTTGTTGTCGAGTCCTATAAAGGCGCTGTGTCATAACACCTAAAATAATATTGCCGCGAAAGAACTTTCATATTCTTCCTTTGAAATAAAATATACCTTAACCCTTCCCAAAAAATATTCAAAAGAGAAAATATGAGCTTTATTAAAATTTACTAACTATAAACCTTTTGCGCTTAGAATGGAAGGAACACGGAGGAATTTTTAATAATTAAAGCTGAAAATATGAATAGGGTAGAAACGGGTAAAGTATTTGAAGTCGAGCCAACGTCACCGGAATAAACTCTAGCTAATCTCGCGACAAAATCAACAGTGCTTTCGCTAATAATTCATTTGGCTACTATAAATAGGCTAAATAGCACGAACACATTTCAGAATCAAAACTATGTACTACAGTTATTTGTTGGAATAATAAATGAAACTTTTCGAGTGAACGTTTGATTAAAAACTAATATGTACGCTACACGCAAACTAATGATAACATTGAAAATTCAACAGGAAACAGGATAAAAAAATAAGCGTAGATACCGAACGTTTTTTTGTATATCCAGTCATGCTGGTAGGTGTACTATTTATATTGTATGATGTCGACATTATCACGAAAAGAAGTGTCACGTCTTCAGAATAAAGGCAGCTTCACTTAATCTGAAGTATCCCCATGAAAGCAGACAGACAGACCGCCCACGTCTACGTAAATGCCACCAACTTCGCCCTTTTAATTTCTGTGTGGGTATTCTGCGAGCTAACTTCCAGACCTACCCACGCCCTACTAACAGCAATAACGATAACCATGGCGTAGTCCATGGAGAAACATATTTATTTATAGACAGTAAACTTTCTGAAGTCGTGGGTTTTTCACAGACTCAATCATTGAGATTCGTTTAAGGAGTGGGCGGATTTACGGGGGCTAAATAACACAAATCCATGACACGAATTGATAAACATTTTGTGTTGGAAATTGGAACATAAAGAAAGTGAAAACAATGAAAATGGAATGTAAGAAAAATTCTTATATTAATTCATAATCTGTTTTGTCCCTTGGTATAAAAATAGCATAAAGACATGAAAGCATGTATCCACGGCCACGCTTTTCTAGATACGCTCACAATGGGCCGGCCTGGCAACCCATCATGACTTAATGAGAGTTAATAAGACCCTAAAGAGCTGTCATTACGACCACTTATTACTTCATTTATTCCAGCTGAGTAATCTCAGCTACAACAACCAGCACGTTACTTCGCAAAGTTTTAAGTAGGAGGTTGAATTCCAGACAGGATCCTGCGTACGCTAATAACATTAAACTGTGTACCCTAATTGGGGTACTAAACAACGAAGATAGCAATTTAATATCCCATACGGTCCTCCGTCGTGACGTAGTCGTCACGACGGAGGACTGAGAGTTGAGTACTGATCTAGAGCTTTTTGAGAAAGATCTCGTACGAGGAAGTATTATCATCATGGCTTTTTCTGCCATCAAGCACAGTTGCTTTTAAGCTTTTTAGGGTTCCGTAGTAAACAATGAACACTTATAGTTTCGCCGCCGCCGTGTCCGTCTGTCTGTCTGTCCGCGGCTTAGCTCAGTGACGGTTAGTACTAGAAAGCTGTAATTTGACATGGGTATACATATTAGTCACGCCGACAAAGTGGTAAAATAAAATATATTTTTTTGGGGGTACCTCCCCTACACTTAAATTGGGAATGTTTTGTTTTTTCGTCTTTCCCATGGTGTCGTTGAAAAGGTCGTTAAAAAATATTGCGAGTGTGTGAAAACCATTTTTCAATTCAGGGATCCGTTTGCGAAATATTAAGCTTTACAGTGCTAGTTTTCGTGTGTCCCTGTCAGCTAAATGGTTGTATTTGGATTTGTGAAAAAATTCACAGCAGTAGTATATATAACGAAGTTAAAAGGAAAACTATCACAGCTAAGTAGACTTTACAGGTTAACGAGTAATAATCGATCAATTTAAATTTGCAGTTTCAAAAACACGTTCTCCCATACATTACGTATGGGAGAACATGAGCATGTTTTTCAACTACAATGTTAAGTTTTAAGATTATATTAAATAATTTCGTTCTTTGTTTTTTATTATTTTAATTTTTTCCCGTTTTATTTTTAACTACCTATATATAGTTTAAAATATATTCTTCTTATCTGGAACGACCTACCCTCTCACTAGGAGCCGGGCGTTGATAGCTGCGCCACAGTTATTAACTTTTGCAGTTATAATCGTTTAACTATTTTTATGATTGTATCTGTTTTTGTTCCAAAATAAACGATTTTTATTTATTATTTATTTATGTTATCGGGATAAATTCATCCTAACTATGGACACTTCAATGTGCGTGGTTCGACACGCACTTCGCCGGTTTTTTTTTTTCTAGGATCTGCGATTCCTCTAATACTGCAGATGTCCGTCGGCGGCAGTGACCAATGAACATCATGTGAGCCGTCTTGGCTTGTGTTGCGAATTGTGATAAAACTTACTTTCATCTGATTGCGGTGCTGATAGGATGGCACTGTGCTTCTTCTTCACTTCTTCCACGTTCGCCTGAATCTTGTCTATCATTTCTCGTATCTCTTCAACCTGCACAGAAAAATAAATGCCATTAGGTTTATTAAGCTCCATCTAAAGTTCATAATTGTTGGCATAAAGAGAAATTGGCTTTTCTCATTTATTGAAGACGAAGTTTTCTTTATTCATTAACATACAAACATTATTTCTCTCCCTTCCAAACATACATAATGAACTCCGGAACAGCATGAATTTTTAGTAACACGATTTACTTGCGTGTCTTTTATTATTTTAAAATAATGTTGTAAACAGAAATATTTGTTTATTTGTAGTTCCCATGAATGTTTATGATTAGATTTCATATCAAGCTGATAAGTGATAACTTATCCGACTGATATAAAAATTTCTCTATGTGACAGCGCTGATTAAGACTACACGGAAGAAGCCTAAAGTGGAAATATTTAAATTAATCCTGTATTTGATTAAAAATAATGAATTTTAAATTAATTAAAAATATATATTTTTCCAACAGTTTTTTATAACATAACTAGCTGCGCCCCGTAGTTTCACCCGCATAAGTGTCGATCCCGTGGAAATATCGGGATAAAAAGTATCCTATGTCATTCATAAGGGTTACCAGATACAGGTTTATCATTTTCGGGACAATTCTAGGATAACGGAGTCGGGCCGTAGCAAGATATATGAAATAAGTATAATCATTTTTATTTTAGGCAAAATTTGTAGGTTTTACCTGAAATACCTCATTATATAAACATATCCAAAATTGAGCACCTCGCTTTTAAGGCTTATTGGTTGATTCGCACACTAATAAATTAACTTCAAGCGAATCGCCTCAAGAAAAAATAATGTCTTGTTTAAAATTAAGTGTAAACAAAAAAAAATATCCTCTCTGGCAAAACTCATAACGGATTACTTTTTTATTTAAATATTTTTGTCACTGAATTTTGCCATTTTTACGGATTGCGGCGTGCCTACTTGGCAGCCGTGCCGTGCGTGTTTTCGTGAAAAAAACTAGTAAGTGTGCATAATGCGGGATAGTAAAGTCTAATTACTGGACACGGGACGAGACGCAAAATTCCGGGACATTCCCAAATCCGGGAATGTACCGGAATTTTAGCGACTTTGCCCGGCCATCTGGCAAGCCTAGTCCTAACCCAGGTCATGGTCTATCTATGTGTCAAATTTCATTCGAATCCGTTCACCCGTTTTAGCGTGAAAGCGTAGCAAACAAACGAACAAACTTACTTTCGCATTTATAATATAATATATATACTAGCTGCGCCCCGCGGTTTCACTCGCATAAGTCTCGATCCCACGGGAATATCTGGATAGAAAGTATCGTATGTCCTAACTCAGGTCTTGGTCTACCTATGTGTCAAATTTCTTCCAAATCCGTTCAGCCGTTTTAGCATGAAAGCGTACCAAACAAACCAACAAACAAACTTACTTTAGCATTTATAATATTAGTTAGGAAGTTAGGATTGAAGTTTTATCACCCGGCGAAACGAGAAGTGTCTAATTGTATTCTTTATGTGTGAAATAAAGTATCGTAAACCGTAACTATGGGAGACCATAACAATGGTCAAGAAAAATCACGCAAGGCAGAAAAGAAAGAAGAATGGCGAGAGAAAGAAAAGAAAAACGCGCTCACAAAATTTCATTTATAATTTTCGCACCTTTTATGAAGCGTTTTGTCTCAGCTCATTAATTCTTTAGCTTCGCCTGACTAGCCATCTTTTAGCACAATATTAATTACTCATCAAGTTCGAGCGATGGGCTATTTTTTCCGAAGCAGTGCAGTTCGCCGTTTATCTCTGTATCAGGCTAAAGAACGTCTCGAAGTCTAGCCGGGGTGGCGCGGCGTTGGTTTTGCTGGCAGCGAGCCAGCTGATACACCCGACCTAACCTACTATAGCTACTATTCTGGCTAGAAATGTTTTTATATAGGTATCACAAAACTTTCAGGAAGGAGTTGAAGAAATTATGCTAAGTGGTAGGGACAGGACTTGCGTGTCGCCGTTATAGTTATATGACTATCCTAGGAAGTCCAGAAGCTTTTTTTGAAGAAATGCAAACCTTATTCAAAAGGCATCTGCTATCAAATTTTTCTATGGCTATAAACATAAAACAAGCAATAATCAGACAGACCTAACAAGGCATAGATCTAAGGCAATAATAAGGTTTGATGGAAGTTTTATTTGTGTCTCAAAGTGTGTTTATATTCTATTTACAAAAGTCCACAATTATTAAGAAAAATATTTTGGCAGACGGAAAATATACAAACCCTACTTAGAATGAATTACTTACGTGAATGCAATAAAAAAGAATAATACAATGTTAAGTCGGTCTCATTTTGAGAAGTTTTACACAATAAACACCATTAAAGTAAAAAAGAAAACAAAGGTTTAAACAAAGTCTAGGCTGGTGTTAGCTAATTGGTTGAGAGAAAGCTTTTCGGGCCATGTTCAGCGTTAAATTTGCCTTAGGGATATAGTCCAACCGCAGAACAAACGCTCTCGCCAAGTTAAACTGCATTTAGTTTAAAAGAAAATTATTTTCTAGTAAGTACTAAACGAATTGAGGTTAACCAGACTAGTCATCGTGTAAACATTTTATCAAGATTCAATCGGTAAACACAATAGGCAGCATTGAATCACCGGAACAGGCTGATAACTGATTCAAAAGAATACATAATTAAGCGAAAACTGAAGAAGGGAAACCCGTTTTAGTGTTTCAAAGAGTTTTGTCTTGC
The DNA here is from genome assembly GCA_949128155.2 of Xanthia icteritia. NCBI lineage: Eukaryota > Metazoa > Arthropoda > Insecta > Lepidoptera > Noctuidae > Xanthia > Xanthia icteritia. The sequence continues at coordinate 15,789,328 of OX421941.2, forward strand.
CGCATAGCATGTCCAATCCGCTTGCGGTTCTAGAAATGAATCGAGTGTAATTATTCGTGTACTCTGAAACTATGGACGCTGTACAGGCGAACAGAACGATAAATATCTTGCGTAAGACACTGGGTTTTAAAACCCAAACACATGACTGACTGTTTAAGACAATACCTAACAATAATAATATGTGTTTAACCTAATTGTATCGGTCATTGAATCGCGCACATTGATAACTCAAAGTACGGTTCAGGGTCGGGAATGCGGTTGATTCGGTAGGAGGACGTCCGTGCCCGGGTCGTGCGACACTTCACATCATGACTCACCAATTAATCAGATTAGCCCGATAACCGATATCGTCCGGCGGCCAGCCGATAGCAAACTTAACGCTTAGTCTGCGATACCATTGTGATGTTAAATAAACTTTATACTCGGATTCTAACTATTCTCGTCCAGACTAACAGCTACGTACCCATTAAATCTGGCGTCGCTTTAAATTTACAGAATCTACATTGTTTTCATGAAAACGAGGGCCTGAGAAATTCATGACATGAAAATTCTATTACGAAGACAGGTCATAAGTGTTCAACAACGAGTGTTGAGCTACCACAAATAAAAAACAAACAGGACTAGGTACAACTATTCGCTGCCAGGATTTGAATACATGCTTGATCTCATTACTGTAATCAGTTTTGTTATTACGACTGTACTTACGATTCGATTGGTACAGTGAATAGAGTAACAAAGGTCGGTGCCGTCACCGAAGTAAAAACGAGATCCATTAATTTTGCGAGAGTCGCAACTGTTAGAAATACGTATGTAAGCTGAAATGGAGTTGCAAATGGGGCCACAGCGTAGGCTCCGGCCAGCTTTTGGTATTAATATGAGGCATGTTACTCATTAGACTGCTTGTGTACGCCACTTAGCAAAACTACCAACTGTTTTAGTCGTAATTACACAAACTTAATGTTGGATGCTGCATGTTAAATTAATTTTACAGTACACTTTGTTATTTTACTTTAACGAACAATTATGTTACTTGTACTAAGTGTAATTTTAGATACCTACTTAATTGTTATTTTGTACGGCGTCAATGGCAATACAAATGATCTTTACACATTTTTTTATTTACAAAACCTGTTTATACACCCACCTATGTTTTACAAATAAATACTTTTACTTCGACTATCTATGCAGAACTAATAGTAGTTACTAACGAATATAGTCCTCTGGATTTAAGAAATTCCTTCGAAATTGAGGTTCTCCCTCAATTTGGGTTAACTTAAAGCGAATCCAATACCATGACAATACCAGATTCAAAGTTCTGCTTCACAGTACATTACACTCCTTACTCAACATAATCAATGAATTTTATCGAAGTATAATTTCTGAAGGAACGCAATAGAACGTGAACGGAAACTCGCTGCTTTGTGTTCCCAACATAAAAAAATTCTTGTTTCATATTTTGGCTAAACGAAGTTCCGTGTCACGGTCAGGCAGCATTTCTTTATCAATTGACCTTATCAAACTTTAAATTGTTTCATAAGCAGCTTGTGAGCTTTACGTAATCAAGATATTATGCTTTTTGTTTAATAATATGATTGTAGAATGAGCCATTGTAGCTGTCTTGCGATAAACACGTCATCTATTAATTAATACTGGACTAAACACACTACGAACAGTCTATAAGAAATGTATGTGTGGTAATGACGTAATTACGTTAAGTGCTCAACCCCCGTCGCGGCCACCATCGTTCCACCACGAGCGACATAAGCACATCTCTCATCCACACATGTAAATGAATGATACGATTATGATGAATACCAAGCGCAGCCTGAATATTTATGACACAGTTGTGTTGTGTTGTGAATTAAATGAAAACGTGTGAAGAATTCACGTCACGAATGAAAACTGGCGACGACTCGTATTTTTTTATTGTATTCTGTATCAGAGAGAAAAATTAAGGACGGGAAGGAAAATTAGATATCTCCCTGGGGCAGTCTACCGCCTCATTGAGGGACGACGACGCGGGTTTAGAATATACGTACCATTAATATTTTTATACAGTTGTCAAAGCATTTAGATACTAGAATCGTAGGGATGTTTATTGTTACCATAAAAAGATATTATATTTATAATATTAGGTTTCATATTATAGAAAGAAATGCAGAAAACTAAAGTATATAAAATACGTTTGATATTAAGGTACATATTTCTTATTCTGCAACAAATTGAAAAGCTTACGTTCGAAATGAACGTTGAAACTCGAGAGATAGACAAGTTAAAACGTCTACAAACACAATATTATTATTTTTATTACATTCGACCATGTTCTAAGCGATGAATTACGACTCTATTTTTCAATGCACAGGCCTCCACAATACTGTATAAGAATTCCACAACATGTCTCGTTCCCACCATTTAATATAAGTAGTCGACGACTACTAGTCGTACGATAATATCGATTGCAGTAATCGTTCACCCCTTTGTGAAGCTTAAATGTGGGAGTTTGCGGAAAATTACCTGACTGCTTAGTGCTTATATAATTACCAATTAGCTGCAGGCATGACCTATTAAGAGTATTAAGCCTCAATATTATATTAGCAGTACTTAATTCTAGCGAAATCTGGTATAACCCGTTTTCTATTTAAGTACTATTGTATTTTGTTCTGGACTACTGTTCGACATAATAATCTTACATAACAGCAGTTAGTATACACGATTGAAGTCATTGTAGTCAGTGTTTATGTGTTCAAGACGTGACCCGGTATTGTAATAAATGTACTCAAATATTCATAGTAGTAGATGTCTCTGTAGATAATTATTAATGCTGTATAAGCGAATGTTTAGAAAAGAAAATTATTTTTTATTCATCAACATAATATGTTTTTTCGTATGAATAACAAAATATTCGCTAACTTACAGATTGAATAATGAAACGTTTAGTAGATTTTTCAAGTCGCTATTTTCCAAGCAAGCATATTAATAAAATCTTGAACATTTGACGAGGACGATACCTTGTGCAATATATAATATGTGCGAAAACTACCTTTTGGAAAGGGCGACTAGAATCAATTTTTTTTTTTTTTGTAAATAATGGCGTTCAAAAGTGCCTTATAAGGGCCTATTTGAAATAAATACTTTGACTTTGAAGGGCAATGACTCTGAATTAAACTATTCAATTCAAATATTTAAAAACCTTATATAAGTACATATACCTACTATCAAATTCCGATTTAATTTCGATCATATTTTATTTATATTATTGCGTGCCATAGTTCTTAAAATAAAAGTATAAACTGTATAATGAATTATCAATCATCGAATATTGTAGTAATGGTGTTTGTGGTATCGGTTTTTATGAGCTTCGGAAACGCGAAAATATCAATATAATTTACAACCATTTATAGAAATGTTCAGGGTTGATAGGCTGAAAGACACTTCGTAAAAGTTATCGAATGAATAGGGTGAAAATTGTTCGTTATATTCTATTCAGCTTATCGGAATTTTGATGGGCATTGACCTCTCGTAAAGGGAGTTAATGCCCATAGTGACCACGCTGAGCAAGCGGGGTTAGCGACCAATATACGACCCAGTATTATTTTTGCATAAATATACATAATGTGGACACACAGTCGCTCCACAGATTTATAATGCTGTAGAAATTTTATTTATAAAGGTAGCCGTACTACGAAGCGGGTCATGTTTGCGGGCACCGGATTAACTAGGATTATGTAAGCGACGTCAGTACAGTCACAGTTCAACGAAGCTATACGAATTAAACCTCCACCTTATACCAGCGCTAACGAAATACTTCAGAGGAACGGGGAAAAGTTTATTCTACGTAGCAACGTAATAACAAGACAAAAGCTCTGGTTCCGAAAAGTAACCAACTTTTATGAGTGTGCTGTAAGTAGGTACTAACTTTGTTATAACTTTCACAAGTTTCGCCACTTATAATTCTGGGAGATAACTAAAACAGATTTGTCATTATGTAAGAAAAATAAGTACACGGTATAGTTCAATATTCGGGTTCGTAGCGCTACGCTACAGCTGCAACAGCTATGCTACGCTAAATGCTCGGAAAAGTCTGCCGTAAATTAGCTGGTAATGACGTACGCATATATAACATTGTTTTTGAAATAAATACGTTTAATAGATTTGTTATTGTGTAAGTTATATTTTAATAGTTATATTTTACAAGATAAAGTTTAATGCGCGTAGTATTTGCGTTCGTAGCGCTACGGCCACGACGCGACGGCTACGCTACGCCGAATTCTCGGAAAAGTCTGTCGGAAATGAGCTGGTTATAATACAGTTTATATTATTGTTATGGAAATAAATACGTAAAACAGATTTGTTTTCAAATGAGTAAAATAAGTATCTACAAGATTTATAGTACTAGTACGACATGCGTAGTTCGTAGCGCTACGGCTACGTTGGCTACGCTGGGCCAAATGTTTGGAAAAGACGGTCAGAAATGAGCTGGTTATATTAACGCCTGTAATATTGTTTTGGAAATAAATACGTAACTGATTTGCTATCATATAAGTAATATAAGTACTTTAAGGCATAGTATTGCAATATGCGTAGCATTCGGATTCGTAGCGTTACAGCTACGACGGCTACGCTACGCAAAAAGCTCGGAAAAGCCGGCCGGAAATGAGCCGGTAATAACGCCTAAAACATTGTTTCGGAAATAATACGTCATTCCATAACCTAACCTATTTTATTATTAGTAGTTTCTATAACAATGTCTCGCTGTTTTCTATTGATTGCTAGGATGCGTATGACGTCACCTGCCCTTGTATCCGAATGTCTGTAACGTGTCCTTATAGGGGCCACTTAGTAACAGCTCTACGTGCTCCCCGTAGGCCCAAATAGATCAGGTGTCTTAAATCCTCAACCGTACGATTGATGATCTACCCACTAACCACTTTATAGTCACCTACAAAATTAACTTTTAATGACTCTAAATGAAATTGTTCAGTTTTCATGGGTGATATTATCAGGAGGTAGGTTACATTATAATTAATAAATAGAGTCTGTTATGACCGCATATCCATTTATCTTGAAAGCGTACATTTACACTTTACGCAATCCCAACCACAAAATGCTGCCTACGTAAATGTAGATTGTTTTGTGGCCTTTTGAAATGACGTGCAAATTGCAAAATATACGGTTCAACACATGCATCGCATCCCAGGATTCCCATTTTATTTTGCATTGAAACCATATTACAAAAAACAATAATATTACTTCATATTGTGAAAGATTAAAAAATTGTCGTCATGCGGGAATCGAGCTCGAATTGCTCGAAACATTAATCACAAAAAGCTGACACTAGGCCAGTGCACCAGTCGGCTCGCTTGCGTATTATGTCATTGATATACTGTGACAAAATGACACGGACTTTCATTGTTTTCGTACGAACGGAGGAGAATCATTGCTAATTCACAAATCGATGACCCATTGCCATTGCTTGTAGCGATAATTCCCCAGGGTGGTCGCAATTTGTGAATTAGCTCAATAGTAAATTGTAACATTTAACTATATTTGTATATTATGATTATGAACTGTGAATTTACCGTTATTACTGTCAAATAATGTCCTGAGCTGGTGTCTATTTCAGGTAAAGACCAGAATAGGTAAACGTAAAGATGAGATACTGGTATTCAGCTGCATCTGGTAAGACTGGAAGCCGACCCCAACATAGTTAGAAGAAGGCTTTTAAAGGTATGAGGAACAGGGTGTAAAGTTCACTCATCCTCTATAGAAAAGAGAGGATCCTCCGACCAGACGGGTGTCGTGTCTGGCGGGCGGGCAACTGCCCAATGTTTGATACCGGGGAAGTTATATATATACTGTTCGCGCGGTAAACTATGTTTGCGCGACGCAGAATTTTGTGTGAAGTCAGTTCTTTAATACGTAGTTCGTATGTGGCGATGTTAATTACACCACAGGTTAATTAGGAAAAGAAGAGATAAAATATTTTTTGGGATTATTTAGTTCACAAGGAATTACCACATGAAAAATCTGAAATTATGCTACTCATGTGAACTTCAACCTCAATAAGTATAGCGCCAATCTGAATCGATGCAGTCATACACTCATGAGCACATGAGTCACGTCACTGCCAAGTCACTGGCGTTTTTTTAAGGGAAAATACACTGACTAATCTACCCATGGACAATTAATCAATATCAATGATTAATAGGCTATATACACGGTTAAAAAAAAAAATGACTTTGACATAATACGACGAAAAAACTGAGTTTGACATAATCCACATAAAGCAACATAATATTATTGCTATGATGATAATTTTAATTGACATTTAATAATTATGACCATATATTTAATTTATTTGATTTTGAAATTGACATTTATTATTTTGTTCTTATTTAATCTAATACTTTATCGAATAACTTTTATTACTGAAATTTAAATATTTGTACGCCACTAAGGCCAAACATGACTGATCTAAACTATAATGTGATTTAATAACTTGCATACTCTGTATGTGTACTCATGTTTCCACAAATAAATAATCTTGAAATCTTGACGGATAACACGAAACAATTAACTATGCAAAGCCTCGTCCTCTCCAATGAAAATGCTTTTAACATCTTGTTCGTAAAAATACACAAATAACACTTCACTACTTCGGAGAAATTGTAAACGTAAGTAAATAAAATATACTTTTCCAAAAAACAAGTTAAATCTAATCTATGAATCGATGAAAATTGGATTTCGCATTCACCGTCCAATAGCTCCAATTAAGCAGTTGACTGGGTCTTAGGCAACCGTGAAAGTACGCCTTTTGCATGTTCCCCCGTATTTCAGGACCCCTTACAATAAACACTGTACGAAAATCGTTAAGGGCAAGTAAATTGAACGAAAGCTTCAATTTACTATTAAACGTTGGAATTGGTTCAAGTAATTAGCATTGCGAATTGATAATGCAAATAGGTTTAGAACATAGTAGGGACATAAACCCGATAATGTAGTTGTTAGGTACTATAAAATAAGTTTATCGACGTTTTACAGTACGCTTACATGCTGTAGGCCATGCGACGGACACGCGAATGCGTTTATCTCGCACGCCATGGCTTTCATTTCACGCCATTTGTGCATGTGCAGTAAGTACCTAACTATTTATAACTTTAGTTTTCAATATTTAAAGACCGCGGAAGTTTTGCTATAGCAGCACATACCTAGCTAGTCATGGGCGTACCAGGGGGAGGGGGGAGCAGGGGAGGTCAGCCCCCCTGGATTTTGTTTGCCTAGGTAACCTACTGTTGTCGATAAAAGTTATGTTAGAGTCACGTTAAGACTTACTTTACAATTACGATATAATAAATTGTAATTGTGTGTTTGTGTTTAGTAATTGTACCGATTGTAAAGTAAGTCTTAACGGCGATTTTTTCTAAAAAGTAATTCATAATATTATATTGAATACATTATGAAAAAACCGGCAGGTCATGTTATTGTATCATGCAAAATACGCGAAAGCAGCAAGCAAGCACACAATTTATTTATTTTACTACCTATAGGTTAGGATCTTCTGCAGGTGTTTCTCCTACACACTACATGTAGAGTAAAAGATGTGCCCCGGCTTTAGTAATTTCTGTTTTGCCCCCCCTGGGCCAAAAGCTGGGTACGCCCATGAAGCTAGTAAATATGTAATCGTTAACCGGCTTTATCCTGGTACAAAGAATTCGGAGAATCTACCGGCTGTCTCACAGACATTGTTCTTCTCTGAAGCATGAAATACCACAGATGAGGGTAAACATAATTAAATACCTATGGCGACACGCAATAACGTAATACACACTAGTAAAACAAACAGAACAACGCTTACAATACATGAACGACGCGAAAACAATAGGGAGAAACACGCTGAAACTTTTGCAGAACTATGCTGATTGAAAAACTCGGGCAAACAGAACAGCCGTGTCAGTGGAGCTTGCAGAATGGAATTGCTGTTCTGTCTATGAAAGCATCAAAGGTATGATGTAACGTTACAATCCTGTCTATTCAAGAAAAGAATTCTTATCACAGCAAAATATTTAATCCACTTCGCTAGCGCCAAATCTAGCGATAAATCTCGCAACGAAAAAGGAACGTTTTTCTTTCTAGTCTTTATAACATATTGGCATTCCCTTCGACATCAAAGAGAATATATCTGTAATGTCGAGGTAAAAGAAATTCCTTAATGGCAATAATGTAAGCAGCAGATGCTGAGGAAATGAGTCATACTATCACGAGTTCATTATGCGCTGATTACCGGAGCGCTAGAACCGACAAAACTGACGCGTCCAAGTATCTTTGCGTAATGAAGTCACGTATGACTCATATTTCTTAACGTTAAGACTGAATATCTCTTTATACATAACAACGACTATTTTATGTCTAGTCGTGATATGCTCGATATTGAATTGCGAAGAAATTCATAATATCCTTCGCTTGCTATGACATCATGAAGTCATTGACCAGCAGCCTAGAAACTGGTTTTATGAACTCCTTTTTAATCTATGTAAATAAGTATTATATAAAAGAATATGGCTTATGTTATTTAATAACCGGAATATTACGACTTTATTAATACCTTTTTAAAGACTGCATGTTTTCTAGAATTTAATATGTGTAATTAAGGCTACATCCGGTTAGACTTGAAGCCGACTCCAACATAGTTGGGAAAACGCTGGGCAGATTGATTGAATTAAGAGTTTTCACTGTCCCTTTGAAGACGATTTATTAAGAAAAAGGAGCTGAGTAACCAAATTAGCTGCGGAATTTACACTACAGCTGTAACAAAGTGTTAACAAAGCCTTCAGAATATAATCTTGGTACTAAACAGCCAGTTGTAGAGCAGCAGCCCGGGGTTAATTAAAGTCTATTAAAGTGGATTACGCGTTGATGGAGTGAAAACAAAGGATTTCTTACCTCACTGAAGAATTCATCCATAAAGCCTCCTTCGACGGCGACGTTGACGTCGTCGGGCCCGACATCGTCATCGTCGCTTTGCGCCTGCGCAGAAGAAAAATAAATATTAGCATAGATTCAAAATAAATGTTCAACAATAAATGCATCAGAAAAGATTGCAGGTTTGCAGCCAACCGCTTTCGAAAATGTTCTCAACAAGATCCAAGTAATAACTTCAGGACTACAGGAGGGTTTAAAGCTTCTATATGAAAAGATAAAAGTACAATTGAATGAATGTCGTATCTTTCACATACGGCATTCAGTGCACAGTAACGAGATAATTAAATATGAACGAAGCCGCAGGCGGTCTCATAATATAATGAATCGTTATTATATAAAGACGTTAGTTAATTATAATTACACTTTAGCAGTTGTGGAGTAAGAAGAAATAATTAATGGCTCAGTGTCGTGGACGGCCGACACTCCATTTATCCACGTTGCACTTGTTACTCAAGCTGAGGAGTGGCGCAACACGTTACACTTCTCAGGACTTTTATTTACACTGCGTTCTTTAGCTGACTCGTAAAATTTTCATTTGATAAAACGGTAGAAATCATGAGTACCATTTTTGGTTCTTTTATCCTTTTTTTGTATAGGACACGGTAAAAAAAGCCGAATTATTTATACATAATTATTTAATTACTACTTATCTATAGTGAAATCAAATAACGTAAGGTGATAAATGATAATAGAGTATGATTAATAAGGTTTTTCCTTCATAATACTTTGAACCTATAGTGATTATCCTTATTAATGACCGATTCCACGGTGACATTCACACGTGTTCATTCATAATACAATAATTATTCAGTACAATACTTCCAACTAGAACCAGGACTGTCGCCTTACCTATAAATTCATAATGAGATCAACTCGACTCCACAAAAGACAACGTATTATACGTCGCTAATGAAATTGTGTATGAAACGGTGAAATACAAAACCAAAGGAATAATAAATGAACGAGGGGGCAAACGGTGGTTGTTTTAGCAACTCGTGACGTAAGCAAGGGTCGACATTGGACGTACACGAAAAGCAAAATAGAATCCACTTAGTTGAGGCGAGCTAGCCATTATTCAATTTATGCGGACAGTTCGTGGATCCACAAAGGCCTACCGTTGCGCGTTGGGACTTCACGGGGACTATGCGACTAAATAGGCCAATATCACTTACAATACATTAATTTATCTCTAAACCTCAACTCAAAATATACTTTATTTACAGACAATCGATTTAATCACTTGCAGAACACAAAACAACGTGTGATTAAAAACATTTCATTCAGCGAAAACTTTGTTTACTTATCTTTTGACCAAAATATAATTTTACTATTTTTATGACAACAAAGCGTGAATGGAGGTGGCTCGTTGACGGCCAGAGTCAGGGGTCAGGCCGTGCTGTGTCGCTGTCAATATAGGTCACTGTGACACTGTTACACGGACCAAACCTTATCGACTACAACACATTAATTTAGACATGCTTAACGATAATGGCTTCCATTAGGACACCTCATTATCAGCTTTTTTCCTAGAAGTTACCACTCCAAGTAGGTATACTAATCAATATGAAAATTTATGAAATATTATGTGATGTAAAGACAGTTGATTGAGTCAGGATGTTATAATTGCTTTCTCTGATTCAGTTAATAAAATGTATTGCGAAGTTTATATTCAGACAAGTTCATAATGAAAGCGACATTATGTTTAGACGCAGAAAAGGGAAATGAGATTTTAAGATTCATAGGTTGGACTAGAACCAATTTCTCGATTGTGGGTGCCACATATATTTTTATAAGACTGAAACTGACCCACCAAAGTCAGTATTTGTAATGGCTTCGATATGATACTTTTCTCGTTTTGACTGTCCCGTTGGTCTCGTGGTCGCAAGCGCGACTGCCGAGTGTGTGAGTGGGGTCCTGGGTTCGATTCCTGGGTCGGGCAGTGTTATTGGGGTTTTCCCTCAGGTACTTCTTAGTAACAGCCCGGAGTTTGGAAGTTGGCGGTGTGATGCCCCCGTGCCTCGGAAAGCGCGTTAAGCCGTTGGTCCTGCGCCTGATGTCTCTCCAGTCGTGTCGGATTGCCGTCCCATTGGACTATGAGAGTGAGGGAAGAGAGAGTGCACCTGTGTCTGCGCACACACTTGTGCACTATAATATCTCCCGCGCCGAAATCTAGTTTTCTTTGAGATAGGCCGCCGTGGCCGAAATACGGTCTGGAGGACTATATTCCCTCTCGTTTTACATTGCGGCTAAAAATAGCCGATGGCATTTTACGACTATTTTGCCAGCAATGTTAGAACGAGGCCTTAACATTTAACCTCTTATCACAAGAAGCGTTTACAGAATGTATAAATAGTTTGACCTTATAACATCGCACGGGATACGGTGTCGACACGTGTGAGGCGTCACTCGGCGTTATAATTGACACGTCGGTTCGTCTCGACGCCTACAAACAGCCAGTACCCAGTTCATACGCATGCGAGCATAAAACGGATTTGTATTTACGATACAAAACGTGATTGTACACATTTGTACCGCTCGTTATCCGTGCAGTATCCTGATTTAATAGCGCAGGAAACGGCCAATTGTTTACAATGATTATGAACCCTCCTGACACGGCGTGCGCAAATCACATTTACAACGTTTTCCATTATTATTTTACCATAGCTTTACCATTATTTGATTTTACATACAAAATATTAGTGAAGTGAATTCGTTGGTCCCCGCTGTCATTCGTAGGTCTTTGAGTCGTTACTGGTAGACAAAAGAAGCCCAAAAGTCTGACAACCAGTATTGCCAAGGGGTATCGTGTTAAGGCTCGTACAGACCAGCGCGACGCGACTCGAACAATACAATTTCTAAAAAAACTTCACGGTATAACAATAACCGGTGTCGCGTCGCGCTGTCGCGTCGCGCTAGTCTGTACGAAGCTTTACCCAGTAAATGGGTTGTTGAGGTCAGATAGGCAGTCGCTCAATATAAAATACTGGTATTTAGCTGCATCCCGTTAGACTGGAAGCCGACCCCAACATAGTTGGGAAAAGGATAGGCTTCATTGGCAAACAAAATATATAGAAAAGAAAAGAAGAAATAAAATACGTTTGTTTGCGGTAAACATGACGCAAAAAAAAAGAACACAAAATAAAAAAAGAAACAAGTTTAGGGAAAATATGCGTCACATCCACGTAAAACGGCCCTCGCTCAGCACAATGCTGCGACCCTATGCAAGACTGAGCCCCAGCGCTGGTTTTCAGCGACAGCATATGATGACGTTACCACAATAATATTATTTGTAGATATCAAAATGTTATTTACATTTTATCTACATGACAACTTTATGAATCAGTATCATACTCTTGTTATTACGATAAGAATTCAAGGTTTGACGATTCTTATTATCTTCTCTCGGATAGAAACAACCTTTACAGTGAGAAATTCATAACAAGTATTTTGAAATATCTTGTCTGGGACACTTCTTTATTATCAACAGGTTTCAGAATAATAATCATGAACAAAGCTGGTACCTTTAATTAAGTTAAGAAACTGTAAACTATAGACAATACTGTAGAACTTCTCAATATTCAATAGAACAGAGGTAAAGCGAGCTGATTTACAATTTGTTGAAGGTTCTATCCCAGTCGCGTAGTAACAGTATTACAGAAAGCAGGCACGGAGTTAATTTCGAGCCGACCGACGCGGTCATGGTCGCCACCGGCTCAGACAAAGGGCTCCGGATGACCGCCTTAGTATATAAGTAGCTATGAACTGCTTAGAGTAAACCGAACAAGGTATTACGTTTGTTCGATATTTTTAGCGCTTTTCAGTTCAATTGAAAAAAATATTTACAAGAAAAAGAACTATCTTCCCGCAAAAAAAAATGTAATCCGAAAAATAATCACATTCTTAAACTAGTAGAAAAAAATTCATGTATCTGTCGTGGCCAGATCTTAGATTCATGAAATATATATATATATATATTAATGTAGGGTTTCCATGGTATAAGGTATTGTTGAAAGAGCCAAGAAACTGCGACCAACTTGGAAGTAGCGCTCGCCGGCCTCTGCCGCGGCACTCGGCGCTCGGCTCGCGCGCGGTTGGTCACAGTTCTAACCTAACCCATTTGTTCGGGGTACCACATAAGCGGGGTAAACGTTTATTTATTTTTAATGAATTTTAAGTGCTATGTCGCATTTCATGCCGCGGTATCGGCCGGCGAGCGCTACTTCTAAGTTGATCGCTTTCTATAATAACATTTATTTGGAAATCCAATAAAAGTCCATCGACTTTTTTTGCGTGGTCACCCTCCTTAGTTTGACTTGTTGTATGCCGTCGCCATGATGCACAAAAAAACAAAGCGACATGAACGACTCTACCGGTGGATAATCTAACTTCTTTACGATATGATCACTAATTTTTGGCCAAATCATAAAGTAGTCGTGCGTTTAACTGTTTAAATCGTCAAACGTTGAGTATTCAATGATCTGGCCAGACCACATCATAATGTGACCAGCGGTCGATGTTCATTTCATGAAATGATCAATTCTAAGATCTGGCCACGACATATATCTACCGGAGAGATGCTCGAATTTTTCAAAATTCTATTATATAATCCGTAGCAGTTCGCTGGAAGAACATTCCAAAGAAAACCACAATTCCGAATGTTCAGTTAAATGGCCGCACACGAGTCTGGTACTATTTTCGTAGCATGAAGTGTGAGGCAGCGAATTGGGAGTCACGTCACGTATTTCAATCGAACCAGATCTGATAACGTCAGCTGTATTGGCTTCCTAGCATAGGTCGGTCTGGCGCCGATTTTATTTTTTGTAGCCTGAATATAATTTTTTCATAACTTTTCCTGTTGCTTTCATTAAATATCAAATATTTTGCACTTCGGAGCTAGGTTTTACGTCGGAGGTTCGCTGGTACTGAATTTTTTTGGGACTAGAAATTTACTACATACTATCATTTTATTTGTAATAAATTATTTGGTTGTACAAATTGTACAGCATTTTGTAAGATATTAGATAGGTATATTTAGAATCAGATAAACATATAAAATAAATAATATGCCGCGTGACTTGAATATTTTTGAATTCATTAGATTTATTGGACTACTTGGAGAGATAGGATGAGTATTTTCTTATATAAGATAAACTTGAGTAATTGTATAAAAATATTTTTTGTCACGTTATCTAGCTTTCAAAGTATCGACAGATTCGAGCTTTCTAAAAAACTAACTTTCTTTGCTTATTTATCAATTTATTTGAATATTATGTAAGTACTCGCCTACGCTTATTCCAAGACCAAATTGAACTAATAAACGGAATAAAGTGTTCGTCCCCACTAGGTATTGACACGTGCGTAACGTAACGGTCGGAAAACCAGTAAAAAAAATAAACCACTAAATAAACTAGGTACTGATTCAAGTTGCGTTCGTATAAAATACATTTAATTAAATATTCAGCAAAATGGCTCGCACAACTCAGAAACCAGAACAAATCCTGCTCCTACATCACGTTTGGTTAAAATATTTAAAAGTTTAATCAGTTAATTGTGGTTGTTCGCGTTTAAAATTTAACAAAGTTTAATTAAACAGCGTCAAGCGGCGCTTGTACGAAAATCCGGGTATACCAGGAACCCAAAACGTATTTCAATTTAATTGCAGGGGCGGCCAACGCGGCAATTTTCGTTAACCCTGTATAACCTGTGTTGGATTAAACCGTCCTAATTGGTTATAACTGGTTCGTCAACCTTTTCGGAATACAGATTGATATGATTTTCAAGTCATCCTTGCGCATACAGTTTGCGTTGCGTACCTAAAGTTGAGCTGAATTACGCAATCCTGGCCTTCACCCCTCAAACTAAAGTACCCTGCCGTCTCGCTCGTCTAGACTACACCTCAAGGATAATCCTATATTTTAGAAAAACTTTAAGTAGATACTTAATTAGGTAGGTCCAAGGTAATTTATATTAGCTACGGTGGTTTTAACGCAAAATCTCTATTTAATACTACTTATCAGGTAAAACAATTCTCTTGAATATAAATTAAAGAGAACATCAATTTCGTTAATAAGATAGATTAAGACATTTATAGTATACCTTTCAATTAAATGAAGAGAAATTAAATTAAATTGCAGAGTTAGCACACTCCGGAATCAATATTTCAATGACCTTCAACAGACGTTACAGCAATTCGAAATGCAATGCGCAGAAGATTTTCATTGTCATGATACTTGCGAATTTAACGCTGTTCTTGTTCTCGTGTTAGGTATTTAAGTTTATTTCTGGAACGCCAAAAACCCAACGTATGTAACAAGATAAAAACAATCCCTGGTAGTACGAGTCGTCAAGGGGATTATTTAGATCTGGGTCAACTGGAGGCGGCATCCCTAAATCTCAGCACATAATTACGGGCGCGGAACGCGTGGCGCATCTAGATCGCTCGTCACCACTTACAACTTTTTGACCCGGCCTATTTGCGCCCCCTTCACAGCCTCGACGATGCAATTAATTTTTAGTTACATTGTACGTATAAATTAAACACTAGATATAACAAGTATGATTTTATGGCTGATTCCTATAATTTACGGACCGTTAAAGGTTAAAATTAAGAATCTAGTATCTTTACCATGAAACAAAGACCTCATAGCTTTGCATAGTAGACCCTCCTTTATGTAAGTAGCTGTCACAGGTAAATTTAGCTTACGAATCTATTTATATGTCCAGTTTGGCAATGAAAACCGGCCAAATGCGTGACGGACCAAAAATTCATCCCAACTACGGAACCCTTCGCACACCGAAGGGTTCCGTAGTTGGGATGAATTTATCCCAAGCTTAACATTGTAGTTGCAAAACATGTTCTATATACATTCCAACTGCAAATGTAAGTTTTTACGCACAATATTGAGAGATTTACCATGTTATTTTGAGACCATAGACTTCTTACAGGTTTTCCTGTAATCTATGAGTAAAGAACCACTCTCTGTATTTTTTTCAGAATTTTAGGCTCATTAGTTTCGGAGATAAGGGGGGGAATGGTCAATTTACATCAATTTTCTTAAATATCTTTAAAATTATTTATGTTAAAATTATAAAATCATTTATTTACGATACACGTCCGCGTTTGGGTCACAGAAATACATATGTGTACCAAATTTCAACTTAATCGGTCCATTAGATTCAGAGCAAATTGATGTGACAGACGGACGGACAGACAGACAGACACACGAGTGATCCTATAACGGTTCCGCTTTTTCCTTTTGAGGTACGGAACCCTAAAAGAGCTACCATTGATAAGAATAACGATTCGTTTTTGTTTATAGGAACCGAGCATTAGTAGACGAAGTCCACATAAAACAAACAGTCGTCTTTAGGACTACTAACTGTTTCAAGCAGCAAAAACTGGCATAGGTACTCTAAATTCTGCTTTGACTGATATTAAGACCATCCAGTTGACATGCATATTTACATTATTTAGATAACTAGTTAACTACACAGATAGCGTTATCTAAAATTAAATGTACTTTAAACATTTTATTACACTGCGAACTTTCCTTTTACAGCATACGTTCAACGTCCTACTGCAAAAATATCATATCTCTTGGGAAATGCCCATCATTTACCAAGTCTGTCTGAAGATTATTACCGAGAAGGACGTAACTCCAGCGGTCCGGGCGGGTAGACTTGCCCTCAGGCAACTGAGAATTGCGGTATTAACAAGTTTTTCCACTTGAAACAGTCTCGGAACATGGAGCGGCATCCCCAACCACTCAGTTCACTACAGTCGGTTGTCGGACACACTTATATCTTCTTTGAACACTAATTTGCTCTTCTTGACATAGTTTTATTGGCTTGATTCATGCAGTTTTTTGTTTCAATTCATATTGTCGCGGGCAATAAACGGGGTCAGTCTGTTCAGCGTGCTCGTTCTATGAAACGCCATTGTGTACTCAAGATATGATGTTATTGATCAATCTAGTCAAAAAAAGAGCAGAGATTCCACTGTAATACTTCCCAATTTGAAACGATCTTAAAATAAGGTCCGGCAGTGTCAGTGATCTGTTTTATTTCAAGTAATGATCTGGAGCAGTGTTGACGAAACAGCTAAATTTCGTACAAGATGACCGAGCCGGTTCAATGAGCTATAACACTTTATATTGCCCCATACTGTGGACTATAAAGTCCCTTATAAGAGAAATGTCATCTAGGTGGAGATTTATAGCTCAGTATATCCATCTACCTGGTTCTATAACATGAAGTTCAATATTAAATGATTACCTTGGCATTATTACTTTGCCGACTGTTCGACATTGGTCTTCGATTCGAGAGAAAGCAATTTATGGAATGAGAAACTTATCCCATTACCGCCTTGATTCGTTCCCTTGATGACTATGTATACTAATCACTGTTTTCAGGGAAGCTTCATACACCTGTAGAAATTACTGTTTTAAAAAGAAATTAAGGCATTCAATTAATATCTTGACTGATGTGTGGCGTTCATTTTCAAAGGATAAAATTCAATATTTGCAGCAGAGAATTTAAAGATCACATACGGTCGGGAACGAATATTCTGGCTTAATTAAAAATCATGTTTACACAGTCCGCTTCAAATTTCAATTAAAATGTTATGCGTGTTTATTGGCAAGATTGAGTGGTATGACCTATATTATACAAGGTCACAAATCAAAAGCCGCGGTTTTACGCAGCCCACGACTTTACAGGCGGTTGGTCATAAAGCCCGACGAGGGGTGCCCTTGTACCCCACCGCTGATG
Source organism: Xanthia icteritia (assembly GCA_949128155.2). NCBI lineage: Eukaryota > Metazoa > Arthropoda > Insecta > Lepidoptera > Noctuidae > Xanthia > Xanthia icteritia. The sequence goes on from OX421941.2 coordinate 15,807,076, forward strand.
CCACTTATTTACGACCTCTACGCCATATCTGGGATTATTCCCAAAGCTGTTCTTCTGCGGATAAATATTTAAAGTCAAAATGTTACGAGTTGTTTTTCTCTTCGTGATAGTCAGATGATCAGATTGCTCGTTAGATTACGTCATTATTTTGAGCAACTATAAACTTAGAGGATTATATGATATGGCTGCAACGGATGTAAGATAGGAGTAATATTTTACTTTAGTTGCTAAAGACATTTTGTATAAGAAAACTTATGTGCGTACTTTGTGCATGCAGTAAGCGGCACAACAAAACTTGCTGATTCTGCACAAGCCGGTGTAATAAAAACTTCACTGCAATGACGAACAAGCGCGACGTCGTCGTCGCCCAATAAAAATGCTGAGCTGTAATGCAAGCAAGCGTGTGAGCGACAACAATAGGCATCACTACGTGCATTGACGGTAGCGGGAGAAGGCGAGGAGCGTTGCGGACTTGCGGCAGACTTTACGTAACCACCCCAGTTCGCCTCTGCCGCACCCTGCCTTGACACTTCTGAGACGCGCTTGTCACTCGGTCGCATGTTTCAATTGCAAACTGATATCGAAATGTATTTGCACAAATATGGTGCTGTCCAAAATGTTAAATGTCTCTAGAAAACTCGACTAGTTTCAGCAAGTAAGATATTTATTATTCTGTTGTTCTCGCTGTTTTACGTCAAAGAAATGGCGGACGGCATTCCGCTTTTCATACTCTTATTTTGTTTGTCTTCGGAAGATAAGCCGGAAAATGGTTAATATTTTCCATAGTAAATAACCAACCAAGTATGGGTTAAGCAGCTGCATGATTATCCTTCAAAGAAAGACCTTTAAGCCGATAAAAAAATATTGGACGGTCGGATGCTATGTTGATGTAGCCTTCTCCATATTACGTCAGATTGTGATACAGGTTAGCCCCGCGGGATACCCAATAAAGATAACTAAGAAAACTGAATAATGTAAATGATCGTCAGGATATCACGTAACTCAATTGGAAACAGTATCCGAGTTGCGTATCACCAGCGACAAATGAGCCGGGGAGGGCTCTCGGCTGTCGCACGTCTTATGTATCCTCAAAAGTTACTCGACCCACATATTGAACAGCCTTTGTTGGAAAACGCTGCGTCACTGACCGTATCTAACAACACCAACTATCCGAAACATGTCTGAAATATTTACCACAACATTGTCTAATGAACTTCTCAATTTTGGAAGTTGTAATTTATTGTAACTTCTCCTTTTGATTTGGCCGTTCATACTGAAATAAAGTAAACCTGTGACGGCTAAATGAATTTCATTTAGCGGCCACTAGTTTACATAATTTAAGGGTCCAAATAACGGAAACATGATGAATGAAAAACTGAAACTATTTTATATCCCAACATGATTTCTTCATTTTTATTCATCTCGACTAAGTTTTTTACAAAGCCGTATTCCAGGTCGCTCTATAGGCCGAGGAAATTAGGTTTGAATCCTGCACTAAATCCTAACAGCGATGTTTAGTATCTCAAAAGGAACAACGGAACCTTTTTTTTTTTTGGTGTGCGAAATTATCAAATAACTTCTCCCGCTCTGGGCGCAGCGGGCAGTTGCCTGTACGTTGGCCACGGTATCCCTTTCGGACTTTCCCGCGACCCAGGACAAAAAAAAAAAGTAACGTAATGTTCGCATGAAAAAACGGAACACTTATAGGATCACTGGTGTTTGTCTGTCTGTCCGTCTGTCACAGCCAGTTTGCTCCGAATCTAATGAACAGATTAAGTTGAAATTTGATACACATTTGTATTTCTGTGACCCAAACACGGACGTGTAACGTTAATAAATGAATTTTAAATACGGGGGTCACTTTTGGGGGACAAACAAGTTTTTTTTTTTTTTTTTGCAAACTGTACCGTATGACATGTCAAATAAAAGGGCTTATTGCGAGAATCTCAATTTTTTTTAAAATAATTTAGATTAAATATATGGAAAGATATTTAAGAAAATAGATGAAAATCCATTGGGGACCCATTACCTATATCCGAAACTAATGAGACAAAAAAAAAACTGGTTCTTTACAGGAAAACCTATAAGAAGTATAGTATGGTCTTAAAATAACATGTTAAATCTCTCAATATTGTGCGTACAAACTTACTATTGCAATTGGAATGTATGGGAGAACATGTTTTTCAACTACAATGTTAAGTATGTAATTAGGATAAATTGACGTTACTTTTCGCGTATACATTTAAAAAAAGAAACTTTAAATGTATGTAATTGTGATTTCACTCCTGGGACAGCAATCGTCGTATTTAGAAAAGTGTTAAATCAATTAGTTTGGACTTTAGCAATGGCTGCCCACATTAATAGTCATGTTTTAAGAAAAGTTTCAAACTGGTAGTTAGCAGAGACTTGCAACGTTACTCAAAATAACGTTACGCGTGATTCCGGTAACGAGAATTTGTACCGTTCTACCAGGATCGTAATAAAATTAATTCCATGGCTAAAACGATATTAACAAACGGAACAAAATCTTAAAACTGTTTAATAACAATATATCGGTATAACGAAATAATAACGTTATTAATTTCGATACGCAAACTTGCCAAAAAAAAATTAAATTGACACACATAAATATAAAAGTAGGCAGGTAATGACAACTATTCATACACTGTCTGTAAGTGTAGGTTCGCACGGCTGATTTTTTTCCTGTGGCGATTATTTTTCGTGCACTGGCTTTCCAACGTTCTGCTTAGCGCCGGGAGTTGAAAATCCAACAGTGTGTTTTTTAACGCGCTGGGACCAGGGTGCGTCCCACCCTGCCTTCCGCGTTGGATTTGGACGTCGTCGGAGCGGTGCTCGGCGGGAAAAGTTCTTAAAAATAACGTTACAAAATGAATCTGTAACGTTATTACAAGCGGATATAAGCATAATGTTACTGATACCTATAACGTAACTTAAATATTGTTCGTTCGTACGTTTGTTAGTTCTATAAGGTTTTTTTTTTGTAACGTTATTGTATTTTTTCGTTCATTTCGTTGTCAAGTCCCTGGTAGTTAGCAGAGGTAGATTTTTCGAAACTGTAGTCGAGTCCCTTATAACAGCAGTAGTTAATTCTCCCGAAAAAGAAACCGTATTTCGTTACTTGATGTCGGAAGTTGAGCTTTAATCTCATACCTCCGATATCCCAATGTAACATTAACCATGTATCGAGGCATTACTTAAGGAAACTGAAAACATCGAAACCAGGAGCACATTACTATTCTTAAACCTCGTATTTTTTAGTTCAAAGTAAACGCAGGATATTAGTCACGGGCTCAGTCGTGAGATAATTTGCACGATAACAGTCAAACAGGCGGCCTTGTTTCAGCATTCAACCCATGTTACAACAACACGACCCCCCAACATCCCCCAGGCGAGGTCGCACTGTTTACACTAAATTACCAGAGAAATCCCATTACACAGCTTATCGCGATGTGCCAAACTGTTTCGGAGTACATGTTATTGTAACTGTTAACAAGGGTCATAAACCCGTGTGTCAAAATATTAATTACTCGTGTTTTACGTCAATGTTTGGTGGGATTGTAATAGCCCAGGAATCTGTGAAAAACATCCTGGTGAAGGTTTTTCCACTGGAATTATGTTAAACTAGCTTCCGCCAGCGGCTTCGCCCGCGTGATATCTTTATAAATTATAGCCTAAGTTACTCAGTGATAAATGTGATAATATAGCATTCTACTGGTGAAAGAATTTTATAAATCAGTCCAGTAGTTTTGAGTTTATTCATTACAAATAAACATACAGAATAAGCAAATCTTTTCTCTTCATAATATTAGTTTAGATACAGTGGTAGCAATGTTTTGTGAAAATAAATAAAGCGCAAAAAAAATTGCTTCAAAGGTCCAGGAAACCATTTCTTTGCAAAAATTTCGAAAAGCTGGGTGTACATCAATTAAAGCTTCGTCAATTTGAATAAATTCTGCACAAAAAAGTCCCAAGTAAGTTTGATTTAGGATCATTCGTTCTCGAGATATAAGGTTAAGAAAATTTCGAGAGAATCGCATACTCCTTTACTAAATCTATGCATAAGGTAGTGTCTACAAATAAAATTATGTTTTTATGCTCCACTCATATTTTTTGGTATGTGTGTTTTCTACCTAGTTACATTACTATACACATGATGGATTTTTGAGATGGGGCAACAAGGACAAGTAACTGTACGCTGTAGCTACAGGAAAACGGTCTTAGAAGACAAACTCTTAAAGAAAAACTTTTTATGCCCATGGATCATGTTGCTTATAAGGGTCAAAAATCTCTGTTAGACCAACTGAGGTTTGAGTACTAGAAAAGTCAGAAATCGCAAAAAACATTCTCATTCCTTTGGTAGGAAATGAGACTCCAACTTACTTTTCAGGGTTCCGGACGCTCGCATGAAAAAACGGTACCCTTGATCACTCGTGTGTCTGTCTGTCCGTCTGTCAGACAATTTGCTGCGAATCTGATGGATTGATTAAGTTGTTTGGTACACATACGAATTTCTGTGACCTAAACACGGACGTATAACGTAAATAAATGAATTTTGAATATGGGGTTCACTTTTAAATAAGAAAATTAAAAAAAAACAGTTTTGCGAACTGTATCGTGTGACATATAAAATGAAAGGGCTTACCGTGAAGGGTCTCAAACATGTTTTTTTTAATTTATTTTTTTAATAAATAATTTTATAGTTATTTAAGAAAATTGATAAAAAAATACCATTAGCCTCATCTCCGAAACTAGTGAGACTAAATTTTTTAAAAAATTACAGAAAATATTTCTATTTTTATAGATTACTGGAAAACCTAAATCTATCTGCAAACTTACATTTGCAGTTGGAACGTAAGTGAGAACATGTTTTTCAACTAGAATGTTAAGTTTGTCTTTGGGATAAATTCATCCCAACTACGGAACCCTTCATTGTGCGTGGTCCGACACGCTCTTGTTTAAATATAATTAACTCTTTGTCTATGCTGGGCCAAATTTGACATTTTGTTCAAAATTGAATAGGAATAAACTTGTAGTAACAAATTCATTTATAGTGAATACTTTACGAAATATTAGCAAAAAACTGACTTTCGAGACTTTCCTTTGAGAGTTATCGCAATGGACTTTCCGGTGTCACGTCAATCACCGGTGTCGCGTCGCGCTAGTCTGCACGAAGCTTAAAGATAACCCCAGTGAGAAATCTTCACTAGGATTTTTTTCGCAGACAATCTTATTTTCCTGGGCTATAAGGCAATATTGTGTATAGTAGAATACAAGCGCTATTTACAAGAGTTTTTGAATGCCATAATAATACTATATTGTCTTCAAACTGTCAAGGATGTTGTTTAAATAGAAAATGATAGGATGCACATTGCATTGTTTCTTGTGGCGTTCCATTATGGATAGAATTCAGTCATCTGTGTTTATATTTCTCCAACTAATTAGTTGGAAATCACGTTTCAATAGAGTGACAACTGTTGGTAATACGAACAATGAATTCCACATCCGTCTTATACCCAAAAATAAAAGTAGCGGTTGTCTGGCTCTACCTATCTATGAGAGTCCAAGCCATTTGTACAATAACCTCCTCCCTTTTTTTAATAAGTTAAAAACACTGACTTTGTAGTGAAAGAGACTAAAAACTGTACGTTTTCTCTATAGGTTACTCTTCTAAGCATACTTTCTGAACAAAACATCTATGATTTTTTTACTGGCACGCCTAATAATATAAGAATAACCTTGGTCATTATAATATGACCACGTATGGATCTCGGCATTGAATTGGCAACTCATTGTGGGTATTCTTAAAGGGAATTAAAATTATGATATCCCAAAATTCTCAATGCCAAGACAATGAGCAGAAGCATCCTCTTTTTGAGTTTGCCAAGCGTGATAATGACATATCCCATTATGACTGTTAGCAGTGGAAATGTACGGGCTGATAATGACTTCTGGCGAGAAATTATCTTAATGTTTTAATAGCCATTCGCTTTTTTTTTTAAGTTTAAGAATATCTATTGGGTACATCCCAATAGATATTCTATAATTATATTCTTTAATTATATATTGAGAATTTTTAAATCGTGTGTCCCACAATCAAATGTACCAATTCCAATTAAAAAGTCCAGTAAGGACGTTTTGCTCGAATCGCTTATCGGTATGCACCGTTTGAGTTATGTTTCGACTGCGGAACGAGCTGTTCCAAAACCGGAGCACAGGAAATGCATATCGTAGCGCCAGACGTATTATAGGCACTCGCAGCCGCACGCTAGTTCGGTTTCCGATGTATCGAGACAGTTGTGTGTGATATCGCAAATTCAATTTACTGAACACTGCATTGTAGGTTGCAGGATGTTCATTATATGGTTCTTTATCTTCAATGAGGCTAAGAATAACCTTAACTGACTGAATTACAGAAATCAATAATATTGCCCAGTAAAACCCGTTTCTGATAGGACATCAAAGTATAACAAATTATTCAAAAACCCGATGACGACATGATGCGGTGATGGTCTCTTGGTATCAATAAATCTGTATGGGATAATTTGGCATAAAGTCCCAGCGACCTCAAACAGCTCGCCGAGTGGAGGCTTTATTTGGAAAGACGCCAGGAACATTAACACAAATAATATTTCGTAGACTAGGCTCAGGCGGAGCTTGAAATCGATGGTAGAGCTACGCAGAACAACATCGTGTGTGCATCGATAGCAAAAACCGCTACAACAGTAAAAGCGAAATGAACATCACAATTTTCGATCACAGAAAAATACGAGCAAAATGAAATGAAATTGAAATGAAATTGTTTATTCTGTAAATAGGATATTGGAATCACTTTTACACGTCATCTTAAAAAAAAAAATTAAAACTTAGCTAGATGAGTTCGGCGTTTCCTATCTGACTACTCTGAGAAGAAAGGCCGAAACAAACTCAGAGGTCACAGTCTCTTTTAAAGTCCAGACATAATCTTGGTCAGGCCATATGAGGACCATGTAGATTAGTGTCTGAAATGGTCTTTTGAGAAAAGAACCACACAGATTTGAGTGGACCTGTCCTGTCAGTGCAAGCATTTGTCAGTAATCGTGGAGCTCAACCCAGAACTTAAGGAGCTCAACTAATGAACGAAGCGTGCAGTCGATAAAACAGCATTTTTATCTATAGTTTTATCGGACTTTCGAGGAAATTGGTCGAAATTTTGTCGAAGTAACTGAATGCATAATTATTGGAAGCGCATTATGGTTTAGATTTTTTTTCCGAAAATCTGATAGTGGTTTATTGCTCAAGTCTTGGGTTGTTGAAAAGGTTGCTATTCAAAGAAGACTCATTCATTCAGACACCATATGAGACGTATGCTAAAAATAGACGCGACGCATAACGTGAATCAGCTGTTCCAAGTGCATATGACGTGAACGCCTCGACTACATCAATAGAACCTTAGCCCCATATACCTACTATGCTTGGCTTTCATAGATTGTAAGTTTGTAACGTTATGTATTAGCTTTTGTATTTATTATTATATCTTATTTAATTTTGTTTTTTTATTCCTCTAGCGGGATTTATTTTATGACCGTAGGTGTGTCCGTGGCATCACAGCGGGCCTTATAAGAATACCAGCGCTACGGTATTGTTTGTTTTTTTCTTTCAAATATCGTAGCCAAAAAGGCTCCTATCTCAGCATGATGCTGAGATAGGAGCCTTTTTGGCCTCGCATTGGTCTTCTCTTTTGTTTTCAATTATTTGTTAGTTTTAATGTTCTTTTTTTATTGTTGTATTTCTTGTGCGTGTCCCAAATAAAATATTTTTCTTTCTTTCTTTCAAATATCATCTTCTTGCTGCCCTTTCCCTTGATACTTGGGGTCGGCGCAAAATGGTTGTATTGTTATAAAAACTATTTTACACAGTACAGTCCAAGTTTTTAGTTCTTTATCTTAGCGTGTCGTTGGCAATCTAAATTGAATCGCAATGAGTAGCGTCCATAAGTTTCCTGTAACGCGCAAGCATCAGGGTACGCAGGGCACGATATCAGGAGTCATATTGTTTGTGGAACAGCACCACATTTGCAGTCCAGATCAGAGTCGTCTATATAAATCTCCACCTGAGCAGGTTTTCCTTGAGTCTGTTTAGACTCTCAGGTTAGCCAAGGCAACTGCATGAGGTGGGCCGCAAAAGCTGGCCGGCACCAGTGGGGGATCATGGAAGGCGTACAAGATCTCATAATCCCCGGTCCAAGTGTGGGAAGGGAACACCGGGGTGGTTTTTAGTCAGTAGGAGTCTGACAGACCCCTTCGCCTACCCTAGGGCGAAGGACATTCATGAGGACATTCCAGCACAAAACAAAAAAAAAAAAAGGACGTAACGGGGGAGTTTCAACAACTGGTCCCACTACCGACACAGTAAAAACCAATGTAGTTTTGAAGACATTACTTCTCCCTTTACTCAGGCCAAGGTGCTTAAAAACATTCCTAGGGTTATTCAATTCTGACAATGTTAGGTTAGGTAGGTGCACCGGGCGTCGGCGGAGGGCAGTCCCCCAGACATCCATGGGGATTTTCCAGCCCGGATAAAAAATTATTTGACTTTTGACTTTGACTTTTTGATAAAAAAAGGCGTATCATTACCAGGTGGTCAAATTCTGTACAACAAATGGGGTGGGTATGGCATTATCTCGTTACAATTTAAGCCTTTCTTGAGACCGTTCGCTCCGTTGTTTTTATGGTTTAGTTAAATGTACTGATTAACTGATACAGCCCGATTCAAACGGCGGCTCGGAACATGAGGTGAGTCGCTGCGCAGTAACAAATTCATGGGTGAGGGGTGCAGTACTGCGCAGCGATCAGCTAACTTCCGAGCAGCCATTAACTTTGAATCGAACTATACTACCTAGCATCCTAAATAAATGTGTAAAAAGAAAGGCACTGGCGTGTAAAAAAAATATTAATGCTGGACAAGAATTAAGGCTGTTGAATTAGGTTCTTAAGAAAAACAACATGCAAACAATCTAAATGGATTACCGGTCGCTTAGCCTCCATAGCCTTGAGAAACTTACAAGATTTGAAATAGGCACACATTTCTTTTTCAAGGCCTTTGATTTAAACATGAACAAGGTAATTGGTAATTAGTACGTTTGCAACTGTGTTATGTGTACGATCAGAGATGCGAATGCCATGATTGATGATGCAAATCTGTCGGCTGTTGTGTTGGTATGAGTCAAGTTTAGTGAAGGTCGCGTGCCGGATGCCCTCGTCAGCTGATAACAGCGCCAGCTAACGTATTCAACTGCTCAGTGACATAAACTACAGTCCACGAATTTGGATAACACTTCTGTTAATCACACTAATATTTGTATGACATAGACTGGGTGAGACGTGGAAAACTAGTTTAATCTTTCAATGCACGCAATGTGGATGTCACGACACAAGGCAAATAAGCAATAGTCGTCGGCTTGTTGCAAGAAAATGCCCCATTACTTTGATATCCATCTTACTTGTGTTTCATTCCAAATACTCAGAATTAGATCGAAGAACGTCATTGTCGAAGTTTTTTTTTGCGGTTACTATATTCTACGTAATCGTGAGACCTTCAGTAAAATATAAATGTAGTTAACAACCGTATCAGTTCGGAATATAAATAAAGTTTGATAAAACGATGACGACACTTTTGTAGCAGCACCATTGTGAATACATTTGAATATCCAATGCTCGTGTGAATATTTTTCTAAAACGGGAGGTGTCGTCTTTACCTGGAAGAGAGTATTCTCTTGTCGGCTTTATGGAAGTGCATTGGCCGTACTTTAAAGGCAAAAGCTTTGCAATACGTTCTTTGTATCGACAGTAGAACAAATATTTGCTTGCTATTTCTTATATTAACGGCACTAGACGCATGCTATTCTATCGTCGAGTTCGAGCCGAACTTGGAAGCAAAAGTTGGATCGATAGGAATCGCAAGTTGAGGGTTTTTAGTTGATGACTAATGGATAAGATTTTACGTTGTCTGCGTACTCTTGGCTCTGTTTTATTGGTTTTGCCGGTGCAGGCTATGAGCAGAGAGTTGAAGAAGGATACTGGGAAGAGTTTTGCCCGGCAGTTTCACAAAATAGATTGGAAGAGCGATGATCAGTTTTTCCGTACTATACCTACGTACTCTTACCTACTTAAAGATAATACATGTAGATACTTAAATCCACACGCAACACGTTCTTGCGTTTCATAGTTTCGATCGTAATTTCGTACTTAAATCCATAAGTTAAAATCGACATGGATTTATGATACAGGTTGTTTCGTCATTTGTATGCGTCATTTTCGAGTCATGGTACAAGTACAGGGCAAGGGAGAGTTAAAAAATAGCCACAGCTGGACTGGATATTCTGGATTCTTTAACGTCAATAAGAAAAAGTTTTTCCTTCTTAGTGACGACAAAGAAACCAGAATCTAATAAGAACATTATAAATGAATGATCTATCAACATTCATATCTTTTTTTAAAGATAACATCAGAATTAATTTATGCTAATTGTAAAGAGATGATGTCACTAACATAGGTACTAGTATGTCTCACATTAATACTTAATTTAATTTGCAAAGTACATTTTAAATACCTAAGTATTTGATAAGCTTGGGTTGTTTTTAACTTTGTGCATAGTTCTATTAAAATATGGGAAAACATTATCATTTGGTTTGCCAAATAGAAGAATAGAAACAATAAGGAAACATTACTCAAAGATACAAACTTTACATTACCTAGGTACTGTTGAAAAATTGCTCAGTTTTGTAGATCAATAGGCTATGATGAAACATGTTAATTGATCATATAACAATGTTACCTTTTAACACAATGTACTTACAACTTGCATCTCAATAATAATTGGGATTATGATCAACAGAGAATATAATGAGGTTTTATGATATGAATGATAGAAGTATAATAATGCAATTTTACCCAAAGAAAGCTGTGCATTATGTATTTTTGTGATTTACTGACACTGTTCGATTACAGAAATAATTGTTTGTTTAGACATAAATTATATAGTAACACATAAATTATATAGTCAGCAAGGTTTACAGTCTAGTTTTGTAGAACCTTGCAGATAATAAGATTTATTACAAGTTGCTTAAAACTTTTTACTCCGTTGACAAAAAGTATTGGTCAGATTACTTTTCAGTGTCATTTATCAGATAGCACTAAGTACTACATAGTTAAATAAAATAGAGCTATGCAGTAAGTAACCTAGTAAAATGTTTTGTAAAGTTGAGTGGGCAGATAGCCTTTCCAATGAGGTTATCCAACTATGAAGCTATGAAGCTTGCTAAATTATCAAAAAACAATGGAAAATGCAGATAAAGTAGGTAGTTGGTAAAACTGCGGAACGCAACAAATTGTCTCGCTTCAATGACAGCTATCATTCAGCGGTGTCAAGTCCGGGGTGGGGCGACAAGAATAAAGAACACCATTGGAAGTAGAACCCTGGAAAGTGATTCCCTGGATCTGTGGGACTCCAGACCAAGGTCTTGATCGTAGATGACTGATATAACACATGATTTCAATGCTGTTTCTTTATGAATTCGAGGTCATCACTAAAGCCTTTGGTTATAGTAGCGCTGAGAAACTAAGGAAAACTAACTTACCGCTTGGAGCGCCGCTAACCTATCCTTCGTCATCCTTTACAGAGAATCACACACCAAATAAACGTTTTATCTCGTTACACAATCCCATTCACAGATATTTTTCTAACAAACGTCACTAAACTAAGGACACGAACACTACGTTCACTTCACTCAAAAAATCGATACACACGAAACGAACAAAACTTCACTACCTGTCTCATGTACTGTGTGAAAATCTGCAAAGTTGTAGATGGCGCAACTGCTCGATACAGTATGTGACGTCAACAGAGGTGTCGGTAAAGCAGTGAAGGCGCTAATTTTCAGTTGATGGTATTTTAATTTGTTAGATTAAAAAGAGCTTATTAAATACAATATAACTTCACACAGCAATCTATTTTTATTGCAAAAATTGTTTAATATTTTATGAAAACCCTTTAAACTGTAGTATGATACGAGTTAAACCTTTAAAAAAATCTCTCAACTGACTACTAGAGTCATTGCGCCTGTCGTTGTCAAAGAAATCTTCCGCTTAGTCAAGTGACGCCATTGTGAGCCGTAACGACTTTTAGCTGCAACGAGTTTAATCTCGATTTTCTTATACAATCTTGGTAATAAGTGCATAGATTTTGTGTAATTTGATTCTATACTTCACACGCTTCTAATCTTATATTATATTTATCTTGTTACTTGTGTAGTTTTAGTGTAATTAGTGTTAATGTTCGGTACCATTGAGCTAAATTCCTGTGAGCCTAGTTGAGCGCCATTCGGTGAAAAGTTGAAAGTAAATTTAAGTTGTCAGTTTCATAGGTTCAGCGAATTTGTTAAATTCCTCGCCAAGTGTTCGTTTTCATTTTATCCTAGAATACCAAAACAGTTCATGAAACATCAAAGAATCGAATTATTTGCGCCAAACTTCTGTATGTCTAACGACACGAAGACTTAGTCAGTTTTTTGTTAATTTTAAATTTTTCTGTTACTTTTCAGAATTAGAAGTATAAAAACAATAAAAATGGCAGATGATATGCCCACATTCAAATGCGTGCTGGTCGGTGATGGTGGTACTGGCAAAACTACATTTGTCAAGCGACATTTGACTGGAGAGTTCGAGAAAAAATACGTTGCTACACTTGGCGTCGAAGTGCACCCATTGGTCTTCCACACAAACCGTGGTCCCATCAGATTTAATGTATGGGATACAGCTGGTCAAGAGAAATTTGGAGGATTAAGAGATGGCTACTATATCCAAGGTCAATGTGCCATCATCATGTTCGACGTAACCTCTCGTGTCACCTACAAAAATGTACCAAACTGGCATAGAGATTTAGTTCGTGTTTGTGAAGGCATTCCTATTGTTTTGTGTGGCAACAAAGTAGACATCAAGGACAGGAAAGTCAAAGCAAAAACAATTGTGTTCCACAGGAAAAAGAACCTACAGGTGAGACCACATTGCCACTCATATTTACCATGATTCATACAACTGAAAAATGCTGCAGTACAGTACATGAGCATGTATCTAATTCCAAATATATTTTTTTCAGTACTATGACATCTCGGCAAAATCTAACTACAACTTTGAAAAGCCTTTCTTGTGGTTAGCTAGGAAATTGATTGGTGATGGTAACCTGGAGTTTGTTGCGATGCCTGCTCTCCTGCCTCCCGAAGTTACAATGGATCCACAATGGCAGAACCAAATCGAAAAGGATCTGAAAGAAGCCCAAGACACTGCGCTGCCGGAGGAGGATGAAGACTTGTAAAACCGGCAATAGCTAAAGCAAAATTTCAGTGCAACTGCATTGATTGTGCAATGTGTACACGATGTATCAATTTTAAATTTCATTCCATAAGTTCAAGTGATCAAGGAGTTGGTATAAAATTCGACACTAATTAATTGTTCATAATATCTGTATTTGCTTTAATTAATTAATTAATCTACGTTCAAAATACTTTTAGAAATATATTTGTTTTTATTGTAAAGGCACTTGCATTAGTACATTGATATTGCTGAACAACAATTTATTAGAGTAACATCACTGTATTAAATGAGGCATCTTTTCCAAAGAGCTGAACCCATTATTTATTAAGTGTATAGGAAACACTAATCCTACACAAACGTGTTAACCAGCATGCTGTGTAATGTAAATTCCTGATGGTACATACATTCATTATAAATTAATGCATAACTGTTTTATCAGTGGCATGTACATAACCAGTGAGTATTGTATTTTGATTTGTACGCATGACTGACAATATTACACTGTAAAATTGTGGTGATAATTTTTGAAATAAAGTTGGAAAAAGATATTTTGTTTTTATTCAACCCTGAACCTGTAGAAGACAAATTATAGGAGAGATGCTTAATTCGATCTCAAGAAAACATTTGGTTAATGACAAGACAAGTATGACTCATTTTGTGTAATGCTGTAGCCGCATCTGCGTCTATCTTGATAAAGCAATGCGTGCCGAAGCATCGTATGTTTTGGTCGCTAAAAAGTTTTGGCGCTAAGGCGATAATTGCTACGCAGCCCGAACTATCGCGACGATAACCGATAATGGTTTGTCACATCCGCGTGTATCGTATCACTGTGCGAAGGTTCGTCACGATAGACGCCGATGCGGCCGCAGCATTATAGAAACTGATTTATATATATATCGATGACGAGTTAACATAATCGCAGCCGGTAGCGATTATTGTCGTATTTACTAAACCGTTTCCACTCGCGACACGACCAACAACAGTCTGAACAAATGACACTACCATGAATAAAATAACACCATACCAAGCTATTGTCGATCGAAGTTACTAACAGGAAATCTTGACGACTGGGGTGACACAGGGGGTAGGCAGAGGTGCTGATAAGTTCGCCGATGATTCAGGATTTCAGTTGTTAGCGCGCTCGCACACGGCATACTTTTTGTAAGTCCTACAATCGGTCAGATTATTTCGCCGAGTTGTATGACCTACGTTATACGTTTTAGGACGTTTGCGTTAATAAATTTGATCTCTACTGTTTCATTTAGCTCCTACGAAAAAACGCGAATTTCCCATCCCAAAAAAAAGAGTGCTTTAGATCTTTTACCATCACCACAGATGGGATAGTCCGCATTTTAGGTATGCATGAAGCTACAAGTAGGTAGGTACGCGGCGGGCTCGACTTGTGGAATTCAGTGGGCGTGACGTAGTCAGAAGATCACAGAGTACTTTATACTATACTCAGAAGATATAAGAGTGGCGCGACTGAGAAGCAACTTCTAGGTGAATATGACTTTAGGTAATGCGCTGTGCGTCCTGAATTGCACTTATGTCATAGCATTTATGAGTCGCTTTTTATTTAAATGATTTTGCGGAGTGTCCCATCTATACTGAGTGAGGACTGTTCAGTTTGAGAAGGGTGTATTTTGTGTGTCTGTTTTTGTCTCATCAACTGTAAACTGGCTGTAGCCCTACGGGCACAACATAACAACACCACGTGCTGTCACATATAGTAAGTACTTAGTAAGTTTTGCTCGCGGCGTCACCCGCGTGGATGCCGGAAAAGAAACCATGGGGACGTACTACCGGGATTACATACCCAATAGCCGAGGAAAAGGTCATTGACCCCTAGCGTTGCGCCCGCCGCCAGCAACCATAATTATGTCAAGGTATATTTTAATGTACCTAATTTAAATGCCCAATTTAATAGCATATTTTATTGGATAAGGATTCATATAATACCGGTCAAAATAGCTTCGGAAATAACAATAAGTTTTTTATAAAAGATAAAAGTGGTTACTGTGAGTCATTCTTAGAAGATAGACATATGCTATCGCGGACTTTTTTGTTGAACTTTTTAAGATGATCTTGTAGAACATTAATAAAGCTCCCACTCGGCATGATTTTTGCCGACATCTTCAACAATAAGTCATATTTCAGCCAATTTACACAAAACTTTAACGAATTATACATGTAAACCTTGCTCATGAATCACTCCGTCCATTGGTGAAAACCGTTTAAAAATGCAAGGATAAGTCTTTCTACAAATACGTCTTTAATGTAGGGTATGTAACTGGGCTCCAAAAAAATCAAAAGGTGTTAGATTTTTAATTTATTGAACTTTACATTGGTAAATGCATACAATAATAATTTGAACTACACTCCTAAGCTTAACATATTAAATCTAACAAAATTTACTTCTTGGAAGAAGCCTTTTCTCGGGCCTTCTTGCCTTCCAAGAGCTTCAGCCTGTCTTCCTCAGACAAATTGTTATTGATTTTGGTAATAACGCCAGTACCGAGCGTCATATCACCTAAACGCAAAGTAAATCTTTGACCAGTTTCACAAACCATGGGCTTCAGAAGACGCAAGCGCAACCTGAAAAAAGCAAATATTTAAGTTGGAAACCTTTTATAATAAAAAAAAGTAAAACATCTACGTATGTCCGTACCGTAACTCCACGTCGCCTAAGCGCGTATTTGGAGTGCAGCGCGCGTAGCATGACCACCATAGAAACGGGTTTTGTCAACAGAAGAATAGACAAAAACAACAGATTTACAATCACAATGTCTCATAATCAGTCATACTACGCATGCAGGTGGGAAAAGGTGGTTATTTAAAGTGCTCAGAAATACTTACGAAGCGTCTTCACCAGGCATAATCATCTCTTTATCAGGAATAACTACTTGTGAGGCGCAGTCCCATGTCATGGAGAACATTTGTAATTGGATGAAGGAGGTGAATGGTTTTGATCGACCACCCTCTTCTTTGCTCAGGATGTAGACAGCAGCTTCAACATTATCATGCGCTTTAACCGTGCCCGGCTTAGCCATAACCATGCCTCGCCTTATCTGTTCTCGTTTTACTGAACGGACGAGGGCTCCCAACTGATCACCAGCCTGGGCCTCATCTAAAGTCTTGTGGAACATCTCAACACCTGTTACTGTAGTCTTCATAATTTTACCATGTCCAACAATTTCACATTCCGTACCCTTCTTTAGGACACCTGTAATTAGACAATGGTTGATCAAAATCAATGTTTTATTGTGAAGCTGGATTAACATGTTATTTATTTTGTTTAAGCCTCATTGATACAAACCTCTGTGCAAACGACCAGTGACCACAGTACCACGTCCAGGGATGGAGTGTACAGACTCAACTGGCAAGAGGAATGGCTTGTCTAATTCACGAACAGGTGTTGGGATGAAGGCATCAACTTCCTTCAACAGCTCTGAAATAGCTTCTGAACCAATTTCAGGACTCTTACCCTCCAATGCACATAAGGCTGATCCTGTAAAAAAGAATGTAGGCATGTTTAATATGCTAAATTTCTAACAGACTGACAACATTTAAAAACAAAAAAAACAAAAAGCAATTTCAAAATAAAACAATGAATATTGATTACCTTTAATCACAGGTATTTTATCACCATCATATCCCATCTCAGACATAAGCTCTCTGATTTCCATTTCTACAAGCTCCACCATTTCCTCGTCAGCAGCATCCACTTTATTGATGAACACAACTACGTGTTGAATGCCAATCTGTTTGGCAAGTAGCAAGTGCTCTCGTGTTTGTGGCATAACACCATCTGTTGCTGCAACTACAAGTATGGCACCATCCATTTGGGCTGTTCCTGTGATCATGTTCTGGAAAACAAATTGATATTTTCTGCATTTATTGTTTTCTCATTTTGTTGATTATGATTATTCTAACATAAATATCTAAAAATGATAAAGAGAAAAAAGATAGAAAAATATTTGCATTTGGGTCAGTTATGAAGATCCTCGTGTCTTGGTTGATTTGATTAGTTTGAAGCTAAGACATTATTAGTATTACCTTGATGTAATCCGCATGTCCTGGACAGTCAGTGTGGCCATAATGCCTGGATTCAGTTTGGTACTCAACATGGGCAACATTGATAGTAATACCACGTGCTTTCTCTTCTGGCGCATTGTCAATATCAGCGTAACCTTTTTTTTGGGCAAGGTTGACATCTGCTAATACTGTAAGGAGAAAAGAGGAAATTAATTTACAATACAATTTTTAAAGACTTGGCCACCCAAGTATTCAGATTCAGAAACACGAGACACTCATGCTAATGTTTCTAGATATAAACTACTAGTCTATGTTGATTGTTGTTAAAAATGTGAATGTGATTGATTCATAACCACTGCCAGTTCATCTTAGATGCACTGCCAATTTAATTTTTTACAGTCACAAGCCTGAATTAGTTTAATTAAGGTCATAAAACTAGAGAACTTGGAACACAACAATACCTTTAGTGATGGCTGCTGTAAGTGTGGTCTTTCCATGGTCAACATGTCCAATAGTACCAACATTACAATGGGGTTTTGTTCGCTCAAATACTTGTTTCTCTGCATAGTTCCTTCTGAGGATAATACTCAATGGTGTCAAGCCAGGCAGGCCAGTGCTCCTAACGTGCGCACAATTATTCTGTTTGAGGAGTAATTTTACAGCTGAAACATACAAAAATATTGTCTGCACATCCGAAGGTAATCAATAACTTAACCTCAATTTTTTTTAGTTTATTTTTTAAAAGGTTTGACTAATATACAAGTTGCTTTTATTCTACACTAACAAATGGTATAATCACGGCATACATGACTGCAATATATAACCCTTGAGTTTCGGTACAACCTAGTTTTACATAATCCTCTGATAACCGAGTGTGGTATAATTAAAATGGATTACTAAATTAAAACGGAAAGATTACTTTGTAGCTCATCCAAAGGTAAAACTAATAATAAATAGTAGAACACAAAGCCACAGGCAGGCTTTAATACGCTCAAGCGCTCTAATAAATATCTAATATAGCTTGCGGTACCTGGGTTAACCAAACTTTTTGCGAATGATATGCTAGCCATTCTTGGAGATTATCTACAGCAGATGCTGTAGGTATTACGAAAAACAATTCACTCAAATCGTGATTATTATTATTCCAATACGAATTTTATTCGTCTAGGCGCACGCCGAAGTTCTCGATTTCCTCAATTTTCTTCTTTTTGACTTGACGTTACGGCCAAGTTCGACAAGATCTCAAAATGTCTATGCTCTTGGAAAAATACGAATGTTGTTTATGAATATAACTAGAGCCGCACCCTAGCCAAGTTGGCCAAGTAGTTTTAGTAATTTATAGATTCTTGTGATTTTCTACTGTGCGATCAGCCTCTCCCCCACAGGCGCGTTTTTATCAGTCGCTAGTAACGCAATCGTTATTGCGATGCGATAATGCGTCCCAATTCCTTAAACACAGCTGCGTTTTTATCGTCCGATATTTCTAACCTCTGCGTGTAACACAGACTTTATATTAGCTTTATATGGCCGTACGGGGTGGAGTGCGGCCCTTCCCCCTAAGGGGGAACCGATCTAAACACTAATAATAATTCTAGCTTTCGTTCCCTAAAACCATTAAAAGTTCTTTATTGTTCTCTATTACGTAGCCACCTTGAGTACGTTTCTCAAGTATGGAACCCTCAATATGAGATTTACAAATCTCGTATGGAGTCTGTTCAGAGGAATTTTTTGCGGTACTTGGACTATTATTATACTCTTTGCTTGGACTTCAAGGCTGGACAATTGTCGGTCGACTATGAACGCCGTTGTAAGCTATATCATTTCTTACCGTTGGAAGTAAGACGTTATATCAGTGCTATCTGTTTTTTGTGAACATCGCAACCGGCTCGGTTGATTGTCCCGAACTACTCAGCAAAATTCTTCGCACTAATCTAAACAACCTAAGCAAACGGCCGCTACTACATGTACCATTCGCATCGACAAAGTACAGGCGCAACGCCTTCTGCATACGTAGTTTTATAACTTTCAATGGTTTACCATAGCACCTGGAAATCGATTTATTTTGCACCAGTGCACACAGAATTAGAAATATTCTGAACAGGGAGTATTTTGGTGACAGCTATTAACTTTGATTTTCATACTGCACGATTTGAGACACCTAATATATTATCTCGACATCATCATTTTCTTGCCCTAATCCCAATTTCATTCAATTCAATCTCGACATTTATATACCAATATACACATTAATACATTGAAACATTGTAATCTGTTTACTTACTCAAATCGCTGTAACTGGTCAACGCAAGTAACTCATAGCTAATTAGTTATATACATGTGGAAGCTTGTAATTTCCAAATGTCACAACTTAAGCATGATATTTAAGATTGTTATTAGTATGTAAGCTTTCTTTAAAAAAAAAAAATATTTTATCAGCCTATGGCAAGGGAAAGTTATGGTCCCCGCCGACCGCTCTAGTCCATAGACATAGAATATTTTCTAGCTCAAACAAGCTCTAATCAATGGTCAACGGGTATGTTATGAGAACTTCTCTTGAATAACATTGAAAATGCCACTAATTCCTAAATATTTCCTAAACGCTTCTGGATTACGGGCTACATAGGTACCTACTACGGGCATTTTGTTCACTCTTGCGATTTCACAGAGACTAGTTTGTCGAAGTAACCCTTACTCAAATAATAATTTTATCGCGCATCATAAATAATTTAAAGTGTGTAAAATAAAACATTAAAATGAGCTTAAATCAAAACTTTATTTCTAAGTGCTACAGATATGCTGTACTTAGATAGGATTAGGAATATAAATAACTTGGTTTACTTTATAAATTAAAAATCAAAGTCGCTACTTGGTGTATCTATCCTGATACTGAACTCTCTCGACGGCTGAGTTGCGTTCTCGGGCACGTAAGTTGCAGAAGTGTCTGAAAAGTCAAAGTCAGTCTTAGACCACAAACTAATAATAGTTTCATTGAACTTGATCACATCCTCGTTTATCTTATAGGTACACACGGCTACACATCAAGCTATACATTTCCAGTAAAAGCTGATCTCGCATTGTATAGGATTTCCGTACAATACGAGGTCAGCTTAAACTGGAAATTTATGGCTTGATGTGTAGCCGTGTGTTCAGACGCCAGCACATCAACCCTACCCGAAACTGTAAAATTTTCCCAATCTACTTTGATTAGTGATAAAGTTAAAAATCTATTAAAGAAATTTGACAGATTGTTGTAGGTTGACCTGCTGGCGTCTGTACCTATGTTTAACATTTAAATAGATAGATTTTTACCATTATCGATCGATTCTGCTTCTGTACTTCCTACGTGAACTGCCATAGAGTTAGATGGCATAGCAACGGATTCCTCAGTGTTTAAATTTTGCGGCTCACTGTTATTTGGCATAGCGTTATTATTTTCAGCGGGTGCATTACGAGCATTTATGCTATCGGGATTCTTCAAAATGTGACTTTTATTTCTTTTAGCCCTTTTCGGAGTCCCAAGCATGATAACGTTATTATTATTTTTACTTGTCTTCTCATTATCATTATTCACGTTGATATCTTCGTCGGATTCAGAGCTCTCAATAGGAAAATCGATGTTAAACTTCCTTTTAAACAGCCTTTGATATTTCATGACATCATGTTTCTTAATTTTCTTGGGACTTTTAATAGTTCCCTTATGTCTAGCTAGAAAGCTGAATCGCGCCAAACGAATATCAAGTGGTATTTTATCGGCCTCATTTGCCTGAGCTATGGCTGCTTTAAGGCGACTGTTGTACTTTTTGTTTTTCAGCAAATGTTTTGACATACCTTTATTGGAAGAAAATGGCATTAACTGGTCAGGAGCAATCCACGCTCGAGTAACTTCCATGTTATCAAAAAATACAACATTGTAATGAGTCTGAAAAGTGACATGGGTTTAGTGACCTATCGTTTACACCATTTAAAACAAAAAAAAAAGGGTAGTTCATCATCCTATAGTAGGTAGCCTACTATCAAGACACACACAAATCGCACACCATTCAGCATCTGAGGGTTTCGATACTCCACTTTACGCTTCGCTTTGCTTAAACTTCCTAATTAATCATGGTATTTATGAGGAATCTCAAAGAAAATAATAAAACTTTACGGGTATATCAGAGAAGCCATCGAGCCAGTAGTACTGCTCGGCGTCAGGACAGTCATCCACCATTGCAGGCCACCATGGCCAGCCAGCTAGGCGGGCCCACACCAGCGACCCCGCTGCATACTCGCTATGAATCAAGTCTTCCTCATCATGCAGACGCAAAGGAGCTTCGGGCACAGAACAACAGGCGAACTCTTTGTCTGTAAAAGAAAAAAATAATTGTTTATCCACTTTTCAATATCTACTAACACATCAATGCACATACCATAAATAAAATAGCTTTATCTTAACAACTATTAAAATCCACATCAAAATATTCCAGTAGAAATAAGGGGGAAGTCGCTCTGAAACACTTTAAATCCAAACTACATAAATTGCTTATTGGTAATTATTGTTATTCAAGTGTGAAAGAACGTATTGATAGAAGAGTAAGCCCGCATAGGCACCAGCGGTTAACCGCGCGGCTAGCCGCCGGTGGCGCGTGGCGTAGCTCTCGGAGGGCTAGGCCGCGCGGCTAGCCGCCGGTGGCGCGTGGCGTAGCTCTCGGAGGGCTAGGCCGCGCGGCTAGCCGCCGGTGGCGCGTGGCGTAGCTCTCGGAGGGCTAGGCCGCGCGGCTAGCCGCCGGTGGCGCGTGGCGTAGCTCTCGGAGGGCTAGGCCGCGCGGCTAGCCGCCGGTGGCGCGTGGCGTAGCTCTCGGAGGGCTAGGCCGCGCGGCTAGCCGCCGGTGGCGCGTGGCGTAGCTCTCGGAGGGCTAGGCCGCGCGGCTAGCCGCCGGTGGCGCGTGGCGTAGCTCTCGGAGGGCTAGGCCGCGCGGCTAGCCGCCGGTGGCGCGTGGCGTAGCTCTCGGAGGGCTAGGCCGCGCGGCTAGCCGCCGGTGGCGCGTGGCGTAGCTCTCGGAGGGCTAGGCCGCGCGGCTAGCCGCCGGTGGCGCGTGGCGTAGCTCTCGGAGGGCTAGGCCGCGCGGCTAGCCGCCGGTGGCGCGTGGCGTAGCTCTCGGAGGGCTAGGCCGCGCGGCTAGCCGCCGGTGGCGCGTGGCGTAGCTCTCGGAGGGCTAGGCCGCGCGGCTAGCCGCCGGTGGCGCGTGGCGTAGCTCTCGGAGGGCTAGGCCGCGCGGCTAGCCGCCGGTGGCGCGTGGCGTAGCTCTCGGAGGGCTAGGCCGCGCGGCTAGCCGCCGGTGGCGCGTGGCGTAGCTCTCGGAGGGCTAGGCGGTGCCGTGCCCCGGGGCCCTCAAGCTCGGGGGGCCCCGCGGACCATGACCAAACCTCAAACTGAACTTTCGAAAATTTCTCCCACCTTCAGAATATCAATAAAACAGGCTGCAACACGACTTTAATCATGACAACCAGTTGAAAGAATTTTAACCGATATCCTGCTCGGAAGACTAAAGATAAAGCTACAATTATTGAACTTAAAATTAAAAAAATACCAATGTTAGAAGTGCTGTTATCTCGGAATTATTGGACCTGAGCTACGGCTACGCTCAAATTGTAGTAAATTTTGTTTGTTCTAAAAATGTAACTATTGGTGACTTTTACCTACTGTAGGTTAGGATGCACTTTTTAGAAGTTATAGGTAAGTCAAAAACTCCGAAAGAAGTCCAACACTTTCGAGATTTTTCGAGCACCACGCAGTTAGGCGCAGGTCTTTCGAAGCTGCAAACATAGCTTTACACTATTTAAATCGTATCAACCTCAACAACATTCCAAAAATTCAATACAGTGCAATTTTGTAACATTACTTCTGCAGCGGCTGAAAGATCATTTAGCAAACTAAAAATAATAATATTTTATTTTATAAATAGGCCAAGCTCGACTCCGACCTCCGAAAGGCTTTGTTTTCAATTGCTATTAGCGATCTAATAGCAATTGAAAAAAAAAGCAAAGCCTTTCGTAAAATATTGTGGTAGGCCCCCAGATTTAAACGAAGTCTTTTAATAATACTTTGGCGAAAACTAAAGCTAGAAAAAGATCATAAATTATTTTGTTGTCAGTTGATAGATCCGACCTTCTTATAATAAACCCTTTAATCTTTTCTAATTAATTTTATTGACTAATACCTACATTATTAATTGTAATCTACGTCCTTATTGTTTATTTTTTTTATTATTCACGACGTTACTTTTTGTCTTCCGATACCGGCAGTTCCTAAACTCTTCACAGCTTTTCTGGAACAGGTCTGTCTGTCTGTAGGTAGATGTTGCAATTAGCTTTGCTTTGCTGTGTTTGCAGTGCACTATAAATAGCTGATGATAAAGTAGCTTTGCACCTTTAAAGTATTTATACCTATATATATTTATATTTTTACTTGATAAAACCCTACGAAATATTGATACTTAGGGCCCCACTACTAGCTACGCCACTGCTAGCCGCTTTTTCATTTTTTTATATGCAATCGCTTATTGTTGTACGCAAACAGTCATCAACCGCGGCGGTTAACCGTTAGTGTGTATGAGTGCTAACAGATAAATATGGTTACTGAGTTTTCATTATCTATATTACGTTAGGTACAGACGCCAGCAGGTCAACCTACCCGAAACTGTAAAATTTTCCCAATCAACTTTGAACCTTATTATTTAGTGATAAAGTTTAAAATCTATTAAAGAAATTTGACAGATTGTAGTAGGTTGATGTGCTGGCGTCTGTACATAGCTATTATTGTTAAGATTTCAAATATATTATTCGAAACTTTAAGACATGTTATAATCTAATGTGTCGTATTTTTTTTACATTAATCCGTTGTGAAACATGTAAGATCCATAATGAACCTACCATGTTTTGCAAATTATTATATAAAATTCTATTCTAACTTTCATAGTGATTTAATGGTGCCAACCTGTATTCATCCAACAATACCACTTTTTCGGCAGTTCCTGCCTGTCGAGGACATGATGCAGGTAGCGCCAGCGGTCACAGTCATCACATTGTGCCCACAGACCGGCTGTGCGGCGTTTCTGCAGCCAAAGCATTTTCTGCATGTGAGAAATCTCGGCCGGCGGCTGGCTGAGTACATCCTTGTATGAGCTACCAAAATAATGTATGTTAGCATTCCTAATTGATTGTAAAAAGCTTTGGCTAAATAGGAATCAGGATCAGACGTATTTGTTCCCCATCTTGGTTCTTATTAAGCAAGAGGTAGTATGTCCCGAAGTATTATTGCGAACGGCCCTAAGTCCCAGAAGACTAAAATAGGCTGAATAAATTGTTTTCAAAGGAATTTTATATTGTTAACTTACGCGATTGGAACCGAAAATTGTTAATCATTTACCAGTGTAGGTATTGAGAATTAGTTACCTGCTTCTCTGCGAAGATGTAGTGAAGTCAACGTTTTCGGCAAAAGTAAGTTTCTTTGGGTTTTGCCCGTGGGGAGGCATTTTAGTTCCGGCCTGAAAAAATTGTATTACTTACTTTTTGTGTAACAATATTTTCATTGAAGGTATACAGAAAATCTTTTTTTTTTGTAAGTAGATATCGAATTCCTACGGGTAGTTGAAAAACATTTACAAAAAAATACATACAATACATTTAGCCAACAGTTGTAGTTAATACAATAAAATAATATTATAACACTCTATGAGTGATGTCTGTAACTATGGGTAGGAACAGAATTACAGGAAATCGCGTGAAAAACTGGGATTTCGGTAAATATTGCAGTTACGAAGACTATGTAGTAAATTGTGTGAAATAAATAAACGCATGGAACCGTCATCGCTTGGCAGTGGAACATTTTTTCAGTCAAAATTTTGGAAATTATCATGTTTTGAAATAAAATGTTAAAATATATTTTACACCAAAACAATGCTTACAGATGGCTGGCGCGCTTCTTCTTTAGGCTCAGAAGCCTTTTCTTTCGGTAAATCAGCACTTTTCATTATACGTGTCAAAAGTGATCATGGAAGAAAACACGAAAGCATAATGCCACCGTTTTATAAATATTTGGATTTCGCGCCAAAATATACAGTATTCTATTTTTGGAAAACCTTGACTGGATATAGGGCTTTTTCGTTTCACAAGAATGTATTTGTCTACGTATTCAAAAATAAAATTATGTGCTTTTATGAATTAACAATTTTAACGATTTTTAATACTGAATTGATTTAAAAGAATTCTTTAGTTAAGTCGAGTTATAAAAATGATTGTTTTTTCGATAAAAAAATAAAATTACGTCATTCAAAAGAAAAATATTGAGTCATGTCAACTACTTTATATTAAAAATCATTTGTTTATCGAATTTTAAATAACTAAAAATAAAAACATCTAAAAAAGCACATTGCGATAAGTTGGTTTCTAATTTTATTTATATATTATGTGAGACTCTCTTAAATAAACATTTTAGCGGAAGTGCGCATCCGAAAAATCGGCTGGCTGCCGGTCGGTCGCCATATTTGTGGCGAGCTAAAAAGGATTTTGTTCTATAAAGTTTTCGTCGTTGTCGACGAAAGGGAGTAGTTATACTCCCTTTTTTGTGTTCAAAGTTCGTATTTGTCTATTTACCGCGTGGTAAAGGTTATTTGTATAGGAAAATATATTTTTCTTTGTTTTGTATTATAAACATGGCTTTCTAAAATGTCGGCCTTGCACGTAATATCGTTATCTCCTTGCGGAGTCTCCCGCTCAGCTGTTTGTGTGGATGTTGGAGGAATCCAGAATGGACAAGAAATCTTT
Organism: Xanthia icteritia; assembly: GCA_949128155.2. NCBI lineage: Eukaryota > Metazoa > Arthropoda > Insecta > Lepidoptera > Noctuidae > Xanthia > Xanthia icteritia. Next base: position 15,833,283 of record OX421941.2, read on the forward strand.
AAATCGATCTTCTCAGCCTCAGTCGAGGGCATCAGCCATCGACTGTAAGAAAAATACTGGTGAGTCTCGTAGTAATTTCTAGTTAAATAGATACTTAAACTATTTGGAATAGGATAAGCTGTTCTTTGCAGTGCGTGGGTGGTGTGATGATGCCTATCTTATTTTGTTTTTCTAACCACGTGATTCATTTCATAATGGTTGAGCTAAAAAAATATCCATGAAAGTACGTTGTAGTAGGTAATCTAGCGCCATGTCTGCGTGTTTGATAGGTGATAGGTATTTGTTGATAATGTCATGTCATTGTCGTTGCTTTTTTTTTGTTGTTTGCCGACACTGAAGAAAACTACAGTTGACTATTCCTTGTTTTTAGATTTGACGCAGAGGCCTTGGCCACGTAATAATAAGAAAAGAGAAGGACCTGGAAGTGCTCTCAAAAATGAACCTGGCAGGAAGAATGTGCCGGCACAGCGTGGTAGGGGACAGGTTGACAGGAGACCCCGCGCTCGTGGTCCCGCCGGTTACCTTGTGGGTGGAACGACGAGCCCCAGGTAGGAACATCAGTTTAAGTATATACCTTATCTGCTATACATTCAAATTTCACATCTCAGGGGTGGTAATGATGTACTGCCGGGGTTGCGGGAAAGTCCGAAAGGGATACCGTGGCCCCTGGCAACGTACAGGCAACGGAAGGAACACGGGTGGGTTTTAGTCAGTAAGAGTCTGACACGCCCTCCCGCTCCACCCAGAGCGGGAGAAGTTATTTGATAATTTCACACCCGAAAAAATTAGAATGACAGGACACAGGGCAGGTTGGAATGACAGGTTTTGACAGCTGTTATGAATTGTTATTTGCTAAATATTAAATCTTAATGTTTGAATTTACCCACCATAATATAATCCAGGTTTGCACCTAAATCAAATGTATTATTAATTTGTTAGCCATAAGTCAAATGACAGCCTGTTTAATCATTGTTTTTTTATAATACCCCTCTCATTAACTTACAGGTTAGAAGGGGATGATGAGCCAGAAATTGGCTCAGTTTTTGTGCCCGGAAGCAAGAAGCGAAACTTGAACCATTTGCTGAACTTTATGTATCCCACACGTGGGGTACCGGAGCATAGGGGTCCCCAGCTGCGGCGTCCAGGTCAGCAGTACCGTGGTCCAAGCCGGCATGAACATGATCTCTATTTGAGGGCTTAGTAAGTTCACACACACTTTACTAATGACCCTATTGGACACATTAAAAAGTTACCAACTGCTGATTTACCAGATTTAGTTTCTTCACAGAATAAGTAAGTTTAATCAATGAAAGTGGCTTTTACTTTAGGTTAATCTAACCTTAAGAACATTGGTAACTAAATTGTGCAGTATTGTGCAAATATTGGCAATTGTAGTAGCCACAACACAACATACTAAGCAAGTATGGAAATGCCAAAATTGTACAGGAATTGCCAAGTATCATGCAATTTTAGTGGCCTCTGTGCAACATGAGCAAATTATTTTGTTCTCTTCAGCAATTTTACAGTTAATCATTAGTTTTTGGTGTCAACAATCTAATAGCTGTATACAACTCAATTTGAAGCTGCTTTTAAATTCCTATGCAGTATTTCAGTTATTCTTCTTTATGTTACAGTTGCCAATTTGTGGTGAAGGAAGATGGAGATTATAAGCCAAACCTGTTGGATCCCGATATCCCAATAAAGTGGGAGCATATTGAAGAAATTGTAAGTAGATTATTATAATGAAACAACTTGTTAAATAAAGATATTATAAATTCAGGTTTATTTAACTGCTATATCCATATAGTACGAACTTTTGAATGGGCAACTAATGAACTATTGATACAAATGACAATGCATTGAATTTATTATCACACCAGTTTTTTTTTTTATAACTAGTGTAATACAACACTGGTATACTTAATCAGTATTTATACCTCTTCTTCATGTATTGTGATAAAAAAAATAACTAACTGCCTACCACTGCAGTACAAAGGCTCCTTCACATACATAGAATTAATTAACAATATTATCATGCTCTTCAGGTGGTTAGAGGCACTGGTCGCTCTGAGTGCCCGATATGCCTGGGCACTCCGGCGGCGGGTCGCGTCGACCTGTGCGGCCACGTGTACTGCTGGGCTTGCGTCCTGCACTATGCTGCGACGCACGAGAAGCAGCCGCCGCCGTGCCCTGTGTGTACTACACCACTGCACGTCAAAGATATGAAGCCCACCAGGATTGTGCAATGGGGGGCACCTGCTGAGGAGGTAAAACAATATTCCAGTGTTAATTAGCTGATAATAACAGCATAGTAATCGACGAAATTAAGACTGCAAAATCAAACCAGTTCTTGTTTAATTATGTTATTCTTATGCTGTCTATTATTATTCCTTTATATGTGTTGTTTCTCTTATGCACTTTCTGAGGCATTCAATATTGTTGTTCTAGGTAACAATGCAACTTGTGCGTCGTTTGAGGGGTTCAACAACGGTGGAAGTGGCGCCGCCGCGCGGACAAGTGACAGAGGCATTGCCTTCCATCTTGCCTTTGGAGAATATCAACGATGCTCCATATTGCAAGATGTTTTCTGCCACTAAGCAACAGGTATATTCTCCTATCAAGTGTTTGAATCAATACAACTAGTAATTGTGGTTCCATATTAAAATCAACATAATTTAAATAATTCCAGGTCCATGAAATTTTGAAAAGGGAGAGGGATGAAATAGAAAAACAAATATTAGCAGAGATTGATACAACTGAAATAGTTTTCTTGGAACAAGCTCTAGAAATGCTCAAGTTTAAGGAGGAAAACATTAATGTTAGGTTTGATGTACCAAAGGTTTCTGAAAAATATGAAGTTGAAGATGTAGTTCCTACTGTATATGAGAAGCAGGAAGTAAATCAGAATAAACTTGACTGGTTCGACGTAAATGACGAAGGAGGAGCTGCTTGTATTGACATAATGCCCAAGTTTAAGGAGGAAGATGTTGCTGGAAATGAAGATGCTAGTGCTCCTGTGTATGATAAACAGGAAGAAAACCAAAATAAACCAGACTGGTTTGACGGAAGTGACGAAAGAGGAGCTGCATGTGTTGATATTATTCATAATAATATGGAAGAACTAAATCTGAATGCAGTTGATTCCAATCTGAACCCAAATGCACCAGCATTTGAACTTGACGATATGCAGCCAGAAGAATTTCCACTGACCGAATGTCTACCTCAAGAAGTTAAACAAATTGAGGATAATGCTGTTACAGACATAGACAAACTCAATCAATCAAAATACTTTTATTTCTATCAAGCTGAAGATGGTCAGCAAGTATTTCTGAACAGTTTGAATGTGCGCATTCTGAATGCATCATGGGGTGCATTAGCAGCTGCTCCGCAAGTTATACGCGGTCGCGTATTACATCGTGAAACATTCTCTCTCAATGAACAAGTAAGACAACTGCTATTGACTGATAACATGTTATTAACTACATGCAGCTATGAATCAACTTCCATTTTGTTTACAGACTAGAAAACACATGCCATGTACTGCGCATTTGCCTCTCTTCTGTGCGTATGATGTTGTTGAACTGGAGTTGCAGCCACCATTTGTCACTCCTTCAGCATTGCAAAGTTTCACAGGTAATTGTTTTAGAATAGAAGTATGTTAGAGCTCTAGTAATATTTCAATTCATAGTGATTTACTTACGAATTAATTTTAATCACAATCTAATAACAATTTGTATCTCGATTTTAGGTGAATTGGATCGTCGTGCTCAGACGCGCGCTCGTCAGGAACGTGACGAAAGACGCCGTGAACGCGCTTACCGCCGCGCTATGGAGGGTCCTCCTAAGCCCGACTTTTTCTCTGATGTAGTGTTCCCTCCAGCTGCTCCTCCGTATTCCAGCCCGCCACTAGACCCTGGGCCTTTGACCTCATTTGTAAACACCAGCCCTTCCACCAGCGTCGGATCCCCGCCCCCAGGACCATCTTTTGCCAAGGTAAATTACTTTTATTCAAACAGTATAGCTATAGAAATGAAATACACTCACAGGCACAGAAACTTGACCACATATGAATTTATCGATATTTCGTATTTAAATATATTTTTAACACTGAATTAAGGGTGCACTCTATAAGTGTTTTATATGCTTTTAGAATCTAGACACTTCTGCAGAAAAATAAGATTTTGCACTATCAATTTAAAAATACTATATGTAATTTTAAAAAGGTACCAAATTTCTTAATTGTCTCTACGGTGTTTCCTCCTCTAGCCCTAATAACCGCTTGCATACGATCTGGCATGCTTTGAATGATGTTACTGACAACTTGCAGGATGTCTTCCCAAGCAGCCAATGCTGCATTTCTAAGTTGGCTTAGAGTTTCTGGCTGATTGGAGGTGGACTTACTTGACGACTTGGACATGGAACTCTTTCTTTTGACCATGTTTAAGTCCAGAATACGTGCTGGCCACTGCAATTTTGTAATGCGAACGTCTTGAAGGTATTCTTCAACGCAGAGTGTGGGGGCGAGCATTATCGTGCATAAGGAGGAATTGGTCGTGCCCTATGAACCCCGAATATGGCAAAACATGTTCTTGAAGAACCTCTTCGATGTATAGGGTTGTATTTAAGCGGTTGTTAACAATAACCAACTCCGTGCGAGCATCGGAACTTATTCCTCCCCAAACCATTATAGAGCCACCATGAAAACTCACTGATTGTGTGGTGGTAATAGATAGAAACCTCTCCAGGGCATACTGCATTGACAAACGTGGTATGTTAAGCACCACAGCAACTTGGAGCTGTGTAAAGCCTTGGTCGATTAAGGCTACAGCCTGTGTAACCTGTGCTGGTGTTAGCGGCATTTTTTTTGTTATAAAGCACCTTTATTTTTAGTGTTTTAATTAAAAGCACGCAAACACAAAAATTGAGTAACTTGACTGTAAACTTTCACAACACACAAATTTAATCTTGCAACTTAGTTGCTTAAGAAACCCAATTCAACTAAAGATTTAAAGTTACCCTACAATGAATTACCCTCTTCAACTAAGGGTAAACATTTTCTGACTTACCTTCATAAGAAACATCCGTTAGAAACACTTAAAGCTTTTGTTATGGCAAGTATTTGCGGGATAAGCGCTTGGCCAAGATTCCGTGCCGCTGAGTGTATAATTATAATAATGTACCTAAATTGTTGTTTTATTTAATAGATGGCGAGCACTAGTGGCACCTGGCGTGTCCGCAAGGTAGCGCAGGCTGGCGCCCCGCCCGCCGCCGACGACGAGGTGTCTGCGCCGCGCTCGCTCGTACTCAGTGACGCAATAGAAGCCGCTCTTCACGCTGCCTCCTCGCCTTCTGGCAAGAAAAACAAGAAATCTAAGCAGAAGATTCTCTTTACCACTGGGATGCAGCGCACCGCTTAATTTGCAATGTGATTTTATGTAGTTACTACCTTGTTAACTAATTTAATTTTGTTACCGACTTGATTCTAAGTTTGCTAATGCAAAAAAAAAAAAAAATATTATGTTCTATATTTTGCTTTTTGTAAATTGGAAGACGAATTTTACGAGTCATACATTGAGGGTTAAAATGACTTGCTAAGAGCGATATCACATTGTCGATTTGCCAACGTCTTTCCAGCGAAGCGATTTGTGAACGTGCTCCCCGCGGGTGCGAAGCGAGCTAGCCGCGACCACGCGTCGTGTTCGCAGTGTTTTCTCAATATTGTACACTCGGTTGTGCACTTAAGTCAATCGCTATCGTTCCGCAAACGTGACGAACTCGTTCCGCACACGGCGTACTCGTTACGCACACTCAGCGAGCTCGTTAAACAATCGCCTCGCTGGAAACAAGCTCGCAAATCGCAAGTGTGATATGGCCCTACTGTTTATTATGGATCATCTATAGGGTGGTTTCAGACTACGTTTTGTTTGCACACGCGCTTAATCGCTGCGTTTCGCGCTTCAACAAACCTTAGGCTCATGTTAGAACGAACCAGTAGGTCCATCAGTAGCAATATCAGTAAACGCCAGTCTGAAACCGCTCTATAGAACAATTTTTACTTTCTGTTAATGTGAGAAGAAAATTTTATTATAGGGCATTCAAATGATTATGCTATATTATATTTTATTAGTAGCAGCTTTGTTCTCCATGTAATAATGGCAAGATATAAAAAGCTTTGCCCAACATAGTATCGACAAGATTTTTGGTGAAATAAAATTAAACACTGACCTCGCAGATTTTTATTTATGAACAACCTTTTTAGGGTTCGCCTACCGCGTCTGTATCACAGAGCTGCATCTCCAGTTCTCCCACAGTATGTATTCTGATCTGCATCTGTTTATGCATCATTGTCAAAATCGAAAGAGCCACCACCAGCAACTGATCATTGTCCCTATAGATAGAGGTATGAGGGGCTGTAAAGCTTCTCATCTTCTTTTGAACATTTAATGGAGGATCCTCCGACCAGACCGAGACGACCGACAACCAAAACCCTCTGTCTCGTTATCTGACAGACATATGACCGAGACGGAGGATTATGTGTTTGGTGGGCTACTGCCCAACGTTTGATGTCAGGACGTTGTATATAATTATGCTAGACGCGCGTAGAACTTTGCTTTTGCGATGTAGGATTTAGCGTGACGTTAGTGTTATGCGTAGTTTGCATGTGGCGTTGTAGATGATCCCCAAAGTAAAAACGTGTCGTTAAAAGACTCGAAAGAGTTTTCCTAGAAAAGCGGTGGCCGCACTTGACGACAATGATGGCAGCAGCAAAGATTTAAATCGTTAGATTCGCCATCGCGTCAAAAGATAGTCACGTTTCTGTTTCGCTTTGACTCACAATGACGCGTGACTACACTTGTTTGTCATGGACGCTATTTATTAATGTGTGAGCTCACTCTCTTCAGTATGGACATTTTCTTGTGACTGAGTACAGTGAGGGCAAATTTAGCGATTAAAATCTTTGGGGAAGTGGTTTGCTTTACGGTGTCAGTAACGTGAGCGGTCACCGCTCTTCTAGGAAACCGCACCATTCAGACCAACGCAGTGGCGGGCGTGGTCTTATGTGAGACAGTACATTCAATTCAGAGATATAATTCGAAACGATCGATTGTGCCTGGTTGATGGTAATAGGCTCGCCCCTTATTATTAGCTCAGGTACGCACGGACGTATTTTTATCGCGGTGATTTTTTTTCGTACATTGGATTTTCAACTCGGTATTGAGCCGAGCATTGAGAATCCAACAGGGCACATCCAGCGCGTCAAGAAAACACACTGTTGGATATTCAACTCTCGGCGCTAAGCAGAGCGTCGAACATCCAATACGCGAAAAAAAATCGCCGCAATAAAAATACGCCCGTGCGAACCTGGGTTTAAACATAATTGGCGAAATTTGGGTATACTTAGTATACATAACGTGACCATACGTCCCGTTCTGAACGAGACCGTCCCTTATTTCGGTTCTTTGTCCCGGTTTTCCCGAAAAAGGCTGGGGACGCAAAAGTGTCCCGTTTTCAGAAAAAGGACAAATTCTGCATTGGGTGGAAGTGTTACACTTTCATACCAGCAACTTATGTACAGACGCCAGCACAACAACCTACTACAATCTGTCAATTTTCTATAATAGGTTTTCAACTTTATTACCTAATTATAAGGTTCAACGTTGATTGGGAAAATTTGACTGTTTCGGGTAGGTTGACGTGCTTGCGTCTGTACCTTAAACATGACAACTTTTATATTTTAATTGAATATATTCTATGTCTCCCCGGCACAAATACACCAATAAAAAGAGTATTTTCTTTAAATATATTTTAAACGTTTGAAAAACCCAGTTACAGGTTCTCGTGCTTATGGCGATTTTGATATCTAAGGAAAATATTTGATATTTAAGAAAACATACCAAGGATCTTTTCTAATTGGTAATAAGTACTTAATAATTATAATTAAAAAAATAAAAACCAGTTTAGATGGCAATAGGCTCGCCCCCTATTACATGGGACTTAAAAACATTACTGGCGAAATGTGGGTGTACTACAGGTACACCTCTGCTCAACCCTTCGGGGATACAAGGCGTAATGTTATGTTAAAAACCAGTTTATTTTTTCACTGAGAACCTAGGCTGGTATTCGCAAAATTGAGTTTCCTCTATGAATCGGCCCTACTACTTGATATGAATAAACCACCCGTTTAGAGTAAAAAAATAAATGGTCACGTTATCTAAGTATACAGTCCCTTTCACAGATATTTTATCTCGTGACTGCATTACTGTCAAATTCACAGTGATCTTTATCCCATCCCATCTCAATAAGGTTGCTGTTGGGTTGCTGCTGAAAGAGGTAGAATACCTGTACTGAGAAAGGTCTAAGTGTACACCATACACCTCTGCCTAAATCTTTGCGGATTACAGGCATGATTTTATGACTTGATTAGAATGTCATCAGTGACAGTGTGATGTTTTTTGAGATGAGATCCAGCTCACAATATGAACAACAATAATATCATGGTGTATTTACCATTCTTTACGTTAGTATTCGTCACCGAAAAATCCTCGTGCCATGCTGCTGGTCGATCATGTTATATTCGATAACATGGCCGCTTGTGAAAATGTGAAGTAGGCATCCACCACTGGCCCACACTAAATTACATTCTCTGTGGCCCACACCACACCATTGGGTGTCTTCACAGGGGTGTGTTCAATTACTACGCTCCACTACGCTCATTCGCGTTCGATGGCGCACAGCAGTCAACACATTAGGCTGTACGATCGGTTAACCAGTGTCGTCGGGCGGTAGCGAGCATACTGAATAATGAAACGCATCCCTGAGTGTCAAGCCAGCCTTCTATACAGTACGGCCAATGACTAAAGAATAATTCTTTAGTCATTGTGTATGGCCCACCTCAGCTCACTGCTCCCGTATTATTATTATACTCTTTGGCTCACTGGCCCAGGCATCAGCTGAATAGTTGACATTGACTGTCATTGACAGATCTGACAAACTGACAGTCACAAATGTCATCATTGGACATTGTCTCACAATATAATAGCGCACGTTGAATGAATCCAATCAAAAAATTTAATCGTATTGTTGTGAAGTGTATATTTACTATTGTAAATGGGATTTGTTTCAGTTTATGCTACTTTTGCAATAAATTAAACATTTGGTCTCCAAATATTATGACGTCTAGAAGAAAAGATTACATCTTTGAGCCGTTTAAGGTTAATGAAGTTAGATGTCGGGGTTTTGAAAGTCCCAGACCTCGTAGCGGCCACAGGATAGCTTGTGATGATGCCAATATCTATTGTTTTGGTGGTTATAATCCATCGTTACCCCTGACCAATATTCAAAGGGATAATCCGACCTGGACGCCGGCGCGACCCCTGTTTAAAGAACTTTGGAGTTTTTCGATAGCTAGTCGAAAATGGAAGCAACACAGAGTAATTGAAAATATGCCGGAAGAATTAGCGTCAAACGCTATGTGTATGAATGGCAGATATCTAATGGTCTGTATAAATAATATTTAGATTTAAATTAAGCAATTTGAGTAAATATTGTGATGAAATTTGCGTTTCGTTATAGATATTCGGAGGCACAGGTGCACCCTTTGGCAACAAGTGTAGCAACGACGTGATTGTGTGGCGAACAAGCAATGAGGATGCCAGGCTGCAGATCCTGGATGTGACTGGTACCAGACCTCCTGGACAGTATGGTCAAGCTATATTGTGCCATGATGGATCATTTTATACAGTTGGTGGTACCAATGGATTTGCATATAACTGTGATATTTATAGGTATTTATTTTATGTTAGTATTTGTTTTATAAATTGCTTTGTGTAAAATAAAAAAATAAATATGATTGGTTTATTCTACAGGTTAGATCTTCGAACACTAGTCTGGGAGCCAATGTTTGTTGGTACAGGTCAAGAAGGTGAACCATTAGGCAGATACAGACATGAAATTGCCCGTGTTGGTAATAAACTGTACATAATTGGAGGAGGAACAGGGGAGTGGGCATTCGAACTTATGGAGATACCAATGTTTGATTTTGAGAATAATACTTGGTCAATTTTAACTCCAAAAGCTGATGATAGTGGGAAAGATACTATTACACCTCTGCCGAGAAAATGCCATAGCGCAGTACAGATTGAATCTCCGGAAGGCCCACAAGTGTTTGTGGCAGGGGGCTCAGATGGAAATTCAGTCTTTGAAGATATTTGGAGGTTAAACATCTCCGATTTACAATGGACTATGATGCAGAAGACAGAGTTACCGCATCCTCTTTATTTTCATTCATCGGCAGTTACATCATCTGGTTGTATGTATGTTTTTGGTGGTATTGAACCGAAAGAGGATGCAACTTGCAGAAATAATATACTATATAAGGTGTGGTTATGTCTGCCGAAATTGAGTGAAATGTGCTGGGAAGCATTATTGCATTTTCATCCAAACTTGGATCAAGTAGATGGTAGATCATTATTAAATATTGGAATTCCAGGTCACTTTGTACAGAGATTACATATGCAGTGAAGATATTATTTTTTTTGCTGTGTTTTATTTATGTATTTGTCCATTAATGAATTTGTTTTTGTGCAGGTGAACATTTGTTGACAAATATAACTTAATCATTTGTATTTATAATTTAACAATTTTTTCATTTGCCTGAAGGTTCATGAAATGTGTGAGTTATGAATAATGAGTCACATATTGCTATGGGACTGTTTTTACCATTCTGAAATTAGAAAAGTCCTGATAAATAGCCAATTGTAAAAGTCAACAGAGTTTTACTTTTTTCTGTCTTGTTCCCTCTCCTACCTGTTCCTAAAGGAGTCAAAATCTTAAGAAAAAACATAAAAATCCGGACGTTCGGTAACCAGTCATCTACCACGGCCGGTGTCACAACTCACACGCCCAAATTCCTGTCGGATAAACGCAATAACACTGCTTGACCTGGGAATCGAACTCAGGACCCACCAATGCTCAGTAGCGCTTGACACTACACTACCGAGGCATTCAAAACCGAACTACTACAGACTACTGGGGCAGTAAAATTATAACTATCATTATACTGTTTGACGAGAGTAAGAGTGTAATGTCGTGGCCAGATCTTAGAATTGATCTTTTCATGAAGTGTTGAACTATTTCATGAAATGGCCAGCTAAAATTGACCGTTTAAACGTTTAATGATATTTCAGTCGATATTTGGCTATATCACTAATGTAGGGTATCCATGTTTAAGGTGTAGTAAAAATTGGCAAGACCAATTGGTCGCTTTACATAGTTATAATATACCTATTTAGAAAATCCAATGAAAGTCCATCGACTGGCGACCACGCAAAAGAGCGTGGTCACCCTACTTTGTTTGATTTGTTGCATGCCGCCGCCAATCCGCCATGATGCACAAAAAAAAAACAAAGCGACATTAACGCCTCTACCGGTGGATAATTTAACTATTTTACGATATGATCACTAATGTTTGGCCACATCATGAAGTAGTTGTGCGTTTAACTGTTTATATCGTAAAACATTCAATGAACTGCCACACCACATTATGACGACCAGCGGTCGATGTTCTATTGAATGAAATACAACAATTTCATGAAATGAAATAATACAATTTTTCTTTATTTATACTTCAAAGTCACAAACAACTGTGAAGCTCTGGCTCTTGTACTAGAAGTTCCTGATCCTGAATTCTAAGATCTGGCCACGACATAGGTATACTTAACACTTATAGTCGATCGCTCACTGCAACGTAGGATGTGCACCGAGAGTCTTGCCACGTTAGCTGCGCGGTTCTTTTGTTTGCCACCCACACATTCGTGTGTAGCGAGGTCGTGGGTCGCAGTGGATGATCCTGCCTACATCTTGTATAATAATAATGCCAGCCTATTATTGTCCCACTGCAGGGCAAAAGCTTTTTCTCTTATATAGAAGGCACAAAGTCTAGTTTCCTCACGATGTTTTCCTTCCCGATGTCAGTATTATCTAAGATAAACTCAGAAAGTACCTACATCCTACATCAATCAATCCTAGACTTTTCCCAACTATGTTGGAGTCGGCTTCCAGTCTAACCGGATGCAGCTGAATACTAGTATTTTACATGGAGCGACTGCCTATCAGACCTTCACAACCCAGTAACTGGGTAATACGATACCCCTTGGTAAGACTGGTTGTCAGACTTTCGGGCTTCTGACGACCCGTAACGATTCAAAGATCCATGAATGACAGCCGGGACCAACGGCTTAACGTGCTTTCCGAGGCACGGAGGAGTCTCAGTATGTAAATATGGTCAACCATCCACGGACCAACCCCGGCAAGCGTAACTTAACCGGTTGGATCTAAAAATACTAGACTTCCGGATGACTGGGAGATATACAAAGAAACCCAATATATATACAAAAAGCAGATCAGAACCGCCAGAAGGACAGCATGGCGTAACTTCTGTGAATCCATCGAGACAAACAATGAAGCCGCAAGGGTAAGGAAGAGCCTGTCAACCGATCAGGACCGAACCCTCGGCGCGCTTAAAAAACCCGACAACTCATACACACTGACTGACCATGAAACCAGTAAGGACCTTCTCGAAACCCACTTCCCAGACTGTAGACTGTAGTCCTCCAGGACGGATAGGACGTGGGAGGCTGAGCCAGAATAGACCCCAACGGATCAAGACTGGTCACAAGCCCGCAACATGATAACAGAAGACCGAGTAAAGTGGGCTATTAACACCTTTCAGCCATACAAGTCGGCAGGGCTGAATGGCATCTTCCCAGCCCTGCTGCAGTGGGGGGTGGACTATCTGACACCATGGCTGGTGGAGATATATCGAGCCTGCATAGCACCCAGACTCGTACCTGTCGCATGGCGCGAGGTGAAACTCATTTTTATACCCAAACCTGGCAAAACACAACCCAAGGCTTATAGGCCCATAAGCCTCACATCCTTCCTACTGAAAAACCTTTGAGAGACTCTGTGACAGGCACATCCGAGACGGACCTCTCCGGGTAAAACCACTACATGCGTACTCCACAGGCAAATCAACGGAATCAGCGCTCCACAGCGTAGTTTCCAAAATTGAATGTGCAGTGGATCACAAGTGCTCGGCACTGGCTGCCTTCATTGACATCGAGGGCGCCTTTGACAAAACCACGTTCAACAGCATAAACACGGTCTTCGACAGACACAGCATAGACTAGACACTAAGTGGCTGGATCACCAACATGCTCAAACTGAAGGCTGTACAAGACACAGTAAATGATACTACGATAGCCATTGTTGCCAAGGGATGCCCGCAAGGGGGAGTCCTCTCGCCTCTCCTATGGAACCTGGTAGTAGACAGCCTCAGCAAAACACTCAACGACAAAGGTTATTTCACCGTAGGCTACGCCGACGACATAACCATAATAATTAACGGGACCCACGAAAACACTATATTATGCAACCTCATGCGTCATGCCCTGAAAATAGTAGAGGAATGGTGCAACAAGCACCAACTCTCAGTGAACCCTACAAAAACCGAACTGGTTCTCTTTACGAAGAAGAGGAAACTGACAACACTACAATTGCCACGATTCTTCGGAACAACCCTAAGCCTCTCAACTGAAACCAAATACCTGGGCATCTATCTGGACAAACAACTGAACTGGGCAAAACACGAACTATATTACTACAAAAGCCAGCATATCCCTGTGGCAGTGCAAGCCACTGCTTGGCCGGAATTGGGGAATCAGCCCCAAGATCACCCACTGGTTATACACCACAGTCATCCGACCGATTATCACATACGGCTCACTGGTCTGGTGGCCCAGGACAGACCGGTGCACAGCCCAAAAAGATCTCGAAAATACAGCGGTTTGCTTGCGTCGCAATCACTGGTAGTATGAGAACTGCACCCACCGCCGCCCTACAGGCAATGCTGGGACTGCCACCTCTGCACCTCATCGTGCGGGAGGAGGCGGCCCTGGCTACCTTTAGGCTCCATTTAACAGGAACCCTATGCAACGACTCCAGAGTTAAGCACACACGCATTAAGGAGGATGCGATCAAACGTAGGCCAATGATGGCATCACCCTGCGACAAAGCCCCGAAAACACACCACTTTCAAAAGCACTATTGTCGCACACTATTCTTCTGTAAGTGCTATATTGTACACTTACAGAAGAATAGTGTGACTACTCAGGCCCAAAAGAGATGAGAGTTTACACTGACGGGTCAAAGACCGACTCCGGTACCGGAGTCGGAGTTTTCTCACACGACCTCAACATAAATATATCCAGACCGCTGGGAATGTTGAACACCGTCTATATAGGCGGAGTGTGTGGGCATCATACAAGCGGTCCACGCCCTAGAAGCCTGGAGGGTTACGGACACCCACATACGCATACTCTCCGACAGCGCCTCAGTTCTCCAATCCTTACGGAAGAAATATACAACCTCGAAGCTAACACTAGAATGTCACATGCACTAGAACAAATAACTGTATCTAGTCGTAACACGGTGACACTGCAATGGATAAAAGGACACAGCGGATCGCTAGGTTACGGTACGGTACGGTAGACGCGGCTGACGAACTTGCTAGACGTGGATCCAGCACGGCAGTCTGCGTACCCGAGTCTATCGTACCCATCCCTTCAACCAAATACGCAGGTGGCTGCAGGAGTTCACCCACACACAAGCGGAACGCTGGTGGACCTCGACACCAGGTTGCAGGCAGTCAACGGAGGCTATGCCATCCTTGTTGGTCGCTGTGATTAACTCAAGACAATGTTTAAATGTTCTTTCTCCAGAATTAGCTTACTTACTGACAGGTTATATGAGTTTATATAATTGTTTATAATTTTACTAATTTTACTTTATTTATTGTTGACATAATCTACTCATTACAATGTTTTTTTTTATGAGTTGTATTGCAATATGTGGTTAGCTAGCGACCTCGATAATTTTTTACTTTACCTCAATGGTCCTAGTTTATCAATTATAACTTCTAGTTACAGCTATATGTAAGCGGGCACGCCCTTTATGTCTGGAGGCTTTTATTTAGATATTGTTTTCGTTAAGTTATTTTTATTTCTGCTTGAGTATAGTTCTCGATGTTTTTGGTTGGTATATTGGCGTGTGCTAGCTGTCATATGGCTATTAATTTTATAATTTAAATTATGTTTTGTGTTGCGTAATGTAAATATCATTTTGCATACTATTATATAGAATCTTTTTTACTGAACAGACAGCTGTGCTGCTGGGGAGTTTGTTGCGCCACTTCTTCTTCCCAGCTAAAGCACTAGGAAGTGGTGAAGGGTGGGCGTTTTGGGGGACTGTCTTATGTAATTTTGACGTTCGAAAAGTGCTGATTCTCAGCCTAGTTTGAATAAATGACTTTTGAATTTTGAATTTTGAATTTTTGAATCTTGGACAGCAGGCTGACCAGGCGTTTGCTACGCCTGGACAGGAACGGCCTGCGCCTGGTGAAGGGGATCATCACGCTAAATAGGCATAACGGACAGTCCTCTGTGCAGGGCGTGCATGGAGGCTGAGGAGACCGTTGCGCACCTGCTCTTCGAATGTACGGGCGTCACCCAGATTAGAA
Organism: Xanthia icteritia; assembly: GCA_949128155.2. Classification (NCBI taxonomy): domain Eukaryota; kingdom Metazoa; phylum Arthropoda; class Insecta; order Lepidoptera; family Noctuidae; genus Xanthia; species Xanthia icteritia. Next base: position 15,848,860 of record OX421941.2, read on the forward strand.
CAGAAACCCTCGGGTCACCCAGATCATACACAAATGTTCTAAACAGACCAGGAGACTTAATCAACTTCTGGAGGGAGGTGGGCTGGTTGGAATAACCACCAAACGGCCGCTATGGCCCACGCACAATGGTCCACCTGACGGACGGAAGTAAGTGCAGAAACCAAACCCCTTAACATAGAACCGGTTGGATCGGCCCGTGCGGCTGTTATTACTTAGCTACAACCTCCTCTCTTACATCCTACATATGAATTGAAAAAGAAACATTGGTAGATACTTGCCCGGATTTGAACCCACAACCTCGTGTATGAGTCCGTGTGGTTAGTGATTAACCTGGTGTCAGAGTTTTTATGCCGCCCATGGGCTTCTGCTTCACTTGCCGTCGAGAAATATTACTCGGGCATGGCGGTGTAACGATGTTTTCCTTCACCGTTTTTGAAGCAAGTGATAATTATACAATACGCACATGGATCCGAAAAGTCAGAGGTGCGTGCCTTGGTTTCGAACTCGAGATCTATGACTTGGCAGTCCGATGGCTTTAACCACTGGGGCATCACGATACATTCGACATCTTATACACATCCTAACTAATATTATAAATGCGAAAGTGAGTTTGTTTGTTTATTTCGATTTCAAGCTAAAACGGCTGGCACATGGGTAGACAATGACCTAGATTAGGACATCTATAGGTATTAGGATACTTTTTATTCCAATATTCCCTCATCAATATGTATGCCGGTTATCGGTATGAACCCGGTTTAATCATAATTGTAATACAATATACATATCATATAAAGCGTAGCTATATAGGTACACGTGCGTAGCTTAGCAGCGGGCGACTGTGGAGCACCGCCCTACTATTTTTGGTAGGTATTTTTTACTGGTTGTTATTGCAATGCAGGGTGCATTGCAATAATTATTTATTTGCTTTGAAAGTAGGTAGGCAGGTTATATAGTACCCATCTAGATGCGTAGGAAGGTACGATGTAAGACTAAATAATGCTCTAGGTAATAGCACTGAACCGCTGAGTGTCTCGAAACAATAGATAATAATCAATCGTGCCACATTATCATTAGTCGACCCGTGGTTATTAATTTGATAGCCGTTTATTCTTATAAACGGTAGGCGGCGGGTGGTTTTCCACCAGGACCACCAAGACGAATGGAGGGTAAAAAATAAATACCGGCCAAGCAACGAGGGTTCCGAGGTCGGGATGAATACTTATGCATGCACAACATAGATTTTATCGTCTGCAAAAATATATTTTAGGTATTTCAAAGTAATTCACGAAAAATCTATGAAGAAAAACTAAGTTGTTTCTGCGAGTGTAACCGAATAGGATATCCCATATATCTCAAAAACTATTGACATAAACAGCAAAGTGACTTAGACACATCATAATATTTTAAATTATGGGATCCAAAAATACCCTACAAGTTTATGTGCATTGAAGTATTTTTGTCATCCCTCGGTTACATGTATATTGCCATCAATAATTTTGTTTTTGTAATTTCCCTCCACCATTGTTTAGCGGTGCACAGAATACATTTTCTCTCCGATTTTCATCGATATAGTGCTAATTTATTTATTAGGGACAAAAAACAGTTACATGTTAAGGCGATACAATAAGATTCTTAAGATAAATAGTTAAACGTATAACCCACACTACTGTCCACGGATTAATCAAATAAGTGAAAAACGGAAGCTGATTTTAAGAATATTGTTGTAAGTTATTTGAATTAAGTGCTAATTTAAAATTTTGATGCTAATGAAGTTATACCGAGAGTTTTAATTTTTTTCCATGAAGTGTGCGTTATAAGTTTCCACAAGGCGTCGAAGAGGTACTCGTCGAATAGGCGGGGCACGCGAGTCCCACGCCTGATTTCTTTTCTGGGTACCGTGTAACATACTTTATTTGTAATTTCAGTGCAGGCAAATCTACTGTGGCACAAACCATGCAGCATCATTGCATCCAAAAGTAATTGTCTAGATAATAGACTTAAAATGTTGTACTTACGTAATAAATGTGTGTAGGGAATCTTCGAATGGTTTGTAGTTCATGCCACGCAAGAATTTTTTCTGTATCATTTCTAATTTGCTATTGCATTTGAGGTAATATGGATTCCAAATAGGTAGGTACGGCGTATTTAAGTTGAGAGCGTATTAAAGACAGTACGACGTATTATATACCAACATCAAAAAAGTAGAATGTATAAAAAAGTGTAGTAAATAAATTTTTTTTTTCTTATTCTTTGTAAATGACACACTTAGGGAGAGCTTACATTTAGGGAGGAGCTTGTTTTCTTTGCAATAGTTATTAAGTCTGGTAAGATCGTTTTGGAGGAGTCGGCAATCATGGATATTTTTGTATGTTTTATATATTTTTTATCATCATTTTATCATCTGCATACATTAAGAAACGAGCATTAACGAAACATGTTTTAATGTCATTTATGTATATAATAAAAAGAAAAGGTCCTAAATGGATCCCTGTGGAACACCAGAATTTACAGTAACGGCTTCAGATTTGTAGCCATTAATAACGACTCTTTGAGTCCTGTTAAAAATATATGAGACAAACCAACGCAGCAAGTTTCCATGAATTGAAGGCCGTTAAAGGCCAGCTTTTCCAAAAGCATGTGTCAAGCTTGTCAAAAGCCTTCTGAAAATCAGTGTACACTGCGTCAACTTGGACACGGTGATCCATGTTTTCAAATAGGAAGTTGGTAAATATATACACGGTTAGTAGTTGTGGAACGCCGTTTAACAAAACCATGTTGTTCGGGTATAATCAGTCGATGAAATTGAGGATATAAAGCACCGTGCACAAGCTTCTCAAAAAGTTTCGACAAGGTGGACAACATTGAAATGGGGCGGTAATTTTTGACGTTTTCTTTGTCTCCATTAATAGGCGTAATAAACGCTCGTTTCCATGCAGCCGGAAAACCCCCTCACCTAAACGTTTATTAAACGTTAAATACAGAACACCATGAATGCTATCGGCAGTTTTGATTAAAAAGGCGGGTGGCAATCCGTCTGAGCCAGCCCCTTTAGAAGGATTAAGAGATTTGAGTGTCCTAAGTATCCTTTAGAGAAATAGATTTCACATTTACAAGATGAGTTATGACTGCAATTGTTCGAAGGTTGCCATTTCTCAGGGTCAAAAGCAGATGGTTCGTAAACAGAAGCAAAGCTAATAGTCTCCGAATAAAATTGCTGTGCGGCATGCTAGACGGACGGACAGACGGACATGACGCAATTATAAGGGTTCCGTTTTTGCAATTTTGCTACGGAATTCTAAATCCTAAATACTATATTCTAATTCTAAATACGCGCAGTAGGTACGACGAAATCTCACTTTAGAAAGAGGAGATTTGAGTAGACTAGCCGCTCTTTCAGATCGTCCGTTTTGGGTTTTTGAAGTGAAAACTTCTTTAAGCGCGTTGAGCGATTTTTGGTAGTGGAGAAACTTATGGGTTTGCGTCACCGACATGCTCGCGCCGTAGTGCTCTACTATAGAAGCTAGATGGCGTTAATACCAGTTTTAAGTATTCACCTCTGTCGCCAGACCATATGACTGCCTATTTTTTAATATTCTTTATACAGTGTTTGCAAAGATGAGGTAACAACTAAAGTCCGTATTTCCGAGTACCTACTCGACAAATGCATTGAATTATTTTATTTCTATTCTGCTGAGCATGAGGTCCTGGGCGATGGTCGATGTGTTAGGGCAAAGGGTTAATGGGTTTTTCTGGAATTTCTCAGTAGCAGCCCGGAATCTGGATTTGTGCCCGGTTGATGGTAATATGCTCGCCCCCTATTACATGGGACTTAAACATAACTGGAGAAATGTGGGTGTACCTACTATAGGTGCACCCATGGATATAAGAAAGAAGGGTTTACCTCTGCCTAACCCTTCGGGGAAAACAGGAGGGTTTTTTATGCAAAGCTATGACGTCTTTGCTTCATTATTGGTAAAGATACATAGGTCTTTATTTTAACCAATAACGGTCCGTATGTATAGGAATCGGCCAAAAGCCTAGATCGGCAGAAGTTCCTCTATGGACTTGAGCAGCGCTCGCCCAGATGTTCCGGCTGTGTAATTTTAGTTCTTAGTCGTCGAGGCTCAGTTAGTTAGGTAGGTAATTGAAACATTAGTAGTTTTATGTTATGACCTGCGGCTGCTAATTAACATAAGGTATGTTGCGTTATACGTAGTTCTTCATGAGAGAAAATGTAGCTAGACACCCTATAGTAGTAACGATGGTTCAGAGTTCATTAAAATAAATGAGCTATAACTTAGATCTCGATGTCGCATGAGCAACGTGAACCTGATTCCCATTTCAAGGGCAGGTGGTGGCGGTCGCGAGTCGCAACAAGTGCTAGGCGGGTCGGCGTAGGGCGTCGGGACGCGCCGTCCGTCGTCGCCGCGGTTTCGCGCCAATTCGCGGCCGCAGTGATGGGAAGCACGCCTCACGGGCGGGACACGCTCGCCTCGTTCGCGTACGCTCGTGATCCGAATGCGGATAACTGTTAATAGTTTCCAACTCAACAGTTAACACTTGGGTTCTAGAAAATTTACACGTCGCTTCACGTCTGCTCAATTAGACAGAACTATGATTATTTTTCGTTTAATACCAAAAGAAGTAGCAGCAGTCATGGTGCTTCCGGAACCATTCCCGAAAAGTGTAAAACTTCTCAAGAATAAAACAATTGTGTGCTCATTTTTAATCGGAAGTGGTAGTAAATGTTATTCTCGAGGTGGACACCTGTAAGCGATGACGGATACCACAGAGGATATGGTGCCGGAGGTATCGACGGTAGCGTCGGCACCTCACCGGACACCTACTCCTGAACTTCACGCGACATACACTACTTTTGAAATCTTGGTGGCGTTGGTGGCGGTCGTGGGGAACGCTATGGTGATCTATGTGTTCCATCGTGAGCGTAGACTGCGACGACGCACTAACTATTACATTGTGTCATTGGCAGTGGCAGACTTTTTGGTTGGTCTACTTGGAATACCGTTCGCGATCCTGGCGTCAGTAGGCCAGCCGCGGAACCTCCATGCGTGTTTGTTCACGGTGTCGTTGTTGGTGATGCTGTGCACTATTAGTATCTTTTGTTTGGTGGGTGTTTCCGTGGACCGCTACTGGGCAATCTTGCATCCGATGTGCTACTCGAGGAATGTGCGCACAAGAACAGCTATTAGTGAGTATACTTCAAAGTTATCTATTTATTATGTTCTAGGTACGTTGATTGAAAAGCAAAAAAGGTACCTGCTCTGACCATTTATGACAGTTTATTACATTGCATGATCTCAAAATTGCCACCGTGTTGCGGTGGTCACATTATTGGATCTTTTATTGCTAACTACTTGATGATCATCGCTTTAACACAATGGCAATCAAACCATACAAGAGCATAGGACGTAATACACGTTTAATGTACAATCAATTTATATAACACTTATTTGTCTTCAAAGAATTTACCGATAGTTAGCAGTGACAAAAGACGGAAGAGGAAAGATCAATTACGATTCCTAATCGTATTTTTCCTATCTGAAGCTCACGAATTTCATGAATGAACATTTATTTATATTGCAGCACATTTAACGTTATTTACGCACCGCAGCAGTCATGGTTTCTGTAACATTTACCTAAGTTTAACTAAGAATTTCGACTGATGTTTACATTAACGAGTTGATTAATGAACGAGCGTATAGCTGTAGGTTTAAATAAAATAGGAAGAGAATTCATGTTAAAGTTGTGAATGGGCTAAGATAGTAGATATACCTACTTGTTTCCTAGTTGACAAACAAAGGAACAAGAATACTTAATAGGATTTGTATTAAGACGATAGAATCGTCTTAGGGAAGTGTAGGTAAGCCGACAGTTTACACGAACATGAACGAACGTTTTCAGATTTGTGTAATTACAGTTTACCTAAGGTCGTCTGTTACTGAAGCGGGTTCCAAATATACGCAGATCAAAGGATGCTGCCACAAAAACATTTAAACCAACAAACGTGAATATTGTTACAGTCAAGTTTTTAGGTCGCTGAAAATCGTTTTTCATGAAACCAACAACATTGTTTTTCATGGTTGTACTTAATTCGCTTTGACCCAAACCCAAACCAACAAATAAATTGGTTCGTAAAAAGAAAACGGAAGAAAAGGCTTCTAATAGCGATCTTAAAAAACAAGTTTTTATAGTACGTACCAACATACAATCTTGACGTGCAATGAATTGAGGTGACTGTGACTCTAATAAATAAAATAAATCTAAGGTTTCTCTTGTTTGGTTTCGATTTGATTAGATTGGTACCTAACCTATAAATAAATGATCGATAGGGCTAAAGCCCAATTTACACGATCCAAGTTTCTTGCCTGTGGCATACAATAAAATTGAAGTAACAAATAACTTGCACCGTGTAAACAGTGTTCAGACGATGCACTATACCATAAGTTATGTTTAATCAGGTTTATACGTAGGTATACCCATTTCATTGTATAGTTTGACTAGGATAGCCTTCTAGGGGCTTATGGCTAAGTTATAACAGCCGTACGGGTCGATCGATCAGGTTAAGCTACGCTTGCCGCGGTTGGTCCGTGGATGGGTGACCATATTTAGATACCAAGACCTTTCCGTGCCTCGGAAAGCACGTAAAAACCAGTCTTATAGTTCGATTCAAACTTTATGGCGGCTCGGAAGTTAGCTTCTCGCTGCGCAGTACTCCACCCCTTACTCCTGCTGACCCATGAATTCGTTACTGCGCAGCGACTCGCCTCATGTTCCGAGCCACCATTAAGTTTGAATAGGGCTGTATAAAAGGGTATCGTGTTACCCAGTAACTGGGTTGTGGAGGTCAGATAGGCAGTCGCTCCATGTAAAATACTGGTATTCAGCTGGATCCAGTTAGACTGGAAACTGACCCCAACATAGTTGGGAAAAGGCTAGGCAGACGATGATAATTAGGATAGCCTTCTGATTTTTTTCAATGCTTTACCTATTGCTTATAATTAAATTGCCTAGGATAGGATTAAAATGGATCCAACTGATGGCTTAGAATGGATCCTCAAGATCCTCATCAGCTTTTAGCCATAGAACATAGAATCAATGCTACCTTAAATTTTTTCCATTTCTATTTTAGTCTACGCCCAACTGAGTGAACACCATACATACCACCACAGCATAATAAGCCTATAATGTTCCGACTACTGGGATAGAGGCCTCCTCTGTATGAGTGGGAGTGGGCCGTAGCTATTTAGAGTTATGAGGAACAGGGTGTATCTCTCATCCTCTTTATGTGAGGAGTGATGAGGATTCGTGAACACCCTGTTCCTCTTACCTCTAAACCTTACATCATCATGGTTGATACCAACTCAGCATCTTCAAATATATTTGCGCAATGTTCATAGCATATTCTAATACTTAATTTGAACAAAGTGATTCTCCCTACTGTGAATTTAATATCAAAACGAACTACTTAATACGTCACGTAACAGGTGTGGCGGTTCATTCACTACGTCATTGCGATATTGTTTATTATTATACTATAAAAGATTATCGAGAAACGACATAATACTGAAAAATTAAAAGAGTAAGGATAAACAAGAATACAATACAATACAGAGAAAAATTGATAATCGCTGGTGTAAAACTTATGAATGGAACTCATGATTTAATTGATGTAGGTAAGTAGATTGCTATTTATGCAGTCACGACAAAAGCTTTTATCAAATATACGTAAGTACTGACTTTCGTGCTAATTTCGATAGAGTGAAACAATCGAATTGCAACTTGTTATTCACCTTTATCATTATTTGACATTTTCAGTTTTCCCAAACAAATATTTGTTATCAATATTGTGGAAATCGCTAATGTTTTGACGAAAAACCTATTGAAAGCGCTCGATACCACGGACTTTCTTATCAAGTAATTCCTCCTCTATCTATTATTCAGTTAAGGCTTATCATTCAAACAAATGCCTGATTATTACTTTATTTGCACCTATCATCAATACTAGGTAGTTACAGCCTTCGTTATGATGTCTTGTGGTCAGTATCAGGTTATATTTGAACAAGTGCGTTGGTCGGACGATCATTGCGGTTTCTCTCTTGCTTCTTTTCCTCATTTTGCAAGTATTACTTTGATTGATAAAGCAACGTTCTTTATTTTAACCGATAATCATGATAATTTTCTTGCCCACAGTTAAGCGTTCATAAGCTTTTCTGGAATAAGCGTATTTAGTTATAAAGTATAAGTTATTATTTATGTAGATACATTTTATTTTAATTATTAGTTAACAAGATAGCTACTAGATAGGTAGATGGATAAATCGATTGTTTGGTGCACACAAAATACATAGCACAACATACAAAAGCGACACAACAAAACGTTTAGTTAAGTAGAAACGCATCTGGGTGGGGCAAATAATTTATCCAGCAGTGAATGTGGTAGGGTCTGATTGTCATCTCCGACTCATGGTAGCAGGACGAACCGTCGTCGGTTAAGAGTCCGACATAACCGTCCGTTCTCCCCAGAATGATATTCATGAGGATTTCTTCACTTTAAAACAAAGGTTCTAGTGACGAATGACGTGGGGTCTTTTCTAAATAGGATTTGATAGACAGTTGATCAAATTAAAAAGATCTTTATAATTTATTTAGCTAGCTTTCGCCCGCGGCTTCGCCCGCGTGTATGTCGGAAAATATCCCACGGGAACATATTTCCGGGATTAAAAGTATCCTATGTGTTAATCCAGGTAAAAAAATATTAATTCCGTAATACATTGTTTTCAAATAACTCTATTGGTTTACACGGCGTACGCCAGTAAAGCTCCCAGTCGGCATGACCTGTCGCCATGACCCTTTTCCGACATCTTTAACAATCTGCTGGTCCTGCTCCACAGTCACTTGGGCTCACTAGTTAAAAATTTTTTCTTCCCCATTTTCTATTTTTTCTGACATTACGAATTTAATTAATTAATTAATTTTATTATTTATGTACACACAGAAAAACAGATACAGATAAGACATAATCATAATTATGAGTACAAAGGTAATGCTTATTTGTTAAGAAATTTCTTCCAGCAGACCTGCGACAGGAGAAATCGGAAAGAAATGTAGACAATAGTGTATGAGAACAAAAAGAGAAAAATATAAATATGCGAAGACTTAAACTAAAATATTGAAATAAACCTACACGTATAACGTAATAAATTAACATATACTTAAAAATAAATACATAGAGCTTAAATATCGCCGGGGTCGCGGGAAAGTCCGAAAGGGATACCGTGGCTCCTGGCAACGTACAGGCAACTGAAGGAACACGGGTGGGTTTTAGTCAGTAAGAGTCTAACACGCCCTCGCCCACGAGAATTTATTTGCACCCACCCAAAACAAAAGCACCTCGACTCGACACAGTCGACAGGCAAAGTAACTATGTTTGTCTGTCTTTTACATTTTCACACCTTAACGGCTGAACGTAGGCACATGGACAGACCTGAGTTAGAATTCTTTTTATCGCGGATGTACGGAAGGCGGGCAAAAGGTGGTATGTACTATCGAAGAACTTCATATCTAAGCAGTTTGAAAACAAAACCCCGTGAACACGATGACCACATCTGTTACCGCCCGGTTCTATAGCGGCCGAGCGCTGCAAGCAGAAATAGTCCCTACGGTGTATAGATATGAACTTCTTCGATGGTACCTACTATTATGAGACATGCTATGTGTCACAGATTGCTTAGTATGGAGAATTTTTCGAAATCCATGATATTATGTGTTGCGCGTTTCTTTGGAATGTTTAGTTACGGTGAACAGATTCACAACATTCGTCACTGACTCATAAATTAATCTATAAATTGAGGAGCTTTATATTCAAAATGTGCCTATAAAATAATAATAAACATAATTTATATCGCTTTATCTAAATACACATTGTATTGTATTGCAAGAGCGCTACGTGTTTGTAAGGAATAATTGCGGACCTTTATCACAAATTGATGGCATGATATCTTCCATTGTTTTATTTTTAAATAATGAAGGGCACTAAGCTACGGTTTTCTAGAAGAGCGGTGGTCGCCATATAGCGTCTGTAATCTACCGGCGAATGAAGTCACTGAAACGTTATTTATGAAAGTAAGTTGGCAAGTTTTCCTATACAGAGCGTTGGACACTGTAAAGTCAAACCCCGCTGCCTTCATTTTTCGTGAAACCGTAGCTTTAGAAAACAGTCCGTCATTTCAGCTCAAAAGTTCATTGTCAATTCTGCATCGGCGTAGGCTTTCTCTGATCTGGAACGTATCTACTACTTATAGGCTTAGACTTTCAGCTATCCTGATTCTCTATGATTAATTCCAACAATTCTTGGCGTTCCAACCGTAATGATATTAGGATTCGATCTGCTCTTGGTGTTCGTTAGGTTTCTTGATACAACAACAGGTAAGTTTATTTGCACGTACGTAAAATGTACATTTTAACTTTGGCATTCCGGATTAGTTTGATGAACTTAGTTAACAGATATTCATCAACTAAATATCAATAGCCATATTTTATGAGAACCAATTCAGACTTTTGAAAGCTCTTTTATACAATATATTAAAAAAAAACCTTACCGAGCCGAAATGGATGTGTCCATTTCGGCTCGGTAAGGTTTTTTTAGGTACTGCAATAAAATTACCAAAAAGTAATAAAAAATCTTATTATTATTGAAAATAAAAAAGTTATTGCTATTTAAAATTCTCATTTTTTGTACCAAAATTACCCCAAATCCATTTAAAATTAGCAAATTTTCAACAGGGGTCATATGTTATAACTTGTAGACACCCACTAAACGACGGTCGCCCGCGCCCCATGTACTCGTACTAACCCGGTAATATTCCCCATTGAAAAATGTTGTATTATTCTCTACGAAAGTAGTTTTCGTACTAACAAGGCGTTGTTGAACTCAATCCCCAAATATAATGAAAAAGTATATCGCTTGTCCATGATACTATTCATCCCCTGCTTTTCAAAGGCTTCTCTTCTTATTTAGATACTCGTACTCTCTTGGGCATAAAGATAATTTAACTCCTCAGTCTGCTTGCTCACTGCATGTCAATTATAATGTTTCCTCACGAAGTCGTATATGAATTATGATATTGTAAAACTTCAAATAACTTCTCCCGCTCTGAGCGGAGCGGGAGGGGTCAGACTTTTACCGACAAAAAATCACCCGTGTTGCTTAAGTTGCCTGTATGTTGCCAGGGGCCACGCGGTATCCCTTTCGGAGTTGCCCGCAACCAGGCAGGCATCGGTCCCATCGGACCCCTTCAGTTTTGCTGACATCTCTTTGAGGCTACAATTATTCTTATGTTTGACTGTAATAACTGGGAGCCTAGCACGAAGGCGCCGGGAAAACGCAACGTAAATTCTAACCATTTTTATTGAACTCAAAAATACTAGTTTCAAAATCAAAATTAATTTATATAAACTAGGCTGAGAATCAGCACTTTTTGAATGACAAAATTACATAAGACCGCCAAAACGCCCGTCCGTCATCACAAATGCTTTAACTGGGAAGAAGAAGCGGCTCAATAAACTCCCCAGCACCACAGCTGTCTGTTCAGTTAGAAGAACTTGATTCTATATAGTACACAAAGTAATTAACATTACGAAACACAGAACATTACATTAAATTATTTGCCATATGTCAGCTAGCACACGCGAATATACCAAAAAAAAAAAACAACAACAACATTGTAAACTATACTCCATCAGAAATAAAAACTCAAAACGTAAACATAACTTAACACCTTTATTAAAGCCTCCAGTCAATGCTGGATTATGTTCATATATCTGTAATTGTTTCCATTGTGCTAGCCGCATTAAAACCAAAATAGTATATGATAGTTGTATTTTCGATTAAAATATCATTCCGATTTATGTTACGTTAATATACTCATGCGCGTTTAGGCTTGGGCGTCTGTAGTCATGCAGTAAAATGGTAGCTTTGTAAGTTACATGTCATTAACAGCAGCCCTTGTAGTCTTTAGGATAATTGTTTCACTTTCAAACACACATCATAACGCTTTGAAATGTGTCTGCCACTCGTTAATTTTCATGGGCTCTTAAATCGGTTCAGTGGGTGCGAAGAAGATCTTTGTACTCCTTTATGTTTTTGGCCTTAGCAATTCCCGTTGAATAGTCAGCGTTAGGCCAAGGTAACCGATATAGCCTGAAGAATTGTCAAACTTAACTGGCTGGCAGAACAGATGGCAGATGGGACCGAAAGGTTCTGGACTGGTGTACCGGTGACCTCGTGAAGGCCGCAGGAATTCGCTGGATGCGAGAAGCACAGGACCGGTTGATGTGGCAACGCTTTGGGGGCCTATCTCCAGTAGTGGACGTCTTTCGGTTGAAGTTATCATGATGATGATAAGCCAGCGACAGCTTTGCTTGAAAAGAAACCAGTGACTGTATTATAGATTTGCAAGGTCCCGGTTTTTCGCAATCTTTAGGTTCCAATTTTTTTCAGTATGGTGGTCTCTGGAGTATCAACTGCTTAACTTCATCCTTTGTATCAATGTTGCTTCTGTCTTTACGTCGTAAGTAGTTTGTCGGAGATCGTAATCTGAAGTAAAACGTCAAGAAACGAAACTTTTGTTCCCTCATAAAATTGCAATTTGGTAACCAGTTCATATAAAACCTCATATATTTTTTGGTAAAATATTTATGGGTAGTATTTGTCGTTGGGCGCCATAATTCCCAGTTCAGAAGATTGATGGGAAACCATCAATGGTTTGTTTGTCTCGTTTATTATACCTACCATAAATTAGTGGTGCGCCGATATTTTGTTGAGTTTAGACGCTGCAGTAAAATTATTTGAGAGATTTATGGAAAACTCATCTCTCTCACAGGGCATTTTTGTCCAAAATTTTAATTTAATCTGAAATAAAAATTCACTTATAAGCTGTGCTTAATTGGCTATTGTTATTTTGGTCAGCCATTCACAAAAGCTACCATGTAATTTGACAGCAGCTTTCAAGACTTGATTGGGCTTTCATAAACCCGGAGAAATATAATTTCGGACCGAACTATACCAGACCAAAGGACAGTTAATTAGGTAGAGGAAAAGAAACCCTTGTTTTCTTTTCGTCTAATTAAAGACAAGGCAAGCCGAAGAGACGCCATGAATCGCCTTTATTATCCGAAAATAATAACAGTCATCATCTAACCACGTTAACATGACCTTGAATAGAATTTTCCTCCCTTTAATGACTTTTAGCGATGTATCTTCCAAGAAACCCGATACTTTGATAGGGCGGCTGTGGCTCATAACGATGTAATCTAACCAAGTGACGATCAACCCACACGATCCGACATTTTGGAGTAACATGACCTTTACCCTGACGATGATACCAGCCGATATGAAGTTGACTCGATCGAGAGTGTTCTTAGCTATGATTTAAGAAAATCGGTTCAGTCGTTTGAAGATTATCTGCTCTTTTCTAGTTGATGAATGGATGTGAGCATCTTCCATAGGTCTCTGATCGATTTGTAATTTGGTATTCTGTTACTTCAATTATATTAGAAGAACATAGTAACCTTGAACTGATGCTGCAAAATCACCTGGAATTTGCTGGATACCCAACTCCCTTACCAACTTACAGCACAGTTATCGTGTTTGGGCTCATTGGAATGGTCTCAAAGAATAGTTTATAGATAGATAGTGAACAGGGTCTGGTGATGGAGTAGGAGAGAGAAATGAGGAAATTTTTGTGTAGGAGGATTTTTCGAAAATTTGTTGTTGTGTATTATGGCTTACTTTATTTATTGATAGTTTTGGAATAACGATAGGCTAATAACGATGTAATCTAACCAAGTGACGATCAACCCACACGATCCGAAATTTTGGAGTCACATGACCTTTACCCTGAAGATGATACCAGCCGATGTGAACTTGATCTTCTATACTCATAGCTGCTACTTTGGTAATAACCATTCTCTTAATTTGAAATGTAGTGTGTACTATAATTTTATTTAACTTCAGTAGTTATGTTAGCTTACTTCATTAATTGATAATTTTGAAACCTGTTTATTTTCATATGATATCTAATGGATAAAAATGCTGTTACGTAGTTTTCCCTTGCTGTAGTTTTCTCCTTCACAATTAATTAAAAGTAATGTCTTAATTTTTCGTCAATGTTTAGGTACTATTTCAACTGATCAGCAGCATAGAATATCTAAGTAGAGAATATAAATCGTGAAATAAACCATTGTTTATGAATTCTTGTTACGTACAAGATACATGCAGATACAGAAATAATACAAAGAGTGCTCGTATATTTCGGTAATGTTATTTGCGGTCACTACTTTAATCGTTCTGGAATGGAAGCTAAATACACACTGGCATATATTACACCTGTCGTTTGGAGAATTTATGCTTTACAGGTGTGATACGAATTGCGCGCTGAAAGTATCGTAATAAGATTTATAGAAAAGAAGAAAATTTACCAACAATTTTCAGTATTGTCAAAACTAGATGAGCAGAGCTAGTTTGTGTACAAAGTAGCTCAGGCGATGCTCGTATCTCAGAAATGATCTCAATGTCTCGGCGACAATGCTCAGGAAATCGTTCATCGTGTTATCTAGCAGGAAGAGCGCGCTTTGTAGGAGGCGCGCATTGTCCGCGAGCCGTACTGTGGCGTGCGTGGACGCAAGTACGCTCAACTAACTCATGAGTCCATGACCACTCATGACATAATCCGCGACTGTTTTATGACAATATAATGACTTTATTCCGACACACATTAATCTTCGTTAATTTTACTAGGACGTCATATTTGAAACTACGATCGTGGTAAGAAAATATCAATAACATGATAGGACACGTGTATACGATGTCTGCAACCTTTCTTTTGATACATTTCGTTCACGGACTTTCACCCCAGTGTTATGTCGAGGGCGACAGACTGGCGCCGGCCAGTCTACATGGCGGCCAAGCGACCTCATCTCCCGAGCTGCGGCAGTCGCGCGCCGGGACCCGCCCTTTACGCTGTACCATGGATATTATCCACGGGATAATTGTTTACGTCTTTATTATCAATGTTTGTGTAGTTGCAAGAGGAGGGGGACACGGAGGATCACATGGAGGGTCACACGGAGGGTCACATGGAGGGTCGCACAGTTATGGACACGGTCATCACGTGACCTCGAGCCACACTCACTACTCGTACCATCCACCCCAGAACGTCCATTTCACGTGCCGCTCCTGTTCCTCCACGGAGCTGTACCCTGTATACCGGCCCATGCCACCAACCTACGTGTACACTTACAAAGAGTCCGGCAGCAGGTACAGCGATATACTCACTGGCCTCTCTCTCTATAACTTAGGACGTTCCTCTAACATGGGCTGGTCCCACACGCATCAGTACAACTCTCGTCCAGGTGAAGCTTGTTCTCTACAAATAATTGAAAAATCACACTTCGAAGAGACGGAGTTTCCATGTTTTATGATATCTTCATTTATTGAGTCAACGACGACGGACGATTCGCGTCCGGTAGACATAGCTTCGTCAAAGATTGATGTGAAGCCGTTTGTAAAGGACACGGGGCCGGCATTACAAGTGACAGATGAGCAAGAGTGCGTGTTATGGCATAATTTAACGATGCATAAAGAGAGAAACCATGTTCCTTGTGCCTTGTTGAAGGAATATGCAAGCTCTGTGCGGCAGTCCGGCGTCCCCACGTACATTTGGATGCCCACACTGCTGGGCACTATCATAGCTTTGTACTTGTGCTGTGCGTGCTGTTGTAAAGACAAAGAGAAAGAGAGTGTTAAGGAAGAAGCTCCACTTAATGAGCTGCGAGTGCCAGGATACTGTTCTAATTATTGAAGTGATCATTATAAATTTGTGGCGTTTTTGCAATTTCAGTTGCTTCGTTTTACGACTTCCATGTTTGTAATTACTTATTATGATACGCCAGTGTACATTATCTTATGAAAGTTGCCATCATATTGTACTCAAAATGTATCTGTAGGAACATATTACTTATGTAGTTAATATCATATACTTATTCCTAATTATATTAAGTAGTCTGAGTCTTCATATCGCATAGGTGCCGTAATTTAATTAACAAGCGTCATTTTGTGCTATAAAAAAAAAGATTTTAATGCTGTTCGATTAATATCTTTTTTGTTACTTATTACTTTCATCTCATTAATTTTAAATTCAGTCAATGAATAATCCTGCCAAGTGCCTGTCTTATGATTAGTTTTAGAGCGTTGTGCTGTAGTTTATAAATTACCTAAATAAATAATACATAAAACTTAGGTGAGTCCACTTATTTATCTCTTGTTCATATCTTAGAGCCTTGTCACTACTTCTGAGGCAGTAATTTTATAATTTCATAATAATCAAGCGCCCTATTCATTTATGCAAGTCTATGATCAGTAATCCTGCTTTCAAATCAGGCCGTGCGTCACTAAAACAAGATATATTTTCGCTCAGTGACATAAATGTTGGCGCGCAGACACAACGTCTAATGGTCAAAATTATCATAATATACTGAGTTGAAACAACACACAAGCAATATCTAAATTGTTAACTACTCAAAACTCTGAAAACGTGTTTATAACCAGTTTACAACGGAACTACTTTACAGTTTTATTTATCAATTTTGTACGACACTTCAAATAAAGAGCCGTACGTCGAATCGAAGTACACTTCAAACAGAATTAAGAGCTTTATGCTATGGTAATTTAAAGTACATAACATAGTGTTTGATGGCCGCTAAATAAAATGACCGGAAGGGTGTAAATCTGCCATGACATGTTTCGTTGCGGAGTGTTGTTATAGATGATTATAGGGCCTGAGCCCCATCATTCAGACCTATTTCTTTATCATTCTGTAAATAATAAGGTACTTACAGCCGCAAAGCCTGTGCCAAAATTGGGCACAGTCTTTGACATAACAAACCATCTTCTGTTCTATTCGGCGGCCGAATAGAGCAAAAAATGGTTTGTTTTGTTTGCGTCGACTTCGTTCGTAAAGCGATCGCTATCTATGTCGAGACTGCAGTCCCAAAATTCGGGTGTACCGCAATACAACTGTCAGCGTATGAAATGTTGGTATGCTAGTGATTTTTATAAGGACTTTATAAATAAACAAACTTATGATTTTCATGTTCTCACGACTTGAACATTTTACTTTTCAGTATAAGGTTTTAAAATACTTATGTTTCTTTCTTTAAATCCGTGCCCTAATTGCGTAATACACGATCAATCAGAATCTGAATAGTTTTGAAACAGATTGCTAATCTGTGGCGGCATCGACATTCTACATCGCCACATGCAAACTTCGCATCAAAGACCTGACATCACACAAATCCTGCATCGCGCAATTAGAGTTTACCGCGTGAACAACATATTTATGACTACCCGACATCAATCGTTGGGCGGTTGCCCACCAGACGAGTATAGAGGATGAGTGAACTTTATACCCTGTTCTTCATGCCTCTAAAAATCCATTGCTTCATAAGTTCGAAAAGAAAATCTGCTCAACAACGTAAATGACGCAATGAATGTTGTTGAACTGTCAAAATGAAACAGATTAGTCGTAATCGTTTACGAAAATATGTTACGTAATAAGATAGCTTTACCCCACTGCACGGACAGAACCAAGTTCAATAAAATAGATAGACAACATAATAAAATGAGTTTATTTCACTGTGTTTTTATAGAAATGATTATTTCATGTTCACTGTCGGAAGTCGCGTGTCGGTAGTCTGAGTCAACATTCAGTGTTCCATACGTTATTGATTTACTTTGATCACGATTTATAGCTGGGATTCCGTGTTATGCTGACAAAATCAGTTTCTTATTACGAAATCATACGTTTTGTTTACGTCTGTAGTCAGTCACCGAAGGGTAAGGGTTACGCAGAGGAACAGTTTTGAAACTGAGGCAGAAGTCTATCTTTCTTCTTAGCATATTGATGGCAAAAAATTCAAATATGTTAGCCCTAAATTCACCTTCCCGAACTGACGAATGTCATCAAGTGACACATGCGTTGGAAGATGGAAGATAGGCAATTAACAAGCACGTTTGGCCTCTTTTGTTTGAGTCTCATGTAATAGGGGGGCGAGCCTATAGCTAATCTTTAAGATAGGTAGAGCAAGCACACTCAAAGTCGAAGTCAAATCGTTTATTTCAAATAGGAACATAAAAGGCACCTTTGACCAATTAACAAGAAAATATAATGATTCTAGTTGCCTCTTCCAAAAGGTAGTTTCGCATGGAGAAGAATGGGCAAGAAACTCCACCGTTATTCTTTTATTTAAAAATGTATTACAATATATTGTATTATATGTGAAGACGGTGCGCCTAGAATAAAATTACTACATCACAGTAGGTAAAAAGAATTAAAACTGAAGCAATGACAGATAAATAAATTATGTGATAGATACATGCTGCTCACATATTTACAAACATATTAAAAGTAGACGATACTGCAAAAGAAATACAATTAATAAGTCAGTGTGTGAAGTAAACACAGAATGTAAAATCAATGTCAACCCAACTTGCCTACCTGCCCCATTTATAAAATATTACCGTTCTATAATTTATTCGTTGATAGCACGTGGCTCAATTAGCCCCGTGCAATAGCAAAATAAACAAACTCCTGTTAAAAATATGCCAGAGTAAAATAATCCGTGAAATACTATTATACACATAAACACATCGCCGTCCATTTTTCTTACAGTTGAAAATAGCTTTTTGCTTTTGATGAACATTAAAAGATTAGTAGTTGCCAAAAAACGAGTTCTTCTTCTTCTTGTCGTGTGGTTAGTGACTAACCTGGTGTCAGAGTTTTAAAGCCGCCTTTGACTTGGCTTCACATGCCGTCGAGAAATATCTCTCAGGCCGGTTTCCTCACGATGTTTCGAAAATCGAGTTGAATGGCGTGCAATAGAAGAGGACTATGTCCAGCAGTCACTGTTGTAGATGTGTGAGCACTTTGACCATGTACCCTCTCTGAAGCTACCATTTACTGGGTACGTCTTTCAATGACTTGAATGTGCCCTGGCGGCTGGCAGTATGTCATGTTCACTCAAATGTCTCGCTGGTGGTGGCGTGTGTTGGATCGTTAAGTTCCCTTCAAAATGGTTGAGCTAAACGGTGCTGATCCATGCGTCATGTTCGTGAACGGGTGCCGTCAGTAGGGACTGGTCATCTCTTATCTGCCACGGCTTATTTGAATTTTTTAATTGTTGTTATCTTTTTATTACGGACGCTTTTTGTGTGCATGTCTTTCTACATTGTTATCACATATGTATAATTTTAACATGAATGATGTAACCAATTAACCCTATCCCTATTTTTAACCGACTTCCCAAAAAGGAGGAGGTTATCAATTCGGTTGTATTTTTTTTTTTTTTAATGTTTGTTACCTCATATCTCCGTCATTTATGAACCGATTTTGAAAATTATTTTTTTATTTGAAAGGATACACTTCCCGATTGGTCCCATTTTTATCAAAATTTAGGTATTCCACGGGTGGCGCCATTTATGAACCGATTTGGAAAATTATTTTGTGATTTGAAAGGTAGCCAGATAGGTCCCAATAAAAAAAAAAATCTGTTCTGATGATGGAATCCATGACGAATTGAGGGAACTCCTCAAATATTATAGGCACACACATAGCGATTTAGGTATTTTCAGGAACAAATTAAGCATTTGCATTCAGAAAGTATCATTTGGTGAAATGGAACTGATGAAGAAGACAGATGGCCACCGGAACTACTCAATGATAAGTATTTCACGGGTGGCGATAAGATATCTCGATTAAGATAGTTAAGCGACAATGAATCACGTTTAAATAAATAATTCTGATGACCATCGAACTGATCTGAAGATGAAGCCGGAAGGATGACACCGGAACTCCGTCATAAAACAATGTATCCTAGCCGTGTTTGGGCTTATTCGAATTGCCATGAGATGTACTCTGGCTATAAATGATTTTAATGGTAATATCCCGGCATCAAATTGCGCTACTTGAGTCGTATGTTATGTGTGGCCTTGATTGTCAGAAGACAGATTTTGTAGCCTAGTTATTTCCGTCAATGATCTGTGGCCGTGTGGTCGCTTTAATAATTTTTTGGCGGCGTCCACATCTGATAAAACTATGCCTTCCAAACTTCTGATACGACTAAGCGCGACGTATATTTGCTCTTTTGCAAAGTTTTTTTTACCAAAGTCGATCACAGCTCTTTCGGGGGTGGTAGCCTGTAATTTATGGACTGTGACCGCCTAGCTTAATATTAGAGGCAGCACACGCTCCACATCTCTGTTACCCCTTGCCGCCTGGAACGTAGTGCTTGTTGGTGGTATGGGTCTCACTTTGAAGACTTTAAATTAGCATATCTTTTTATTGTATGAGACGATTGCAATGAAACAAAAACTAAATGTTACATCGTGATAATATTATATTTACAATTTTAATAGGACTGTAATTAAATTTCAAAAATGTTATTTCTGTTAAATTGGATGTAGAAAAATGTATTCCAAAAGGTGTACCATTTTGGGCCAATAGATGTCATTGAGATGCAAAAAATTTTGTAACCCCCTTTCTACACTTTCAAGCCAGTTTTGAAAAATGTATGATTCCATCTTTATTATTACTTAGATATGTTTATACCACGTTTTCTAAACCAAATGAATAATATCTTTCATACAAACCGTATCCCCCATTTTCACCCACAAAGGGGTTAATTTCAATCATTCCACTTTGCCCCATCAAGTCGCCCCACTGGTGGGGCAAATGCATTCTACCCCTTGGCATGGATTCTTCCCCACAAGGGTTGGTACCTTAGAATTTGTGTAAGTAGGTATGCTCGTATTTAATATTTGATTGGAAAAGAAAGAAATTTATATGTAAGTAAAATGTAACTAGGACTTGTATTTAGTTAGATTTTATTTTATTTGTAACAATTCGTGTAATTAACGTATGATTTACAACCCGATTCCTTCCAGAAACAACTAACTAACTAGTAAATAAAAATTAATAATAAAATAATAATACCAGCCTATTACTGTCCCACTGCAGGGCAAAGGCCTCGTCTCATACAGAGAAAGAACGAGCACTGATCATCACGCTTGCTCAAAATGGGTTGGTGATTTCAGACTAATATTAACTATAAGTCCATGTTTCCTCACGATGTTTTCCTTCACTGATGTCAATAATGTCCAAGATAAACTCAGAAAGTTCATATGAATTGAAAGAGTCACATTAGAACCCACAACCTCATGCATGAGAGGCGAGGCCTTAACCTCTGGGCCATCATAACATATTAAATTACCAAAAAATATATATTTTACTTAACTATACATTTCTTTCTTTTCCAAACAAATATAAAATACGAGCATACCTACCTACACATTTCTAAGGTGCCAACCCTAGTGGGGCAGAATCCATAAAGATTTTAGACTAGTGGAATCTGCCCCACCAAGTCGAACTAGTGGGGCATATTCCACTGAAAATTTTTAGGCATTCCCCACCAGCGGGGCGCTTGGAATGATTCGTTAATTTTTGAAAAATCTTTTGTTATGTTTCCATTATTCGACTGGTATACGAATTTGTGCGGGGTAGGTATAAACACAACTAAAAAGTGAAAAATAAAAACTTTTTTACAAAAAAAAAACAACCGACTTCCAAAAAAAACACTAAAATAACTTTTTTACAAAACAAAAACCACCGAATTCCACAAAAATACACTTTAAAGAGAAAAATAAGTTGAATTTCGGAAGTCGGTGGCAAAAACGAAAATACAGATCCATATAGTTATATTTTAAGATGGTTCGCAGTTCGCATAGTTGAAGCCGTGATATAGTTATATCCCTAGGGAAATAGTTATGAATTGCTTTCATATATATTACGGTAAGTATATTTTACTATATATGTATCTAATAAAATACTATTGTTTTTGCCACCGACTTCCGAAATTCAACTTATTTTTCTCTTTAAAGTGTATTTTTGTGGAATTCGGTGGTTTTTGTTTTGTAAAAAAGTTATTTTAGTGTTTTTTTTGGAAGTCGGTTGTTTTTTTTTTGTAAAAAAGTTTTTGTAACAATACTTTGATTTAAAGTTGTCCGTGGAGTTTCTTGCCCGTTCTTCTCCATAGGATACCTATGCTTTGGAATGGGCAATTAGCTTCATATTTCTGACTGACTGACCCCTTGACAACTCAAAAGTACCTATACATGGTTTAATTGAAATAAAGGCTTTGAGTTTGAGATTGTTGATCATGATTGAAAACACATTATTGACCATGACATGAGCTGCAAAGGATCAAACTACATGAAAAATAACACCATCTGTAATTAAACAGAAAAATGAAAAGTCACATATCAGTGAGGCACATTTTATTATCCAATGTAGATACGAGGTTCATATTTCATTATATTAATAACAAGTAACTCGAGATAGGACGATTTAGTCAGCGTTATTGATCCCACGATGAAAATGTTTCGATACCTACATGAAGTTATCGCACATGTCAAAGTCAGTCGACCGTCAACTGTAAAAGGGGTGATAGACGCACGAGCAAGTACGCGTACTTGTGGCTCGGCTACCTTTCTCGCCCGTGTGTCTAAGTACGCGTACTTTAAAACTGCTGAGTAAGTTCGTCGGCGATCCAACAGGTTTGAAATTTTGCTCGTAGCCTGGCTTGGTTCCTAGTTTCGTACGTCTGTCATCGCCGCGAGTCGCGACCCGCCATTTTGTTTCGACATTTGTGTAATGTTTGTTCAGTTTGGTTCAGAAAATTCGACAACATCGCGATACAGTCTTAGCAAGCTTCACGTGTGTCACCGACGGCGAGCTGTGTAAGTTCGCGAAACTTAAAAATCGCGTACTTTAAGTTCGCTTGTCTATCACCCACTTAAGATGTGCAAATAAGCACTTTTACAACGGCAAAATTACATAAGGTAGTCCCCTAAAACGCCCGACCTTCACAAATTCCTAGCTTAGCTAGTTCCTAGTTTAGCTAGGAAGAAGAAGTGGCGCAACAAACTTCCCAGCAGCACAGCTTCCGTTAGAAGAAAATGTTTGTCACCGTAGTAGAGCTGCGCCGTTATTTTTTTTGTCAGCCACGCACCCGTGCATAGCGTGACCGTGGGTCGCAGCAGACAATCCCGCCTACATTTTCATACCAAGTACAATAGCTTACCCGTGGGCTGCTGTGGAACAGTGCCTTTACTGTGTTTTTAGAGAATATTTCTTTAGTTTTCTATACCAAGACTTTACCCATATCTTACTACGTTCCCAGTATTATTTCGCGAGAATCATAAAAATGTTCAGTTTCACGATAAAAAGTAAGTACATAGGTAGTAATTCGCTAATTATATCAAGAAGGTTTGGATTGCAGTGCTCATCTCTCAAAATACATCGATGCTTTCTCCTTAACACTATGTAAATAATACATCGATGAATAACTGCTGCTTCCTTGATACATTACGAACACTGTTTGGATATATTTCTGGAAAAGATGTTTATTTAAACTGAATCCCGTCATTTCGCAGAATTATTTATGGAAATGTAACTTTTAAGAAAAGTGTTCTTTTTATTTATAGGGTTTAAAATTTAAGGAAATTTACCATCGTCCTCTTTCCTTAAATTATATTCACAAGATGTTAAAACACTTCTGCACTTCAAGTGGACATAAATTTACATTAATATGTTGACAAAGATGACCTGCTGAGTGAATCACATTCTAAATTAATAAAATAGGTCACATTGACTACAATCCTTGAAGGAAAATACATATGCTTGCTTATAAGGAATATTCAAAATATAAGTAAGTTTATTTCGTTTACTTCTTTATGTGTACTTACGTAAATGCGTTTTTTTTTATGGTACATTATCGAATAACTGCTCCCGCTCTGAGAGGAGCGGGAGGGCGTGTCAGACTCTTACTGACTAAAACCCACCCGTGTTCCTTCAGTTGCCTGTACGTTGCCAGGAGCCATGGCCACCTTTCGGACTTTCCCGCCCCTAGCCGTCGCAGGAGACGCCCTGGGCATCGGGAATCGCAGGCCGATTCCCGGCCACCGTAGGCACGGGCTTGCGGACGGTGAGCAATGGGTAGCTCGCCGTCCGATAAGGACCAGGCCCAGGTCGACGACGGCGCGTTGTGTTCCACGCGCGCCTCAAAGAGATGTCAGCAATTGAAGGGGTCCGATAGGACCGATGCCTGCCGGGGTAGCGGGAAAGTCCGAAAGGGATACCGTGGCCCCTGGCAACGTCCAGGCAACTGAAGGAACGTAATATGCGATTACGTCTGTATTCCCCAAAAGGTTAGGTTAGGTTAGGTTTGCTAGTTATGTTTCCGTAGAGGGCGAGCCTCGTGATTTCAAGTTGATGTGTCAATTATGAATTTATCATTGATATTATTAATATCATTGATAATATCAACCATAAGTTCATACGAACAGTGGTGGCCCAGTGGTAACGGCCCTGAATTAGGAGTTTGTAGGTCATGGGTCCGAACCCAGGCAGGCGCTTTACTTTGGGTAAATAATTTCATCACCACTGCTCTCAAGACGGCGAATACAACATCGTAAGGAAACCGCCATGTCCTTGAACCAAAAAATAACGAAGAAATGTGGCATCTACCAAACAGCACTGGGCCTGCGTGGTGGAGAGGAGGCTTATGTCCCAGCAGTGGGGACATTATAGGCTGATTATGATTATCAACCATAAAAATCATTATTGTTTAAAATCTACACCCTAGTTCCTTTCTCACAACGTTGTTTTCAAGCCCAGTCAGCTGAATTTCATGCAAAGCATCCTTCCACGTACTTAGTTACTTGTTGCAAGACAGAGAAAATAATTCAGCGGAAATTCGGGTTTAGAAGAGATGCATTCTGGATGAAAAATACATTTTCTACCCATTTCATAATTCATAAAATCATAACGGAAAGCGTGTAATGGTCTAACCGGATCGAATAGAAGAAATAAATAAATAACTGAATATACCTAGATTATATTTAAACGTTTTGTTTTGACATCACATTCCATTGCGCGCGGGCAAGATTAATGCCGCGGATTAAATATATTAGTTTTACAATAGCTGTGCATTTTGAATAATGATCCTTTATTTTGTATAGAAAAGGTCTTTTAACACTTTCGACTCTACCCACTTTCCATAGAGCTCATAAGCCATACCGCCACACATTTGAAAGTGAACCCTCCGGGAGGGTCACCGGTATTACGTTTGCGCTAAAGTTAACCCTCGCGGACGGTCAACGGCATTAGGTTTGAAACCGTGTTATAAAACAATATAAAACGAAGTAAAATAGTGTTAGGTGGTTAGGGGACGTGAAATGATAAAACATATTATAAAAATTAAGAAAAGTTTAATAACTCGCTCTGATCCCGAGACAGGGGTGTCCAACCTTTTAAATATTTTATGAATATTTGTAACCGTGAAAATGGTTTTCCACACCTGAAATACTGATCTCCGGACACAACAAAATTTTTGGACATAAATGCTTTTATTTTCAAACCAACGCATATACTAATAAATCGTGTTAAAATATACAATAGATTTTATTTTCACAGTTTATAATGCTGTATTCAATAAGGAAACATTTTAAATGTAGGTTTTCCTTTATGAGCCCTCCAGGAGGGCTTCCGGCATATGCTAGCTTTTCAATTTGTTTACCTACTTATCTTTTTTGATCAAGCTTTTATTTATTTATTATTTGTTTATTTTAACTTTTCGCACACAAAAAGTACAAAGGCGGACTTAATGCTTTTATTACTGCCGCTTTGAACTTACCGAGAATAATTGCGGACAACCTATTTTATACCATTGCCACTCGAAAAAGGTCATTTTATTCATCGATAACTGTGAATAAAACTCTCTTTTAGTCACTGAGTGAATAAAAACATTTTGAATTTGGAACAAGTACCTTTATATTTAATCTTTTGTTCTCTTTAGTCTGCCTAGCCTTTTCCCAACCATGTTGGGGTCGACTTCCAGTCTAACCGGATGCAGCTGAATACCATATTACATGTAGTGACTTCCTATCTGACCTCCACGACCCATTAATGGGAAAGTACCTATGATACCCCTTGGTAAGACTCGTGGTCAGACTTTCAGGTTTCTGAAGACCCGTAATGACGGTCAAAGATCCTTGCATGAAAACCGGCTTAACGTGCTTTCCGAGCCACGGAGGAGTCTCGGTATGTAAAGATGGTCACCCATCTACTGACCAACCGCGGCAAGCGTAGCTTAACCTGATGGATCGCCCCATGCGGCTATTATTACTCTGCGGCTATTATCCTTTGTTCTTATTACCGATTATATAATATCATGTGATAAATATAAATACTAAATAGGTACTGCTATTTATTTTCTCGCAGTCAATGGTAAAAAGTAGAGTACACAACTCGTGAAAAGAAAATTCATCTCGGTCCTTACATCCTCGCTCCGGTCAGGATTCTAATCTAGAATCCTTCGCTGCTCTCGGGATCCAACTTAGTCCCTCGAATTAAATTCCCTTTTTTTTCACTTGTTGTACAATCTAATATTTTAACACTGAAATCATCTTCTTTCATTATTTTCAAAAACAATTTGGCCAAGGTATTAATGCCGACTGAAAAACTAGGTACTCATTGGTTTGCATCCTATAGTTTTTAAATATTTTCAGTAGGTACTTTTTACATTGGTTTTGTTCTCACTTCGCCCCTCGCCTAAAATTTTATAGAACACTCAATGGGTTTACGATTTCACTAAGTAAAATTGTTATTTAACTCTTTCATAATCTGACAGAAAGTGGGTTTTCGTGCTTTGTGACAGTAGGATTGACTCAAAATACCTATATATTATATATGTAAGCCCGTGGTAAAACCAAATAATCATAGCATTGAACAATAGCAATATTTGCCCCCAATGACTTAGGTCTGGATCGTGAACTTTCTAAAACAGTTAAAAAACTGTTATAAAAGGAAAATGAGAAGGAATGTTTTTCAGGATAAATACAATAAATAAATCAATATGAAACGAAAATAAATAATTAGAATAATAATAACCATGCTTATTAAGTTTGGATGTTTAAAATAATTATTTAAAATAAAGTAATCAACTTTCAATGATTTCATATGGACTGGTGTCCATAGGAAATAATTGAAAATTTGAATGAAATCATAAAGGTTTTACTATAACCTAAATAAAACATAGCAGGCCGATTTTATTTAAATAAAATTTACCAAAGCCATATTTCACGAAAAAGGAACAGACATTTTGACAGCAACTGGCCAGTTCGTTTTTTAGAACAAGTAAAGCATTCCATGTTTAACCTTTTTGTTCAGTAAAAAGGACTGTTTATCTATGGTTTATCTAGGTTCAGTATTTCATGTTCCGATGAGTCAGCTCGCATTACAGACTCGTGAAAACTATATATCAATTTTGATCAATGTATATGGTTCCTCGACATATACCTATGACAGCCCAACAGTGATTAATATGGCGTGCTCGATCTGATGTCCCTATCATTGTAATATGTAGTAACCCATGTTGTTTGGCAGACAGTACTAATTACCCATTATCGTCATATCAGCTGTAGCCACCGTAATCCTCCGCCGGATTGATAAAACCTTTGATTTTAATATAGAATCAAATAGTCATATGTTTCATGGTACGACGCTTTTTGGTTAAAGCAACTCGTGAATTGTACGATAACCGTAATCTGAGGATTAACTGTGTTTCCCTGTCCTGCTGTCACATAATGATTGATGGCGATTGTTTTACTGACCTATCTGCTTTGCAAATAGTGAGTGTTAGGTATTTCAAACGATTTGGGATAATTATAAATGACTAGCTGCACCCCTCGGTTTCACTCGCATAAGTCTCAAAAAAGTCTTATGTTCCAACCCAGGTCATGGTCTACCCATGTGCCAAATCTCATCGAAATCTGTTCAGCCGTTTTAGCGTGAAAGCGTAAGAAACAAATCACTTAGGTATCTGATTTTGCTATTGTGATTATTCTAATGTTAACCAGGAAGTACCTAAATGTTGATCACAAAAAAAAATATTGTCCTTTTATTGGTCTGATATTCTCTGGTTTATTTTTTTATCACTAACTTCTAATCAAGTGAAACACAACGCCATCTCTAAACTAAAAACCACGGCAGTAAATGTAACTTTTCCAGCCTGTAAACTCCAGTTAATAAAATAAAAAAAACAGTAAATAAAAACTTCCTCTTATTTATATTCTTAGTCTTGTTACAGGAGTTTATTTAATGGTAGTTAAAGAAACCAGCGGTCTACAAACTGACAGTTATAGCTAAATTGTCCTCGTGTTACTTAATTAGCTTCTTCTAATTAGCGTAAATCTGTGACAAGACGTTTCTCCGTTGCGCTAAATTAACTGCTGTGAAGTTGGTAGGTAACGGAATGGGATAGGATCCGGAATTACTTAAAATCGGAAAAATCTTATAAACTCAAACTTTTAAAGCATTTATTTCAATTATGGTTTAATTGAAATAAATGCTTTAAAAGTTTGAGTTTACAGGCACTTTTGAATTGTCAAGGGGTCAGTCAGTCAGAAATATGAAGCTAGTTGCCCATTCCAAAGCGTAGGTTCCTATGGAGAAGAACGGCCAAGAAACTCCACGGACACTCTTTTAAATCATAATATTGTTACAAAATATTGGTTACATCATTCATGTTGAAATTATACATGTGAGAACAATGTAGAAAGATGTGCACGTAAAAAGCGTCCGTAATAAAAAGATAAAAACAATTCAAAAATTAAAATAAGCCGTGGTAAATAAGAGATGACCAGTCCCTACTGACGGCGCCCGTTCACGAACATGACGCATGGATCAGCACCGTTTAGCTCAACCATTTTGAAGGGAACTTAAAGATCCAACACACACGCCACCAGCAGCGCGACATTTGAGTGAGCATGACATACTCTCAGCCGCCAGGGCACATTCAAGTCAATGAAAGACGTACTCAGTAAATGGTAGCTTTATAGAAGGTACATGGTAACAGTACTCACACATGTGTTATGCAATTATACAATTATTTACAGGGTGACTTGTAATTTGACGTATTCCTTCTAGGACGAGATAGTGTGACCCATTTGCAGCCATTAAGCACCCATAAACCCTAGGCAAAAATTGATGGGATTCGAGAAAACCACTTTTTAAGTATTTTTGATAATTTTCCAGTTTTCGTCACTAAATATTACTTTTCTCTAAATTCTCAAATTGAATTCAAAAATGCATTCATACCATTGGGTACCTAATATTTTAATAAACCTTTTGATCTAACCAAATTTTCTAAAACATCAAACAGTAAAGAAATAAAGCAAGAAGTTTTTAACCATTTTCAAAAATCATCTACGTACTTGAACTTTGACACCAGTTATATCAAAATGTTACTATTTGTGGTTGCTTACCTACAAATAATATTTTTTTATTTTATTCTTTTCTGAACTCGGTTGGAAATTAATATGAGTTCCTTGTTTTGTCTGTTTGCTTCCGGTTTTAGAGAATTTAGTTTATCTAAGAAAAATAAATTTATGCGAACGTGATTTGAATCTGTTTATTTTCTTTACAAGTATTAAGAAAACATGTTACTTATGTATGTTTACAATATCAATACAAACGCAGATTCGTATTCTAAACGAAAATCACATCTTTCACATTTCTGCTCCAAAATATAAGAGTATCAAGCTATATATAGATATTCGTTTGAATGGGTACAATAACATTTGATACATGACAAGTATTATGTATTATATAAATGGAAGTATTGCAGTTCACTGAATATCTAAACGATGTTGAAATCAAGCCAAGTGCATAAATGTTTTTTCCAAGAATCGATGCGTTCCATTATGTCGTACAACCAACCAATTTATTTTTTATTTTTATTTTGGCGAGCTATTACAAAACGATGATTTATTTATATTAATAAATTAATATAAGCCTACAATTAAATAAATCTGTAAAACAATAAGATATTTAGGTACAAACGTGCACGTTATAATGTTATCCTGGACGGAATTTTAAAAGCGTCTTCATAATATTTCCATACAGTTTACTTGGCTGTGTTATCGTGATGCCGTGACGTGGACGTGGACGTCCACGATAATATCAACACGTTGGAAATTATGAAAGCGCACAATTACTGACGTCAACGTCAAGATTTCACCTAAAATGTAAACTTAATACCTATTGAGTGAAAGATGACTAATATGTTTTCAGTACCACTAACAAATTGGTAACGAAAAAATTATAAATGACCGCTCTAAGCTCAAGTGATACATAATGATGAGCAATTCCGAGTACTCTCATCATGTTGAATTTTTACGCCAAAAGCTGTCTTTCACACACAGTCCGCTTGTCATCTTTTTTACCAACATTTGTATTGATTTTTTTGATAGATACAAGTTCTGTACCATTTGTTTGTGTAGAATGTTTCGAAATAAACACAATTCAATCTGCCTAGCTTTTTACCAACTATATTGGGGTCGGCTTCCAGTCTAACCGGATGCAGCTGAATACGAGTATACATGGAGCGACGGCCTATCTGACCTCCACAACCCAGGAACTGGGTAATACTATCGTATTGGTAAGACTCGTTGTCAGACTTTCGGGTTTCTGACGACCCGTAATGACTGTCAAAGATCCACGAATGACAGCCGGTACCAACGGCTTCACGTGCTTTCCGAGGCACGGAGGAGTCTCGGTATGTAAAGATGGTCACCCAACCACAGACCAACCCCGGCAAGCGTAGCTTAACCTGATGGATCGATCCGTGCGGCAGTTATTACTTAGCTACGAGCTCCTCATAATAAACCTCGAAATAAACACAATTGATATTGAGTAAATAACAAAACGTGCCCATTTGTGTGATACCTAAAGTTTTGTCACATAGTTTGGTTTCAAGCAAGTGTTCTGTTTGTCATCGTCAAGATGGGTGCTTTAATTCTGAAGAAAAAGAGTTAGGTATTCTTTTTCTAAAGACAAAAAGATGATTTTATGTTTTTTATATTATTCATATGTTTTTATCTATACATGCATTACGCAACGGATTTTGATATATATATATATCGTCTCGTCGTATCTTCGTTTTCTCCATATTTTTACCCGAGCAGAGCTCGGTCACCCAAAGTTTAGAACAAGATGGCTACCTTAGAATAATGACTTGGCGGCATGGAATTAGTAAGTACCTACTAACATGGCAGCATGGAATTAGTATGTACTATACATGTAATTATTATGAACTATCCTATACTTTAAATGAGTATTCTCTATTTTCACTCGAGCAGAGCTCGGTCGACCAGGTACTTACGTACATTAATGAGGGCCACACTATATTTATTAGGAAAGCGTAAACAATTCGAGGTGTATTTATTCGGACGGCCACAAATTTTATAGCCATTATAATTAAATATGACTGATGACTCGAGGACGCCTATTAACTAAATAGGTGTTGATTAATTAATTCAGTTCTCCAACAACAAAGTGAAACATAAAATGATGTATTCGTTTGATCGACAAACGGTTAGCTTTTATTTAAAAAAATGAAAATGTTTAATGGTTTCAATTCAAATGCTATTTGAAATGAATTGTGTTGTGTTGTTTACTTTACATTTCGGTCGTAACCAAGGAGTTGTTTTTGTTTTTCAGTATTTGTATTGTTTTGTGTTTATATAGAAACAAAAATATATCCTACTAAATCAATCAATGCTTACCGCAGCCACCTGGTGTAAATAGCCTGGCCCATTTTGCGCTTTATCATCTTGTTTTCCGCAAGTATGAGTGAGGCGTGAAATATCTAGCGAAGTGTGCCATTTTCCTTAAACTTTGACGATGGCTCTAAGGAGGTCTTATGTATGACATCACTGATATTGAATGGGCCATTAATTTTACAACTTTGAACGGGCGTCATGAAAACCGCGGCGACGACGTTGACAAACCTTTGGAAGATAGTTTATAGTTCTTGTTTTAATAGGTTTATCTTATAGGCCTTAACTTCTTAAACAATTGTTATGTATGCATCGCGAATCACACGTAGGTTATGGTAGCTTAGGGAATAGACAAAAGGGTTCGTGGGGTAACGAAGTGGTGTGTAACAAGATCTGTCTTGAGAAAAAGCCATTCAATCGGTTTAGTTATAAAACCATTCTGATTTCGGTTTCAGTAAAATATCCCGCCTCATTTGCATCGAGCTCCAATCAAGTGTGGCCGACGAGCGAAGGGTCGTTACCAATTTTTAAGTGGGGCAAAGAGCTATTGAATTTTTTTGTTTTTAAATTTTTTCAGCGTACGTCCGTCTATTTCCGTTAGATAGAAGAAACATAGGTGATGTCAAATGCAATCATTCCTACATAATTTGCGTTCGCAATTTATTTGCCAAACTTGTAAACAAACACGAATTTTAGGAAAAACAACCGTAATGCCTACAGACAAGGTTCAGTTTGCGCTACAACTTCATATTTTTTATAACTTTTTCAACAGTACTAGTCAGCCTAAAATCAACTTTATTTACACTTTCATAAAATAGATGTTTGATTAAGTTGAAATAACATCAATTGGAAATAAGGACCTTAACAAGGACCTTAGACCTTTTGCTTGGCAAACCGGGCAACGTTAATAAATTATTTTCTTGTCAAATGCGTTTGTTGAAGTGATTAAGGTTCAGTATTGACTGTAGGACCTTGTAAAAAAATAACACACGTCTTTGCTGTATGATGGTTTATTCCGTACTACTTTAATGAGCAAGACAGATGATCTTAGATTTATACCGAACAGCGTTTCTTATTAAAAAATCCTCTTCTCGGTTACTCATAGAA
The DNA here is from genome assembly GCA_949128155.2 of Xanthia icteritia. Classification (NCBI taxonomy): domain Eukaryota; kingdom Metazoa; phylum Arthropoda; class Insecta; order Lepidoptera; family Noctuidae; genus Xanthia; species Xanthia icteritia. The sequence goes on from OX421941.2 coordinate 15,881,719, forward strand.
ATCCAGAAGGCTGAACGGCTCGGCTGTTGAAAAAAGGCTCAAATTACTGATTTATTGGCCTTGTTTAACCGCATCTCAATAAGATAAAACTCTTAAGCAGGTTCAGTTGGAGTCTCATTTTGAAGAGTATGATCAGTTCACAGAAGACATATAAAGTGTCGACTTTCTTAGCCCGTGCCGTCTCCCAAAGGACTTGACCGGAATATTCTGTAAATAACAGCTCGAGTTCTGATCTTCAAATGCATAATTAGTTTGTTGCTCGCAGTTGCTATGCCGAAGAGAGAAAAAAAGGCAAATAAAAATGTGCGAGCAAGCAAGTCGATTTAAGGAAGTTAGGAATTTCTTCCCCCCGAGGAGTATCTACAGGGCATCCCACGGATATGCCACATGGAGGGAAAGTACCTTGAATATTGAAGATGGAACATTTTACTGAAAGAAGACATTATTTGAATTTAAAAAACAATTTAAACTGTATTCATAGATATTTAAATAATTACATGGTTGAACCGGAAATCGAACCCGTTACACGAGAAAAATAATCACCCTGTAGCTTTATCATACCGTTCGAAAGGCTTCATCATAAGGATTATTTTTTGCTAAAACATACTGTCAAAAATAAAAGAATTTTAACATTTTTAATACAAAATTAATCAATTTATCAAATGCTCAAAATGAGTCCCTTCCTGTTGAATACAAAGTCGCACTCTTTTGAATATTTCGCTCCCTGTCGATTTTTTGATCTTGTTGTGGTGGATATTTAGAATAATACGTCTAAGTTCTGCTTGTAGCTCGTGGACACTTTCATACTGGTTCTTGTAAACTAATTTTTTTATGTACAGTACCTACACCCACATTTCGCCAGGTACGTCTAAGTTTCATGTAATAGAGGGTGAGCCTATTCCTATCAACCAGGCACAAATCCAGACTCTCCGGGCTACTGAAAAATTCCAGATGGAAAAACGTAATAACAATTTGTTCGACATGGGAATTGGACCCAGGGCCTAAGTGATTATGTAAACTTATAAGAGATAGATCTAACATGACAGTTATATCGCAACTAATATGGCGTGCATCGGAAATATTACAAATTGGCTTCGACTTATCATATCGCGCCTTCACATGGCACGCAAAACTTTAATCACTTGGTAGTGGGTCTACAATAATTGTAATGGTGTACCAGCTACAATTTAAAGTTTGTTATTTCGACGTAATATTATAGAAAGGTCAGCAGTGAGTACATGATTGTACTACTGTATAGTCTGTTACAAAAGTATCTGACGAAAATGTAAACAAATGTATCATAAACGTACCTGTGGATGCCAATTTGTAGTGCCACTTACAAATTGAGTGCTTTGATTTGATGATTGGAATACTTAAATTCGAAATTCTAATTTTAAATCTCTTTAAAGATGTTTTTCATTTGATAATTGAGGTTATTTTTATAACCTCAATTTGTTTTCTTCAAACAATAATTGTTAGAAAAACTGGTGAGATATCAAGTTGAACCCTTCTAAAAAAGATGAATATGTTAATAAAAATAATATCCTTTAGCCAGTGATTGCGGGAGAATTTAACTTGAACAGGATTTGTTAACACATTCGTCAGATACTTTTAGAACAGATCATATTACTTTGGGCTAGTAGAATATGTAGTTCTATTTTTTATCGGCTTAAAAACAGAAACAGAGTGTGGTAGTGTTTGATGGTAACTAATAAAATAGGTCCGACCCTTGTCGGTATATTGCGGATTCCACTAGTCTACCCGGTAGGTACGTTGTTTGTTTACTTACTGCGCAATTCGTGGAACAGCTATACTCAATATATACTTGTTTTTGGTAGGAAACCTACTGGTATATACAATGTATTTATTGTTTTATATGTTTGAGTGGCTTACAGACAATACAAAAGTAATAATAATGAGGTAATTCACGACAAGCCATTTACGAGCCTCCACAGTTAGCAATAGAGTATTGTTATACAAATTTTGAAATTAATTTTAACTATTAATTAAGCATAACACTAACTAACACCCAGTTGCACAAAGACAAACATTAATGCCCCGTTACATAATGGCTCATTAACGCTAATGATTTCATTAATTTAATCAAAGAACTATTAAAATCGAGTCTTATGTAGGTTTCTGCAACAAGTTAATGGAGGATTGGTATTTAATGACAGCTTTAAAAGTTAAAGTTCGTTTCTGCAACTGGCTGTAAGTATAGCATTAAATTAACTATTTCATTAAGTACCTGCATAGGCAGAAATGCATGCACAAGCACTATGAGGATGCATTAGAAACAATTCAGTTTTGAGATAAAACAGTAATAATGGACTCTAAGCTGCTTGCAAACAAACCGATTGAGGGGAGTTCGTTCTTTATAATTTGGTTAAATGCTTTGACTGAGTGAATCATAAAAGAATTGCTACGGTAAACTGTACGAGCGTAACCAGCAAAAGCTTTCAACGAAAATATTTTCTTGTGATTGAACTTTAAGTGGTTTAATTAAATGGACGGAAAATATTATATAACACGAAAAAAAAACAGAACAAAGAAGGTTAAAGGTAGATTCGTTCAATAAGTCGCTTATTGAACAATTCTTCCTTTAAACCGTAAGGATAAAAAAAATATATTTTATGTATTAAATAATACATTGCCATGCCTAAATGATAAATGGTAGGATGTCGGTCATAGTCATGACACTAATTACATTTTAGGAGCACCCTTAATTTCATTAAAGGCTACGTGGGTAGACTGTTTACACGTTTGTTTGTACTTTGATCTTTTATTAATTTAGACAGTTTCAATTAACTATCTGTTCAAAGCTTTATTATTTTTGTGTTGTATTTTATTTTATGTTATTCTGAGTTTGGCATTTTTATTATTATGCTGAGTAAGAGTGGTAACAAAATGGGAGTAAAACTAAAAGCACGTAGGCACCATAAAAGTGTTACGAATGCTACGAGATTTACTTATTTCGTAGCACGGCTGCTACGGCGCTACGCCACTTAAAATTGTTGATAACAATTTTATCATAATTGTGTTTTTTTTGGTACCTTGGTTTTAAGTATAGGAGTTGGCAACTTATTGTTATTTCCTGAAAACATGTGTTTATGTTTTCGTTATCATCCTAAATCAGTGTGAGGATAAACAGATATCCCAGAAGTGATAAAATCATGGTAAAACTGATTGCGTCATATCATGTGCCTCTTTAGTATGAAAAAAATACTTGATGTTTATTAAAATAAAACTATTTACGATGTTCGGAAACATAACGGGAATATATTTTGCCTGCGGCTTTACTCACAATTTCACGGTGAACACGCTTGATCTCCCAAGAAGTGTGAGAAAATTCATAAAAAAAATTCTCACACTGCTCTCTGTAATGTATATTAGGTAATGTTCAATGGAGATCTGACAAACAGTTGACCTGAAAATGCGCTTTAAATATATTCTTTTTTTTAATGAACATTACTACGAAGAGATACTGTAGGCATAGAAAAAACGACCACGGATCAGTCGGTCAGTTAGAATCCTAACTAATATTATAAATGCCAAAGTGAGTTTGTTTGTTTCTTTGTTATACTTTCACGCTAAAACGGCTAAACGGATTTGGATGAAATTTGGCATACTGGTAGACCATGACCTGGAATAGGACATAGGACACTTTTTATCCCGATATTCCCAGGGGATCGAGACTTTTGCGGGTGAAATCGCGGGGAGCAACTAGTTAACAATAAAACTTTTATAGCGGCGCGTGCTGTTCAGATTCTTCGTTTTAGTGTTGAGGTAACGCTATCTGTGTTAAAGTAATAGACAGATATTTATTGCGCTGACTGTACTTTACTTTATTTGTAACAATACTTTGTAGCTTGTCGAGTTTATACAGAGTCAAATTAAATTAGCTAACGAAACTACAGACGTGATGAGTATCGATACCAAAACAAGATAAAATAAAAACAAAAAGATTTGTGTTATGTTTTTTTTGGGGGGTCAATGTCCGCTTATATTTTTGTTGCTTGAAGTATGAGTTGAGAAAAACTATTTTATTTTGTTTAATCGTGTTTAGATATCGATGGCGTGAGGGTCTGTGAAGTTTTCCTACACAATTTTTTTTATTGAAACTGATATTTCAAGTGATTAACTAATTACACTCACCCCACAAAAAACACCATCAATTCTTTTTTTACATTTTTAAATATCGATCACGACTGCGGAGTTTTAGTAGCTAATTTAATTTGACCCAATTTAACATAAAATACGAATAAAATTGTTGAAACTGAAATTGTCGGACATGAAAATAGTTGAATAGTAAGCACTTTTTGGTTGTAGTTATGTTAAAATGTACCTACTACTAACTTCGAAAGCTAATTCTTCATCCAATTAATGATTATAACGACCTTTATGGATTGTTAAAATGATAACACCAACTATCTGTTGTTCATACCTCATGAAGGTGACCGAAAATTATGCTAAAAGTTTACTTGAAAGTCGGAACGAAGTAATGACCCAGTTCGTAAAATGTCATTGGTGTTAATGGAGAAAACAATGCGATACGTGACCGCCATCCAATGCCAAGCGTGAAATGTTAATTAATTTCCTTCTGAAGTAACTTTTAATTAAAACTGATGTCAGAAAACTTGCTACAAATGGGATATGTTTATAACTATTACTTATAACTTGGTAGGCGGTGAATGAGGGTTTTCTGAAATGACGTTTACTAGGTGGCAGCACTGATACTTTAGGTCCAGGCACCTGTCAAAAGTGTCAAAGTGCCTATAAATATTTTCTATAGTCGTGACTGACTGAATGATGAACGAATGAATGAAACAATTGATGAACGTCATCAAATGTTATATATTCATTGTCAAAGTGGCGCCAACTAGTGGCGTGAATTTTCATGAGGTTTTCATTAAAATTCATCGAGGGAACTAAATAAGGCTGAAAATGACAAATAAAGGTGCTTTTGTAAACCTTGAGGCAGGTTCTCTAGCCATTTACAGTACAGTCATGGAAATTATTACTAACACTACATACATTTTCCGACTTATAGCCATTTTAGTTGTGATTTCATAAACAATTAATTTACCTAACTTTCCAAAAATACTTACACATGATGACCCTGTACAAGTCGTGACATTAAAGTTGAGACTTGACGCACCACGTGGTTTGAATTGCGCAGTAGACGATTTATGAGCCTCTTTAGCGGTATGAGGTCCCCGTCGGGGTGTCATCGGGGCGGGGGAAAGATCGACGGGAGGCGCGGTCAAGTCTCAACTCTAATGGCACGAGCTGTACGTTCAGCCAGTTATGGCAAGCAACAAGTGAGTAGGTACCTCGTCAATTGTTTGGTGAGTACACGAGACTTTTTTAAAGCACCATAAAAAGTTCTCATTAACTTCACGTAAAGCCACCTTGACTGGGCGAGGTTTGTTATTTAATGACTACTTTACTTCTCTCTCTACGTAATTTGATAAAAAATGCAAAAGTGGCTGATTTTTAATTAATTTTCTTACTTAGTGCGTTGATCTAAAAAACCAAATTGACAGTATTCTCAGTATTTGTAAACATAAAATAAACTATGATAATCTTCCAACACCAAGTCAAAGTTAATATGCTTTAGTGGTTAAGCGCGCATTCTATTAATAGGTATTAGTTCAGATTTAGATTGCCAATATGTGTATGACGTAGGCATAAAAACAAAATATATATATAAGTAAAAAAATTGCCTCATAAATATGACAAAAATGTAAAAATATTGGTGTAGCCGTGTTACATCGAATGTATCTTGTTAGGCCGAATGACAGCACTGCAATCCTACACCGCGGTAATGATGTCAATTTGACACTGACTGCCCAATTAAATACTACACTTCTTCCCGTTTTTATTAAGTTTATTTACATGTGTAACATTGATAAATTCTGTTGACATGTAAAAAAGCTTGCTATTATTAGTACTCCTGCTGGAATAATTCCTTAGAAACATTTTGTATGCAAATTGCAAATCCATCTTACCACCATTACTTCTATCTTACCAGTGTATTTCACTGGTTTTATTATCTCTTTATGTGTTGTGGGCGGCAACAGTGATGTTTTTTGTCAGTAGGTGTCTGAAATAGGTACCTAGCTAGCAGGGGCGATAGGTTCAAACAACCCGATTCCTGCCGGCTTTCCTTCGGAACAACGACTCTACTTGAGTTTACTATTACTAAATATAATATAGTACATAAATAGTCCCATTACAGGTATTTAATACATCATAAGATAAAAACATTACAAAAACGCGTACGCAGAACGCAGTTCACGTTTTGCCTCAGCAAAAAATTCAGACGACACTAGCGCCAATAAGCCGTACCTCGTGTGTCAGAATACAGTTTTAATCGTAGTACGGACCACACCTACTTCGGGCACACTTCGATGGGAATTGGGGGTTCCGAATCACCGCTTGTAACGGTGGTAGGTATATGTTCTATGTTGAGGGGTTTGGTTTCCGCACTTAGTCCGTCAAGTGGACCATTGTGCGTGGGCCATAGCGGTGTATAACCAGTGGGTGACTTTGGGATCCCCCAATTCCGGTCAAGCAGTCGCTTGCACTGCCACAGGGATATGCTGGCTTTTGTAATGATATAGTTCGTGTGTTTTGCCCAGTTCAGTTGTTTGTCCAAAAAGATGTCCAGGTATTTGGTTTCAGTTGAGAGGCTTACGGTTGTTCCAAAGAATCGTGGTAATTGTAGTGTCGTCAGTTTCCTCTTCTTCGTGAAGAGAACCAATTCGGTTTTTGTAGGGTTCACTGAGAGTTGGTGCTTGTTGCACCATTCCTCTACTATTTTCAGGGCATGACGCATGAGGTTGCATAGAGTGTTTTCGTGGGTTCCATTAATGATTATTGTTATGTCGTCGGCGTAGCCTACGGTGAAATAACCTTTGTCGTTGAGTGTTTTGATGAGGCTGTCTACTACCAGGTTCCATAGAAGCGGCGAGAGGACTCCCCCTTGCGGGCAGCCCTTCGCAACGATGGCTCTCGTAGTGTCATTTACTGTGACTGGGGGCTGTACAAGCCCTCAGTCTAAGCATTTTGGTGATCCAGCCACTCAGTGTCGAGTCTATGCTGTGTCTGTCGAGGGCCATATTTATGCTGTTGAACATAGTTTTGTCAAAGGCGGTCGATTTCAATGAAGGCAGCCAGTGCCGAGCATTTGTGGTCCACTGCGCATTCAATTTTAGAAACCACGCTGTGCAACGCTGATTCTGTTGATCTGCAGCAGGGCTGGGAAGATGCCATCCAGCCCTGCCGACTTGTATGGCTGAAAGATGTTGATAGCTCACTTTGATATGGTATGACGTTCTTGAGCGAGTTATTACCGGGACAGAAAGAGCAAAATACGTAGGGGAGAACGAGATAGAATGAGTTGTAGAATTTCGTAGATTTACAAATATTTTATTGTGTCGACTTGTTGACACATAAATTAATTTTTATTTTGTTTTTCTTTTGCATTTGTTTACAACATAATTTTAAAGTCTATAGTAGGTACCTATTACAGCTGGAATTTGTTTTTGCATGATTTGTGTGCCATAGAGTGATAATATTTTGATTTACGAGTATGTCTTTATAGCGGTTTAATTAAAATGTTGTCATTTTGAAGAATAGAGAGTAGATTTGTTGTTTTGATTTTCTTGACAGAAAAATTCGCGTGTATTTAGTTTTAACCTGTTCCGTCGCATTTTATTCGTTATAACATAATCTATTTGTAATAGACTGTTATTGATTGATTATTCATTGATCATTTTGTATGTGTAGTACGATTCTACTACTTGAGTTGATAGGTGGCATTAAACAAATAGAAAAGCGAATGAATTACATTTTTGAGGTAATAATTTTGATGTTTTCTTGAGTATATGAGAACTTAACAATTTTTTCATTCGGCTTCCCTCTAACTAAAGGAATTAGAAGCTGCGCTACTGCTAGCTAACAACATGACGAATCCCAAAGAAAAAATTTTTGCGATAACCCTCCAGTTGAGGCTACTACTTTATCTACTTTCTTAGTAACATCGTTAATACCTAATATCAATTTTCTTTAAGTAAATGGAACTTTTCCCCCTCTACATACACTACACACTTATACCAAATCATTAGTGTGAAAACATATAAGGAGAAACAAGTAAGTGCACTTTAAAATTCATTTACTTGGCTCTTTCGCACGTTACTTTGCTTTATAACAAGGGTCGTAAACACAAACAGATGAAGATCTGGAGAATGAATACTGGCAAATAAAAAAAAGTACAAAGAGTGATCGGTGTTGCTAGACTATGCTAAAGATTTTTATTTTAAATTGTGGCTAAAAAACGATGCAATTAATTAAGTAACTATGTTTTAGAAAGAACGTTTTAGGAGAATCTGGACGACCCTATCATCAATAATAGTTAACTAGCTTTTACCCGCGGCATCACCTGCGTGGAGGTCGTAAATTATCCCACGGGAACGTACTAATACCATTATAAAAAGTATCCTTACATAGGATACTTTAATGCTTGCTTTTATGTTGATACTATGCGACGATAACAATTGGATAAAATTTCAAATCGTTTAGCCTTTTAGGTGTGAATAGGTAACAGACAGACAGAGTTAATTTGGCATTTATAATTAAAATATAATATTACAAAATATTAAAATATAATATTATAAAATATTAGAATATAATATTATAAAATATTAGAATATAATATTATAAAATATTGTTTTAGATATTAAGTAGGGATTAAAATGTTGATACAGCTGCTGCACCTACTAATTCCTATCAGGTAGTTGTTTTAGATCAAGTCTTCACACGTTTCCAATTCCTTTGCGAGTGATACACAAACACGAATGTGAATTGAATTGCTTATTAATGACTTGCTTTCTACCTTATACGGTTGTATTCATGCAAAACGCTTCTCCTAACCTAGATCTTTGTTCAACTGGACATTTTCATGTAGGTATTTACTACTTTTTAGTGTTCGCCATTATAGTTTTGGCACATAAAAGTAACATTTGTAACATTTGTTTGACGCTTTGATATTCGAGTCACGTTTTCTTCGGAGTAAATAGAGGCAATTTGGAGTTTACGTAATGAGGATGTGACTTATTTTACTTTCACTGTTATTTCCATAGATGTACACATATGAAACGCAGCGTACTGTGCGCGCGCCTTGGGCGCTTGTTATAACTAGTCCTTAACAAAGGGCATTTAAATACTTGTATTGGACATCACCATTTAAGCAGGAATTGCTCGTGTTAGAGATATTTGGAAATCAGTACTTCCCTTATGAAATTCTCTCGGAAAGCTTCACTAATGAGTTACGAATAGTGTTGAGGTTTTTAACCTGGATAACTCAAGTCGGTTCTGACCTATTATATTTAAGGGCCTATTCACACGGTTTTTTTTATATGCGTGTTCCATGTAACACGCGTCGACAGCACTTTTTCTGCCTCAAATGGCAGCACTTATTGCGTGTGCAGCGCGGGTACGCGCGTCGACGGCGCGATAAAAAACGCCGTGTTTTTAGACCCTTAAGGACAGTACCTCCTATTTACCTATCGGGACGTTAGGCGTCGCACCGTCGCCTCGACCGCGCCACGCCGCTTGTGTATGTTCCGCGCCACGTCGTTCCTATACATTTTGTATGAAATATAAAACGGGCGGCGAAAACCTAACGCCCGCGCCACATCGTCGCCACGCCGGCGCCCCTCGCCACTTGTGTATGTCCCGCGGCTTAGGTAATGCGTGTAACGTAACAATGCAAAATTCAGTAGCCGCACCAGCCCAATTATATAATAGCTATTTTTCCTAACCTTCAAATGAAGAATGACGTTTACGTTTACTCATGTTGTTCTAAAATCCATAAATTTTTCCATCAAAGATCACAACGGTATAAATAATTAATCAGTCAAAATCAATGTATTTGTAGCTGAATCTAGACTAGCAGAATGTTTGACATCGCGCTGATTGATGCAACATTCTGACGAAATAAACATAACGCGTCTGGCTATATCGACCACGTTTTTCAGTTCCAAAGTTAGAACAGTAACAAAGTTACTTTAGCTTACATTTATTTTGGTCTAACTTCTGCCCACGACTATGTCCGCCTGAACTATGTCACTGGACTATACTGTGCTTCCCATTACTGAAAGAATTTTCAAAGTCGGATGAGCAGTTCCGAAGATTATCCCTACATACAAACTCACAGATTTTATCTCTTTATAATATTATTAGTATAGATGTTTATGCGTAAATAGAAGATCGAATTACGGCTATCATGGGCTTATTAGTCCCTATCTCCTGATTGCGCCGGAGCACTTTTCATTATTAATAGATACCATGAGGGAGTCGTCTGGCCCAAAATAAATGTTCCTTCTGTCGTCTGGGTATTTCGTATTCAGTCGATGAGAGTTTAAAAAATAACTCAAGTTCGCAGACAATGTTTTTGTTTAATAAGGTTTAGCCAATTTGTCTTAAATGTTACCTATACATAGAAACATAAACTCACGCTTTCCCATAGGGGTAGGCAGATACTACAGAACGCCACCTTTGCTCAGATTGAGTTCATACATCTCGTCATACACGTACCGAGATCATAAGAGATAATATGATATGGATCATAGACATATTATATTTTAGCTAGCTTTTAGCCCGTGGCATCGCCCTGACCTTTCTGAAGAAAATTACAAAAAAGCAAAGCGAAGCAAAAAAAATCTAAAGCAATATAATCGAAGAGTAACTATTGTTTGCAACAACCACAACACAAACTGCAGGAGGTCGTGTTAAAGATATATATAGATTACTCTTTTATATTAACCAGGCAAACATATAGGTACATAGATCGAATCGAAACTCTTTTCTAATCGAGTCCCAAGTTTCGCATCTGTGGCTGCCATATAAGGTTTATCAGAAAACTTGCACAAGTGCCAGTATCAAAGTTTGGAGCACGTGCTGCAACCCGCGCCAGTTTTATTACTTGTATTGGCGGAACAGTCCAGATATTAAACAATTTCTCCCGACATACAACGTATAAATTGTTTCTATGCAGTTTCGCTAAAGCTAATCTTAATGTTATTATTGGCTAGGTAGGACTCCTTTTTTATTTTTGCAACGTTAAATAGTTATTTTAAAGGGTGTAAGAGAAAAAGAAGAATGGCCACATTATTTACGCCAGTATGTTGTGTGCCTTTCAGTTTACAGTAATCAGAAGGTTTAACCTTTTAAATACAAAGTTCAAAAGAGTTCAGCCGATTTTAGTTTATCTAATTCTACATTTCTAAGTCGCACCACGAGGAATGTAAAGAGCAAATACGAGATGTAATTGGGAGTAGAATTTTTCTCATCCGTCTTACAGTCAATTCTTTGGGAAAAATGTGTCATAGCGGTGACGAAGGTCAAAGGATATACTATCATGATAAATTATGTTTTTCTGAAGGAGAAACTCGCATAACATATTGTTCGTGCGTGTTATAAAAGTGACTATTAGTTTATGTAAGCTCTATAATCTTTCTGTAATGTTTGGTAGCTATTGAAGTGTCGTAGAGATAAGGGCTGGTGACAATAGCTTGATTTATAGTATGTAAGGACGGTGTTACACTTGTGTAGCTATTATAATCTAGCTAAAAAATAAATATCACAGCCTAGGCGTTCATCTTTAACTGAAAGGATCCGGTGGATTAAATATAACATAACATCACGCCTGTATTCTCCAAAGGGCTTAGGCAGAGGTGTAAGGTAAATTAAATATTGTAATTAATTCCGATTAAAGGTACCATTCCGTACCCGACCGCAGGTAGCAGTAGCCCGTATTCCAGTCGGTAGATAGAAGATTGAAAAACGTGTTATCGCTCGAGGGTTGGCGGCACTACTGGTCGGCGGTCGGGCTATACGTGTCGCCTGTCGCTCGCCAGTAGCTGCCAACGACGTGTCGCTAGCTACGGAAGGTATTTCATAGAAATCAGTCGTGTCGCGGCGACACGTCGCCTGCAGTTGCCTCCTGCGGTCGGGTATGGAATGGTACCTTAAGTAGTTTTTAAATTTAAAAAAAACATACTTATTACAAATTGCTCCAGTGTTGAATCTAACTTCAACGCGTTCTGCATTGATGTACGAGTAACGAGAGCCACACACATCAATCCGGGTGATTGAAGTCCTGACAAATCGAACTACCCATATACACGTGGAGGTCGTATTTGGTTACGAGTCTGTAACCATATTGTAACTACAGATTCGCGAAGGTTTGAGTGATACCCGTACTGCTATTCGATACCGATACCAGTTTAATTTGCGGTATTCGCAGAGTAATCTTAGTTCGTTCCGATCAATTACGCTAGACCCCTGGCTGTTACCGTGTTACCCATTTGGGGTCAACAAACCGGTAATTGCGCTTGTATTACTGAGCTTCGAAGGCTTTTGCACTTTCTCGTTATTGCTTCTGATTGTTTGGTTAAAGGTTGAGTTCAAATGGCTAGGGTTAGCCATTTGAACTCAACCTTTGTTTTTTTGTTTTGGAAAGCAAATATGTGAGGCGGGTTTCAGTAATGTTAAGCTCACTAGTGCTTCGTAAAATTTTTGTCTGTGTAACAAAAGCAGTTGGTATAAGTTTTATTTTGCCAGCCTTTTCTGTTCCATTCGAGGGTAAACGTCTTCCTCCATTCCTTCCTTCTTTTGTGATCCCGCGCTTCCTCCTTCCAGTACTAGTATATACCTAAGTATCGGTATTTAAATCTACTGTACTGTTAAAATGTTACACGAAATCCAGCTCAGACGCTGCAGACAGGTTTTCATTAATCCCATTCACGTAAATAAAATCAAACTCAAACCATTTATTTCAATTAAACCATTTACAGGCACTTTTGAACTGTCAAGAAGTCCGTCACTCAGAAATATGAAGCTAGTTGCCCATTCCAAAGCGTAGTAGGTACCTATGGAAAAGAACGGAGAAGAAACTCCATGGAAACTCTTTTAAATCAAAATTTTGTTACAAAATATCGGTTACATCATTAATGTTGAAATTATGCATGTGAGAACAATGTAGGAAGACGTGCACGTTCGTGAAAGCATCCTTAATAAAACAAAAAAAAAAACAAAGAACCATTCAAAACATTAAAATAAATTTAAAATAAGCCATGGCAGCTAAGAGATGACCAGTCCAACTGACGGCGCCCGTTCACGAACATGACGCATGGATCAGCACCATTCAGCTCAACCATTTTGAAGGGAGCTAAATGATTCAACACATGCGCCACCATCAGCGAGACATCTGAGTGAGCATGACATACTCACAGCCGCCAGGGCACAAGAATGAAGATTAGGTACATGTCAAGTAATTTCTCATGAATGGACCGAGCTCTGCACTTACAGTGGGACACAGGGTAATATTACCTACATATTATATACTCGTACATATAAAACTAGGACACACATCTTAGGAAAGCTCTCTATTTCCATTCAAATACTGTCCTCATTCGTTAACCGTTGCACTTATACAGCATTTTAGAGGAGACTTGGCGAGAGACATCCATCAAGCATACCCATGATTAATGGACACCATCCCGCTTTCCGTTCTAGTAGTTTATTTACTACACTAAATGGATAAATCAATCACTGCATAGGTGACAGAGAAGGTCCTTGCTTGCTTGCCTTGAACTGATAATTTTTACTAAATAAAGTTTCGTGTTCTAAACTTTCGAGATTCGGAAAGTGTACTGCTAATTGACGTCATTAAAGTTGAACTTCTACTGTATCTCGTTGACTGAGATACACAAACACACAATACAATACAACTAAATTCGTAGAAATCTAGTACGATAATTCGTTGCTCTAAGATCACTTGTAGAGTGAACCTTCATGTTCATCATCACCATCATTTCAGCTGAAAGACGTCCACTGCTGGACATAGGCCTCCCCCAAGCTCCGCCACTTCGACCTACCTTTAACCTTCATATTAATTCTTAGCAATACATTACGATAATTCATAGCAAACCTTTATGATAATTTGTAGCGCTCCGTTATAATATTTTTTGTAGTGTAAGACTTCTTGATAATTCGTAGTAAACCTTCGTAATAATTCGTGGCACTGTTACAGTAATATTTGTTGTGAAAATTCTTGATAATTCGTAGCGAACCTTCATGATATTTCGTAGAAAACCTTCGTGATGATTCGTAGCAGTCCGTTACGACAATGTAGTAACATGACAATTCGTAGCACTTTCGTAGCGCTCTGTTACGATCGTTTTTAGAGGAGTCTTCATGTCCGTAGTTGTTGCGGTTCCATTCTCCATTCTACAAATGTATTGCAAGATTGCAACAGTATCATTAAAGTTGCGGTTGAGTGAAATGGAAAGCTATCTCAGATTCATTAGTCAGTGATTTTGTTATTTGTTGGCATAGTTTATCCATTGTGTAATTTATTTTGTCTTTTATCCTTTATTTTACGAAGCTAATCGATTATATCAGATGGTAATTCTCTACGTCTATCTGTCTCACAATGATTACCAATTCTTATATCAAATAGTGTAAAAGCTAGTGACTTCTGCAGTTTTCTCAACTGCTTTATTTATGCCGCCTAAGTTAAACACACCAAGTAACTGTCCAAAAAGCAAATTATCACACCACGTTTAGCTGACTCAGACCTTCTTAAACTTGTTCAATTAAAACAATGAAGTATTCATATCAGTTTATGTAAATAATAATATATGTTATGTAATATGTGTGTTTGGCGCCCTATCACGTTTTGCAAGCTATGTAAACAGCTAGACATCAGTTTGGGAACAAACATTGAAAATGTTGCCTGAACTGGCTTGAAGTCATACAAAATTTAGTCGGTTGGCACGTTTTCTCAATTCACTACGAGTTTGTAAATTTAGAGATAGTGTTTAGTTTATGTGTGAGTATTTTAGGATTTATCGAGGAATGTGGCATTCATTTCGAGCACAAGTTATTTGTTTTAGTTAAGCTCAACAAAGTTCTTAAACGGATTAAAGGTCAACGCCCCCGCTCTCCTTTTTATAATCCGCTCTCATATAAGTTTAGCTTAGGACTTCGTCCAATCTCATAAGTTGTAGCTCAAAGCAATTATTTACCTGAGCAAGCTAAACTCCCCACGGTTTACTGTAAAATAAAGTAAATGAGATCATACGAAATTAAATTTAAATTAGGTGAAGAATGTAGTGTTCCTTAATTACAGGTTTTTTTTTAAGATTGAATAAATACTGACCTACCTACTTCTATCATGTGCGGTTGAAATGCGAAAGTCATGTATAAAATGGATAGTGTGTTAGGTGACTAGATGTTTAATACTCAAGCACGCCGTCCAGAGACAACGGATTAATGAAAATTTAGTGCCTACAGAAGTAGAATATGTCCAGGATTAACACATAGTGGAGCTACCATCCCGTAAACCAGGCAGTAAATCATGTAGAACACGCGAGGTCGCGGGAGATAAGACCTCACCTTATTTTTCACAATTATTTTACAGACTGTGGAAATTCCTTTATTTTATTAAAGTTGATAGGAAAATAATAAAAATCTACTCATTCCTTTCCAGCGGTTAAAAACGATAACGCAATTACTAGGTAATATCTGACGAAATTTTGACCAAACAGTATCAAGCACAAGGTAATAATTTCAGTATAAATGCCACAGGATAACGAATAGTCGTCACGTTCAGAGCTCAAGGACGTGGTAGGTAGGTGAACCCTTTCATTTCCGCAGTTTGGTGGAATGGCAATAAGTAACTATAACTAGGCTATGACAGAAGGCGTTATCTACTCCAACAGATATTGCGTCTTTGTGTTTCTTTAGCCAAAACTGCGGTTTACCCGCATCGATTTTGGAGAAGTGCGGAGAAATGATTGCAACTTGCTTTTTGATCTGATGATGTTTGCGTGTTTGTATTTATTTATATCACACACCAGCTGACCCGACATACGTTGTCCTGTCCAAATTTCAATAATCCATAGAAAATTTCCATAGAAAATGCTCTTTCAGTTTTCCCAAATTTTGCAACTTATCAAATTTTTCTTTCCGAAACAACCTCATCGGGACTATTACGAACATTTTAAAACAAAAGAAATCTAAATCGATCCAGCCGTTATGAAGTTATGCTCTTACATACCCGTGAATATCATTTAATTTTGATTATACAGACTAGCTGCTCGCCCCGGCTTCGCACGGGTAGCACTAATTACTTTATTTACGGCGCACCTACCTATCTACTTACCCTACCTACCTATATACCTACTTACACCTACATACCTACAAACCTACCTATCTACCTACCTATCCTACTTATATACCTACCTACCTACCTACTTGCATACCTACCTACCTACCTACTTACCTTCACCTACCTAGGAACCTTGTCCTGAGAATACAGAATACAAATAAAGAATTATCCAATTTGGTGCATCGGTTCTCAAAATAATAATAGGGATTTATTTTGATATAATATAGATAAAATACAACAATCAGGATTATGATCTCAAACCCAGAATACTGACTTTTTACTTCCATAAGAGACAATGTTTGATTTATATATAATAAAGTTTTAAATTCCGGATCAAATCTAAGTTAAGGCTGCTGTTTTTCGAGACCTTTTCATTTCTTACATCATTTTTCTCATTCTGTTTAATTGCGCGTTAATTTAGATTACAAAGTCGACACCTAATATTCTCTCTAGAACTTTATCTTGGTCGCCATTTTTATGAATACCGTGACCTTTCCACCCGCGCAGGGTAGCAGAGGTCAAACAAATCACAATCTATACGACGTCACTCGTGGACCACTACTTCTCCTGATTCTTTCTTAGATCCCACATAAACTAGTGATTTATATAGCTCCTTTGGGTCGCAGAACTCTTTTGAAAATTAAAATTGATCACGTAGGCGTAGAATTGAAGTTGTGACGTTGTAATCTTGAGTTAAGTCGTGCGTGCCTTTGACATTTTATTAATGATTTAGATAGTGCTAACCTGAAATGGCACCTTTGAAATTGAAGGGTGGTCTTCGAAGGGCGTTTGGTTTTGATAGTCAAGAAGGTCATTCAAGGACGAGTGACAACAACAACAACTGTAGTTGATACGTCTTATATATTTTACAACAAAAGGATAATATTTCAGTAAGTCGCATATTCGTGAAAGACTGATTGTTATTGGTGCTAGCTGACATATGGCTATTCATTTATAAGTTAAATTATGTTTTGTGTTGCGTAATGTAAATTATTTTGCATACAATTATATAGTTTTTTTTTTTTCTAACTGAACAGATAGCTGTGCTGCTGGGGAGTTTGTTGCGCCACTTCTTCTTCCCAGTTAAAGCACTAGGAAGTGGTGAAGGGTGGGCTTTGACGTTCGAAAAGTGCTGATTCTCAGCCTAGTTTGAGTAAATGGCTTTTGAATTTTGAATTTGAATTTTGTATTTGAATATCGAATTTGAATTTTGAATTTTGAATTTGCATTTTGAATTTGAATTTGATTTTGCATTTGAAATAATGTTCTTGTTTATTTAGGAATTATTTCATACGTTCCGAGCTACTTATAATTTTTCTGACAATGTTTATCCGCCGTATTCAATTCAAGACGACAAATTACGTAAGCATAATGACATACAGCTTTAAGCGTGCTACGGAGGGTGCTAAATTGCTAATTTTCTAGTAAAATTACTCTCCAAACACTTAATTTGATTTATAACATCCCTTTTCAGTTTCAGTTGCATCTACTCTACGTATGATTGCATTTTTTAGTCACAAGATTGATGCTTGGACCCAAAATATACAGACATGCTTAAATTTTGTATTCGGGCGGAACAGAACATTTGTAATGTTCTGTTACAGCTACAAAATTTCAACAGTATTCACTGAGAATTTTAGTTTAGCAAAAGGAAACTGTGAACATAAACAAAATTTAATATTTCCGATTGGACTCGTAAAACTATTCATATTTAGCATACGGTGTACGACAGCCACACATGGTTGACAAGGCTATCTCGTCGCCTTGGGCTGACGTTGACTGACGTGAAGTTTAATCAGTTGGTGGGTTGGCGCTCCGGCCGCGAGAGGGTTAGATACATAAATTACAAATTGACTTAGGAGGTTTGAAATAGTTGTGTATAGTTGGGAGTTTGGGAGGCAAAGATTGTCCGGAGGTGCTGTGTCACAGTACAGGTACCTACCTACAAGTTCCTTTCGGTGGGATGTCGACTAGTTGAGCATGCCTTAATTTTATTCATATATCTTTTTGTTGTTACTTCAACTGAATGAGACGAAATTCAAATCTTGTATAAAACGCACACTATGTAGGCAGGCATATTATAAGTGAGGGGATTACATAATTGATAAAAATACTTGGCTCATTGCTGGTCCTGCTCCACAAGCATAAACTAATTAATTAGCATTTGAAAATACCGTTGGAGCTGCTGAAGATTTTAAAAACTATCTTTGAATTGTATAAATTCAATGTCTTAGCATTGTATAATTGCATAGCACATGTGTGAGTACTATGTACCGACTATAAAGCTACCATTTAGGTACTGGGCATGTCTTTCATTGACTTGAATGTGCCCTGGCGGCTGAGATTATGTCATGCTCACTCTAATGTCTCGCTGGCGGTGGCGCGTGTGTTGGATCATTTAGCTCCCTTCAAAATGGTTGAGCTGAATGGTGCTAATCCATGCGTCATGTTCGTGAACGGGCGCCGTCAGTAGAGACTGGTCATCTCTTAGCTGCCATGGCTTATTTTAATATTTGAATTGTTCTTTGTTTTTTATATTTTTATTACGGATGCTTTTAACGTGCACGTCTTTCTACATTGTCCTCACATGTATAATTTTAACATTAATGATGTAACCGATATTTTGTAACATTTTTTTTATTTAAAAGAGTGTCCGTGGAGTTTCTTGCCCGTTCTTCTCCATAGGTACCTACTACGCTTTGGAATGGGCAACTAGCTTCATATTTCTGACTGACCGACTTCTTGACAGTTCAAAAGTGCCTGTAAATGGTTTAATTGAAATAAATGCTTTGAGTTTGAGTTTGAGTTTGAGTTGATGATCCTGTTACGCTAGAGGTACCTGCCCCGATACAAGTTCGGGACAGTAGAAAGAGAAAGAATATATGGTTTTTTACACGGGCGACTGAAACAACTCTATGATGACTTATTAACCGCCTTTCAATTAAAATTTGTCTGATGGCTTTCCTGGATGCCTATACAACGTACAAAATAATAGAGGGAAAGAAAGGTTCAACAATTTATTACTGATGTGTAATGCGTCATTGCTCGCCTAAAATATAGTTTTCAGTAACGATAGCAAACGACTAATGCTTTTTTAATGACTAGGTTAGTCGATAGTGTTTTGCGCACTTCAATTTCGGTAGTGGTCACGCAATAGGTGGACAAATTAGGTAGGTACCTACTTTAGTACTTCAATTAACTAGATCTTAAGGAACACATACATGATCAAACTGCACGCTGCACCGATCGATCTGACCGGAAGCGTGCATATACACGAAACGTTAAGCCTGTCCAGTTTCAACGATTTGTTTCTACTACCACAAAGCACGTGGGCAGCGTCGAGAGACGGCCGAGCTAGTAAAATTCGTGGTGCCAAAAATTGTCACGGACGGTCTTAAGAACCGTCAGTTTCCGAACGTTATTTGTGTCGTAGTGTGAGTAAACGGTGACACGTTTGCTTAGTATGGAGAAAGTGTTAACAATACCAACCTCCAGCAGCGGCTGCAGATGTGTCTCTGTGCTCTATGGCTTCTCTTCTTGACCACTACGGCCGGTTGGAGGCGATCGATCTTGAGGCCGTAAATGGTCAGATCAGACGGTCCTGAAGTCAGAACGTACCGTATGTACCGTGCCTTTATAGTACAGTAGAAAGAACAAACAGAGGAATACAATGTTTGTCGTCAAAGGGGGCGACAAACAATCTGCGAGTGTTTGAACTCTGTTCACTCACAACAGGAAGACGGAAATAAACATACATTATGTTTTCTTTGGTCTAGTGTTAATATAGCTAGTTGTGTTTATCTGAACTGGTATCAGAAAAGGAATTTAAGGGTATAAGCAGACATGCCACTTGTAGTTTTAGTGATCAGCAAATTAGTTACTTTTCGGAAGCTTGACACAGCGACTGAACGCTATGCTCTGAACATATTCTGATGCGACCGAAAGCTGGGGGAGTCGCTAAAACTTTTAACAGCTGATGAAGTAGCAAAACAGTAAAAAGTTGTAGATACTAACTAACCTACTAAGGAACTAAATCTGCTGTAGGTATACCTACAGCTGACTCAGTTTTCGCACTTTGATTTTACTGGTCTAAAATAGAATTCCTAACATTCCTAAGTCTGTTGACCTTTTCAATACGGCTTATCCATACACGCGAAAACATTGTTTTTTTTCTATAATCTCCATCCATATTTCGTGTCCACATTGTGCTAAACAAAGCTGGAACATACAAATTAGTGTAATACATTTTATAGCAGACAATGAAACAGATTAGCATCACCGACATGACCGTGGCCTTTTTCCCAGTATTTAATCCATTAATTTATCACATAATATGATAATATATTATGTGTGAGGACTGTACGTTTTTACTTTGTTAGAATATCTGCCTTGTCACTGCTCTCTGAATGAAGCATTATTGATTGAATAATCGAAATTAATAATGATAGCTTGAAATATGCATTAATGATTACTTATGTTGTCTAGATTTACGTTTTATAAAAGGAATTTTCTTTCATCTTGAAAAATATAAATGAAGGTAGCTTCTCTTATATACCACCTTAATAATAACATCCTGGTGTAATTCGGAGAAGACAGTCGCTGAAGAAGCATTTTACATTATAATATTTGTTTTTGACAAAACTTTCGCGTCTGAGATGTTGATGCTGATTTTCTACACCGGAATTAAAACACTGATAAACCGGCTAAGTGCGTGTCTGGGGCCGTATTGTGACGTATTAATGCCACCATTATTCCAGTGTGAGTGAGAGACAAGGCCGCTAGCACCATCCTTTTTTCGCAGTGGAACAATGATGGCATTAATACTTCATAATAAGGCCCCTGACCACGCTCAATGAAGGGTTCCGTAGTTGGGATGAATTTATCCCAAGAACAAACTTAACATTGTACTTGAAAAACATGTTCTCCCTTACGGAATGTATGGGAGATGGGAGAACATGTTTTTGCAACTGCAAATGTAAGTTGGTCGATTATTATTCGTTAACTTGTAGAGCCTACTTAAAGATTTTATTTTACCACTTTGGCGGCGTAATTAATATGTATACCTATGATAAATTATACAGCTTTATAGTAGGTACTAAGAGTCTCTGAGCTAAGCCGCGGACAGACAGACAGACATGGCGAAACTATAAGGCAAGGAGGTCCCATTTACAATGTGCCTGTAATTTTGTAAATAAATCTTGCTTAACAAGAAAAGTTTTACAAACATGCATTAAATGGATCTGTGGCAATTAAAACTCCGAGAACACAGATCAGTTATTAAATACCGCTTGTGAATTTAAAAGTGTGAAGGATGATATGGCTAGCAAGGGGGTGACTATAAGCAAACAAGCAAGCAAAGCAAGCAAGCAAGTGAAGCATATAATAGAGAAACATATAATGCGCCGACACGAAATAAATTGGGATAAGGCCAAGAAAATGATGATTTGCGAATTGAAATACTTCTGTTAGTTACCGTCTACTACTACGGTAACATGTACCTAAGGCCTATTTAAATCCTTGTTTCCAATTGATGTTATTTCCACTTAAACAAACATCAACTTTATCTTAGTGTATATAAACATGATTTTAGACCGACTAGTACTGTTGAAAGTCATAAAAAATATTATTATTAATTATTATTAATCTTTATTAAATCAGACTACATGGATATGAAGATGTAGCGCAAACTGAACCTTACATGAAGGCATTACAGTTGTTTTTCCAAAAACTCGTGTTTGTTTAAATTTTTGGCAAATAAATTGTGAACGCAGTTTACCTATCTTGTGGTGGCACATAATATTGACAGCGCCTCATAAATGGGAATTAGCGACTGCCACATGTTGCTCTTATTAGATGTAAGGTCAGGGGGGCTAATTCCGGCATAGTTTTTTTTCAACTTACATTTGGGTGCCCGTATCCGATGTACGTTTTCATTTATGATCAATGCTATGGTCTCATGAAAATAATAATGTTTTAAACTTTCAAATACAGTGATCTTAATAAATTAAACTATCACCAGTACTAGGATATACAACTTTTTTTTAAACTTGACCAGTAGACGGATTTTTCATTCTGAATCGGGAAAATCCGTCATACTGGAAGAATTTATTGAAATGTTTAGCGGTTTTAAGGACACACGTAATAATGACATGCGTTCGTAAGAGACAGCCAATTCTGTGCTTAACGATCTTAAAAATAAAGTCTCTGTCAGGTTAAATACGTAAAAATCATTTTTGGGGGCTATTTCGGCATGCCTAAACAAGCAGGGGTTGTCAACATGTTATTTTGCACAAAAAAAAAAATAATAATAAGATTTTTCTTCTTATAGTACAAAACGTTGGGTGATTTGATTTATGAGAGTGCAATCATGTTATTTGGTACTTACATGTTTAAAAACATCCTAAATTAACATATATGATGTTTATTCCGGTAATATTCTTGTGAGATAAATTTTATGCTGACAACGTCGCGGATGAAATAAATAAATTAATTTAGCAAACTGAAGATAAAACCACTCAGAAAAATATGTAATTATGTGGATAAAGTTAAGGTACCTTCATAAAATAAAAATACACATTTCGTATCGTAAATTGTTTTAAGCACCTCTATTTGTACGTTTTTTGTATGTACGTACCATCATGAATGTCTAGTTGAACTGAAACAATTTAATTAATTCAATTTAGTACCAACCGAATTATCTAAACACTACACATACAACGACTATTATTTTGTGATCATCAAAAAAAAAAAATTCTGAAGAAAATAAATATCCCTAAACTTGATTGTGGTGGCCATTATTCTGTAACTGTTACACAAATTATTTATTATCTATTCTCTTTCGAATGAACTTTCTTTGAACTCCAAGTAAGTACATAATTATGCTGAATATTGTTTGATTCTCTTTTAAAAAGCTGGGACAAAAAAGGTTTACGATCTCAGAAATGGGGCAATTTCGTCATATGACGATCTAGCCCCATTCAAAATGGACGGAATTGTACACTTAACGATTTCGAGGCTATAAATTTGTTACGTTGAATAATCTTATCATTTGCAGAGTTATCTTGCAAAATAATACACGAAACCTTTACAAGGACCCTACACTATATATATTGAATTCATTCGAAACTGTAAGTTACATAATTTTAAGCTTACCTTCGAAAATACACCAGCGTAGGACACTCACATTTCACTTTTAAAAAGCAACTGAACTTTGAAGACTGTTTTACCCATTTTTTATAGCGAATAACGCCATCTAGGGAATTTCATTTGCAGATAAAAGTAATGCTGTTTTACCGACACTTCTACAAACACTGTACCTCGACTGTAACGAGCATAATTTCGAGTAGACGGTTACGCCCCATAGACGGAATAGGCCCCCCTGACCTTAAAGGCGTTGTTTTTCATCCCTTATACAGATTATTTATTTATTTTACGACATCTAGCGTAGGTGGAAGTTCGTTTTATTCTAGCTAGGTTCGCGTAGGAATTACACGGTAATTACTCATATAAAGTACACGATTACTAACGAAAATTAAAACTGTTAGTTTTCTTAGCTGCTTCTGCGAACATACCTACAATTGTTTTTGTGTCACCCTATGTAAAATTTCTACATTTATATTTGTGATTCATATGGTGTACCTCTCGTAACCGGGTGTTGTAGCGTAACTTGGGAGGGGTCTATGTCCAGGAGTGCACTGTGCGAATTTGTTGATTTTAATGCTCATAGATTTAATTAACTAGTTGTTACAATTAACTAATGCTCCCCAGCGCGAGTTCCATTTACATTAAAGATATTTTCTCTTTCTTTGAAGTACCTACATCTAAACCTCTTCCAGGCGTGTTAGTATATACTTTTAATATTGTTCACTGCGGATCACACAAAATCGGCCCGATACGGTGCTTACCGTTCGTTGGTGCGCATGGTGAAAACTATATCTTTCTCGGTGATGCGGAACGATTATCTTCGGTATTTGTTGGAGTTCGACAAAGACAAATATAGATTTCGGCTCGTGGTTACAAATGTAGGTATTTGGCATTAAAACATAGCGGCGGGTCCTTTTTGACCACCCAATGACGGTGAAAGACACCCGTGGCCGGCCTATTGTGGTATATGACCGTTGCCGACCTGTTGCCGCAAGGAGCGCGCGCGCAAGCGTCGAGTCGCCAGGCAGTGTTGTGCTCTCTACATGACAGTAGATATGCGTGCATGTCGTCATTTTATCGACAGGTATTTAAGTATGGCGCAACGTAAATGTAAAAGGTAAATAACGCTGAACAGTGATAGTGAAGATGGTTTGAATAAATATGCACAAACATTTTATCCTGTAAAAAAAAACACAAATGTCGTGCCGTCGACCAGCAAGATTTATATTTTAGAAAACAAGTGGATATACCCCGCAAGTAATGTCCGAAACTATTACAGTGACAGTAATTTTTTCAGGGGTATAAAACATAGATTGCGAAACCGTATTAGAAAAAAAATGTCATGCTCAAAAATGAAAACTCCAACCAATTTGCTAAATACATGCTTTTTATTTCTTTTATAATAATTCTGTTTTATTTTCGATAACCCTTCATTTTTGTAGGTCCCATGACTTAAAAAAGTACTTTCTAGTGCGGTATCGATTGTTATCGGCCTGACTCTTTCCTCGGTTGATTTCTCATTTCCTGTTTGGCAGATCCAGGGGTGAAACGAACGTAAGAAATTGGGTTCAGGATCATTTTAACAGTATAAAAAAACAGTGTACACCATGTATTCGCAAACATAAAGCGCTTTAATCTATTCTAATGGTGTCAGGTTAAAAAGGACTGATACGCACTGTCGAAAACGTCGATGGATGTGCATTTCGATCGCCATCGCCACCGCACCAGAAGTTTATAATTTTTTTGCCGTAGCTAGCGTGTTAATAGACATAAATTACACAGCAGAAGCAGTAGCTGGCCTAAGATTGTCGGCCAGCAATGTCCTCGCTAACGTTGATTAATTGTACGACGCCTCCAGCCGCGGAGCGACGTGATGGCTCTGATGGCTCCGCGATGCGCTGCCAACAGTTATAATTACGAGAATTGCGCTTATCAATCAATAGTTAACAATGCATGTGTTTAGTGGGTAGAACTTCACTAAGTAGATACACAGAGAAACAAGTTAACTTTTCAGTAGCGTAAGCTTCATGCGTAGCATGACAACCACAGAAACGGGTTTTCTACGGGTTTTGTCGACGGAAGAATAGACAAAATGACGGATTGTGATTGTTTATCTGTCATTTTGTCTATTCTTTCGTCGAAAAAACTACAAGGGTGAATCAAAAAGTTCTTAGAATTGCATTTATATAAAGTCTTTTTGGGAGAAGTTCGATATTCAAATTAAAAGAGTGTCAATCACACAATATTTATGCAAACTGTCACTTGTTTTTGTCAGTTCGTTCGCACGTAATAAATTGTTTTGTGCAACGAGTTGCTAAAAACCCAAAATTATGGATAAAAGTGAGTTACGTGCGGTGATAAAATATCTCAGTTTGGAAAAAAATGTCTACGAAGGAAATTTTTTCGGACATTCAGCAGACATTTGGGAATGATGCTGTACCCTATTCTACGGTTGCGTACTGGGTGGCTGAAATTAAAAGAGGTAGATCAAGCTGTAAAGATGAGCCGCGTTCTGGGCGGCCTTCAACCTCCGTTACGGAAGAAAATGTCAGAAGTTATGGCCTCAGCGTTCTGGGATAGTGAAGGAATCCTTTTTATTGATTACATGCCAAAAGGCCAGACGATTACTGGACCCTATTATGCAAATTTAATCCCGAAAGTGCGTGAAGCGATTAAAGAAAAACGTCGTGGAAAACTATCGTTGGGCGTGTGTTTCTTCAAGATAACGCTCCTGCTCATCGATCGGAAGCTGCGCTCAATCTCCTTGACCACCCACCATATTCTCCGGACTTAGCTCCAAATGATTTTCACTTATTCCCAAAATTAAAAGAGGACATTCGTGGAACAAAGTTTTACGATAATGACGCGGTTATGGCTGCCGTAGAGGAGTTTTTCGAGAGTCAAGGAAAACAATTTTTTTCACAAGGAATAAGGAAGTTAGAAACGCGTTATTCTAGATGAATTGCATTGAAGGGAGATTATGTAAAAGGTATAACATTTTTGGTACCATACAGTTTCCCCACTTGATACATTTTCATATCAACTCTAAATTAAACCTAGTTCGATAATTGAATAAGGTTTAATAACATCTTTCATCAAACCAAAATGCTACATACCACAAAATTATGTAAAACAGAACTTTGGTTAATACAAGCTGGTATCATGATGAATAGAAAGAAAAAAAAAGTTAAACATCCTGTCAGTTTGAAAGCTTTTCATTCAATCAACGTCAGTTGTTTAGCTTATCATTGAGCTTATCACCCCGTCGTCGGTATGTACCTACTGGTGTTACGTAAACAAGTGGGATTATATTACAATTTTATTTTGTATAGGTCATCTTAACAAGAGGATTTCAGGGGATAGGTACATTGATATTGTTATCGAGAGCACCCTTTATATTAGTTAGCGAAATATCAAAAAAATATCGATTTGTTGTGTGGTTGTTCTTAATTTTTT
This sequence comes from Xanthia icteritia, assembly GCA_949128155.2. Taxonomy (NCBI): domain Eukaryota; kingdom Metazoa; phylum Arthropoda; class Insecta; order Lepidoptera; family Noctuidae; genus Xanthia; species Xanthia icteritia. The sequence goes on from OX421941.2 coordinate 15,908,561, forward strand.
TGATGGATTTACTTTGTTTAGGTACAAGGAAAATAATAGGTTTTATATTAGCTTCTCACCTAGTTTTAATAGTAATTCAGAAGGCTATAAGTCGAGTAAAGAATGCCAACCAAATTCTCGTATAATTTTAAACTCCTGAACCCTATATCTCAGTTCACTAACTTTCACTAAACTTTACAAACTAAATTTAACTTAAAGAAAGAAAGAAAGAAATTCGTTTATTCTACACAAACAAAACGCACATTTAAATATTACTTAGCAGTTTAACTTTCTATCACAGTCTTTAGAAAAATCACTGAGGAAAACTGAATAGCAATAAATATACAAACATATGTTGCTCTTATATTATTAAAGGCGTAATTCGTACCCCACAGGGGGTGCCCTTAGCGAGCGCTCGCCTAGTTTTAATTAGAATAGTTTTTGCCCCTGGCTGGGGGCTTTGAGTGTCATAGCTTAAGGCAGCCACAGGAAAGCCCAGTTAAGTAGTCATGACCTCAAAGGTCAGCTACAAGATGCTACGACGACAAAAAAAAAAAAAAAACGCTGGACATACACACAACGCTCGCGCATCGCCCGCGCCCCTCGCCAGTTGTGCATGTCCCGCGCCTAATGAAGGTATTTATGAACATAAATAGTTTTATAATAAATATTACATTACTTATATTATTTTGTGCTTCATTGTACATATGCATCGGACGAGTTGGGAATGAGTCGAACAGCATGAAACGAGTTAAGAAAACTGGCCAGATGCACATGGTGACGTATTAGTGAATATGACGTATTAGGGATGGCGACGGAATAGCGAATGTGACGAATAGTCATCATATCCTTATAAAGAACTTTTTTTATATATGTATCACCTATATTGCAAGCAAATAAAGAGGAGTGTAGGTCCAGTGGTTATGGCCGCGAATTAAGAGTTGTAGGTCGTAGGCTCGAACCCCGACAGGCGCTATACTTTGTGAAAATTATTTCATCACCACTGCTCTAAAAACGTAGAAGGGAAACATCGCGAGGAAACCGGCATGTCCTAGAACCAAAAATTCGAAGACATGTGTCATCTACCAACCCACACTGGGCCCGCGTGGAGGATTACGGCCCTCTCCCTCTCACAGAGAGGAGGCCTGTGTTCCAGTAGTGGGAACATTATATGGCTGATTATAAGCAAATAAATTATTTGAATTTGAAGTGACGTGTCTTTCAACGCAGTATATCGAGTCGAAGAATAGGTACTAATTGCATATTGTAGCAAAAGAAGAAATTGTATTCAATTCAATTCAAATCACTTATTTCAGATAAATTACAATCACTAATATAATTTTATTATCGATATAATTATGTTAATTTAATAATATAGACACAATGATGAAAATGACACACAATGAAGAAAAAGACGAAACAGACACACAATGATGAAATAGACAAAATAGACACACAATGACACAGCAATGGAAACATTGGATCAGGACCGCACTACTCGTACGTGTAGTTTTGTCCAATGTACCATGAAGGAGCAATCCACATCCATTCTCCCTGCAATAAGCTGCAGGAAGCAGTTGGGGCTGCCCCGTATGCGGCGCATCAGAGACGCTATTCTTTTGCGATGTATCGATTGGAAGCCAAAAATTGTAATTGCCTTGTATTGCCACATATAATTCAAATGCCGAGACGGGATGATGAATGAAACGAAATATTGTGGTAAATTAGAACGATAACGTTTAATTTATAAAAACAATATACTGATTACGTTTATATAAAAAAAATGAAAATATTATTACATAGTTAAAAAAAAACCGGCCAAGTGCGTGTTGAACTTACGCGCGTGTTAGTAAGTGGATGAATATTACAATCTAGAGTCATTGATATCCACTTAACTATCAAGTTTTGTGTGTCAGAATGGTTACCTTCTTAGTTATTTAATTATGTATGTAAGTAGGTATCGTTAAATATGGTGTGTAGGAACAAGGATTTTAAGAAAAGCACATCGAGACAAGATTAGGCATTTATTTAAATTAGACTTGTCAATAAATAGGTATCATTAATGAGAAAGCTAGTTATTCGTTCCAAATCTAGGTCTTCATGGAGAATAAGGATAAGAAACTCCTCGGCAGCTTTAACACATTAAACATTTTAACGATAGCACATATTATTGTTATCACATTTATCTCTTGGACCATTTCTCAAAGCTAGCAACTAAATCAATGAAAAGAAATAGAACATGAATGTCCCTTAATTCGATTTAACACATATGTAGCAATATTATAGCCATATTAAAATACATACAGAACAACATAATTATCAGCAATAATCAAGATAATATATCAATTAACTTACATGAACATTGTAGTCTGTCGATCTTTTACCAGAAGTGATCTGATGATCGTTATATATAATATAATATATAATAATAGCAGAACTTCCGCTATGCAACAAGATTTCCTTATATTCGCTTTCAGCAAATTAATATTACGGACATGGACACTGCTCTGGGTCTGTCCTGTAAAAGCCGGAGGTCTTCTATCGTCCAACAGATTAACCCAAGTTCCCTTCAAATTGGCTGTCGGGGTGACCGCCAATCTTAAAGTCTATCAATCTTACCCATCCCTGAAACATTGCAGCCCATTCTCCCGCCATTTTAGACGAATCATAGATGGTCATAGATACATAAATACTAAATAACTTCTAACCTAAGTAATAATTAACAAATCTTATGTAGTGGAACTATCTTAAAACTTAATAAGATTATTTAGCAATATTTATTTGTAATGTTTCTGTAAAATGTCTTAATATAAGAACATCAATTGGATGTTCCGGAAATCGTTTGAAACACCATGTTATTTTAAAATTGCATAGAAAATCGTGATAAATATTATTAGTATCATATTAATTATTACTTATTCATTATTATTCATTTATTGTACTGCTAAGATAATAAATATTTGTTTTGATCTTTATAAACCACAAATCATGACTTTTTCGAAAACTCTAGAATCGTTGTTTGTGAAACAGCCTTTTAAGCCACATTAAAAAACATTTATATATAATACATCTGTTTATGAAAAATCAATGAAAGAAATGCAAATAACAAATAGGTACAGACGCCAGCAGGTCAACCTACCCGAAACTGTCAAATTTTCCCAATCAACTTTGAACCTTATGATATAGTGATAAAGTTGAAAATCTATTAAAGAAATTTGACAGATCGTAGTAGATTGATGTGCTGGCGTCTGTACAACCTTTCTATTCACTAAACATTAATTAACGTTTACTAGAATATTGTTGTAATGGAACGTTTCCATACTTCAATGTCATATCATTCTGACAGCTGACATTCATGCTGTCGTAAATTGTTGTAAACAATCAATAATGTGATCAATACAATTAGAAATTCTCCTACAGATATGAATAATCTCACGCGCGCGAGTTCAATATGGATTTCGAGTTAGTATGCGTGCGTCTCGACGCCGATTGCAAAGTTGTCTACGTCGAATACTTGGTAAAAATGGTCTTAAGAAAGTAGCGCTAATTTAAATTTCTTTTATTTACTGCAATGACATCTGCCCCAAAAAATTCAAGGCAGCCCAAAAAGAAAAAAAAAAAAAAAAATCGTTTAATATTGATTGCCGGTAATCAAATCCATTTTTTTCAATCAAATCCTTTCAGGCCCCGTATGTGTTCAATTCAAAATCCCGTAATGGGTTCAATGAAATGGTTTTAAACGAAAGAGGATTATCATTAAAAATAATGCAAGCATAGAACGCTACAATATGCGTTTAGATGTCTACTTACCTACTCGTATTTATGCAGTTTACAATTTATACAATAGGTAGCCAGCGTCATTTACCTATTTCTTCCTGCTCTTTCCGTCAGGGTCGGGTTCCGTAGTCATAGCTAGTACATTGATGAAATTGAAATAAGCTCGGTTTTTACGTCAAACTGTGTAGAACAACATAAACAGAAGCGATAAGGTTATTTTGGGCAGAGGCCAAGCCACAATTTTTGTGCAAAGATTAAAAGGGGTTAACAAGTTGATAACTTAGCAAATGTTCAAAACGTGATATTTGATATTGACGTGACATTTTTAGGTTACTTGTTAGGATTCCGTACGTGCGAATGAAAAAACGGAATCCTTATAGGATAGCTCGTGTGTCTGTCTGTTCGTCAGTCACTTTAGGGGGACAATTATGAAAATTGAAAAAAAAAGCTTACCGTAACTGTACCGTGTGAAGCCACAATAAATGAAAGGGCTTACTGTGAGGGTCTCAAATGGTCAATCGTGGACAGAATCCGGCAATTGGGACTCGAGGTGGCCCTGCACAAGTCCAAGGCCATGTGTTTTCATGGTCCTCGGAACGCGCCACCGTCGGGTTCCCAAATAAAGGTAGGAGGAGTTCACATCGGCATCGAGTCGACGATGAAGTACCTTGGACTCGTCCTCGACAGCCGGTGGAACTTCGTGGAGCACTTCCGCCGTTTAGCTCCCAGACTGGAGCGGGCCGGGGCTGCTTTGAAGTGGCTCCTGCCCAATCTAGGGGGTCCAAACGCCATACGCCGGCTATACGTGGGGGTCGTGCGGTCCATGGCCCTTTACGGGGCACCGGTTTGGGCGCGTTCTTTGAGGCGGCGGCCAGCCCGCCGGTTGAACGCGTCCCTGAGGGTCATGGCCACCCGGCTGGTCCGGGGATACCGCATGGTCTCCGGTGAGGCGGCGAGCCTCCTTGCCGGATTACCGCCATGGGATCTAGAGGCAAAAGTCCTCGCGGACATCTGAGAGTGGCGCGAGGAGTCGAAACGCCGGGGCGTAACTCCGTTTCCGCGAGAAATCGCGGCACAGCGGACAGAGCTCCGGCGGGATCTCATGGCATCATGGAGAGTGCGATTGTCGCAACCCAGTGCTGGGCACGCCACTATTGCGGCGATAAGTCCCCTCTTTGTGGAGTGGCTAGAGAGGCGCCACGGCGTCCTCACCTTCCACCTGAGGCAGGTCCTCACCGGACATGGTTGTTTCGGGAGGTTCCTGTTTCGTATCAGGCGGGAGGAAACGCCCGGGTGTCATCACTGCGTGGATCGCCCGGAGGAACACGGTGGAACATACGGTGGAGGTCTGCCCGGCTTGGGCAGAGCATCGCCGTGTCCTCGTGGAGGCGATCGGTGGCGGGGATCTCTCGCGTCCGGCCCTGGTCCAGGCCATGGTACGGAGCGAGAGGGCATGGGAGGCCGTCACCTCCTTCTGCGAAGCAGTAATGCTCGCGAAGGAGGAGGCAGAACGCGTGAGGGAGAGGCAAATTTCGCGCCCTCACGCCCCTAGCCGCCGCAGGAGACGCCCTGGGCGTCGGGAATCGCAGGCCGATTCCCGGCCACCGTAGGCGCGGGCTTGCGGACGGTGAGCAATGGGTAGCTCGCCGTCCGATAAGGACCAGGCCCGGGTCGACGGCGCGTTGTGTTCCACGCGCGCGTCAAAGAGATGTCAGCAACGGTTTTTTTAAATTTTAAAATAAATAGTTAAAAAAATGTAAATAGATGAAAATCCCCTCCCCCTCTTATCTCCGTAACTACTGAGCTTAAAGAAAATACAAAAAATTGTTCTATACTTAAAATAACACGGTAAATCTCACAATATTGTGCGTACAAACTTACAGTTGCAGTTGGAATGTATGGGAGAACATGTTTTTCAACTACGATGTTAAGTTTGTTATTGTGATAAATTCCGACACGTACATGGCCGTTTTTTTTAAACAAATATAAAACATATTTAGCACCCAAATTCTGTAGCAAAACATTTTGTGTATGGCTCAAGTAAATGGGTAGTTCACTGTGTATCCTAAACAGCTGTATCTAATAACAAAATATCATTTCTGAATACAATAATGATTCATATGAATGAGAACCAATTACTGTTATCTGCAAACATGGCCGAGAAACGAGACAAGTATATATGTTATTTATTTTCGAACTAAAATAATAAAAGGTCGAAAAATATTGTTGATAATACGTGCCCGAAGACAGCGCACCCTGATTATTTTGTTTGACCATGTCACTATAGGACAGACACTAAGGAGGGATGATGAATATGAGATAAATCCTAATGAATTACAAATTTGTACTGTCATTTCAACCCTCTGGTGGCAGATTATGACAATGTTATTCTATGGGCTCTTTTCTTAGGTTACCACTCATGGCGACTTATTGCATTTTTTTTTTTTTTTTTTTAATTGTTTATTAATCATTAACAGTTTACATACATGTTTAACTTTTAATTAAACATACCACACAAACCATCGCGGGTTTAACAGTGGTATGGCCAGATACGGCAACTCGGTGCCACTACATATTATTAATTAATGAACCAATTGGGTACACATATATATACCCTAATTAGTTTTTTCCTAGATCGCACTGCAATCTAGAAAATATATTTTTAACACCTTTGAGCAGTTCTTTGCATTTATTAGATTACAGATAGATAGATTAGATTTATTTCTTGTGATGTTCAGTTTCTGTCACAGTATATGTTTTAGTATCCACATCTAATTTACATTCATTTTTTTCTAACAGAACAGACAGCTGTGCTGCTGCGGAGTTTGTTGCGCCACTTCTTCTTCCCAGCTAAAGCACTAGGAAGTGGTGAAGGGTGGGCGTTTTGGGGGACTGTCTTATGTAATTTTAACGTTCGAAAAGTGCTGATTCTCAGCCTAGTTTGAATAAATGACTTTTGATTTTGATATATCCACTTGCAGACCATGCCCGCTGCGTCTTGAAGCATGAACATGCACAAACGTTCCTTATACAGCATGTACCAGAAAGGTGTGGTCAAATTGAAGAAATTTTGTATGGGATAAAAGACAATTTTATCGCGATTACGATACCTATTGGTGCCGATGGGAAATCCCATTAGGCACTCGTCTTGTTATTAACAAAAATTTCTAATATTTGCCTTGTAACAAGTAGGGTAGTAGTACTAACCTACTATAGTAACCGTAATACCTACCTTTTAGTACTAACTTAGTACTTGTATTGTCTTTTAGTACTAACTTAATACTTGTATTGTCTTTTAGTACTAACTTAGTACTTGTATTGTCTTTTAGTCCTAACTTAGTACTTGTATTGTCTTTTAGTCCTAACTTAGTACTTGTATTGTCTTTTAGTCCTAACTTAGTACTTGTATTGTCTTTTAGTACTAACATAGGTACTGATTCTTTTTAATTATTACTGAGAGGCCCAAGTTCACTAGTAGCTTCCATACTAATATTATAAATCAGTAGTCTGGTCTGGGACTGGTCATCTCTTAGCTGCCACGGAGACTTTAATTTAATTTAATGTTTGAATTAGTTTATATTTTTTATTTATAACGGACGCTTTTAATGTTTTGCATCGTTCTCACATGTATAACTTCAACTTGAATGATGTAACCAATATTATGTAACCATTTTTTTATTTATTTAAAAGAGTGTCCGTGGAGTTTCTTGCCCGTTCTTCTCCATAGGTACCTACTACGCTTTGGAATGGGCGACTAGCTTCATATTTCTGACTGACCGACCCCTTGACAATTCAAAAGTGCCTGTAATTGGTTTATTTGAAATAAATGCTTTGAGTTTGAGTTTGAAATGTGAAAGTAACTGTCTGTCTGTCTGTTAGCTTTTCACGCCTATACTGAACGGATTCAGATGTCAGGCACACGGATAAACCATGACCTGTGTTAGGACATAGTTGGACATAGTTTTAACCCCGGTAGTACACACGTTCCCGTGGGATAATTTCCGAGCTCCACGTGTGCGATGCCACGGGCAAAACCTATTTAAAATATATTTTTATGATCCGGTGTGTGTGTATAACCAGATGTATGAACGTAAGCGAAGCAAAAGGAGTTTGTAAGTATCATAGCAGGTGAAGTACTGTAGTTTCTGCCCATCCCAAAGGCAAGACGGCGTGAGTTTGTATGTATGTGTATGGTCGACTACAGATAATCTTTTCCAAGATCTGTTAAATAATCGGCGGGCAATCCCGAAACGTAGCAGTAAACATGTTTGTCCTTGATGTCAAGAAACTTATAATAGTTAACAACAAATATGGGTATTTATTTACAAAGAATGTGGATCATACTTGTCATTCGGAATTTTCAGTACGTTTTAACTAAGGTTATCTGAATCGATAGGGGTGAGCATAAAGTGAAGATTACCTCGTTGGCGTAGATACGAGTGTTGGTTATTATCGAGTGGTGTCAGGGCGTCGTACTACCTACTGATATTTTCTGAATGATAGATGAAACATAATCTTAGTTACTTCGCTCGGTCGCTTGGAGAGTTTTAATAACAAACTTAATAGAAAATTTGCCATTTCAATAAAATAGCAATTTTAACCTTAAATTAAAATTAAAATATTGTCGTAAAAAGTCAATATGTTGTGCTACAAAAGTTAATGTCAGAAACGAATCGCTGCAAAACCGACTCCACGTAGTCTTGTCTGCCCTATCCCTAGAGTGTAATTTAAGCCCGCGGAGGCACGGAGGGGCGCGAACTGAGGAGCAGTCGCCGCGGCTTACATTATCATAGAACATGCAGGTCGGTATTCCTGACTTGCCTTGCCAATTAGCGACGTAAACCCAAAAGTGCTTAACATCTTTGGAAATACCATCCTCGACACTATTTATGTATTTATGAAAAAACATTTGTCACATTCCTCCTTAAAACGCGCTCTATACAAGAAAAATACTTCGTAGTCACTTATATTACGGAACTTTTCCATTTAAACCAGGCTTTCTTTATCAGTTTAATCAGTTTTTATTGTAGTCACCTAGCAATAATATATTATCAGTTTTTATTGAGTCGATGAATTTATCCATATTATCAAAAAGACTATTGTATACAGCAAAAGGTAAATAGTTCGGCACATAGGTTGCGCAGATAAGGGTATATGCAGAATTGTTGTTGCTAGAAATGATGATAGCGATTTGCTCAAGGTATTGGTCTAACTTACCAAGCTGCGAAGAAGGAATATAAACAGGGTTATACTTACGCAATACCGCTATCAAATCACCACCAACATCAGATTTCCTAGTACAGTCCAGAGTATTCCGGTCACAGCAAAAAACTAAATAACGTTTATCAATAAATTCATTGTTATTAATTGTAGGAATAAGCCATGTTTCTGTTAAAATAATAATATCGAAACAGTTACAGAGAATATTCATAAACAAAGTATTCAATTTCGTGCGAATGCCTCTGCTGCTTTATGCTGAAGTCGTGATTTTTAATAGTAGTTGACATTGTAATTAGTGATAACATGAATAATACTTAAATGAGATTAACTTGCCATAAAATACGGTGCATTTTTAATGTTTTTAATATCATTTTTACATTTAATGGCTATAGTGGGTGAGGTTTCAGATTGTTTAACAAGAATGGTGGCATACTTTACCCAGACAAACATACAAACAAAGATATATATAATAATTCATTTAAGTGCCCCAAGCCGTGTTGAAGAACAGAACCTCAATAATTTTAAATCATTTATAAAATAGAAACTATGTCAAAAAGGTTTCTATAAAATTAAAGATTACTTAGACGACAAAAAGGCTTGGGACTAACTAAGCTATTACTAATTTACTTGACTAACCCCGAAGGGTTGGGCAGAGGTGTACTTGTAGTACACCCACATTCCAACAACAAACAAGTGTTTTAGAATCAACGACTACATGACACTAAATGAGCTCATATAATTGCTTAGTTTATTTTATTTCAAGTCAATTTATTTTCATTTATTATTGACATAATCTACTTATAACAATGTTTTTATTTTATGAGTTGTATTGAAATATGTGGTAATGTAAGTTATTTTTGCATAAGTGCTATTATACACGGTGACATTTGAATCACAGTTTTGCTAGAACAAACGTCGTTCAGACCATGGTCTACAACCATTCTCCAGGATCCAATTTAAAAAAAATGTCATTAATTTTTGAAAAAACACAATAATGACAAAGTTAAAAACGTCGGGATTATCGTTACTCCCTACAACAAAGACTGCGGCGCTCGCGTCTCAAAGTAGTTGTCTACAGGGCAATGTACTTATTTTTGTACGTCTTACTAGAAAATACCAAAGCTAAAAGTTAACTTCGGTAGGTATTTTATCACTTGGCTACTTTAAAACAGATTTTTATGGCTTGGTATGGCAAACTTTGGTAGGTATTTTCAGGCTATGTATGATTTCACGACGCGACGCACCGTACCGACGACGCGCGAGGTGGCTGACCTCTAATGTTATCAATATCATTTCGTTCTAGGTGCGAACTTACGGCAGGTACTATCAGACATGATTTTAATTCTTCACCGTGTATAGAATCAAGTTTTTCTGTAAAAACTCTAACCTGTCAAAGGGACAATATGTGCGGTGGAGCGGTGAAGGTTGGACATCTAATACTCGCATTGTGAAGTACGAAGGGCTAACCATCCGTGAGCGCTGTTTGTTACATATTTTCTTGGTATTCTTGACAATGGTTAGTATAAGTATGTTAGTCCTAAGAATTTTCATAAATAGGATGACAAAATAAATTCGTTAGGGCTTTTCTTGTTTGGACGTCGCTACAGTCTGTCTAATAATTTGTCTTTGCTGTCCACGCATACATAAATATGGACAGCATTCAGTAGGTAGATACATATGGACACACATGGAGCGAATTCAATTCGTTAAAAAATTGAAAAATTTGCGGAGCAAACACGATTCTTTTTACACACCTATATTGACAGATGTAACGCTATTATTCGACAAGATGTGAAAAAAACAATCGACACTCGATGGTTTTTCTGTTTTTCTTTTTTACGACTCGTCAGCCTTCGGTCGGAACTTTGACGATTCGCTTGTACCGTTGGTTCGTTTTCGTGTATAGCTGTATATTGAAAAGGACAGGATAAAACTGTAAGAGGATCCCTGAAGATCACGATTGCCTGCCAAGTTTGCAGGCAACACAATCAGATTGAGGAAAATGCAGTCATTCTTAAATATACGGAAACCGGTCAGGCATGAATAATGAAATGGTAAACCGGTCAGATACACGTACAAGCTAAAACGTGAGATAGGACAAACAATTAGCTCATCTTTGGAGTACCTATTCTATCCTTTATTGAGCTACTAGTGACTCTGTTCCGCACGGTTTTTACGACATGACAAAACATCGAGATTATAAATAAGTTTATTTTTAATGTAATATACATGTCGTGGCCAGATCTTAGAATTGACCATTTCTTCAAATGGCCAGCTAAAATTGGCCATATCGTTTAAACGTCAACGTTTAATGATATTATGTCAGTCGACGTTTGGCCATATCATTACTGTAGGGTTATCCTTGGGGTACGGTGTAGTAAAAATAGCCAAGTAACTGCGACGAACTTGGAAGTAGCACTCGCCGGCTCTGCTCGCGCGCGGTTGGTCACAGTTCTAACCTAACCTAACCCATTTGGTCGAGGTGCCACATAAGCGGCGTAAATTTTTAATTTTTTAAAACTAATTTTAAGTGCTATGTTGCATTTAACGCCGCGGCAGCAGCCGGCGAGCGCTACTTCCAAGTTGATCGCTTTCCATAATATCATATTTGGAAACCCAATAAAAGTCCATCGACTTTTTTTGCGTGGTCACCCTACTTTGTTTGATTTGTTGTTTGCCGCCGCCATGATGCACAACAAAAACAAAACGACATCAACGCCTCTACCGGTGGATAATCTAACAAATTTACGATATGATCACTAATGTTTAGCCACATCATGAAGTAGTCGTGCGTTTTACTGTTCATATCATTAAACGTTGAGCATTCAATGATCTGGCCAAGCCACATCATGATGTGACCAGTGGACGATGTTCATTTCATGAAATGATCAATTTTATGATCTGGCCACGACATACACATTTAATAAACGTATCGGAATAAATTCTTTAAATTATGGTGTAAACCTCATCAAAATCTGTTGCGCACTTTAAAAGAACAATGCGGTTACACAGACTGACATGAAAAGCGACTTTATTCTATATCTATAATATTTTGAATAGCTATAGAATAGATTAACAATAGAAAAAATTGTCTCACGTACAAATCCGAACTGTTACCTACTGTGATTTTCTTTATAGAAAAACATAAACTCAATTTCATCCCACGCGCTTGGGACCGCTAGGCAAATCATTAAAATCTATAAATGTCAATACTATCATTGTAAACACCACGCAGACACATCGATATAGTAATGACAGGATACAAATATGTAGCCTGAGCTAAAATGATGAAACCTTTTACAATTTTGGTTTCACTATATTATAATAACTGTACCTATGTAGAAATATCCATTTTGAGAATTAGTCCATGAAAGAGTCAGTTGCTATTTTGAGAATTAGGCATTCTGCACCTCAAAGTCAAAGTCAATTTATTTCAAATAGGCACTTTTGAACGTCATAATTTACAAAAAAAGCCTAAATCCTTATTTACGAGACGAGATGGTAAAGTGCAGACTATGTGTTCAAACTTTGAAAGAAAGCAACGTATAAATAAAGAAAGAAAAACGAAGGGAAAAAAATAAAATAAAAGGAATAATGAAAGAAAGACAGAAATTCATGTTCAAATACCGTTGTCACACATCGCGAATTTGTAGGTATGTATTTGCGTATTTGAAGCTATTATGTGGCGTCAGACTAAATAATATTACCGTGTCCTTATTCAATAGAATGCAAAACAATCGCAAATAGAACAGATAGACTTGTGAAGGTAATTTCCTCCGTTCAATTGTTTTTCATCGCTCACGGTTACTGCATTTACCTTCAATGCCGTTTGTTTCAAGCCTAGTTTGATGAATCGTGATAGTAATTAAAAAGATTTACTTGTATAAATAATTTATAAAAAAACTGTTTAAAAAAAAAATAATACAACCGACTGCGACGTCCAAAAAAACACTACAAAGTGAAAAATGACTAACTTCGGAAGTCGGTGTCTTTGGTTTTTGGTTTTGAATTTTCATTTCTTTCGAAATTAAAGTAATTTTTTCACTTTGTAGTTTTTTTTTTTCGGAAGTTGGTTGTTTTATTGCAAATAAAATTGATATGGGAGGTAAAGGGGGGTCAGGGACAGATAACTGGAATACTCACATAAAGAATAAACAAAACCAAAGAGTATTATTGAGTATTGTTACGTAGTAACAAATTACGGTAAGAAATAATATCAACCCACCAGGTTGGGTAGCTGACGACTGACTCAAACAAGCACGAATCTTTTTCGTTCCATTCTAATGACATCAATTCTGAATTGTTGTCAACCGTGCTAACTTTTTATAAATAAAACATATTCGGCCTTTTTTACGAGTAAAGAGGCCTAACTGGCAGTGGAATGCTGCAATAGATACAACTGCGAATTTCTGAATGAAGAAAGAAGTAACTGACTGGAAAATAATAATAAAATAAAACAACTTGCAACCTTATTGCGTAACACACGATCAATCATAATCTGAATCATTTTTGAAGGATATTGGTAATCCATTGCTTCATATGTTCGAAAAATTTGTCTGCTTAAAAAGAAAAATAAAAAAATAAAAAAAATGTTTATTGCATAATCTTAAATAACTTATTTAGTTACAACGGGGAGAATGCTTTTAGCAAATAGTTTGCTTGTGTTAGGACGCTCCGCCCTTCAACAGGTTATATATAGTTATTAAGTTATTGAGCCTGTTCAAGATTTATGTAAAAGTATACAAATAAAAATAAAAACAAAAGAAAGAAATGGGAACACAGTATTTTTATGATAGGCATAATACGCGCTGGGATGTGTGTGCTATGTGAGTAGGAGATGGTGAGGAGGTGAGTGTGTATTTGAGTAGTGGGTGTAAGTGTGATAGTCAGAGAATAAAATAACGCAATGAATGCTGTTGAACTGTCAAAATGTAACAGATTGTGATTGATCGTGTGTTACGTAATTATGGTGCTGGGTATGAATCCCAGACTCCTAAGTTCTGAAACTTTGCTTTCAGTAACACGACTAAGGTGTACAACGCAGTTTAGGGGTTTATTTATAAACGTTGTTTAAAGTTAAGTGACGTTCAAACATCAAAAATGTATGGTAAAACAGTCGCTAATCATTATTTAACTTTAAGCAACGCTTATAAATAAACCCCATAGTGGTTACCGGTAGTAAGACATACCATTAAAATAATATTAATTTTAATGTTCTTTTAAAATAGCTACCTATCTAAAGTTTGTAAGCACGCGTAGACTATCTGCTGATATTATTTGCATAATAAAATAAGAAAAAGTCGTGACTGCAAAATAATTAAACCTGTTATATCTGCGATGTTAATAATATTTACTTTTAATGAATGTGATGAGTATATTTAGTAGGTACCTGCTGTATGGCCATTATACATACATAATACACTAGTCTATGATGCTTGGCAATAGGAAAGGAAGAACAATCTGATTATAATAATACGTTTTAAACTTCGGTGAATGACTGACTAACCAATGAACAAGGCACATTCTGAATAACTGTAGCTATCAGTAAATAACGCAATTAATGTTGTTGAATTGTCAAAATGACAGCCATTGCTACTGTAAGTGTGTTATGCAATTACCTCGATGTTTGTTTCTCATGAATTACGCAACGTTTTTAAAAAAAAAAAAAAAAAAATTAATACAGAGCTCCAGAATGCACACTAAGAAAAAATGTTTAGAAAATCTTTTCGACAGGGGTTTCAGAAGGGTAATTTTTTTCTCAAATATTGCCTGCTATGTTTCGTATAAATGAAGTTGAGTTACATTCAGGGTTATTGGTTGTATATCGGCAACCCAATAAGGGGATGTAGGAGAGGTCATTAACAACCAAATGAACCCTTTTAAATCCTATGCAAATGTCAACAATTTTCGATTTTTTGGCAATAATAATTTAAATTTTAAACTACTCGAAAATGTTGACATTGGCATAGGGAGTGTTATTTGGTTGAAAATGACCTCTACATCCCCTTAACGGATTGCCGACATATAACCAAAAACCCTGTATAATATAATATGTAAATGTTATATTCCCGCTGTTTCTTTTTTAAACAATAGTGCAGCTGTGTTAATATAAACATGGAGAAGACACGGTTCGTTGCAGCGCTCTGTCGCAGTCCGTAGAACCAGCTAGTTAAACACTACGCAAAAAGTATAAATAATGAGCTAATTCACTGTATTTTACGTATACTGCACTGTCGTCAGACAGCGACTAAATTCGATAGTCATTTGGCAAATGGCAAAAAAATTAAGAACCTACTGGCTACTTAATTATTGTTTTAAATATATCTTAATAATCATAATTTTAAGCTAGTTTTCATTCATAAATCTCTTCTGAAACTTCGGATAGCGACTGTAGACAAAACAAAATGGTAGGTACATTTTGTTTTTAACCCCCGACGCTAAAAAAGTGGTGTTATAAGGGTGACTGCTATGTGTGTGAGTCTGTGTGTCTGTCTGTGGCACCGTAGCTCTTAAACGGGTGAACCGTTTTGAATGCGGTTTTTTTATTTGAAAGTAGGTTTTCTAGCGATGGTTCTTAAACGTGTTTTATCAAAATCGGTTCTGTCGTTTGAAGATTATCAGCTCTTTTCTAGTTGATGAATGGATGTGAGCGTCTTCCACAGGTCTGGTCGATTTAAAATTAGGTATTCTGTTACTTCAATGATATTAGAAGAATATAGTAACCTTGAACTGATGCTGCAGTATCACCTGGAATTTGCAGGATACCCCCTACCAACTTACAGCACAGGTATCGTGTTTGGGCTCATTGGAATGGTCTCAATGAATAGGTTATAGATAGATGAACAGGGTCTGGTGATGGAGTAGCAAAGAAAAATGAGGAAATGTTTGTGTCGGGGGTTTTTTAAATATTAATATAATTTCTCTTGTTGATAACTTTATAAACTTGGATCATGGTTTAAAAAGTCTTTGCTAATGACCTTGTCTCGATAGGTTTACAAGGAACAAAGAAATATTAATTTACAAGGAAAATAGGTACTTCGTCTTTAAGGAAATTCTGGTTTACTACCTGAACTCGTCTTATTCATTTGATATAATTTTTACAAAGTGACACGCAATGTACCTATATATTATTTTATATTATTTTATTTAGTATTGAATATTATTGTCAGTCAGACGCCATGCTTTAATACCTATTGTTGTATTTTGTTTAGATTTTTTATGCTCGATTGTTTGTCTTTATGTTGTCACAATGATCACTAGGTACCATCGCGGACATTGACGGTGAACCACTTTTCAACCTTATTATTAAGGGCGTAAGGGTGAAAAGTCGTTCACCGCAAATGTTCGCGGTTGTACCTATTGATTAAAAATAATTCTACTACTATTATGGGAGCTAAGTCAACATGAACTGTCAAAGGGACTCGGCGTTAGTGTCTTTAATTACTTAATGCAAAGAAAAAGATAACAAAACGATGCTTTTGACAGGACATAAAAACCGGGCATAACAAATATTTAAATGGACCATTGGCAAGTGAATACCATAAGTTTGATGTTCATTCCCAAAAACATTTTCATTATCTTCTGTACGATGTAAAGGTATAAAAGAATTTAAACTAAGTAATTGTTAACATTCCGACCTTCACGAACCAGATAACACGGTCTTATTGTGCCAATTCTGAACCAAGTAATTACCATTACATTAAAGAGAAAATGTAACAAAACTTGTACTTTTGTAAAATATAATTTACTGTTTACGACATAACTATAAGTAACTAGTTTGTAAGCAACATAGGAATAAATAATACTCAACGTTATCAACACTACACAAATAAATACACCAGGAAAATACTTGCTAGTAAAAGTCTTAAGTTTTGTTCTTGGGATAACACTGCACTTGCACTCATACGGACATTGATAAAATAAAGAATTCTTTCACATTCCGCTTGGTAGTTGGTCATTCCTTCTCTGCTGTACATGATCAGTCTGCAGTCCGCGTTCTTGGTAACGTAAAGTCGCATGTGAGTGATGGGGTCCAGCACCGTAGCCACTCGCCAGTCTTTGATCTCGTGCTGAGAGCTTTCCGGAGGCAGGATATCTGCATCACGACTCCTGGGCTTCTCACTCCACAGGCTCACGTCGACACCGTCCTCCGTCATCTTCCTCGTGTTGTAGTCGTGAATATAGTTGCTGAGAAACGCATGAGCGATGTCACAATATATGGCGACGGTCTCCACCAACTCGACGTCTTCTATTCTGAGCCAGCACTGGTCCGCGCGGTCGTTCCGGTTCGGCAATTCGAAAGGGATGGGGAATACGTAGGGTTTCACATCTTTCGCGGCCACTTCGGAGCACAACACGATTGCTTGCAACAGAGTGACGCCGATGACTTCGAGTAACATTTTAAATGTGCTGCTTTGACGACGTCATGATTGTAACTAAACGACAGTCGTGACGGCTCGGTGTCGCTACAAAGCGTTGCAGAATGGCTAGCTGCCTTCATAAACGTGATTACAGGTTAAAAAACGATTATTAGATTGCAATTTACAACTCATTGTTGTGGGAACGAAATCACGTGATTGAATGGTTGCCACAAGTAGAACAATTCACCATAGTTACTTTTAATTGTTCTGCTCGTATTAACAATATAAGTATATTGTTTCCGCTGTTAATATTAATATACGGAGGCTTTGTTCCTTTACGATAAATTCCGGTGCTTATAAGGAATGTTGACAGGAATTATTGTTACTATAAGGTTGGTTAGCATTGCACTGTGTACTAACTTGTGTAACAATAATAAAATTGTAGTCTAAAAAAAGGTCAGGTGCGTAGTATTCGCAGCAGGCGTGCGTGTATGACCAGATGTATGACCGTAAACGAGGCAAAAGGAGTTTGTAAGGATCGTAGCCGGTGGCGTTCAGTAGTAGGAACTACTAAAGTAATGCCTATCCCCATGGCAAGAAGGCGTGAGTTGATCTATGTATGCGGTCTAATTATTTAATATTTTATAAATTAAATTCGTCAGAGACAAAACCGATTGCTGGAAGAATTAATGTATGCATTTCCGACCCATTTAATCGTTATGAGGCCCATGTTCAGCAGGAGACTATTACGGACTCTAATTGTCGACGGTTGCTTATGGATCTAATTGAAGCTTCGTGCCCATGCCATTTTAGTCAGTGCTGCAGTATTTATTTGCAGTGCTCACTCAAGTAACTTGCTTGAGTGAGGCAGGATGATGCAAATAGTTTCAGTTTTTTGCGGCAATGATTCAATGTCGCACCGTCGAGGTGCAGGCCCCGGCGGTCAAGAGATCAAGAGTACGAACCCCAGCCGTTGCATTTAGTACAAGCATAAAAATATTACGTAATAAGTCGTGGTGTAACATTCTCGTAAATAAATTTAACAACGGTGTCCGTTTGCTAGAATAATAATTATCATGTAAAGAATCAAAAAAAGAAAAGGTAAAAAACAATACGTGACGTATATTTAGTAACCTTATCCGCTTAACTGTTCTTAAAGAGTCATAAAGAACCCTGTAAGTAATCGACACGTGTTTCACCTCTCAACGAGACATCCTTAGGATGACGATTGACTTGTTGCGAACCCGGTTTTTTTTCGGTTTTCCTGTAATCTGTGAGTAAAGAACCAGTCTCTGTATTTTTTTCAAAATTCTAGGTTCAGTAGTCAATGGTCAATTCACATAAATTTTCTTAAATATTCATTCATACATAACTCACGCCTTCTTCCCATGGGGGTAGGCAGAAACTACAGAACGCCACCTGCTACGATCCTTACATATATAGTTCTCCAGACCGTATTTCCGCGGCGATCAATCTCAAAGGAGACTAGCCTTCGGCGCGGGAGATATTATAGTGCACAAGTGTGTGCGCAGACACAGGTGCACTTTCTCTTTTCTCACTCTCATAGTCCGATGGGACTGCAATCCGACACGACCGGAGAGAGATCAGGCGCAGGACGTGCTTTCCGAGGCACGAGGGTATCACACCGCCATTTTCCAAACTCCGGGCTGTTACTAAGAAATTCCTATTGGAAAAACCCAATAACAATTTGCCCGACTCGGGAATCGAGTCCAGGACCCCTCGCTCAGTAGTCGCGCTTGCGACCACGAGACCAACGGGGCAGGCATCCTTACATACAAGGAGTATGTAAGGATCGTAGCAGGTGGCGTTCTTCCTCTACTCTCCTGTCCCTCTTACTCCTCCTTTTTGCGTCGTTTACGTTCATATATCTGGTCATACACGCACGCCGATTGCGAGTACTGCGCACCTGACCTTTCTGTAGACCATCACCAACGCCCTAGGAGGACATATAATAGTGACCTTTCACTATTATATGTCCTCCTAGGGCGTCTCCGGCGGTTCCACTCACATCTGCCTTGTAAATACCTTTTGTTAGTCGCGTTTCATTCATCCTCTCAACATGACCACATCATTCCTCAGCCTATCATTCATAGTCAAACCAAGGACTGAGGCTTCGCAAGGATCTAATTTCCACAGCATTTATTCTACTTTCATGGTTCTTTTGCCATACCCAACATCCACTTCCTCACATAAGCGTAGGTCTAGCACGCCATTAAAAACCAAACAACTACCATTCCTTAAATATCTTTAAAAGTATTAAATTATAAAAAATATATTTGAGATCCTCATAACAAGCCCTTTTATTTGATATGCCACACGGTACATGGTACCTGTAAAACTTTTTTTTAATGTTCCAATTTGTTCCAGAAAAATAACCCCTTATTCAAAATTCATTTATTTAGGTTAAACGTCCGTGTCAGAGAAATTCATATGTGCACCTTTAAACTGAATTGATCCAGTAGATTCGGAGCAAATTGGCTTTGACAGACGGACAGACAGACACACGAGTGATCCTATAAGGTACGGACCCCAAAAATAAGTTTTTATTTCTATGTTTGGATATATTTATTTTAAAGTTTGTTTAATTGGCATTTAGTGAGATTTAGACTGATTCTTCTATATTTGATATGGCTAATATTGAGTTTTTAAAAGAATGCCATATTCTGGGGTGATTTAATCCAATTTTATATTTCTTTGTTACTCTGAGTCTATAGATTACTCCTCCTTCAGTCGTTTGCTCATCGTTGAGCGTCGTGATGTGCCCAAATAAACTATTGATGATCTCCCTCTATTTGTGACGGTCTTTCGCTTGTTAATACGCTGGAGATCTTGGTGTCTCGGTGTTGCTTTACTTAGTCAGACCACCGTATAGGGCTACTTCACCTGGGACCCAGGTTCCTTTCATCTTTTCGTTAACTATAAGTTTTTAAAGGTTGTCACATCAAAATCTGTTGCTTAGTTTAGAAGAACCATGCGGTCACACATAGATACACGAAAAGTGACTTGTTTGGATGGCAAAGGCTACCTTCCTGATAATAAATCACTATAAAAACTTGTAAAAATAGGACCCTGGGATGACAAATAAGTTTTATGTTTCGTTTGAATAGGTTTTTGTTATTCTTTCTCATTATCAGAAATTTTTCGGAATGATTCAAATAAAACAGTGACACATAAACGATTTGTGTGCGTAAACGGGAAAAACAAACAGGTAAGAGGTTAATAATAATTTCAATAAATTATATACTGAGGTGACAAAGTTCAATTATTCAGGAAAATATGTCTTAAAAATTCTACTTATTATGGGCTGTTATTGTTGTTTTAATTAACAGGACTAATGTCTAGAATTTTGTTTCAGTATGACGGAAATCTAGGAATAACTCTAATGACGCCATTATTATCTTCCGAAGTTTCCTGGAGTGGTAGAAATAACTGAAGACCTGGAAAGGGGTCCTTATCGGGCCAACCTTAACACTTTGAGGGACACTTAATGCCCATAGACTTTAATAACAATAAAACTTTTATTATCTCGTTCAGTGACCTTGAATGCGTTAATATCGTGAACAAAATCAGGTTGTACCCTACTTTTAGTTGAGTTATGCATGGAGTAGCAGATTTTTCACGATATCGGGTTTGGTTCCATTGTAAAAGCTGTTCATAATCAAGAGTACACTGACCCCTTTACAGGGTTTCGGTTATTTCAATTACACCTTGTAAGTATACCTATGTGATGATTTTCTTACACTTGTGTTGTTTGTGACTACCTAGCTACTGTTTGGTATTATCATTTCCGAAACAATGTTTCTTGGTCCTTGCTTACGCATGTAGGCATCCTCAAATTAGTTTCATACTATTTGTTAATGTGGCGTTATATTGAATTCCCCAATTTTCAGTAGCACCACTTTTAAAGCTCCTCTGAAACATAAAATAAAATAAATAGTTTTTAGTCATACATGCACTTAGCAAATTAATAAAAAAAGGATTTTCCTATTGCGTATGCGTTCTACGTACAGTTATCCACATATTGGTCAGTTGTTTTTACATCTTCCATTAATCATAGAATTGATTAGGAAGCCTCTTATCACATACCGAACTACCTGGCTCACTTGTTAGAGTCTACGTCACTGTGTCTGCGCATGAGTCACATATTGACGTCTGAGACAAACCTGTTTCTTAGCAGCAGGTAAGTTTCTCACAAAACGTTGGTTGTTCTAAAGAAATCGGAACTGTCTGTGGTAAAACCATGTATTTTGACCTATTGAACATTGGCTACTTTCATGATGAGTTATCCTAGTTACACTATCAAACTACCTAGGCACTTTTTGAAAACAATAAATTTATTATAAACTTCTCATTGCGTAGCATTGTGTACAAAAATAAAAATGAAACTGGTCCCATATTAAACTAAATTCTGCTTAATTGCCTGTTGTGCTACACTTATCTGGCCAAATGTAAGAATTAGTTTGATGTTTACTTCACCTCTAGCCTTCTCTTATCTGTTATCTGCGTGAGTGAAAGAGACGGCAATTGAGGTTCCCTGAATAGTCGTTTACGTCATACACGCACACTGATGCGCGAACTTGTTTTAAATAAAACCAATCAACGGGCATGGGATCAAACGCGTCTGAGCTCTCGCATGTTTACGTCATGCAAAATGGCCAATAGAATATTTCTGTTGTGCCTTTTAGTTTCGGTGCTAACTGTGAGTTATATAGAAGGGAGAGGCGGTTCAAGAGGCAGCAGCAGGGGCAGCAGCAGTAGGAGCAGCAGCAGTGGAGGTAGGAGCTGGGGAAGCAGCTCCTCTTCCTTCGGCAAGAGCTGGGGGTCATCCAGTCACAGCGCTAAACCCAGCTGGGGTTCGAGCTCGTCCAGCTCGAGTTGGAGTAAACCAAGTTCATCGTCATCGAGTCACTGGGGAGGCTCATCATCACACAGCTACCCCTCGTCGTCCTCGGGTCTCTCGGGATCATCAGGATCTCACAGCTATCCTTCATCATCGTCAGGATTATCCGGATCAGGATGGAATCACGGTTCTTCAAGTTACCCTTCATCATCATCAGGGCTGTCCGGATCTGGATCTAGTTCTAACAATAAACCATCGTCATCTTCAGGATCGTCGTGGAGTTTTGGTTCCTCTAGTTACCCCTCGTCCTCATCAGGACTGTCTGGATCTGGATCAAGTTCATCACACGGGTATCCTTCATCTTCCTCTGGACTTTCGGGATCTGGAAGTAAATACCCGACATCATCGTTTGGATCTGGATCAAGTTCATCACACGGGTATCCTTCATCTTCCTCTGGACTTTCGGGATCTGGAAGTAAATACCCGACATCATCGTCTGGATCATCGGGATCTCATAGTTACCCGTCAAGTTCTTCGGGAATGTCCGGCTCTGGATCTAACTACAAACCATCATCTGGCTCGGGAACTCATTCATATCCATTTGGAACCGGATTGTCGGGATCTCACTCAAGCAACAATAACAATTATAAACCGACCCACACGTACAATACTAACAGTGGAACTTCAGTTCATCATACGACACATTATTACCATAACACGGTGCCTTATGCTGTGCCTACGTACTATACTTCACCACAGTACGTATACATCCATGAGTACAGGAACTCCAACAGTCGCTATGGAGACTTACTGACAGGTTTGTCTTTGTACAATCTTGGTCGATCAAATAGTCACTATCATGACCATTACTACTATGACGACTACTACAGGCGCAGGTACGACAACCCGAGCTCTTCTTCATACGGGCAAGAAAACAAACCTCAAGACCAAGCTAACTGCATATTGAAAGTGAAAGAAAACGGACGTGTTGAAGTGTTAAAAATTCCTTGTGAAATTGTTTCGACTTTCACCCAAGGGAGCAAAAAGGTGGCTCCATCACAACAAACTCAAGTGAACAAAACAGTGTGTACAACGACCACTACAACGATTAACAATACAGTGTCCTCGGCACCAGCAGCGCCAGTGGTGCCAGTGCTATCAGTGTTACCAGCCGTGGCAATTAATGGTTCTTCAATTAACTCTACGGTGACAGCGATGTCTAACAAAACTGGGTTAGTAAACGGATTAGATTCTGACATATTGTTGGCGGCGTTGAACAATGCTTCCTCTATTACCGCTTGGATGGCCACTTTGAACAGTACAGTAAATGGTAAATCTGTGACAGGTATGAACCTAACGGGGCCAACTAATGTCTCATTTGCTAACCCTACTGTGACTACTACTACTACGTTACCAGTTAATGGTTCATCAGCCAACATTACGAAGACTGTGACAACAGTTAATGCAACTACGGTTAACGTCACGGTGTGTACTACAAACTCGACACTCGTCGATCCTCTGACCGTGCAAGGGCCGCCAGTCAATGCTAAAGACATGGAATGTGTTGTAGAGATCCAAACAAGAGATGGTTTCTTGAGTAATGTTATTGATTGCAGCACTCTAATAGCGTATTCGAAAATGCCTGAACCAAAGAAAGACACCGGAATACTACCACAAAGAGCTAAACTGAAGTCATGGTTGGCTAACCCGCCTTGGTGGATGTCCTTATTTATAGCTGTGTAATTTAAGTACAAAACGTGTTGTTGTTGTATAATTAGTTATATCTCAATTTGTGATGTGTTACGCAAGAAACTATGTATTTAGTTTTGCCATTACTGTGTCGATAATGTTTTTATTAATCTCAGCACACTATACGAGTACATACAGTCTATATACTTGAAAAATATTTGCGTGTGCAAACTTTTAACTTTTGATATTGTTTTTTTATAGATATTTTTTTTGTTTTTTCTGTTCAAATGAATAATTTAGTTATATAAGTTCTCTATGATGTGCCATTTGCTGCATTTATGTATCATAATTTCATAATATTTTGTATGGAAACTTTCTTTATGTTAATAAAGATGTTCATAAAATAGTGTTTGCCTTTCACTTCAATCTTTTTGTTACGAATGTTTTCTCAAAGAACTCATTACATACCAAGTTTATTACAAAATAATATGTATGGGCTACCGCTACAGTTCTATTATTTCATTAACAAGTATAACTTCCTATTTAGATACACTCATACAAGGAAAAATAACGTGTGTATTAATAAATGTACAGATGAAAAATATGGAACAATTTATAACTATTGAATACCTCACATCATTATTTTATACAGTTATTAATTGACTTGCGTTAATTTAAGTGGTGTACGAGGTTCTGCGTATTAGATTAATTAACAAGTAACGTTTAATACTGAAAATGTTTTGAGCATGCGCATTGATATCGCTTATGGCCGATTTTTTTATATTCCCAAGAATGTAAACGAGGTCATGAGATCAAGAGATAGCTCGTTTTATGAAGATTATATTATTATTATACTAGCTGTTGCATTTCATTTATTTGATAAAAATATCTAGGATGAAAAGTATCCTTAACTGGCTACCTATCTGTAAAATTTCAAAACGATCGGTTCAGTGGTTTGGGCGTAAAAAGGTGACAGACAGAGTTATTTTAAAATCAAACTTAAACTCAAGGCATTTATTTGAATTAAATCATTTACAGGCACTTTTGAACTGTTAAATAGTCGGTCAGTTAGTCAGAAAGTTGAAGCTAAGTTGCCCATCTCAAAACGTAGATCTCTATGGAGGAGAACGGGCAAGCAACTCCAAGGACACTCTTTTAAAAATAGATACAAAATCCTGGGTACATTATTCTTGTTGCTTCTATATGTGACAATAATGTACAAAAAAATAAGCCCTGACAGATAGGGGATGACCAGTCACAACTGACGGCTCCCGTTCACGTTCGTTTTTGGTTTTATAATAATAGTATGAATTTTTTTACGAAGCCTGCTGTATCTTCGAACATATTTTTATTAAAAACCGTATTTGAGATATAATAATACCTACCTATCATATAATATGATAGTGTGAGACACAAAATATTTTTTTAATAACCCCTAACAGTAATTCTAGCCAATAAAAGGGGCATTCACACAATCTGCATTTTTATACAGAAACAGTTTTAGTGGTCACCTTGGAGAAAATATCTAGTTTTTGATATTCGCCTCAGCGTCTTCGATTCGAGTTTAATTGGATGTGAATGTCCGATGTTCGCACTGTCCTTGAGCAGATGATTGTTCTTATTTTCTGGTCACGTGTAAGGCGTCTGCGTTTCAGTAACATGCACAATCTGTCGTGGAATGAAGGTTAAGTGCTGGAAAACAAGCAGGCGTTATTACTCGTATAACCTACTTTGTCGTCGAATCGTCACTGGTCGGTCGATATTAATAATTTTCTGTAAATAGATTATTATTACATTCCACTTATACTCGTTGCACAAAAATGTCAGAAAAAGGTGGCTACTTGTGGAAGGAGCTTTGAGAAAAGTCCTGAGATTCACTCCATATAGATGATCAGATATACCTGTTGGTCGGTAGGTGTTGGCCTCAAATCATGAACATTTAACGCTCATCAAATATGAAGGTGAAAACTGTGTACTTCTGTCTTTTTCGAGGCGAAATTTAAAGCAGAAAATAAGCTATAAAATGAAGATAATTCTCCGAAAGCGAAAAAAAGGTTTGCCTATAAATATTTGTTGGAACGCCAGATGTTACAAGAATCAGTTTTAGCAAGTTTCAGCTGACATGTTTAACATAATATATGATTTAATAATTAAAACATGGCAGTTTAGTGTTGCGCCTAGCTGTTCTGTTTTGCTATAGTTCTGCTTACGTGGTACTAATAGCTAAGTATTTTCCGGCTGTCAATGTCTGCTTTATTTCGTATATTTGGTACTTGCTAAAGTAGGCCCAAGCTACGCTTGGGTGCAATCTACTGATTTCACTACATCGAGATTTCTGTGCTATATCGCATTTGGTTTAGAAGTAAGCGGTCACACATACGGACACGAAACGCAACTGTGTTTTTGAAATTGATGTAATTAAACGTATGTACTTATAATATAGGTAATATTTTATAATTATAATACTTATAATTTGGTTTATTATAAATAAAATGCTTGATACCCTGTTTGCAATCAAGATACCAAGCTTTCAAAGCTACTCAAAATTTTTTGTGGTCAAAAGACGAGGCAAAAGAGGAACGTCTTAAGTGTGTATTTTGCAAATCTCACGAATTAGATGAAATTGTAGCTCAAATCTATCAAATACTGTTTCTCGGAGATCTGTAAGAACCTAGCAATAAAAGCCAAGCAACCGAATTATTAACAAACGATAACTCACAATAATCCGACAGGCGCCTTTCTTGAAACTTGTATCATTCGATGATTCGACCAAAAATGCTTCTGAAATGGACTATTTCGATCTTTTCAGAAGATTTGCTCCTTTAAGAAACCCTTTCGCTCCATTACCCCGGTCTGTTAATTTATCAATTTCTTTTGACCGATGAGCTTTATTCGTAACTTATCAGCGAAGCCTGAACGTGGCAGTTTTTGGTCAGTTATTGACAATGACCTTAGGTGTTTGTTTTTATGGACCTTTCTCATGCCTTTAATATCCATTTTATGGCGTCCCTAGTCATTACTGTCATTTCAACGCCGCGCCTAACGTTTCAATTAGGATAGATGTCTGGTACGTTGGATTATTTTTGGACTGATATAATTTGTTACATACGAAACGTATATAAGCATTAACCTAGATATCATTTCATTACTATTGTGTCGTTAACACCAATTTACTACTCGACACTCCACGTCTGCATACCATAACAGTAGCGGATCCAGGGGGCTAAGGGGCTCAAGCCCCCCCCAAAAGCGTCTGACTTCTTCCGTGATAAATTTTAAAGTGAACTTGATATTGTTTTAATTAAACTTTTTAGCAAGTATTAAACTACCTAATGTATGATTGTCGTCAATTATACTTAACTTAAATTAACTTATTATGTAAGTTAAGTATTTTTCTATAAAGGCTTGTGCAGACCAGTGCGACGCGACGGCGCGACGCGACACGAACAATACAATTTCTAAAAAAACTTCACGGTATAACAATAACCGGTGTCGCGTCGCGCTGTCGCGTCGCGCTAGTCTGCACGAAGCTTTAGATGTTTCGTTCACGTGACGAATTTTGAATCCGTGCGCCACTCATTCTGCCACTCACGCTGACCGGTTTGGCCGCCATGGATATTCACCGAGATATCTCTGGTAGTCTACCACCTGACGAAGTCATTGAGGAATTTTCGAAAAGTAATCCGAGACTTGTAAAATGTTGTGTGCTTTTTTAGTGATTACTTTGCTAAAACCTACCCTCAGCGGGGACAATCCTTCCATTGGCAATCCTGAATCCACCACTGTACCATAATATAGTGAAATGGTGTCACTTCATCACAAGAGATAATAATAAAAAAAAACATAATAAACTAAATAATAGGCACCCACATAGGTATTTCTTTAGGGAAATAAAACCTACCTATATTCGTAGCATGACAAGGAAAAAAACCGGCCAAGTGCGAGTCGGACCACGTACAAGAAAGGGTTCCGTAGTTGGGATGAATTTATCCCAAAAACAAAATTATCGTTGTAGTTGAAAAAGAAAAACATGTTCTCCGATGCATTCCAACTGCAAATGTAAGTTTGTACGCACGGTATTAAGAGATTTGACATGTTATTTTAAAACCTTCTAAAATCTACTTATAGATTACAGGAATCTATAATTATAGAACGATTTTCTGTATTTAAAAAAAATCTAAATAATCTTAGTAGTTTCGGAGATAATGGTAAATTTTCATCAATTTTCTTAAATATCTTTAAAAGTATTTATTTTAAAATTATAAAAACATGGATTTGATATAATAATATCACACGGCATAGTTTAAAATACATTTATTCCAATTTTCATTTATTTAAGTTACAAGTCCGTGTTTGGGTCACAGAAATTCATATGTGTACCTACCACATTTAAATTGGTGCAGTAGATTCAGAGCAAATTGGCTGTGACTGACGGACACAGACAGCCAGACAGCCAGACAGACACACGAGTGATCTTATAAGGGTTCCGTTTTTTCATTCAGACGTACGGAACTCTAATTATTAATAACGTACAAAAACTATCTTAGATTTTAATCTCTGTAGGTAGGTACATGATTATGAATAGTGTGCTGATCAGAATTTATCGTGATCGTAGTTATACAATACCTAGTTGTTATTGCAAAAAATAATGATTGGCGTCTAGCTTAATAAAAAACCTGCCAAGTGCGCGTTGGACCACGTACAATGAAGGGTTCCGGAGATGGGATAAATTTATTTATCCCAAGAACAAACTTAACGTTGTAGTTGAAAAACATGGAACACGGAATGTATGGGAGTTATTATGTTTTTGCAACTGCAGTTGAATCAGCTAAGTTGGTTGATTATATTACTGCCTACTTAGCTGTGATAGTTTTCCTTTTAATTTCGTTAAATATACTACTGCTCTGAATTTTTCCACATATCCAGAACCAACCATACCTAGCAACTTGACAGGGGGGCAATTGACTCACAATATTTGCACTTTAAAGCTTAATATTTTGCAATAAAATAGTTTTGCCAAACTCACAAAATGTTTAAACGATCTTTCCAACGATACTGCACACCATGGGATAGACGAGAAATAAATTCAATACCTAGCAACTTGACGGGGAGGGGGGGGGGGGGTCAATTGACTCGCAAAATTTGCACTTTAAAGCTTAATATTTTGCAATAAAATAGTTTTGACAAACTCACAAAATGTTTAAACGATCTTTCCAACGATACTGCACACCATGGGATAGACGAGAAATAAATTCAATACCTAGCAACTTGACGGGGAGGGGGGGGGGGGGGTCAATTGACTCGCAAAATTTGCACTTTAAAGCTTAATATTTTGCAATAAAAATGGTTTTGACAAACTCACAATATGTTTAAACGACCTTTCCAACGATACTGCACACCATGGGATAGACGAGAAAAAAATTCAAATATCCCCTCTTTACGTGTAGGGGAGGTAGGTACACTAAATAAGTTAAGTTAAGAGAGACAGACAGATGGACATGGCGAAACTATAAGGGTTCCTTATTGACTACGGACCCCTAAAAACTAGATTATACGGCGTAGATATCTTGAGGTCTTGCAGTGGGTGTGCTATTAGTATAGATATTTTTTTTCTATCAATTTTACAAACTTAGCATACCTACAACCTGTGTTGAACTTTTGTGTATGTCTGTCTGACTGTAGGCTCTGTACTATGATTGTAAGCTCGAAGGATCCTTACTATTCAAAAATAGTAAGCTAGTGTTCGGCTTATTTTCAACAATTCCTAAATTCAGGCTATTGCAGCCCACACTTTGATCTGTGCCTTTCCTAAGTTGCGCTACAACAATCGGACTTCTTCCACTTCCCGCATACAAACAGTAGGTTTGAGAATGCTGGAGATTGTACTTTTGGATGTAATTGAGAGCCAAAATATGTGGCCGTACTAGTGTGAACCACATAACTGCAAAATTATTTAAATTTTTCCTTCAACATGTTCTTTCTCATTCCAGGTATAATCTCAGTCTGCTGGGTGTCAGGCGCTGGTGTGGGTCTCCTACCACTTTTCGGCTGGCATGCCGGTAACAACATGCCCGGCTGCTACTTCGTCGAGGTCATGGACTACAACTACCTGCTGTTCCTCTACTTCGCCACCATTGTGACGCCCAGCGTACTGCTCGCGGCCTTCTATGCTCACATCTACCGCGTTGTTGTTAAACAGGTAATTTAAGTATAAACATTTAAATCGGAAATACAGCGTATCATAAATGTGTGGTCAAATTTAATCAAACAGAACAACTTTCTTCATAGGAGCAACATCGTAAACGCGAAAAAATAATCAGCTGTATTATACAAAACTTTAAGAGGGAACAGGGCCTGCGAATCTCCATACAAATGTATTCCCCTTTTTTCTTCTTATATAATGCCTCTACAGCATTCTTATTTTTTTCCTAAAATCAAAGTAAGCTGTAGACACGTCCCTGTTATTTCCTTTTTTTCAGCAACTTATTGGTTAAGAAATATGACCCTCCAAAAATTACAAAAAGTGCCCCATTTTTACCGGCGTGATTAGAGAACCACCAGACAAATTCGAAAAGTTTTTAACATAAAAGAAAGTGATAAAAACCTAGACATACTCTTTCTTAAATATTTTATGTAAAAAAATAATTGAATCGGCTCAGTTTTCGAGGAGAAAAAAGGGGAATACGAAACGTCGATCTCGTCAATTTTTTTTTGGATATAATCGGTCTGAGCTGCAGCTGTCGCTATCGCACTCTATGGAGGCAGACTTGAGGTAAGACGACGGCACTAGTTTCTTCAAATACCTATTTTTCAAATTCCTCGCAACCCCTGTTCCCTCTTAATACCTAGTCGACCCAAATGTATATTGTTGCCATTACCACGGAGGTCCCTTTAAAATCAAAGGAGAGAGATTTTTCCGGTTCTCATAAGGCATGGTGGTTATGGTGAAGGTTTCTAAATCAGGAGTGTTTAAATAAAGCATAGAAACATGACTATTAATAGAATGAAATAAATTATCAAAAAATATGTAATACTTAACTTTTTTTTGTGCTAGAGTTAAAATGAGATGACCAAATAGCTAGTCAGAACGTATCATGGAGAGATAGTGACATTTATTTGAAGCACGTGTATGTTTTCTTAAAATCATTCGAAATATAATTTTTTATATTTTCAGCTAAGCGAGGTGATGACAGTAGATGGCTGCCGGGGGCGTATTCCCGGCGGTGGCACCATGCTCAGGGTGCTAGGAGCCGCCCAAAAGCGAGAAGTCAAAGCCACACAGAATCTCGCCATCATAGTATTCTTCTTCATCATTTGCTGGATCCCACTCTACACTGTCAACGCGATCAAAGCCTTCATGCCTGACCTGGACATTCCAAACCCCCTCACATATATCTGCATCATAGTCTCCCACTTAAACTCTGCCATCAATCCCTTCCTATACGCATATCACTTGAAAGATTTTAGAGCGGCGCTGAAAGGTCTCCTCTGCTCTATTGCAGGCAGAGGGGTGACCATACAAGAAGCGTACAGACCACCGATACCTGTCAGGAGACAAGCTTTAGAGAGATGTAACGCTCTGAGAGAGAGACCAAAAGTTTACGTGAATTCACCGGTGTGGCTGCGGCAGAAGGAAGCAGAGGTAAGCACAACAGAGGAGAATAGAGCTGTGGCAGTAGCAACCCCGGTAGTACCAGACGTGGAACCATTTATAAACAGAGTAGCAGACGGTTCTAGTGGCTGTCACACTCCTGAGGGCAGAGACAGCGAGGCTGGGCCGTACCTTATAGAAACTAACGAGGAGAGGTGCCAAAGTCCGTACAGAAGGGTTGAGGAATTGATTCGGCGCGTACGAAGCGTCAGTGCGGATCACAGCTGACAGGAGCCTTGCCGGGGCTTCCCGGCGTATAGTGTCAATTGAGGAGACATCAGAAGAAACAAACATTCCTAAGAATAGAAGAAAGTAGAATGTAAATATTTAAAGTCGCTTGTAGTGATTTTTGCTAAGCATTAGAAAGTCACGGTCTCTCGAAATAGATAATTTTGTAATTTTTAAGAAAGTCAAAGTCAAAGTCAAATCATTTATTTCAAATAGGCCCGTATAAGGCACTTTTGAACGTCAAAGTAGTTTTTAAGATTTATCGTATTTAAATATGATGTTGAATGATTTTTTTATATTAAAGTTTAAAATATTTAAGTAAATGTGCTGAATGTACCTATTTTTTGCTTGTATGATTGTAACAAGTTGTTGCTTCTATCGAAATATAAAATTAAATATTATATAAGTGTATCCGTTTACTTTACCGTACCTACCTAATTTCCACACTGTAACCCTATTTCTGAGAAAATACTAAGTTTTTGGCAGAACGTAACATGGGGGTGCATTACTAGGGATTCCAATTTTATTTTGCTGGAGATGGTTTGGCTTTTATTCTGACATAAAATGGACGCCAAATATTTTTAGTAATTGTAGTTCGGCAGCTATTTCTGCGCAAGCTTTAAAGGCCAACGAAGTCAATAGACAAACAATGGTAGACAAACAATGCACAAAAAATCCATCTGCCTAGCCTTTTCCCAATTATGTTGGGGTCGGCTTTCAGTCAAAACAAGACTTCTTCGAGATATTCGAGCGTTGATTTAGAGAACTGCGCAATGCCATCCTTGACTACGGTTGGAACTAAAAAGCAAGTGCGAATGATGCACATCAATGTGTAAATACATAGTCAAAAAAGCCACCATTGGCGTAAGTGACGAATGTGTAGGTACATAAATTTTATACACCATTTTATCCGCTCGATCAAACATCAAAATACGAGCTCAAATTAGCTCTTAGACGCTTCAAGAACAGCAAAGCCCCCGGATCCGACGGTATCAAAGCCAACATACTCAAACTGGGCGGCGAGACCATGATCGCAATATTCAAACGTATTATGGACTACGTGCCGTCAACTGCCGTAACTTCGCCTGGCGTGGCATGTTTCCCTGTAATGTCTTTTTCATTTTACTTGCACTTGCTTGACGCACTCACACCGATCGACTTTCTGAAATACTACAACAAGACCCGTGGCACATTCGTGCACTCGATCTCCACGGCGACATGATAGAACGTCTCAAATCTCCGTCGATAGAAAGGGCTACAAGAACAAGGTCTGTCGTACACGCTCTACAGGCAACACAATCCCTTTCTATTCGCTACTAGAAAATTCAATATACTTATTCATAAAAAATAAGGACAAGCCGCTTTTCAAAAGACTGGTCCCATTCCCTCAGCGTAGGCTATGACCGTAGCGTCACTCAGCAGCTAGTCGTTAGGGCTAATCCCCATTAATTCATCGTAATCCTCACATAGATTTATATAAAGACGTGTAATACGCGGAAACAACCCTGGATGGGTTTCAAAAGCTCCCATCACTCTGCGGACGAAAAGAAACACGATCCTTTTTGTAAAATGACATTTATTAAAACATGCAATATTAAGACTAGATAAATAAATGAATTCTGATTCAGTCTAACCAAATGCAGCGGAATTCTAGTATTTTATATGGAGCGACTGCCTATCTGACCTCCACAACCCGGTAACTGGGTACTACAACACCCCTTGGTAAGACTGGTTGTCAGACTTTCGGGCTTCTGACGACCAGTAACGACTGTCAAATATCCACGAATGACAGCCGGGACCAAAGGCTTAACGTGCTTTCCGAGGCTCGGAGGAGTCTCGGTATGTAAAGATGGTCAGGTATCCACGGACCAAACCCGGCAAGCGTAGCTTAACCTGATGGATCAACCCGTGCGGCTGTTATTAATTTCAATTTATATTTATTACAATACAGGTGGTAAGAATAAATAAATAAACACATTTATGGACCCTGTCGGGCACAGCAAAATTTTAAATAAGTAAGTAGGAAAGAGGAAGCTTATTACTAAATATTTAAATTATTTCCTATCAATTTTTATTTTTTTACAACGTTTTATTATATTTATGTTATCACTCATTTATTTATTCTCTGAATATAATATGTGTAGGTCAATCTATTTACTTATTTTTTGTATTTAATTATACATATAATTATGATTATTGCATTGAATTATTCGCTTAATTTTTTGTATTGCTATCAGTGTATTTAATATAGTTATATATTTAAATGAATACTTATAAAATATAATATATTATATAACGTGGCTAAGTAATAATAAATTCTTACTTAGCCACGAGCTCCTCCAAAGCCAAACAACGCTCAATAAAATAAAATTCTATATAGAAAGAAACCTTATTATGTTAACAGCTAACGAAATAACATGCTTACATTAGGTAAAAAGATAATAAGTGAGATAATAAGAGATAATTATAATTATGGGACTCATTACTTTTATATACCTATTTGCAATAAATAAGAACGTAAATTATTCTAAAAACAATCGGCATTTTATCAATATTTGAAACTATAGAGAGAGGCCTCTGCCTCACAATAGAACGAACGCTCCTGCAGTTAACGATGCGAATGGTAGCGGTATTACCACTTTCCTATTCTGCTGTTGGTAGACGTGGTAGTTACATCACAATTTCGCATCGAAGCCGCTAGATGTCACTACTAGTCTATGACCCACTATCAATTACTACTATTGTTAGTAAACAGCCCGGGGGAAATCCGATGTAAACAGATCGTGAGCCACTACAATATCATCACGTCATGAAAAGGGGCGAGGAGAGCAGGACAGCAATATCTACGCACTGTTCTAAATACGTCTCACGGTAACTGCCAATGACGACAATGGATTTACGAAATGACGAATACCGCGGTAGGGCAGTTCTACGCCACCTTGGTGTTTCTCTTCCGAGAAGTTGACACGTTGGCTACCTGCGTCTGTTTACCTGTCCCGGCCGCTGCAACGAAACATTTTTTAATGTTGACTCATACAATTTTTTATTTCTCCTTAAGTTTGGGGTAAATTCACATCTGTGGTTGGTAGAAAATAAATATTTTATATGAGATGATCAAATAATTGGACTACAGATTAAGTACTATAGATATATGGCTGCGTTGTTGGTAATTTTGGTTTTACTTCACTTTGACGTCCATGCATTGACTAGAAGGCACATTTATCTATCAATCATTTCGTACAAAAAATGAAAAGAGAAGGCCATAAAATGCTGTTTTCTTATGGAAAATAACATTTTGAACATTTTTTAATATTACAACGAATGTCTACGATTAACCACCTGGCTGCTATTTGAGTTTCAAAGTACTAAAAATCATATTTTTGCCAACAATATTTTGGATATTCGTTTAATAACGCTAACAGTTATCGCCCATGGTGGAAATGGACATGGGCGTTAGGTATACTAAGGTATGATAAATAAAGGGATTAAATAATAACGACAAAAGGATTGAGGGAAATGTTTTTATTATATAATAATGGCCGGTGGTAAACCCGTTCTTAAGGCCCTCCAGAAGCTGTTCCCGTCCATCCCGTCATACTAGAGGGTAAAACGCCACAGGCCTGGAACAAAGGTGTGGTGGTACTCTTCTTTAAAATGGCGAGAATGCCCTGCTTAAGAATTACTGGCCCATCTCACTTCGGAACCATGTCTGCAAGTTATTTTCAAGAGTCATCACCGAACCGAATCGTCTCGCGCGTCATTTTGACGACTTTCGCTGGATTTCGGAAAGGCTTTAGCACCGCAGACCACATAGGCCACATACATATGCTGCGGCAGGTTATACAGAAGTCTGAAGAGTATGACCTGCTTCTCTGCTTAGCGTTTGTGGAATACAAAAAAGTATTTTATTCGATCGAGACATAGGCTGTACTGCAGTCTCTTCAACGGTGCCAGATTGACTATCGGTACATCGACGTGCTGAATTGTCTGTACGGAAACGTCACTATGGCAGTCCAACTCCAGGACCAGACCTCGAAACCTATCCTTCTTCAGCGAGGTGTGAAATAGGGAGACGTTATCTCTCCGAAACTGTTCACCGCTGCATTGAGTATTTATTTTAAAAAGCACAGCCACAACACATACATTAAACTTATGCTAGAAATAATCTTAATAACTAATTGATAACAATATCTAATAGCCTTGCAATTGAACATACTAAACTAAACTAAAACTAAAATAAACCATAATAGACTAACGTAAATAAGACGGGTAATAACAAACAAAAAACTAAAGAAATAAAACATGAAACAAAAATTGTAGGATGACTTCAAGGTTCTGGATTGGACAGGGGAAGGCATCAAGATCAATGGTGTGTACTTCACTCACCTTCGGTTTGCCGACGATATAGTATAGTCATGGCTGAGTCTATGGAGGAATGGTCGATGACGTCAGTAGAGCTTTCGAAAGCGATTTTTTTTTCTGACCGATCATTATTGTTTGGTTACAAAATGTTCGAGACCTGAATGCCCTTTTAAAATCGTTTTTACATATTATTATTGATACATTTTTGTTCTAATACATATATGTATAACTGAAATAATTTCATTTGTATAGTTAAACTGCTGTTGAAAGACTGGAATGAGGACATCGCGCTTGAATTCGCCGCTAGAGGCGCTAGTGTAGAGTGAGGTCTCTAGAAATGTCAAATGTCACTGAACGTGAACTTCTACATATTATTCATATTTTTTGTAAAGATTATGCCATTCCTGATTAATTATGGCTTAAGATTATTATAAGGTGATGGGTACTTAAAAATATCCAAAACATATCAAATAAAAGTACTCACAGGACTTACTCTCCAGTGGCGCCAGCTGGTGAGTACAAAACGATGATTTGGCTGGATGGTTTTGATCACAGTTTTCACCAAAGAGTAACTATATATGGTGACTTTGACTTACTGTCACCCAACTGTCATCGATAATCTACGGGTAAAGCCAAAACAAAAAGCGAAATATTTATCTATTTCTTATTTGAATATGTTTCCTAATCGCCAATTCACCATAGATCAACAATTAAATAGAATATGTTTTATGGGAGCATAATAACTAGAGTGTGGAAACACTTACAAATAAAACAAGTTAGTATTCGTGTCGTCATCCAACTATCGAAGCGTAACAAGACGCGTGCGCCCACGCCTCACTTCAGTTCAGTGCGCACGAGTGTTGATGGTGGACGTGTTGCGTAGTGATTGTGGTTATTGTGACTTTCAAAATGTTTAACCCCAAGCGTGCGTTGTTGTACGCTTTTCTACTAGGTGTGCTATTAGAACCAATATCGGGGCGGAAAGGTTTTAGTGGTGGACACAGTTATCCTAAATCGGGCGGCTTATCCGGCGGAGGTCACCGCTCAGGAGGGCTGTCTGGCGGGGGACATGGGTATCCCTCGTCAGGGGGTGGACATGGGTATCCCTCGTCAGGGAGTGTACGCCCCAGCGGCGGTAATCATGGATATCCGTCAAGTGGTGGCTTGTCCGGAGGTGGGTCTTCATATCCATCATCTGGAGCAAAACCTGGCTATCCATCTTCTGGCGGCGGTCTATCTGGTGGCAGTCACGGTTATCCATCTTCTGGCGGTGGTCTTTCTGGTAGCGGTCACACCCAAAACAAACCTGTCGTACATCATACAACGAATATTCACAACTATCACTACAGCCCGCCGCAGCAGATTTCCTACAGTCCTGTCCGCGGCGGACCACCGCAGCACTACCCAGTGTATCATGGCACTCCCCCGACTTACGTTTACCAATACAAAAACTCGGGCAGTAAATATGGCACATTGCTAGCCGGTCTGGCGCTACTCAACCTTGGAACTCTCGGCGTCGCCGCTTACGCAGCCAGCGGGCATTCAGCGGGCAGAACGCAATATACACCACAACCGGGCGAAGTGTGCAAATTTGCAGTGAAAAAAGACAACGGTGACTACGAGGAGACGAAAATAGATTGCCAGATTATAAGCAGCTTCATTTTACAAGATCAAGCGCAAGCACGCCCTTCAGCCACCAATACAACAACATCAGTGGTCTCAGTGACAAATACGACTGTTATGAATGCGACTAACATGATGGCGGAACACCCTACGACGACGGGGCCCGTGGCGCCAGCGATAGGTAACGTTCTGTACGCAATGCTACCTAACGGAACGTTAGTCCCCGTGAATGCTACAGGAGTATCTGGTATTCCCGCGGTACCTGGAAGTCCTTTAAATGTGACCCAAAATGTAACCGGGGCACTGGCGCAAAACGGAGTTGTGACTACTTCAGTAGTAACGACCACTACGACAAATACGACACTCGTGAATGCTTTGGATGTGAAAGGAAAGGCCGTGGAAGTGACACCAGGGATGCAGTGCTTCCTGATTCGGAACAGTTCAACACACAACATGAGGAAGAGTGTACCATGTGGTCTATTACAGACATACGCGGATAAGTCAATACAACGGAAAAATTCGGCAGCTCGCAATGGACCTATGTTTACAATAGTCGCTGCTATTTTAGCTTTTTGTGTAGCTTATTAAGATAATTTCTTGGTGTCTAAAACACTACAATCCTTTGATATGTTTAACTACAAGCAGCTGAGTTGAGTCTGACTTGTATGTAAAATAACTTTATCTACCTTTTTGCATTTTCTGGTGTTAGGAATTTTATTGACAGTGTGAATGTTATTAGCCGCTTTCAAAGACATCTTAAATAAAAACATGATTCAGTTTCTTCCATTGAGGTAATTTACAAAGATACTTTGCATAGAATGATGTTTGCTATGAACATTCGAGATCTCTATGGCAAATCGTTTTTTTATGATTATGAAACTAAGACCCAGAACAGATCTGTTAGTATAGTATTTTGTGTATCAGTACTTTATTTATTATGTAGTATTCTATAGTTATTTTGTTTGCTGAACATTTCTGGCAGAAATAGCTCAATTTGGGAGGTACTTATTAACACTTGAAAACTTATTTTGAACTAGGTACCCTCAAAAATATTATTCATTTGAAACACTGAAATTCCACGGCTGATATGTTTTTAATTTAATAAGGAGAATACGTAACTTAAGAAGAAAGTTACTAATTTGACTAGAAATACGAATGTCTAAAAATGAGAAGTGCTATGAATGTCATGTTGAAATATTTGTTTGTACTCTTGGAGTCCAGAGACCTTTATACATGAGTGTGACAATGACAGTTTTATCTTTTTAAGTAACTTTGTGTAATTATTTCCTGTTGTTAATGTGAAAGTTTAACTCAATGAAGACCTTTTCATTCTCCATAATTCAACTTTTGTATATTTTTAGCTCACTTTAAATATATTCAATTCCTTTCTTTTTGGATATATCTTATCTATGACCATGAATGCCAAAATTACTAAAACTAATCCATATTCTACAATTTTAAAAGGTGATTCCTGTAAGAAACATTTATTGTGATATTTATAATTAAAAATAATTTAAATATATTTATTTTTTATTCCAAAACTTTGGCTATTTACTTCAATATAGGTATTTACATTCTGAGTTACGTATAAATGCATCTTGAATCTTGTTATTCCCAGAAGTGGAACTACTCACCAGTTTGTGTGAATCAACTAAGGAAAATACCTTCTTGTAGGTATTGTTTGTTAGTATTGGTCAAATGATATGCTAAAGTCTGACTCTAAGGCCCGTTATACACGGTACGGTTTCTTTACGGTACGGCGCGCTAGCCGCACCGCAGTATAATCATATGAGCTTGTAGGTATATCACGGCAAACCACCGGTTTTATGGTATACGGCGACGGCGACGTATAGTCAACAAACCTCCATAGTGATCCATACAACACCTTGTGTCTACACACGGTCAATATATCGTAGTTTAAAACGGCAAAAAACAAAAACGTGTGTGTACAGCGGGTCTAACCGAACCGAACGTATATAATTTTACCTTGTCCCATTGATTCCATATCGTATTTATTTTATTCAATACGCAGAATTTCCTAACAGAATAATTCAATTAGCATTCTTTTCTACATTCCACACTTGGCTTCATTTACGGAAGCAACGGTTCGATCAATAAAGTGGTGAAATGTCATAATTTGCGATATGTAAAAGAAAGTAATTGGTTCATGTTTATTTTACAACGGGTTGCTGGTTGGGTTCCAACTTAAGACATCTCGCTATCCAGTCCAATGCTCTTGTCACTGGGCTATTGAAGCTATATAATAATAATTTGATTGGAGTGCCTACTGTTTTCGTTCTATAGTGACTTATCAATCAAAATAACGGACGTTTTTAACGTGCACGTCTTTCTACATTGTTCTCACATATATAATTTCAATAATGATGTAACCAATATTTTGATTTAAAAGAGTGTCCGTGGAGATTCTTGCCCGTTCTTCTCCATAGGAACCTACTACGCTTTAGAATTGGCAACTAGCTTCATCTTTCTGACTTACCGACCCTTTGACAATTCAAAAGTGCATGTAATTGGTTTATTTGAAATAAATGCATTTGAGTTTGTGTTTGATAAAATGTAAAAATCAACTAACGATCAATACGTATTCTTAAAATGTCGCTACCTAGTTCTAGCCGCTTACATCTGGTTCTAGCTGGTTTGAACTAACCTGTATTAGTTATTTTAGACTTTTTTGTTTCTCTCTGCTTTAGAGGTATACTACAGATGAATCGTATGGGAAACTAGAAGCCTTTGTATTAAATCATTATATGCCTAGTTTATACGATGGCAGTGACTGGATCCAGTGACTCGCAATTTCAGATCCAGTCAGTGGGTTCATGCAGACGAGATCGGCAGTATGTTAGTAAGATACGTGGGGGAAGCTAATGGGCCCGAGCATAGACGGATAGTCAACTGGGCTGACTTGAGGGCGCGAAGTCAGCCCTGGACTGGATTGAAACTAGTGTCTATACGAGCCCAGTTACATGTTAGTTGGAAAAAGACTAGGTAAGTGAGTTTTCTTTCGGAATATACCTCTTTGTAGCAGATAATCATAGAAATAACATCAATCAATCTGCCTAGCCCTTTCCCAACAATGTCGGTGTCGGCTTCCAGTTTAACCGGATGCAACTGAATATCAGTTTTTACATGGAGCGACTGCCTATCTGACCTCCATCGTAGCATAGGAATAACATATATCCTGGAAATGTAACTTGATAACAGCCTATGATACCTACCTAGTTCGTTTATGAGTATACTGTGTCATTAAAATAAACGTGCAAACAGCTATATATACTGATAAGGAAGACGTTAATTTTCAATATGCGTACTTACCGAGTTTTTGCAGTACCATATTATAAGGTTGGATAAAAAATGTGGTACCAATGCTGCGAAGTGATTTACCCAATGATATTACGCATTCTCTCAGCGGCCGAACTTGTAAAAAAAGAAGTAGATACTCTTAGGTTACCTTTCCAACATTCAATCTTCAAAAACGGCAAAATTTAATACTATTAGATGACACGTGGAAGTAGGACGGCATTTTGGTAATTATCGGGATCGAATAAAAATAAATAATTCAAAAACAAAACTGCCCTACCAAAAAACGAACTCGGGGGACCGTTGTGTCGTTGAGTGGAACACTTTTGAATCTAAGAGGTCCCCCAACTGCAATGACAATTTTTTTTTATCTGTTTAGTTTAACTAATACAACTTTTTTTACTTTTTAGTTCGTTTTTTGGTAGGGCAGTTGTGTTTTTGAATTTTTTTAATTTATTATTTGTTTTTATTTTATACATTTTAGTGACACGTTTAATTTAAAACATGTCAAGCTAGGTGGCTTTAATTTTTATTTTTAAGTACTAAAGGTGGTTTTATACTCTCACAGCGAGACGAGGCAAGGCGTGGATGGCGTGGGGATGAAATGTTTGTTTTGCATGTACACCCTGCTTATGTAAAATGTGTGCCAATAAATTATATTTATAGTTTTGGAATGTGCTCATTAAGGCCTTCAATTGGATACCCATATTAAAGTATTAGCTATCTATACAGCCACAACAATGATTTTTATTTAAAAAAAATGTCTTATGTAACTCGGGATGATGTAAGGATTCTAAAGATACCCCATAACATCCAAATCTGTTCAGGCATTTAAAAGTTATGGTGGAACAAACAAACTCACATAAATTCATTCATAAACCCTGAAAATACTCCTTTTTGGGCAGTAGTGTAAAAAGAGACAAAAGGGTACCGTAACTAGGCTAATAAGCCAAGTTTAGACGTGCCACTTGCGAAACTTGTATGACCTATCTACCTCTTTTTACTTTTCTTATAATAAT
Organism: Xanthia icteritia; assembly: GCA_949128155.2. Taxonomy (NCBI): domain Eukaryota; kingdom Metazoa; phylum Arthropoda; class Insecta; order Lepidoptera; family Noctuidae; genus Xanthia; species Xanthia icteritia. The sequence goes on from OX421941.2 coordinate 15,950,645, forward strand.
TATTGGATTTACCCGTAAAAACCAGTATCTTATAGCTCTTGGTTCATGTAGGTACACACGGCTGACGGCTGCACATCAAGCTATACATTTCTAGTTTATGCTGATCTCGCATCGCATTGTATAGGATTTCCGTACATTGCGAGGTCAGTTTATACTGGAAATGTATAGCTTGATGTGTAGCCGTGTGTACAACACCACTGATCTGTCAGAAATCAGAATGTGGCAGTATTTCAATTATTTTTTTGGGTTATGATGATTTGATACCAAAGAGAACCAGAAGTCTAAAAAAGTCTATTGCGGTGGCATCAACCTCCAATTAGAGGACTAATAATTATGATAAGCTGCTATCAGATAACACTTGACCTTAATCACCATTGATTTGTAATGACATGCACACTTTTTTTAACTTTTGTAGCTATCATCGTTTCCATTGTAAATTATGTAAATTTTTTGTAGTTCCAAAATAAAATCTTTTTATTTTTTTCTACTTTACTTTATGTGTAGGTATAGATGAAGCTTGCTTATTTCTTTTGTCTATGATACATTTCCAAATATCAGGCTGATATGCTATCTAATTGCGTAACACATTTTCGTAAATAAAGACAGCGAGACTGTTTTATTTTGACAGTTCAACAACATTCATTGCTTTATTGATTAGATTTTTTTTTCGATATTTTGAGGCAATGGATTAGCAATCTGTTTGAAAATGATTCACATTGTGATTTATTAGGGGGATTGAGTGAGCGACGTGGGCCCCATAGTATGGCCCATTTTTTCTAGTGCCCCCGCTCACTCACCGCGGAGGACTCAACCACAATGTTGGGCCCAAGCCACGTCTAAATCCACTAGAAAAGTTTACTTTTTTTTTTTATTTATGTTAACCAACAATTGTTTACACTATATAGGTACATTTCTGATTTAATAACAAGAGTAACATATTCAAGTGCAACAATTAATTACAGGTTAACACCGCATGCACAAAAAACGGTTTACATAACATATTTATAGCATATTTATATACATTGGTGCCGATTCTCTTGTACACCGGACTAAACTAACTAAACTATCACTAAAATTCTTTACTTTTGACTATGAGAATCTTAACGCTATTCTGCAATAAAAAGTCTCTAAACTTAAACATTATTTTGACACAACTAAATCGAATTTGACAATCGCGACTCCACGTGGTACATACTTGTTTGCCCTACCCCGTGAATTTTTTTAGAGCCGGAGGTGCGCAGGGAGGGCAGCCTCGACGTGTTTTATATGGAACTTTTCACGTTTTGCATGGAAAATAAGAAAAATTATTACCTACGTGTTGATAATTAGGGATATAAGAGTTTCATAAAGGGACCAAATTTTCATTATTTTTGCGATAGGGTTTTTGCGATAAGAGTTTCATAAAGGGACAAAATTTGCATTATTTCTTTTCTTTTGCTTATATCTCGAAAATGGTGTGTCCATTTTCGACATATAAGCAAAAGAAAAGAAAAAAATATATATACAGTACTGTTTTTGTACCTGAAGTCGAGGTGTTCGTGTGAATTTTAGTTCATGACGACTAATAGTATTCCACATTTAATACACCATTTTTAAACCGCGATTAAAAATGGTTAGATTTAGTTAGACAATTAAAATTTTTGGTGAAAAACGTCAAATTCAGAATAGCAAAATTGTCATTTTCACTAAATTAAAATCTCAGTGCCATCTTAGTGCTGTCAAACTAAAATTATATAGTTAAGTTGCGTCACTTTAGTCTATTTCAGAATGGGAAATCATCGTTTGACAGGAATAAACTAAATTTTAGTGATTTTTAGTCTAGTTTAGACGCCTTTGTGACAAGAGAATCGGCACCATTCTCCTTCAAACTCAAACTCAAAGCATTTATTTCAAACTAGCTTTTGCCCGCGGCTAAGCCCGCTTAGGGATCGGAAATTACCCTATGGGTACGTACTACCGGGATTACATACCTAATAGCCGTGGAAAAAGTCATTGACTCATACCGCTGCGCCCGCGTTGTCGTCATCCATAATTATTTTGTTACGCGTAATTTTGAATTCGTGATATCTTTTAAAGTATTCATTTTAATTATATGATGTCATGGCATATTTTAATCTAAATTAAATGCCCAATTTAAATTACATATTTAAACAAAATAGCTTCGGAAATAACAATGACATTTTTATCAAATTTTGAAAGATAAAAATGGTTTTTGTGAGTCATCCTTAAGATAGACATGTAATCCTGTGGAATTTCATTTTTATTTATCTCTCACGGTTTACGCGGCGCACGCCAGTAAAGCTTGATTATTTCCGACATCTTCAACAATAATCGTCATATTTCAGCCAATTTACACAAAACCTTAATGAATTATACACCAAAACTATCCTCATGAATCACTCCTTCCATTGGTGATACCGTTTGAAAATCCGTTCGGTAGTTTCTGAGGTTATCGCGTTCAGACAGACAGACAGACAGACGCGGCGGGGGACTTTGTTTTATAATATGTAAGGATAAGGATATTATACTAGCTGCGCCCCGCGCTTTCACCCGCATAAGTCTCGATCCCGTGGAAATATCGGGATAAAAAGTATTCTATGTCCTAACTCAGGTCTTGGTCTATCCGTGTGCCAAAATTCATCCAAATCCATTCAGCCGTTTTAGCGTGAAGGCGTAACAAACAAACAAACTCACTTTCGCATTTATAATATAAGTTAGGATTAAGGCTCGTGCAGACGGCGCGACGCGTCTCGAACAATACAATTTCAAAAAAAACTTCACGGTTTAACAATAACCGGTGTCGCATCGCGCTTGTCTGCACGAAGCTTAAGCTAGGTAAACCAATAAAAGGCACTTTTGAATTGTCAGTCAGAAAAATTAAGCTATTGCCCATTCCAAAGTGTAGTAGGTTCCTAAGGAGAAGACCGGGCCAAAAAGTTTTTTTTTAATGTTCCCTTTTCAAGACCAAAATAAGAGTGTGATTCAAGCTTTTATGTCTTAATTAAGTGTTTTTAGGGTTCCGTAGTAAACAAGGACTCCTTATAGTTTCGTCGACTGTCTGTCTGTCTGTCCATCTATCCGTGGCTTAACTCAGAGACTCTTAGTACTAGAAAGTTGTAATTTGGCATGGGTATACATATTAATCACGCCGACAAAGTCGTAAAATAAAATCAAGATTTTTTTTCTCGTCTATCCCATGGTGTGGGGTGTCGTTGGAAAGAAAGCTCGTTGAAAAATATTGTGGGTGTGTGAAATCCATTTTTCAATTCAGGGATCCGTTTGCGAAATATTAAGCTTTAAAGTGCTAGTTGTTGTTAGACGATATAACGAAGTTAAAAGGAAAACTATCACAGCTACGTAGGCTTTACAGGTTAACGAGTAATAATCGACCAACTTAAATTTGCAGTTTGAAAAACATGTTCTCCGATACATTCCGTATGGGAGAACATGCTACTACAATATAAGTGTGTTATTGGGATAAATTCATCCCAACTACGGAACGCTTCAATGTGCGTGGTCCGACACGCACTTGGCCGGTTTTTTAAATATCTGGTACACCAGTTCAAATACCTCGGACATTTCGTTGCTGATGACCTTAAGGACGATGCCGATGTTGAGCGGGAGCGCAGGGCGTTGGCGGTGTCAATCACGCTTTTTAAAGCGTACTGCACATCCCTTTACTTGAGCGCTCTATGGATCAGCTGTACAACAACGCCTTCAGGGCGCTGTTGCGACTGCTACGTTATTGCAGTGCTTCTGCAATGTTTGCTCAAGCCAGAGTAGTAACTTCTCAGCTGTAGTGCGGAAAAAGAGTGCTTCTCTTCTCACAAGGTTGCGGGACAGTAGCAACAGCCTCCTGAAGGCTATTGCTGATGGGCCTGACGAAAGCCCCATAACGAGGTATCTTATTAAAACCACCCTGTCTGTAGTAGAATTTAAGTACTAACATAGCAAATAAGTAATTTTTTTTACTGACATCGATTGGATCTAGTTGTCTGTAGAATAAATAAATAATAATAAAATAGTTATGACGATTGTATTACGTCACGAAACTTTAGTCTAACGGTGCATTTCACTCATTCAGCCATTCTCACAACTGCTCACATAACAGAATATTGACCTCAAGTTTTCGAAATATTTAGAAATGAATGGGCCGGCTATGTTAGCCGAGCCCATAGACCCGATAACCGTTGGGGTAGACGTGTTCTTGAGTGGAGATCGCGAATCGGCAAACGTAAGGTAGGACGCTCTCAGGCCAGGTGGAGCGAGGATCTTCGCAGGGTGGCGTAGCAGCTGGATGAGAGTTGCTGAGAATCGAGCCGAATGGCGTGCAATCTGGTTGATGATGAAAAGAATGCGATATAATTTGTGAAACTTGTGTTCCTGTTTCACCTCAAATTGGAAACATTCAATTTCGTTTTATTTTTGTATTGAAAAGAGTTGCCTTCTAGAAATATACATTTTATAACAGTATGACTTTTGAGTTTAGTCCCCGATTTTTGTTATGCAAGATGCTAGCAAGATGTTATCAAGGTTGCGCGACGCGTCCGCAAGCAAACATTCACAGTCATTCGAGCCGTCCTATCATAAAATATAAGCAAACTTATATCTTATAAATAGGTAGGTATAGCAAACGTACTAAATCACAGACTATTGTTTTCCTTGTTGACTACCTCATCAGCAAACTAGGTAGACGTTTGCATCTGACATGTACCTTCTTATTTGATTTGTAGGTAAAGGTATATCTTTACCTGCATTTCATACTACAGGAAAGGTGGACGAAGTAATATTAGGTACGTCTAAGCCCACGTTCGCACGGACATAATAAAATCGCGGCGATTTTTTTTCGTGCACTGGATTTTCAACGTTCTGCTTAGCGCCGAGAGTTGAATATCCAACAGTGTGTTTTTTCAACGCGCTGGGACGAGAGTGCGTCCCAATGCATTGGCTTCTCAACGCTCGGCTCAACACCGCTCATACCGTGCACGAAAAAAAATCGCCGCGATTTTATTACGTTCGTGCGAACGTGGGCTAATAGTTCTTAAATTTCGTAGAAGCTGAGTGTGACTAAAACAAGCAGACTAGATTAGTCAAATGTCTTTCCGCATAATAATACTTGCGCATGAGTTTCACTAGTGGTGACCAAAGGGAAAGTTGGTTTGCTCTGTGACGTAGGGGCCACACACATTCGCAACCATTTTATTGAATCATTCATTGAACAGTGGAGATCCCGCAGAGAGGCGACATTATATCAATTATTGTGACAATGACTTCCAGCTAAATGGTGATTTTGGGTGATTCAGCTTTGTCACTGACTACCAATTGAATGCCCAAAGTGTAGGATTACGATTTCAACTACCATTACTAACAAACAGGGTGATATAATAATAAAAAATAATATAGGATCTCGTAGTAAAATGAACATCAAGCACTTTTCGTTTGAGGATCCCAGCTAGTGAGCGTTTCCACTTACACTATTAGCTGATTTTGTTAGTAAATAAAGCATATCACATTCATATTATTATAGAGGGAATAATATCAATACATATAACAATACCTGAGTAGTCGCTTTGAAACGACTCATAAAACAAGTGTTGAGTAGCAAAGTAAATAGAGAACATACTGTTGTCACTAAAATATGATAATATACATCAAACAAATAGTACTTAGCCAACGCAGTGAGTGACTCACCAGTATAATATGAAATGCTGTGTGTAAATGTATAAACAGCTGAAAACAGACTTTACATTGTATTTTATTGTGGATAACAGATACCTACTAAATGAGACTCGGTGTAACCCAGCTATCACAATATGAGCTACGACAGTTTTTGAGACTGAATTTTTCTTGTGACTGTAGGTACTTATAATTCTAATAATGATCTTTTATTTGATTTATTGAGAATGTTATCAATCAATGAGTGCAGCACAGACTATGATAGCAACGTATAAAAAACTTTTTGGTAGAAAGAACCTGGCCATTCTCCAATGGGAGTTCTGAATGGGTTACAGGATTCCAACATGGACTCAATAAGTTGCAGGTAGGTAGGTATAGTTGTTTGGGTTGATCCATCAAAGAAGGAACATCATTTGGCGAGGAAAAATGAAAATCATTATTTAACTATCTGAAAGTTATTTAATTTAAATTGTTGTAGCTCGAAACGATGGGAAGAGACCAGACGGAATGACCATAATGCCTTGGAAGGTAGGTAGGCCTTTGGTGTGGGATGCAACGTGTGTACCCTAGCACCATCCCACCTTCCTAGCACGGCGGGCTGTGCCGAGGCAGCTTCTGCAGGTGCGGAAAACCTCAAACAGCGCAAGTACTCCAATCTTATTAGGACTTAAAATGTTCGAGCCTTTTGAGGTTGAAACTCTAGGGTATGGCGTCCGAGTGCCCACTTAGTTTTTCGAGACATCGCCAAGCGGTTGGTCGACTCTACGCGTGACCCGCTGGTCACGCGAAGCCAAAAAATAGGCCTATTTTTTGGCCAAAGGATCAGCATCGCCATACAACGTGGCAATGATGCCAGCCTTTTGGGCACTTTTCCTGTTGACAGCGATGCGGACGAATTTTTTGATTATTTCCCCTCCTTTTTATATACTTGTATATATTATTATTTGAAGACTGTTAGCTTTTTACATTATGTAAATACTAGCTTCCACCAGCGGCTTCGCCCGCGTGATATCTTTATAAATGATAGCCTATGTTACTCAGTGATAATTTAGCATTCTACTGATGAAAGAATTTTAAAAAATCGGTCAAGTAGTTTTGAGTTTATTCATGAAAAACAAACATACATATTCAAAAAAAAAATATTTTAGATTATTTTGGAAATTGAAATAAATCTGAGTAGTAAAATAAAAAAGAAAGTTAGTTCATTTAATTTCATTTGTTGTAACACGTGTCTTCGTTCAGTTGGAAGATGTTTTCAAATGTGTTATTATAGCACTTCATTGTTTTAATATTCTTTTGTTCTGTTATTTAAATAACTCCCATAACTTGAGAATTTGTAATACTCACAGTCAAAGTTAAATAATATTGTTTTCTTCATGCAGCTTGTTCACTCTTTCCTGTTTCTTGCAGAGACTTAATATTATTAATATTACAGCAACACAAACCGTCTTGTACTTATACACATGATCAATCATAATCTGAATCATTTTGAAGGAAATTGCTAATCCATTGCTTCATATGTTCAAAAAATTTGTCTGTTCAACAACGGAAATAACGTAATGAATGTTGTTGAACTATCAAAGTGAACCGATTGTGATTGATCGTGTGTTACGCAACTAGGGTGCAGATATCTTACCCTACTATTGAAATCTAATTGCCGGGATATGAATCTGCATTCATTCTAGTGTTCTATGAGGACACTGCACTGATTACCCGCGACGGCCGTTCAGTTAGTACGGTACCGACAGGTTCCTTATTGTTACGCCGAGGTCCCATATAACAATAAGGGACCCCGGCGTAACCTGTCGGTACGTACGAGCGTAATAACGCTAATACGGTAACAAAAACAAAGTTATCTACATTCCTTCTACAAACGTAGCCAACAGACCTATTGGGACGAATTTGTAAAAAGGGTTTCTCACGAATTTGCTATGGGCTTCATAGGACACTTGCTGCGCCCGCGGTTTCACCCGCATAAGTCTCGATCCCGTAGGAATTTTGGGATAAAAAGTCAAAATTATTTAAGCCGAAAGCCGTACCCTAATTGCGTAATACACTATCAATCAGAATCTGAATAATTTTGAAACAGATTGCTAATCCATTGCTTCATAAGTTTGAAAAAAAATCTGCTCAGCAACGTAAATAACGCAATGAATGTTGTTGAACTGTCAAACTGAAACAGATTAGTCGTAATAATTTACGAAAATGTATTACGTAATTAGGTAGCCGTTCAGCGTGAAAGCGACAAGCAATAAACAAACAAACCTACTTTCACAAACTTACTTTTATATAATATTAGTTAGGATGTTCAGTATGACGGGTAGAATCATCCTCTTGACTATTGCACCAACGGCCTGTATAGTTTGCTTAAAATATCTTTGACGTAACCAATGTTACCAGTCGTTTAAATAAGAGTACTCTAACACTAATATCTCAGTCTATTTTAGTAGCTTTAATCCACATCATTTTTGAACAGTCAATTCACTTCAATCGGCCTGACTCATTTGCGTCAAACGATTTGGTTCACTGCCACGCGCATGACGCATTGGGATGATTGGGGAACAGTCGGGCATTAGCCATCCGGACTGATTGTGATTACATAAAATAATTTAACACTATTTTTATATCTTTTATCGTATACGAAAAACTAAAAAATATGAATAATACGAGCCAGTGGTTCATAATTATAATTATCTACCTATGTTAAATTATTTTTAGTACCATTTACAGGTAATGCTTATACAGCAGTAAATTATTAAGCAAATAACTGTTTAAACTAGGTACAAAATTAAATAGCCTATACATATACAGAATTATCGCACTTACGCAAACACCAAACACCCAAATTAGAATATTATGTTATCTCAAACTCAAACTCAAAGCATTTATTTCAATTAAACCATTTACAGGCACTTTTGAATTGTCAAGAAGTCGGTCAGTCAGAAATATGAAGCTAGTTGCCCATTCCAAAGCGTAGTAGGTACCTATGGAGAAGAACGGGCAAGAAACTCCACGGACACTCTTTTAAATCAATTTTTTTTTTTTACAAAATATTGGTATATCATAATACAAACACTGAATTTTTATTATTACGAGTATGTATGTAGTTATACTGATTGTGGGAGACAATTTGTGTTCACATTACAAATGTACGCATCACACAGTCGCACACTCCGCCCTTGGGCATGTGACCGTCCGTATTTTTCTAAATATTTATGTGAAAAATTATTGAAAATTAATTGTAAAAGGGTGTAAAGATAGACCCCCCGGTCTTTCTTTAATATTTTTCATGTTATTCAATTTTATTTTTTATCCGAATCTAGCCAATAACATCGGAGATATGGCAAAAATAAATTTGGATTCTGCATCGGGATTCTGTTATTTATTTCAACAGCTAACTCAGCTTTTACAAATAATAAACAAAATCCAAATCGAGCCAATAACATCGGGGGATATGGCAAAAAATTTAAAGCAAGGTCACAAACGATACTCAGAAAAAATCAAATTGGGGAGGGGGGGACCCTTTTAAATTTATATTCGATAATTTTTCATGAATACTCAGAAAAATACGGGCTGTCACATGCGGAATTGTATATGTTTAAGTGTCTAGTGTACTGTATATTCGTCTTTTTTGTTTTTCTTTACTGTACAGCGGAAGTGTGACTGTAATTTACGTAGTTTTAATTAGTTTTGGGATAAAAAATTACCTATATTAAAAATTATAGACATGGAATCTGTAAACGATTCTGAACCGACTACTTTCATAATGTGCATTCATTCAGTTACACATTGTATATAGGCTGCATCCGGTTAGACTGGAAGCCGACCCCAACATAGTTGGGAAATGGCTAGGCATATGATGGCAATTATCCTAGATATGTTAATATCCCCCTTACAACCTAACTAATATTATAAATGCGAGAGTGAGTTTGTTTGTTTCACTTTCACACTAATATGGCTCAACGGATTTGGATGAAATTTGGCACATAGGTAGACCATGACCCGTAGAAGGACATAGGCTACTTTTCATCCTGGATCGCAGACGTAGTCGTAGGCAACAGCTAATAAATAATAGTTATTTATACTCCATTTGAAATAAGATTAGACATTTAAGCAAACCTTTTTCACAGTCCTTCAACCGATTCTGACCTCTATACCGTAGGCATAAGGATGGCATTAAAAGCAAAAAAGTGGTTACAATACCAACTGCTTACTGCAGCTGCCATTTGTCATGCCGCCAACTCAATAGAAGTCAAAATCGTTGAACGGACTGTAAAAAATGTTTAGTTAAATGTCTAATCTATTTCAAATGGAGTATAGATATTATTGTATTCACACACACTCTCAATGAATAGGAAACAAATCTGAAACAAAAGTATTATGTCCCTACACAATGCAGTTACTAGAGAATGGATGGTCCATTCACCTATAATATTCATAGATAATAATGAATGGGTTTTGTTTACGTGAATGCAATTCAAATTCAAAGTGGATCCGAGTCAGGTAGAATTTTTGGTTCCTATGCTGCCAGATTCAATAGCAGCCAGGAATTTGGAATTAAGCCCGATAAGAGCTTAACTATCACTAAAGAGACACAATAGATTTTTTATTGTTATCGACTTCTAAAGGCAAATCGACAGTTGAGCAGTGGCAATAGACTTGTCCTGAATTGAGAAGGTGTCATCGGCGACATGACTAATGTACCTACATGTACACCTAATCAGCAAGCAGACCTTGCTTCCTGACGAGTATACCTACATTATGTATGTCATTATGTAGTTACTATGTCAACTAATTCTGCTTACCTACTCCTTCAGAGGAACTTACCTAATAAATCGTAGAATGTTATGTAGACATGACGTGGGTATTCATACAAATATTTACCTTCAATTTGTATCTGCCCCATTTCAATTACCTAGAAACTATTGATAAGCCGCCTGGGAACGTTCCAACAAACCAATCAAGATATTAGGGTTTTGTGAGCCCCCAAATAAACACCGTGGGTTCTATTTTACTTTAACTGGCATGTTATCAATGTCGGACACGGGAATTTTATCAAAGTTCACCTAAGATAGTTTGCTGATAAGTTTAGTTAATATTTACGTTTCGCTCCTGTTGAGTATGACTAAGATATTGATAAGAATGAGAAAGTATTTAAAAATTCTGTATTTTTATGAACTTTATTTAAAGGGGAGTGTTGGAAGTATTGCCTCAAGATAGACTAGTGAAGCTAACGGGTTGCTACTGGGGATACGAGCGACGTAGCAAAACCCAAAGTGGAAATCTTTAGGAGAGGCTGGTCTTTAGCACTGAACGTACATCCCGCAGATGCCATGTAATTGCTAAATTATTAACCGATTTTACCTATTATTACTAGTACCTAAGCTTGACTCATTATTAGCCTTTTTCCTGCCAAGTATGATTCCATACTGAGTTTAATCTAGATACGACTGAATATCGGAATTGTCCGCAAAGCCAACTCAACCCAACCAACCAACTCCAACCAACTCCCTATCAACTCCCAACCAACTCCCAACCCAACTCTAAGCTTCCTTTCAATTAGTGAGCTATACCGTGGCTATAACAATTCAGTTGTTAGGTTAATAAACTCCGATCAATTTCGAGCTACGGTGTAACGACTCACAATCGGAACCTATTGGGGCTCGAACACCTCTTTATAGAATGGAATAGAATTATCTTTATTCAAGTATCATATGACTCAAAAATTATAAGTAAGACTTACAACTATATTAATAGTAAGAACTGACATTTCACAAAAACAAAAAAATAGTAGTGGATCACTGTTGTGACAACCCATATAATCACCTCCCAATAAATATTTAATTCTGGCCGAAGCTTATGTAAAACATATAAATGGAATCAACGATACCACGAAGAAGAATATTGAGTTGGCAATTTTTTGAATTCTTGTAAAACTTCATGTAGTCCTTGTTTGTTGTTGTCCTTGTTTTAGAAATCCTCACAAATATCCTAACGGCGTGGGGCGGGACAGGTTGACTGTCAGTCTGTTACTGATACCACACGGTGTTCCGCCTGACTGGAGAGCGGGAGACGCTCGTGCATTTATCCCCACCTCTGTTAGATATCGGCTAGGTCCTAAAAAGAACATTAACCGACACTTCATGCAAAACATAAGTACTGGCACATCTGTGACAGTAATTATGGGCCTTAGATGGGCCTTAGATCCTCGGAACGCGCCACCGTCGAGTTCCCAAATAAGGGTAGGAGGGGTTAACATCGGCGTCGATTCGACGATGTAGTACTTAGGACTCGTCCTCGACAGCCGGTGGAACTTCGTGGAGCATTTCCGACGTTTGGCTCCCAGACTGGAGCGGGCCGGGGCTGCTTTGAAGCGGCTTCGCCCAATCTAGTGGGTCAAAACGCCTCCTGACGGAGGCTCTACGCGGGGGTCGTGCGGTCCATGGCCCTTTACGGGGCACCGCTGTGGCGCGTTCATTGAGGCGGCGATCAGCCCGCCCGTTGAACGCGTCCCAGAGGGTCATGGCCACCTGGCTGGTCCGGGGATACCGCACGGTCTCCGGTGAGGCGGCGAGCCTCCTTGCCGGATTGCCGCTATGGGATCTGTAGGCAAAAGTCCTCGCGCACATTTGGGAGTGGCGCGAGGTGGCGAAATGCCGGGGCGTAACGCCGCTGCCGCAAGAAATCGCGGCACAGCGGACAGATCTCCGGCGGGATCTCATGGCGTCCTGGAGAGTGCGATTTTCGCAACCCAGTGCTGGGTACGCCACTATTGCGGCGATAAGTCTTCTTCAGTGGTCTTTGAGGAGTGGCTAGAGAGGCGCCACGGCGTCCTTACCTTCCGCCTGACGCAGGTCCTCACCGGACATGGTTGTTTTGGGAGGTTCCTGTTCCGGATAAAGCGGGAGGAAACGCCCGGGTGTCATCATTGCGTGGATCGCCCGGAGACACGGTGGAGCATACGGTGGAGGTCTGCCCGGCTTGGGCAGAGCATCGCCGTGTCCTCGTGGAGGCGATCGGTGGCGGGGATCTCTCACGTCCGGCCCTGGTCCAGGCCATGGTACGGAGCGAGAGGGAATGAGAGGCCGTCACTTCCTTCTGCGAAGCAGTAATGCTCGCAAAGGAGGAGGCGGAACGAGTGAGGAATAGGCAAATTTCGTGCCCTCACGCCCCTAGCCGCCGCAGGAGACGCCCTGGGCGTCGGGAATCACAGGCCGATCCCCGGCCACCGAAGGCGCGGGCTTGCGGACGGTGAGCAATGAGTAGCTCGCCGTCCTATAAGGACCAGGCCCGGGTCGACGGCGCGTTGTGTTCCACGCGCGCCTCAAAGAGATGTCAGCAGAACTGAAGGGGTCTGATAGGACCGATGCCTGCCGGGGTTGTGGGAAAGCCCGAAAGGGATACCGTGGCCCCTGGCAATGTACAGCCAACTGAAGCAATATGGATGGGTTTTAGTCAGTAAGAGTCTGACACGCCCTCCCGCTCCTCCCAGAGCGGGAGAAGTTATTTGATAATTTCCATCAAAAAAAAAAAAAAAGATACGTCTCTTCGTACCCTTTATTCGTATCTACTACATACCTACCTTTATTCCTTATCATCCTCGCATGTTTGAGTTTTAATAATACCTACATTTGGCATTGCAAAAACAACAGATGCATGCTACAATGCGTGCTTTGTAAATTTAAAAATTGATACATTCTTTTTTTATATTATTGACGTTGACCTGTGTCGATGGAATGTCACACAATGTCACACAAAATAATCAACAAATATCACTAAGATTATCACAAATAAGCTGAGAAATTCACTGAAGCACGGTGATGGATATGTAAATAATGTTGAGCTATACAATGACTGATGCATGTGCGCCGTCTGTCGGGACAGGTCAAGTCAAAGCTGCAATGGCTCTTTCTTCAAATGGCCCCTCTAGACATGGCCCTGCTTTGTTAGATTCAAATAATAATCTTACACTTAATTTATAATGTTTGGACTTTAAAAAAGACCGTGTCCTCTGAGTTTGTTTCGGCATTTCGGTTTAAGATTCTTTATTTCACTCAATTATTCACTTCTACGAGGGAAAACCTAATAATTACTAAGATAAACGACGGTTTCGCCAGGTAATCAAACTAAAGTTAAGTTATAAAAAACTAAAAACCGTTGATAAAAACTTACAATTTAAAAAATTTCATGGTTCTTGAATAGTTTAAAAATTGGAAGAGATTTTGAATCCTTAATCACTTTAGGATTATAGAGTTGAGCCCCTCATTTACGGCAGTCCTTCTACCGTAGTTTCTAAGTAGCATAATTTCATCTCAAATAGTTTTATTTTAAAATATTGACCAGAAAATTGATGCGTGTAAAAGTGTCTTAGTAGATCTATACAACATATACAACATAGTGTCATTTCATAATTTCATATAATTTCACCCCATAAGTATAAAACGAAGCAAAACGACAAATGGTTAAATGATGTTGAAAAAGCTATGAAAATGAGAAAAATAAAATAATTTCTAAATGCCTTGCAAGAAACGGAATAGTTAGGAAACAGTAAGGCGAAAAAACTGTGTGTTGAAGAAGAAAAAAATGATTTGTTGAGTAAAGATCGGATATAACCAGGAACTGAGCACATCCCGAGAGTAGTACAATAGCTTGATTATTATATAAAATGTGTTTACTGGATCAATTGGAGTTTACATGAAACGAGTCATGGATACAACAATGGCGAGGCCGTTGTAATTGAACACAGGATTAAACAATAAAACACTAAACCATATAGACCTACCAACGACCATGATAAATGAATGGTATTACTACTCTGCGGTATCTCTGATCCATTCAATGAATGAACTATAAATAAACACAAGCGTAGTTCAGACGACTACATCATCGCGTCAGCAAATTAATATGAAATTGATGTAACGAAATTATACACAGGAGTTAAATGAATTTGCACTAAATTATGATGAGGCTCATGAAGTACACCCTGGGGTCGCGGGAAAGTCCGAAAGGGACCGTGGCCCCTGGCAACGTACAGGCAACTGAAGGAACAAGGGTGGGTTTTAGTCAGTAAGAGTCTGACACGCCCTCCCGCTCCGCCCAGAGCGGGAGAAGTTATATTAATGATGGTATGCTGTGTATAGTACATCCACCAAAGCAAAGGCATGATCATCATCACTAAGGCACCTATCCCACCGCTATATAGCGAAAAGCAAGCAGAGCTAGCAACTAGAAACGAGTTGGCGAGGAACTAGCAGGGAGTGTGTAGTTCGCTGGGATATGAGCGAATGCACGAGTACGACGAGTAGAATGACTATGCAGTCACTTGCTGGCATGCGTAAGTGAGCAGTCCAAGCGAAAGTCCCTCAGCAAGTTTTCGGCCCGCTAAGCGGGTGTAGCTGAGCGAGTATTTTATTGTAACTACTCTTGTCGCTGCGACAAACTAGTGGGAAGAGAGTTCTCGCCGGGCGGCAGTGTGAACAGTCAGCAATCAACTATTAATGTAATAATAGTTGATTTGATTGACAGTAACAGAGATACATATATACAGGATTATTGGTTATATGTCGGCAATTCATTAAATTACCTCACCTATATCGGTGAGGTAATTTACAACCAAATAACCCCTTTTGACCCCTATGCCAATATCAACCATTTTCGAGTAATTATATTCTAAAATGTATGAAATAAAAATATAAAATGTCAAATGACTCGAAAATTGTTGACATTTGCATAGGCGTCAAAAGGGGTTATTTGGTTGTAAATTACCTCACCTACATCCTCTTAATGAATTGCCGACATATAACCAATAACGCTGTATACTTATCTCTGTTACTGACACGGCATCTACATCTATTGTACTACGTTTTTTCATCGAAAAAATTGTCGATAGCTTGTCGCTTCCTCGGATGAGGTGGGATAGGTGCATAAGGCACTTTTGCCTAACCCTTCGGGGAACATAGGAGTGATGTTAATGTGTTTTTGAACTGCTCAGCGGTTCTTCGATCAACCATTATTGGTCGGTAGAAGCTCACATTTAACGTTGACTGTCCAACAGCTGTTTGTTTTAGCAAAACGTTAATTTATCTTCATGAGCAATCGCTATAAGAACTCCTATTGTTTGCTTTCCGATTAAAGGCTCGTGTAGACTAGGGCGACTTGCCGCGCGACTCGGCATCGGTTATTGTTCTACCGTGAAGTTTTCTTAGAAATTGTTTTGTTACAGTCGCGACGCGCTGCCGCGTCGCGCTGTCGCGTCGCGCCGGTTTGCACGACGCTTTAAACTAACCGCTGTAGATTTAACAATAGCTAGTTTTAAGTGGATAATCGTACGAGACTATTAAGAACACTGGAGAGTTTTTGTTAAGAATATCATTTTTTGTAAATTCGGGCGAATAACCAATAGGTACCTGGGTAATTCGTATTTTGGACGAATTTACTCGCCCGAAACGGGCGAATCGACACTTTTTTCTTGTTGCCATTCGCACGAAGTTAATATATTTGTAGGCGAATCAATTTCTGGAGTTGTCGATTCGCCTACAAATAAATTAATTTCGTGCGAAACGCAAAAAAAAGCCTACCTGTGATAGTACAATTTATTGCGTTGTAGGATTTTATTACTTATTCATATTTATCATAATATTCATTGTCGTCTTTTTTATGTATTAACTATTTTTTTAATTATTATATAACAGGTTTAGGGAACATACAGGCATGCTGTGAAATTGGCAAAGAGGGAAATAATGATGCGACGCGACGTGGAAATCGACCTGCGGGTTTGGACGGAAAGTTATTGTGCAAAGGACAAATCATTACTTTCGAAATTTTCCGTGTTCAGCGTTTTTTGCGACACAGATGAAAAGTGTAACTTGAGATTTTTTCCGCCCGTACCATCATCCGTTGTGAGCAGATCAACCAGTCAGCAAGGTAGGTAGTGTGTCACTCGAGGAAGATATATTAATGCACCTGAAGTTATTGATTAGTTGCCAGGTTTGGTTAAAAATACCTACTGAAAGTGCCTACGTTATTACATTTTTAATTTGTAACACTAACACGTTATGCGAGTTACCAATGACGACGGATGGATTCTACGATAACTCGACCCCGACAACTCGACACCGCGAAGATTCAACCCCAGCACAACTCGACCAGGACGCGTAATGCCAGACTATTTATATTATCACTTATCACAGACACCGGTTTCTTTCTTTCTTTCTTTCTTTCTTCTTAGGTACATTATCTAATTATTATTTTGTGAATGTTGGTATCGAATGACGTTCCGTCGTTGACGTTTCTAATGAAATCGTGTTTACCTTGATCGTTCGTTGCATGTTCGATCAATTTTCCTTATAAACAAGCGATACATGTATGTAAGTATAAAATTGAAGAAACACTTTTCCGGTTGAGAAATATACTGCAAAACTTTTCTATTTATTAATTAATTGAGTGTTGAAAAGACGAAATAAATACAACCCACCGTTTACAAAAACCCATTGCGGTAAGCATTGCTTAACATGTCCGGATAAAGTATCATTCGTTTAATCACGAGCCCGAAAAACCCGTAGGACGAATAACAATTGATCTCTTAATTACTCTGTTTTCGTGCTCCAATGATTCTTAATTGGGCATTCCATGTTTCTATGAGTCTGTTCTCATTTGCACTTTAAACAGCTGTCATTAGGAATGATATCGGTGAATGACGTCACCAGTCCCACGCCACAATTTACGTGCATATACAGGACAATTATATGCCTATTAGGTTGACTGGACACTCATTGAAGGAATAATTTACCTAGTACACGTAAGTCTAGGCTGTTTGATATCAATACCACAAACCACACGAATTCTTTGTATTGTAGTAGTAAAAACAAAGCTTTCATTCACGACTGTGTGGTTGTCCTTTTGGAAACAACCTTTTAAATCCACTTATTTACTGTAAGAAGCTAGCGACCCGCCCCTGCTTCGCACGGTTTTCGCGGCTTGACAAAAAATCGAGATTTCTATATTATATGTAAGTTTAATACGAATGTTGTTATCATAAACCTTCCGGAATCAATTCTCTAAATGATGGTAATACCGAATCACAATCCGTTGCGTTGTTTAGAAGATCATCGCGGTCACATAGACAGACACGAAAAGCGAAAGCGAATTTAATTTGTAATACACACATCAAAAGTGTCTAGGGATCAAGTATATTTTCAACTATACAAAATTATCCAATTAATATTTACCAAATCTAGTCTTCCAGACTGGCTTCTTACTTTAATTCCTATGTTTAAGTTAAAAACTTTTCCCTATATTTTGTAAAAACTAAGAATATTTGCAATTTTTGCAAATTGGGAGAAATTAACCGAAGTTAATATCATCAATTAAATGACAAAAAAAGGCAAAAATTAAGATTTTTTTTATTTTTATTGTAAAGTTAAAAAAATAATAATCTGTGTTTCCACCATTGACACGAATCACAAAATCACAGCGATTTGGCATGCTTAAAATCAGTTCATCAAAATCACTTTGAGGAATGGCCGCCCACGTTATTTCTAACAAGTCAAAAAGTTGTTGTGCGGTATGCACAGCATCCATACTCGGCAGAGCTCTTCATTGGAGCATATCCCATGCGTGCTCAATTGGGTTGAGTTCTGGTGATTAAGCAGGCCACGGCAGAACGTTGATGCGAGCATTGGCAAGAGTGCGTGTTATTACTCTAGCCGTGTGTGGACGTGCATTATCGTGCATTAGTCGAAACGAATTACCCAACTGGCTTCGCAAAGGGGTGATCACGTCTGAAATAATCCTCTCCGCATAAATCTGAGCATTGAGGTTGCCCCTGATCCAAATGAGATCGGTTCTTCCACCGATCCAAATACCGGCCCAAACCATTATTGTAAAATTTCAAACGTTCTTGACGTCCAGAGGTCCTCCAAACTCGAGTACATCTTGCATTCGGCCTCATACCGAAACGAGATTAATCGGAAAAGCAAACACAACGCCAGTCTTCTTCTTCCCAATTTCTGTGTTCGCGAGCCCATTGTAAACGGGCCCTACGATTGCAGGGTGCTATAGGTTGAACTCTCAGCGGCCTTTGGGAACACAGACTCACTTCACGTGATGGATTTCAGATGGTTTGGTCGCTAATCAGCATGCCTGAAGAGCTGTAGAGCCTCGTAGCCAACATCATAGCGGTTATGGTACGATTCCGTCCAGCAGTATTTTGGATGTACCGGTCCTGTCTGCGAGTGGTGATGCGAGATGTCGCTCGGCCACGCTGCCCGTGATACGATAGCGTGTCCAGGGGCGGCTTATCTCTGTGTATTGCCAAGAGCGACAGCCACAGTACGTTGCCTGGAATCAGCTTGCAACATTCCGACGGTTCTCATCGTCTCTTCTCGAGTCAAATAATGTCGTCGCTCCATATCGAAGCAATTTTTTTTCAGTTCCGATGCAGAAATTGTAATGGTTTTGTAAAAACGCTATTACACACTTTTATAAGAATTGACAGTTGATTTTCAAAATTCAAAGAAATTTCTTTATTCAAATAGTGAAATTCACTAAAAAGAATGATTAACGATCCAAAAAAGTTAAATTAATAATCCTCAATTGCGGCGATACTCTAAAACGTACTTGATCCCTAGACACTTTTGATTTGTGTATGTACATATATGTGTATCTATACATACATAGATATAGATTTGTGATCATTGTTTCGAGTATCTGCTTATAAATTAGCAGACGACGGCTTCCTCAAAATTATTGCAACCCTCTCTCCACAAAGCTCTAAAACAAATAACGTTAAAATTTTCTCGCCGCGTTTTTCCAGTAACGTCTTTAAAAGAAAATTATGGTATTCCAAGACAGTCGCCACGTGCGAAAATATTGCAATAACTTGGTGACAACTGCTAGATTATGGTAAATTATTCTGTGAAAGTATGTTCCAAAGAGATGAGCGAAAGTGTGATATTTGAAAAGACGCTATATTATGACAATGATAACATATTTTGGTGTTCACAGGGTGTAAGGTCAACATGAATAGTAATTTGATTTCAATTTACCAGAAGCTACTTAATATGGAAATGTCATTGTGACAAGGTTGCCCTCAGTCCAGATTTGATTCGAACCGTCCAAATGTAGGAACTATTTTTGTCCGCTTCTCTTTCCCAGAGGGACACGGAATGTCATTGGGTTCGTATTATGGATACGCAGACTGCCAACTATTTACTGATGAATGATTTCGACTGAATAAACTCGGCAATGATGATTAATGACAGAGTGAAGAATGTAAATATTTAAACAGTCTAATTGCAGATTATAAAAAATGCATTAGACGATTCGTTCGTATAATGACTATATAAACTATATTTTTTTTGTTGCTTTTGACCTGATCCCAAGACTATTGATATGGTCGTTAAAACTCAGCATTGAGTGCACTGTCACAGTGCCCTTCTTCAGAACTTCATATCTAAGCAGTTTGAAAACAAAATCCCGTGAACATTACCGCCCCGGTTCTATAGCGGCCGAGCGCTGCAAGCAGAAATAGTCCTTACGATGTATAGATATGAACTTCTTCGATGGTACATAGGTATCGTAGCAAACAAAAACACTATGCAGCTGCGGCTCTTAACACTGAGATTGTCAATCTGTGGCTATCGTTGTATTTAAAACCATTGACAGGAAGCTGGTTGTCCGCTGTGTAACCAAGCGCAGTGGTCCGCGCTCCACTTGGTCGCGCTTTCCACCATGACGTCACCAACGGCAGTTACACTTGATGCTACAATGAAAAATAAGGTTGGCGACCCATTTGCGAAATCGTTCACACTATAATTAGATTCAATGATCTAATGGTATTTGTTGTGTGGTCTAGCCGGCTCGTGTACTATCTGTTTGTCAATCTAAATAATGCTACAAAGACGTGATTTTTTTCATGAAAAGCGGATTCAATCCTTTATGAAACTGGTATTGCTAGTATAGCAAGGTCTGTCGGATCCTAAATGCTAACAACTTGAGAGGTCAACAATTGAGTGAGATGGAATGATAATAATATAATTTGCAAGAGTCCATCGCTCGAGTGGACAGTCATTCAGAGCAAACTTGGGATAATGTTGACTTTGCTACTGATAAGAAAGGTATTATAACCACTGATCCGCATGCTAATGTAAGTTCCTCGAAGCGGCGGTTACTCGTAAGTATAGTTTAGCTAAGCGAGTATAATTTCCATTATAAGCTGACCTCTCATTGTACGGAAATCCTATACAATGCGAGATCAGTTTATACTGGAAAGATATAGCTTGATAGGTAGCCGTGTGTACATGCAGGAAGTACTTAATGAGGCAATTAAATAAGAGAGCTTCATGTCTCTACTGTTGCTATACTACCTGTATATATGATGTACCATTGTATACCAGGCTGTATATCTGTATGTACTTATGTATAGATCCAAACTTCCTCTACCTGCCTGTGATCAGAATTTCGATGTCACACTATGCAAGGTGAGTTGGTTTGGTTGTAAGCTTACTTACTAGTTACACATATGTTATTGATTTGTAATAATCACTAAGAAGGTCGGTAAACTTGAGTGCCTGTACGATTAATTAGAATTCTGAAGGTTCTTTGCTAGTACTCAAGCATTTCGATGTAGGTTTGTTGTTTTTACAAACAATTGTTGAATGGAATTCTTCAACAAAACTTGTTTAAATATGACGGGAGATGAGTAATTTATTTTTCTAAATGAAAACTTACAAGTAATATCAGAAATAAGTAAAATTTTGTTCAAAAAATATATTCGGCTCACGAAACATAACAGTCACCAATGAGTAAACAGGGCTTAAATCCGGTAGGTATTTAACTATTTATTCAGCCGATTACAAACAGTTAGGAACCGGTATTAATTACACGTGCTACGTCACAGTCCATCGGACTGAGTCCCGTAACCAAGCTACGTTATATGAGCTACGGAAATTGAGGAAAATTCAATGAGCGTCGAGGTAACCGCAGCAACCATTTTCCTGAAGTCGTTTGAATAACACACAGGGACTTTTGGAACGTCTGACATACAATAGATTGGAATTTGTGTTGGGACTTAACTCACAATAACCTACTAAACAGAAAACCCTAATGCTTAGAGGAAATAGGTCGTTGGTCTATTGGTGGTAAGCGCTGCATGAGGTCCTGGGTTTAATTCCCAGGTCGGGCAAACTCTTATTGGGTTTTTCTATCAGGAACTTCTCAGTAGCAGCCTGAAGTCTGAACTTGTGCCCTGTTGATGACAATAGGCTCGCCTCTATTACGAAATGTGAATGTTCTTAGTACACCTCTGCTTAACGCTTCGGGGAAAACAGGCGTGATGTTTTGAAATAGGGTATAGGAAAGAGAAAAAAAAATTGCACAAAAAAAAAAATGTAAATGGGGTTTATCCCAGAGTACCTACTTAGTGAAAACTTGAATGTTTCCTCGACAGAAAGTAGGTCCTACATGCAAGTATACATACAGCATACTCATTGTGAGACATTATAGGCACTTAATAAATAAGCCATTAAGAGCGTTAATCCTATAAAAACTTTTTTACAAAAAAAAAAACAACCGAAAGTGGAAAATAACCTAAATTTCGGAAGTCGGCGTCTTTGGTTTTGTATTTTCGTTATATGCCATTGACTTTAGTATTTTTTTACTTTGTAGTGTTTTTTTGGAAGTCGGTTGTTTTTTTTTGTTGTAAAATAATTTTTATTTCTCGCTTTTTAGTGGGTTTGTTTGTAATTTATCTAAGTTACAATGTCAACTACTCATCCCTTTTACAAAATATTGCTTTTCCCAATGCAGGGACGTTAATCGTTGAGGAGTTCTCCTGGTACTTTGCCATCAGCTCCACTACTCCATATGCATTGTGACGAGCATAAATTGCTTGGCAACCATATTAAAGTAATCGAATCACAACCCGTGAAATACTTATTTATTATTAAGCAGTTCCGGTGGCCATCTATGATCTTCAACATCAGTTCCACTTCACCAAATGGTGCTTCCCAAGAGCAACTGCAAGAGTTACTATAAAAAATACCCAAATCGCTATAGGTGTGCCTATAATATTTGAAGAGTTCCCTCGATTTCTCCAGGATCCCATCATCAGATCCTGACTTGATGACAATGTGATCATCTCGGATCTCCCTTTCAAAGAAAAATAATTTTGCAAGTCCGTTTATATATTACGGACTTATGCCCGAACATACATAAAAAAGTATATAAACATCAACATACTCGTACATAAAATGCAATAATTAATATCGTTACACCGAATATTTAGTTTCATATGTAAAAAAAGTATTTGGAAAGTTTTCAAATGCCTTTTTTACACCTAAAACGGTTATAACATCAAATTCAATGTTATAATTGCAATTCGTTATTAATATTCTAGTTCACTAGTTAGCCACATTTCTCATTTCCGTGCAGTAATTATTGCCAAATTAATCAAAACAGCGAAATATTTGACATTTATTTGCGACGTTGCCCACTTTCAGAATAAACGCTCTTAACGAAGAAAGAAGAAAGTTGTGAATTCGTCCAATCCGGTTGCAGCAGCTCGGAAACTTGTTGTGAAAGATATTTCACATCAATCCTCTGAGCATAATGCCCAGTGGATTATATTATGCGTTTGTTTTATAAACTGAAGAGGTTTTAATGGCTGGCAACGTACGATAACAATGGTAGTTCAATACGAGCCGTGTAATACCATACTTGATTTACTCGAAGTAATGATTTCCGATAGTATTTTTCAACGAGGTCGTACGGTTATTATTTAATTATATCGAACTGTAAAACTGTATATCTGAGGAATGAAGAGCTCGTGAAAGTCCATTGGGTTTGTGTACACTAGAACCTAACATAAAGTGTGAACTGTCCATCGTTTAGACCATTTATCAAAATACACACACACACATGAAGAACATTTATGTCCCACTGTTTTCGCATCGCTGAACATATTTTTATTCAAGTGTAATTTCATGGAGTATTTATTTACGATTCGCTGCGCTAGTTCTGCGACACCGTTTGTGTTATTGAACGAAAACTAATATAGAATTAATTATCTGTTGTCCATTTAAGGTGACTAAACTTTTGTAGAACTTGTTTTGCTACATATGTTTGCCCAGTAGTGTAAAGAAGCGTGGAGAAGAGCAGACTCATTAAGCAATAAAAAGTTAAGGACAAGAGGAAATAGAGCACGAGCATTCCGCACTCCCAACTTATGGCAGCAGGAGAAACGCTGTAATATAAGTTTGTTATTCCGGTCGAACATGACTCCCCCTCTCCCCAGTTGGAGCACCTCCATGAGAATTTCCACATGAAAAAATAAATTAAATAGAATAAGTTTCTACCAACTGTACTCGATTATCCAGTTTCCTCATAAATATAACATATCGCATTTATATCTAGTGTTTTCCTCACAGAAAATGGTAGCGGTGGTTTCCCCGGTCTTTTGCAAGAGTTGAAAAAAACACTATGGACAGAACTTGTTATTAGTTGTGGCAAGCTGTATTCATGATTATAAGTTGTCTATTTTTATGATGCTGTTGTATATTCATCAATTTTTATGGTTGTGGAAACCTTGGTAGGTAAGTTTTCGCAATGGATTCGGATGATCATTACCGTGACAATTTCTAATATAATCAATAATACAAGAAAAATATTACTGCATTTATAAATATACCTAAAGATACTTTAGTGGGATCTGATCACCTTTAAACTTCATCCACAAGGAGAGCTATTGTGATATTTATTAGCACGGAGTCATTCTAGACTCAATGCAAATCGAAGAAGAAGAATGCAAATTATAAAAGTAAAAAAAATACACGTTTTATAGCAAGGCAAACTAAAAAGAAAAATATTTTTAAAATACTTTTGTTTGTTCTGTAGCGATATAAAGTCCACTGGTTCATTATGATAATATTGATGACGCAATGTTATCCATTTCTTCAACATGGAAATCTTGGAGAAGTAATTTTTCGTCGTCAAAATTTCCAATTCTTACGAAGTTGTAATTCGAGATATTCAGGGTTATTGGTAAAACATTAACAACCTCTTAAGGGGTAATTGTATTGTACAACAATAACAACCACTTTTACTATGGGACCAAATAGGAAATCGCGAAAAGAAAATCAGCTGTTCCCTACATTTATGGGGTCAGTGACAGCTCGCTCCGAGTCAACTTAACCCGAATAATAATACCAGATATTTCCTGGTGATCGTCATCGGTCTTTACAGTTACGTGTGCAATTTTCAAGATAATCGGATATCTTGAAGCTTATGTAAAAGATTCCGTTACATAGACAGATACAGGGGCCGTATTATAACGTATTAATACCACCATTATTCCAGTGTGAGTGAGAGACAGAGCTAAACAAGGCCGCTAGCAGCATCCTTTTTTCGCTGTGGAATAATGATGGCATTAATACTTCATAATAAGGCCCCTGGTCAACCTAATGAAAGCTTGTTAAAAAAAGAAGATACATAGATAGATAGATACATAGAATATTCTTTATTGTACACCATAAAAAATACAGACAAAAATTTTGAAATTTATGTCTTATCGCTTAAAGCGATCTTTTTTTTACAGACAACCTTTGGAAGCCCTTTTTTTTTTGGTTTTCTTTTTTGAAGAAGATGTCTATTTACACAAGAGACACCATAAACATCATTCGACTTTTTGCATTATATTGATAATGTCGGGATAACACAAAGGTCATCTCTGATATGTTTTGGGGATATTGTAGGATTGAAAAATCGGCCCTAAGAGGTACAAAAGCGTGTGCGCCGCGTTGAAGCGATCTATTATGAGATCTATGTTTACTAGACATTTAGTAGCTGATTAAACGATCGATGATGAGTTAATTTATAATGACGATGACCACTTCTTTTACAGTTTTATAGCAGTTGAAGCAGTATTTATACAGGGTTTCTGTTTCTAATCGTGAATGTCAAAGGCTGTTTCTGTGTGCCCCGTTCATGGCAATAGGCTCGCTCCCTATTTATTACATGGGACTTAAACATAACTGGTGAAATGTGGGTGTACTGTAGATAAACCTCTGTCCAACCCTTCGGGGAAACAAGGCATGTGTTATCCAATTCGGAAAACTAAAAAATTTTATGCTGCATATGTAGGTAAGTTACAAAGGCAAGGGTAATTCTGGGATGAGGCAATTTGAATTACTATCGACTCGCGAAGTTTAAGTTTCTTAATCAAGAAATAAAAGTTGAATCCTCAGCTTAGTTTAAACCATTCTATGAAAGAAATATTACTAAAGTGCATGTTGCATCATGAAGCGAAACAAGTGAAACTGCGAAGGCAATGACGTATTCCTTACGTTCTCTTTGACTCATTGTTGGTTTGCGTAGTTTTAGTCAGCTGATGAATACTGTTTATATTTACATACTTTCGAAGCTAGGACGCAACAGCGTTGCATTAATGAAAGATTTAGAATATACAGGTTGTAACTGAAATAACTGAAAACCTCTAATGGGGTCATTGTACTCATCATTATGAACAACTTTTACGATAGGACAACTAGCTGAAATCGCGAAGTTATGCGATCATAAATGACCCCTGAAAAGGTTTACAGTTATTTCAATTACACCTTGTAACACTATAACGAGTGCTTGAACTATTTCATCTGTAAACATTGAACAGGACCTCATTCAGAAGAATCCTGATCAAAATTTTTATATCGTTCATATCAATCACGTCTTCCGTTAAAATTGCTTTTAATCCAACAACAGTCTGAAGAGTCTGCACACCCTTGACATCAATAAAGCCAATAGTAGATATTCAACAATATACGTTGGAAGACGAATAGATACTGAACGATCCAACAAATGATTTAATCAGGAAGCAAGTCCGGTGACGACAAAGATAAAGATGAGGTTTAGATGCCTTTTCAAAGCTTATCGTTCAATACATTTGCATTGATAAGCCAAGGTAGTGATGATTGACCCTTGGGACCTATTCGTCCTTATTACAAATCCAGGTTTATTTTAAGACCCAGTTTTAAATCATCGCGCCATTTTGAATGTAAAACTTTATTTTGACTACGTCAAAAATCTAAATACAAAAAACAATTTAAAACCCGAGTCTAAGTTGTCAATTTTGTATTAAGAACTTTACTTTAGTCGAACTAAGGCTTGAAATACAAAAACTGGCTAAGGTTTAGGCACCAGTCTCTCCGCGAGGCGTAGATAAGCGAGTAGAGATAACAACTAACGACTTGCGAGTAACGAGCAGCGAGTGCGCGACGACGGCGAAGAGCGATTACTCGCTGGTAAGCGTATGTACAGACGCCAGCACATCACCTACTACAATCTGTCAAATTTCTTTAATGGATTATCAACTTTAACACTAAAGCATAAGGTACAAAGTTGATTGGGAAAATTTGACAGTTTCGAGTAGGTTGACCTACTAGCGTCTGTATAATACGCGCCACGAAAGATGAGACTTGACCGCGCCTCCCGCGCTCTTTCTGCCGCCCGATGACGTCCCGGCGCAGACTTCATACCGCTAAAGAGACCTATAAATCGTTTACTGCGCAAGTTAAACCACGTGGTGTGTCAAGTCTCGTCTTTAGTGGCACGCACAGTACCAAGCGTGAGTCTGTCTCAGCGACTATTCTGCCCGCCAAGCGAGCGTTGCTGAGCGAGTAGGTATTCTCTTTGATAGCTCTTATTGCTGCGACAAACGACGGAGTCAACTAGTCAGCGATTAACTATTAATATATGTTTTGTATGTTTCTTGAGCGAAAAAATCGTTGATAGCTAGTCGCTCCTCGCGTAGTCCTCGTCGGCGCCGGCGCACAGTGATCTGAAAATCGAGCTCCATACTCATAGAAAGTTATAGTCAGGAATAAAAAAAAAATGGAATGTCTCTGGTATACCTCCCTTTACGACATTAACGTAATTATGTATGGTACCTATTAGTAGCTCCACGAGTGAGAAAAAAAAAGATTTGTGTTTTTTCTGAATGGGAGAAATCACTTAAAGGTACTTTTTTTTTTAATTTAAGGGCTGGTGCTTACACGAGTTATTGTACCATACACGGCGATCCAGATGACATCCAATTCATGCACCTCTAGGTGTCGCTTTGCGCGTAGCAAATTTTTGAAGTTTTGATATGTGATTTTTCAAATCTTTGACGTGGTTAAATGAAGTTGCCGATAAATTTACTTATAAGTACTATCGTTAGTTTATAGCCTGTTAATGACCTTTATGGTTACAATAATTAAAAACGATATCTATTGATTTTATAGTTTTTTTTTACAAAATTGCTTTTCACACTATTATCGTTGAGTTATAATTAATGCTCCATGACATTAGTATCTAACTAATGTCATGGAGCATTAATGGAATGCACCTTTGGGCGCCGCTTTGCACGTAGCAATTATTTACTTAAAATAGATTGGTCTGCAAAACATTGTGGAAGATGTCTTTGGATTCTCTCATACCTTTTCATCGTAACAAACTACCCACGATTAAACAGAAACACGACTAAACTAACCACGATTTGAAAAATCACATATCGAAAATTCAAAATTTCAAATATTTGCTACGTCCAAAGCGGCCAAAGGTGCATGAATTGAATGTCATACTGATCGCCGTGTATGCTACTATTGTACCATACTCGTGTGAGCGCAAGTCCTTCAGTTCCATTCAATTTAAAAAATGTACTTTAAGTGTTTTCTCCCATACAAAAAGAACACAAATCTTTTTTTCTCGCGTGTGGAGCTACTAATACCATCCATACGTTAATATCACGTAAAGGCAGGTATACCAGAGATATTACAGTTTTTTTTCAATTTCCTTACTTTAAGTTTCTATGAGTATGGAGCTAAATTTTCAGACCACTGTGCGGCAGTTGGACCGGTACTCGGAAGAAAGAATTTGTTTTGTAATAAGGATTCAGTTTTTTTTTTGGAAATGTATAGAGTGCTGCTAGCGGCACTTTATGCATATCGGATTAAGTGTCGCTATTTGCGGCATAATAGTGGTGCTGCCTCGGCCCGGCTAAAGTGCCGTAAGCATTGCATTGTCATTGTCACTTGTTATTTCGCCGCCCTTTGTATTGATTGGTCGTATTATATGAAAAGTCACTACAGCTACTGAATTTACGTAAAATGAAGTAGCAAATGAAAATGGCTGAAAGGTAGGTTAGGTTAGGTTAGAACTGAGACCACACAACCCATGAGCCGAGCGAGTAAAGCGAGCGGTGCCGCGGCAGCGGCCGGCGAGTGCCAGAGTCCGCTTAGGCACAAGAGAATGTAATTTTTTGGGAATGTGGTGTTTTACAGCGAACTAACCTCAACAATTAAACAAAATAACAAGTGACAGTGACTCAGTGACAATGACAATCCAATGCTTACGGCACTTTAGCCGGGTCGTGACGGTGCCACTAGCAGCATTATGCCGCTAGCAGCACTTTATCTTTTTTTCTCTGCCTTATTTTTTTGCAGTTATTCTACCGCCACGTGTCACTGAGATTCTCGAT
This sequence comes from Xanthia icteritia, assembly GCA_949128155.2. Lineage (NCBI taxonomy): Eukaryota > Metazoa > Arthropoda > Insecta > Lepidoptera > Noctuidae > Xanthia > Xanthia icteritia. Next base: position 15,979,827 of record OX421941.2, read on the forward strand.
TTCATCCTCATTGATAGGAGATAGCATCTCTCATAATGTTCCGGAAACGAGTGTGACTAAATAACCGACTTCCAAAAAGGAGGAGGTTGTATGTTCAGCTTTATGTATTTTTTTATTTGTTTTTTATTTTTGTTCAGCGATATTTTCGTCAATTGTGGTCCGATTTTGAAAATGATTTCTCATTTGGTAGAAGAAGCTTGCGCGGTGGTCCCATATGTAAATTTTATTAACTTTGCTTGTGTAGTTTTTGAGTTAGCTTCAATATTACGTATTTTTCCCACTTTTCCCACTTAGTCTATGTGGATGATGTGTTACTATATATTCAAATTTGTGTGATACCACAACTAAAAGTGAAAAATAAACAACCATCTTCCAAAAAAAAAACATTACAAAAAAAAAAAAATGAAAAATTATTCAATTTCGGAAGTCGGTGGCAAAAAACGAAAACTCAAAACCAAAGACCGATTTCGACTTACGCTCAAGAAATGAAGCCATGAGGTTTTCCAAGGTATGTTATCAGGTTGCCCTTACAAGAATTGAATACTGAGCCAATATTTATACAAGGAGAAATATAAAGAATTGAAAAACAAAGCTATGTCAGACAAAGGCAGCTCGGCTAATGATAATAAAAGCAGATGTGTGTGATGCAAAATATTTTTATTCTTATTACTGTTACGAGTTTGTTTTTACATCGTCTTCTGTCTTTGACGTTATTTAATGTTCTTCAAAAAACTGGTTTTCAGGGCTTTCGACTTGTGAAAGTGCTAGTTATTCGGTGATTCAGCCGGTCAAGCCAGTAATCCCCATTCACTTTATCACTCAAAAGTTTAGCATAGGACAGGAAAATATTTACTTTCGTACCGATATGTACACACATTAATCGGAAATGTATAGCTTGATGTGTAGCCGTGTGTACATGCAACGTGTAACAAAATCCTTTCTGATCCGTGAGGGTGTTGTTAAGGATCGTACTGAGAGTCTATTTATGTGGTAATATCAAGGAAAAAAAATAAAAATATCGCCGCATTTTTTTCAATGGGGAATTTACCGTGTGAGTACATGGGGCGAGGGCGGCCGTTGTTTAGCGGGTGTCTATGTCGTGGCCAGATCTTAAAATTGATCATTTCATGAAATGAACATCATCCACTGGTCACACCATGATGTGGCCTGGCCAGATCATAGAGTGCTCAACGTTTAATGATATGAACAGTAAAACGCACGACTACTTCATGATGTGGCCAAACATTAGTGATCATATCGTAAAATGGTTAGATTATCCACCGGTAGAGGTGTTGATGTCGCTGTGTTTTTGTTGTGCATCATGGCGGCGGCACTCAACAAATCAAACAAAGTAGGGTGACCACGCAATAAAAGTCGATGGACTTTTATTGGGTTTCCAAATATGATATTATGGAAAGCGATTAACTTGGAAGTAGCGCTCGCAGGCCGCTGCCGCGGCGTAACATGCAACATAGCACATAAAATTTGTTTCTAAAAATGAAAAATTTACGCCGCTTATGTGGCACCTCGACCAAAGGGTTGGGTTAGGTTAAGACTGTGACCAACCGCGCGCGAGCCGAGCGAGCGTAGCGAGCGGTGCCGCGACAGCGGCCGGCGAGTGCTACTTCCAAGTCGGTCGCAGTTACTTGACTATTTTTACTTCACCTTACACCATGGATACCCTACATTAATGATATGGCCAAACGTCGACTGACATATCATTAAACGTTGACGTTTAAATGATATGGCCAATGTTAGCTGGCCATTTCATGAAATGGTCAATTCTAAGATCTGGTCACGACATCTACAAGTCATAACTTATGATTATGTCTTGTAGAAAATTTACCAATTTTTCATGGAATTGGGATAATTTACTAAAAACGTGAATTTTAAAACACAATAACTTTTTTTATTTTTAATAATAATAAACTGGTTTATTACTTTTTGGGAATGTTATTGCAGGATCTATGTGCCCTTTTCGGAACGGACAGGGTTTTTGTAACACATTGTATACTGCCTACAAGTAAACTTACAAGTAAAAAGTATAATATGCTGGTACATGTATGTACCGGTATATTTACCTATATCAAATATAGACAGTTGATATAGATGTTTTGGTGGTTTAAATTTAAATTGTAATATTATGTAAAGTTGCAATCTTTTGGACGTTACTGTAATGCCAGTGCACATTAGTGGGATAGTTATTATAAACTAACTAATTTCTCACAGATTCCATGACCTTACCAAGTAAGGGTTTGTAAAGGCATTTCCTATCTTAATAGTTACCTATTAAGATAAGAAATGCTTTGACATACTCGTTTACACGATATGTGTGGAAATAGATCTAAGTAGAACTAGTAGATCTGTTTAATAATATGTGGATAACGTTGTGAGTAGTGTATTTGTTACCTCTATTATTAAGTTCTAACCTATGTTTACTTATTATTACACTAAACTGTTTGTTGTCCCTAAATAAATAAATAAATAAATAAATAAATAAATAAATAAATAACTACCTAATCGTTTACTGGCAATAAAAAGTGCAAAGAATCTTAATAGTCTTATGTTACGTTATAAGAGCAAAACAATCTGGACATTGCAATAGCCGTTTACACGGGGACGATTTTACAAGGGTAGGTACGGATAGGTAGGTACTTATTAAGATTCCAGTTTTGTTTGTAACAATAACAAGAACAAATAATTCAATGTTGTTAGACAAAGACTACAGTCTATGTTTAGAAACTTTATTTAAATAAAACTTATCTTACACCAGCTAATTATGTGTGCATTCATTGTAAAGTTATCTGGTGCCGAGAAAAACGATTAAAACTCATGTGGCAAGGTAACCATATCAAGTAAACAACCTTGCTACCTAAAAACTGCATTATTTCATAATGCACAAAGTGTAAAGGATCTTTGATATTTATTCTGCAACGTAGGTTACGTAGCTTCCATTTCGCAGAACAAAATAGACGTTCATGAAACCAGTTGTCCTGTTGATAAAAGTTTATATTAAATTATCTACGGTCTAAAACCTCTAAAATAGATGACCTTCTGTTGTCATGTGAATTAAAAATATTTGTTTTGTCTTTGTGTAAGACAACGCCATCTCTGGAAGTTTATCGAAACTACTTTATGGTACGGTCTGCAACGCGCTACGATCTCGCTTGAAATGGTTATAACGCTACTAAGCTAACAAACTTGATAGTTCAACAAACGTTGCATAGACAGCAGTGTGGAACATTTTTTGTCTTGAATAATTTGAATATATAAATAGGTAAATTATCCCGCAAGACCACAACTGCTACTGGGTTCCTAATACAGAGCCATTACCTATGACCCCATGATCAGCGTTTTGAACTCAGGAATGGGCTCTCGCATTACGACGTCACCACTCTGAGATGGATTGTATCTATGGAAGATGTGACTAACTATAATTTATTGAGTTTTCCAACTAACACATGTCATCTGCATTTACAGTTTTGTAGTTGGTTGCTTCTTTTACGTACAATAGACCAAACACCGAAATCGAAGAAACTGGGGATCATCTTAGAAGGTAACACTTTAGAGAGTCGCTTTAGGTTAACAGGCCAACAAATATCAAATAAATACTTTTATTACCTACACCAGAAAACCAAAAAAAGAAAAAATGTATGTAGAAAGACAATGAAGGCGACACGTCATTTGCAATAAATCTTGCTTACTGCACGAATTGCATGTTGCAAGATGAGTGCAAGTCACAAGAAATACATCATAGATAAGTTGCATATAAATTTATGCAATGTGGGGACGACAATACGACAATAATTTTAACTTCGTTCCCAGAACGTCGTTCGTTCGTTTCTAATGACGTTCCTAGACTGAATACCAACATTCAATCAAATATATCCAATAGTTTAGTCACAATCAGGTATCAGTAAAACCCATAGTTGGTCACTGCGTTCGGTTACAGCAGCTATTACTGGCCATGGGTCCTTTAATAAACACCTCTTTGTCATAGGAGTCATAGACAGTCCGCTTTGCAGGGCCTGTATGGAGGACGACGAGACAGCAGCTCACCTGCTGTTAAACTGCCCGGTGGGCGCCACTTACAGGGCAAAGTACTTCGGTAACCCAGGTACCCTACGCGAGATTGCCAGTAACACCAAGACGTTGCTGGCCTTCTTTGAGGAGCTGGGGTGGATCGAATAACAGATTTTTCCAACCCGTACGCAAAATACGCGCTTCGCGTATTGTTGTCTCCACATTGTACAATACGGCCGATATAACTTGACAGTTCTGAACATAGGCACTACGAACTTTCGCTCATGTTCTCTCACACACACTCACATCACCATTTGGTTCCTAAAAAATGTTATTGCGCAGCCTCCTGCGCAAAGTTGGCAACTGCCAAGTTATATCGGCCGTATTGTATTATGGCAATACGCAACTTACCAAGTTACCAATAAAACAATTCTTATTCTAGACATTATGTTTACTTATGCATGGATTCTTACAACTGTTATAACATGATAAAGGAAAGGCTGTGTTATGGTAAATTACATACTTAGTTAAAAATTACACGTCTTCATACAGATTGGTGATGAGGTGGTTATCATATTAAAATATTGGCATAATCAGCCTATAATGTTACCACTACTGGGACATAGGCCTCCTAGCTTCGAGAGGGAGTGGGCTGTAATCCACCATGCGGGCCCTGTGCGGGTTGGTAGATGTGACATGTCTTCGAATTTTTGATTCTAGGACATGCCGGTTTCCTGACGATGTTTTTCTTCACCGTGCCACCACTGCTGTCATTTCTTGAACGATCATCTACAGTTTACAATTTACAGAATAGTTTTAAGGATTTTTATTTGAGTACAATATATTATGAAAGAATTATATGCGTAGAAATATAAATCAACTATAATCATGAAAGATTATGATGGTAATAAAATAACATTACAAGTAGGTACCTAGGTAGTTATTTTACCAAATTGGTAGAATTAAACTTATCTATGTAAGAAATATGGAATAAATATTTAACAAAAAACAAATTTTGTATCATTTGGAAAACCTCTCAAAATATCCATTTTCCCTTTACTTTCACATAACCTGACGGAAACGATAAATATAACATTCTTCAGTTTTCCGAGTAACAAACCCATAAACCAAGGGCACGATTCATTGATAATCACCCTTCACGATAATACCATAAATAGAATAGAACCGTTCAAATAATTGTGGGTTGTGGGCAATTCTAAAAAGTTCCGTCCTTTAATTATACCTCAGATATAAAAAAAAAAACTGAATGACATTTATTTCAAATTTCGTAAGTACCAACATAATGTTTACTTCCTACCTATTTGGTAAAATAACTAGGTAATTGCCACACCCCAAATAAAAAACCAAGACATAGCACTGTCAACAGTGACGTGAGCCCGGTTTCGTAAACATGTGTGCACTTAGTGAGGTGTAGTTTGATTGTAAATGGTTGTAAATGTGTGCGTGTGAGCGTGTATGCACAGAGTGGAGGTGTAGTTTTGGCATGCTTCACTGTGTTGTTCGAAGCGCTGTCTATATTTTTTATTTGGTCTGACATATTTTTAATGTTATTTGATTACCATCATTATTTTTCATGATTATAGTTGATTTATGTTTCTACCCATAATTTTTTAAATTATATTGAAGTCAAAGTTAAAGTCAAATCATTTATTTCAAATAGAATTAAGGCACTTTTGAACGTCAAAATTTACAAAAAAATTGAATTGATTCTAGTCGCCCCTTCCAAAAGGTCCAAACACTCCACCGTTACTCTTTTAAAATGTTTTACAATATTTTGTATAGGTACATACATTAATTATATAATTATGTGTGAAGATGATGCAGCTAGAATAAAATCACTATACCACAATAGGTAAAAATAATTAAAAATGAAACAACGACAGATAAGTTAATTATGTGATAGATGCTCACATTTTATCAAACATTGTAAAAGTAGACGATTTTCCAAAAAAAAAATACAATTAATAAGTCAGTGTGTGTGGAAGTAATCACAGAAAGTAAAATAATAAAATATACAATTAAATTAGCAACCAGTTTGATTTTGTCTAGATTCTAGATTATCCTATGGAGCAGGACCAGCATGTTACCAAGCATTCTTATCTAGGAGATAGTCTCTCTAATTTGTAATAATTATGCTTGTTTATAAAGTGTACATTTAATATTAGTTTTAAGTTTTCTTTCATTTAATTGGAAAATGTATTTTGTTGTAACATTTAACACAGTACCTACCCCATAAAAGATGTATGTACTTTAAATAATCTGAAAAATGGTTGATCTATTTTATTTTTATTTCAAATATTAAAATTATGTCTATCACTTATTAAAATGATGTAGTTTTTTTTCTTAGATACATAATACTCATAAATGAATTGGCAAGGTACCATCATAATATTAATATTTTTAAATAGTTCCCTGAGAGATTCGCGGCGACATGGATTATAAATAGCTATGATAGCTCTCTTTTGCAAAATAAAGATGCTTTCAATGTCAGCAGCCCGACCCCACAGTGAAATGCCATACGACATAATACTGTGGAAGTAGCTAAAATAGACCAAACGCGCGGTTTCTACATCTGCTAACTGTCGGTAGCGGCCGAGTTTGGCCGCCCCGCAAGAGATGTTATATTTATTTATTTGTTTATTTGCTATCATATTTGCACATCACATATTTTACAATATATTAATGTCGGTTTTTGTACATGAACTCTGTCAGGGCACTGCAAAGCACAATGTTGGTTTGCTGTTGAGTTTATGAACATTAAATTAACATAATATGTTAATTTGAATGTATTGTATTACTCGTCATCTTTTATGTAATTTGGTAATTTATTATAAATTGTTGCGATTCTATAGTTGAGGCTATATTTCAATATTTTTACTTTTGGTATCGGTGTAATCAGCTTGTTTTTGTTTCTTCGATTATAATTTTCGTTTGCTTCTATGTTTGATCGACAGTAAAATAATATGAGGTCCCCATTATAATTTCTCTTCTAGCGTGATTCCTAGGAAAACTGTTTGAGTAATAAACTCCAGTTTTTCTCCATTCAATATGATGTCACATTCGCTTCTTCCAACATTAGGTAATTTAAATCTAATGCATTTGTTTTTAATTTAGTACATAATTATTTACCGTAAACCAATCTTGGACCTGAAGAATGGAGCTATTAACGTCGTCAAGATTTTGTGACAGTCGGTTGATTTTAAAGATCAATTATGTGTCATCTGCAAATAACATAATATTCGGTTGATTTGGAAGTAATTGAGGTAAATCATTCATATAAATTATAAAGAGCCCAATTTTGAACCTTGAGGAACACCCATTTCCATTTCAGACCCTAATGAGCTTATGTCGTGTTATAATTCAATGACGATAGAGTGGTTGTGTTCCGAATTTCCGAAGGGAAGCCGGTAGGAATCGGGTTGTTTGAAGCCGTCGCCCCTGCTTTCAGGTATGATCTTAGTAAATCAAGAGCTGTATTCCTAATCCCATGGTGCTCTAGTTTCAGCAGAAGTGACTCATGGTATACGAAATCGAACGCCTTCGAGAGGTCACAAAAGATTCCAATGGCATCTTGTACTTCTTCCCAGGCATTAAAAATGTTCTTTATTAGGGTGACACCGGTGTCAGTGGTACAACGCCCTTTAGTGAAACCGTACTGTTGTTTATGAAAGATGGAATTTTTATTAAAGTGACGTAACATTTGATTGAGCATCAACTTTTCAAACACCTTACTGAGAATTGGCAGAATTGATACAGGCCTATAATTTTGGGGTTCTTTATTATCACCGGATTTACACAATGGAACTACTTTACTATGTTTCTTGAGATTCGAAAAGACTCCTTGGTCTACACTGGTGTTAAATATGAAAGCTAAATGGGGCGCAATGGTTTCGATCATAGATCTACAGACTTTTACATACATTCCCCAGAGATCTTCTGTTGATTTAATTTTAAGATCTTCAAAAGCTTTTTTAAACAGCCTGGGGGTTTGTATGCTGAAACCTAAACTCCAAAGGGCATGCTTTCACATTATGTCTCATTAAGGCAGCAGAAAGCGTGGGTAAGGAATTTAAAAGCTTCAGTAGTTTTAAGGGGAATATTAGCAAATAAGTTTTCAAATACCGATATTTACGGATGCAAATTGCTTGATTTTAAAATTCAGGACAGAAATAGCCCTTTTGGCAATATACCGATCTCCTTCGTTCCGTAATACAAAGAACTTTATTGAATGTCTGGATGTAACTCTGCACTCGTTAATGTCATTTAAGACTATTGTTTTAATTGGCGATATCAATATAAATATCTCCCATAATACTAATGATATAAATTCTGACACGTATCTAAACACAGTAGCATCCCATGCAATGCTTCCCGCACATTTGTTTCCCACTCGTAACAACGCCTGTCTAGACCACGCAGTTATCAAATCAAACAAACCTGCTATAACCTTAGTCCTTGATTCTACTATAACAGACTATGCTCCAGTGATTGTGTTTTCCAAATTAAGATTTGATATAACTAAAACCCCTTCATCACGTGGATGCATGCGTTGCTATTATAAAAACTGTAGATTTTTCTTCGGTGATGAATTGTGATGGTGCAACTTCGGCTGCTTCTGAATTTGTTAATATTGTTTCTACTGTGGTCAATAACAACTCTGTTGCTCACACTATCCCAAGTAAAAAAAGGATTACAAAACTCTGGATCACACCTGGGCTTTTAAGGTGCATACGAATCAGGGATAAGCTTTGCCTTTAAATCAAAACGAGGCTCTAATAATAGTATACTACAAGTGACATTTAAGCGGTACAGAATTTTCTGCAATAATTTACTTTAAAAAATTAAACGGGAATATGAATGAACTGAGTTTGAGAGACATCGTAGGAATCCTAAGGCTACATGGAATCTTATTAAATCAGTCTCTAATCTTCAAAACAGCAAATCTTCTGCTACTGAACTTTTGTCCATTTCTCCCGATCAGTATCAGTATCTCTCCGATCAGTATCAGGATTCAGTGGATAATGTAAATGACTTCTTTGCGAATGTGGGGAAGAAGCGTCAAAAATAACTAATGCACACTGTACACGCTCCTCTGACGACAGTGCCTTTTTTTTTTTTTTATTGCGGGGGGACATCCTCATGGATGTCCTCCTCCCTGGGGAGGGCGGAGGGGTCTGTATGCACTCTTACTGACTAAAACCACCCCAGTGTTCCATCTCACACTTGCACCGGGGATCACGGGATCTAATGCGACTTCCGCGATCCCCGGCTAGTGCCAGCCCGCCTCTGCGGGCCACCTCGAGTTAGGGAGGAGTGAGGTGTTAAACTCCCTCCTTACGTCATAGAAAGGCGCGCGTGGAACACTACGCGCCACCATCTCGGGTCCTAAGGAGTAGGGGGCGACGGATTTCCCCAGATCGGTCGCCCCTGGACCCATTTAGGGGGGCTGGAAGAGGGCGTTATCCGCCCTCCGCTGACGCCCGGTGCGTATGCTGCGGATCGGGTTAGCGGAAGCAATCTCCCGCTCCCTTTCCGCAGTCTCCTTCTGCGAAATGACTGTTTCGCAGAAGGATACCACCACGTCCCAGGACTCCTCGCTGCCGACCATTGAGTTAACAACAGCCGGCAGCGACAGGTCACTGCCGACACCTGAGATGAGGGCACGGCGCGGCTCCTCCCAAGCGGCACACTCTGCCAGCGTGTGCCGAGCCGTGTTCTCCCGACAGTCGACGCAGTGGTGACACCGAGCGTCCGGCTCCCTGTTTATGTGACACAGGTACTTCCCGAAGCAACCATGCCCCGAGAGCACCTGCGTCACCCGAAACAACAGGAAGCCGTGCCTCCTCCCGAGCCAGCGCTCGAGCACCGGCCGGACCGCCCCGATGGTGACGGGGCCGGCGGTAGGGCGTGAAAGCCTGTGCCGCCATTCCGCCACCAGGGCTGCGCGAAGCTGTGACCGACGCAGCTCCAAATGTCGCTGCGTCAGCCTCTCGCCTCGCGCCCTCGAGTCCTCGCGCCATCCATACAGTGACGCGAGTACCTTCGCCTCGAGGTCCCAGGGCGGGGATCCGGCCAGTACACAAGTCGCCTCGTAGGAGATCGTGCGATACCCCCTGATGACTGACAGCCATCGCTCGCTGCGGCTTACGCAGGATAGCGATGCTGCCGGCCGTCAGGTCAGCCGCCCAGATCGGGGCCCCATACAGGGCCATTGATCGCACGATCCCCACGTAGAGCCGCCTACAGGCGGCGCTCGGCCCCCTCCAGATTGGGAAGCAGCGTTGACAGCGCCCCAGCCGCTGACGACAATGCCTGTCCCAACTCCATGGCCATTCTCTCGACAGACTGTGAAGAGATTGAACGCGTCATCCTCGGCCTCAGGGTCAATTGCGCCGTGGGTTGGGATGGCATTTCTGCTGCCTTGATCAGGGCTGCCCGCGACACCTTAATCCCTATTATTTCGCACATATTTAACCTTGTACTCACATCAAGAGTATTCCCTGCTGTCTTTACAAGAGCACTTGTACATCCCATCTATAAGAGTGGAGACAGGGGCAGTGTTAATAACTACAGACCTATTTCTGTTCTTACAATTTTGTCCAAAACTTTAGAAGAAATTATAATAGTCGACTACTTAATTATCTTAACTCACAGAACATAATTTTAGCGAACCAATACGGTTTTTTGATCAGGTAGAAGTACAGAAGATGCAGTTTTGGAAGTAACTGGAACTATAGCAAAAAATATAAACAATAAACTCAAAACAATAGCAATATTCCTGGAACTTTCTAAAGCTTTTGACACAGTCTCTGTTCCCCTCTTGCTTGAAAAGTTGGAGCAGATTGGTATTAGAGGAGTGTGTCTAGACATTTTTAAGAGTTACCTGAGTGAGCGTTCTCAAACCGTAAAGATAGGAAATCACGTCAGCAAACAGCAATTCTTAACCTTCGGAGTCCCTCAGGGTAGTGTCCTTGGACCTACCCTGTTTCTTATTTATATAAATGACCTATGTAATCTGGCTCTAACCAACGCTAAAATTATAACCTACGCGGACGATACCGTCATGCTCATTCATGGAAAGGATTGGTTGGAAACCCGCTCATATCCTGAATCCACTCTGCTTGTTGCAATGAAATGGCTGAATGAAAACCTGCTAACCCTCAATGTACAAAAAAACCAAGTTCATTACATTTGCTCTAAGTAAAGCCTCTCAACCTCCTTCTCCCTATACTTTGACGGCACATAAATGCGGGTTAATATCGACTGATTGCACCGGTTGTGCCCAGATTGCACGCACCCATAGTATTAAATACTTGGGTGTTATAATAGAAAGTACGAGAGAAAATTAATATTTGTGTTTAAAAACCTGCGAACATCTGCTGATTATGGCACACTACGAACAGTATACTTCACTCTGGCACCTTCCATCCTAACATATTATATTGCAGCTTGGGGTGGGGCTGGGAAGTGCTTAATGCTCCGAATGGAAGGGCACAGAGGGCAGTGTTAAAAGTCATGACTCACAAACCTGTTCGATTTCCAACTACTGAACTATACGCTCTTTGCAAGTTACCAACAGTCAGACACGTATTTCTTCTTGCTATGGTGCAGCGTAAACACTTAGAACTTCCTTTCGATCCTGTTGTCGTTACCCAAAAACGCAGATCTGACAGAGTCTGCCAGAAGGAATTTGCCAGAGTTCAAGTTGTTCGGCGGCAATTTCATTTTCGGTCGATTTCAGGTCGTAGACCTTTAGACATATGAGGAACAGGGTGTAAAGTTCAATCATCCTCTATAGAAAAGGAAGGATCCTCCGACCAGATGGGTCTCATGTCTGGCGGGCAACTACCGAACGATTGATGTCAGGGAAGTTATATATATGCTGTTCGCTCGGTAAACTAATTGCGCGATGCAGGATTTGTGTGACGTAAGGATTTTGTGTGACGTCAGAACTTTGATGCTTAGTTCACATGTGGCGATGTAGATGCCCCGCCACAGACCTACTCGTCAGGTGTTCATTATTAAAACAAAAATGTAAAAAAAGAATATTGTGTATGATCCAAAGAACGTCATGCAGGATTCATGGTTTCATTTAACGTGATAACCTCATCGCCATCCTGTTCAAACATTCATCTGCATTAAAAACTGCAAGATATACGAAAATTTACAGCAAACACTTATGTTCTCAGTGCAGACTGAGCGGTCGTGCGAACGGGTGATTTATTAACGCGACGATTTTTTGTCCAGCACTTGATTTTCAACTCTAGCCGAGCATTGTGAATCTCGTGACTAGAGTATTAGTCTCTCTAATACTCTAGCCGAGCATTAAGAATTCGCGCGTGAATACGCTGTTTTACTGAGGAGTTCTAAGAGAATAAAATCTACACAGTCTCACGGGTTTCACGATATCAGAGAATTTGTATAAAATTTTTTGAACAATATTAATCAAATACATTTTGTATAAACCTAAATTGCTTGTATCCTTCAATTGAAATAGAACCCAGAGTTCATCAGATTTTACGATGTGGGTATTACAGGCTCTAGCGACACGGTAGGATATTAATATCACGAAGCAGTCCCGTACAATTAGTTTTTGACCATACAAATGATTAATATTTTCTGTTGCTGATTGCTGCTAAAATATATTTTGTTGCTGTTTTTATCAATCAATTAATGAATTTATTTATTTGTTTAAATGGCTTAAAACTACCATTACAGGTTAAGCCTAATGCGATAGCCAAGTCACACACATCAAATTAAATTTAAAGCACCAAATACATCATAAGATCATAAAGATCATTGTTTATAACACAGTGTTAACAAAAGTACTTTTGCGAATTCACCCCAGTGACATTTATATTGTATAGTCCGCATTACGTCCGACACCTTCTTAGTGATTAACAAATTTATTATTCCGTCTAACACCCAGGTACAATTGACAGAAGGGTTTAACCACATATCTGCCACCCTTATTAGTTGCCGATGCAACTGATAAGACTTTATTAATTATTCAATTTATAGTCACTTTCACAGCTATGAAAGCTTTTTCATCGCGTTCATTGTGTGCACTTATTTTGGCGAAAACATAACACATAACAAAATGACAAACAGTATATGCGATTGGGTCAAAAATTTTAGGATGCGTTTGACGCAAAATTCGTGTTTGAGTTTGATCTGGCTTATTAATTTTTTGCCAACCCTTGCTGGTTATCCTCTGCTGAGTAAAAAGTTTAGCTGTAAGTTATTGGCCCACTGATGGTTGGGTAGATAGATATCTATCTATCAATAACACACAACATTAACCACCACCAATCCATTTTCCAAGTGCCAAAAGGATGTTGAATTTTTGATCTTTTTATCTGAGATTTACTTATACTCAGTGCCGAAAAATTTGCTGATAGCCTCACCATGATAGTATATATTCATTTTCAATACCTCAATAGATCGTTTTGTCTCATCTGTTTTTTAATTATTACAGTCTTATTTTGGATAATCCACTGGGTCCTTCTCTGCTACGTGTGTATTTTGGGCACAGTGAAATACCAGCTGTACTTTGCTGCGGGTTTTGTCGACTATATCAACGGCTTATTACACCACATTTCAGTGTTCATTATCATCGCCAATGATAGCTGGTGGCTAATTTTTAAAAGGTAATTTTTCTATGTTTTTCTTCAAAAATGTTGCTTTTGCTTCATTTATCTTTTTAAATATTAAATTTTACAGAAACGATTTGAACGATCTCTTGAAAGTGGTGAAAAAGAATGACGAACTGATCATCGAAGCGGGGAGGTTTCTAGACGTGTACCAGAAACTGTTGAAGAGTATCAAAATCATTGTTATCATCTGCCACATGTTCCATTTAATCAATGACGTCATGATCTATATACCTACTAGAACAATCGAAATGGATGACTTCTCAATTGCTTCTTGTGTTGGTATGTTTATTGAGAGAGATTTTTTAGGTTTTATCACCATTTAATTATCTTTTATCATCATTTAATTGTTTATTCTAGGTCTAGAACCAATCAGTGCTAGTCCCAACCGCGAAGCCTGCATGCTGTTATTAGCAGTTCAAGAACTAACATCGATTGTGGCAATATGCAGCTATGACGTCGCCCTTCTGTTCTTGTTCTCTCACACCACTGCAGTATTTCAAATCCTTTGTGAAGACATGACGAGCTTTTGCGTCATTGCAAAAACTTGTCAAGGATCTGATGAAGCCTATTGCGAAATCGAAGATCGTCTGAAGAACATTATTTGTCGTCATGCTCTAGCTTTGCACACTGTAGGAAAACTAGAAGCTATCTACAGTGTCGCTGTCGGTATAGGTTTCGGTTTGAACGTCTTTTCTTTATGTTTATTCTTCGTGTTGCCACTGGAAGTCTGTCTCAACATCGCTCCGCTGATTATCCACAGCCTTTTCATATTTTTCTTGTATTGTTTTCAAGGCCAGAGACTTACGACAGCTTCGGAAAAGTTTGAAATAGCGGTGTACTCTTGCGGTTGGGAGAATTTGCGTTTGAAAGAGCAGAGACAAGTGCTCCTGATGTTGAAACTAGCTCAGATACCTGTCATAGTGTACGCCGCACGCGTCATTCCGATACGAATGCATACTTTCGCAAGCACTATGCAGTCTATTTACAAGTTTGTTGCTATATTTAAGATGTAGGTTAAATATATTCTGTTTCTTTACGATCTCAAATGTTGTATTTAGATTTTTGAACATAATATGTCTAGCCCTAAGCAAGTAGAGTAGAACATAATAATTATGATAAGCTTTCGTTAATCTTTGCTTTTTAAAGCACAATCTCAGTGAAGAACAGTTGAAAGTGAACAAACATAAATAAACTCTTGTAGTATGCTTCTTTTCGTTTTCCGTCTTCAAGACATTTTACCCTTTTTACCCCGTTTCCGTTATATAAGCGATCGTCGCGTGAATCCGCGTACGTCGTATTCATTAAGGTTGGCAAACCCGAGCGCATCGTCGTTCTGACAGAGTGAGGCACCCTCTGTCGGATCGCGATTTAGTTTTCCAATTAAACGAGTGACAAATTAACGCGACGATTGCGGTGGGACGCGACGGTCGCTTTTATTAGGTTACACATTGAAGTAGGTTTTTTTTTCTGACTTATTAATTGCAGCCTAGGTAAAGGTAACCTACATTATTCAGATGTCTATAATTAAAAGAAAAAGACACCTGTTAAAATATAAGGAGCTCATATTTTAATTAAATAGGATTGGCATTTAATTAGAGTTGTTGTCGGTTTATAACAATAACTGTTTATAATATATTTTAACTAAATAAAATTTGTAGTTTAGGTTTGTCTGTTTATTCCTTCAGCGGATATATTAACAAAGTAATGGTAAGTATGCAAATTATTGTTTAGTATTCATGTTAATACATAGTAGTTAAGTACAGCTCCTTATGAAGTATCCCGTGTATGCGGTCGTAAGTACATACAACTATCGAGCCTATTTGGCAAGCAGTAATGCTGTTCCCGCACCGTTTCCGTTTTCCGCACCCCAATTACGGAACACACTTTAATCACAATCCGAAGGATTTCAAAGGAAATTGCTAATCGATTGTTTTATATGTTTGAAAAGCTGTATTAGAAAAAACCAGTATCAGCATCACTGCGTAGAATTATTTAAAAGTTGCTAAATAGGTAGTATGCGGAAACCATCCTCGAGAATTGGTGGTATTTTTTAAGTCAATCGCATTCTGTCACATTTAATTAGGAACTGTTACTGACAGTTCGCAACGCAATACCTATGCCTGATTTACACGCGGACGGAGCAACGGGTCAGAAAATAAAAATAATTCCACGTTAATTCTACGTTATTATAAACAGTCTATGATTATCACCTTTGATTTTCCATGTATGTTTTCTTAATAAAGTTTCTTTCGCTAGCCGACTAGCTCATATTTATTCCAATTTGCTTTCTTATTCCCGTGAAGACGTTTCTTTAACAATGAACTTATTCAGTACCCTGAAAGAAACAGTACGGGAAGCAAAACGTCTTATTCAAGAAAACAGCTTTGATAGTTTACTTTGGATTGTTAATGTAGTTCCGAATATTGTTGGATTTTCTTGTAGGAAGGATGGAAAAATATCTGGTGCGTATATATATTTACAGGGTGGCCAATTCGAAGGTTACAACTTTGAGTTAAGATCTTTTTTATAACAAACGAAAATTAACACATAAAATTATCAGGACGCAACTGCCTCGACCATATTTTTGTCAAGCCAAACTTCAAACCTCGATATAATCATGTCTGCCATAGCTCAAAAACACTCTCACCAAAGCTAGACCCCGGTATAAAATCAAACTTGACGAAGAGGCAGTTGCCACAGAGATGAACAACATAGATTGGTCTAACGTCTTAACTACTAATTGAAACTATTTCATCTAGCCTTAAGATTCTATCAAAATGACGAAATGCGACGCCTCGTATACACCAGGTAAAATATTTTTTTAACGACTTGCTACGTAAACTTAAAACCGATTATAACAGTCAACTCGTAATCAAAAACAAAGACAACCCAATTAGCTCTGGAGCATTATAAAATCTATTTACAACCCACAAAGTAATTCTTTCCAGCTATTATTTAACACTCTGGACCCTCTCGATTTTCTAAATAGGTGTAATGTTTATTTCAGTGCACTAGGCAGAAATCTTTCTGATCTTATACTGATGAGACAGTCCGAGACCCAAGCATCCCTAGTGGGGAAATATAAACCACGTGAAACTCCACCACACTCTTTCTTATTCCACCCAACGGTTGAGGACGAATTAGAAAAAAATATAGATCAACTTGAAATTGACAGCGCCGCTGGACTGGATGAAATTAGTGTAAGACTAATTATACTACTTAAAAAAGTACTGTTAAAACTACTCAGTCATATATTTAACTAATGTTTGGAAATCGGTATTTTCCCAGACTGCTGGAAGGTTGCCTGTGTCCGACCATTTCATGAAAGCGATCTTAAATAACTGCCATAGAACTACTGTCCTATAGCACTCTTGTGCATTCTATCAAAACTTCTCGATAAAGTGATAAATAAGCGACTAGTTTTTTTTTATTAGAAGATAATAATCTGATATCTGAAAGACAGTTTGGCTTTAGAAGAGGCAAGTCGACTGAGGACTTCGCTGTTTTATTGATCAACACAATAGCTCTTCTTGTATTGAAAAGGGCGAACACGTTATGGCAGCTTTCCTTGATCTAGCCAAGGCGTTTGACACAATATCGATAGATCTACTAGTGTCCAAACTAGAGGGTATAGGAATACGAGGAAGCGCGCTAGACTGGTTTCAAAGCTATTATTATATATTATTTACTACAAATCACCGGCAACTAGTAAAAGTAGCTGACTTCTTTAGTGGATTACTGTAATTTATTTATTTATTTAACTTAGAGGTGGACAGACAACCTTTGGGTGATGCAGAGACAAACAACCATTCCACCGCTATTCAATTCTGGAATTCCTCAAGGTAGTACTCTCGGTCCAACTCTTTTTACCTTCTACATATATGAACGACAGCCTTAATGCACCGCTTCTATACGCTGAAATAATTTCTTATGCAGACGATACGGCAATCAATAGGCTCTGCCAATGGTACTCGCCACCTACAATTTAGATTTGTTGATGTCTTTGTTGATTAACTAGTTAACTCAAAATAATACTTCTCACTGCTCTTGTTTTCCAAAACCAATCCAAAGACGAGGCTTGCTGTGGCTCATCGGGGTCGTTAGTTCAATTCTTAAACAAATTGACGCAATAGTAGATTTCGGATCCATTCGAAAAGTTTTTCAGATCAGCGTGTTCGCGATAACGTCATTCGATATAGCTGCTTTCGATTCAATGTGTTTTCATACTGGCGTGCCATTAGCAATTTTTTTCGAAATAGCGTGCGTCGAAACTACGTCATTCAAATCTTCATATCACTCCCGTATATATATATCGAATAGAATTAACACTTACTGCATCAGGCAACTCTCCTACTTCTAGTTTATCTCGCCTTTTTTTTTTTGAAGCGTGAGGGCCTGTCAGCCTCTTACTGACTAAAACCCACCCATGTTCCTTCAGTTGCCTGTACGTTGCCAGGGGCCACGGTATCCCTTTCGGACTTTCCCGCAACCCCGGCAGGTAGTTGATCACGCCTTAGTGCAGGCCATCGAAATCCTTTTACAACACCCGTGGTGCCATTGACCAAGCCGTCAGACACCGAAACATTTCTTCTCAGCATAACTTTTGATGACACAACTGTACCGATGTTGCGGGTATAATATTTGTATGGTGGCGGGTAGATTGAAAACTTGCACAATAAATTAGTGTGTTGCTAACCCTCAACTTTCATTGACGCTGCATTGGCGACGAATACGGGACTTTTTTAAATCACTGATATTAAGATGCCAATCGGAAAGTTAGAACCATTTAATATATGTAAGTTTAAAGCAATAGTCTCCTTTTATACGCCGGGTCATTTAAAAGTCAGTACATTTAATAAACTACGTAAAATATAACCTAAAAGTGCCGATGTTAACAACGATCGTAGGCAAAGCCACCTATTCGTTGATGTGTGATCCGTGTTCCCCTAACTTTCCCGAGAACAAATCTTACGAGGCATTGGTGATGCTAGTTACCGACTATTTGGAACTGCAGCAATTTGAGATCGCCGAACGCAACGGCTGTGGCGAAGACAGACCGGCGAACCCTTTTTTTTTTTTTTTTTTTTTTGGGTGGGAAATTATCAAATAACTTCTCCCGCTCTGGGTGGAGCGGGAGGGCGTGTCAGACTCTTACTGACTAAAACCCACCCGTGTTTCTTCCGTTGCCTTTACGTTGCCAGGGGCCACGGTATCCCTTTCGGACTTTCCCGCAACGACCGGCGAACCCTTGATGGAATATTTACAGGTACTAAAACACCTCGCAACAACTTGTAATTTTGGCAAATGTAAGACGTGTTGTACACTCGAGGAAAATCTAAGAGATTAGTTTGTCTCGGGTTTGACAAATGACGCAATGCGTTCAAGAATATTTTCCGAAATGAAAATTGAATATAAGGAGGCCGTGGAGTTAGCACTAGCACTACTAACATTTTATATGAAGCTACCCGCTTCTTTGCTAGTCTTGCCTTTTAATGCTGCTAAAAACGGTCGAAGTGGCGATGCTTGAAGTGCCTATGTCCAGCAGTGGACGTCTTTCGGCTGATGAAACGATAGGAATGGTTGGTCGCTGTGATTAACTCAAGACAATGTTTATGTTCTTTCTCCAGAATTAGCTTACCTACTGACAGGTTATATGAGGTGATTGTTTATTTGCCTGTATATTAGGTCTTTACCTATGAAATTGCCGTTCTGCAGTACTGGCCATTTCAAATCAAAATAATTTTTGTTTGGCTAAGAATTCTAATTTCAAATTAATTTTATTTTAAAAACATTGTTTTTTTTTTCCAAAAGTAGTCATTTGTTTATTGATTAGTGTTACATTTTCACCGCATTTCAATATTTTTCGTCATCATGGATACGTTAAAAAATCGAGTAATTATGGAATATGAGTACCGTCGTGGCAGCAACGCGGCACAAGCGGCACGCAACATCAACGACGTTTACGGAGCTAACACTACAAACCAACGCACCACCTGTTATTGGTTTGCTCGCTTCCGTTCTGGTAATTTCGACCTGAAAAATGAACCTCGCGGTCGTCCGAAGACTTTGGTCGACAATGACGAATTAAAGGCGATTGTGGAAGCTGATGATACACAATCTACGGCTGAATTAGCAGCAGCTTTTGACGTTAGCGCCAAAACAATATTGGTCCATTTGCGTCAAATTGGCAAGGTAAAAAATGATCGCCAGCGCGAAGTACGCGTCGAGACGTGTCTTGCACTGCTCAACAGACACACAAATGAAGGAATTTTGAACCGCATTGTTACCTGCGATGAAAAATGGATTCTGTTTGATAACCGCAAGCGCTCAGCAAGTTGGTTGGATCCTAGGCGCGGTGGGCACGGAGCGCATGGTGGCTACATCGCTGACCGAAGCGGCGGTTGCGCCAGCACGCTGGCGTTGCGGCAAGATGCATCGCGCGGATAGTTGCCGTTACGTGAATCATAATTCTGATGAATGTAAACAAAGAGGTAATTTACGAGTGATGTGTAAATCAGTGAAAAGCAGTGGCAACCGGGCAGACAATCGGAAAAATTATATGAGTGGTGAGGACGATTCAGACGATATGTTTAAGATTGTTGTTGGATGTTGTTGTAATGTGAACTATTTCAAGAGGTCGCATTAAAACTCTCCAGATATGTTTTTTATGAAAATTATGTCGTTTGTTTTACTTGTCACTCAAAATAAAATTATCTCAGCTACAAGTCTATTTTTTTCCTTAGAAATTACAACACGTTATCAGCACGAAGGCTTTTAAGG
This sequence comes from Xanthia icteritia, assembly GCA_949128155.2. Classification (NCBI taxonomy): domain Eukaryota; kingdom Metazoa; phylum Arthropoda; class Insecta; order Lepidoptera; family Noctuidae; genus Xanthia; species Xanthia icteritia. Next base: position 16,000,307 of record OX421941.2, read on the forward strand.
GAAATAAAAGTAATACTTGTTACTAATAGTGTGTAGAAGATTTATTTTGTGTCGTGGAATATCTTGAAGATTTTTTTTTTTTTCAAAATATGTCCAAGTGTGGTGATTCGGTTTCGATGAAATGGTCTTCATCACTTATACCCTCGCTCCACCTATCTACTAGAGAAGGGTATTCTTCGTGGAAGTTCAAAATGAGGAATTATTTAATACATGAAGATTTATGGAGCACAATTGATGGGTATGATAAAGGAGATGATACCTCTGAACAAGTTAAATCTCGAAACGATAAGAGAGCACTTGCAAAAATATGCTTAACAGTAGATGGCTCTGCAATAACCCATATTAGAAGTGCTAAGTCTGCTCTAGAAGCCTGGAAGGCATTGCAAGATGCTTATGAAGATAAAGGCATGGGCAGAAGGTTGACTTTGGAGAGAAAGTTGTATAGACTCTCACTGAATGATTTTCAAAACATTGAAATGTACATTAACGCTGTTTTGAGTACAGCACAAGATTTGGCCGATATTGGCAAGGTAATTGAAGATACTTCGATTGCTGCAATCTTATTAGGAGGTCTCACTTCGAGATATGAGCCTCTAATAATGGCATTAGAGAATAGCAATGTAGAAGTATGTACAGAGTTAGTTAAAAGGAAACTATTGAATGAAATGTCAAAAATAGACTCCACAGAAAGTGATGCAGCTTTTCAACTGAAAAATCGATCTACTGATGTTCATAAACATAAGAAAAAGAAACCAATTGTATGCTATGAATGTAACAAACCTGGACACAAACGGCCTGACTGCCCTATACGCAATAAGGAAATGAAAGGCAGTAGTTCGTCAGACAGGGAGACTACTTCGTTTAGTGCCCTTGGTGTCTCTTCGTGTTTGGAGAAAGATAAGTGGTTTATTGATTCTGGTGCATCAAAACATATGACTCCAAGACGAGATTGGTTCAAGGACTTCAAACCATTAGAAGGTAGCACTGTTACTGTTGCCAATGGTGAGAAGATCAGCTGTAGTGGTATTGGTGATATATCTATCAACACTGCGTGTAGTGTGGTAGATAGCATCAATGATGTAGCGTATGTACCTGAACTAACTAGTAATCTGATTTCTGTCAAGAAAGTCGTAGAAAAAGGTTTTGTAGTACTTTTTGATAAGAATGGTTGTAGTTTCTATAAAGGTAATGACTTCTTTTTTAAAGGTGAGGTGGTTCTACATGGTTCGGCTTGTGGTGGACTGTACACTCTCGATTGTACAACTAATTGCCCCCAAAATGTGGCATACGATGTGTACTCTGACTCGTTAAGTAGGTACCAATTATGGCACAAACGGTTAGGTCACTTATGTCGCATTGGTATGAACCAGCTTAAGAACTCTCATGTAGGTATAGATTATACTGAAGTTGATAAATCTAGTTGTGTTACATGTGTTGAAGGAAAGCAAGCGAGAAAACCTTTCAAGACGGTTGCGTACCAGAAAGCTACCTCAAAGCTAGAATTGATCCACTCAGATTTATGTGGACCAATGTCTGAGACTTCATTCCAAGGTAATAAATATGCTCTATTTTTCATTGATGATTTTTCGCGAATGATATTTCCTTACTTTATTGCTTCAAAAACACAAGTTAAGGAAAAGTTTTGTGTATTCCAAGCATTAGTGGAAAGACAAACAGGCGCTAAAATCAAGAGATTGAGAACTGACTGTGGAAAGGAATATGTAAATAAAGAGCTTGCAGAGTTCTTGTCTGCAAAAGGAGTAACGCATGAGACAACGGTAGGGTACAGCCCTCAATCGAATGGAGTCGCAGAGAGAACAAATCGTTCTATTGTAGAAAAAGCTCGGTCCATGCTAGCTCAGAGCTTGATATCCAAAGCGTACTGGGAAGATGCCTTCAAGACTGCCGTGTACTTGAAAAATAGGTCACCGCATCGTGCTCTTGAAAGAAAAACACCGTTTGAAAAATGGAACGGCAATAAGGGTGATTTGAGCCATTTGCGTGTATTTGGGTGTAGAGCACTCATACAAGTTCCTGCTTCTCAACGGAAGAAACTTGATCTGAAGTCGAAGGAAGTAATCTTTGTTGGATATTCAGAAGATCCAAAAGGCTATTATTTCAGGGATTCCTCAAATCCAAGAAGTTTACAGAAGTCGAGAGATGTGACATTTTTCGAAGATCATTTTTCACAATTAAAAGGAAATCTTGAATCTGTAAAACTGGAACCAATTATTTTTGATAGATCAGCAGCAGGATGAGAATGTAATACATCAAGAAAATAATTCAATATGCAGTGATGATGAAAATGATTACAATTCAGCAGAATCCGAGGACCCTACAAGTCCTGAACCGGAAGAGCCAGCTGTTGATCAGCTAGTAAGTAGATATCCTGCTAGAAATCGTAGACAACCGGATTTCTTTACCTTTAAGGTATCTGCTGAAGAGATAATTGAACCGAAGAACTATCAAGAGGCCGTGAATGCAGATGATGCTGATAAATGGCATTTAGCAATGACCGATGAATATAATTCTTTGTTGAAATTAAACACCTGGAAGCTTGTTGACCGACCCAATGGAAATAAAAGGGTAATACCATGTAAATGGGTCTATAAATTAAAGATGGATGCTAACGGTAATGTTTTGAAGTATAAGGCAAGACTAGTGGCCAAAGGTTTTAGACAAATAGAACGTGTTGATTACAATGAAACGTTTGCCCCTGTGATTCGACATTCTTCACTTCGTACATTGTTCGCTTTAGCTGTAGAAATGGACCTAAAAATGAGACACTTGGATGTTGATACAGCTTTTCTAAATGGAGACCTTGAAGAGGAAGTTTATATGCAACAACCTGAAGGTTTCGTGAAGAAAGAAAAAGCATCTCAAGTTTGTCTATTGCAGAAATCCATATATGGGCTCAAACAAGCACCACGGGCATGGAACAGGATGTTGAATAAAACACTGTTGAAATTAGGTTTTGAACAAACTCCTTCGGAACCATGCGTGTATAAGAAATTTTTTGGTAAAGAGTTGGTAATAATGGCAGTTTATGTAGATGACATTATTGTCTATTACCAAAATGAAATGACATTTGACACTGTCAAACATGATTTGGCTAATATTTTTTCAATTAAAGATTTGGGAGAATTAAAATATTATCTTGGCTTAAATATCCGTAGAAGCGACGATGGTGAAGTAAAAGTAAGTCAAAGAACATTTATTACAAGCTTGCTGAGAAAATTCCATATGGATATGTGCAAGACGGTTGAGACACCATCAAGCCTTAAGAAGCTGAGTACTGGAAATGGAGAAAACGAGTATCCATTTCAAAGCCTAATTGGATCCCTTATGTTCCTGGCCGTAAACACTCGCCCTGATATAGCTTTTGTGACGAGCTATCTCAGTCAGTTCAACACAAAATTCAATAAAGAACACTGGCTTGCGGCAAAGAGAGTGTTGCAATATTTGAGAGGCACTATTGATTATGCTCTTACTTACAGAAAGACCGGAGGGTTCCTTAAGGGATACACGGATGCAGATTGGGCTAACTGTAGCATAGACAGAAAATCATATACTGGCTACTATTTTACGTTGGCTGGAGGTCCTGTAACGTGGCAAGCTAAAAAGCAGCAAACGATAGCTCTATCATCTACTGAGGCGGAGTACATGGCTTTAACAGCTGCTGCTAAGGAGGCGTGCTATTTAAAACGATTTATTTCTGAAATAATTGGTAAGTCCGATATTGTTACTTTGTTTAACGACAGTCAGAGTGCACAAAGTTTAGTGCACAACCCTGTCCATCACGAGCGAACGAAACATATAGATACAAGATATCACTTTATACGAGAAAAGGTATCTGACGGCATTATAGATATTAAATTCGTCAGGTCAGATTTGAATTTTGCTGATTTGTTTACAAAACCATTAGGGCGTATTGCGCATAAGAGATGTGTAGCTGGTTTAGATTTGGCATAGGTCTTGTTAATGTGTTTTTTTTATTTGTAAGAGAGTTTTAATTGAGGGCGGATGTTGTAATGTGAACTATTTCAAGAGGTCGCATTAAAACTCTCCAGATATGTTTTTTATGAAAATTATGTCGTTTGTTTTACTTGTCACTCAAAATAAAATTATCTCAGCTACAAGTCTATTTTTTTCCTTAGAAATTACAACAGATGTAAGGCGTACCGTACTTTAGTTTATAAAGTACGGTACGCCTTACATCCGTCATCATAGATAACTTTGAGACCAAGTGTGAAATCGACACCGATAGTCGTATTTGGCAATCAATGAGGACATATACCCGCAAATTTTTGCATGAGATAATTAAGTCTGATAATTTGATGTTACCGAATCTCTTGATTTTATAGAAGTCAGAGTTAGGTTACGAGATGTAGAAGTAAACTCCTTGCCACTTTACGTAATTAAAAACGGAGCGTTGCCATTACTGGGATGAGATTGGTTGCGTGCCCTGAAAGTAGCAAAAATAAGTCTGTATAAGATAACCGACGATGGATTAGTGAACCGCTTATTTGCTGAATATCCGAAAGTAAATACTTGTACTTGTTACCGAAATACTTGTAAGCGAGCCATTCGACTACACCTGACTAACGATAAACCTGTGTACGTGAGGCGCAGCCTGTGCCACTGGCATTGCACGCGCGCGTGGAGCGTGAGCTACGCGACTGACGCGACTTGAGACCGACGGCTCCATCTACCTCGTCGACTATTCCGACTAAGTACGCCTCTTGTGCCGGTTGTTATAAAAAATGGGGATATAAGCATTTGTGGGGATTACAAAATTACGATTAATCCAAAACTCAAGCGTGTTTATTATCCCTTGCCCCACATTGATGAGTTGTTCGCGAACTTAAGCGGAGGAGAAAAATTTACGAAAACAGATCTCACTCACGTTTATGAAGAGTATTTATTAACAGAGGAGTCACAACCCTATGCAGCAATTATAACTCACTTTAGGACTTATGCCTACCATCGTACGCCGTACTGACTAGCGTGCATATCCGAGAAGTTCCAGAAGTTAATGGAGGAAACCCTACGTGTTGTTCAGGGTGTTGTTTTCTGGATGACATATGCACAACTGGGGCTAATGATAAAGAACACATTAGTAATTTACGAGCTGTACTCGAAAGGTTGCGCGAGGCAGGTTTAACAGTTCTCGAGGGCGCGAGGCGAGAGGCTGACGCAACGACATTTGGAGTTGCGTCGGTCACAGCTTCGCGCAGCCCTGGTGGCGGAATGGCGGGACAGGCTTTCACGCCCTACCGCCGGCCCCGTCACCATCGGAGCGGTCCGGCCGGTGCTCGAGCGCTGGCTCGGGAGGAGGCACGGCTCCCTGTCGTTTCGGGTGACGCAGGTGCTCTCGGGGCATGGTTGCTTCGGGAAGTACCTGTGTCGCATAAACAGGGAGCCGCACGCTCGGTGTCACCACTGCGTCGACTGTCGGGAGGACACGGCTCAGCACACGCTGGCAGAGTGTGCCGCTTGGGAGGAGCCGCGCCGTGCCCTCATCTCAGGTGTCGGCAGTGACCTGTCGCTGCCGGCCGTTGTCAACTCAATGGTCGGCAGCGAGGAGTCCTGGGACGCGGTGGTATCCTTCTGCGAAACAGTTATTTCGCAGAAGGAGACTGCGGAAAGGGAGCGGGAGATTGCTTCCGCTAACCCAATCCGCAGCAGACGCACCGGGCGTCGGCGGAGGGCGGATAACGCCCTCTTCCAGGCCCCCTAAATGGGTCCAGGGGCGACGGATCTGGGGAAATCCGTCGCCCCCTACTCCTTAGGACCCGAGATGGTGGCGCGTAGTGTTCCACGCGCGCCTCTCTATGACGTAAGGGGGGAGTTTAACACCTCACTCCCCCCTAACTCGAGGGGGCCCGCAGAGGCGGGCCGGCACTAGCCGGGGATCGCGGAAGTCGCATTAGATCCCGTGATCCCCGGTGCAAGTGTGAGACGGAACACCGGGGTGGTTTTAGTCAGTAAGAGTCTGACAGACCCCTCTGCCCTCCCCAGGGCGGAGGACATCCATGAAGATTTCCCCCCGAAAAAAAAAAAAAAAAAGGCAGTTTAACAGTTAAGTTAAGTAAATATAGTTTTTTACAAGACAGCGTAAAATAGGTACCTAGTTAGTTTTTGTTATTGACAAAACGGGTTTACGGCTAGACACAGCTAAATTGGATGCTATTTCCAGCGCACCCCGACCAGAGGATATAACTCAACTCAAAAGTTTTTTGGGAATGTTAAATTATTACGGGAAATTCATTAGTAATTTGGGCACGTTGTTGTATCCTTTACATCATTTACTTAAAAAATATGTTTGCTGGAAATGGGATGCTAGTTGTGAGCAGGCGTTTAAAGAACCTAAGTGAGTTCTCCTCAGCGGGGGAGTGTTAGCACATTACGAGGAGGGGCGGCCGCTCGTGCTCGCGGTAGACAGTGACGCGCGCGTATGGGCTAGGCCTAGTGTTGGCTCACCGCTATTCCGATGGCAGCGAGCGTTTGGTTAGTTGTGTGTCCCGCACACTTAACTCGGCTGAGCGGAATTACAGGCAACTCGATGAGGAGGCACTCGCGGTATTGTTTGGTATAACAAAGCACCATCAATACTTGTTCGGTAGGAGTTTTATATTACGAATGGAGCATCAGCCGTTGACGCACATTTTTGGTGCTAAGGGTGGCATTCCACAGACCGCTGCCAGCCGGCTACAGCGGTGGGCGGCGCGCTTGGCCGCAAACGACTAGTGTAGAATTTGTTCGCTTAGCTGACAATGGCCCGGCCGATGCTTTATCGAGGCTAACGCTACCACAGGAGGGTCACTTAGTAGACGCAGTCACTTACATTAATTTTATAAAGGAATCAATTCCAATTAGCTTTAAGGATATTGCTATGGAGACGGAGAAAGATACATTGTTATGCAAGGTACACATTTGGTTGGCCGTTGACAGTGTCGGATAGTGAGAAGCCGTATTTTGCAAGGAAACAGGATTTAGCTATATAATTAGGTTGCCTCATATATAAATACGTTATACCAAACGCATTACAAAAACAAATTTTAGATGAAATTCACGATGGGTACTTAGGAATGAATAAAATGAAGAATTTGTTAAGGAATTATGTGTATTGGCACAGTCTAGATAGGGACATGGAGGAGGTATGTCGCGCGTGCACGGCTTGCCTCGCCGTACGCGGAGTTCCCGCTGCATCCGTGACAGCGAATACATACAGACTTCGGGGATTGTGGGGGAAACGGTATTTAATTATGGTGGATGCAAACTTGAAATGGATAGAAGCTATTACTATGAATAGGACGGACGCGCAGGTGACATCATCACAGCAATGAGAACAGTTTTCGCCCGCTTCGGCTTACCTTCATTACTCGTCACTGACAACGGCCCACCATTTTTCTCACAGGAATTTAAAACGTTTTGTAAGAAAATTTGTAAAACACGTGACCACAGCTCCTTACAGACGCAGCCAAACGGTACAGCAGAACATGCGGTAAAAACCGTTGAGAAAGCGATCAAACGAGCTTTGAACGACGGCGAGGACGTCGCCACAGCACTTTGTAAGTTTTTATTCCAGTATCGCAACTGTCAACTGGTGTCTCCCCTGCGGTGGTGTTGCAAGGGCGTAGGCTCCGCGGGCGCCTTGATACCCGACGTGTCTGCGGTAGTGCGCGCCGCGCAGGAGTGGCAAGTGGCTGCGGGTGGCACGACACGTGCGCTAACGCCGGGTGATTCGGTGCTGTCCCGCGACTACAACGCGAGGCCCACACAAGTGGTTTTCGGGAACAATAGTCGACCAGACTTGATCGGCCTCGTACATAGTAGACGTTGGACATGGAGTCAATTGGCGTAGACATGTCGATCAATTGATGCCCGTACTTAGCAAGGATCGCCACTCATTATCACGGACTAAAGAAAAAAAAAAGAAGTAAAGGCTAAAGTTTCCGAGAGTAAAGGTTTATCCCCAGGACGAGAGGTTTCTTCGGTCTCTGAGAAGGCGGAGGTCACATTCGAGGGAGCGTCTGACGGTATTGGTGAGAAGTCACAGACAACTGGTTCTGAAGTGGCATCCGGGCCGCGAGCCCTGCGAGCTTATAATTGGGCTCGACCAGGAGTCACCAAATAACATGTTTTGTTGAATGTTTATTTTATATTTTAGATTATGCTTTAGCTTAAAGGGGAGAAATGTACTGATATTGCGGGTATGATATTTGTATGGTGGTGGGTAGATTGATTACTTGCTCAATAAATTTAGTGTTGCTAACCCTCGCCTTTCATTGACGCTGCATTTGAAGTTGAGTTAATATTATGTACGTAACCATCGACACCATATTTTAGTTTCTTAATAGTTTTAGTTAGGTAAAGATATTATATTTTTATTTTATTTAAAAAAAAAGATAATATTATTGAGTTATTTTTGCATTAATATTGCAAGAGTCATTCAGTCGATTCTTATTGGACTTAATGCATCATAACCGCATTCATTTTAATATGTTATTCATCTGACCGTCTTCTTCACATCTTTCACAGCTTGGTTTTGGATTATCCACCTGTCTCTTCTATTTTACGTGTATGCCGTCGGTAGCTTCTGGTTCCAGTGGAAGCAAGCCCAGGGTGTTAGCGACTTCGTCAAGAGTTTCGTCAATATCTCCATCTTGATCCTCATTACTAACGACAGCTGGTGGTTTATCAAGCAAAGGTTTGGTGTTTATTTGTGTTCTTGGTTATAATTTAGACTTATTAATCGAAAAAATCATCCAGGTGCAAACTATTATAGATCAAAAATATGTGTGTATGTTGCTTCAAGCAGCTGGGCTACGCTTGTTGACTTGTTAAAATGGTGAAAAATTATGTACCATGTTATTTCTGTATCTACAATGGTTTTTGTATGGTTATTCTATTGCATAATATTGTGCACTTGGCTTGATGGTTGTCATGAGAACGGTGTAACAATTGTATGGAGACCAATATACATATACTTCGGTTTAAAGACATTTATTTCTCAAAGAACAAATTACAGTTCACTTAAAGAGAAACTTAACTAAATTAACAATACGTTGTAGTGTTGTAGTAAAACATGATAATATATTTTTTACAGACCTCTGTTAAGAGCTGTCTTGAAAAAGATGGAACAGAGCGATCGAGTGGCTCGACGCTCAATCTCCCTCCAGCAGAAACATCAGCAGTTGATGAAGATCGTCAAATGCATCGTCTTTATTTTCTACGGATTCAATTATTTTGATGCATTTGTCATATACTTTCCGCACCGAATTAATGTACAAAATAATTATTCTATGACTCCTTGTGTTGGTAAGTTACTTGAATTGATTGGATTTTAAATTCTTTTGGCTATTTCTCGTTATGATTCAGTATTTGAGTCAGATCGCGAATAATCGCTAGGAAACAATAAACCAATTTTAGCTTAAAATCATAAAGTACTCGTATTTTGGGTTGTGTATAAAATTCCTCGAATTACATTCCAAATTGGGTGTTCAAGAGCTGCTCGCCACTATTCAATAAGCATTTTCCCTCTTTGTTGTCACCAAATCTACATTAATACTTTTGGTTTTTTTTTTAGGTCTGGAACCACTCACAGTATCTCCAAACCGGGAGGTCTGCCTCATAATCCTCGCTGTGCAAGAATTTACCATTAATATCGTGGCCCTCAACTATCAGGCCCTAGTGCTGTTCCTCATATCGCACACCGCCGCCATGTACCAAATGATGGCCTACGAAATGTCGGTTCTCGAAGACCACTACAACAGAGAGGAGAACAAGGAACTAGCTAAGGAAACTCTAGCATCATTGATCGAAAGACATGCCTTAACCTTGGACGTGGTTGATAAGCTAAAATCTCTGTTCAGCGTCCCCTTAGGAGTAAACTTTGGCTTAAATGCTGTCGTCATATCCTTATTCTTTTACTTACCGCTTCAGGAATGGCTCCAATTTATGCCTGTTTTGGTTTATTGTTTCCTAACGTTCTTTTTGTACTGTTTTCTTTGCCAGAGGTTGATAAACTCTTCGGAAGTCTTTGAAAGGTCAGTGTACTGTTGTGGGTGGGAGAACTTCGATTTGAAGGAAAAGAAACTAGTGTTCGTGATGCTGTGTCAGTCACAGAAGCGGGTGGAGCTGTTAGCAGCGGATATCATACCAGTCAATATCTATACTTTTGCAACTACATTGCAGGCAATGTTTAAGTTTATAACTGTAGTAAAGTTTTAATAAGTTTAGGGGCAAGTATAAAAAAAAATACACATTTACAATATTACCGTTGTCCTTTACACGAATTAGTAATGCTTAAGTTAGTTCCAATGTACAGTCTGTTTCAATAGCCTGCATATTTTCAAACAATTTAATACCAAAGCAAACATCGTGAAAATATGTTTATTAGCACGCCTGTGCATGTTGTACTATCCAAGAACTACATATCTAAGCAGTTTGAAAATTAAACCCCGTGAACACGATGACCACATCTGTTACCGCCCCGGTTCTATAGCGGCCGAGCGCTGAAAGCAGAAATTACGGTGCGTGTATAGATATGAACTTCTTCGATGATACATTGCATTTAAAAACTAACATGAAAAGGTTTAAAAAAGACAATTAAAGTTTAAAGAAGAAAAAAAAATGTCAACGTAATAAATCAATATCATCTTTACTTAAAAGACCGAGATTGGCTAAAAAGTCAAGCGTTAAGCCAAAGTATTGCTATGCCGGAAACTAGCATATTGTATAAAGAAACAAGAGAGGAAATTCGTTTTGACTCAAACATACCTAAATAAATTCGAATGAAATTGTGATAAGAGTAAAAAATAAGAATAAGAAAAACAAAGCGGCTGCTGCTGTTCTTGATAAAATATGCGATAAATCAAAGTAACTATCAATCTTATTTTTAGCGTAGCATGAAGTTACCTATATGTATAAAGCAAAGAGCACTACAATTTTTTTTCGTAACATTAACGTTAATGGCATTTTAAAATGTGTGCGTACGCGCAGCGGAATGTTGTTGAATTTAAAGATTTTAATTATGCAGATATTTAGTGTATGACGTCGTATAATTGTGTATGGTAAAAAAAAATTTGTGCACGCAACCATTGTGGAGAAATTCACCAAAAACTGATTCCGCTGGGCGAACGTTGTCCTGGCGGAACTTTTTTTAATCCATAGACTTTAGAAGAAAAGAGATGTGTCCAAAAATTAGTGTGTATTTGTGTGTAATTGTGTATGTATGAATAAAACTAGTGCATGCATAAACTTCGGAGAAATTCAAGTTTCCGCTACGCGAACGTTTGGCCATTAGCTAGTTTTCATATAAAGCGCTTACATAGAGAGCTGTAGATTTTTACATACGTTGTTTAGAATTTGTTTATATTTGTTTAAAAAACAGATTTAGAAAAAATCGTAGGGCTTAAAAGATAAAAATATAAACGTAAAATACGCTTATTAGGTCTTAGTTCTTAAAGTATGCACTTTGGGGTCCAGATTTTCACGTTTATACAAACCTTGTAAGTGTCTGCAACATGTTGCCAAGTATCAATGATGTTCCGTTAGTAACTAAAGAGTTATAGGACAAATTTACCATGAATAGATCACTGTTTACAAAGCAGTCAAATATCACGACGTTCTAAATGAATTGCATGGTAAAATGTATGCCAATAATTAGTGTATTCATTCAACTATTCACATGCAAAATTTCATGTCATTAAATTCAGTAATTAAAGAAAAACAAATATAATACTGACGAAGCATCGAAAACCTACATAACCCGACCAAGTTCGGATGGCTATAAAAAAGCGGCCGTGCCATATATCTAAGAAACGTTCTTAACCTTCCAATATAGTATTTATTAATGTGGTACAGTTGCGTACACAAGCGTTAGGAAAAAATAAAACAATTGCATTTCTTGAATGAAAAATTTTTTCTTAATAATAACGCCACTATCTACGACAAAAACAAATCTTCAATTAACAAGTACTTCTCTATTTAAATATCCGCGTACAAAAATATTTTTAATTACATATAATACTTAATTATGTAATTATAATAACGTTAACAAACGCTTGCAATGACAGCAATAGACTTAAATGTGTTTTAACTAAAATAGATTATGAACTAGCTTTTGCCCGCGACTTCGTTCGCGTGGATGACGAACCTTAGGGTAAGTATAATATTTCGAGCTTCAATAAAAATTAAAATCACATCACATAACTAACCTATTCAGTTGTTTAGATTTGATCAACATTAAAAAAGTGCTTATAAACTAAAACATTGGTATAAAAAAGGTATTTTCAAGAAAATATTCTTAAATAAGTAGCAAATACTGTAAATAACCTCAACATTTCTAAGTAGGTATACCTAATATTTTCTAGATTGAAGATTAATTAAATTAAAGATTAATTAAATAGTGTAATAAGCTACAATATGATAAATATTTACCTAAACAGTAGTACATACTTACATGTGGTAAATATTTAATTTCCCTAAGGGGTCTATAGTTAGAATCCTGATCCGTGAAATCTTCAATAGAAATTAGCTGTATTAATTTTATTTGTCTTAAATAATATATTTAGATTATATCTCAAGTCTCAAGCGCATACTTAAATAAAGTACCTACGTAAATAGTACCTACTTTCTGTCATAGTCAAATACATTTAAAAAAGTATTTGTACAAAAATAAATGACCTATAAATTATATCGAAACAACAATTGTGTTATCACCTATACCAATTCAATACCGGTACTATACTGTAAATTTTGGGATGTTACCTAAATATATTGCACGGCCGCTTTTTTGTAGCCATCCGAACTTGGTCGGGTTATGTAGGTTTTCGATGCTTCGTCAGTATTATATTTGTTTTTCTTTAATTACTGAATTTAATGACATGAAATTTTGCATGTGAATAGTTGAATGAATACACTAATTATTGGCATACATTTTACCATGCAATTCATTTAGAACGTCGTGATATTTGACTGCTTTGTAAACAGTGATCTATTCATGGTAAATTTGTCCTATAACTCTTTAGTTACTAACGGAACATCATTGATACTTGGCAACATGTTGCAGACACTTACAAGGTTTGTATAAACGTGAAAATCTGGACCCCAAAGTGCATACTTTAAGAACTAAGACCTAATAAGCGTATTTTACGTTTATATTTTTATCTTTTAAGCCCTACGATTTTTTCTAAATCTGTTTTTTAAACAAATATAAACAAATTCTAAACAACGTATGTAAAAATCTACAGCTCTCTATGTAAGCGCTTTATATGAAAACTAGCTAATGGCCAAACGTTCGCGTAGCGGAAACTTGAATTTCTCCGAAGTTTATGCATGCACTAGTTTTATTCATACATACACAATTACACACAAATACACACTAATTTTTGGACACATCTCTTTTCTTCTAAAGTCTATGGATTAAAAAAAGTTCCGCCAGGACAACGTTCGCCCAGCGGAATCAGTTTTTGGTGAATTTCTCCACAATGGTTGCGTGCACAAATTTTTTTTTACCATACACAATTATACGACGTCATACACTAAATATCTGCATAATTAAAATCTTTAAATTCAACAACATTCCGCTGCGCGTACGCACACTTTTAAAATCGCATTATTTCGATGTTTCTAAAAGAAGAGGAGAGTATAGAATATTTTACCTGCACTTTCTAATCGCATTACATTTGGTACTATTTGTATAGATAGGTAGGAATATCTACAATATAATAATAGTTTCAGGGTTGCTAGACGAGTGCGAGTGAATTATCGTATCAATATTCGAAAATTATCGTACCAGACCAAACATTTTCGTACACACATCGATCTATCCATTTCCAATTTATGCTGATCTCGCATTGTATTTTTGTACAATGTGAGGTCAGCTTATACTGGAAAAATATAGCTTGATGTTCATTCTTTTGATTGAGTTTTTGAGAATTGCGCTGTAAGTAAAGCTCCTTTAAAAGTTTTCGTTGCAAGTTTGTTTCTTATTCTGGTTTTCATCACATTATTTGCTGAATAGTCCATCCTTTCATCCCACTTCGGAGCAGGGTTGCAAATGATCGTACTTTTGCGTACGATATTAAATATTGTATCGTACATCGTACCGGTGTCCAAATGATCGTATATGTACGATAATTATCGTACGTCTGGCATCCCTGATTAGTTTTGGTGATTGTGTGTTATTATGATCGTCGGTTGTGTGTTTATCTAAGTGCGAATTTCACGTTGTATTTTATGTTGTTTTTCTTCGTGAAAGTTTATTTTATTTTTATTATATCAATGAATTATAATTATGTGTATTTGAAGTCATAGTTGCTATAGAAAGGGGGGCTCGTGGCTGAGTAATAACAGCCGCACGGGTCAATCGATCAAGTTAAGCTACGGTTCCTGCGGTTGGTCCGTGGATGGGTGACCATCTTTACATACCTGTCGGTATGTAAAGATGGTCTCCCTTCCGTGTCTCTGATAGCACTTTAAGTCGTTGGTCCTGGCTGTCATTCATGGGTCTCTAGCAGTCGTTACGGCTTACCATGGGGTATCACTTGCCCACCCAGTAAATGGGTTGTGGAGGTCAGATAGGCAGTCGTTCCATATAAAACACCTACTGATATTCAGCTGTATTCGGTAAGAATGGAAGTCGACCACAAAATAATTGGGAAAATCTAGGCATAAGATGATGAGAAATGCTTTTGTTCTGTAATGATGTATTTATTAAAAAAGTGTGTATTGCCACAGATTAATATAGATGGGACACTCCACAAAATCATTTAAATAAAAAGCGACTCTTACTACGACACAATAAAGTGCAATTCAGGTCGCACAACGCTAATTACTTATACCTCCTGACCACGTTTGTCATCAGAAAATCTAATAGACCAAGAGCATGCTCTTGGTCTATTATATTTTTAAAGAAAAGGATAAACGTGACGTTCGGATCCTTATTATTATTAAAGCAGCCAAATGCGATACAATATACCTTCATTTTAGTATTTTTAGTTTTAATATCTTGCGACGAACGGACGACGCGACGCGGCGCGTGAATATTGAATTGACGAGCGACCCGGCGGCGCACGACAGCTCTACTGATTTGGCACAGTGAGACGAGCCAGTCGTGTACTTGTAGCTTCATACCTAAACTGCGAAATGTCCCATCTGTATTAATCTGTGGTATTGCGTAAAAGTAACCTTTACTATTCACTATGATAAAAGTTATGATTGTAAGTCTATTTGTAGCATTTATGATACATACATAAACATAATTATGAGATTAATGATGGTTGGGTTTTATTTCCCTAACGAAAATTATTTCTGTTATCCAGACTTTTATTTTGTTGTAAAATTTCATATTATTCAAAATGCGAACATACATAATCATAATCATTTATTTGTCAGAATATGGTACAATATATTATGGTCCTAAGATTAGTCAATGTATCATCACATTCTGCCAAGTGTGGCGTAAAATATTAGGTACCTTACATTTATTACAGGATAGAGATTATTAGGTCAGTATTAACATTATTGATTGCATAATTACGAATTAAAATTAAAATTAAAAATAATATCATAAACACAAACAATTAATTTAGGATGTCAAAGTATCATTTAATGTCAGCGTGTCAAAGGGTAAGATGTCAAAGTATAAAAAAATACAATTTAATCAGGACATCAAAGAGTCGTTAAAATTATAAAAACATTTATAACATAGCAAGTCTTTAAGTTTCTTTTTTAATCCATTTAAAATTACGTCTTTGATTGATTTTGGAATTTTGTTGTAAACTTGCGGGGCTATGCAGAATATGCTTTTCCACATTACTGCTGTTTGGGATCTCCATCCGCGTAACATATCATTACACCTGTTACGTTTAACAGTGCCTGATAGATGGAGAAACAAGTGTGCAAGTGTTTTAAGTATAGTTCAAAACTGTCCGTTACTTGTAGTTCAAACATGGCTCTGATGGATCACTTTTGCGCTTTAAAAGCAGCTTCTCTATTTGAAGAATTACTCCAAATATATAATATGAACCTCCATTTTCGAAATGGGTTTTTGATGGCCAAAGTGCATTATTTGGGTTTTCCCAAAATTAATTCTTAAATTGTTATTGCCAAGAGTTTAATAAATTGAACGCGTTATTGACATCTAATTCATAGAATTCAGATTTATTGCATGGTACTGTTACCGTACTATCGTCAGAAAAGGGTGTTCTGGGAATGTCTATGGCTTTGGGCAGGTCATTAATAAATCGAGAACAGTAAGGGACCCAATAAACTACCAAGTGGTACTCCAAAATACACTGCGCGTTCTTTGGACTAGGTACTTCTTCTTTAGTCTTTAAATTTAAATCTATTATAGCAGTTTTTTTTTATGTTTTGTGCATAATAAGTCCAGAATGTTACCTCTTATTAATACCATAGGAGTCAAGTTTGTTTCTTAAAATATTGTAGTCAACAAAGTCTAAAGCTTGTCTTATCACAATACACAGCACAAGCAGGTGTCTTATTATCAATATTAGTCACAATTTTATAAAAAAAAAATATAATCAGCCATATTAATTTTCATATTCTTCCGAAAACCTTTTTGCTCGTTACAGAGAATCATGTTTTTCTAAGTACCTATGCGTATAGCTCATTATAAAAATATTTCTCATAAAGGTTGGAAAGAATTGGCAAAAGCGTAATAGGTCTATAGTTTTACATTAGCAGTTTTATAAGCAATTAAGCAATTTAAAAAGGGTAATCCCTTTTTAAGGTTTAACTATGGAGATCTTAAGACGGTCAAGAACACACTGGCTGGTTAAGAATATGAGTCGTGTTTAGAAATTGAATTGGCAATTTTTTTATAATCTTAGTTCAAATTTCGTAATACCCTACGCTACGTTATTAATTTACATAATGCACCTACAAGATAAAAATACTACTACGTTTAGGTATTGTAAAGTGAACACAACAAAATATGAACTTGAGGCCACGGTTCTGTGCCGCGAGAAATCACGGCACAGCGGACAGAGCTCCGGCGGGATCTCATGGCGTCATAGAGAGTGTGATTGTCGCACGCAACCCAGTGCTGGGCACGCCACTATTGCGGCGATAAGTCCCCTCTTTGAGGAGTGGCTAGAGAGGCGCCACGGCGTCCTCACCTTCCACCTGACGCAGGTTCAAAGGCGATATGATACGGCGTCCAGAGTTTTTGGATCGCGACGTTGATACGAAACTGAGGTACGGTACGGACAAAAGAACATATCTGAACGCAGCTTTAGGACACGGGGTTACACAGTGAAGTTTCTTTTTATGACAAATTGATTTCAACCAAGGTAACAGTAACTAAATTGTTCCGATGTCTATAATTAAAAGAAAAGATACTATTAAAGTGTAAGGAGCTCAGATTTTAATGAAAGAGGCTTAGAATTTAATTAGAGTTTCCGTCGGCTTGTAACGTTAATTGATTTTAACACATTGTAACTAAATCAAATCTTTAGTTTAGGATTGTCTGTTTATTCCTTCAGCTGATATATTATTAAACTGACGATAAGTATGCAAATTACTAACAGTTTCGAAACATTTGGTTTAGTATTAATGTTAGTAGTGGGTAAGTACAGCAGCTCCTTATGAAGTGTCTCGTTTATGCGATTGTAAGTACATAGAACCATCATGCCTATTTGGCAAGCGGTATTGCTGCGTTGTCAGCACCCCAATTACGTCACACAGTTCAATCACAATCCGACGGATTTTGAAGGTAATTACTAATCCATTGCTAAGAAGCAATTTTTCAAAAGCGTTTGAAAATCTTTTCTGATCATGCAATTAATGTTGTTGAATTGTCAAAACAAAAGGCATTGCACTGCAGGTTTGACAGTTTTGGTTGTATAAAAAAAAACAGCATCAGCATCACTGCGTAATATTATGTTGAAACTTTCTATGGTTGAAACTGTCCTTGAGAATAACACAAAGTGGTACTCTTTCAGTCAATCGTTTTCCATCACATTTCATTAGGAATTTACTGATAGTTCGAAATGCAACACTTACCTACGGTGTACTATGCGGGCATAGTACACCGTAGGTAAGTGTTGCATGTATTTACACGCGGACGGAGCAACGGATGCAGCTAGTCAGAAAATAAAAACACTTCCTCGTTATACCCAAAATTACCGTTAATTCTAAGTTATTATAAACGGCCTATCATTATCACATTTGCTTTTCCAAGTACGTTTCCTTTATAAAGTTTCTTCCGCTAGCCGACTAGCTCATATTTAGTATTGATCCTAAGTAGCTTGCTTATTCCCGTGAAGACGTTTCTTTAACAATGAACTTATTTAGTACTCTGAAAGAAACAGTACGGGAAGCAAAACGTCTTATTCAAGAAAACAGCTTTGATAGTTTACTTTGGATTGTTAATGTAGTTCCGAATATTGTTGGATTTTCTTGTAGGAAGGATGGAAAAATATCTGGTGCGTATAATATGAAGGTATACAACTTTAATTTAAGATATTTTTTTATTATAAATGTTAATTACCAGATTTCCCTATTATTACATAATACAGGCTTGGAAATTTTGTGTTAAAAATAACATCCGCCAAATCTTCACCTTTTTGCTGGTTTAAAATGTCAATGCTTTTCAGTGGGTTCCAACAAATTTTCGTATACTTTATTAGGTATCATTGTTAGAGTCACAAATATTCTGCTTTAGTATTCAGACTTGACCATGACACGTCCTTAAGATAAACCTACAGAGAAAAGTCAGCAAGGAAGGAAGTTTTGAAGACTATTAATTATTAATTACTTCTCCGATTACTCAGGCCAAGGCGCATCAAAATCTGTCCCAGGGTTATTCAGTTCTGACAATGTAAGGGTTAGATTAGGTTTACGTGGGGATTTTGCGATCCATGGCCCTGTACGGGGCCCCGGTGTGGGCAGCTGACCTGACGGCCCACAGTATCGCAGTGTTTCAAGTACCGCAGAGGGCGATTACCGTCAGAGTCATCAGAGGGTATCGCACGATCTCTTACGAGGCGGCTTGCGCACTGGCCGGATCCCCGCCGTGGGACCTGGAAGCGAAAGCTCTCGCGTCACTGCACTGGCAGCGTGAGGAGGAGCGGATGCGGGGCGTAGTACTAGTGCAGTACCAGATCGCGCTGCGCCGGTCCGAGCTTGTCAGGTCCTGATGGAGGAATAGCGGGATAGGCTTCTGCTCCCTACCGCCGGCATCGTCACCATCAAGGCGGTCCGGCCGGTGCTCGACGACTGGGTCCCTGTCGTTTCGGGTGACGCAGGTGCTCTCGGGGCTAGGCTGCTCATTTGCACTCGTACAGTGCGCGTCACGTAAAAAGAACGCTGAGCGACAGTGCAGGGTGTGTGCGTCACGTAAAAGGAACGCTAAGCGACAGTGCATGTGTCTGCGCACGGATACAGTCGCATCATAACGTACTAGGCTATTAGTTTTATAATATACCTAAGTATAATTGCTTTATTTTAAAATCATAATAGGTACTTTATTAGCTACCCTGACTTGATGACAATGGGACCATCTCGGAAGCATACTTTAAAAAAAAAAAAAGAATTTTGCGTATCCGTTTATATATGACGGGGCTATGCCCGAATATATATGTATATATATTGATAACCTCCTCTTTTTATAAGTCGGTTAAAAATGATTCATATAGGTTAAAAAAAAGTAGTACAGTTAACATTGTTTGAAAAAAGTAATTTGTAGTATCTACTCGACTGTTTAGGAACAGGAACAGAATGTATTTGTCTAGACACATTGATAATAATAATAATAATAAGTACCGTACTACAGGTATGTGCCCGACCCGGTTCTCGAAAATGGAAATATCACATTGTACTGGGATCGATCCATCATCACTGACAGGACTATTGTTGCCAATAAGCCTGATATAGTGGTGGTGGATCGAGGAGAGCGGCGCGCAATGATTATTGACATAACGGTCCCACATGACGGTGGGATGTGGACTCAGCGATCATTGTGCCGATAGTCGTATCAGCCAATGGCTTAATTGCCAAGAGCCTCGACCAACACCTAAGGAGGCTCTCGTTGGGCAGCTGGATTAAGGGCTTGATTCAGAAAGCGGTACTCCTAGACACGGCTCGCATTGTTAGGAGGTTCCTCTCTCTGGAGCCCTGACCGCCGGTAGCTTGGACCCTGTTCCCGATACCGGTGGGCTACTATTTTTTATATTTTTAAATGTTTTTATATTTTTTTATATTCTAATATTTAAAAATGTAACATAAGTGTTTAAGTGAAATAAAGGAATAATAATAATAATAATTGACAGGCTCCGCGCTGACTTAATCAGGCACTGAAAATAACGGAAAAATTCACGAAAAAAACAATTATGAAGAAAATTCATATTCTCATACATTTTGTATGGAACGGCTTTTTTGATGATATCTCGGTAGATAGATAGGTACGTAGCTAGGAAGAGTGGGTAGGTAAATAGGTAGGTCGGTAGTTAGGTATTTAGGGTATGCAGGTAGGTAGGATATTTAAGTAGGGCGGGTAGGTAGGTAGGATAGGTAGGTAGGTATGTAAGGTAGATAAGTACGTGGTACTACGGATGTCAGCCGGAAACAGTCCAATGGTTTCAGAGTTACCTGAGTCACCGTTCTCAGTTTGTCCAGGTAACAAGTGACAGTTTGGGAGATGTTGTATCCTCCAGTCCCAAGCAAGTGAACCACGGCGTACCACAGGGATCGATCCTAGGCCCGCTTCTCTTCATTCTGTACAGTGACGACATCATCAACTGTCTGAATAATACCAAATTCCACCTATATGCTGACGATCTGCAGATGTATCTCTCATTCCGTCCTCAGCAGTCTGCTGAGCCATAGATAATATTCTATACCATGGACAAGTGATGTTGGATCGTCGGGCGTGATTGGATTCATAGATTATTTATTGTACAGACGCCAGCAGGTCAACCTACCCGAAACTGTCAAATTTTCCCAATCAACTTTGAACCTTACACTCCAGTGATAAAGTTGAAAATCTATTAAAGAAATTTGACAGATTGTAGTAGGTTGTCTGTACATAGTTTCGGTTTTTATTTATATTTTTTAATTTTTATTCTTAATTTTTTTTTTTTTTTTTTTTTTCTAATCCCCTAGTGGGATTTATCTAAGTCCGTAGGTGTGTCCGTGGCATCACAGTGGGAACACATAAAAAAAAAATATGCGAAAAAATAATATGAAAATAAGGTAAATTAATAATTGAATATTTTTTAAGTAAATTGTAATATTATTACACTGAATCTTATGAACGACCCACTTTTTTTTTACGATATCCTTTTAATGTGCTTATTATCCACTTACCTACTCATAACATAACATGCCATTTAACAATTTAAAACGCCAGCCTCCTAAAGTAGCAATACCGTTGAGTGAAGACACACTGTAACTATTTGCCTTTATTATTTTATCAGGCACTTTTCCTTGGGATAATTATTTAAATAATTGCTAGATCCTTTATTTAACATATGTTTGAAGTTACAACTAAACTAGATAAATGAAGTAAATATGTAGCAATTATTGAGGTATTATAGGCGGTGACCAGCCAACCAAACGTCAGGATTGCTGATCAAAAAAAATATTTTGTTTCTAAATATATATCCTATGAAGCAATTATATATTATATGTAGCAAATATAAGCAATTATGTAGCAATTTTCAAATCAACTCTCATAGACCAACGCCACAGACAACCAGTGATTCTGACGCACACCCTTTTTGGCCTCGCACAGGTCGTTATTATTTTGTTAGTTTTTTATATGCTCCTTTTTTATTTTATTTTTATGTATTTTTTGTATTTCTTGTGCGTGTCCTAAATAAAATATATTTCTTTCTTTCTTTCTGGTAGGTAAGTAATTAGTGCTAACCGTGCGAAACCAGGCCGGGCAAAGCTGGTTAAGTTAATTCATATTTTTTAAATAAGTTAAGCTTTTATGGTTTTCCTTTCATATTATTTATCATGTTTGATAGAGAGATTTGATCCTTATGATTGACCCTATCGATTGATGCTATAAAAGTACAGGCTGCTATTTTCGGATTTTAGCCGGTTTGATTTTCGAGTGTGGCAAGCAAATTTTCGAAAATCTATGATTGCAGATTTTTTTCTTAAAAAAAATAACGGAATTGTTTCCTTAAGTAAAATAATCAATCTTAAAGACTTAAAGTGGTTTCCATTCAGGGCCCATAGATTTTTTCCACTGTGTATAATATTGTGTACTTGGAATTTGGCTTGTATGGCTGGCGTATAAACGGTGTAACAATTGTATAGAGACCAATGAATAAATAGGTAAAACATGATAATACTTTTTTTTTATTCACAGGCCTCTGTTAAGAGCAGTTTTGAAAAAGATAGACCAGAGCGATAGAATGGCTCGACGGTCAATATCCCTCCAGCAGAAATATGAGCAGTTGATGAAGATCGTCAAAAGAATCGTCTTTATTTTCTATGGGTTCAATTATTTTGATGAATTTTTCATAAACTTGCCGCACCGAACTGATGTACTGAATAGTTTTTCTATGACTCCTTGTGTTGGTAAGTTACTTAAATTTATTGGACTATGTTGAAATAAATCATTTTAAATTATTTTGACTATTTTCTCCATATGATCTCAATTCTTTCTAGTCTTTAATTATAATTTTGTAATGTAGTTCTTCATAATTAATATTTTTTTTGTCTTCAATGCTTCAGGTAGGCTTAGATTTAATATTAAACAAAGTTTATTACAAGTTATGTTATTTTGTCACTTTAGTTATGCTAGTTTACGGAAGAGAAAGTTAGTCTTTGAGAATAATATTTAATATTTCATCAATTGTTGACGTTTTGCTTACAAGCCAATTATTAAACGTTTCCTAGTCACTGGTATCTCGCAAACAGGTTATTTTTAGATGTGACTTTCTTGAGAAAAAAATTAACCAGTTGCATAACATCAAAATTAAAAAAATTCTCTTTGTCGTGTAATAAATAAATAAATTATATCAATAAATTAAAAAAATATTCAATTTTCAAGAGATTGATACTTTTCATGCCGACGGTACACACCACTTTTTTAGGCATTTTGACGACGTACTATCTGGTATTATTATTCGGGTTCAGTTGACTCGGGCCAAGCTGTCACTGAGCCGTATTGACACGACATTGACAATGAAATAAAAATCAATTGTAGGTACAAACTTATCTACATAAGTATTTACAATTTTAGCTAAAAGCTAAGCTGTTCGGTTGTGTGCAAAATTCTTTGAATTACATTCCAAATTCCTTTCGCCTACTTCCACATGTTTTTCAATTTGTTTTCATCAAATCTACAATAAGTAATACCTTTGCAATTTGTTTTAGGTATGGAGCCACTGACAGTTTCATCGAACCAGGAGATCTGCGTCACAATCCTTGCTGTGCAAGAGTTAACGATCGCGACCGTGGTCCTCAATTACCAAGGCTTACTGCTGTTCCTCATAGCGCACACCGCCGCCATGTACCAAATGATGGCGTACGAAATGGCGGCTCTCGAAGACAACTACAACAGAGAGGAGAACAAGGAACTGGCTAAGGAAACTCTATCATCACTGATCGACAGACATTCCTTAACCTTGGACGTGGTTGATAAGCTGAAATCTCTGTACAGCGTCCTTAAGAGTAAACTTTGGCTCAAATGCTGTCGTCATATCCTTATTCTTTTACTTACCGCTTCAGGAATGGCTCCAATTCATACCCATTTTGGTTTATTGTTTCCTAACGTTCTTTTTGTACTGTTTTCTTCGCCAGAGGTTGATAAACTCTTCGGAAGTCTTTGAAAGGTCAGTGTACTGTTGTGGGTGGGAGAACTTCGATTTGAAGGAGAAGAAACTAGTGTTCGTGATGCTGTGCCAGTCACAGAAGCGGGTGGAGCTGTTAGCAGCGGATATCATACCAGTCGATATATATACTTTCGCAACTACATTGCAAGCAATGTTAAGTTTATAACTGTAGTAAAGTTTTAATAAGTTCAGGGGCAAGTATTAAAAAAAAATACACACTTACAATATTACAGTTGTCCTTTATAAAACACACAATATGTAGCACGATTTAGTAATGTTTAAGTTAGTTCCCATGTACAGACGCCAGCACATCAACCTACTACAATCTGTCAAATTTCTTTATTTGATTTTCAACTTTATCATTATAGCATAAGGTTTAAAGTTGATTGGGAAAAATTAACAGTTTCGGGTAGGTTGACCTGCTGTACAGGCTGTTTCAATAACATATTTTCACATAATTTAACACGAAAGCAAATATAGTGGGAACATGTTAATTAGCACGATTGTGCATGTTGTACATTGCATTGAAAAAATAACATGAACAAGGTTTAAAAGAGATGGTTTAGAAGAGAGAAATTTGGTGTCATCGTAAAATCAATATCATCTTTATTTAAATTGATTGGCAAAAAACTTAGGTGTTAAGCCAAACTATTGTTATGCCGGTGAAACCTAGCATATTGGATAAAGAAATTAGTTTGGAGTCAAACATACCTAAATAAATTCGAATGAAATTGTGTTAAGAAAAAAAAAATAAGAAGAATTAAAACAAAGTGGCTGCTGCTGTAAATAAGCGATAAAGCAACTATCAATCTTTTTTTTAGCGTAGCATGAAGTTATATGTATAAAGTAAAAAGCACTACGTCTTTTTTTCGTAACACTGATATTAAAATTGCATTATTTCGATGTTGCTAATATAGTGCACTTTCTAATGGCATTACATCTGGCACTAGCATGATTTGTATAGATATGTAGGAATGTCTACAATATAAAAATAGTTTTGATTATTGTGTGTTAATATGATCGTCTGTTGTGTGTTTATCTACGTGCGAATTTCACGTTGTAATTTAGGTATACTATTTTCTCCGTGAAACAGAATTGTTTTCTTTTTTTTTAATCAATGAATTCTGCGGTTGTTCCGTGGATGGGTGCATCTTTACATACCAAGACCCCTCCGTATTTTGGAAAGCATTTTAATCCGTTGGTCCTGACTTTCATTCATGGGCATCATGGGTCTCTTGCAGTCGTTACGTCAGAAGCCCGAAAGTCTGACAACCAGTCTTACCAAGGGGTATCGTATTACCCAGTAACTGAGTTGTGGAGGTCAGATAGGCAATCGTTCCATATAAAACACCTACCTACTGATATTCAGCTGTATCCGGTTAGAATGGAAGTCGACCCCAACACAATTGGGAACAGGCTAGACATATGATAATGAGTTGCTATAGAAATGCGTTTGTTCTGTAATGACGTATTTATTTTAAAAAGTACGAATTGCGAGAAAGAAAAGTTTACTATCCACTATGATAAAAGGCAATTGGAGAAGAAGTTATGATTGTAAGTCTATTTGTAGCATTGATTATATATACATAAACACATGAGATAAACGATGGTTTGGTTTTATTGAAAGAAAATTATTTCTGTAGTCAGGATTTTTATTTTGTTGAAATGTTTCAGATTATATAAAGTTCGAACATACATAATGCACCTACAAGAAAAATAGACTACTACGATTAGATATTATAATGTGAACACGACAAAATATGAACTTGAGGTCACGGTTCTGTATCTACAATGACTTATAAACTAGATACCTACATGCTTAATGATCATATTTTTTGTCTTCAATATAGGTATGTCAATTAAACGATATGAATTTGGTTGACGCAAACGAATTTTCCAGAACTATTTGTAGGATTCATCGTTATTAAATAAACTAACATCACGCCTGAATTCCCTGAGTAAGAAAAGTACACCCACATTTCGCCAGTTATGTTTAAGTACCATGTAATAGGAGGTTAGCCTATTGCCATCAACCAGGCACAAATCTAGACTCCGGGCTGAGAAATTCCAGATGGAAAAACCCAATAACACTTTGCCCGACCCGGGAATGGAACCCAGGACCTCAGACTCAGCAGTAGCGCTTGCGACTACAAGACTAAAACTTAGCAGATCGATATAAATGTTTACCACAATACAGAACCCCTATAAAGCCAAAATAGCAATAACGATTTAAATATAGAAAAGATTTTCCTACAGTTATTTGACAGAACTTGGTGTTTATATCTACTCAAATGTTACACGACAACCCGAACCTAATAGGAGAAACCTTGGATGAAGATGCACAGGACATTGGGAGTAAAAGAAAAAATGTCTCCTTGCTTCCTTCCGTTTCTCAAACTACAGATCTCCAAAAACGTTAATAGAGGGCTAAATATTCCTTTAGCTCTCTTAGTTGACCTTAACACACATTTTAACTGCATTGAAAGTATTGAAATGGTTTCCTTCAAGTGCGGAACGAACGTTGCAAAATGCGTTACATTTCATATTCCACTGGAATTTGTGTGTGACCTGTCGACAGTGAGATACTCAAGACCCACCTGTATAAATGATGTTTGCCTTCCCTTTGCTATTGTCATATTATTTCATCGTAAAAATTATAAAAATACAAATTTAACTAAGTATAAAGTCGCTGTAAATGTTTGTTCAAAAAATTTTAACCTTATTCCTTTCGGAATTATACACCGTGTAATCTTAATGGTTGTTTTCCCGCGGTAGAATAACTTACCATAAGGAGTACTTTCGAAGCATAGAGTAAAAGTAAAAAAATAAAGATGCTTTTGTTTTAAAATAATTAATAAAATATTCATCAACTCGAAAACGTGAGAATCAATAGTAATAGGTAACTTGTAGGTACTAATCGAATCGCACGCGTCGCTGACAAAGGGAACAGCGATGCATATATGTTCAAAGCATAATACACTCTCTCACGTGGTGATACGGCATAAACTAGTTTGCACGCAACAACACAAAATTTGTTTTCAAAATTGTTTCTAATATTTTATTTGTTTATATAACGATTGTATTACCAAGACAAAACCATTTCGTTGCGGGAAAACAACCATTAAGATTTCACGGAGATATTGGAAACTATGAAAATCTAATTGAAGATAATATAGATATAACCGTAATTCATGGAAGGTGTTAAACAGTGAGCTTGTCTACATTGCAAGTTAACTTGAGTTTATGTTATGGTTATTGGAATGTATGAAAAAACCTTAACCATGATTTCTCTCTCATTGTATTGGTACAATGAACAGTGGAACAACTTTTTCTTTAGTTTCATATTTCAGCAATACTAATGGCAACGTATTTGGGTCTACGGTGCAAGCAAACGGAACGGATTACAAACAACTCCTGTCCTCCTACCAAGAACTGCATTTTTCGCGCTTGTACTGTTATGCCAAGCTGTTTGATGCGAAAACTGAGCAGCGACTACAGATTCACTTTCGTGGTAAGGGGTCGAGAGCGGTTCCACAGACATGTGTCTGTGGAACCGCTTTTTCGTCGTTTGGTTAGTTGTTGCCAGTATACTATAGTAGTCTTTGGTTAGTTGCGTACAAACCGTCTGTCATAGCGTTCGCGCACGGACAGCGACCGGTAGTGTTGTGGCACGAACTATTTATTACTATATATACAATAATAAATGTTGAGGTAGTTGACAATATAGATTTTCTGTGAGAATGAAAGTGATTGTTTGCTGCCTTTTTATCATAGTTAATATTAGCAATAATGGAAAAGCCTCCCTTGAGAGTTTTGCGCCCAGTGGGGCTAATATACTCTTTGAGGATACAACGAAAAACTTAGGTAAGGGAACTTTTGATTTATCGGAGTCCTAAATGACACTGAATATTTTGTACTGTAGGTAGTGTTGTTGTTGTTCCATTACTAAGTAGTAGATCGGTACATTACATTAGATTAGTATATACCGTTACATTAGTATTAGAATTTAATTTAAAACATTCAAGTTAATCATTTAATCATTTGCATCGAATTATATAAATTGTAGAAATAAAAGATCAGAACTAAACAAATTAAGTAAATAGATGCTCATAAATCTAATACTATAAACAAACATATCAAATTCATCATAAAACATGTTAACCTTGCAGACAAAGTATCATGCTACCGACCTTGCAAATTCAACGTCAAGCCCAAGCGGTGTCACTACAAGTTCAAAGTGGAGCCAACTATCCAAGAAGATGGTCGACCAGCTATTACCATTAATGGCATGACTCCAGGACCACCGATACAAGCTTGT
The DNA here is from genome assembly GCA_949128155.2 of Xanthia icteritia. Lineage (NCBI taxonomy): Eukaryota > Metazoa > Arthropoda > Insecta > Lepidoptera > Noctuidae > Xanthia > Xanthia icteritia. Next base: position 16,028,450 of record OX421941.2, read on the forward strand.
GTAAATGACATCATCGTTGTAGAAGTACAGAATAGTATCCTGAATCAAGATATAAGCATCCATTGGCATGGAATTGAGCAGAAGGGAACTCCCTATATGGATGGGGTTCCGATGGTAACTCAGTGCCCCATTGGATATGGACAAACGTTCAAGTATGCGTTTGTTGCAACTTCTCCTGGAACTTTCTTCTACCATGCTGATTCAGGTAAGATTATCCTTGCCTCAATTCTCGAAGCATTGCTTACACAAAACTACAGTAACTGTCCTCAGGTCAGATGTGCGATGACGTAGTAAGACGGGAAATCTCAGATTGTTTGTTCTGACATGGGTGCTGACTGGCATGCCTCTAATTCCGGCCAACATTTGTTTTTGTCTACAAACCCAATTAATAGAAAATAATTCAATAATAAAAGACAAAAGCTAATTCAATAGAAGCACAAAATATTATCTTATAGTTTATCGGAAACTACATCAACGACAGCAGCTACTTAAGAACATAAATTCCATATACATTTTTGTTTTCTAACATCAATCAACACAGCCTATTTGAAGTCCACTTCACACATTAACCTCTCGTTCTTTCGACTTTCTGGATTCAGCCTTTGTTATAACGTCGCCTGTCCATCAAACCATCGGTTTCCTAATATATTCTGTTGGTATTGTTTCAAGTGCTGTCCAAGACATGTCTCATTTATTTACTTCAATGTAATAGTGTTTTGTTGCAGTTTCTCATCAGAGTGATGGTGTTTACGGGTCACTGATCATCAATCAGCCACAGCCGCTGGAGCCTCATTCATCTCTGTATGATTACGACAGAAGTGGCGAGAACACTCTTACTATTGCCGCTAAATTCCCTGAACTGTTAACTGCTAAACTTGAAGATGTTAGCCGACTGAAACCTGATGCCCTTATTATAAATGGCGACGGAGATATTTCAAAGTAAGTGGTTAGTTTATTCTTACTTTATGATGATCCGAAATAAACAAAAAAAGATAAGGCTAATGTGTTGTAAATGCATAACTACCGACGATCATGAAAAGGCAAGGTGAAGTGTTTGTTATCCGGAACAAGGAATTCACACATTTAATCAATGATATTGAACGTACTTATACAAAAGCAAACAATAGACCCGACAAACTATTACGTTAACGCTAAATTATACAAAATAATTGAGTGCACGTAACGTCCCGAAACAAAGAAAGGTAACAGGTTGCAGGTATTCGTAATTTAGTAAATAAAACTGCATGCAACACAGACAAGTAATTCAAGTTTTTATAAATCAATAGTAGTTCCATAAGTATTCATTATACTTAGTTTTCTTTTTCAATCTTCAACCACTGCCGATAAGTCTGACAACCAGTCTTACCACGGGTATTGTGGAGGTCAGATAAGCAGTTGTTCCATGTAAAATACTGGTATTCAGCTGCATCCGGTTAGACTAGAATCCGACCCCAACTTGATTGGGAAATGGCTAGGCATGAAACCATTGCCGATTAGGTATCCTGCGGTAAGAGTGACAGAACCTATAAATTTTCCTTTCCATTGTAATGTTAGTGATACATTACTAGAATTTTGTGTTTCAAGCTCACAATTACGATGTTATTATTAGTACTTATAGCATTAGGTACATGAAATTGCATTCGGCATTGAATTATGGTGGTTTCCACATTGCCTTGTATTCAGTGTCTGCCAACAGTTGGCCTTTCTATTAATATTCCTTTCATAAACCGCTTTTTGGTCTTCACCAATAGCTTCTAAGTGTTTTATTTCTTGATTCCCTTAAAAGATAAATGCATTTTATATATTTCAGGATATTCGTCATGGCAGGGTTTGCATATAGGCTGAGGATTATAAACGCTATTGCAATCGAGTGTCCTATTATTGTGAACATAGAAAACCATGAAATGATAGTTATTGCGACCGACGGGAAACCAACCAAACCAGTTTTGGCTAGAAACGTGGAACTATACCCAGGTAAGGCTGAGATTATTCAAGATTAAACATAGCAACATTGGATGGATGTTGCAAAATTATCTAGAATACTTTGTATGCAAGTTTGTCACAATATTCGAATTGCGCAAATATACCGACACCTTATTATTACTGACACCTTTCTTTCATAGAAAGAGGACCACCACTGACATAGAAAAATCTTAATTTTTTTTACCAGTGAGGGAATTTTGATAAATTCAAACATTTGTCTCATATTATACTGTCGATACATGTTGCTCAAACGTGTTGCAAGTTGGCGTCCGTTCGTGATGAACCAAAAGCAATTTTTTTTTAGTGGTTCATTAGCTTCGCAAATTATATATTCAGTTCCATCCACGTTTACCGGTGAAATATGAAATAGTCCTGGCAAGACACGAAAACGAACGAGCTGTTAATATATGTTGACCAGTACGGCTGCAAGCACTAAAATTTTTCCGTACATCTATAAATGATCAATTACATGTTTTCGGAAATGCAGACAACCTTACATAACATAGGAAAACTACCTTTTACTGCTTGTTTTACGGTCTAACATCTTACAGAGACCATTAACTATATTATTTAAACCTTTGATAGCGAGAGAGTGAACGGAACGAGCTATCTAGTTATACGATAAAAAGCTTTTACTTCGGAGAAAGTGGTATCTACTACAATTGGTTAGATGGAAGGCATGCTAGTTGCGACAGGCTTTTTATCTGTATTCATCAAAAAAACATCATCGGATACTTCATGATTTATGTGTGAATGATAAGTGGACATGTGGAGTGAATTTCTATCGATGTTTCGTTGTATAAGGTTTTTACTTTGCATTTTGTAGGTACTTAATGATGCATATGCGAGTGGAATTCCTTAAATTGCATGAGACGCCATATCAACCAATATTGATTTAATAATCTCATCGCCTGCAGATTTATTGATAACTAGCAACTGCCCGTGACTTTGTCTGCTTATTTTAACATATTCTATGGCACTCGGCAATAGCATAGCTTTCTATCAGTGAAATAATTTTTGATATTAGATGAGTAGTTCCGGAGATCACCATACATACTCAAAAATATTACCTCTTTATAATAATATATTATAAAGTATAAAGTATAGATGTTTTACGACTGCTTTAAAAAAAAAAAACACACATGAACATAGCAGTTACTGCGCGATTCGATAACAAACATTTTGAAGAAACTGGTTTTATAAACAGCTTCTGTGGTCTTTTTTCAAATATTGTCTCGGTAAAATCTGTAAAGGTTTGGGAAGAGTATGAGATTCATCATAATTGTGATACGTGGTTGTTGTCCTTTCGCAAAGTGTTTTATTGGATCGAATAAATCAATGGCCGTGTAGTTGCAGGCTCCTAATTATCTACGTATTACTTATTTCATCATTACTCTTGCTTTTATCCCAATTTATTGAGGGTCGGCTCAACATGTACACACAACATAAGCCGTTAGTTGGTCCCGGCTGTCATTCGTAGATTAAAGATCTACGAATGACAGCCGGGACAGTCAATAAGAGTGATAGTCAGAAGTCCAGAAGTCTGACAACCAGTCTTACCAAGGGGTATCGTGTTACCCAGTACCTGGGTTGTGGAGGTCAGATAGACAGTCGCTCCGTGTAAAATACTGGTATTCAGCTGCATCCGGTTAGACTGGAAGTCGACCCCAACATAGTTGGGGAAAGGCTAGGCAGATTGATTGACTTCTCTATAAGTCTACGCAATACGTACTTGTCAGTTTCATTTTAAAGTGCCGTCATCTTAATGAATGTATGTATCTTGCCTAAAGCCAACAGTTCAGTCAATCAGTTGCGGATCAAGTTATTTTGTTTGACGTTGGTCGAGATAGTTTTTAATTTATTTTCACTGGAGGAGAAAGGCGCGTCTTGGTCGCGTTACTTTTCTTTAAGTTTAAGGTCACCACTAGTAACTAGTTTCGTTTGTTATGATTTCACTTTCTATTGGTTTTTGTTTTAACTTTTATGGAATTTAACATGAGGTTCTTTTAATAAAATATAATGTTTGAAATATAAGTCGTCTGAATGCAGATTCTTTGCATGAGCTGTTTGATGGTAGGTAATGTTTAAAAATAGTAATCATAAATATGAATAAGTTTCTTCGATGTCGATTGTATAAGCTTCACAAAATGCATGAACTAGTAGATTTATTGTTTCTACTTTATCCATTGTTATTCCTTTATCTTATTATAAAGTAAGTGTTTACTTTCGTTAATGGTAGATTATTTTGGTGTTTGGGATTCTTTTGTTCTTTTTTGTTTTAATTTTTGGTATTCTTTCTTGATTTCAGGGGAGCGGATGGACGTGGTAGTTCGTGCGATAGAAGAGGGTGGCGGCTACTGGATGAGGACGCATGGTACCGGTTCTTGCGCAGGTCTCGTCACCAACGCGATGCTCATTTATTCTGGCTTTAACTACACCGCCATGTTACAAGAAAACCAGGTAACTATGTGATTTTTTATTGATTGAAAATGTTTCAAGAATCACTCTTTGATTGACCCAATTATTACAATTACCTTATAACTGATTCAGTGACATGACCCATGTTTCATATTAAACGAACTATTAATCATGTCCAAAACATGGACAGGTTGTTCACTTTTAGGCTACTGATTACAAGTGAAGTCTTTTATAAGTATTCCTCAAGAAAAAATAATACCCAAAAAGCCTTTCCAATTATTATGCCTAACTCGTAAAATTCCAATTTCCTTTTGCAGAATGAGTATATTAAAGGAAACTGGGAATCGGATTTAGTAGTAGAAGGTCAAATGTTGGAGTCCCTTCAAGATCAGAGTCATACGTCAGAGGTGAAGTCAGTGTATTTGGGTATCGACAGGAATGTAGTCAAAGTCGAGAATGGCGATGTCGACTTTAGATACATTAGTGATGCTATCCCTAAGAAACCTTTCTTCCCTGCTGCCTTTGGTAAGTATGTTTTGGCATTCTGTAAATTTTCCTATACAAAATCACAGTTGCAATATTTAAATATGTGTTTTTGTACCTAGATATATGAAAATATTGCATAGGAATATCACAATATGACTTGCACATATTCGTGTACTGCTACTTAGATAGTCATACAGCTTAAGTGTTTTGTCAACAACATCACGCTAAGCACTATATAGAGGTGCTGAAGATAAATACTTATCTGCCTTTCCGAACTTCCACAATGAATGAATTAGTGGACTATAGTTTAATAAATTATGATTTTACAATTCAATATTATTTTAGGTCGTTTTGAAATTCAACGATAATTCTATATTTTAGATACTATTAAGTTATAGTAAATTAACTTCCAACATAAATACTGGGTGTTAAAGAAATTGAGTGCCATAGCTTCAGGGTGAGTTCAGTATCGATAAAAAATAAAAATAAAATACCTTTAAAAAAAAGTAATTCCCGTTGTGATGATACAGCAGTAATCTTTTTTTTTTTCTAGATTATGCATTTTTCTTTTCCTGAACATTTTGTATATGAAGTAGGTAAGTGCCTACGATCGCATTTTAAATAATCCATTTTTCGTATCCATTCCAGCTCTTCAAGAAAACGGAGTAGTTCAAATAAACGGCAAGAGTTTCCTGTTCCCACACGTACCGATATTATTGCGACCTCGTGACGTCAGACAGGACATGTATTGCAAGGTTGGGGAGGAAGACAAGCAGGTGGAGACACAGTGTGTGCAAGTGTTAGATGCTGTTGAAGAAGAAGTGCTAGAAATCGCTCTAGTAAATGAAGGTAAGTGTCTCTTTAACACCTGCCTTTCCTGAAAGATTGTTAGTCATTCCTGTAGGTGTCTCAAGGAATATAATAGGTAATTAGATACGTTTTTTTGCAAAGAAAAGAAGGTGTAAAAACAGCGTCCTTTGTGCCGATTGTAGAAATCAAGCGTATACGCAGGGGGTTCTCCAATACGCAGGAGTTTCACAATGAACCTTCTTCTTCGTTTATCCACCCTAACGAATAGTCATACTATACTCGTATTAATTTGTGTTCTTGATTCGAAATACTTTTCATTTCCAGGTTTCGGTAGCAACGACTCGTACACATTCCACATGCATGGCTACAATATGCAAGTTATCGCCACGTGGCAGAACCCCAAAGATAAGCCGATCTCGAAGGCAGACTTCCAGAGGATGAACAAAGATGGCAAAATTTTAAGGTAAATATTACCAATTTTCATCTTTCTGACCAAAGAGTGATGGAAATAAAGTTAATTTCCCTCTATAACGGTGTACGTCAGCTCATGATCATTACCGATCTCCCAAAGTTCAGAAGCCTTGAAATGGACCAAAGAGATTGCCTTCCTGAGTTGTAATAACTATCTGAGGGCCAATTAAGAACCCATTATGCAGAATTTTCTTTGGCGATTATGTGGTTAATAAGCTTTCCCAGGGTATCTACATATTTATTTAAATGTTGGTGATATGGATTAGTGACCTCCAAGACTCGATTATGTTTTAGCATGTTTTAACATAGGCCTCCTTAACTCGGGAAATTGCTATTAATTATGGTAGGTAGACTTGGATTAATCATCAAAAGCAGATTAGTTATCCTACATCCCCACACAGTGGCATATTGTATGACGAGAACCAATTATAGCAGTATCTACATATGCATTGCAAGAAAAAAATCACGAGCAATTTATTTTCCAATAAGCACGAAAGGTTATGGAAATTTCATAAATGATAATATATGTAGTTATAAAACCTTTCTATGGCTTGCATCTGATTTCTAACACTTTCTCTTTTATGGTGAAGCAGAGTTGTGGTGATTTGAACGATCATTATAACTCGACAGTTTCTAATACCTCGTGTTATAAAGTTATCTACTGGAGTTTCTACTCAATTGAGGGAAATTATTGTGTGGTCTGTATAAGCAACCACATTATTAATAACGACAAAAGGAAATTAAGTGGTGGTGGTTCAAAAAACTTCATGACGTTATATTATGGACGCAAGGTTTAAATTTCAATGGTCTTTAATCAACACTCAAATTGTAAGCAACATTAAAACCATTAATTTTTATTTCTTCTCTTTATGAAGTGTTTGCCTTGCAGTAACAGGCCGAAATTCATGAATGATTTCTACGTAATCGACAAAGTACTTTACTCGAATTACCTTAACAATGAAATGCTTGGACGCTATTGCAATGAAAAAAATGCCAGGCGTGGGAGTACCTACGTAGTAGGAGTAGCTTGTCGTAAAACTTGATTATAAATAAATTAATGAAAACTATGATATGCTAGTCATCAAACCACATCTGAAATTCTCGAATCATCACGATGGGAAGCGATACAATGCAGTCATCGTGACCGAAATCGGTTAGATGGCATCATAACCATTAGTGGTAATAGTGGTACTAATCCTACCTTTGTTATTATTCCAGAAATCTCCAAAATCCACCAGTAAAAGACACAATCACTGTACCAAACAAAGGCTACACGATCGTCAGGATAAAGATAGACCGTGGAGGAACCTGGCTGCTGGAATGCAGATCCTGTGCCCTATCCTCGATACCCGCCGCTATCATGATCCGGGTACCCGAAGCGATACCCAAAGCTGTGGTCGACTCGTTACTTAAGTGTGGGAACTACAGACCACCTGATGTCCTTCTCAACTAAATTTTCGAACAGACTGATAGTGTATAGTTGGTCTCGTGATTTTAGAGTTAGGAATTGTTATACGTTACTTAAGTTTAGTATAGTTCTTTTGTGTGGATACTCAATTAGTTAAGGATATAGTTGATAAATCAAAGGAGACTTGGGAGTCTCCTGCATCAAGTATTAGTCAATATCCACAGTAAATTCCAAATGTAATAAGACAGTGCTGTGGTATTTAGACCGTGGATATAATAAAACGCTATGATGATCATATGCAGATGATAATATCTAATTCTGAATACTATGTCGTTAACCTAGCTACAAATAATGAGTGATTGTAAGAAGGTTAAAGAGTCCCGTTAGTTTCAATATTATGGAATGCAGCTGTATGACACAAACAATTACAGATAATAATGGAAGATTATCGAAGAGAGAATTTTAAAAATATTTTATAATTTTCTATAATAATAACATGTTAGAGTAGGTCCAAAAGAGCGAAGTTATGTATAAAAATGAAAATTATTTATTGAAATGAATTAAAGGATAGTATAAACAAAATTACTTTTATTAAACATCCTTGATATTGTAATTAATAAAATCAAGGTAGGTGGACACATTAGTATAAATCGTGGGTGCACCTACCTCCCCGCAAGGAGACACACCCCATGATACTACGCCTATTACAAAAGGAATGAATTCTTCCACATACTGTCTGTCTTGAGGTGTTGCATCTTCAATCGTTTCTGTTGCTTGTTCATTACAACAGACATAGTTACTTGCATTGTATTTCTCTGTATTGTCTTCTACCGGATCGTTAGGATCGAAGAGGCCATTTGGAACGTATTGTATGAGAGGACCACCTGAGTCTCCGTTGCAAGCTGCGACACCTCCGGTAGTGGGTCCTGTGCATACGTTTGCGTCTTTGTCCAATGGGTTGTTTTCGTCACCTTCTTTCAAATTTTCGATAGCTGCGTAACATTCTACGAAATATAAGTAACATTTTTTATGACATCCTTTGCACTACTCTAAGGTGAGTAGGATAATGATGTCATATTGTATAATGATAAACATAATGTGAGCAACATTTTCTACTAAAGGAGTTTTAAAAAGGGGCTGACTTACCGTCGTACGGGATGTATGTCACTTTAACTTCTTGGAGTCTGCTCGGAAGGTCAGGGATAAAAATTGTTGTTTTTAAAGCACCCCAACCAGCCAATTTCATTTGGTCAGCGCCAAGTTTGTAATTACTGGGCAGTTTAACAGGCTGGACCCACTTCGTGTATAAAATTGGAGTTACTGTGCTGAAAACAGCTATGTCGTATGGCCCAATACCACTGAAAATGTGCAAATATTTAACTATGAAATGTAAATGTTGTTTAATTAGTAGTTGCTGAGATTACACAAACGAAACATTTTTAACAACTTTGACTGTAGGTAAACAAATAAGAATATTACTTGAAGATAAACATGGTGAAAGTGAAATTAATATGAAATGGTTACCCCTCATATAACGGATGGTGTATTCGTTCGCTGATCTGAATCACTTGAGACTGAGTTCCAAAGTTATTGACGTCATGTATACCAGCAACGGCTTCTAGTGGCAGCCATCTTGTCAACCAAGACTCAACGGCACAGTGAGCAGCGGATAAGATCTGGGGAAAAAAATCAATCAAAATTAGATCAGATGACGATGTCTAAGACTTAATCTAGCTAGCCCACTGCAAATAGGCCATAATATCTATCTAGCTGCTAGATATTACGTGTTTTCTGGTTGATAGTGCAGATTGCAATGCCTACATACAGTTAAATATCCTTATTTATCTACAGCAATAAGACCAGTCTGTCATATAAGTGTCAATTTACCTAATGGCAAATTTACCTAATGACAATGGAGAAATAGTTTTTAGAGTTCAAATCGGTTTAGTCACTAACCACACGAAAAGGAAACAAAGAAGAGCTCACACAATCCACTTAAAAAAATACTTATTCCAAATAGTTTGCAAATCATACATAATTATGTCAAAAGAAAATAATAAATTATGTCAAAAAATAAAGTTAATAATCAAAACAGTCTATAGATATACACATCACTGAGACTCATCAAGTCTATATTAGAATTTTTCTGTCAGAAATGACTTTAGCTGGTGCTTTTTAATAATATTGTGCTGGTGATTAATTTAATGCATAAAAGATATCGTGACGGTGGAGTTTCTTGCCCATTCTGCTCTGGTGATGTTTTTCAAATAATAGATCTTTGGTTGTATATTATGTTGAAATAATCAACTTTGTTTATGATTTTCTCCGATGATGTTTTAATTTTGCTACTTAACTTTTGATCATTACTTTCAAGTGTTTGATATTTTCAAACTTCTAAATCTTTTATTGCTATTTGAATTTGAAGCCGACCGCAGAATGCTGGTCCTGCTCCACAACCACAACTAATTGATTAACATTTGAAAATACTGTTGGAGCTGCTGAAGATTGTATTTGATTATATTGCCAGGCTTGGCTGTCAACTCCTTCTTCTAGTTTAGGTTTTCATCAATAAGAATACATATAACTTTCATTGTCTACTAAAATATTCTATTAACATTTAAAGTTATGTCAATTGTATCTTTTTTCTCGAATTTGTTCTAAATAACATGGTATTCGTTTTATTTGTATTTAGAATGAAATTGTAGATTGAAAACCAAGAATGAAAGAGAGCCAGAGCTTTACTACTTACAGTTTCTATATCTTCTTTAATAGCATTCGTATCATCAGTAAAAAGAACAAGTTCAGTTTCAATTTGTTTTAGCATATAGGTAGTTCATTAAATTAAATTAAATGAAAAATATTGGCCCCAATATTGAAACTTATGGCACTCCTTATCTTTGTTAGTTTTAGTATCGATTTGTACACTTTTTCTCATTTTTCTGTACTGAATTATTTCTTCGACTTATTTTTGCGCACGTAGTCGCCTTTCTGCTAATTTGCTAAGGCGAGCGTGTAGGAGCTTTCGATGAGTTGTCCGAAATAAGAGGCTAATGCATCTCAACCTTTATATTACAATATATAGTCATTTTTAAAATATCATTTTAAAACTTACCCATCTCTCATTGAGGATCGCTCCACCACAAGTGTGTACTCTTACCCATAGAAATCTGGTCTGCAGCGACACGAGATAGGGATGGCTGTGCGGTCTCGCCTCGTGACCACCCACGATTTTACTTTCAGGTTTCAAACTTTTTGAGTTCACTAGGAAATATACCCAACAATTTATCTACTGAAGAAATGTCGATGAGTCCTACATCAAAATGAATCTACTTTCCATGGAAACTGGAGTAAAAAGTATGAGATCTATCGATAGTCACCAAATTTATATGCCAGGTGAGTCCATACCACATTATTCATGAATTTCTGCATTTACAAGTTTAGGGAAAATATATGTAAATTCTATAAATATTTACATTATTGATGCCTATATCTTCATAAAAACTGAATAAACAAAATAACTGACCTACCTGTGGTAAGAAATGAATATTTTATTAAAATCAAGAGGAGTTTCACAGTGAGCTTCATAGTGATAAATTCGGTGAATGAGTTGTCCTGTGAAACATTGTTTTTTTCGTGTTATATAACATTGGGCTTAGTTAAATCCTTATCGGTGCTCATATTTGCAGAAGCTCAACCTTTTGTTTGTTTACTTTTAATACATTTCCTGAAAATCACTAGTGTTGGTCAGTAGTGTTGTTTAGTAGTTTATATTAATGTTGAAGTACGCTTTGAAGAACTGATACGATTTTCCTTTTGTGGCAAGGAAAATTGCTGTCTGTGAGATAGTAGCAGGGCTAACCACCGGGGCTGCACCGGACGTTCCTATATATAAGCATCTCCATTTGTAGAGGCTTGCATTGTTATGTTTTATTTATTAAATAAGTCAAAAAACGCTCTGTGTTTGGACAGCCATTATTGTGTGACCGCTTTCTTTGGTGCGGGGCTTTAGAAATGTAAACTAAATATACCTTCTATGACATTTACTTACAATTCAATACTCAATACTCAATACTTTATTGCATGCCATAATGTGTACATAAAAACAGTTGGTATGTTAAACATAGAATCAATTATGGACCCTGTCGGGCACAGCAAAGTGAATTTTTAATATTATTTACAAACATTTCATTAGGAGAGAGGATGAAGGCGCTTACTTGTTTAGAAAAATAATAAATGAAACAGTACCTAAAATAGTTTTTTGTGCTATTTATATGAGTCGTTGGTTTAATGTTATTGCATTATTAAAATAAGTATTAAATTAAAATTACAAATATAATACATAGGTATAGGCTAAAATAATACATACAATACAATAGTGTACCTAATCATTTTAATAGTATTTTTGCAATTTAAAAATAAGTAATTGATTAAAAATTAAATAATTTAAAATGTAAAATGAAATGTTCCTAAATTTTTATGTCAAAATGGTTTTATTGTTGTTGAAATTTATCGTTTAAGTACTCGTCAATAGTGTAATAGCTTTTAGTTATTAGAAATTGTTTCAATTTATTAGTAAATATATTATTTTTATCAATATTTTTTATGTTTTCCGGAAGCTTGTTATATATTTTAATGGACATAACATATGTACCAGAAGAGTGCATTTTTAATCGTGAAGTGGGTATGTTTAGTCTGTTTTCATGTCTGAGTGTAATTTTATTTTGAATATCTCCTCTTTTGGAATAGAATTGGGGATAATTTCGTACAAATTTACAAATTTCGAGTATGTAGAGGGAGGGCAGGGTTAATATTTTGAGGTTTCTAAAATGGGGTTTACATGAGTCTGTTTCCTTGATATTCATTAATATTCTGATCATTTTTTTCTGCAGAGTGAACAGTGTAGGTGCGTCGGGACTATTTCCCCATAAAATGACTCCATATTTGAGCCACGCAAATGCGTATGCGTAATACGTTACTATAGCTGTTTTTAGGTCTGTTGTTTTCTTGATTTCACGGAGGGCGTATGAAAACTTAGACAATTTTGTTCTTACTTTTTGAATGTGCGATTTCCAATCTACGTGTGAATCTATGTCAAGGCCTAAAAGGGTGAATTTATTTACTGCTTCTAATTTTGATCCATTGTATTTGAAATTTATTGTTATAGGTATTTTTTGTCGGGGGTGGAAAGTTATTATTTTTGTCTTATTGAAGTTAATTTCAAGGTTGTGTTCGTTCATCCAGTGTGTTGTAGTGTCCAGTATAGAAGTAAGTTTTTGGTTTAAATTTATATTGTTGTCACATGATGTTAAAATAGAGATATCATCGGCGAATAATACGCATGACTCATTGATATGGTTGGGGAGATCATTTATGTAAACAAGGAATAGCAGGCACCCTATTACACTTCCTTGTGGTATAGATGCTTTTACGGGTATGCTTTGAGATCGTATTAGTTCTATTTCTTTTGATTTATGATTACAGTGTTCTATTTCTACAACTTGTTTTCTGTTTTTTAAATATGATGTAAACCATTCGTAACTTTTCCCGCGGATGCCAATGTTGTATAGTTTATTTAATAATATATCGAACTGAACCTTGTCATAGGCTTTTGTCATGTCTAATAACAATCCAACAGCATACTTTTTATTGTTTATTGTATTGAGTGCCTCTTGTATATATTTATAAACAGCCAAAACGGTAGATCGGTTTTTGCGAAAACCATTTTGGCTATCATTGAATATATTGTATTTCTCACAAAATGCATATACACGAACGCACATAGCTTTCTCAAATATCTTTGAGGCTGTTGGTAGGAGAGCAATGGGACGGTAGTTATTTGGGTCAGTCTTTATATTTTTCTTGTGAATCGGTTTTATGAGAGCTTTTTTTAACAAATCGGGAAAAACGCCTTCTTCAAAAGATTGGTTAATTAGTATGTAAAATGGTAAGGTTAATTCGTTAGCGCATTGTCTTAATAGGGTGGGTGGAATTTCGTCAATACCATGGCTTCTTTTGTTTTTTAAATTTTTAATTATTGTATTTACTTCGTAAGGATCTACTGGGCTAAGATATAGTGTATTTTGTGTAGCTGAAACCACCGGGGAGCGTTTTTGTGTGCTGGCAGTAGTTAGTGTGGTGTCCCCACGAATAGAGGAAAAGAAATTATTAAATATGTTGGCTACCTCTTGAGGTTTTGAAGTTACGTTATTATTCATTTGTAGGGTTATGTTATGCTTTTCACTCTTTAGTTTCTTGTTTGTGCGTTCATTGATAATTCCCCACATTGTTTTTACTTTGTTGTTAGATTGCATCATTTTATTTTTAAAGTGTAGTTTCTTTGCAACTATTACAGCTTTTTTCAGTGTTTTTTCATACGTTTTATAGTATTTTGTTATTATTGGATTTTTTGTTTTTGTTGTCAATGTCTTTAATAGTAATTCTTGGATGTAAAGAAATAATATCTAGTTCAGAGCACCTGAAAAATTATTATGTACCTTGACAATAGTATTTCATCATACATACGGGTTATTACAATATTGGAATAGGTCGTGCTATCGCCATCATAGGTAATTAGTTTCTGTACGCTGTCAATGTGAACTGATTTGTAGATTTATGCTCAGATAATCGTCTAAAAATGTAAAAAAAAAATCGTCTAAAAATGTAAAAAACATACCAACTAACTATATTTGCATCTATATAGAAGTATGTATGTTGGTACGCTAAAAATGGGTGCATTCATCTAGTGTCAACATTAAGTGATCACCTACTGTATGCTGGGTAATTGACACGGTGTGGTTAAATTGAGATCTGGTCAGAATATCAGGTAAGTCTATTTCAAGCGTTCCATACCGACTGTTTTTTAATTTTAGTGTAATGAAAGAAATCGAATCTGTATTAACTATATTTTCATGTTCGTTACACTTAACAGCGTTGTAATACCTACAGTATTACAACGCTGTTAAGTTCAACACTTGTTACATTTTTCTCCACAGTCTTAAGGTACCATTCCGTACCCGACCGCAGGAAGCAACTGCAGGCGACGTGTTGCCACGATGTCGTATCGCGGCAACGTCGCCTGGTTTCTATGAATTTCTATGAAATACCTTCTGCAGCTAGTGACACGTCGTTGGCAGCTACGGGCGAGTAACAGGCGACACGTGCAGCCCGACCGCGGACCAGTAGTGCCGCCAACGCTCAAGGGATATAACGTTTTTCTATCTACCGACTAGAATACGGGCTGCTGCCGCCTGCTGTCCGGTTCGGAATCATGACTGGAGCGACATGACGCCGCGACACGTCGCATGCAGGCTGCCTACGGTCGAGTACGGAATGGTACCTTTATTTCGCTTTTGTAAGAGGTTTCGGGATATTTTTAAAGACAAGAGGATAATAAAAAAGAACTATTGCAAATATTTTATAAAACATTTATTTTCAATATAAAATGACTGTTTCCTAAATATACGACATTGTGTTCGTAGAGTTTAATGATAATAATTTAAAAGAGTTAAGATGGAAAAGAGTGGAATCTTTCCATGTAACAGACCGAACACAGGTGTATAATTTACAAACAAAATATTACCCTGTGTCTTATTGATAGTAGCTTAGAGTTCATCTTTCAATTAAGATAAATACAATGGAGTAAACCTACTTCGTTATTTTTTAATGGTAGGTACAACTTTAAACGAACATTTTAAATATTGTAGGTATGTTGATCGTTATCCGTTTATTTAACTAAAATATCGAAGAGAGAATAAAAGTTGCAGGATGCGAAAAAGTTCAGCGTAGTAAAAACAAAAAAACTTTGCAATTTGGGAAATAGATTAGTGATGAATAAATAAGTAGTAATTGAGGTAAAAGCAACTAAAAGTTAAAAAAAACAAAGTTAGCAAAAACTACAATAATGCGAAATAAATAAAAAAATTGATACAAGAAAGGAACAAAGAAATATTTGATTAGCATAAAGGAACATACGTCACTTAACAATTTACTTAGCACATTTTTTTAAAACATACTTCTAATAATTTATTAGAGATGGCTATGCTATGAAAATTGAAAATTATGCAGGTCTGTTCTTGATCAGGTGACGCACTATGCGTGAAGATTTTTTCAAGTGTGTGATTTATCTTAACTGAAAGATTATCTCGTGAGCACGTTGCATCCATCTCAAAGAGTGAACATGGATTGTTTATGCACTAAAACACTATGAATGACGATACAAACTTACGATATCATTGCAACTGTGGCAGAGAGATTCATACAATACCGTAACACGAGTTACGGTCTCAAGTTAGAAAGATGTTAACTAACTTGAGGTAAAATGATTTTAACATGCTTATATAAAATTAAAAGGTCAACACCCACCGACACCATGATGGAAATAACGAATTTTTAGCGAAGTAACTAGATCCAGACAAAATAAACTGTGCAGTTGTGTCGGAAGGCTCTAATTATTGTAATCAATCTACATATTGCGAGTTAGTAATTACGTATTTGCACTTAACCCCTTTATGTTTAAATTTATTTAGGAATAACATTACAATTACAATCGTGTCGTTTCTAATGTTAAGCTTAACTTATTCTAATCTAAATTTATGTACAAAATTATAAAACGAGTAACAATAACATTTAACTATATCAAAGGAATTAAATTGAATGGCGAGTCTAGCCGCCATTTCGATCACAAGGCTGGTCGAATACTTAAATCTATAAATTATTATAGTGATCTGATTAAATACTTTGGTCTCTAATGCGATACATTTGAAGGTTAGTTGTTTAGAACAGCACCTAAAGTTTAGAACATTATTTACAAGATAACATTAACAAATATTTTTTATCCCATTCGTACGTTGTTCATATTTCAACAACAGAACAAAATATGGCAGTACGCGATGCTTTTCACTTCTGTTTGGTTTTCACAAATCGATTACGAATATCGATAACATTGAATTCTCGATAGTGTCAGTGTATCGGGAAGAATGGCGGAGTGATCGTCGGTAGGTGGTCGCCGCATCGAGGGAAGTTCGGAGGCACGGGAGGCAGGTCCCCCTGCGTGCCGATGTGAAGAATCAAGTTCATTCCTATTACTATGTGATAGATGAAATGACAGTGGAATAACCAGTATCCTGAAAAGAAAATATAAAGTTAAGAAATCGAGGAAATATTCCAGAATCATATTTGATTAAATGTTACGTTGTAGTCGGAACACACGTGTAGTTCAGAGACCGCAATTTAAAATTGAAAATTATAAAAAAAAACAGGAGATATTCTATGATGAATCTTACCTGGGTTATCTGCCTTTAGCCTTAAAACGACGTAACCATTATTGGGTACAGCAAGAGTATCCTTGAAGGGTGGAAGGTTGTACTGCCTGTGCAGCAGACCTTTTCTGTCCAGGTCCAAGGCGTGTTTCAGGTTAATCTTCTTGATGTTCTTGTCGGGAGATCTGCCGATACCGATCACGTTGTACGGAGTACCGTGAAGGTGGAATGGGTGGGACAAGTTCGGTGATTGCACTGGAATTAAAAAGATTGTTTTTTAAAGAAGCCAGTTGTCGTTTTTTTAATAAAAATGTGGCAGTTCGTTACTATAAGCTATATATGGAGCTCGTGTTCAGTTTGTGGGGTCAAAAGCTGGTCATTGGTGTTTCATGGCATGAAGGCAAAAAGAAATGCAAAGCACTCAGTCTTCGGTTCTTTTGAGAGACGTAGGTCATAGACACTGGATTGTCTGACTAAATTCGATAAAAAATCTTGATATTAAGTATTTCTTCGTATCTACCTTCATCGACCAGCACGATTTCCACGATGGCGTTTAGAGGCACATCGATCATGTGTGTGCAGCGGCAGTCGACAGCGCAGTTGGCAGGTCTGTTGTCTCCGTTACAGAAGAGATCCGGGGATAATTCATGCATCTGCGAGAGGGGCGGCGCGGGGGCCGCTCTGTAGGAGATCTCGTCTACCAAACTCAGCACGTGGTCACCACCGGGAGCCACTGGAATTGGAAAAACATTACATATTCTTAATTATATATAATATTAGCTTTTGCCGGAAAATATCACATGAGAACGTAATTACATGGATAAAAAGTACCCTATGTCCAGGTCCACGTCTTGGTCTATCCATCTAAACTAATAATAATATAAAGAGAAAAAAATAGATTTTTTGTATGTTTGTATGATTGTTTGTTTGTATAAACTCAAAAACTAATGGACCGACTTAAAAAATTCTTTCACCGGTAGAATGCTATATACTTAAACATATCACGCGGCCGGAGCTGCTGGCGGAAGCTAGTGTGACATATTCAATGTCACATCTTGTTAATACAAGATATGACATTGAATATGTCACACCGCTGTACTGTTCAATGTGATACCCTCATCGCCACTCTGTATACTATTGGTGATGCATGATATTATTATGAAATAGGCAGAACCCTAGACGCTAAGTAGTGACCCTAAAATCTTACCTAAGTAGTTTCTGTACGTATTCTCCTTGAATAAGTCCTTTGGCTTGTAGAAGTGGAACCTGAATGGCAGGAAGATCTTGACATCGGGCCTCTCCTGTAATATGGCCGGGTCTACCGGCCTCGCTGACTTCAAGTTGCTAACGCAAATGGCGTCATTTCGTTTTACATTGCAGATAGCGTCCAAGGGGTTAAGAATCTATAACATTTTGAGGGTTAAAGACATAGTAAAAAAATAGAAGTAAATGTGAAGCAATGTGTGCTGAATTTAAAAACAATTTCATAAAAAAAAGTTAAAATTGCATTGCTTTTTTCAAATTCTGGAGTAATTAAGCAGCGTTTTATATTTTGTTAGTTCAGCCGCATTTTTAAAGCAACTTTTGAATCTTGTGCTGAAAAGCTTTACAAAAAAAATTTGTTTAGTCACGACATTATGTACACAAAAAAAACATGAATATACAAGGAAATAGAAAAGATGTACAACCTGTATGTTTGGTGCCAAGTAGGAGTCTACGCGATGCCCTCCAAATTCATGCACAAGACATCTCAATGCGAGTCATCTACATAATATCTAAAATAGTATTTCTATTGTGCTATATATACAAATATATACAACAGCTTTTCAACTGATGTGTGTATATATTTTAAAATCGACGTACCAACTAATTGTACTATCAAATCATCAAACTACTCATGCTTTCAAGGAAAATAAAATATACCGCTATTTTTCATAGATTTTATTAAAGGTATAAAATTTTACATTCTTATAGTAATTTAATATTATTATGATAAATCGTAACGTTTTGCTTTTCTTTACTTTATAGCAAAATATACCTACTTCGCTGCGAGATATGTTCGTTGTAAGCTGTGCTGTCGTTCTCAGTCGACTAGGACACACCGACATGTACTTTTTGGAATTTCCGTTGGCACAATCACACTGACTTCTAGTAGTCGTAATAATTAACATCTCTTAATTAATGGTAACATCAAGTGTGCTTCTCTGTATATTTATAGTCTACATAATAGTATACAGCCTTCGTTTGTTTACGGAGTGTGCTGCAGAGTGATCAAACTACTGTGTATTTACATAGGTTCCGCTGTACGTTATATACATTTTATCATAAATGGTAGTGCATGCAAAATTGGGTTGGGAACGTCTCAAATGTCTTAAAATTCTAAGCAAGTAGGTCTAATAAGTATTTTTTAAATATATACAAGTAATAAATATATCATTGGTGAAAATAACATTATAATGGCAAGTTGTTAGTTACAGGACGAACAAGTCTTGTTAAATCTATACTCAATACGCGAAAATAAATTGTTGGTTCAAGAGCCTCAAAGTACATATTATAGGCGATATCAATAATTAAAATGTAATTAAGAAAATATCACCGAATATGGCATAAAATTAAAATTGAAGTCAACTCGTAGAAACAGTGCATCATCGTTAAATAACATCACAAACCATCATTAACTCCCATTGAATCACTCTTGTAAAAAAATAAACACAAACGGCAGAATCGAGCACTTCGAATCTACCGGACACATCACACAATTCAAACATAAATTTACACTTAGTTAACATATTTAAATCAACTGTACATAGCTGTGTGCTGTACTTTTATTTGCATATCATGCAAAAACTGGGCAATTTGTCTAGGAACCAATTTAGTTTAGCGTGATGGGAGGGAGGTGGTCGCCACATGTGGGGAAGTTAGGGGGGACGGGCGGCAGGTCGGCCTGGGTGCCCACTTGCAGCACGAGGTTCATGCCGATGACGATGTGGAACAGGAAGTGGCAGTGGAACAGCCAGAAGCCGGGGTTGTTGGCTCGGAAACGGACGATGACGTAGCCGTTGTTGGGGACGGCGATGGTGTCCTTCGCCGGCGGGAGGTCTCCCTGCTTCAGGTGACGCTCAAGCAGACCTCTCCTGTCGAGGTCGAGAGCGTGCTTCAAGTTGATCTTCTTCACGTTCTGGTCGGGTGACCGGCCGATGCCGATAACGTTGAAGGCATATCCATGCAAGTGGAACGGATGAGATAAGTTTGCGATTTGAACTGGAAAATGGAAAGTACAATCAAGAATTTTCATCTTTAATTACCGTAATCTATACGTGATGCATAACTTCCCGTTATTGTATTCAGCGTGGTATAATTACAGAAGAAATAAATCGATTTACGTGATGATAACATCGGCAAACAAGGTTCAAATTGATCTACACACTGTTTATACCTAAGTGGATTGATTGTAATTATACCAAGCTCAAAAAGCCAATTTTTGCGGGTCATTAAATGTGACGTGTAATGTACATACCTTCGTCTACAAGTACAACTTCGACAACAGCATTCAACGGTATGTCGACCTTGTGGGTGCACATGCAATTCTGTCCACAGTTAGCGGGGCGGTTGTCACCGTTACAGAACTGTTCGGGGTTGATGTCGTCATACTGACTGATCAGGGGTGCGGGCGGGGCCATGTATGAAATTTCGTCTATCAAACTGATTACGTGATCTCCTCCAGGGGCAACTGGAAAGTTGACATCATGTTATTGTTGGTACCTCCTTTATCATCAAATTGAACTAAAGAACACCATTTATATGAATAGCTTACCTAAATATCTATTATAAGTATTCGGCTGGAACAACATCTCAGGCCTATAGACGAAGAAACGGAAAGGCAAGAAGATTTTAACATCTGGCCTTTCTTGAAGGATGGCCGGGTCAATATGTTTGGCGTTCTTCAGCTGACTGACGCAAATAGCGTCGTTCCTTGTTATATTACACCTTGCGTCCAACGGGTTCATCACCTGGATAGTTAGTGAGGAGAAAGGTACGTGCAATTACTAATATTACGTGCAAAATATACATTATTCACTATATTGACTACGGCTACTAAAACTACAAGTTGGAAAATTATTTGCACTCTTGCAGAAATTCAATCAAAGTGCAGACACACACCTTATAAATTATAATAAACCGTTACATTGGTATGTGGTCGATTTTAAAATTGCTACAGAGACAAGTTGGTATTAATTATATATTTACAGAACCGGTAAATGTACCGGTAGCTATTTCACCTGACTGTACTTGGTCTAATTCGTCAACAGCTATAATTTGATTTTTCGTTTTAATTTATTCGCCGCTGCGAAATTTGTTTCTTATCGGCTTTATACCAGTATTTATGTATGAGCAACGACTTGGTATAAAGTCGACACTTGGACGATGTTTAATCGAGGTTGTCGTGTCGGCACCAAGAATTCAGTATGCAATATCCGCTGTTTAATAATTGAGGCGGGTAGTCTCGGGACACGGGTACGTACTCGCACGGAACACCAACTAGAACTCAGCACCACATTTACGTGTTCTTCATTCGTCTCAGTTAAATTACTACCAACATACAGGAAATGTAAGAATATTTACATTATCATAGTATCAATCTTCTACTGAATCTACTGGTGGTATATAATATATTACAGTATCGCACTATGTTACACCGGCCACTACAACTCACCACTCCTTGAGGGATGCCGACATCGTAGGTGGGTGGCTGCGACGAGGGCTGATAAGGTCCTCTCGCGTATCTGAGGATACCTAGCTGCTGAGCTCTCTTAACACCGCACTCGCCGAGCCCTCGGACCTGGATCCAGTACGCTCCAGGAATATTGTTCGCTTCGATTACAAAGTCGTATCGTTCGCCTGTAACATGCGTAATAACATTTTTGTAAGAATTTCATTAGGATCTAGATAATTTGCAAATGTTGTAAAAGAGGAAGCACGTACGTTATATAA
Source organism: Xanthia icteritia (assembly GCA_949128155.2). NCBI lineage: Eukaryota > Metazoa > Arthropoda > Insecta > Lepidoptera > Noctuidae > Xanthia > Xanthia icteritia. Next base: position 16,050,275 of record OX421941.2, read on the forward strand.
TGTTTTTGCTCGACTGGGCGCACTACCTAATTAGACATTATTACAACACATAGGCGTGTCTTATAAAAATCGTAACCGATTATCATAAATTATATTATGCACCCATTATTACAATTAGGTAGATTCTTTTGTAAGCAGAAATACTTTTAAAATCACTAAAATATTCATAAAGCATGACGTAATTGAACGAACAAAGTGTCCCATATTCTGTTCATCTTTGATACATCAAATGAGCGTAGGTGTCAAAAAGCCGCTTCGAACAGTCGTGAGGAAACATCCTCCACACATAACAACTTGCCATTGTTCGAAAGCTAAATCGTAAACAGGTATGTTTATTGCTTCCTTGTGCTTAGCTCACCTGAGAATGAGATGATGGTGTTTACTTGTACCGGATGCACAGGCTCGCCGTCAGTCGCAATAACGGTTAAATTGTGGCCTTCGAAAGTGACCTGCGCGGGGCACACCGACGCGAAAGCGTTGATCATTCTGAATCTGTATCTCCTGCCAGGTGTGATCGTGAACACTTCCAGGGGGGTGTTGGTCATGAAGCCAGTGTTGGGGTCTCTGAACTGACCCTTTCCGTTAATCAGTACGTTTTCGGGATCTTGTCCGGTGTTGACGGCCAGACGACCAGGGTATCTCTCGGCCGCGTCTTCGTGCAGCCAGTCGCTGAGCAGCATGACGTGAGTGGTCAAGTCGTAGTCGTAAAGGTGACTGTTGGGGTCTTTGGAAGGAGGCTGACGGACGACGATGCTTCCGTATAAACCGTCAAGCTTTTGGAGTCCAGTGTGAGCGTGCCAAAAGTGGGTACCCGCGTTCCCTTGCCATTGATATCTGTAATAATTTGCATAGAACATTAAGCATTGCTATCAAATTGATACTAATACATAGTTTAATAATTACGCATTCTAAGGATTATTTTGTACCTGAAAGTATTTCCTTGCTGGATGGGGCACTGCGTCACAAACGGTACACCGTCGTAGTACTGAGAGCCTCTCTGCCAGATTCCGTGCCAGTGGATGGTCACCTCCATACCCTCCATGTGGTTCTCCACGTCGATGACTACCTTGTCGTTCTCGCACACTTGGATGGAAGGTCCCGGCAACATTCTGTTGGCTGTGAGGATTCCTCGCTCGACACCATCGGCCAGCACACATTGGCAGTGAGACCACACCACGTTCGTCGCGTTCGGTGTGCATACTTGACACGCCCTGCAATAGTTTGAATGTATTTAAGTATGACATAAGCTATGCTCTATTTCCTTATCAATATATCTTACACCACCATTTCTTCAGGCAACACGTACCCTATCGTGAAATAACTTGTTTGCATAAGTGCTGTCGTCACCTATCAATTACGTGGCCTGACGGAATTTGGATCACTCATTGTATTTAAGTACGGCATTGAATCCGATGCCGCTAACAGTTCGTGTGAAACAAAGCGTAAAATTGTGCGAAATGGAAATGTCGGTCACTGGGTCTGTTTTTTCTTCAGCACGACTTTGCGTGAGCATCTCGAAAATATTTGGACTATCTCTGGATCTTGGCGCGGATGGCGCAGCTCTTACGAAATACTGTGAGGTAAGGAGTTACTCAAGCCTTAAGCCTTTTTTTTAAACTGCTGCAATAAAAGTCGATAATAGTGATTGTAAAGTACACGTCTAATCCGTGCAATTATAATGGCAATTGAATAGAGTTCCGACTCCGTTAGCGGCAACTTGCAATTTTAATGAGAAACGAAGAGCCTGTTATTACGATTGTTATTAAAGAAGACTCATTCAATGTCACTGGGTGATCATCGCAATTTCACAGCTTGGTTTCGAAATTAGTCTATTTCCGTTGAAAAAACACAATGATTCGTTTGTATCCGAAGGTGCAAAGGAAACAAACTTCATTAGTAGAGCTACTGGGGAAATCTACGAATTTTCCTCATTTGTTTAGGTGAAGTGTTTTCCGTTCTAGTTTAAAATTAAATAAATTATGTCGAAATATAATTTACCATAGTAAGGTTCATATTTTTAAAACTTTTTAGCTTGATTTAACCTTTGAGCTTGATAATATATGGGTCATATTCAAAATAATTGTAAGTTACGTATAGGAAACGTATATGAATATTATTTGATTGTAACAGAAAAATAACAGAAAGGAATTATTAGGGCAAGTTTATATAGCACACCTTTGTTAAATAAATAATTAACGTTGAACGAATTAAAACATCTAGAATAGTGGAATACCATCATCACTATCACTACACATACATACCTATTACAGTTCACATACTAAGATTAGGGTACGACAGGCTACGAGTGCGAATCCGGGGCGGGTCGCCAGGTGGGTACATAATGAAACAACATATTGGTGATCGTATTTTATTAACAATTTAGTATTTTAATGAAAAAGAGTTTCTCAGATATTAATTTAAGAAATACTAACATAAAAAAAATAAAAAAATACGTTTTTTTTGTATAGTAAAAATTAAATAGTAAAGTAATTCTGATCGCGACAATAATTGTAGAAAACGTTAAATATTGTAATAACTATTCAATTAGGTTCAAATATTTTGGTTAGTTTTGAAGCATAAATGACAAGGTCAAGGCATTGCAAGGCGCAAGCGGTGAGGATACGCAGTTAAACGTGCACACACAGACAATACATGGCACAGCAATGCAATACATGGCACATTACACGCAAACTTTACTAATCTAAACAAATAAATTAAAAAAAAAACATTTGTTTTGGCTAACCTGCGGTGCAGTAAGTATTAGTATTTTATTTTCATTAATTCATACATGAGACAATGTGAATAACGCCTTACTATTCATATCTGTTACGTAACAGAAAAAAGTGACAAATAAAATAACGTATATGAATTAATTGCACGTGTCTAACCTACAAATCTATTTATTTCCACACCAATTCACATGATATACGAATATTTTATATTTATAACAAATATGACAATACAAAGCCATTTCCTAGTATGAGTAATAAAACAGTACGTACTTACCGCTATTTTAAACGACTCACATTGAATATTACTTTTAAAAGTCTAATTTTCTTCAACGACGAAACGTGCTGAAAAACTCTATTGAACAAAATGGCCGAGCATTTATTCTTACGTCGTGTAGTGACAGCTAGTGAACTAATGTTGTCAGTATACCAAATGTCTTTATTGCCATGGATATAATGTGAAAATAGAATAACAGAGAAGAATAACAGATATGTGTAAAATCAGGAGACTCATTAATAAATTAAATTTGAAGAACAATAAATATTATTTTATGATTGTTTTGTTTAGTGAAGTGTTGAAAGTTTAAACAATATTCTCTGAATATAGTTTTTTTTTTAACTTTTGGTTAATGGTTAATAGTTAAATTATTTTTTTTAGTTTACCGTCCAAGACGTGGATATTGAGTACTTGTATGAAATGGAACCTACGTAATGTCTGGTTTCATTTTTTTTTAAATGAATGGTTTAGCTGTATCAAGTGTTTCATTGTTTTTTTTAAGCTCAAATAAACGATGAATCTGTTTGTTTAAGAAATTCTAGTCAGTTATATCTCATTATAAAAATAATTGGGTTGGACATTAAGACAGTAGTAAATATACAATTATTTTGAATATGACCCATATACCGTGAAGACAGAAAATGAATTACGTATTCGCTTATGCTTCATGGATAGAATTTGTAAAATAACATCGTAGCGCAACTATCTGTATCTATGTCGATAAAGATCTAAATAAAAAAAAATACTTACGCTCCCAAAACCGTGTACAGTTCCAAAGTGAAGTGGTAGTAGCAGATCCTGGGTGGTTCGTTCTCCCTGCAGGCGCGGGCGCACTCATCAGGAGCTGACAGCGCCGGGTTCCTCCTCAGCTCAGCTGTGGCACTGCTTGTGAAGTCCAAATGCTTCAGGGAAGGTTTCCCGTTAGCATTCCTCGCTAACGAAGGCAGAGGGTTGCTCCGTACACCACCGCTTAACGGACCGCTGCCGCTCGACGCAAATGGGTTGGATGCGGGTCCGGAGGTGCTGCCGATGCTACCGAAGGACGCGAAAGGATCACTGCCCGAGGGGTGCGTCTGCACGAGGCCATGGGTGGAGGAGAAGGCGCTGCTGGAGCCCTCGCGGAACGGTGTGGCTGTGCCCGCCTGCCACCATGACGCTGACGTCGATTGGTCGTCGGCTGTGCTGATGGCTTCTGCGGAACAAAAAAAAAATAGCTGTTGAGTTTCGTTTCAATGATGACTTTTTATGTTAATCTTAATGTTTTCTAACTCGTAGAGAATAATGGCATCTCTATACTTGGCCTGAAAGTTGGGCACAAGGTGACGGGCGGAGGTCGTCTCGGTCTGTTTGAAAGTTCATTTAAATTACCCATTTTTTGTCTTTACTCAGTGGTCAGAATGTAAACATAATAGATTCAAATGGCAATTTTCGGTTAGTGACCACAACAGAAATTAGTGCAGATCCTAATTTCCACTTTTTATCTAAAATATTTGCATCAAGGCACAGGTCAATGTCACTTTCAAAACGAAATATTTTACAAGAAAGATTTATGTTAAATTAGCTATGTTTTACTTAGACATAATTTAAGCAGGTATAGAGCATTCTCCACAAGTACAACCAAGTACAATGTGGAAGAATATAGGCCAGATGAATACCATAAGTGCACACAATCCTACACTGCTATTTCTCACAGCCTACTCGCCAAAACCTAAATATCTAAGTAAAGCTATCATAAAATCAAACCTCACAACGAAAGATAAATGACTCGCAAACATTACTCATGAATCGAGATTACACAATAAAGATAAAATATGTGTAAATTACAAACGTTCCGTAGCTATTTCAAGTGGAACGAACGATCGCGAATCTGTAACGATTTTCCCAAGAACTGACAGTAGCTGAAAGTAACCAACGATTAGTTTATTAAATAAGTTGGTAGTAGCTCTCGACAGGTGCGTTAATGTAAATTCTGTAGTGCAGGCACCTTGTAGGCGCTCATGTAATGGTTACAAGACTGTGTTGTCACGAAGTTTTCGCAACACTGAACCAGGACCGCGTCCTTAAATTAAAGGACTTTTACTTCCTTCTCGGCTGTTACAGTTTTCTCAAAGCATTAATTGAATATTACGCAGTTGGATACGATCGCACAGTTACCACATTATTATAATTTAAATTGCTTACTCAATATTTGTAGTGATGTGTACCGGCTTTTGTACGATACCTTTTAGGGTTCTCTGCAAATGGGTGCATCGTAAAATTGTTTGCGTACCAAATACGTTGTACTTGCTTGCATATTGCAACAACAATATTATAGGCTATTAGCTCGTAGATATGCAACAAAAGGTGTTCAATTTTATTCTGGTTGCGGAACCTAACAATACGTGTTGGATACGAACTTGGCCGTTTTTTGTGAGACCGTTTAGGACTGAGAGCCTTGAGGTGACTATACTTTTATTTCCTTATTGGTAAACACTAACATTGGCTGGCGATTCGTTACGGTGCCGGCGATTGCAGGCGGGTTATCAGAAGGGTTATTATTTCAAATTACGAGTCGCGTGTTTGGTTTTCCAAATCGGTGGATCGTGTATGTTGTTGCAATGTTAGTGAAGATTACTTCTTGTATTGCATAGGCAATTAAAATCTGTTTGTGAAAAGGTCTGATTCTGGCTAATTATCAATGAATGAGCGTTTTAAACATTCTTCTGGACCTATTAGTGTCTATAGTTAACATGAACGCAATGTATTAGCACTTAACTTACTCACTCCTTAACTTGCACCTAGAGTGCTGCTTGCAGCGTTTCGTTGTAGAAACTATAAAACGCTACCGATTTACACCTTTTGAAAGTAAGTTATCAGAATTCTGAAACTATGCACCACAACCCACTCATTAGTCGCATAAATATGCCACCCAATAAGTTAGCCGCTACTTAGACCTAGTTTATTGCTTATTTATAAAGCCCATAAATTGTTGCTATCTAATCACAGATTAATTTAGCAGCAGCTGCTGCGGTCGCTCTGTGGTTTGCAATCAGCCCCCGAGAATTTCTCTTTTCAAGTAAAACAGTAGATGTTATGTGTAGCAGCATAATGTGCGTAAAACATACCGCGGAAATATTTAAAAATGATTACGGCATGATTGCGGAAAAAATTCACATGACCAATCTATAATACTCTAGTTACTTAAATATCTATAATTTTCAAGCATACGTGATCACGTCACACATTTCAGTGTAATAGCACATCATTTAAAGTGAAATGTGTTCGATTTTAAAACGTGCATTTATGTTTTAAGCAACGTTTTTGAAATTGGTTTTATTTCTGTTTCTGATTTTCTAGTTTACAAATTCGTTTCAGTGCTAAATTGATTAAGACACGATTGATTAGGTCACTAACTTGCAAAATTTTGGGTCTTTGTGGTAATGTTTTGAAACTAGCGCTTTTAAAATAATGAAACACTCACATGAAAAAATTAAATTTAGAATTCGATACTTAAATTATTTAAAGAACAACATGATTTTAAACAATGCAGTGAGTTGGTCTTTGGCATTCAAACATTGGTGTATTGGCGCTGTTGGTACAACTCAATGGTCTTGCTTATAGAATCGTGTTTGCATTCAATCAAGTTGTTTGCGATTCGCCTCGGCGATGACTCGTTCCGTTCATCTAATCGCCTTCGTGAGCACATCTGTTCACTAGATTATTATCATTATTACTGTTCCGTTGCGCGATTACAGTATGTGTTTAGTTAAATGATAACATTACCGCGTGCGTGTACCCACAGTTATGTTTTTACGTACTTAGATCGTTTGGAAATACAGGAGTATGTACACAATGTGTGTTAACATAATGCTTTTTCTGATGTTTTTAATTTCATGGTTTTAAATGAGGTTGAATGATATGCAAGCTATACTATATATACACGTCAGTTTTGTTACAATCTAACTACAACTATATTAGGTATTTGCACTCTATTAAAGATGGAGTTTATTTTACAGCTCATTCACATGGGACCCGTCATTGACGATTCGGCATAAAAACGATACGTCATGACGGATGCACGTTCACATTGCATACGGATACGATTTTCTTCGCGATTCGTCTAAATATCCGAATCTGTTCACACTTGATTCGTGATTCAAGAGTTCAGTCTTAGACGAGAGCTTTAGCGGCTCCGTCACAAAGAATCACGATTCATATTTTTATAAGGTGATTGGTAGGTACGTCATTTAAGACATGTCCGTCATTTTTCACGATTCGTAATGCGTGTAAACACGGGCATTTGTCGCCGTGAAAAAAAAAATGAATCGTGAAAAAAGACGATTCGTCAAAAAACACGAATCGTCCTCGTGTAAATTGAGCCCTTAGAATAAAACGGGACTTACAATATTAAGTTGAACACAGAATGACAAACATTATTTCAGATTCAGACACATTGCTTGTTTGTACCGTATCTGATAATTTATTAAACCTACTATGTGCTAATGGTCGTAGTGACAGTAGTTTGTAGTAATACATAGATTATGTTGAATGCAATTTTGTTCTCTATCTTTAAAGAATGATATAAGTAAGCAGACCCATTATATAGCCTTAGGACAACCTATTTGGCAAAACTAGTTGATAAATGGACTTAAAAGTGTGACTATAAAAATGAATTGGCGATTAAATCGGTAATATATTTTCGTATTCACACTTAAGATCATTAATATTATCAATTAAATGATCATAAGTGCGATTACCGCGTGCATAAAATCGTAGGCGGAAATTGATTGATATCAGTTTTTAAGAATAAAAGGTCGTAACTTTGTATACCCGATTTTCAATTAGCGGCCCACTTAGTGACGGTGCATGAAGAAAAAACGTAACTAGCGTGTATTATGTGCAACCCACTTGTTGATAGAACAATATGTTTGTCGAGTTTGTGCAATGAATCAATCATCGATCGTTACACACGATTGTTTCGATCAGCCCCTTTATATACGCTGTTAACCACGTTGGTTTATGAGGCTCGGTGACGAAAAAACATATATAGAAGTTACTGAATGTATTAGAGAATTTTTATGTTCAATTCAAATTCAAAATATTTTATTTCACCTTAACCTAAAAGGGCACTTATGAAACGTCGGAAGCTAGGTGCACGGTTCCAATTGGTCGTTTCCTACGGAGAAGAGCTGGCAAGAAACGCCACGGTTACTCTTTTAAAATCAAATTGTTTTTGCAATGTTTTCAAATTACAGTGTTGGTATGAGAGGACAGTGTAGGCCTATCAACAAATACCCGGTACTTAGCAAGATAGAAAATGGTCGATAGATCTACAGTCTGTTAAGTCTACGACATTCTCACATTCACAAAATCTAAAAGAAAAGAATCTATGGAAAAGATAAATAAAATAATAAAAATAAAGACCTATTTAAACTAAATCACATGATTGCCACTACAGCTGTAACAAATCTAATTTAATAAAAAATATAGAATACTGTAGGTATATAATGTCAAATAATGAAAAGATTATCTCAAGGAAGTATGTAAAAGAAAATAATCATCTTAATTTGGGAGCAGTTAATAGACATTTGCATAGTTATGTCGTTAATGAGGTACCAGGGAAGCCACCTGTGCAGAAGGAATTATTGCCAAACTTCCTTGCCGTCAACGTAGTCTTTAATCTTACAATATGCTTTTTTGATAAGGACTAGTTGAGTGTTGACTTAAGGTTTGTATGAAAGCATGTGTGCAATCTATGAAACTACAACCACTTAGAGTGGGCTAGATTCTGCTAGGTTTAATAGGATGAAAAAACAACTGATAGAAACTTACAACTTTTTGCATAGAAGAAAAACCAGATTCTGTGAGCGGTTCTGTCTATAAAAGTTATGTCTTTATTTGCCTAAAGGGCAGTGAGTGGAGCTAGAAGATCTATCTGTGGGAATGTAATAACAAAATAATTTGGATGATCTCCTGGATTATTGTTATTTCAACAAGAAATAAGATTAAGTCAATTAATTATTTACCTACTCTGTAGACGGACTGCAGATGAATTACAGCATAACTACTAATTTGTAGTTTAGCTTTGTTTTTACGATTACTAAGCTAGTTACCTAGTTTACCTAATACGCAACATTTTATTACACGCCTTTTAGCTAAGATTACAATAGAGAATAATAAAGTAGGTAATTAGTTCGCTTCAAACGAGACTTTAGTATTTAATCTCTTGTTGTAATTATATAAAGTAATTTCAGTTTATTTTCATTATTTCCTGGATTTTATTTTATAGGAACTAAAATAGAAAATGATATATTTACAATAACTTTCTAGGTTTAAATGTTTATTGCGTTAACGATACAGCTCGGAAACTGTAGTGTTCCGTCATTTCATATTTCTTGCTATCTTTCTGCCCACGGCTACGCTCGCGTTGAAATCGATGATTATCCTAGAAACCAGAAATTAAAACCAGAGCAACAAGATAACGTCAAAAGGTAATTAAAGGGTTGGTTTAAAGTTGTATAACACATTGAAACTTTGTATATCAAGAAGGTATTTATTGCACCATGGCGGTAGTGCACTACTTGTGTCGGATTTTCGCCTTACTTGGTATGGTGGATTGGCGTCTTACTTGGTTACTGGTTGATGTTATGAAAAGGTAATTAAGAAATGATCTGCGCTCGGGAATTTGTTCACTTATTTTTACTCGTTTCTTTAGTAGATGATTCAGCATCTGCCAAGCCTTTTCCCAACTATGTTGGGGTCAGCTTCCAGTCTAAGCGGATGCAGCTGAATACCAATTTTGACATGGAGCGACTGCCTATCTAACCTCTACAACCTTTAGTAGATGATTATGTGAAGGAATATTAATAGAGTAGGTCCACAGGTAGGTAGGTACAAAGTACGAGGCATATGATTGATTCTTTGACATGGCGTATAGATCAATACTAATACATAGATTTACAATTTGCGCGGAGATGAAACGAGGAAATGATGACAAAGATGATTAGGTTTCTTTTACAGCTCAACATTTGATATATTTCTAAAAACGCCAGTCATTTAGGAACAGTCAATTGTATAGAAAGTCAATGTTTATGTACTAAAAACGCCTCGTTTTGTTAGTAGTCATTGAGTTGGGATAAAATGCTATTAATAAGTAAGGAGTTGGAGTCTCCCCGCCTGTCACCTAACAATCGAGCTCGTTGGTGCAGAAACAGTGAAAGTTAACTTTAACAGTCGCTTTGGAAGTAAACGGAGTAACTCTCGGCTAAATGACATGTCCGTAACGTGATATATTTGTTCGCTGTCCCATGTCAAGCGACTGTCACGCCGATTGACCACAAGTACTGTATCGATTACAAATAAACGATTTAAATCACAGCCTCACTAGCGAGAGGTGTATTTAGATCGGTTTATGTAACAGAGAACAGACACGTCTCGGGAACTTTATTGTTTGTTTTATCCGCTTATTCAAGTTCTTGCGTTTTGGAATTGAATGCGCATTGTAGATTGTCATACTTCCTTATTTAGGGAATGATTTACAGAAATCGATAACATTTTATGAGTAGTTTCACAATTCTAAAGCTCTATGCTGTTGGCACTACACTCATTACTACAACCATGAAGTCAAGCGGGGCTGTAATAGAAAGCCTATGTACATTCACTTATCTATAACCTGCTTGATTGCTTCGTCGAAATAAAAATAAATATTAAATAAACCAGAAGCCAATTTATTAGTGACTGCAGCTGTCAAAATCAGCATTATAATCTGACAGACAGCCTTCACACCCTTATTAGTGGGCCTACGAGGTGTAGCTAATAAATTATGTATATAAGTAAGAATACGACTAAATCGCACGCCTTGTGCTGGAAGTGGCATAATAGTCCAGTTTCATCGACGTGTATGATCGTTAGCATGAAGGAATGTTTCAATTATGAATTAATCAGTTTCTTAGTGTTGGTATGCCTCCGTTTATGAATATGATTAATATTTACGGAAGTCGATATTTTTCTTTAATAGCACGAGTTGAGGAAAAAACTTATTTTGGCATATCCTAATATAATTGTTCGTGAGTATTTAGTGCCTTGTAGTTAATGACTGTATGTTATTTTCACTATTATATGTTGCGTAAAAGTGTAGGTTTACCTAAAACTGTTCACTTGCATTTAGAGATCTATGGTTTCAGTCTTTGGATGTCGTGATTTTGGATTTTAATATTAAATATTTACCTGTTTTTGTCTTCTTGGTATTCAGGAGTTCAATCTTAAATAAAATGACCTTATTTATGTTGCTTATAAATAAAACGAATGTATTCTAAATATCTCTAATCTCTATCAACCGGATTGACAGTTCTTAAGTAATACTTCGTTAACACAATATTCTTTCAAGTCGCTTTATCTTTCATCTATGCGTGGAATTCTGTAATCTGATACCAAGTAGTGACCTTAGCCGAGTAAGTTCATGATCTGCGCACGAGCAGCGTTGGGCCAGTTCACACGTCAAATCGTGTGCTACCTTGTAGCTGATAAGTTTAGGTTCAAAAACATGCCGTAACTATGTATGTTGCCTATGCGCTTAGGGTTCACATTGTCAGGAATTGAGAATATTAGCAGGGCTGACGATACTCAGGGACCCGTCAGCCCCGTTAAAGACATTGCTGAAAGATTTGTCAATCTAAGGCCATGAGCTTTTCCCATATAGCTCGTGAACTTTCACATTGTTAGGTATTGACAATATTAGCCGAGTTGACGATACTAAAATAAATTTTGGAAATCTAGGGAGTCAGCCCTGCTGAAGACATTGCTGACAGATTTGTCAGTTCAAAGCCATGAGCTCTTCGCATATACCTCGTGAATGTGGGAAATAATAAGGGCTCGTGTAGACGGCACCGCAGCCGGGCTGACACTGTTTCACGTAACCAAGTCGACTGAGCCGTAGCCGCGCCGCTGCCGCGCTGCAGCCGTGCCGTCGCTATTTGCTATATTACTCTACAATCCGAGGCGGCGCGGCGGCGGTGCGGCGACGGCGTCGTGTGCACGAAGTCTCTTGTAGTTCTTTGCTTGCTTCTATCGCAACTTTTTAATTTAAATTAAGTGTTTCATGACCACTTGCGTTTCTAAAATATTTAGAGCTTAACTAATACGCACTAAGAATATTTCGTATTCGTAACGTAACATTTCACAATTAAATGTGTCATAAACTAGAAACTATTTAAGATCGATAAACTCCTTGTTCTAACCAAGCTTAGAAACAGTTTGTTTTGCGTACTGAACGCTGTCTTAAAATACCAATAGTTAAACAGATACGCGTAAATGAATCAGCGAAATTATGTTAGCATAGTTAAACAGAGAGTTAAATAAACAAAATAATCGTCAGTTTACTGTGCAAATATGTAATTATCACGTTGCTAACGAAAGGTGAAATCAAACAGGGCTGACACACTTTGATCACATTTAATCTTATTTCATGCATGTTAACAATTAAATTGATTCCGATCACAATCGAGAGAAAGTTAAGATGGCCGCTTTCCATTTTAATCGTTTTTCTTTTTTTCATTGCATTGTGGTTCATGTAATGTGGTAATATTAGTAGGAATCAGTAATTATTTGCGTTATACCGAATGTAAGTCTATTATGTGAATGTTCCTTCACGATTGTCAATAAGAGTGATAAGTTCAACCGCGGAGTTTTATAGATAAACTAAGTATATTATTAAGACGATGGAAGAAAAGTTGTATCAAAGCATTTTAATTTATAATTTAAAGTGTACTAGTGCGTAAAATTTATTCCAAAGTAGAAGAATCTTCGCACCATAAAGAGGAAAGTGTAGAATGACTAGCGGATGTTGTAACGGAAGTTAGATTTTTTTCGATATGGCGAAGAGTGTAATGTTTTAGATTGTGTATGCTATTTATAAACGTTAGAGATAGGAGTACAGTACGAGTTATTTTCTAATCATAGTAATTTTACTTATTAATCAAAGAAAAGTACAGTACAACTATTTTCTTAATGTCCCTCGGCAAATTTTGTGTTTCGTTGGCATACTCTTTTACAAAGAATACTAACAACTCTATATACTTCCAGTGCAAAGGGCAATTGATAGAAGTTCAACGACTGACGAAACAAGAAGTTTGCCGAGGGACATTAAGAAAATAGTTGTACTGTAATAACATAATATGCAGAATTTAAGAACATCAAAATTAAGGCGCTACCCAAGCAGAGGCTCCGTAAAACGTCCACTTTTTCGTCGCACTATTAGGCGTAATGCTACATATTTTAAGCCTAAAAAAAATACAGTGTATAGTCAAGAGTATAAAAAACGACTTATATAAAGATATTTAATAGAAATGATCTAGCAGCTTGAAAATAAAATCACAGAAAAGACCCCGAAAAAACCTTTTTTGTCTCGAAATGCTCAACATTTTGAGCAACAACTCTTATTTTTTTTGTAATTATAAAAAAGGAAAATTAGTCAAGTAAAGAAATATGTAAAAATGTTTTAACTTGTTGTGGTATTTTCATAACTGCGAAATATCTTTCATTTTATTGGCGGACACGAGATTCAACCAAATTCAAACGCATCACCATTTTTAACTGTATTTGCATACAGCGATGCACTACTGCCGCTTCACGTCCTTCCGTACCTAAAGATTTGCTTATTACCGCGCCTTAATCTAGGTAATAGGATTACTAATAATGGTAGCCTGTGGGTAACTGTTCTTCTCACACAGAAACGCAGCTAACATTATTTACCTGTTCTCACAATAACTACCTAGCTCTAAATTGTAAACAAAGAAATTTACACACATAAAAATAATAGAAAACGCTCAAATAATAAAAAGAAAATAATTATTTTCCTACTCCGCTGTCTACGACTTATTATATCCAAATTAATTGCCGGCGAATATATCATGTGTTTAAGAGCTTACGTTTAATGTCGCCATTAATATTCAACGCAAACAGCATGGCGCATAATTACGATCTGCTAGCTGCGCACACGCACCCGGTGGCTGTTTACTATCATCACCGTACTTTCACTAGAATAACGTTTCTTGTTAGCGCATTGTTCCAAATTGCGTAAGGTTGCTTGAACGTGTTTATAAGTGAATCACTTAATATAGTAACTAGTTGGGTTTTTTTTTACTTTGCCTACTCTAACTAAAGCAGTTTCAGTAAGAGGTTGAACGTAATTTTGACTGTTATTGACAATGACGAGTAGTACTTGCTACGCCGTAGCGGTGTAGCAACTTTTCAAGTTACTTGTTTTTCGAAACATGCATTTGGTTTGTAAACGATTTTTTAAAGCTATAAGTGTTGTCTCATTTATTTACAAGGTTATGCCATTGAATTAAATTATACTTACTAATTAAAATAATAAGAAAGATAGAATGGAGAAAGTCGATCTAGACAGGTTTTTGTGATTCTGATTGTGCTTAGCAAGTATTACCAGTTCAGCCATCCAGTTCATTTCTGCATACATAGTTGACGGACGACTGCATCAAATCAAGTATGACATATTTAGCTGTAGTTTTTTATAAAGCATGTTTCACTTTCATCCAATTTATGTGTCTGTGCCGTGTCTAGTGCATATAAACTTAAAGCACGCGATTCTGATAAATTGTAACAAATTAAATGTAACATTTTTGATAGAAAGTTAGTGTACTTTAGTGTAGACGTCAAACTGTTGAAAGAAAGCCAATGAAAGTGACTTTCAAATTAAAACAAATCGATAGGAAAACGTTACTAATTGGAGACACGTGGTCTATTGTTGTCACTTATCTGACGAATTTAGTCTTTTCGGTTTTTAATAGTATGTCACCATAGAGCACAGAATCGCCGCACGGGCAGCGTCTAGACACGGCAGTGGTAATAAAATGCGTAGCGCCGAATCTCAGTGGTCTGAAAATCGAGCTCCATACTCATAGAGACATACAGACGGGAAAAATAAAATAAAAAAATCTCTGGTATACCTCTCTTTACGTCATATCAGCGTATAGATGATATTAGTAGCTCCACGCGTGAGAAAAAAGTTTTGTGTTTTTTTTTGTATGGGAGAAAACACTTAAAGTATTTTTTTTTGGAATTGAATGGAACTGATGAGCTGGTGCTCACACGAGTTATTGTTCCATTCACGGCGATCAAGATGATGACTTCTTTTTTTTTAGTTCCTGACTTTAAGTTTCTATGAGTATGGAGCTCGATTTTCAGACCACTGTGCGAATGTGCGTTGAGCGCACAACGGCTTTCACGGACCGCCTTCAAAGGCGTCGAATTCTGTACGTTATTTGTGTCGAAGTGCGATTAAACCATGATACGTTTGGTTTGTATGGAAAGTATTGACAATGCCGCCTGCAGCAGCAACCGCACAGGCGTATCCATGTTCTGTCTAAGGTACAAACACATGTCATTGGAGCAGTCTCCTCAAAGTAGGTTTTACTATCAGATCTTAAATGTTGCTAAATAGTTTCTTAAGATTATCTGAACTGCGTACGCACGAATTGTTAGGCATTTTGTTGTGTAAGTATAAATATTATTAATTTTACCACGCAACAGTATTGTGGTTAGGTAGGGCACAATTACGTTCCGTTTTGGAAATATTATATTAATATTTGGACCTTATTTCAACTAGATTTCATGACGAAGTTTCACCATGGTTTCACATTTCATAAACATTGTTTCATCCATGTGCGATAGATAGCTTATGTAATAGACTCAAACTCAAAATCAAAGCATTTATTTCAATTAAACCATTTACAGGCACTTTTGAATTATCAAGGGGTCAGTCAGTCAGAAATATGAAGCTAGTTGTCCATTCCAAAGCGTAGTTAGTAGGTTTCTATGGAAAAGAACGGGCAAGAAACTCCACGGACACTTTTTTAAATCATAATTGATGATGTTTACGATAATAACACATGTAATAGACTAATGTTGTCCTCTGTATAAGTAGTGCTGGTAACCAGAGTCGTTACTTGGGACTTGTTAATTGATTATCCACGTTAATGGACAGATATAAATTTCGACCCTGTCAGTCAAAATAGGACAGCTTAAAAAGACTTAATTTTTGTTGGTGGTGGTGTATAATCGGTTTTTGGTGATGTCTCTGAGTGTGGTAATTGTGACTACATTGTTGTATTGTGTTCTCAAATGTAAAAACATATGTAAGTGATAATAGTAAATAAATAAACATAAATCCATATAACAAACATTTTATGTGGCACATACAATTCTTTACACCTGTCATAAATATATCAAGTATTGATGTTTTATATCCTACAGTACGCGATACTTTTATTCAGCTATGAGTAAATATAATACGTCTTATTCATTGGGCAACTCAATTCATTAATAATATATGCACTATTTACTTGGTGGTCACTAGAGCGAGTAATCATAGCTATAATACATGCATATAGATACTATTCAAGGAACCAAATTATACAGAACAAATCTGTAATAAGCATGGATTATGCGCGTGAGTGTTTTGTGCCGAAAAGGTAATAAGCGTAGCGTTGGAAAATTCATTTCTATCGTTCGACTGACAGAAGTGTATTCGATGGAATATATTAAAGGTGCAGTATGGGAATACTGGAAATAATCAATTTTATACCCAGTATAGGTCAGCCAGGAAAATTATTTGTTAAGCTAATTGATTCCTTTTTTTTGTGGTGGGAACTACAAATAACTTCTCCCGCTCTGGGCGGAGCGGGAGGGCGTGTCAGACTCTTACTGACTAAAACCCACCCGTGTTCCTTCAGTTGCCTGTACGTTGCCAGGGGCCACTATATCCCTTTCGGACTTACCCGCAACCCCGGCAGGCATCGGTCCTATCAGACCCCTTCAGAGCTAATTGATTCCTTACGTTCATTTGTGTTATTATAGTCATTTTATACAACTGTTAAAGAATGACAGTTATGATGAAAATTAAAAAAAAGTCAATTTACTGAAAAAATATCCTGCCTTTATAATATTATTTCACCTTTCAGACGGCGTAGCAGCTCTACAAATAAATCCTTGTAGGTATTCATGTTATTTATCAAATAAGAAATGTATTCAATGACGAAATACGTATAAATACGTACGTATATATAATAAATATATACGTACTGATATTTGATGCCAGATTCACGATTAGATTTAGATTTAGACATTTACAAGATCTAATCTTCAGATCGAAGGAATTCAGTACTACATTAATCGTGTACAAATAACCTTTAAGCAAGGTTCCTGAGAATGTAATCGTATATACTTGTGAAGATGCGCTAAATATATTACAATTTAGTATTTTGTAGACTAAAAGACAAATTTAGTCTCTTTCCGTGAGTCGATGCATTTCCGTGTTTTGAGAATCGTAGACAAAGGGATGAAGAAAATCTTCTTCATCTCTTCTTCTACTAGATTGAAGAGTACTTAAACGGTAGCAGCATCCATCATCATTACCAATTATAGGTTGGCAACACTGAAATGGCTTCTGTTAAAAATGGTGATCTAAGCATTATTCTTGTGAATCTCAGCGATCAAAGAAAAGCCAGCTCTTTAGTACAGTAATGGACGTTTACTCGCGGTTTCGCTATCTTCATAAGTCTAAAAAAAAAGGCTAAATGTTTTCTTTAGTTGAATTACTTTCTGCTTTTCTGTCTCTTAAAGCTACACGGTGACTGAAAGCTGAACTATGAATGGTTGCCCAAGTGAGTTGGCCCCTGGCAATGTACAGGCAACGGAAGGAACACGGGTGGGTTTTAGTCAGTAAGAGTCTGACACGCCCTCCCGCTCCACCCAGAGCGGGAGAAGTTATTTGATAATTTCCCACCCAAAAAAAAAAAAAAAAAAAAAAAAAAAAGGCATCCCTCGTACCGAGCCACGTCGAACTATTGTTTAAACAGTCTGTTGCTAAGTTACTTCCACTGCTGTACCTAATTCCGTTGCTATTATTAACAATTTTAAGGTCGTGAAAATGTTTATTCTGAATAATAGGCAGGTCCGGACGCTTGACGGGCAATTTCACGCCCCGACATAGCTCGGAGCTCTAAATTATGTGCAAACTTATTTGATTCGTTTCCGGGTAGAAAATTGCTGAAGAATTAGCTTTTATTTATAGATTTATTTAGTTTTTTTTTTTATTGGAACTTTATGGTTGTTGATTTGTTGTTTATCGTTAGATGTGGATTAGTTTGTATGTACCTAATTCATTCATGTTGTAAACTAAGTATTTATGTGTTATGTCTAAGAGTGGTTCATGGTCTACCTCTTATTTGTTTAAATGAAATTAACATAATCTGTTGTAATATAAAATAACATAATAAAATATTGTAACATAAAATGACCTACTTACAATATTCTGCTCTCTTAAACTTAAGGTTTATTTACTCACGTGCAATTAAATATTTTAATTTAAATTCCTAAGCTTGCAAAACCTTGCTTTCCATTAGCTAACAGGCAACTTTACATGGATAAAATAAATCCGGAAACATGGGCGTGTCAATTTGAATAAGTTTAGTATTGAACGCAATTTTCGTTATCGTATTTCACTTAATACTTCCGCCAACGAAACCGCATAATTAATAAACCTACTTTAACTTACAGTATACGTTGACTCAGATATTTTTTTCTTGACGACAGATTTGTTAGATTAATTTACCAGAATGCTGTTTCATAGGGAAGTCATTTAAAAGTTATTTATAGTCATTTACCTATAATGTCCCTCGACGATTAGCAGCAAAAAAGGAACACCTACATTTTTTTTCAATAATTAAAAAATTATATCACAGGACATTGATTTCCTTAAACAAAAATGGTAACGGAAACCAGCACCTTGAAATATTAACCAGTAATTTAAGGACATGCTTAATTACATTAACGTATCATAGCTTAGGTCAGCCATGTTTAAAAAGTTTGCTCTTAATAAATTTAAACTTAGAAATCGTACAATTTGTTCTCTACTAGGCCACCGCTGTGTTCTCACGGACCCAACAATTAGCAGGGATACGTCGAATTAATGCTCGCCTATTTGGTCTGACTTGCAACTGTTTTAGTTAATGAAAATGTCGGTATGAGAACCTGGTAGTTTAGTGGTTTCTCGGAAGGCGTAGCTCTATTGCGGCTAATGTCAATATTATGCGTTGCAGAGAGATTAGAATGAATGATACATGTACCTACTTACGAGCTTGTGAATGAAGTTGTGCACTGAATGATGATTGGGCGGTATTTGTAAACTAAGTAAGTGTTTGTACTTTCGTAGCGGTAATGTAATATAGACTACCTGCAAATATTTCCTTTGGTAACCGTAAATGAGAAGGATTTCAGTGGTTTTAAAAGAGAGTTTTTGACGGTTATCGTTTGTGAAAGTTTGTATTCCAAATAAATAATTTGCTGTAGTCATGGTATGATCTCACCAAAAGCTGCGTAGAGTTGGGATGTTGGCCACAAACGTACCTGTAAAATAAAAAAAGTTTCATTAGATATTTATTTATGAATAGTTTTTTACCGAACATAATTTACATTTCATCTTTAGAACTTTGGCCGTCAAGCGAACTCAATAGAAAAATGTAAACAAGTCATAAAATTATTTCCATGGCTGAATAGTTCATAAAATTGTTACAATTAATCGTTAAGATTACTATCGCGCAGATAAATAAACTAAACTCATTAGTTTAATGTGAACTAACTTCTTATTTATTTAACTTCTCAAACGTTGTTTTGTTAACACAATGGATTCGCAGACATTACCACCATAATTATGCGATGCACTTGAAGTAGACTAACAAAGGTCACGTTACAATTTAATTTAAATATTCCTGATTTTACGTTAATTACTTCAAGTTCACATTTTATTTTAATAATAAACAGTGAAAGGTTTTTGAAATAGACTTATTAAAATTGATTTCAAAATTCATAAATTAGCTTGAGCTGTTAATTTGCATGTTTATATAAAGGTGTTAAAAGTGGGTATTATGATATTTTGTAACGAGCGGCGGTAGGTAGGGTGCGTACGCGCAACTTGCGTGAAATTGTGGTAGCGCACTGTGTCCGAGTGGCCGACGCAAGCCATGAGCGGTAGCGGGGGCGTGATGGTGTACGAAAGAAAATAATAAATATTAAGAATACGTATTTATTTATTCAATACTACAAGCACACACATGCACAGAGGCGGACTTAAGCTGCGTACCCAGGTAAGGTGTCATTTATGTATAAATAAGAAGTAATTTTTGGAGATCAAGTTCGAGTGGGTTCAATTTTTTTTTATTTTACTGTCGAAATAAGAATAGTCTATTCAGTAATCAAGTTAAAACAAAAGCTTAATTTAATAATTGTATAAAATAAAGCCATAGCAGCAAGAGACCTTTTGCTAGAACATTACGAAATTAACGAGGATAAGAAGATGTAAGCTTCTAAAGATTAATTCACACATTGTCGCTTGCCACCTTTATCTTGTCTCCCATTGTACAGAAACAAAGGAGTTAAACTGTTTGGAAACATAGGTATAAAGGGAAGCGCTTGCATCAAGTAATGAGCTTTAAACCCATTATGGCGCTTAGCAATTTTATTGCTCTACTTTGTAATAAGAACACTTAATAATTGCCAACTTTTAAGTGATTTCGACACTTTATTGTACCTATAAGGTAGACTTATGAGGATTAATCTCCAAAACGTGATCGTTCTCTTTGCTTAGTAATTGTTTTTAGCGAAACAAAAGACGTTCAGTTTAATAAGTTTTCAGGGAAGAAACAGATCAGCTGTGCGATAAGAACGTGTGAGAAAACTGCCAATGATTATAACATGGCCCAGCTTAGGCAAATGGTATGCTCGTTTAATTTCTTCAAAATGTCTCAAGGTACACAAAAATCACGTTAAATTACAATATTATAATTGTAAAAAAAATTGCTCGTGAGTTGAGGTCGACTACTTTTTACTAACAAAAAATAACTAGCTTGTCTTTCGTAAGACCACCGTCCTCAACCTTAATTCGGTTTTCGTATATGTAGGATAATATGTTCAATAGCTCCCAGGCCATTGTGGAACGGTGCCGCGGTGGTCGACTCAGTAAATTACTTCGTTATGCAAATAGTGCAGATTGCGCGGCCACCATTTTCATTGTGGTATTTTTAGGACGCCATAAAGCTTTGATTAAATGAGATTAGGATTTTGTATGGTGTTTGCTCACCTCTTTTGCGTGATTTCGCAGGGAAACAATGATATTTAAAGAAAACAATGCACGCCATTAGCATGCGCTTTGTGATAACTACTACTAGAACTATAAAGTTTTGCAAGGAACAACATTCTTACAGACAACGTTTATAAAAAACAAAGGTTTGTGAGTTTATTCATGATATCAAAGTAAATACAAACCGGATCTAGCCGCAACCAATTCCTGGTTTCGGATGACTATGTATTGTGTCGGACAAATTAATTGACAATGCAAACGTTTAAGCGATACGCTATCGAATCGAAATATCGTTCAATATCAATCGTTTGTCATATCGATTGTATCGCGACCATGACACGTCGGCCATTGCTTTCGCAACTCACGGTCACCCTTATATTTGCGCCAGTTTTATGCAGTACAAGCAATGAATGAAGTCGCTTATTAGTAATTACACGGTTTGGTGGTTCATGGGCTTTGTTTTATGGTCACCATCGATCTGACGCGGCCTCGACGCTTGCATGGGAAATGTGTAGGAATGTGAGTGGCATGCGACACCGCCTTTATCTTATCTGCTTAGGACTGACGGTAGTGTATAATTTGTCTGAAAATTTTGCGTATTCTGTGATCTTTGATGTAGATTTGTCTGCGCGCTGTCTGGAATATAATTATTGTGGATAAGGAAGCTGTTATTATATTTAGGAAAAGATACCTTATCTCTTGTGTATTAAAGAGAAATTTTGAACGTTTTCGAAAGCAGACAGTGCCAAGAGAAATTTAAAAAATATTATAATACAGATTGTTTCCACGACGATGGGTAAGCCTCTATATTATGATGCTGTCTATCTGAATGAAACTAACTAGGCGTATCAATATACTAACAAGTATATAACTTACAAGTCATTGACGATATAATAAGCAAAGTTATATGCATATCATATTCCTCGATTCGGCTTCACTTTAAATTGATTGGTCATAACAGTTAAAAATACATATTTCATTGACGACTTCGACGTAATGTAAATAAGATTGTTTTGTGATATATCGATTTCCCTGACAGCTTGCGTTCTGTCCGTCATTCGATTTATTATCGAGAGAAATGTTAAACCGTGTTCGATATTAATTGATTCCGCCCACAAAACTAGAGTGAATACATAACAAGATAATGGTGTTAGGAAACGGTTTAAACTTAATAGCATTTCGATATAAAGTTCACGTGCTATCAGTATCAGGAATCTGTATCGGACAGTGTTCGGTCCATTTTAATTTAAATCACAATTCTGTAAGTAGCGACACGCCCCGAGCGAAATATTTAATTCAGTCGTGATAAGTCGATATCAAATTAACGTCACAGCTTTAGTCCATTCGGCTATCGATATAAATTACGGCCCTAGCACGATAATAAAATAATGAGCGCCTTAGTGTTCGTATAACGACATAATAATATTAGACGTCCTTTGTATAGGGCTGCCTGTCCACACTATTTTGCGGGGTTTGATCCAGTTTTGAGGTAATATATTTGAATTTTAGATTTGCGATTTAGCATATTATTATCTCATAAAATAATAGGTGGTAATTCTCCTTTGTCTTTGTGAGATATTTGGAAATATTCAAATTTAAAAGCTCCTTGTCTGTCTTAGTGGGTGGTAACCTTAGTTATGCAGGTCTGTGTTCACACAATTACGCCTCGCAGGCCTCCAACAATTAGCCGTGGGGACTGGGTCCCAATATGAAAGCCTTTGCAGTGATTCATAGTAAGGAACCCCGTGGTTGCCGTCGGCGTTCTAAGAACAAATAAACAATTTTGTTTTCGCTTCCGCTACTTTGATATAATAAGTATGGGTACACGTTATTTAAATCCTACTATATATTATAATAATATATAATCCTATTAATATTATAAATGTGAACGTTTGTGTGTTTGGATGTTTGTTAATCAATCACGCAAAAACGGCTGAACGGATTTGGATTATATTTGGCACACAGATAGTTTATAACCTGGATTAACATATAGGATGTTTATTTTCATTTTTATTCCGGTAGTACATTCCCGTGGGATAATTTCCGACCTCCATGCGGGTGAAATCGAGGGTGAAAACTAGTTTATAATAAAGGTCGCATTGGAAACATTGAACATAAATTGATGAAGGTTTTGCGTCATAGTTCGCCTTCATAATGATTGTTATATACATTATGTGTCTTATTAAGAGAGTCCAGTATAGAATTAGCTAATTAAAGAGAGAGAAAAAAGTAGGTATATTTGCGGCTGTCCTCTAAATTAAAATGTTATACAATTGCGTTTTTTTTTTCGTATAAAAGCCGGATATATCGGCGAATTTACGGAAATATATAATTTTCATTATCTCGTAAATAAAGTGGCGAAAAATTGCAATTAGATTATTCGTTTTAAGCAGCTAACATAATTTAACACTAAAAATAATTGGTGGCAGTGATGCGTGGAGGTACTAACACTGGTACTCAGTTTTAACCTTGTAGTATATTTTCAAAGTTACTAAAATACAGTTCAAGAATTCAGGAAAAAAATTGTATTAGGTAATTCTGAGTAACTCCATTGCTGGCATGCAAAAGTACGTAATTATTGCGGTGGCCATTTATTTTTATATTTTGCAAGTTACCACGCGCTCTACCAGCTATTCTGACTCATTTTATGCATTTAACTTTTCAGAATTTTTCAACCAACCGGTTCAGGTTAATTTTAAGATATAATGAAAACATTAAAATAACGTAGAGACAAAATACTATGATCAGCTAAATAATTAGCAGTGAATAGAGATGGAAATTGCTAAGTTGGCGACGGCTTTGAAGTTATTTCTTGAATAATATGTTAGTAAGTAGGTACTAGAAAATAACCAAAGTAAACTATAACATGGAAAATTATTCGATTGCTACAGATATCGACAATTATTTAGCTGGCCCTTTTAGGAAATGCGCCTGAGCACGTATACCTCAATACGAATGGGAATTTATATGACATCTCAGACAGAGAAAACGGTAATCAAGAGTCTAGATTACTATCGGTTGTACGATTAGTTGCTCGTTGTACTCTCCCAGAGTACGATTTATGTACGAGTAGTATTATTTGTCTTGTTAGGTCTATTAGAATCATAAATCGTCAAGCTAGAATAGAGATATGGACTATTGAAAGAGGAAGACCTATTAAAAAACAAAAAAGAAACAGATATTATTATGATTATTACAACTAAAATGAACAAAAAAAAAGTAAGAAAAGATTATAAATAAGAATTATATGACATAATTAATAAATGACCCACAAAGCAGGGATGAGATCCTATCAGCTACAGTCTTCAAGATTTCGTTGCGGCTGCCACGCATTTTGCAGATCAAGGGTACCGTCCTATCTGCCGGGGTTGCGGGAAAGTCCGAAAGGGATACCGTGGCCTCTGGTAACGTACAGGCAACTGAAGAAACACGGGTGGGTTTTAGTCAGTAAGAGTCTGACACGCCCTCCCGCTCCGCCTATTCGCCGTATTTGTTTATTTCCCACCGAAAAAAAACAAAAAGGGTACGGTCCTATTGCAGTCATTGATGGACTTAGGTATCTCTTTAAGTTGCGCGACAACATTAATTCTTCGCTTTCCGCAACTAGTTTGTCCCACCTTTATGAGTCATTATATTTTATTGGTCTGTTACAGTTATAAATTAAACATCTATTTTAAAAGACGCTTAAATTGAAATGTTGACGTAATGTTGTAAATTGACGCAACAAGTTAAATATTAAACCCACTGTAACTGGTATTAACATTTGCACTCTTTGTGAACATTATATTTATATCATTAGAACAAATCATTATTTATTTGTGTAAGAATAACCACAACATTCCATTATCTTGGTTAAGCTGATTTTTGCACAAGTACAGTGTTGGGTCAGAAGTTCTAATATATAATGCATAAAGCAAATGTCATCGCTGATGTAAACACAATCACCATATGAGTAAAGAAATGGTTCTTTACTCTGTGCAATCACTGCAACAGTCAGGTGCGAAACTCATTTATTGTCTTCAAATTGCAACAGAAGTTTCAACTGTTGAACTACAAAATTATTTCCTTAAAAGTTATGATGTAATTTTATGTTTGGTTTCGTTGCAGACAATGAAAATGTAAGCTGTATTGAAATGGGTCAAAAAGTGTTAAGATAACACTTTAACTGTGTTGAAACACAAGAAAAAAATAGCGGTCATGGAATGACGGAAACATCTTGAACTTGCCATAATGAGTTTTCCTCGTTTTCCAGCAAGTTGCGTAAAACAATGGCCTTACAAAAATATGCCAAGTTCATTTATCATGAAAAAACGACACCGACACTTGATTTAGTATATTAAGTTCACTGGTAGCAAATTAGCTGACTCATGGTAAAACCAAAACGAACTATCGATCTAAAAATGAAAGCACACGTTATTCCAAATGATCTAAGACTAAAAATCATATCACTGGTCATTGTGATATGTCATACATTGCAAACAACGTGGGCGTTTTGCGAAAGCACATTGATTGTATCGACTTTATGGGCACGAACATGCTCATATTTGAGTATCTAGAACACCAGTGACATAATTATTAAGTAATAATACCTACATGTCACCAAATAAGACAATGACCAGGATGTATTCTAGGTCAGACGCGGACGTAAATATAGCAATATCGATACGTATAATAATTATCTAAGTTTATCCGGCATGTCAGATTCCTTTTTTTTCTCTAGTCACTGACTCATTGACCGGATACAAATAAAAAAAGTTGTCACATTAGACCAAATCGATTTGTCATTTAACTCATGAATCACGCAAATAATTATACCTGGTCTACGTAGATACAAGCAAAGTTAAGGATCTAGTGATTGTTAGAATAAATGGCGTCGCGTTTATAGACCAAGACAACGAAGCATCCAAAGGACAGAAAAATGAAGACATACATAATGATAATGACGAACTTACAGATCAAATATGAATTAAGAGGCGGCGTGCATTGCGTAGGGCACACGCATCGCTGGACGATATAGCAACAGCGGAAGATGTCATAACATTGTCAACCGCTTGCGACGACACAACCGGCCGTGGGCTCCTTGTCTCGCCAGCGAAACACTGTGAAGACATTAGTTAATCTGCTCGATACAGGCATCAACGTAATCGGGGTTAACTACGAGTGACGCTGGTTGGTGAAGGCATATCATAGAATATAGAAGTACGCATTACTTGGAAGCGTGCGCACTGTTATGCATCGCGATAAAAAGCCTGTTTAGTGTAAGATGTGAATGTTAGATGGGAGCATAGGAAATTACGTTTTTATAGAAGGAAGGAAGTGGAAATGAAAGACTGATACTGTCTTGCAATTATGTTTAAACCGATTAGCTTCTAAATTCTTCTTCTTCTTCTATCACAAAGCTTGTTGCATTGTTAAAGATCTGCGAGGGGTTTTCAAAGTTGCCAAGATGGTTTTGAAACTAAACAATAAGAGGCTGTACATGATCAGCATAACGGAAGACCAGTACAATTTACAATCTTGAATATTTTCTAGCCCTTAATCTGCAGTAGACATGCTACCACCTTGAAGAACGCACAATAATACAGTTGCAAAACCATTCACACGTTATGTATTATATGAAAACAAAGCGACCATAAGTCGGCTACGAAGGCCATGGACTAAGGCCGGATTTAGCTGGCCAATTTTATTAAAGGTGATGAAATGATTACCTACACATGGTAATTGGCCATTTTCTGTATTGTAATATTTGTAATTCAAATGTTTTTTGTTGTTTCCTTTTCCTTTGGAGCGTGGGAAACTGTTGCAACGTTGTTATTAGCACTGATAACTTTATTAGTTCCAAAGTCGTCTGACTACTACTGTTTGATTCGAATGAGATAATGTCTTGTACTATTGACATAGTTGGTTCGTGTTTAATTATTGTCGGTTTATTAAGAAGGTAATTAACAATTGTGATATTCGGTATCAGTTTCTTGGACTACCAGTGAGGCATTCATGTTAATGGACCTTTTAAGTATTCAATAAGGTGGTTTAGAATCACTTACAAATTTAGTCTTCAACCATTAATTCGTCGCGAGGAAATCGAAAGCTAACTCACTTATTCAAATCAAATTCTCATTGAAAATCAAGTCGTGAATGCGACTACTAAGTCACGTGAGATGGTCGCCGACATTCGGCCAACACCAGCGCGTATATGTTACGGCAGCGCATGCAACCACGGATACTACTAACGGAAACAAGTTTTGCAATACATGTATTTAATTCACTATTCCCTCAAGATACTACACTTAATGAACATGTCTCACCTTTTAAAGACGTGACACTTGCATTGACATCAATTCTAATCCTAACCACGACTCATTCAGGACTTACGACTCAAATTTTATTTATAAAACTATCGCAATCAAACGGTAATGGTTTCACCTCTTTTGAAAGCAGAACACACATAATCAACTGAAACAAAATTGCGGTAAAAATAGGAACACATAACCAGTTATTTGATATGTAGGTAAAAAAAGAAATATTGCGTAAGTAATTACGAAATAAGTGACGCTTTTGTACAAAAAGGCGAAATAATAAGTGTAGCTAGAAATCTACTAAGCATGTACTTGAATCAATCGTAATACTTATCGACGGTTCAATAATCACGCAAAAACATAAAAGCTACGTACAATTAGTTTTATAAATGCGCTGAAATTGGCTTTAATCGATTTTTTAAATATGGATACTATTATGACGCGAGTCAATTTCATTATTGGGGATACACGATCTATTTGAAAACAAAATAGGCTGGCTATACGGGTATTAATTACAGAAACGGGTCGTAAAGAGGAAAAATCGAATGAAACAATTACGAATACAATGCAATGTCATTCCGGTGTTGGGGAGTTAAGTCTCTGACTGTTGAATTGAAGTAACCAGCGTGACGAACATTGTAACTGCATTCTGATCACTGTAATTAGATCTGTAGGATGTCGAGGTCTATCTTTAACAAGATCATAGTTTTAATCAGAAGTCCTCAAATCCGTATTTGTTAATCTATTTTTCTAACATTACCAATTAAGAATTTCGCAACTGTTGCGTTGCTTCAACTTTTCGGTTAACTAGCGTCAGACTAATCGGTTGCAAACTGGCAACACAATCTTTTCTTTATAAAGTCGGATAGCAATTAATATTACTTAAGTCGAAATAATGGATGTTTCACGCCCGAGTTGCCACATGATAGCGCTGAGCTAGAGAGCATATCGTGTTACTCTTGGATAGTATGTATCGTTTTCATCTATACTAGTCTCGGTACGAGTTACTAACCAATACTATTGTTTCCGTATACCTAGTATTTATGTTTACAGTGGCCATTTAAGCTTACTCAGTAATGGAATAGTTGCTATCTAAATGACGTTACTTGCATACAATAGATTTCCTATTCCGCATTCAGTATTCCAGTTTTCAATAAATTGCAAGTCTGATAAATACCTATTAAATTTAAACTAGCTGCATTGTAAACATGTTTCTTATACAGAATGGACACGCAAATTTTATTGTTTTTCTGTAATATGGTGGTAGTAAACTTTGCTGAACGATTTGAACTTCACACACAACACTCTGTTTGTACTGGGTATGGTCGGGTACAATGAATTGAGGGTGCGACGAGAGTTTACACTTGTCGCGTATCTTGTAAAATTACTTCGTGGTATCGAGCATAATCCGGGAGTGCTGCAGCGCTTAAGTTTTTGCGTACCAGACCGCTATGTGTGGAGGCGGCGGCGCCCACCACTGCTGGCCGTGCCGACGGCAAGGACCAACCTACTCGCCAAAACACCTGTGACTCGGGGAAAACGCATCATTAACAAACTTCATGACAAAATTGATGTTTTCACGTGTCATTTGAGTGAATTCGCAAGGACACTGTTATTTATTTTATGTTATAATATAGATTAATGTTGGTATGTTATTGTGTTGTATTGTGTGTTATGTAACAAGTTGTTTTTAGTCCTTTATAGTAAGTATATTTAAGTTGTAAATAATTTAGTTAGTAGATAATAGATTTGTAAATGACCGCACTGTCGCATTGGGTGAATACACCTGTAATGATAGTTGTAAGGGAGATTTTAATAAATAAATAACTTTAAAGCATTAGTTTGAATGGCTCGGTTCCTTTTAGTAAATTAGCCACGTATTCGTATGTTCACATGTTCAAGAGCAGTTGCAGAACGTGACTGGCACGTTCACCGTATAGTTTAGTTTTCTGAACGCGTTCTTAAGCCAAGTGGTTTCACTGTTCGATAGACACATTATTTTTGTATCTGGAGCGAGTATACTTTCGCTGTAGTGGTGTAAAGTTTTTTTTCCCCAAGTATTTGGTGTGGCCCGGGCAGCGACTCTGCGGCCCTTTTTTGGTCATTTTGTAATAACTCCACGAAGATCAGATTTTATTAAGCTCATTGTTTGTTTTACTTTCACTCGACCTGGTTTGGTTTACAACATAAACTATGAGATAAACTGCTGATAAACGACAACTGATAAAGCAAAACGGTTTTCCTGAAGCTTAGCTTCTTCAAATAATCGCATAATTTTCTCGTAACTGACATGAGTTGAAATATTAGAAAATAGGAAGGGAAACGTGGAGTTAATGCTGTGGGAAATAGAATTATGTAAATTATGACGAAGTGAAGGATGTGGACGCTACTGTTCTTACTTTACAAACTCATTAGTCACCGCAACCGCGCTGAGTATTATGAGCGTTCGCGATTGTTGATATGTTACAAATATTTATAGCACCTCTTACGTTTTCTTTATAACGTCATTTCTAATAAATTTAACTGTAAAATTATATCTTATAATTACCGGTATTTTACGTCAGTCACGTATGTATAAATCTTCTCTGGTTGTTTTATTGTCATATTACGGAGTTAATTTTTCTCTATTATTGTTTTACGTTATATATTTACTTTCACAGCGGTTGCTACACTGTTTTCTTCCTGATACTGGGTATATTACGAGTTGATATAAAAACTGATTCTTGTATGTAAGTACCTTACATCTGGGTAAGTTATTATAAAAACAGTAGTGTTTCACACAATTTGTCGTAGTCAATTGTGTTATAATTTAAGTGTCATAACTCTCAGTTGATTGATTTCGCTAAAATTAGTTATAAGTCAACAGTGCTGCATCGAATTTATAGTTTTTCTTTTAATGTTCTGCATTCAATCATTGTGTATAATTTTTGCATGCTTAACGTAGATTATTAAGCTTTAATGGCAGCTTGTTTTTGTCACCACTGGGAAGGTTCTGCCCTATAAAGCGGATATCTAAAACTAAGAATCACACGACTACTAAATACTGAAGTTTAAATAACACCATTTTAATATACATAGTTTCCATTCCTTGCTCCAATAAACAGCTGTTGGTTCCTAAATTGACAGTCCAATAAATCTCGAACACAATACATGATCGATCGGTACGCAAACGTTGAATATTCATGAGATTATGTTATTTACGATAAAACATGAATAAAGTTATTCGATAACGGTATATTATTATTTGATCTACATTGATCCGGTCTTGTTCAGCTAATCAGGGGACGTCGGTTATAAATTATTAATAAATCAATACTCTGTGAATATCAAACAGTGATTTGAATACCGTTTGTTTTTTTTTATCGAGTCTTGATAACTTTATGTGTTAATTTTTAAGTGCTAATCTACATTAATCAGGTCCATTCGCTTTACGATCATGTCTTAGTTTAAAAACACGATAAATTTCGTGTTTTATTGCCGTTATCTACCTCAACACTCAAACAGTTCTAGAAATGCTTCTGTTTATACTATCGAAATAGTGTAACAAAATAAATTAAATTGATTCTTAGAAATTCGTCTGTGACTGACAGTGAGAGGATGATGTCGTTCCGAAAGTGCTTCTTTTTGTCAACGTTCAAATATGAAAAAATAAAAATAAGTCTCCTCGGAACAACCTCTCAAAGCATCAGGCAAAAATTGTCACGATTATCAAACAAGTCACCATGTTTCGACATGCCATGTTCTAGGCGCCGTTTATTAGAATACTAATTAGTTCTAAGTCAACTTACAAGCTCAAATGGAGCAGTACCTCCCAGTTTGGGTGGCGATAGTAAAAGTTGTTCGTATGTCACCTATCGGCTCGAAACAGGTCGTTTGACATGCTGCTGAGTGCGCAATGTCCGCATTAATTACTGTTGTTATGGTGAAATTGCGATCAGACGAAAAACTGGCGTAGATAAGAACCAAGGAAGGAGTTGGACGCATTTAGTTCAGCTGATATCATAAGACAAGATGTCAATTATAACAATAAATTGTCAACATGTGTTATATTCTTCTAATAACGCTATGATAATCATCTCACGACCGCACGTCAACAAACACGTCTATGAAATTCCAATGTATTTTTTCCGTCACAGGTTGGCAAATAGGCCACCAACTATTTGGTCTCAGTCGACTTTCGACGCTTGCATTTATGACGAATTTAGAGACAAAATCAATTTAACAATCAATATGTTGGGGGCGGCTCCCAGTCTAGCCGGATACAAGTGAATACCAGTATTTTACATGAATCATCTGACGAATTTAGAGACAAAGTTGAAAATTCCCATTTGCTCGTATTGTCACTGACCTTCAATACAAAAGACATCAACGCACGGTGAAATAATTATTTAGTTAAATTGGGATGATCTTCTTGGAGGAACTGGAGAATTAATTACTGAGGTATTCTGTAACAAAAAAATCCCCGTCGATCTATATTAATTTACAATTAGGGAAGTATATGAAGACCAGAAAGCAGTAAGAATGTCTAAGGCTGGTCATAGAAAGTATCCTATTGGCCTCCTAATTTTACCAACCCACACTGGGCTCGCGTGGTGGATTACAGCTCACTCCCTCTCACCGAGAGGAGGTGTCCCAATAGTGGGGATATTGCTGACTATGCTCCTAATTTTGTCATCAACGTGCTTCTGCCCTTATCCCAAATTATTTGGGTTCTCCGTGGCATGTGTTCTTCTTCCATACATCAGATATCATCTCAGCATTAATATCGTACGGCAGAAAAAGAGTACCTACGCCTAAGTTTAAGCTACAAGTTAATAGGCTGTGCCACACGACCTATTGTGCAACATTGTATTGTGCGTGTTGTGCTTTTCTTGTCTTTCGGTTTCCACTTAATATTATCTCAACCATATGTCAAGGTTGCATTTGTTAGGAATTTGGCTGAATGGATTATGGTGGCCGGTTGCTGTTTGTTTTGAAGTTGGCCTTTTACGTGCCGCAGCTTTTTTCCGCATCTACCCAAAAGCCAATAAATATTCGTAGTGTCTGCTTTCAAAATTTGCAATTTCGCCCGTCTTTTGTTTTGGATTCAGAGATTTGTCCGTATTTGCATTCATTGTGTTGGATAATTATGTCTAAGAAATATTGTGGATAATATTATGCCTCATCCAAACCTATAAACAAAATTGAATACATGAAACATAGTTCACAGACCATTCTGTACAAGTGTACATATCCGTTGTGTATTTTTAAGTTCATATGGCTTAGACATTTCCATGATTTATCGTTATCCGTTGTTTCAGTTTTTATGGTACGGAACGCATCAGATATGCGCGCTTAAAGCATACAAGCAACTTATAATTTATAGTTATCATCACAAGATTGAATAACTAAACATTACGGAATATTGCCATAATCGGTTATGCATGGCTGGGAAACGTTTCTTGCTTTTATATTCTTTATGTTATAATATAAGTGTAGCTTCTTCAAACTAGTACTTCACTGGCCATTTATCGCTGTGATATTGCAGAAAATCTTTCACGTGTGCGTCGTTCGTAAAAGATAAACTCAATCTTTATGGTTGTTAAATAGGTATTATGAAGAAAGATTGGAAAGTGTATGCAGGCTTAAGAAACAGTTATTTTAATAGGCAATAATTAATAATAGATGATTATTTTACTTCACTAAGAAAAGCAAAATGTATTACGGAGATAATTCTGGACTTCAAAGATTACGTTAATACTATTTAGCACGTCCATGAGAAATGTCGGAAAGATTTTCTTGAACATTTTCACTATCAAGACGTAATACTAATTACGTGGATTCCTCACAGTGTTATTATTTTGCGAAATAACATAGAAAGTTTGTCACATTGTCTCTCTGTCGTGTTCACGTCAACTCGTGAACGCATTTCGAATAATTCGCGATTCACATGTCTTCATCATGTGATATGAATGTCAGTGTGCAATGGCGCCGCCACTTAAGCATGGCGCAATTGTTAGACTATGACATATAACCCATGTTGACATTTGATTACAAAGTGCTTTTTGATATAACATATAACCATTGTATTCGAGGTGAAGTTGATTGTTAAGGCACAGACTGACTTGTAAAATGTATTTGTAATGTGTCGAGTTTTTGTAAAGCGTTACAGTAGTTAGTGTCGGCTGTTTCGTGAATTCCTTTGAAACGGAAATATGAGAAACGACAATTTCATGGTGCTCGAAGCAAACCTTCGCTGCGTCTTGTGTATCACCAACCTCACCGCGAATTATACTTTACTGATACATTACAAACAAATGTTACAGTCTCCGCCTTTAGGTTTCCGACCCACCTTGAATTTTTGTGATGTGAACTTTTGGCATCTATGTTTACCTATTTATTTTATTAATGCTAAGCCTGCATAACGTATATGTGTATACTTTTACCTATCATCGAACAAGTTAGTAAAAATGGGTTCATGAAGAAAGAATGAGGATAAATTATTTTAGTATTATATTACATAAACATAATTGTTTAAAAATGTGAAAATGAAAAACGCATATTTTACAAGAAACATAGACAAAATATTTGAACTAATATTTCAGCCAAAACAAAAAAAAATTATAGGTTCATATAACTATCACCTATATCGTTATTTGGTCACTGAAATACCTTTCAAACGCAGATTGCCGTGTTATCTACCAGACAACATTAAATTTATGCAAATAAATGCCAGAACAAGGTAAACAAAAACGATTGATTGCATTCCCAATGGTGTATTTTATATTAAACAATGGTCAGTATCTTATTCCGAATGTCAGAATGAGATTAAATATGGGCCCTTTTGCAAATAGAATATTAGCCGTTTGATTTGTTTTAATGGTGTTTGCCTTTGAATGCATATTTAATGGGACCTTTGGATTATAAATGGGATGCCTCGTTATGTGGTAGGCAAACCCGAGCGATGGGAACGAAGATGCAGAGACGTCACGTAATTTGAAAAGGTCGGTTTCCGTTTTTGGCATGTAGATGTTTAAATATGTTGAGTTCGCACCATAGTAGTCGTGGTGCGAACTAGCCCACTTTCATGAAACACTAATCTAAAAAATCTTTCCGTAATTTTTAAGAAAGGTTGTAGCAGTTCCTACTCCTATCGCTGTAATCGCATTAAGAGGGAATTTGAAAAATAGGTATTTGAAGAAACTATTGCCGTCGTCTTACCTCAAGTCTGCCCCCGTAGAGTGCGATAGGGATAGCTACAGCCCAGACAAATTACATCACAAAAAAAAATTTACGAAATCGACGTTTCGTATTCCTCTTTTTTCTCCTCGAAAACTGAACCGATTCAATTATTTTTTACATTTAAATTTTAAGATAGAGTAATGTCTAGGTTCCTATCATTTTCTTTTATGTTAAATTTTTTTCGAATTTGTCTGATACTCCTCTAATCACGGCGGTAAAAATAGGGCATTTTTGTAATTTTTTGAGGGTCATATTTTCTTTACCGATGCCGTTGCTGAAAAAAAGGAAATAACAGGGATGTGACTACAGCAAACATTGATTTTATGAAAAAAAAATATTGCTGGAGAGGCATTATTCAGGAAGAAAAAAGGGGAACATTTGTATGGAGAATCGCAGGCCCCGTTCCCTCTTAAGGAACTCAGAGGTGTTAATGAGGCTGAGTATCGAATACATTGCAGTCGGTGGGCCGCGATCACGTTCAACTGAACTCGACCAAACGTTCCGTTTCCATAATGAATCATTACAATTATCAGCCAACCTCCGGTTTTCCACTTAATTGAATTTAATTCTCGTACAATAAATCCTTCAAAAGTGGTTTGAATAATCGTTGAAATGTTTGTAAATTGTAATAACAATGGAATCGAATAACATTTGGTTTTTGAATAAGGTGGTAGAATAGAAATTAAGGTCCAGTTTGATTTAGTAGCGAGTGGGTACCGGAATCTGAGTGAATGATTTAAGTTCCAAGATAAATTCTCAAAACTTTTGGGCATTTGTAAATACGGAATTTTCGGCGAATATTAATTATTTTAGAATAGGCATGCACGTCATGGTAGGTATATGTTATTGCGTCAGCTAGGTGGCGCTAGTTATTTCCTATTAATTTATTCAGAAAGTTCCGATACATATCACGGTGATTTAGTTGCAAAACTAGCATATCAGTGATCTAAATGACTGTCAGTAACGACGACTGATCTGAATAGCTATCAAGTCTGATCGATATTACTTTGACAAGGGCGTTGTCGACATCCGTATCTTACGTTTGTTTGCAATCACAAATCGATTAGATTCGCTTTTAAAATTGTCATACAACGAAAGGTTTCGATACCGTGACGTGTCGTAATAAAATTAACTTTAACACCTGAGGCCGAGTTGCTAAATTTGTTCGTGGAGAAGTAATGTGGAATGCAATTTGTCGTGAACCGCGGCCGGCACATTCACGGTACGTGGCCTTGTCTAAAATGAGCTACACCATTAATGGTCCGGAAATTATAAAGCTTTTGTCGTGTACTGTACATTCGGTATAATATAATTTTAGTTTTTGCGGTTGTAGTTGCGCCCACGCCGTCCGCCGCCGGAATTGGATAGGTGAACGATTTCGTAACCAAACTAATAATTATATTAGTGTGCTATATACTAATCATTAGCATTATTTTTGTGCGCCTCAGTATTCATTGCTAGATATCAACTGTTTTCTTTAGGAGATCGTAATTCGCCGGAGGAAAATTCTTCAAATGAAAACCTAATTAGTTAATACACTAAAAACTAAAATTAATTAATAAGAATTTCATTAAAGAGCAAGTATGTCAACACTGTAAAAATTTCAGATAATAACTTATTTCTATAAATTCTAACGGCTTTTTAATGAATCAGAAAAAGTAGTACATTTCTTGAGTTCTTATTTTTTGTTGGTTGCGTTAAGAATTAGTAAATTAAAAGGTACGGTTCTTAACGTTAACGTAACGTGCGTAAGACCAGTTTCATGTTGTTTCTCAACCTTGTCACCAGTGCTCCAGTGCTCAAACCCGTTGCGCCACCAGTCATTGCACTCCAGTGCACCAGTTTGGCGAAAGTAAAAGTCACTGTGAACGCACTCGTTCTTGAACCAGTGCTGTAACTGTCCACTGCACTACACTTTACGTTATATATTTTTTTAAATTACAAGTCTATTTCAAAATATAGCGGTCACTTCCTTATTTACCTACTTCTCATCTCGCATACATTACAAAACTGCAACGGAAATGGGTATCCTACAGTTGAGCAGTAAACTTTACGCATTGACTATTATGGCCTATGAAACCAATACGTTCTCACCGCTGCATTGAAACTAGATATGGCATCCAAATAGTACATTGACTCTGTATTGGAGAGTTATTTACATGAATTTAAAAAAATGTTATCCATCTGAGCTTGACAGTTGTATTTTGTCATTTTATTTAGGATAAATAAGTATTTAAAGGTAAAAGAAAGAAAATTCGTTTATTTGCGGTAAAAATGAGGCAAAAAAAAAGAATAAAAAATAAACAAGTTTAGGGAAAATATGCGTCACATCCACGCAAAACAAGGAAAATTCGGGTATGAAGAAATGAGAATTAACCGGGATACTACCGGCACACTACTAGTCATTTTTTTTCTGACGTTAACTCGCGATAACCTATTCGTAGAGGACCATCCTTAACCCCAGTTTTTTCTCCAATTAGCACCAGATGGGAAACATCCACGAAAGTTGAAAAGTGATTGATTTATAACGCGTTGAAATAAATGTACTGCAACTTTCGTGCTTAAGGTGCAACCAGTTAAATGCCCCTTAAATGGAAAATAAAAAGTAACCGGACTAGTCAATTAGATACTTTCGTATTCTAAGTATAGGAAATTAGACAGGGACATATTTTCAAAGATATTTACAGGATAATAAGCTAGATCAAATTGTACCTTCAGCCACCGGTAGCTCATGAATCAGATGTTTTAAAGGAACATAATAATGATTTATAATAATTTTACTGGCGACGTTGAATAATATTTCAATAAAATTTTCGCTGATTTATGTAGTTTAAATGGGCAATAATATTAAAAATGATACTGGTAATTGTTTTATACCAACGATAAAAAATAATTTAATTCTAATGCCTACTGTGGGATGCCTTAATTATGTGGTAAAAAGGCATAATTTATATCCCGTAGAGGTAGAGAAGTTAACACAAACTAGTTTAATAAAAGATTCAAACAAATTCGTCATTTAATGATTTGAATCGAAAGAGTCGTAACCTAACTTTCAGAATAACATTATAATTAATCAAACCAAATGAAATATTTTCAGTATAAACTAAGCATAAAAATAATAATGCCTACGAATTTTTAGAATGGCTGAGAAAGTTATGAAACAATAATAAAATATTATCTTTTTTGTTGAAATTATGAGAAATTCTTTATAATACCACTCGTATAGAATAAGAAACTTTCTCGACTAAGTTCACTTTCAATTGCACCGGCAAATGGAACGTTTTTCCATTCCGAGGTTATATGGCTATGTATGGATCATGCTAATATTATGAGTAAAAGTTATAATTAAATATTATTATTTAGACTAAAAATTACGTTCTTTATTATTTATGCAAATTAAATGTATACAACCTATGGGTTGTTATACGCTACGGCAAAAACAGACTTAAATCGGAATTAGCTTTCCTTCGATTTTAATATAAACATAACGTAACATCTGTTTATCTTGAATGGGTAGGCAGAGGTGTAATGTGTGTGTCTAACCTAACCTAACATTTACCCACATTTCGCCAGTTATGTTTAAGTCCCGTAAAATAAGAGGCTAGCCTATTGCCATCAACCGGGCATAAATCTGGAGTCCGTGCTACTGAGAATTCCTAATGGAAAAATCCAATGACGATTTGCACGTTCCGGGAATTGAACCGAGGGCCTCATGCTCAGTTGTAGCGTTTGCGACCACTAGACCTATGAGGCAGTTAGCAATAACTAACGTACAGTTGGTAGTAGTAAGTTGTGAGTGTAAATATATTTTTACTGAATAGATTATTAATTGGGTACTTACTTATAACTAATTAATAAAAACAGTTTAAATACCTCTTTTGTATCAACGGTGTACCAGTTTGCAAATTGGTTTTAAAGTTTTTAGTTTACACAAAAAAAAAGCTATTAAAACTTTCCAATAAAACGTTTCATGTACTGAGTCTAACAATCGAGTCATTTTATCTTAAAATTGCGTTTCGAAACTCCTTACATTTTATTTGTCAGTTTTTATATCACTTTCGGTTAACGGTTCAGAGATGACGTCACCGTCTTATGGAAACAGCTCAATAAACATAACATCACGCCTGTATTCCACAAAGGGTTAGGCAGAGATGCAACTGTAGTACACCTGCATTTCGCTAGTTATGAGTTAGGTAAGTTGGCCTGCGAAGGCAGAGGTGTACCATAGTACCTACATACATCCACATTTTGTCAGTCATGTTTAAGTCCCGTATAATAGCCAGGAGGTGAGCCAATTGCCATCAACCAGGCACAAATTCAGATTCCGGGCTCAATTCAATGCAAAAGTCATTTATTCAAACTAGGCTGACAATCAGCACTACGAACGTCAAAATTAAATCTGAAATCGTTTATTGCAATCCATAATGTAAAATTACAGGTGGAAAATAAAATAAATAATAATAGAAACAATTATGGACCCTGTCGGGCACAGCAAATTTTTAAATAGGTAGAGAGAGGAAGAGCGCTTTATTAATTTTCCTTATTATTAAGTTAGAATTATTTTATATCCTATTATCTATGTACTTATATTTCCATTCATTAACTTATTCTATTAATATTACATACATACATGCCCCAAAAACGCCCGCCTTTCACCACTTCCTAGTGCTTTAGCTGGGAAGAAGAAGTTGCGCAACAAACTCCCCAGCTGCTATTGAGAAATTCCAGATGAAAAAACCCAATAAAACTTGGTAAAAAACCCAATAAAAATCGAACCCAGGACCTCATTCTCGGCAGTAGTGCTTGCGTCCAATAGACCAACGAGGCAGTCGTATATGTCGTCCTTAAAAGGTCTTTGAACCACTTCAGAGAATATAATCGACAAAATGAAAGGTATTGTAGTTCATTGATCTACTTAACCAGTTGATAGCATCCAAGTGTTTACATGTTAACCAACACTTAAACTAATGTTTTCGTTTCCATAAACAATTACTTGACCGTTTTATATTTTCTAGATAAAGACAGCGATTATTAAAAGTGAATTTCCATTGTTTACTTCTGATAACACGTTATTACGCCAAATTCTAGAACATTAAGTGGTGAAAGCGTTAATAATAATACTTGTAGTACTAAATACAAGTTGAATTGCCTACGAATAGTCGTAGATTGTTGCTACACAACACAAAGACCTAGATTTGATACCTATCAACAAGTTCCCATAGTGTTTTAAGATATGTTCGCTATCCATTACGGTCGATGTCGACTTGTCTATTGCTTTCGATAAGGACAGCAGGTAATGTACGGCTCGGCAGGAGATTGTGTGGAATGTATGTAAGTTAGTTATCATGGGAACAGGGTTCTAGCGCACCAGCTGTTCTCAATATTGTAAAGCAAGTAGATCACTCCAATAAATACCGAATCGCATTACTGAATTGAATTTAATGCCTTTTATGTGACCAGATGCCAATTACGACATAAACACATCTAGGTATGTTTGACATAGGTGTGCGTGAATACTACCGTTTTGAAAAAGTATTCCCGTTTGAGCACCTATTTTTTGAGTACCTATGCATTGAGCACCAAAGGTATTCCCATTTGAACACCAATCAATATTTTAACATAGTGAAATAACAAAATGAAATAAAATTATTATTTATTCCCCTTTGAGCACCTATGGTGCGGTAGCTTCTAGTGATGGGGTGTATAATAAATCATATTGATAAAAAGAAACAGCTTTATTGCAGAATGTTTGAAGCGTGGGAGTTGTTTTGTAACGAAATCAAACTCACCGACACCTTCAACAAATTTATTTTACGTGGTCGCGGGTTACACCGGCCCGTCACTTAATTTTTTATCGTCGTAATTGATAAATCGATTAACTAATGCCACCACGTTGTCTGAAAGCAGCACCACGTTAAAATATTGATTGGTGCTCAATGCAAAGGTGCTCAAAAATAGGTGCTTAAACGGGAATAATTCGTTTTAAGGATTATATTGGTTTCAAATTGGTAAACATACATAAGTTATGAATTAACAAAATGACAATAGGTACTTTTGGGTAGGCAGTTATAGCAACTTCAAACTATGTATTTGACGAGAGACATCGCGCGTTTTCTGGACACAGTCATCTAGTGTATACACGGCTTTATGCTTTAAGAATTCGTATTACGTGATCCTTAATCTTTGATTAAATGTAAACAGTTTGCACAAAATTACCCAACCTAATACTTATCCTAAATAAAATCTGGTCTACATGCATATAATTATCTGCATTTCCGACACAAATTGCGACCGAGTCTCAAACTATTTACGTACGCAATCGCAATTATGTTGTCGAATCGAGTTCGATGACAGCCGAGACGAGACGACGAGAACTATAGCATTCGATGCCACGGCCGGGCCGTCGATCTTGACCTACACCACGTCCGCACCGATGCGTAGGCACAGAAAGAATAGTACCATCCAATCGTAAACAATTGATTCAATCCGCAATAGAATCATAATCGATTCTTCAATCGACAGCATGGTTGCTGAACTTGACATTACTTTCTAAGATTATTTTTAATGTGGACATTAAACGGTTTTCTGTATAAAATTATAAATAGATGCTGTTACTGCTTTCGAGTATTAGACATAATTATATTTCGCTGAATATTTTAATTTACAATTCGAAAACTCGCTCTACATAAGCACTCGTAAAAACTTTAACTTATTATTAAAAAAACAGATCCGAGACGGTTAAATGTTTTGGAATCTTCTGTTTGCGGAAACCTTTGATGTTAAACATTTTTATAATCTAGCTTAACAACAAATATAATATGTGAGGCAATAGGCATGCTTGAAACAAAATATTTCAGAATGCAGCTCGAATAACAATCATAGTATACGCTTGGAATACGGAATACCTACCTATGTCCGCTTATATCCGCGTGTATGCACACAATTAATTAATAAAATAATAATTTTAATTAACTCTGTTATAATATATATTATCATATATTTTATCTACTATCATATCGTAAAATTCGAATTACAAACTTGAAAACGAGTTTATATTGACATACTTTATAAACACAATACCGAATTTAAAAATAGAATCTTGTTTTATCACATTTTCTCTAACAAAATAATGTTATAAAACAATTTTATAACCAATACGATACAGGGCAGATCCAAGAAGTTAATATCACCGAGGAGTTTCCATCAATTATTTTATTCTAATGGAGCGCAAAGTATTTCTTACTCCTATAACTTTGATCTTTTATTTAGTAGGTTCAATCCCGATGTATGAGAATAGATAAAGTAGTGAATGTGAGAACGCTGTAGGCTTAGTGTACTGTAGATTTGTTGACCATCATCATTTTGTAAAGTACCTGGTACTTTTTGAAAGACCTACACTGTCCTCCCATAATAACACTGTTATTTAAAAATATTGTAAAAGCCAATTATTTTTAAAAGAGTAAACGTGGAGTTTCTTCCCGGCTCTTCTCCATAGGAAACAACCAATTGGAGCCGTGCACCTACACCGTTTCTGACGTTTCATAAGTGCCCATGTAGGTTAATGTGAAATAAAATATTTTGAATTTGAATTTGAGCGTAAATAGGTATTAAAACAATTAAAAACCTCGCCACTCGCATTTTTTTACCCCTCATTATGCAACAGTTTCATAAACTAATATTATTTGACAGGTACACTAAATGAAGTACGAGTCTTTTATCTACTTCCGCCTTGTTAGATTTTTTTATTTTATTGTGACATGCATTCAATCAATTAGTTAATCGATTTATCATTCTGACTTATTACTAAAACTATTCTGACAATAAAATTAATCGAGGGTACCTAAAGTTCAAAATCGGAAATTATAAATCTAGCAGAATCATACGACAGGCTTATAGCTAGTCGCGGATTTCTCATTTCATAGTTTCTCGCTTCTATTCACATTATAACTCGCTAACCGGTTGCCAAGATACGAACTTGGGAACATCGTATTATCGCTTAGCTAATAATAATATTATAATAATACGCCGATGAAGCTTGTCGTACGAAAGGGAAATCTGACCGAGGCAATGGCAGCTACTTACCTAGCTGGAGCGGTCTCTTTAGAAAGTTTTAAATTATACGTAAGTAAACTGGTAACATTGACGGCGACAAGACCACGCTCAGGCGACGGATGCTAACACCGCAACTGATGCCATGCGAAGCTCATAACTATTCAAGACACTCAATAAAACATACTCGCTCAAGAATATTAGCTCAGACGTAGGCGTGAATGAAATGTAATACCAATGATTTCACGCCCGTTGGTCGGTTTCATTAAGCTTGATTTTATCAATATTAAAAATCTAGGTTGCTTGCAAATCGTCAATCAACAATTTGTTACTGAACCCGGAAATATTCTAAACCGGAATAACTGCATATCACTTCATTAAACTACTACTTATCAAGTGGAACGGAATGCAAATCCGGAATAAAACCGATGCGTAATCCACTAATAATTTCACTATATCTAAGCTTGCAATGCTCGTTAACGCGTAGAAAGTCGAGATCTCGATGTTATGCGAGTTGCTCTTCTGTTTGACACGCGTTAGATTTATGTCCTGTATCGATTGGTAACATTAATTAACGAACGAACGCTTATTTAATACCTATTCTAATTAATGATGTTCCAACCAAAAATCAATCGGATATAACAAATAATAATTATAAAAATAAACACAAAATATTCTTTGAATCTCTTTGAAAATGCATCATTCTGTTTAAATTACATTCATTTAGTAATAGTATCGACGACGGGCTGTCTAACCCGCACCGTCGCCGTTTTTGTACTTTTTTTAGTTATTATTTATAAACTACCTTAGAATGTTTTCTAAACTATGTTTTAAACATAAATTATATTTCGTTAGTATTAAGTAGTTATATAGTTAGTAGTACAGTTGCGTAGATATTTATTTTGTATTTTATTTATGTAAGTAAGTATATTCTCATAATATTTGTTTTATTTTCTTTCTACTCTTACACACGGTGTCTACCTCTCTTTTTACCCTCTGTCCTATC
Organism: Xanthia icteritia; assembly: GCA_949128155.2. NCBI lineage: Eukaryota > Metazoa > Arthropoda > Insecta > Lepidoptera > Noctuidae > Xanthia > Xanthia icteritia. Next base: position 16,093,986 of record OX421941.2, read on the forward strand.
GCAGGTATGCTGGAAGAGATTTCTATAGAAATAAGCATCATCACCTTTGTACGTATTTTGCTGTTCTTTTCTTCTTGTCTGTTCATATATTTGTGTACATAAATGGTTAAATAAATCAATCAATAAGATTGCTTAAAAGCGTACGTCACGAATTATGTTGCTGCGTAGGAAACTTGACAAAAAAATGGTTGCGTGTTTGTTTGTTACGTGATCCGATGTGACAGTAAGATTAATTGATGCGTTGTCTTGTCAGTGTCAGTGTGCCACACTTGATTGAGATTCTTTTATGCAATCGTCTTTTTTGATGGTTACCGAAACATAAACCAACAGCATTTTAGTAGATCTCTTTAATAGCTTAACTAGGTTCGTAATTGTAATGCCAGCCTTGATGTTATCGATATAATTAAATCAGGAAACGGCAGTTCTTACTGCTGTAATTCTATTGTAGTCACCACTTCTAGTTAGTTACATAAACGCGTATTATATTGCACCATGTCCAACATCTGTTAGTGACGTTAATTGAGACGAATAACTTTAATCAAAAACGCTCATAAATCTTATTAGGAAAGCAGATGTTTTAATTATACACATAATTTACGTTTATTATGTCACAAGATTTTTTCTTTCAGTAATGAGTCGAAAATAAAAGGGTTAAATGAAACGGCGTTTAATGAATCAAACGATTGTATTCCATCAATCTGCATATGTTGACACGTGTTATGATTACGCGCTTCGCGCAAAGGTAGCGGTGGGGCTGCGCCCGCGCCTTCCTGCGCTGACAGCAGCGCCGTTGTACATTCATTTAGTGGCTTGGGCAATAATTATTCAACGATAGAATAAATATTTATATTATTTCGTGTCCCTTTAGACTAGAGTAATCTTATCGTAATTTGAATTTTTACTGGCACGGACAGTGGAAATCCTACTTTTCCTAGAGTTATTCCAAAGTCTCTAGTTATCTTGAAGATTACTGTCTATTGCTTAGTAGCTAGGTACTTTTTTAAGTAATTAATTTGTAAGCTAGGAAGGATATTATTGATCAAGTGTTGTGATAATCTTTCACAGGTATTAGTCACGCCAATTACTTCTTATCTGCAAGGTATTCCTATTTATTACTAAGCCGTGAAAAGCTGATTATTATCCTAATTAGGAACTGTAAGCATTCTTTAGATTAATCGGAAGGAACGATGCAATAAGTGCCGCAACATTGTTCAGGAAGCTTTACATAATTTGTATAAATTTTGGCTATATAAATGGACGTTTGCGGATTATGTATCCAATAAAACATTTATAGATCAAATTCGCTTAGCAACATGCTCATTAAACTTTTCCAATTAATAATAATTAAAAACAACCAGACATATATATATATTATTTGACAACCAGTCTTACCAAGGGGTATCGTATTACTCAGTTACTGGGTTGTGGAGGTCGCTCCATGTAAAATACTGGTATTCAGCTACATCCGTTTAGACTGGAAGCCGACCCCAATATAGTTGGGAAAAGGCTAGGCAGATTGATTAAAGACATAAAAAAAAAATGTCGTCTATAAATTACATATATCAAAGCTATAAAAGTGAAGTACATCTAAAAGTCTTTAAAACTAATTAATTCCTATGAACTAGTTGGCTCCATAATGAATGTATTTACGTAAGATAGTGTGTGCTCTTTAGATAGGTAAGTACGTAATTATTGCTGAAGTTATAGAGATGTCTAAACAAACCAGCACTTCAATTGGAAAACGCAAAGAAATTTATACCAAATTTATTTATTTAATTCAATTTACATACTTAAACTATTTACCTTGGATTAAGAATTCAGGTTATTAGGTCGGCCGGCGATGCCTGCCGGGGTTGCGGGAAAGTCCGAAAGGGATACCGAGGCCCCTGGCAACGTACAGGCAACTGAAGGAACACGGGTGGGTTTTAGTCAGTAAGAGTCTGACACGCCCTCCCGCTCCGCCCAGAGCGGGAGAATATACTTGATAATTTTCCATCCAAAAAAAAAAAGGTTTATTAGGTTGTGTCGATTAATATTGACTGAAAAAGGGTTAGCTTTGAAGTTTTTGTCCCTTGTAATAGATTCATTGTTTGTGCTTTAAGAGGATATATTGAACTAATAATATTAAAAAAAGCATCTGTTATTGTTCCTACTGTTCGATATATTGTACTTGTTTTCGAATCTATTTTCGTCTGTTTTAGCACATCCTGTAAAAACCTGTCTCGTATCTTATCGTTAGCGGTAACGAGCGATGAATAACCATTAACTAGAAAGGCGTATTTTATCAGTTTTTCGGTGAAAACGCGAAATGTGATTAGAATATCGACATCGATCAAAAGAAAGTGTCTAATTCTTTGCTGCGAGAATTACGTGACGAATTATTCAGTCAAGTCTGAACGAACCATTAATCTGGGGTTTCGTGTAGACATACTAACAGACTAATAGCTTATTTACATGTACGTGTGTGGAGTAAGACTTAGACCATTATTTGACCACCACTGTGGAGCAGTTGCGAACTCTAAGAACAATAATTACCGTGATACTGTGTCGCAAGTAGTCATTGAAGTAATGTCCAGTATGAATGTAAGAAAAATATAGTGGATCAGGTTGATGTTGCATAGTTTAAGAATTAATTGGAAATTCTTGGTTGCTTCATGTACATACCTACGTAGATTTTAACTGGAGTGTTGGTAACAATGGTCATCTAGCTAGTGATTAAGATTCCTCTTCAGTATTTTGTGTTTTACAAAATGTTCTGTCAGATTTTATGAACTGATTGACCTTATTTTTCATTCTTAATATTAAGCGTTGGTTGCAATACATTACAAAGTTTGGGCAACATTGCTGATTGATTATGTCCTGTCCAAAGGATATTGGTTATACCTACATAACCTGTTCGAATTTCGTATAATCTTTTCTGAAACTGATCTCTCTCGTCAATTAAATGATTGATTGGTGTACTTAATACAAACATACATACAGGTTTACTAACTGTTGTGTAACTGTTTATGTTAATTGTAGTTGGAGTGATCGTTATTATTTGTCAATTAACAACATTTTTGAGTGTTAGTTGCACAATTATTGCGGAAATTAACATTCTATATTTTTTGTATATTTGTTAAGTTTAATTTTAAGATTTTTCTGTTTATGCTTAATATACTACTGTTTGTTTTCCCTAGTATTAATAAATAAATAAAAGTAAAACTAATTTTATGATTATTATTTCTAGATTTAATGATAAATGTTGACAGCAAAACAAAGAGATAAAATGTAATAGTTAAATGTACATAAAATGTCTCTATTTAACGTCAAATGCAATGGTGAATAGCACTTTCCATTTTATTTATTTAATTTTTAGAAACTATATAATAAAATATAATGATACACTTATCAAGTAAGAGTTACAAAATGCATAAATAAGACATTAAAATAATATTAATTGATTGTAATTTTTGTTTGAATTATTAAAATGACCTCAATGAAACAAAAAAAAATTGTTATCGTTTAAAGACGATACAAAAACTGCATGTTTCTTTGACAGGAAAACATGTGATGATATATGATTGAACATAGGTACATATAGCTTGATAGCAATCAGTGTTATACATGTAATTATCAAATAGATTAATTACGACGCGGTTGGCTGGATAACATAAACTGCAACCGACAGGTACTTAACGTAACGAAGTACAGTCGATCTAATAATTGATCTACTACTTTTGACAAAAATTTCCATTAAATGGAAACTTTACATGTAACTATTGAACCATTTGCGGTTGAAACCCTCGGGCTGTGGGGTCTGAGTGCTCATTGTCTGTTTAATGAAATCTCTAAACGGCTGGTTACCACTTCCCGTGACCGAACAGCTGGCTTTTACTTTCATGTCGCCACGACGCGGAGGTTTTTTTTTCTTTTGGTGGGCCATATTTTAGTTTGTTAGTTTGTTTTAGTTAAGGGGACTTCAGGAGCTTAACGTAAGTTTTATTTATAATGCTTAAAAGTATATGATCCACTGCAGTAAAAAAAATCAGAAAAAATATGATATTCTTCAGTATATAATGCTAGTTAGATAGTGTGTTGAAAACATAATACAATTAATTTGATACGATAGAAAAAAAATCACGAAATAACAACAAAAAAAATATTTTAACGATTAAAAAACATGCAATCATTCTGATTTTTTGTCATATTAATCTACAAGTAACATATTAAAGTAATAGTGTTTTACTTTTAAGTCTTATCAATTGATTTTCTGTAAATAGATAATTTCTTCATATTTTGCAATAAATTACCAGCGTTGTGTAAACGCGCTACTATTTCTTTTCTATGCAGTCATACACTGAACTTAAGAGGTTGGCAACTGCTAAAGCGCGGTGCTTTAGCTGTTGTCAGCCTCTTAAGTTAAGGTATTTATTTAAATTTTCTTTATTTATTAAGTAGGCATAACTTGTTATTTATGGACATTTCATTTCATAATACTGCCATATAGATAAACGAAACTTGTCGTTTTATGACGCACATTGAGACATTCAACCTTAAGGCAGCTTCCCACGGTGCGTGATATTGCGGACGGACGCGGACCAGCTCGCACTTACGCACCATGGGAAGAGTATAGTCTGTAGTAGCGCAGACACGTCCGTCAGGATGCATCTGATCCGTGGCGAGTCCGTAATTTCAAAAGTGCAGTGCCAGCTTCTCTTTCACTTTGCATTTCGGAATGATAGAGTAATAACCAATTACGAGATCGACTGTACTTTTAAATATTAATAGGTTATCAAGATTTTTATCAACCGCAGTCTTCACAAACACTCTCTTATCTTTTCAAGATTCTTTTCCTAGTTTTTTCTTCTAATGACAGTTTTTCGTTATCATATTAATGGCATAGAGTATAACAAACAGCTAAAAACATAATAATACAAACAAACACCATTTTATGTGATAATAATATTTAAATTGCTTAGACTGAGGATGTCTGTAGTGCTACTTTTAAAAACATCAAGGTATTTCCTAAAAGCTACCTAATAAGAGCCACATATTATTACTTTGTTTTGCAATGTAGATTAATTAGATCGAAGCAATTACTTCTCAAATGACAGAAACATTAAGAAATCTTTGTTAAATCACAAGGGCAAGCTAGGATTCTACGATCTCTTTTGTAACAGGTATTTAATCCATTCGATGATATCCATATTTATTATCCACACTATATATACTATACAATATGAAAAAAAACCCTGACCGATCTGTGAGGGTGTTGTTAGGTATCGTACTGATAGTCTATTTATGTGGTAATTTTCGGGAAAAAAAAAATTGCCACGTATTTCTTCAATGGGGAATTTTACCGGGTTATTTATTACATGGGACGCGGACGGCTGTCGTTTAGCGGATGTCTACAAGTCATAACTTATGACCACTATTGTTTTTTTTTAATATTTCGATTTGCTGTAACTTCGGTATTAAAAATGTGAATTTTAAATATCAATCACTTTTTTATTTTCAATAATAATAATTAAAAAACAATACTTTTTGGTAATGTTATTGCAGTACCTATGTGCCTCTTAAATGTCGTAAGTAACTCTGTTTGTATGTCTGTCTGTTACCGGCTGAACAGATTTGGATGAAATATGGAACACAGATAGACCATGACCTGGTTTACGATATAGGATACTTTTTATCCCAGTAGTACGTTCCCCTAGGGATAATTTCCGAAAACCACGCTGGCGAAGCCTCGGGCAAAACCAAGTAACAAATAGTATTGTTACGTGGATACCTTCCTACTAAATCGTGTATTAACTTGGAGCTCACATTTGCGTGCGCACACCTACCTAACCCGTTGGGTTATTTATAGCCTATCACGACCCATCACAAACTAAGTTCAGGTTTTGAATCGTCCATTCAGACGTTAGACCTAATTACCTCATGCTTATCTAATATTGTATGATTGATCGGCCAAACGTAATCGTTTTTTAAACTCAATTTAAAGCCTAGTTTACGATCAATAAATTCACTTTCCTAGACTGGTAAATTAAAGGAAAATAGTGAGCCGACGGCCTATGGAACATAAATTGTGAACGTCATCGTTAGAATATAATTATGGCAGGTTTATTGTTTGTTGGTGGTATAATTATTATAATTAATGTTAATTTAATAAAATACAGATATTAAATTATTTTTATAAAAGGCGGTATAATACATAATATAACATCACCTGTTTTCCCCAAAGGGTTAAGCAGAGGTGTACCTGTAGTACACCCACAATACCCCTATGTTTTTTATCAAAACATCAGGTTTTAATTAAATAAACTAAATTGAACTTTGTTGACATAGCGAGAGTCATCAATGATCCTGCAAGTAGGTCAGTAAGGCTAATCCAGTCGGATTGGTGATCTGTGGCACGCGGCCGGTTCTGAACGAATGCAGAGGACGTTGCTCAAATATCAGCAAAAACCATTCCATTAACTATCGGCATACATTAATAATGGCGTTAGCTCACTGTGTACAGTTATTATAACGTTTTTGCTCGAGAAAATGTTGCCGAAATGAGATTCTAGGCGTGTTTTTGCTCATAAGACTAATTGATTATTAATTTTAAACTCAATATACCATATAACTTAATAATTGAAGAATTTTTTTTAATACTAACTTAAAGTATTTTGTAGCAGTTTATTTTGCATTCTATTTGCATTATATACACAATTTAACCGTGTTAGTTAAATTGTGTCAATGTATTTTCAGTAATTTCTTTTTGCAATTGCTATTTGAATTCAAACTGATAGTATGACCTATACATTTTTTGTCCAATTTTATTTCAACTAGGGCAAAAGTGGTCGGCCTTGTGAGTGATAATTAAACTAAAAGTAAAATTAAAATAACTAGGTATTTATGGGTATTTTTGGTATTCGATGCAATTCATTGCATTGAAAATGAACGTGAATGAAATTAATGAAAAAAAAACCAGCCAAGTGCGTGTCAGACCACGCATATTGAAGGGTTCCGTAGTTGGGATGAATTCATCCCAATAAGAAACTTAACATTGTATTTGAAAAACATGTTCTCTCATACGGAATTTATGGTAGAATATGTTTTTCAAACTGCGAATTTAAGTTGGTCGATTATTACTCGTTAACCTGTAAAATCTACTTAGCTGTGATAGCTTTCCTTTTAATTTCGTTACATACTACTGCTGTGATTTTTTTTACAAATCCAAGTACAACTATTTAGTTGGCAGGGGACACTTGACTCTAACAAAAACTAGCTTTTTAAAGCTTAATATTTCGCAAACGGATCCCTAAATTGAAAAATTGTTTCCACACACCCACAATATTTTTGAACGACCTTCCCAACGACACCCCACACCATGGGAAAGAAGAGTTAAAAAAAATCCCCACTACGTGTAGGGGAGGTACCCTAAAAAAAATATTTTATTTTACCACTTTGTCGGCGTGATTAATATGTATACCCATGTCAAATTACAGCTTTTTAGTACTAACCGTCTCTGAGCTAAGCCGGACAGACAAAGACAGACGGACAGACAGACAAACAGACGGACTTGGCGAAACTATAAGCGTTCCTTGTTTACTACGGAACTCTAAAAATGAAACATGAAAGCTATTAACTCCGCGGTTATTGAAACCATTATTTTATTTTAACCTTACTTTTAGTCAAACTTTAGCTTATTTGCTTATAGCTACAACTAAATCATCGTAGGTATCTGGAAAACGATTACATGGGCGAAATAATAGTCACTGAGTACATATGAGTAGAACATTATAAACCTTTTCACAAAATGGAGGCCTCAATTTATGAAGGCACCACAGGATGGATTTCCTGGTAAAGCAGCCAAATTTAAAAAAAAAATTTGGCTGATCTTTAAACACTATCACTGAAAAGGAAACCTAAAAAAAAACTAGGAGAATGTGGAAAAACAAGCATTTACCACATTTTATTTAAAAAAAATCTAACACCTAATGTACCCAACATTTTCATCGTCCATAAACAATAAAAAGGGGATTCCATCGTTGGTTTGCAAAGTGAATCTATTTGAACCGCTCTCTAACGCACACGGTGTTTCTCCGGAGGCCTCTTAATAAAAGTTCAACTGTAATTTTTTTTTATGCAAAATAATATTTCTTTTCTCTATCCAGTATTGGTTTGCTTGTGTATATGCGGATTTCCTTCACAATTTCTTCCTTCTTAATAACTTTATTTCTTGTACATTTATCGCTTATTCACTTATTCATCTAATAAGTTTTCTCCACGCCCGATTAATTTCTTGTTAGATACATAAGCAGATACATAATGACATAATATAATATACGACGCACGCTGCTCGACGATGTCATACAATGTAAATTCATGTTTACTATCTGTTTTATGTATGGAAAACGTATCTAAGCAGCATAGGCGCGTTTTCATTTAATTTCTCTTTCGGATTACACAATGAGGCATTGGTCACTTCATTAAAATAATGATGGGCTGGTGGCGTAATGCGAAAAGAGGATTTCTTCTAAATTTATATGTGGAACGCACATTTTTGTCGTTAAATTTATTTGCATAATATATTTGTGACGGTTTTGTAAGGTCTTTTAAATTTGTTAAGTAGCTAAGAGTTAAAAACCCGTAAACAGAAGAAAAAGTGTTCTAAAGAACTGAGATTATTCCAGAAAAGAAAACACGTTTTCATATCATGATATTCACGTCCGGAAACAACTAACATTAATCGTTTACCCTACTTAAAAACGTCTAAAACTTCAGGGTAACAGTGTAAAAGATAAACGCAATTAACAGTTCGTTAATAATTATTTCTAAACATATTAATTAAGCTTGAATTTAGCGGCGTCAGCGCAGATAGCGCACTAATGGCTATTTTATGCGGGCAGATCTTCTTTTATTGCCTGCCTGGTTTCCGGCTACGGAACTAGTGATTGCTTTGGATTTGAATAAATTAGTGATTTCATAATATCTTCGGTACGTTAACGCCCTCATGATTAGTATAACACAATGTTAGAAGATAGTGTTGGTTTAGGCGATAATTGGAAGCTAAACGTTTAACGGAACTTATTTGAATGCATGTGAGATAAGAGAACCTTTAGTATGTGCAATCATGGCTAAGATTAATAATTATGCTTCATGATGTGTAATAAATTGTCATTAATCACTTAAGGGGAGAGTTAGAACATATTAGATGGCGGTGTTTTCAAAGCTAGTCTCATACTAATTTTCCAGTAGTTGCATAGCGAAGATGCAATTGAGACTAATTATTTGGAAAACGTGGAAAATCGTACGAGACACGCGAGATCCGTTCATGACGTCAACGTTTTCTCTCTCTCACACTTTTGCAAAAAAATTGAGAGATGTCACAAGTCTTACGAAAACGGAGCTTGATTAGTCACCGGATGCTAAGTTCCGGACACGGGATATAGACCACCGGACACCGGACGCATAGCTGCCACAGTCTGCTCTAGAAACTAGATTAAAAACTAGTGTTTAAGGTCTGTCACAGATGTCTGTGAAGGACGTTTTCTACTATACATTTTCGCGAAGTTGGTGCACGAAATTATTATTGAAGAAAAAAAGTGTTTGAAAAGAAATGGTCGGAAATAATGCTTAGCATGTAGTTTATGCAATACAGCCATAATATATGGGAAATTATGTGCTTATAAAAACATAAAGACTAAGTGGTAAAGGGGATCCTTATTTGTCGAGAGATTTTGAAAAATGTGGATTGCTTGCAGGTGGAAATGTTGGCTCAAGATAGTCAGAACATATCGTAAGTTTAGAGAAAAAGCCTTTTTTATCAAAAGCCAAGTAATTTTTTTTAAATCGATAGGTATGATACAGTTATGACCACGTTCGTTTCGCAATAAAAGCGAGAGTGAACCATATTGAACGCAGAACCGGTAATTTCGCGCAGAATTTGCTTAACTACATTAATTAGTAAGTACTCTCGCAGGTATTATACCGAGAAACTGATAATTAAATCGGAAATTACGAATCTCACGAGCATGTAGCAACGTTCAATCGATACAGGATGTGTGAGAACTGCCGTGGAACTTGAGAAATCTGAGTTGCCACACTTTGCGCGCAACCTTGCAGTGTTCATTAGTGAAGTGGGAAAATGGGAGTAACGTCAAAAATTCACCATTAATTATGGTGGGACTTGAGTGAATAAGACAAGTTATTTAAAGATATATTGTAGGTGGTAGCTTGGGTAAGCTTTGGTACAGGTATGGACAGTTATTTTGTTGCTACTTCTTTAGATGCGTTACTCAAAAGTTTTTAGTCCTTTTTACGTATTTCAGCAATTAGCCTCCTTTTTTTTTTTTTTTTTTTTTTTTTGATTTTTTGAATGTTACTTTCCTTTGCTGAACATAGACTAGTTTAAATACTAAAATCGGGTGTTGATTTTAGTCTCCCAAAGTTACTACGCAACATTTGACGAAATTTGCACAAGATATTTGGAAAAACTGACAATCTATCTTTCCGCGAGATATATTTACCATAGAAGAATACAAACACTGATTGCTTCTGATCACGAGTTGACATTTTGGATTACTTGAGATGTTCTAATTTATAGCTTGTCTTCTTACTTTGGAGATTAAATATACCTTTCCAGAATGTTTCTTTTAGCTGAATACTTAAGCAAATACCAAACATGGTTTGAGGTCCTCCATGTTCCAGTGCGTATGCGCTACACGTGCATTCTTTAAATTATATATATACAGTTTCTTGCTTGGAGCAAAAATACTCAAATGTAGGCAAAGTTTTTGCATATTTCTTAAGTTACCGTAAGTAAATAATTAGTACTCTAATTTATTTTAGAATTAATGTTGACGCTAGTTTTTAGAGCACTGCGGTTAGAAATGTAGGTGGAATTTTTACATGTTTTTTTTTGTTAATTTGGAGACTAATTTAAATTAATTTGTTGGTGTAGGTTTCTTTGTGTAATTGTGTCAACGTTGCTTTTAGTTGGATACAATTTAAATAATTGAAGATGTTTTTAAAAATATTGTGTTTTTTTAGCACATAGGCGCTAAGGTACCTACTGCAGTAAATGTGAAGAGAAATTAGATCTTGCTTGTAGCAAGCAGCTTAAAAGTACCGGAATGGCAGTTCCTCAGCAGTTTTTTTAGCTTAAGACGTAGTTAAAAGAGCAGTCAGTAAAAAATACGGAATTGAGGATTTAAGTGTGACAGTTAGTCACGCTTTCCGTGTGAAACAAGCCTATTGTAGTTATTTCTATAGCTTGTATGGAGTAACGATTTTATTCAGTAACCTAATTTTTTACTTCCGAACTTTACAGTCCAGTTAGAATCGCTAAAAACTAATAAAAACTCAACAACAGCTGTTCATACAACGGTAATTTACTATGAGCATTGTTTTAAAGCAATTTTTATGTGAAAAAAAAACAATGTTAGTTGTCAAGGTGAGTACACATAATTGGATCTCGTATAATTCGGACAGGTAACGGCACATTCATGTACGCTCAGCTTTTATAGTTTTTTTTTCTTCTCAATATTATTAATATTATTGAGTTAAAAGTGGCTTGTTGTGTTATTCGTTAGTTTCGGCAAGTCAGTCTAGGTACATTTCCATTTATTTTAAATATACATGAATTTATTTTTTTTGCCTGCAAAAACTGTAGGTAATGATTTCAGTACAGCATCGCAGTGTTTGTGGTCGGGGCCTTATTCTTAAATGTGGAAAAGAAAACGTGATTAATAAAATAAACATTTTTATTAATGCACGACTTTTACCGATTAATTTATATGACTGCCTGTTCTTTCTGTTAATGTTCTATAAAAAATACAATTAATGTTTCTATAAAGTTAACGTTCACGTATAATATTTTTGGAAACGAGAATATTTGCATATAAAATTTCAATTACATTCATAATTTATATTACTTTTAAAATGCTTTATAGAATGCTCGTGATTTCAAACAATTCTGCAAGTTTTGGAGACAGATAAGTAACTATAATAGATACATCTTAGGTTGTACATTTAGTTGTAACGTGTATTATGAATATTATGTTTAGTTAAATAACGAACCAAAACATTGTGTAAGAGTGGCTGCATTTGGTTCATAGAGCTGCAATATGAAATCTGCACATTTATCTACAGCCTGAGTACATGTGGTAAGGCTTTAAAATACGTTTTAGTGCATAACGAAGAATTTATAGCCTCTCATAATAAAACATTACGTACAGCACTATTATTAATCTTTACACAATGAGAACATAATTTAGTTTAATTATTAGTAATAATAATTAATTTTTATTTACCTTTCTTTCTCTTGGGCACCACTCTAACACCGATTGCAAGTTCAGTCACTACGCACAAAACAAGAGTCAGAAAAATATATCTTCCACTGCACCCCATGTTATCACACAAAGTCTGATGCCTGTTTAAAACAAATGACTACAAAGGCCTCCAGAGCCCGTGCATTGGCCCGTTGGCTGAATATTCAGGACGCGTATAATCCCAGCTCGCGATCACACGAAGCACTAACTTGTCGATGAAGACGTCGGTATGGACTCATGCGCGTCGAGTGCTCCACGAACGAGTCAACCGCCCGACTACCCTATATTTTGACTTATAGCAATTTGGCAGTGCGAATTCCACTTGTATATAAAACCTTTCGCCGGGCCGGGGCGGGCGGTCATTGGTCGCGCGCGGCGTGCGGCCCGAAGGTGAAGGGAGCTGGAGTGGCCCCCTCCACCTGTAGAGGGGGCACGCCAGGGTCGGCAGACACTTTTGCTATCGACGCCGTGCGATAGCTATCATGCTCTAAAGGCTGTACCGTTGTGCTCCGATCATTACGTCACTCGAAGCGACTGATACGATTGAGGCATCTGAATAAGAAAAAAAAAGTGAAGATTGATGATGAAACTCTTAAAAAAAGGATAAATGGATAATTGAGTAACTACTTCTCACTATAAAAAACATTTATTTGGCATGAGTTTATGAAATACAGAATAAAAGTAAAATGGCCACAGTCGTGATCAAACTGCTCATAAGTGAACTTAACAATATCCCATGGAAGCAAGACATCCTACAACCGTAGAAATATCAGTCCTTTTCCTGTTCCGAAATTTAACAGAATTTCCGGACGGAAACTCCTAAAAACTTTTTAAGTCTCGCAGGTTATTAAGGAACCTTCAGGAAATAAATGATGCTGTAGTCCATTTACTAAACATAGTGCTAATAAATATACATTATACAGGTTTTGACAAGACCCTCTTGTTCCATAATCGAGTCAACAAGGATGGCCAGTCTAATGGATCAGTGACAGCTCGGCCTGAGTCAACTGGACCCGAATTAACATCTTACTGTAGTCGTCCAGATTCGCGACAAAAGTCTCTAAAAGTTAAAGGCAGTTTAGTAGGCTTAACACTCTGGATAAAACTTCTTTAAACTACACTAATATACCTAAGTACTTATATTTTATCTCTCCCGCATGGATTAAAAAAAATACGGAACCAACATACTAAGTGAACATTTTAAATCAATTAGTGCTCGCAAAACGACGTACACAAAATCGTAAAAACACAAAAGCCAGGAAGTAATTTTTACGTAATTTGAAGCGTAAAATGCGTATGCGCAAAGTGAGATGAGATGTTTCGTCTCCTCAACAATAATACTTTAAAAACCAGATATTATCGCGAGTACCTAAATAAATTCGCTTAGTCATCGAGTAGTTTTACTCTAAAATAGTGTGCTCGCGTAATCAATGTAATTAATAATTAATTGTGAGAGCAATTTAGAAGTTTTTACCCGACTGCCCCAGCAGGAGGGTAATGTTTTTCTTTGGCACGCTCTGTAGCCTAAACGGCTTGATGGAATTTGACATATGAAGTGTCGTTAGATTCGTTTTAATTGTGGGAGTGACATAGGCTATATAATATTTATAAATTGCATCTGTTAATACAAAAAAAAGGGAGGGGAGGGTATTATTTTCAATAAATTACAACAATATTGGTTTTAAATAAAAGCTAGTAAAGAGTCAATTCCAAATATACGAGAAATATATTTATAGGTATTAATAAAACTAAAAACCTTGAAATAAAGCAAATTATTTAAGTAAAAAACAGGCTACAAACAAAAGTTACACCATATTTCAGGTTATTGGTTTGTCCCGCCTGCGATACCAACATTTTTATAGATTATAAATGCTTTATACTTTTCTCTTTTCAGTTATGAGTTTTTGCAATCGGGTTTTTCTTAATAATTTGCTTTATTACTTTTTATTTTTATAAATCTTTATCAGTTAGGTACTTTTCATACATGATACACAAACTCAAGCTTTTTCCTATTGCAGTAGACTGAGCTATTGTAATAGCACTGCGTAGTTTTGTTTCTAGAAGCAACTTTCGGCATTGATGCTTAAATAAAGCCCTCATCTTTACACAGGTGATCACAAACATACAACATAAATGATGTTGCTGGTCAAAGTCAAAGTCAAAAGTCAAATCATTTATTTCAAATCTGGCCAACAGGACTTATTTAAAAGGATTATTTCCTGGATATACAACAAGGCTAGTTTTTCAAGCTAGGATAGCAAATTAGTATTACTAGCACTGATTTGATATCCTAGCTTGAAAAACTAGCCTCGTGAATCCTGGAAATAAGTTTTTTAAATAAGCCTAGTCACTCTGGCCTCGTGTATGCAGAACTATCCTCATTTTTCCACGTGTCACGTCAAGATAGGATATTACTTGGATATTACAAGGATAGTTTTTTAGGCGAGAATAGTACGTATGTACTATTCTCGCCTAAAAAACTAAACTAAACTATCCTTGTGTATCCCGGGTATTAGGTATTTGAAGAAAACGTTCTTATTTTTAATGCATAACTAACGTCTGTAGACGCTCGCTCCTTATCATGGTTCATTTTAGTTTTACTTATTTTAATAATATTTTTTATTTGGTTGAAGTTTTAATCTTCATTCTTAAGTCCATAACAATGGTTCATATTTCCGCGATGATTTCATTGATATTATCAGTTTTAATTGAATTAACGCGAAACTCGCTTCGTCACCGTGTTATTTTAAACAATATAATGGATAGGTTCAGATGATATCTTTATAAGTTAATAATAATATCAGCTTGTAATTGTCTACTGTAACAAATATTACGGACAGAGAAGGCGAAATGCAATGCATTTGCAAGTAATAATGACGGTAATAAATTAATGCTCATTGCATTGACCATATATGGACCCTATTGTTTTCGTTGGTGATGAATTAACACTGCATAGATCGCCCCTTTTCTTTGTTGGGATCTCCTTATTGATGCCTTACGTTTTGGGAGAATGAAGAGTGAGATTTTTACTAACTAGAACTCCATGGGGTTCCATCTGTTATGTTGCCATGAGTCTAGAGCGCGAAATTTCACATCATGCTCTGCGCCCCATCGCTATTACTTACGCTTGCTTGCACTAAGAAACATCAAAGTTCTCTATAAAATTAAAGTTTATGTCCATTGCGCTCAATTTGTATCATGACAAAATAGAGCTAAAAGAAGTACATTCTTCACTGCTGCTAGACAAAAAGGCGCTACATAACATCATTCAATGCCTGTTGTGATCTAATCAGCTCGTAATGACAGTGCAATTAGCCTTCATAGCTCTCATATTATGCACTAGCATACAGATAATGTGCTCGAATAGTGCACTCATTAAAATAATTTAATAATATTATGATACTGCATAACCTTTGTTTTTTTCGTGCACTTGTAGCAATGAATATAGCTAGCTTACTGTTCTAGAAATGTTCAGCATTTTATCATGGGAACACTCGTTTTTTTTAGTAAACTTAGGATTAATTGAGACAAGGTTTAGTGCTGTGTCGCTTATTTTATTATTACTTAAACAAAAGACGAAGTGAAATATTTCCTAGATACTTTGATTTTATTAAATTATTTATTTTAATTTATCGATAGATGTAATCAAATAAAAGTCTTTCTAATTAAGATAGGTTTGATTAGCGTGATAAGACATTTTTTCCGATAGTGCTTCAGAAATAAATTAATTTAAAGATACTGTATTTAAGCAGTAATCAAATTAAAGAACGAGAAAGATGTCTGCAGAATGGACTTAAACAGTTCCATGTTGAAGACGATGAGGCCCATTCCGGTGACGATCATTCCTTTCTGAGCCCTGGCGATCATGAATATAAGCAGCTTGGTCACCCCGTTGTCTGCCCAGGCTTCCCATGGTGCCACGTACAGGTCCAGTGGTATCTCTTCGCTCGTCTGGAATATAAAAAAATATAGAAAACAAGTTTGTAGGTGTGTTTGTAGCTCTTGAGATTTCGTTTTAGTCAGACAGTGAGTGATATTTCACTTTTATATAATATTTAGATTTATGTTTTTTAAGAAGAAATATTATAGATCTATTAGCCGAGAACCTATTAACATTAAGGCTACAGGAGAGGTAGTAGGTAGTGTATTCTTGTTGGTACGAGTCACAATAAACTGCTATTCATATTATGTTCATCGATTCGATATCGATTTCTTCTTAACTTTTTATTGGTTATTAGGAAATCCATAAAGCTGCGTGCAGACTAGCGCGACGCGACAGCGCGACGCGACACCGGCGATTGTTATACCGTGAAGTTTTTTTAGAAATTGTATTGTTCGAGTCGCGTCGCGCCGTCGCTCGCGTCGCGCTTGTCTGCACGAACCTTAAATTGGCGAATCAGGCCTTATTTTTCGTGATGCGTCTTTACATAATAATGTGTTCACCAAGGTGTACCAAACGTGTCTGTGTACCAAAGGCTCGTGGCTAAATGATAACAGCCGCACGAGTCGTTAGAAGGTTAAGCTAAGCTTGCCGCGGTCGGTTCGTAGATGGGTGACCATCCATTACATATCGACAAGCACGGATAGACCGGAAAGCACGTTAAGCCATTGGTCTCGGCTGTCATTCGTAGATCTTTGACAGTCGTTACGGGTAGTCAGAAGGCCAAAAGTCTGACAACTAGTCTTACCAAGGCGTATCGTGTTACCCAGTACCTGGGTTGTAGAGGTCAGATAGGCAGTCGTTACATGTAAAATATTGATATGCTGCATCCGGTTAGACTGGAGATTAACCCCAAAATAGTTGTTGTAGTGGTTGCGAAAAGGCTTGCCAGATTTATTGAGGTTCCATCGAAAAACTTCATACCTATACATCGTAAGGACTTTTTGTGTTTGCAGCGCTCGGCGGCTATAGAACCGGGGCGGTAACAGATGTGGTCATCGTGTTCACGGGATTTTGTATTCAAACTGCTTAGATATTTAGTTCTTCGATAGTCCAACCAAACACCAAGCGATATAAAAGGGTACTTAATTTAATAAATCACGCCGCGAATATAGCTGGTTCTCACATCTTGATAGTCGTTATGAACACATAGCTTACGGTCTCGCTAATGTTCTCATTACCAGCAAGTAATCATTAGCTACTGGATAAACACTATCTATTTGATCTAGCAGCGCTGGGTTATGTAGTATATCCTTGTCAGTCTGACAGTGTTTTGTTTGTCAGTGTGTTGATAGGAAATGATGAATTGTATGTGTACAATTATTATAATCAGAATATGATTTGTTTTGAAGTTATTTGTGAGATGTAAGTCGTTATTTAGTGATATCATACTTTATAACTTTCGCTATGAAACACATATTATTACTATTTGTAAAAAAAAAAACGGGATAGTCTGTCGACTGTTGTATAGGAATTTGTTTTTTTTTTCACGAATCGGATATGAGTTTCATGGTGAAAGTTGTTTAGTGTGACGGGTAGAATCACCCCCTTGACGGATGCAGGTGTCTAAATAGTCAGCCTGTATAAGCACAAAGTTGCCAAAAATAATCAAAATGGAAAGATCATTTATCCAGCCTGTCTTCCAAACCTACGCTCAGAGTAACACAGCTAAGGCACCATATGCGTCGATTGCAGAGAAATCGCTGTTTCACCGAAAAGTAGGAAAAACAAGGACATTTTTAACTACCTAAATAAACTTCCAAGGTCACGGTATCAATTACATTAAATCAATATTTCTGAGAAACACAGCGCCAAATACCGCTGATTAATAGTTGCCTAAGGGTAACAATTATACAAACAGCACACGAACCTAATTAATAAAAGAAATCAATCACTTTACCTTCGTCAATTCGCTTGCATAGTGACAGGGCAAGTAAATGTGTAGGACACCGACCACTCCGAACGATGTATACTTTGGGTCTATGCGTTGCAACAGATATATTTGGTACAAATTAAATGATATCATGAAAGACGTAAGCATAAATACAGCAAATAACCAAGGCCCATACACATTTTGCAGTTGAACATAGAAATCTAGCGCGTCCTGGTGATCTATGATTGCTTCATTCATTTTCATCCGCAACTCATGACGGCTCCTCGAATTTTTGAAGGCCTTATCTACTTTAAGTGTCAGCAACTTTAATTTAAGTCGGAGATGCGTCGTCGCTATGCAGAAGGAGCCGTCAAAGCCGCAGTAGTTAGGCACAAGAACAACGCATTGCACGCAATTGTATGCGAACATGCACTGGAAGAAAGGCGTTTCACTCTGGATATCTTCCACGAAGAGTAGCTCCATATCGTGCACCATGCGTCTTTCATAGTCATCAGTTTGAATACTCTCTATAGTCATCAGAGCTCCTGCATAAATAGGAAATAAGGCGCTCATGATTGTCGGGATCAGCAACCATGAAATCTCACCAACTTTTGCTATTTTTATATGATCATCGTATAGCGTCTGAAATTCTTCTTCGAGATTGTTAGCCTCTAAAAGGTCTTCAGTTATTTTGTCCAGCAATGGCGCGAATTTGCTCGTTGCATAGATAACGTAATACGTTTTGATAAAAAAAAGAACGAGAACGACGGCCAATGTCATGTTCCTGGCGAAATTGTAGATGTCCAAGGTGTAGAGACATTTGAAAGTGTAGGTGATGAACCAGAAGAGCTGGCCACCGCAGAAAGTAACGATGGCAGTGATAGTAGCACATCTCCTGATAGCGGTGGTCCTATTTGGGTACAGGAAAGCGAAAGCAAGCGAGAAAGCGCACAATTTGAACGTCTCATTGAACCCTTTGTATTTCTTTTCTGGAGTTAGGTCTGATGACGTATTGATTTCCATTGTATCTGCAGCAACACGACCCGTTCCCAGTAAAAAAAACTACTTATGAAGCTTATGGGAAGTTCTCAGGTACCTATCTAAGGAACGTGCCGCCACATTAAGGGCAATCACGCTATAAATTACTGAGCAATTTACTAGAGTTAAATCACCACCTACGGAGTAACACCTCATAATTTAGATACACTTGTTTTCAGTACTCAGAAGTCGCAATAATAATTCGCGGCACATTTTTCTATACTAGCTTTTCATGCTTCTCTGCATCTTTTATTTTTTTATATGGCTTCAAAGTTGATATCTTTTTGGAATTTAATAGTTGTTTTTCTGTATTCAGGTCAAATGCTACAACTATAAATCAGACGCCAGATGGCCATTAAAGCATTTTTTTCTAGCATTTCTCATATTATAATTGGAAAGTGCACATTAGAATAAAAATTTCATTTCTTGATGTATAGGACTTGCAATACTTTAATGCAACATTGGCCATTTTAGGCCACTTTCCAAATTCTCAAAACGGCTTAATTCACATAAAATATTTCAGTCATATCTTAGGTGCTCAAGTTCAAGATGTCGTCAAGCGTTTTAAGTAGTCATTTTAATGAGCTGTATTACCAGAACAGTATGATGTCTGTGCATTCTATGTAATGCACTATATGTTTTAAGACGTTTTGGTAAGTTATTTTTTAAGTGAAAGCGAATTTAGCGATTTGCATTGACGATAGCTTTTAAACCTAAACCAATTGAGTAGGCCTTAAAAGGATATCTTGCGCCATAAAAATTATTAAAATACCAGAATGTTTTTGTTTTCGTCGTCGTTTGCGTCTTTATCTGATTTCGAAAAGATCGCTGGCAGTCATTTATACTCGTTAATCAAAAGCTTTATCTATCAAACTCAAACTCAAACTGAAATTCAAAGCATTTATTTCAATTAAACCATTTACAGGCACTTTTGAATTGTCAAGAAGTCGGTCAGTCAGAAATATGAAGCTAGTTGCCCATTCCAAAGCGTAGTAGGTACCTATGGAGAAGAACGGGCAAGAAACTGCACGAACACTCTTTTAAATCAAAAATTTGATACTAAATATTGGATACATCATTTATGTTGTCAACACACGATGGATCATTTGATCCAACACACGCGCCACCACCACCACCGCTATAAATTGACGGTGCCGATGTACCGTCTGTATATCTCAATTTGACTGAATCAAGCAATTTTTATATATCCATTATTCTTCCTTATCATCATTCTCCTGCCCTTCTCCCAATTTATTCGTGGTTGGCGCAACATGTCCCTTTCTTCCATACTTCGCTATTAGTTGTCATCTCGGTAGTCACCCCTTTATACCCATATCATCTTTCACGCAGTCCATCCATCGTTTCTTTGGTCTTCCCCTATTCTTAAAACCATCGACATACATACTCAAAACTTTCCTCACGACATTTTGCTCATTCCTCCGCATCACATGCCCCTATGACAACAACACTATGGCAGTAGAAAATAACTTTACGCCTTACACAAATAAGTCGCACAGTTTGCACAAAAATCAATTTTCGTAAAATTCTGATCAATAACAATTATTATTGCGTATGAATACATACGTAACACCTGCATATGTATGTATAATTAGGTTTATTAAACAAAAGTCAGTGAATGTAGTTGTGTCCGGTTTTTCGACAACGCAACACAAAACTTTCAACTGCTCGAGATTTTTGCTCGAATTATTATTTTAAAACAGGACTCGAATTATTGTTACGAAATAACAAAACGGGTCGACATGAAAGAGCAAGGGCTTTTTAACGGTCGGTTGCATAATTCTTCAAAATCAATCTTCAGAATTAAGGTTGTTATAATTTGAATGCTGAAATTGAACTTTCCACCTGAAACAATTTATCACGTAGATTTCTTTGCATAATTACTTTATTTCACAAATCATTCATAATCAATCATAGTAATTATAAAGTGTGTTCCTGCAAAACTCAGACACTAAACAAATATGAAAATTGTTCTTGTAGTAACATTTTTGATTTTGTTGCAATTTTAGTAATATCTCTATAATTAGTATAAGTGTTTAATTCTGTACGTTTGAGTATAAATTCATTAGATAATTATAGAGTTTCAACTCTATAATTAGATTGACAGGCACCTCCTGTGTGCATTATTAAAATAAAATGCATGTGTCTTTAGTTAGAATTTAGAGGTATGAGGAACAGGGTGTAAAGTTCACTCATCCTCTATGGAAGAGGGAGGATCATCCGACCAGATGTGTGTTGTGTCTGGCGGGCAACTGCCTAATGGTTGTTTTCGGATAGTCATATATATATATATCGTTCGCGAGGTAAACTCTAATTGCACGATGCAGGATTTATGTGACGTCAGGTCTTTGAGGCGTAGTTCGCATTTAGCGATGTAGATGCCGCCACAAGAGTAACTAAATCTTAATACTTTTTAAATAGAAGCAAGAAATGAAACCAAACAGCTAATATTAAAAGAGAGTTAATAATGCTTCGGGACTTTTTTAAAGATTTAATGTTGATTCCACATTTCCCGAATTCTTGAAATAAGTTTATATTGTTCTGAAAACAAAACTACTGACTTAATGCTATTATTTTGTACAAATTGTAGCTCCGGTAAAAAAAGTAATGAACTTAACTGCTACGCTTTTGACTTTGTTTATTTGCTTATCTATCATAATCACAGTATCATGTTTGTGTTAGAACGTTAAGTCACCTTTCATTTACGATATTGTAATTACGGCCGTGAAATGCTTTGCATATTTCGCCGCTGATTAAGCTTTAACTATCTGAATGTAGTGGTAATAACAAAACGGATAAGTTTAAAAATACAATAATATTAAAAACCAACTTATCTACAGCTGTAGTATAAACTAATATTATAAAGAGAAAAGATTCGATTTTTTGTATGTTTGTTTGTTACGCTTTCAAGGTAAAACGGCTGAATGAATTTCGATGCAATTTGGCACATGGGTATGGCCTCATACATATATTATGTACCTACTAACATAGATCTTAAGAAAATTGTTACTAACACTTATATAGGTTCTGTCCGAAATAAATGGCTAATAAATAAATAAATGAACATTCCTGCAGTAGAGTTTAGTGGGTTTAAAATTTGTTCTTTTGAAATGAGAAATATATTTTTTCCGGATTGAAAGTCGTCGTGGATTTGAAGATAACGGCCAAATGGAACATTATAAGTTTGTGTCAAAACGTTAGATTTCTATATTTCCACAGATCTGGTTTGATAGGCAATATTTCCATGTACCAATTTAATATTCATTGCACATCGATAGAAATTAGGGACACCGATGATACATGTCCACATCTTAAAGACGAGTTCGGTGCAATATCTCAGGAGCACATCAGCTATTAAAGGTGGCATCACAGTGCTCAATTGAGGCACTGAGCCATAGAGTATCTATGCACGTGAAGTGGCGTGCGCTGATTTCCGGCGCAGTCTTCTGTTGAGCAACTATGAGGAAGACTGACGTTTGTGTGACTTCAGCTTGCGACGTCATAAATGCACTGGTTTGGGTGTAAACTGTACAATTTTTTTGTCTATGTCGTTGAAGAGAAATATAAGCTTTCCTAACAATATGGAACCAATATATTTCCCGAGGTTCTTAGTCGATCTGAATACTGAATATCGCTTCATCTTCTAGAATGGAACTCGTATTAAAAACTTGGCTACTAACTGTCTCAATCCTCTGGCGGCGATAAAATGAATGCATCATCAATCCATTGTTTTCTTTGCCAGGTCGGACCGTCACGAACTATATAAGTGTTGCTAGTGGTAAATATAGCGTTCGTTATAGTAATTAACGGGCTTTTTGCGAATGGATCTTCCAAGTGATTGCACACACTAACTAGCTTTTAATTTCCTCTGTAAATTATGAAACTTTTATTACTTACAAATTGTTGCGAGTATATGAGTGCGGCTCGTTGCAAAACTGAGATGAAGTTTTGAAAAGTTGAACCCCGACCTATTAAGTATGGGGGAACTTTGCCAGTTTGGTATTTAGTTCGTAAAAGATAATAATTTAATTTAAAAGATGCTTATTTAGTTGGCACTATTAACTTAATTTGAAAACAATTGTTTTTACCATTTTTTTAACAGTGAATAAAACTCGATAAAAACATTTTGAATTTCGAACAAGCACAAATTATACGAATTATGTACAAAAAATTAATAAAACGTGCTGGAAGTACCTACTGGCTCGCTAAATGAAGCTATTCCATAGAGACAAGACAACAAAAAATACAACAAAACAACAACAATCCCGGACAATTAAATTTAAAAATATATATTCCGCCAATTTTTGGTTCTTATCTCTCTAGTATCTTGGTTGTTTTATGAAAATCTATTAACATAATTATAATAAAATGAGTTCTTCCAGTAATGAAAATGAGACATTGACTCCGTAATCATTTCGTTCTAAAGCAGCAAATTTTAGTAGATAATTTGTTGCTGCCAAAATCACGGGAGTTGTACCTGAAAACATATAATTTGTTCTGCGACAGGAAAACCACGAAAACGCCATTTCCTTCTTAGAGTCCGTATTTCTTAACTATTTCAACAAATGAATATAATTAAATGTGATAAATATAAATTCTATACTACTGTTTTATTTTCTAGGTCACAGCAACAGCTCGGTCCTTGTATTTATTTATTTATTTGGTTCACCAACAATTGTTTACACTAACATCTTGATAAAAGTAATGCCTTAAAAACTTTGAACAGTGTAACAATTACTTAAAAGGTAAACACCACATGAACTAAAATTACGCTAATTTGTAAGCATAGGTACATGTACAGTTCACAAGCCAACTTAAAACTAAAGGAAAAATATGTAGCCCAAATACAGACTTAGTTTTGAATGTTATTGCTAAAGTTATGTAGTAACAAAATAATAAAATAAAATAATTAATGCTTTACAACACCTCTGGTAAACAACTCAAGATTTTAGATTTCTGCTTAGTCAGAGAGTCAAAGTGGAAATCGATTAGATCGCTGCAACCACTCAAGCCCTCGCTCCGCTCAGGAATCTAATCTAGAATCCTTCGCTGCTCTCGGGATCCAACTTAGTCCCTCGAATTAAATTCCCTTTTTTTTCATTTGTTGTGTATAATCTACTATTATTGGCATCATAACAAATCAATGTTTAGTTTAAGTTAATTAATATTTTCTGTTACTTTCAGGTTACTTTATTAATAAGTGATAACCCCTTGTAAATAAAACAAGATTTAAAAAAAATCATCTTGTCAGCCAGAAAACCCACTGATGTAACTTACAATCTCATACTTTTTAAAACCGCTGCAAAGATCATAAAGGTCTTAAAAAGATCATATTTTCATAATTATCATATTTTATTTTTTGTTAGCTGATAAAACCTCTGATATAAACCAATCAAATAATATCAAACATGATAATATTTATTGCTGTATATTTTACGTGCCATGGTCCCAATATGATTTTTACAACACCTGCGAAAAAATATTATTTCTGAAAGACTGAAACAGCGCTCTGAAACTTCAGTAAAATCATCATAAATTACAAATCACAAACTATATAAATCATATTTAATTAAGTTTCATGAACTGAAAAGGCGTATTAAGTAATCAACTCACTTATCGTACACATCCAGTCGTTTTTAATTATGTAAACACATTACATACGTTACGCCCTCGGTATACTTTTTTTTTTTTTTTTTTTTTTTGATCTAGGGCATCTTGCAGGTGACCACTAAGGTCGTGGCTGCTTAACCGGACTGTCCTGTGGCTGCCAATAGCTACTACACTAAGGGCCTCCAGCCAGGGGCATAAAAACTATTCTAAATTAAAAATTAAACGAATGCTCGCTAAGGGCACCCCCTGTGGGGTACGAACCTCGGCTTAGGGCATTCGCTGAGGGGAGGATAGCAAGTTCAGGGACAGGCTGGATCAAGGATAGATCATTATTATTAGACGGGGAATTTAAAGCTACACGCTCAGCTGCGGCGCGGGCTGGCGTTTCATCGGACAAGGGTCGGGGGGGAGTAATTACTCGGGGTGGTCGCGCACGCGGTGGACCTCTGCGGCGAGGTCGGAACGACGGGTGTCGGGTGTTTTTGTTTTTTACTGTACTGGTGGCCCTATTTGACTCCTGGAGGAGTGTGACTGGATCATCGGGATCGGACAGGATATGCCGTGGACGGCGAAATTGACTGAGGGTCGAGGGGGTATAATTGGCCGCAGCAACAATCAGGGGATTGCGGTGCAAGGCGGCGGAGTCAAAGTAACGCTTGGACATGCGTTTTAGAAACTGATGAATGGTGGGGATTCTAAAATCGAGATGGAGCATCTCGTTCCTAACGTACCAGGGCGCTCCCGTGGCTTTACGGAGGAATCGGTTTTGGATCGTCTGCATCCTATGGATAACGTGGGGCTTTGCTTGTGCAAAGACTGTACCCGCATAGGTCATGATGGGGCGGATGCACGCAGTATAAATGCGCAATTTGCCTTTAAGAGACAATTTGCTGCGTGCGTTAAGGACATAGTGGAGTCTACTGAGAGCGAAAGCGGCTCGCGAGCGAACCGACTTTATGTGCTCTGCGAAGGAAAGGTGGTGGTCTAGAATCACACCGAGATACTTGGCTCGCTTCTCCCAAGGGATAGGCTTGCCTAGCATGGTGATCTTCTGGGAGGGTTGGGGGCGCTTAGATTTCGGTTTAACAAATAAAACCGCCTGACTTTTGTCGGGATTTACTTCTATCCTCCACTTTCTAAACCAGATGCCAAGTTTATTGGCAGCTGTTTGTAGTCTGCGGAGGATATTGGAATGGGTGAAGCCCCTATAATATATGGCCGTATCGTCTGCGAACAGACCTAACTCGACCTGTGGAGTTTTGGGAATATCGCTCGTATAAAGCGTGAATAGGAGGGGGGCTAGCACAGAGCCCTGAGGGACTCCGGCTCGAATAGGACGGGGGGAGGATAGGGCTCCCTCGATACGATAGCGAAAAGTGCGATTCGACAAGTAGTCCCGTAGAATGACTACGAGACGATCGGGCACACCGAGTTTGTATAGCTTGTATACCAACCCGTTGTGCCAGACCTTGTCGAACGCTTTCGCTATGTCGAAGAAGACCGCTCCTGTCGACCATCCACGGTAGTAACCACCATGGATGTATTCGACGATACGGTGGACCTGATGCACGCTAGAGTGCTGAGCTCGAAAGCCGAACTGCTCGTTGGGAATTAAGCCCTTGGTTTCGGCGTAATCCCTGAGACGCTTATAAATAAGCCTCTCATAGATCTTGCCTAGTACCTTGAGCAGACTAATGGGACGGTAACTAGAGGGTGCGGATTTGGGCTTTCCGGGCTTTGGGATGCCTATAACAGTGGCCTCTTTCCACGCCTGGGGAAAGATGTTGTTGCTAAGCGCACCATTGAAGATGGTGGCCAATAGCATTATGAGATGGGCGGGAAGGAGCTGGATCACCTTATTGGTGATGCCATCTGAACCGGGGGCTTTGCGAGTATGTAGACCCTTGATAATGTCGTGCACTTCGTCTGGAGTGACGGGAGGCAGAGGACATTCGGGGTCATCAACTGGCGGGAGGGAAGCTCTACGTTCGACTTCGGCGTCTACCTCAGTGAGGTGAGCTTGGTCTACTGGTAGGGAGCTGGGGGAGCATTGAGCCTCTAGACTGTCGGCAAGGCACTCGGCCTTGTCGTCGTCATCGAAAGCTATGGATTTATCGGGGCGTACTAGGGGGGGCATAGCGGTTTCCTTCCGGGACCTGAGTTTCCTCTGGAGTTCCCAGAAGGCCTGGTGATTTGGGGTCAAATCGCTCAACAGCTTATCCCAACCCGCTTCACGCAGCTCAGCTATGCGTGTCCTTACAGCACGCTGTAAGTAGCGCATGTGAGCCTTGTTGGCGGGGCAGGGGAAGTTGTCGTATGCACGGGTGGCCGCGTTCTTCTCAGTCAGCAGAGCACGTGCATCGTCCGGGAGTTTCAAGAAACGAGTATTCGTTTCCGGAACCTCCCTTGAACAATCGTTCAGAACGGTTTGAACGTGCTCCGTGAGTGAGTCGATCACGACCGTGGTGTCAGCGATAGAATCAAAGATGTTGGGGATAGAGTCCAATTGGGGGGATGTGTTGGATTTCAGCTTATCGCTTACTTTCCTCCAGTCCGTCACCCTTTTGGTAGCTGGGGGTTCATTGGGGTCAGAGAGACCTATGCGGGGGGCCAGTCTTATAACTACTGGGCGGTGATCCGAGTTAAGCTCGTGAACCGTTTCTATTGACTCTAGTCTGAGATTGACGTTCTTAAGGAGCGCCAAGTCAAGGATATCGGGGGAGTGATTGGGGTCGTGGGGATAGAAAGTATAAGTCATCGGAGCGATGACGTCAAAGTTACGAGAGGAGGAGAGGTTGAACAAGTGTCGACCTCTATTGTTGACTACTGAGCTATTCCAAGAGGGATGTTTGGCATTGAGATCGCCTGCTATGATAACAGAGTCACTCAAGCCAAGAAGAATGTCTAAGTCGTCAGAGATGGGTTGAAAACTCTCTGCGGTACTACGGGGAGGAATATAGGCTGAGACTAAGGTAATCGGCTGATGGCCTGTCATACCTAGTCGGCAAATAGAGACTTCTACTTTAGATAGAGGGGGAGGGTCCATAGGGATGCAGTACAGATCCTTTTTATAATATATTAGAGTGCCGCCCTTGTGGCATCGCGTTCTATCGTTTCGAACGAGACGATAGTTCGCGACTGCCGGGTTGCTTTGAGAGGGTTTTAGAAACGTTTCCTGTGTGAGGAAAAGGTCAATGCGATGATCGCGGAGGAACTCCGCTACCTCATCGCGTTGACCTTTCAACCCATCTGCGTTGAAGACGCCTAGGTTAAGGGATCGGGGTTTGACTCTACATGGATTCGTATTATACATGATGGGGGGTTACGTAATCGGCGAGGGCCTGAGTGAGGTCCGGGTACGTGCGGAACACGTCCTGGATCCTCTTAATGTCACCGGATGCCCGAGCGACTCTAATATCATTCGCCATTTGAGTGGCGCGGGGGGTGCAGAAAAGTACGAATGTGTCAGAGATGACATTAAAGTCCTCTGACATGGACATTGCCTTTGGATAGGCAGCCTTAAGGGCAGGCGCGGGAGCGGGTTTCGCGAGGGGCGCGGAGGGCGCGAGGGGCGCAGAGGGCGCGGGTGGCGGGAGGGGCGCAGAGGGCGCGGGGGGCGCAGAAGGCGGGGAGGGTACTTTGGCCGCAGAGGGCGGCGGGGGAGGGTGGGCACGGATGCGCGGATCCATGAGCGAGTAGAGAGGGGTATGGGGGAGAGGGGGTCTCGCGGTTTGCATGGCTGGAAAAGCCTGATAGTGGTGGAGTTGATTCCACGGACTGGGTCTCTGGGGACTCAGTCGCTCGGGCATCTGGGAGGGTTGGAAGGGCATATAATCCCTTTGCTTTGTCTGGCGAGCGTCAAGACGCTTAGCCGGCTTCAGCGAATGTATCTTGGGGGCCTTGGGACAGCCACGGTAATTGGCCGTGTGGCCTTCTTGCCCGCATAGCACGCAGCTAGGCGGGCTCAGGCAAAGGTCGCGGTCCTTAGGGCGGGGACAGTCAGCAGTGCCATGGTCGCCCAGGCACTTTACGCACCTGGGTTTCGCATGGCAATGCCTCTGCGAGTGGCCGTATTTCTGACAATTATGGCATTGTCCTATGGAACTATTTTTCCAGGGCTTCTCAATAGTGAAGCCCGTGAGATGGCATATGGCCTTTACATTGAAAATGGGGTGATGCCCCTCGGTTGGGGAGCACACGACAAGTACCATGTCGTATGCTTCCCTACCGCGCGAACGGTGCATCCGGTGCACCTCGTCTACCGGTATATTCTGCGACTTAAGGTCGGCCAGAATTTCAGGGGTGGGGATTTCGCGGGGGATACGTTTAATTACCACGCGGGTCTGTTTTTCCTCAGGGAGGGAGTAGGTGTGGAATGACACACCTCTCTCTCTCAGGAGTCGAGTAAAGTCCCTAAAATCGCGGGAATTAGGGAGACTAACTTTAATACCCTGTTGGGTGGACCGGGCATTTGTGTAGTTGATCCGTTGATCAACACACCATTTGGAAACGGCTGTCCACTTCTCCTTGTCTTGTATGAAGACAGGGGGAGGTGGCGCCATTTTCTTTTGACCGGGGACATTGGACTGGGATTGAGAGGGCGCGGCGGTATCCATCGCGGTGGATGTAGACGCAATCGGGCGGGGGGTGAGGGGGAGGGAGAGGAGAGCTACGGGGGAGGGGGAAGCCGGGGGAGCGTCCCGGTCTATATAATTTTTGGGAGGGAGAGAGGGAGAGGGCTCCTCCAGGGCGGCTACCTTAGCCGCCTGGGAGGAACTTTGCTTCTTCTTCTTCCTCTTGTTCCCCTTCCCGGTGACGGGTGTGAACCCATCATCCTCGGATTGGGAACCAGAGGAAGAAGAATTAGCCTGGACCGTCTCGCTATCGGACGAATAAGGGGAGAGGGCCGACTTTGAGGAAGCCGGCTCAGAGGTGTCCATTGGACTGAAGGGGGCGGGGAGGGAGGGGGCTAGAGCGTCACTGAACGCATCCAGAGACTGATCGAGATCGGGGGAGTTGGGGGCTTGCTGCTTAGCAGCGAGGGACGGTACGTTTTTACCGTACTTTTCTGAGAGAGTGGGACTCTCCTTAAGTAACATATGGATGTACGTAAGGAGGGTCTCATTCTCACTTTTGAGTGCATCTAACTTGTCGCTAAGCGACTGAATAGTTTCCCCCATGATAAGGGGGAAATTAGAAGAGGGAGGGAGTTTGGGAACCTATTATAGTCCCTAAAAATATTCCTAACTCTAACTCCCCGGGGGATAACCGGGGATGTGTAAACCCTCCCTGTCGGGTTAGACAGGGAGGTTGTGTACTTAAGGTGAGCCCTAAGCTTGCTTTTGCCCGTTGCCTATCTTATTGTGCAACGGGGTCCTAACCAGTCTAGTGCGCCGGGTGTAGACACACCCGACCGACACTAGGTGTGTAGCTGTGGAGGCAAAACTGTCACCAATGCCGACTAGGAGACCCCCCAAGGCCGGACACTGGGACCCGTCCAATTGACTGCCTTACCCTGAAGGGGTTCGGCGGGTGTGATTGGGCCAACACCCCACTCGGTTTCGTTGGCACCGTAAGGTTTCCACCGAGGACCACGAAACTGTGGTTTTGCCCGGAAGGGGCCAAGGACGCGACGAATGTGTTTTTGACCAAAACTGTTACAGAAACACTTTATTAATTGTGTCCTGAAAAGGACAGCAATTAATAGCTGGAGAACACGATGAAACTCGGAGTTCAGGATGCCATAGGTGGGAGCACGGAGAAACAGCACGACCGTCCGCGACCGATGCCAGTCGCAGAGTGTCGCCCTCGGTATACGGACGAGCCTAGTTTATGAGGGAAATGTTTTCAAACAGGATTCCGCACGTCAATGCTTGTTAACGAAAAAATATTGCATATTATTTCAGTCGTTAGCATTTAGTACCTTGGTTTTAATCAGAAAGGGAAATAATCGATGTGTTCTGTTCTCTTTTATCATATCTGAGGGGCTTGTATAGGGCTTGGGCAGAGCATCGCCGTGTCCTCATGGAGGCGATCGGCGGCAGGGATCTCTCGCGTCCGGCCCTAGTCCAGGCCATGGTACGGAGCGAGAGGGCATGGGAGGCCGTCACCTCCTTCTGCGAAGCAGTAATGCTCGCGAAGGAGGAGGCAGAACGCGTGAGGGAGAGGCAAATTTCGCGCCCTCACGCCCCTAGCCGCCGCAGGAGACGCCCTGGGCGTCGGGAATCGCAGGCCGATTCCCGGCCACCGTAGGCGCGGGCTTGCGGACGGTGAGCAATGGGTAGCTCGCCGTCCGATAAGGACCAGGCCCGGGTCGACGGCGCGTTGTGTTCCACGCGCGCCTCAAAGAGATGTCAGCACAACGGAAGGGGTCCGATAGGACCGATGCCTGCCGGGGTTGCGGGAAAGTCCGAAAGGGATACCGTGGCCCCTGGCAACGTAAAGGCAACGGAAGGAACACGGGTGGGTTTTAGTCAGTAAGAGTCTGACACGCCCTCCCGCTCCACCCAGAGCGGGAGAAGTTATTTGATAATTTCCCACCCAAAAAAAAAAAAAAAAAAAAAAAAGGGGCTTGTATAGGAAGTGTATAGAAAAAAGGACTTAGAAAATGTCTATATTCAGTTTCAGTGGAATAGGAAAAGAACAAAGTCCGACCGACGGTAAAGCAATAAATATCTGTAGTCCAATATTTTGTACCCATGCCCGTCAATAGGTGAGTTCAACGTATACATTTACCACCAATGTTACTACTTACATAATTATGTTTTCAATACAATCATACCAGATTACTTCCTCTATCAATATAAATTGAACTATCGGTATCTAACTGTATTTTACGAAGAGCAAAATACTACAAGGTTTTGAAAGATACCAACTGGTCTTTGCCCTCCCAAAAAAATATATAAATGTGCGTCAATCAATTAATCAACTCAGCCTATGGCAGTCCACTGCTGGATCTCTCCCAGGCTGTGCCACAACGCCCAGTCCTCCGCTTTCCGCATCCAGTCTGTCCCGGCCATTTTTTGTGGTCGTCGGTCCATCTAGCTGGGTGCGTCATCTACGGTTGCCGATACGCAGTCTCCGATCCAAGACTCGTCTACTCCACCACCTATCGTTCCTTCGAAAAACGTGGCTATCCCACTGCCACTTCAGCTTGCTTATACAAAAGTGTGTATAATCTGAAAATTTTACAACTCAAATAACTATATGACTCACACGGATTTACCGAAGTACATAAACACAAGTACATAAGTGGGTGTGCAACCGGTACTGTCGATTAATTATTAATTGATAATGTTCGTAGGTCGAATCAATGGAACCATTTCGATTTATTGTTGTTCGAAGGCTGTTCAGAGGTAAGCGTCGGCGTTATTACAGGTGCCCGTGAGGTATGCGTTTTGAATTGTTAAAAACTGTAATTAATGTCGTACTGAGAGTCATGTCGATATGTTCATTGATACTGTGCGATGCATTATATGTAGCTTGTGTTACAAGGTTGTGTTGTTACATAATAATCGATCTATGAGCTTATGGATCTGTTGTTATGATTTGACGTAAGCAGTTAAGCATACGAGCTGATTACATTTTATAAAGAGCTGAAATTACTGGTTATCCTTTGTAAAAGCCAGGTTGTATTGATACTGATGCTGCGGTAAATACACGGTGTAAATTCTCATTCATTTGTTTTTCAGTACCCAAAGGTAGCAACTGCATGATTTCGTCTACGTGACCCTAGTAGCGTAACCTAAACATGTTATCATTAAAGGCAACATGTCGACTGTCGATAACCGGTCGACATATCCAGTTGTCCACGGTACAGGTCACTATTACGATTTCAAGGTAAGGCGCTGGGTTTGATCTCGGGCCGTAGATAGTTGACCGCGCGGATCTAAGTTTTTTCATTGTACCGGGTATTTAAGTTCCGGCTCCGTAGGTAATCCGGGGTACACGTGTAGAAATTATGGAATAGGATGTATTTTAATTACTAGTGTATGTTTTAATTAAGTATGTACTCGTATATAATGTAGTAGATTCGCTTATTTTCTTAATGTTGCTGCTTTTAATCACTCGTGAAATCATGTCATTCCTGAAAATCGATATGCAGGAGGCATTTTTTCTACGATTTCTCCGTAAATAGGGTAGAAAATCCGAAAATCGAACCACACTGCTACTTTTACACATGATCGAAATTGACATCAAATTATTCTATATATTGTATTTCAGCATTTCATATAGTAGCTACAGTTAATTTTATATTTGTTTGACTTCTGTTCTGATTTTATTTAAATATTTAAGTCAAGATTTAAGAAAAAGTGTTTATCGACTTTTGTCACTGACTGAACGTCTATTCTAAACAGTCCTTGATATATCTTTTAAAACAGTCTTCTGTTCATTACTGACCTATCTCCTGGACACGTTCGTAGTCGATCGACGGAGACCCAAATGTCGTGCACTTAGTGCTGGTAAGGTTACCGACTTCATAGGTACTATAAGCTCGCGTGATTCGGTACAATGGTATTACAGTATGATTGACAATTAAACAAGCGTTTTGTTTAGGTAGACTGATTCCCATGGTGCTATAGTTGTTCCCTTTAACACGCTGTGTGTCTGTCTGTGTTCCTACATCCATTTGCTTAGGGATATTTTAGAACTTCGTTGTATACGGTTTGATAGAAGTAAAGTAGTAGGTACTTGATAGTTGGAGAAATAATTTCAAGTTAGAAATAAAGTAGAAAGAATATTACGTTTATTTGCGATAAAACAACGCAAAAGAACAAGTTCTGGGAAAATATGCGTCACACCCGCGTATTGCAGTCATCGTTAAACATAATGCTGGACACTGTGTGAGGCAGCTACAATGCTAGTTTTCGGCGACAGTCAGCGTTGACGTGATGACGTCAACCGGTGCAGCATAAAATGAGATACAAAAAGCAAAATAAAAAATAAAATACATACACAATGCGAGTGAAATTGAAGCCAGATTTACTCATCTCATGTAGGTATGTGTTAGAGTGCGTGTCGTGTGGCCTCTGTTTAAACAATTTTGTCAAAAGGCTTGTCGTCAACCAATTTAGAAAGTATTATTTAGTTAGTTAAACGATTGTTGACACGCTAGGTAGGTACAGACGCCAGCAGGTCAACCTACCCGTAACTGTCAAATTTTCCCAATCAACTTTGAACCTTATGATTTAGAGATAAAGTTGAAAATCTATTAAAGGATTTTGACAGATTGTAGTAGGTTGATGTGCTGGCGTCTGTACCTCAATTTTTTAATTGCTATACTTTATTTACGTTCGTGACGTTACGTTTAGTTAAAATATTTTCTTTTCAATCAAAACATTAAAGTCTTAACATCAATTTTTAAATATTACCTTTCTAATAATGTAAGAAAAGCTTAGTTGATGATGCTAACTAGAAAATGCTTGCAGCTGTTAGCTGTAAATGCCAACAAAGTTTATTCTAATTAAGCTACCTAATTGAACACGTCTGGTCGTTTTAAAACTGAGTACTTTGGAAGACCTAGGACACTCCATGTGCACATTATATTTTTGATAAGGTCACATACTTGGAATAGTTTCGTGATGTAAGGCAATGGACTGGAACAAAGGCCGAGTGACGTTAAGGTCGGTGCCACTGTTAGCGATTAAATGGTACATACTTCTTTTGGTAGCTAGAGGTGATATTAAAAAGTTATGGTTCCATTATGAGAGTTTGTTAGCCTTGATGGTCTGGTGGTCAATAGGGTCCTGGGCAGGGGTGTCCTAGGCTTTCCCATTACAAAATCTGTAGCAGCCCGAAGTCTGTGCCCACTTGATGGGAGTAGGCTCGCCTCTACGGATCTCTATCTTTCCATTCGGAGAAAACAGACGTGTTATGATAGTTTTTCAATCTGCAAAAAGCCATCAATTGATTCAGTCAATTCAACTCTTTCATGTTATTTATCGGAAATGCGATTATTTTTAGTTCAAACTATGTCAATATGTTTCTAATGCCATATACGTAATATTTAAGACTTTTATCAGTTCATGTACCTATTCATTATCCACCAAATTCCAAATCACAACCCACGCTATGATTGATCGCGTAAACTTGGCAACTGCGCCTGCCCCGATTCTATGATCTATGTGATCAATTTGGAGCTAACAATTGATTATCACGACCACGAATGATTGAATTATGACGTCATAACGTAAAATTACGGCTTGTCAGGTCTACATTATTTCGTTAATAGCCGCCTATGCCTGGACAAGGCTCTCTGAGAATAAATTATGTAATTATAATGAATGATTGCCTTTTTATTTTCAGTAATTTAATACAGGAACTAAATATTTGTATGCTAATAGTAGGTGTGGTTGTGAAGAATGTTTTCTACTATATTAAGGAAATAATACATTGTGTCAGTCTTCTGAAATTGCTATTATTACGTAGCTTTAAAAAATATGTTCCATTTATCTTTAATATGAGAATCTAATTCTAATACCACAAAGTTAATACCACTACAGATATGATTAATTTATCACTTGTAAGCTGTTTACATATTAATGATATTTTAATAGTTTTGGAATATGAAGCCTGATTCGTGAAGCGTTAAAACATTTGCATGTAGACTCTATGTTATTAGGGGTTGATTTTTTATGGCATTCACACGGTTAATTTCTCAAGTAATGTTGGTATTGAGTACTTTATACCCAAATGTCCTTTCTTTGGTATTGTTCGTCGAGTTGAGTTCCTTAAGTTCTGAGTTGAGCTCCACGATTACTGACAAATGCTTGCACTGACTGGATAGGTCCACTCAAATCTGTGTGGTTCTTTTCTCAAAAGACCATTTCAGATACTAATCTACATGTTCCACATATGGCCTGACCAAGATTATGTCTGGACTTTAAAAGAGACTGTGACCTCTGAGTTTGTTTCGGTCTTTCTTCTCAGAGTAGTCAGAAAGGAAACGCCGAACTCATCTAGCATTTTTTTTTTTTGTTTTTTTTTTTTTATATGACGTGTAAAAGTGATTGCTATATCCTATTTACAGATTAAACAATTTCATTTCATTTCATTTCATTTCTAATTGATAATATGTTACGCTGACCTGTGGTATAATTTTAAGCATTTCCATAGAATTCATTGTGAATCATTTTCGACAAAGGTATTATTAAATTAACCAAACCATACAGTGCCACAGTGCAGGTTTCATTCAGATCCCGTCACTTAATTTATCATTGAATCAAATTTTTATACCGAGAGAAAGTTAGCAACACAGCCTCTTTTTGTTATTAAATTATAGTGGAAGCTCAGTTTTGTATTTTTTTCAGCACAGAGCCAGCCTACCTAGAACGAATTCACAATTATCTATGCTCTGTTTCTTACAGCCAACCTGTAACACTTCGAAACTCGAAACATTTCGATAATGTAAATACCATGGTACGAACAATAGCGGAATTGGTTCAAATAAAGTCAGTTAGTATTAGTAAATTAGTTCCACATTAACATATCCTGGCCTAAAGGGGGTATAATCTGTGGTGGGGTCAATAATAGGGTCAGGTATTGACATTTGTAAACCGTGTACACTTGCTCCTTATCGGGCAGTACAGACTTGCAGTTCGTATTGTACGCTGATTTAGTGGGGTATATATACAGAAGTGATTGGATTAGGTTATGTTGGGAAGTTTGTTTCTAGGTAAAGGATTGTAGGATAAAAGTTTTGTAGGATATTGTCGTAAAGTGCAAGGCTATCATTTGAGTAATGTTAGTAATGATGATCATCTGCTTATTCAAAAAGCGAGTAATTTGGAACATGTTTTTAATTTTTGTAACATTTTTAAATAGCTCATGCTATCCTTTTATGTCTTGACTCATGAGATACGAGTCAAATTGCAAGGTTACATATACCTAAAGAAATGATAAGTTACTACGCTATACGTGTAGGTATATTTTAATATTTTAGTTTAAGACTTCGCATTTTACATCTTTTTAGTAAGATAAGTGACAGACATAATTTTAATACAAGAAATAGGAACAAATTAGATCAACCACGTTTCAGATTGTCTAAAGTACACACTTCTTTTATGGGGTACTGTGTAAAATGTTATAATAAAATACCACTCGATATTCTTCAACTAAATGAGAAGAAATTTAAAACTTGCATTAAACGCACACTATGTAGACAAGCATATTATAAGTTGGATGATTATATCATAGATTAAAATGCTTGGCTTAATACTGGTCCTGCTCCACAGCCACTTGGGCTCACTAGTTAACATGTTTATTTTTGGAAGAGTTGCTTCCCCTTTTTTATTTTTTCTGACTTTACGAACTTAATGTTTACTTTTTATTTTTATTTAACCAAGTTTTAAATGTTGAATACTCCAAAAGATAATAATGTTTTTTTTTCTTTTTGGTAGTAAAATTATTTTAATCTCACAAATACATTGCAAACTATAGTTTTTTATAATTTAGAAGCATTTTTTTTTCAATTTTTGTAAATGTGAGTACCATGGAGCCGTTTAATATGTTGTTATGTTGTACTTTGACTTGAAAGAGCATGGCAGTTGAGAGTATGTCATGCTCACTTAAATGTCTCGCTGATGGTGGCGAGTGTGTTGCATCATTCGGTTCCCTACAAAATGGTTGAGCTGGATGGTGCTGATCCACGCGTCATGTTCGTGAACGGGCGCCGTCGGTTAAGACTGGTCATCTCTTATCTGCCATTGCTTATTTTTTATTTTACATTGTTCTCACATATAGAAGCAACAAAAGTAATGTACCCAGGATTTAGTAATTTCTATATTTAAAAGAGTGTCCTTGGAGTTTCTTGCCCGTTCTTCTCCATAGAGATCTACGTTTTGGAATGGGCAACTAACTTCAACTTTCTGACTAACTGACCGACTCTTTGACAATTCAAAAGTGCCTGTAAATTGTTTAATTGAAATAAATGCTTTGAGTTTGAGTTTGAGTTTGCATATTCATATTTTTCACTTCTTGTTCTCACACAATAATGTCTACATTTCTTTCTAATTTCTGCTTTCGCCGGTCTGCTGGAAGAGATTTCTTAAGAAATAAGCAGTACCTTTGTACTCAAATTATAATTATGTCGTATCTGTTTCGATTTTACTGTGTGTACATAA
The DNA here is from genome assembly GCA_949128155.2 of Xanthia icteritia. Lineage (NCBI taxonomy): Eukaryota > Metazoa > Arthropoda > Insecta > Lepidoptera > Noctuidae > Xanthia > Xanthia icteritia. The sequence continues at coordinate 16,131,888 of OX421941.2, forward strand.
ATAATAAAATAAAATAAATAAATAAAGCATTGCTACGCTCAAACTCCCAGCATTAGAGCTTAAACCGTATAATTTCCTTCAAATCTCTCTATTGTCTTATTGCAAGCATTCAAATTATAGCATAAACTATTCAACATTGATCCCCAAGGAAATAACAATAAAAATTCTTGAAACGGTTATTAAAAAATCAAATACATGTAACCTTTAGGCAAATCTCCGCGGCTCGCGTGACCACCGCACTTATATCGACAAAGGTAACTGTTACATTTATATACTTTAGAGGTCCAACTTTATTTAACCACAGAAAATAGTCAGTTTAATTATACGTTCGTTGCTAAGCACATTTTGTTCAAAGATATATTACTTCCTTAGTAGAAATTCGTGAGGCATAACACCTTTTTGTCGGCGAGACCTGTTAATTGTAGCTGTCACTACATTGCTTTAATTTTAATTACGATAATATTTTACTAGCACAAGCATTCCAACCAATGAAACTTTTCATGCTTCATAGGCGTTTACGGAATGTATGATTTGGGTTCGTGAACTCACCCTACTTTATCGGAAAGTTAATAAATCTGTGGCTAGAAGACGACGTCACAATTCGATTTGGGTTTCATGCTAACCACGTATCAGTAAAAGTACTCTTTCAAATCCGAAGAATAGAACCCCAAGTCACAGTTAGATCTTAACTCCAAATATAATAGCTCGCGTCACCAATAAAGTGCCTTTAAACTATTTTCTAATAAATTACCTTAGCGCGCAAAGCATTAGGTGTGAGACCACCCGGCGTTCGGTTCCTAGTCCCCCGATGGTATCACTGGCTGGGCTGTTACATGTACCACGCCCATTATGATAACACCAACACTTTCGCGGAATGCGGTTGTATTGAAGATAAATTGGTTCTACCGTGTGGCTTGTTACGTTGGGATGCTTGGGGTTAGCTCGCGGTTTTGTTATGCAGTTGATGGTAACTGATAGGTTCCATTTGAGGCAGTATTTTTTTTTTATTTTGTTTTCTGATTATTAGCAATGAATCAGCCTTTGTCCGCCTGTCGCAAAAAAGACGACGAGCAGTAAGGCATAACGTGCAAAAATGTATAAGCATGCACAAGTAGTAGTATGTACCACATTATTCCATTTGTTAAACATTGATTTGAAGAACTTGGTCCCACGCCTTTTCCCATCAGTGGACCAGTATAGACGAAACAAAAAAAAAGTTTTGGGATAAATAAGGGTGACGATAAACTTTTGAAAAAGTACTTTCAGCTACCTATAAAATGTGACAGTTGATACTACTATTCGTGGTATTCATTCGTTGGCAGAAATATGGAAGAATTTTATCACGCTCTCATTTCGAAAATATTTTCCCCAAGTATAAAATAAAATGGCCGACGTTTGTTGAAAAGAAAAGTGTCGTAATTGCAGCAAAGTGATCTCGAAAACGACGTAAAAACTTTCAGATATTACGTAGTGAAGTTGCCCCAGTTTGCACCGTGTTTCGAAAAATAAAGCAAAGTAAACTAAAACAAGTTTTTAATTAATGAAATGATCGATATTATTTTTTGAGGTTAAGTTGAGATTAATGCAAGAAAGGTAGATTTGGAAAAATGTTGATAGCGAAATATATTTATGTCAACCACTTTTTATTTTTCACAACTTACTCGTATTGACATTGAAGTGAGAACATAAATTATTGCATGAAGTATAAATTAATGTGTTGATTTTCATTGACAACGAATCTGGGTACGTACAGTGTGTACTAATTATTTATTTACTACCTTAAGGTTGTTCGATTTGAAAATACGTTACCCTGGCTTTGCTCATTGAGTACAATATCAGTAGATATGTTGCCTATAATAATAGGATTTAGCTGTAGCCTGTAAGAAACTGCACTTCTTTCGCTTGATATAAATTTCCTCAACAATGATAATAATTTTCCTCGTTTAATTGGAGGTGCGCTATCCTGTTGAGATCTTAACAAATTAACATTTTTTTCACGTAATTAAGCACCAAATTCAATCGCATTCTGTTGCCATTTTCAACTCACACAACTTCTTTCTTCGCGAAAATATCTCACATTAAAATGATTACCAATGTTTTCTGTAATGTATTAAAACATTTCACTTGCAAAGTTTCGTTTAGATATAATCAGACAATCTCTATGTTTAAATAATGAACTAATTGTGAACTTTTTATTAAACAAAGGTATATTGTTTTGTGTGAGATATCTCTCACAGGTCTAAAGGGAAATGTACTGGTATATGGATATACTATAAATGTAAACGTACAATACGTATTGTAGTTTATTAGACTTGTTAAGCTGTCGTGGGTAGTGTGCAATGTATACCAAATCCGTGTTCTTAGGCGACCAGCATTTAGATTTATATTATTTACGAGTTTTGTTTGAATTTAAGGAACGTTCTCTGACAATTTGATGAATGTTGTCTGAATTTCGTTTTCACGGTGTTTAGCATTATTTTGCTAGAAAATAAAAGTGAAAGCTGTGCTGTGTTGTCTCTTGTGGGTGTCGTATGGATGTATGGGAGCCGATGATTTCGCAATTGCGTTCTGTATGCAATGGCGATGATGCCTGGGTAAAAAAAAACTGTTTTGTCCGTCAGTCAGATAATAAAAAAATTAAAAAATATATAGACAAGTATTTTTTGCTTTATCATAATAACAAAGATAAAACACATTTACGTTACAAGTATAAAATCTACAACGGGACTTCATGTCCCATTGTAACTCAATGTATCGCCGTAATCTTTTGATTACGTAAAAAAAGAAAAAATACGTTTTCAATATTTTTTAATAATATACATGACGGATAAATTTTTGATGTAACATTTTACCTCTCGCTAGCCTGCAATCAAAATGAAACTCTAAAAAAAACAAAAAATAAATATTTAAATCTGTGGGAGTGATTTCGTGAAAAGGGACGGAAGTGTGTCACAGGAAGCCGGGGAAGCGCGCGCTATTTGATTTGACCAATGAGCGCGCGCGGTGCTAGAGTTGGCCGTCAGAAACGACTTTGACGAGGCCCCCGCCCTTTTAATGTTGCGCCCCTTATGCGACTACTGTAAGGCTCGCCCGTCAACGCGCGCTTCAAAGAGATGTCAGCAACTGAAGTGGTCCGATATGACCGATGCCTGCCGGGGTTGCGGGAAAGTTCGAAAGGGATACCGGGGCCCCTGGCAACGTCCAGGCATCTGAAGGAATACGGGTGGGTTTTAGTCAGTAAGAGTCTGACACGCCCTCCCGCTCACGCTCACGCTGCCCAGAGCGGTAGAAGTTATTTAATAATTTCCAATCCAAAAAAAAAACTCGCACGTTTTGTTGACATCAGACTTATTAGAGGAGTCTGTCTTTTATTGGGTGTTGATGTGTGCTGTGTTTTTATAGGGTAACTGTAAGGGTAACACTACCCAGAGGGGTGATATTAAATTTGTATAATGCATGACAGCTTTGCTTCTGAGACTACTATCAATCGTTCGACATTATAATACCTCACAAATATTTTCCGAGTTAAATCCGCAAAATCGTACATATTTTGTTGTTTCACTCCACTTTAGATCTAGCCGCCACTGTTACATAAGCTCTAACAAAATGCTTGATAACATATTCTAACAATAAAAAGTAATAAACAGCAGTCAAGCGTCGGGTAAACACATAAGTAAGTAAGTATATGTTCATAGTTTCATACCTAGTTATGAAACTTGTACGAGGAAGTATGTAAGTAAACGTTTGTTATTGTTATTTGTTAGTACATGAAGTAGTTACTGGCGTACAAGTTAGGAAAATCGGAAACAAAGACGTTATAAATTGGTAGTGTTGGGCCCCGAGGCAAGCGGTAATCGGAGATTAAAGAACGTTCCAAAAATAAGGTCATTTCTACTTTAAGCTCCATAAGTTTTTACTGATACGCTACATCCTCTCTGTTTGATTCATGGCTAACTAAAAATAAAAAAGCATACACAAATCATTAAAAAAGAATGGAACATAAAATAGGTATAAGCTAACAGTAGAAAAGGGTTATAATAATTTTAAGAACAATTCATGAAAAGAAAAAAAAAACAATATTAATTAAATTATCCCCCCCACCCTGACCGTCGAAAAAAAAACGGGTAAGGCCAGTTCGTCTAAAAACTCTTGTTTTGTTCACTAACAATGATCTTTTGACCTTAGACTGAAAATGCGATACTAGTTTTTTTTTAATGAAGATTGTCTGTAAATTGTTAGTTTTTGATTGCGAAATACTTAACGAAGTAGGTAGTACGATTTTATAGATCATACATACCTATGTAGAATTTGACTTAACTGTCGTAACGCACACTAAAACAGAACCTCCTGCACTTAATTGAAGCTTAACTACACATTTGTTATTCAATACATAGTAACAACAGCTTAAAATAGAAATATGCAACTCATTATCATCTCATAAACAAGTCACGGCAATAAATGTGAAACTAGCCATGATCGCTTATTTTATCGCTACTTTCATAGCCATACAACATGGACGCTCTTACTTAAAAGAAATGGCGTATTATTTAATGTCGAAAGTTTTGATTTTAATTCGTGGGACAAGTCACTAAAGTCACAATGTAATCAGTTAAAAATGATGTAAATGATGTGATTCTTTCTTTTGTTAATGAATAATATGATTGTAATTACATGAATTTTCACAGGCAGTAACGCGTTTTTTGACATGTCAGATAATTTTAGGCTTGTCACGCAGCTAGAACGTAACTTTCTTCTTATTTTAGGAGTTCATATTCCTTTGTAGGTAGTTTGTACATACATACAATACTGGAAATCATAGAACTGTGTCATGGTGACCCAGGAAGTACAAAAGTCTTCAGAATAAAACGCTGCGGGAGGTCTTAGGAGTGGTTTGTAAGCATAATGTAATAATAGGTGACTGTGTATTAGGAATTAGTCTGTGGCAATGATATTATATGTCTGTGGTATGAACGACTTCAAAACAGTGCAGTGGAAAGATTCACCCTATTTCTGCTCAGGATAAACTAACTGCAATAGTCTAAGTGGATGCTCATGGCTGATTGACAGCAGCTAGTTTAGAAAAGGGGGCTACAGAATAACATTACTATGTTACAATGCAATGTATTATTTATTTTCATACTTATTAAATATATGTTTAAATATTTTTATAAGAATCATAAAAAAATATTAAAAAGTGTGGTTTGCCGCCGGTATCGGGAGCTAGGTCCAAGCTACCGGTGGTTAGGGCTTCAGAGATAGGAACCTCCTCATAATGTGAGCCGTATTGAGTAGTACTGCCTTCTGAATCAGGCCCTTGATCCGACCGCTTAACGAGTGCCTCGTTAGGCGGTTGGTACGCATGATACGTTATTATTTATCGAGACCGGATCGGATCTGATCGTCAGAACCGTAGCCAGTGGTGTTCTGTAGTTTCTGCCTACCCTTGAGAAAAAGGCGTGAGTTTACGTCTTTCCATAGTTCTAGATAACCAGTTCACTTAGCCACCCAAACCCATAATCCAATATCTTTGTTTCCATATCTTGCAATAGTCCTACACCAACCGGGGGTTGTCCTTGGGTGCACTAGCATAGTGCGTACAGGGATAATCGTCGGTTGGTGCCTCGTTTCATTAAACACGTCTAACGGGCCTCTGTGAGTTGGCTTCGGCCCCTCGTACGCCTTCTAAAGGTCCGGGACTCCATGGTACCAAGAAATGTTAAAAGACGTAAAAATAATAATAAATGTCACCATAGTTCCTATAGTCTTGTCAACAACAGGTGTAATACCTAAACAGCTCCACCAGTCTTTAAAAACACTCAATTTACCACCTTATATATATCAGACTCTTCAGAAAGCTGCAATCTTGAATACCTGCAGGATTGTCAGAAAATTTCTGCAAAATGACAACGATACATCAAACATCACGTCACACACGAGTGCAACAACCACCGTACAAACACGGTTTCATGAACAGACACACTCACCATCACAATATCCGAACACACCATCATCTCATCATAATTTAATCAGTTTCCATGGGTAGCACTTGGCCTCGGCCCGTCCTACCCCACAAATCCGGCGCAACGCCGAGATACGTAAAACTATAAAAAAAAATAAAAAAAAATAATGACTTTTATTATTAAAGGAAATAATAATAAAAGTTTATTTGGACTCAATAAAATATAGCCTAATACAGTTATAATCCTAAGAACTAGGTTACAAATAATGCAGGTGAGTAAACGACTAAAACTATGTGAACTCTGAATTCCAAACTGGGTAAAATCTTGTATCTTGGAAATCAGTGCTCTTCCGTGCTAAATTAAGTGACATAATAAAATTAGTTAGTAACATACGTCAAAATTATAAAATTAAATGACTTAGTCTAACTACTTATCGACGGCGAAGTGCCAATAACTCGTAACTGAAATTTTTCGAGAAATTCACTTTTTTATCGTATTGAATTTAAAGGTGTTATTCGCATGTTTTAGTGAAATCTAAATGAAAATGTTTTATTTTGTCAGTTAGGTGTTATTGGCACTTCGCCGTCGTTATGTTTAAAACTTGACGGGTGAGTGATGTTAGTGAGTGTGTGTGTTGTGTGTAATGTAAGTATAGGATGTGAATTTGTGTGGTGTGTGTAGTGTAGGTAAAGGGTGTGAGTGTGTACGCGAACGTGTAGTTGTGCTTTCGGTATGTTTATAGGTATGTTGACTGCGGAAAAAAAAACTATTTAGTCCTTCAGTCAGATAACAAAAATAATATTTGACACGTATTTTTTGCTTTATCATAATAACGAAAAATTACTTAGACAAAACGCATTAAAGTTGGTGAGTGGGGGCTCGCTACGTCACAAGTCAGTATAAAATCTACCGGGGAGTGACGTCATGCCACATTTTAACGTATTGCTTCCTCAATGTAAAAAAAAAATGGCAACAGCCCTATTCTATTTTAAAATATCCAGTATTTTTTCCGTATTGTTAAAATAAAGGCTTAGGAGCTATTTGTACCTAATTGTTGTATGTCTATTAGTATTATTATTTATCTATTTGTAGCCTCCTAGGAACTGAATGTATAAAAGTTTTTAAATGAACTTTGAATATACAACTGAGTAGGTACACTAAGGGAATTATCTTGACACTCGACTGAGACAATAGAGGTAAGTTATAAATTAAGCTCTTTGCTGTAATTTTTTCCCAGATTCTCACATCAATCTAAAAAAAAAATTGAATTAAAATACATACCTCATTTGTCTCACTAATTTGATCAAGATAATGTATATGATATCATAATTAATGCTAACCATTCTCAAAATTCAAAAGCATATGTCATTATGGAAAAATCACAATTACTTTAATAATATAATACCAGCCTGTTACTGTCCTGCTGCCAGGCAAAGGCCTCTTCTCATACAGAGAAGGCACGAGCACTGATCACCACGCTTGCTCAAGACGGGTTGGTGGTTTCAGACTTATATTAACTATAAGTCCATGTTTCCTCACGATGTTTTCCTTCACCGATGTCAGTAATGTCCAAGATAAACTCAGAAAGTACATATGAATTTAAAAAGTCACATTGGTACTTGCCCGGATTGAACCCACAACCTCGTGCATGAGAGGCGAGGATTTAACCACTGGGGCATACAAGTTAATATATCATTATATCTTTACTTACGATGTTTTTGTGTACATTACTTCGACGAAATAATGTATTTTTTGTGTACATTAATAAAGTCACGTTATTTAAGGCCAAGGCAATAGAATGGTATTTCTTTGTTTCAATAACACATATCCTTGGTTTTTTTTCTATCTTTCCTACACTTATATTTTTTACATTAGCAATGACCGCAACTTTGCACTGGAAAGTTGCGGTCATTGATCACAAATTACCAGCAACCTAATTGCGTAACACACGATCAATCACAATTTGAATCATTTAAAAAAAAAGAAAGAAAGAAGAAAAAAGAAGAAAGAAATATGTTTTTTTTAATTATTATTATTCTTTTTTTCTTTTTTTTGGTTGAAGTATATTGCTAATCCGTTGCTTCATAAAATTTGTCTGCTCAAAAACGTAAGTAACGCATTGAATGTTATCGAACTGTCAAAATGAAACAGATTGTGATTGATCACGCAATTAGGGAGCTGCTCTTTGTGCTTTTCCAAGTCATATCTGTTATATTAGTATTTATGGGATTTAAACATAACTGGCGAAATGTGGGTGTACTAGGTGGACCTCTGCCTAGCCCTTCGGGGAATTCAGGCGTGATGTTATGTTATCTGTTATGTAGTTAAGCTGTAAAAGTGTATTTACATAAGAAATAGACAGGCATACATGGTAGTTACGGAAATGTTAAAAGTCTTCAAGAGACGAGAGATAAAATATAAGAATAATTGAGAACTTCAGCCATAACTCATAAAAAACTGAAGTTGTCCATTATGAAACAAATCTTGATACAGTTTTATTAATATCGCATTCTATTATATCTGGGCCAGTACAATAAACTCGTTGACAAAACGCAACATGTTATACTTAAAAGGAAAGCAAATATAAATACAGATATGAAATTAATAAATCTCAAAGTCGCTCATAATAAAAACTTGGTATTCGCTAAAATAGGTACTGCAGTTACATAATATATAATACGTACTTAATATATAGGTATATAAGTACAGAGTAAGGTCGTTCAGGTTTATGGTAATACTTGTTACAATCACCGGTGCCCAGATAAATCTTAAGCCGCACGAAACAGAACAGAATAATTGTGTCACCGCATTTGTATCCTATTTAACAATTATTTAAATATTTATGAACGTAAAAATATTTCTGTTACTATGTTGCTAAAGTGGGTTTTTGGAATTCCGTACTTGTACGGCGGCAACAATTTTAATTATTAAATAGACTTCTATGATGGCTATGGTTGGCATGTTAATTAAAAGGCTAGTTTTACGATAGTTTTAGTACTATAACTAATAGTAATTGCTTGTCCTTGTCATACCACCCTGTATTAAAATTACTTGCCAAGCCCACTTTTATTTGCCTCCTGATTATGGAGAAGTGTCATTTACACTAGATTTTAATCATATCCCAAACATTGTAATTTGTACATAGTTGACTTGTTTCTGGAAGTATAGCAGAATATTTTAATTTTATTTTAATTTTTATTTTGTTTGGGAAAATCCGAATATAAAATTAAATAATACTCCGATCTAGTGCTTTCGACACAGTATGTTAATCCATTTTTATGTTGACTCTACTTGGCCAAACACTTCGCTAAAAACTTTACACTGTTTTAAGAAAAATTTTATACCAAGAAGTAATAAACGAATCCGCATTTGATAATTCATTAAACAATATACGGCGTATTTACATTGCAATTTTTTGTTTATATTTCAAGTTCTCTTTTTTGTTTTCTATCAGAACATACGACGCAATTTGTTAAGTTTTGTTTTAACACACACATTTGAGATTTATTAATTTAAAACACTTAACAATCATTACATGTCGCAACATTTAATGTTTACAAATGTTATCTCAATAATGTAAGTAGTTATTTTTGTACATTTTCCTCTTAAAATATTAGGCAGACCACTTACAAGATTTTTTAGATGTGGTGCACACTCATTGGACTTATTTTTTTTTTATATTTGGGCCAGCCATACTTTTATTTGATATAAGTTATACGTTACGTAACGTCATCATCTGCCTAGCTTTTTTCCAACTATGTTGGGGTCGGCTTCCAGTCTAACTGGATGCAGTTAATACCAGTGTTTTACATGGACCGATTACCTATCTCACCTCTACAACCCAGTTACTGGGTAATACGATACCCCTTGGTAAGGGTAAGACTGGTTGTCAAAGGACCCGTGAAGTCTGTCAAAGATGTCGAGAATGACAGCTGGGAGCTGCTGGAGCAAGCAAGCTGTTGGAGCTTGAGCGTTTATACAGAAAGTGGGCAAATATGAAAATAGCTGTTAAATATTTCGCTGTTTTGATTAATGTGGCAATATTACTGTATGGAAATAAGAAATATAGCTGAACTGAAATATTAATTATGAAATGCAATAATTAATATCGTAACACCGAATATTTAGTACTAGAGATAGAGTAGTACATATTTAGTAAAAAAAGTAGTTGGAAACTTTACAAATGCTTTTTTTTACACCTAAAACTTACAACATCAAATTCAATGCAATTCGTTATTAATATTCTAGTTTACTAGTTAGCCATATTTATTATTTCCATATAGTAATAAATTGCTAAATTAAACAAAATAGGTAAATAATTGACAGCTATTTGCGACGTTGCCAACTTTTTGGATGAACGCTCTTAACGTGCTTTCCGAGGCACGGAGGGGTGTCAAAATGTAATGGACGGTCACCCATCTACGAAACGACCGCGGCAAGCGTAGCTTGACATTCGCTTGACTCGCGCGGCTGTTAGCCCCTCATACGAAAGTTATTCGATTACAATTCGAAACTTACCCATTAAACGACTTAAACGCTTTATTAAAACCAAACTTTGTAAAAAAGGGTACAATAAAATTTCTGTTTATTTAGAAGACTAAAAAGCTTGGGATTGAGCTGCTCGCTCTGCTAAACCTTGTGATAAAACCATAAAACTTGATATTTTAATTATTATGTAAAATCATTAAAATATACCAGTTTTATATACACATTGACATTGTTGAAAATCATATACAAAATGACATGATTACTCTGTAAAGTATTATATTATTTTAATTATTCTATGTGGATATTTTTTTCTCTCTTTCATTAATTATTTCTTTCTCAGTTAGTTTTAATGATGGTCTGGCTGTTTGAGTAGTTGATTCGGCCTACCCAAATGTCCATTCTTTGGTATTGTTCGTCGAGTTGAGCTCCTTAAGTTCTGAGTTGAGCTCCACGATTACGAATCTGTGTGGTTCTTTCCTCAAAAGACCATTTCAGACACAAATCTACATGGTCCTCATATGGCCTGACCAAGATTATGTCTGGACTTTAAAAGAGAGTGTGACCTCCGAGTTTGTTTCGGCCTTTTTTCTCAGAGTAGTCAGATAGGAAACGCTGAATTCATGTAGCAATTTTATTTTTTATATCACGTGTAAAAGTGATTCCAATATCCTATTTACAGAGTAAACAATTTAATTTAATTTAATTTCGACATCAAGTTACAGAAGAAGACAAAGACACCTGTTAAGTTTAATTCAGTGAAACATTTTGCAATCAGATTATACCCGAGTTGTTAATGAACTACGAAACCTCATGAAAAATTGTGTCTAGACCGTAAAAGTTACGAAGCAATGGTAGATTAAACAAAAGGTTAAGGTTAACCAACGTTTTTTGCTCACCTGTTGGTTGCAAACGAATCTAATTCACAGATAATTTACTTACCACTTTTGTAGCAAATATTTTAATAGCTATCGTGATGAAGCAAATAAAGTGTTATTAAATGATACGTTGCTGAAAAGAATAATTAACAAATTTTAACAAACCTTCAGATATCTATTTAGTGAGCTTTTGTAAGCATTGTGTAAGAGTGTGTGACTGTGTGCTCATATGTGTGATTTCAACTTCGTACTTTTCTCAAATATGAAAACTTTCATCTTTTATCTTTACAGTCATGTACCTAATGATGATGTAGGCTGCACTTACTGCTATCCCCTGATATGCTTTAAAGTGTAATCAAAACATCGTAACCAAACGTGGATTGACGCTTTTACAGATAAGTGTGTCCGTGCCCTAAGGCTTTCAGCGGTACCGTTTGAAGACAGGTTTCCAACAAAAACATGTAACTGTAAGTACGCAATAACGAATAAGTGAAACATGTACATTGATATTCATAGCTATTTGTGTAATACAAATGTCAAAATTGAAAGGGGAGCTAATCAAACATTCGGGTAATAAAGCTTATTTTTATTACTTGGCCATACATAAGCTATGTTCTAGACGCAGTCTGTTGGTTGCGAAACTTTGTTTTTATGACTGCCCTAAATTATGTGACTTGTATTAAACCTTTTATGTTTTTCTTTGTAGTTTTTCGGTAAGATCCGTTGGAAGAGATTAAAACTAAATTACTTAATTATTGTAAAAAGTTGGGTTGCCGTGAGTTCATGAATATGTAACACGTTATTTATTTTTCGTATTGGTAACACAGTGAAAACCAATCTTCCATGTGATACGTAAGGATTCACAGGATTCGTTGCTTCAACTACGCAGCCGATACTACCATATATCATAAATTGTAACTGGAACCAATTTATATGCAAAATAACATAACTAACGACGTGCAAATTCGTTAATACATCAAACCAGCTGTCGATTGACAGCCTGACGTAATCACATTCTGTAAATACTCTCAACGTGAATCAAATTCAGCACTAACTGGTACGCTCATTAAAATATTAGTTCCGCACACAGCTGTGAACATTATGTATTTATAATGACCGGTTGTCCGGTGTATTGTTTCGCGCGGCCATTCCACTCGGCGGCTAATGGGGCGGCCGAGTGTGTGGATTATCCACTTCCCAACCTCACACCCAACTTTCTCACTTATTTACGTAACTATTGCTACAGTTTTTTTGGCCGATTCCGTCTTTTATTATATCGGCCTTGGTGCGCTTACGCTGGCGTCACGAAAATGTGCGACGGCGCGAAATCATAATTTGACGAAACTCGCTGATATAGAGCGCAAGCGCGGTAACGTTTTATAATACTAACAATGAAACAGTGTCTCCCTCTTAGTCACGCCGTTGAAATCAGATTTCTATGAATATAGGTGAAGGATTGGGTTCCGTACCTAATTAGTTGCTTAAGTGCATGCAATCCCGAGTGGCGGACGGAATGCGTAGCTATTGTGTTTTGTATTCTTTCTTCAGCACTGACCAACCATTTTGTAATTTTTTTTGTGGAATGGTGTTAAACATTTGAAGCAGATAATTTGATTTCGTTCGTAGACGGTCAGTTCTAGAAAAAAAATCCTCGAAGTTTTCAATAAAATGAAAAGTTATATACTACCTACTACTACATCAGTAAATCGTAAAATCATGAAACCCAACCCTATCCTGCATAATATACGTAACACCGACATAATATCGCATTCACAGATAGCAACTCAAGTGTTACAGTCTCTGCGGTCAAATCAAAAGTTCAAGTGTCAATTATTCGGTCGTGCAGTCGTATTCGAGTGTTCGATTACCTACTAGATACTGCAGGTAGATCCTACTTTATCATTATGATGTAATGCTTATTAAATAATCGTAATAAAACGAACCTACTTTATTTTTAGAACCACGTTGTTTCGGCCTTTCGGGAATGAAATAAAACCTCTGTTTATTGCGGTTTAGAATTTAATTAGAATGCTTGTTTAAATATCATAATAATGTTTATTATTTTATTGATTGGCATATAAGCCTACGGCGCGGCGCGGCGGTGCGCCGGATTGAAGTGGTCACCACGGCTTATGGACCACCATGTCCATGGTCATAGTTATAGACCAGGTCTGTTGCCATCCCAGAGAAAAGCTGAGATGTCCCATGTGCCTGTACACACCAGTACCATTCAAATCAGAACATAGCAAAGGCTCCCGCATACAGGCGCGACGAGACACCGGTAGAACAATTTCTGTAAAAAAATCATAATAATTGTAGAATTTAACCGGAATTGTAGAATTTATCATAGAACCCTAATATTCCAGCACCTATTAGCACTAGTTTAAGTATTCATTCGCAGCCAACGAATGAGCCCTTGTTGGCGTATTTATATAGCCAAAAGGGACTGTAGTAATCAACCACTTCTCAATTCTCCTAATTAAGATTGATATTTTGACCAATCTTGATATTATACTAACTTGAACGATAAATCTCTACCTGACACTGGCATGAAATTGACAAGAACGAAGTTAAACGCGGTTAGTTATCATTTGCCTAGGATTGTATCTGGGACATAAACCCCTAATCGATAATATTCTAATTCGACTACCTCGTTGGTCTAGTGGTCGCAAGCGCTACTGCTGAACCCGACCTGGGAATCGAACCCAGGACCTTGGCGAAGTGTTATTGGGTTTTACCTCAGAAATTTCTCAGTAGCAGCCCGGAGTCTTGGAGATTCAGGATTTGTGCCCGGTTGATGGCAGTAGGGTCGCCCCCCTATTACATGGGACTTAAACATAGTTGGCGAATTGGGTGTACTATACTTAGCACCTCTGCGTAACCCCTCGGGGATTACAGGCGTGATGTTACGTTATTCTAAAGGTACCATTCCGTACCCGACCGCAGGCGGCAACTGCAGGCGACGTTTCTGCAGTCATGCCGCAGGCGGCAGCAGCCCGTATTCCAGTCGGTAGATACAAGATAGAAAAAAGTGTTATCGCTCGAGCGTTGGCGGCATGGTCTGCGGTCGGGTTACACGTGTCGTCTGTCGCTCGCCCGTAGCTGCCAACGACGTCGCTAGCTACGGAAGGTATTTCAAAGAAATTCATAGAAACCAGTCGTGTCGCGGCGACACGTCTCCTGCAGTTGCTTCCTGCGGTCGGGTACGGAATGGTACCATAATTAGTCAATGATACTCTACCAATTGTTTTTAAGCATAACGATACATACAATTTGCTCGATTACTGTTTTACTAACTCGATACATAGCTGTAAGCAAACGTAATCGATTATTAAATGGTCCATCGACTCGGTACGAAGACATGTTATGTGATGCTCGACGTAAATACTCTATCGCCATGTTGTTTTTTTATCGAGTGTGGCTAATTAACTAATTATGACAGTTAGGTAATGGTCAACTGATAATGGACTAGGTTTGGGAGAGGAGCTAAAGCCAGTATTTTGAACTGAATTACAGCCGTAATCCTTACTCCTAACTATCTTAACTTATATATAATATTCTTAGTGGACTTGTCAAGTGGGACGGCAGGGATAGCACGTGACCATTGTGGCATCGAGTGGAAGGGGCGACACCGACACGACGTTAGAGGGGCGCTCACGCACCTCGGGCACTCTTGCTCGGTCGCTCGGAAGTGACGGACGAGTATTAGGAACTGAACATTATTTTGATTCATTTTCTATTCTGTCATTTTATAAATAAATACTGCTAGCTAGTTTTGCTTTTCTTTTAAAATATTTTTTTTTTTTTTTTTTTTAAAAAAACGTTGCCCCACACTAGGAATTTCTCCTGTATCGTGGGTGCGTTTACAAACATTTAAACTCACATACACAAACAGCCAGACCCGGAACAACTACTTGCAGGTCATACAAATATTTGTTCCGTGCGGGAATCGAACCCGCGACACGCAGTGCAGCAGTCAATCGCTTAACCACTGCGCCAACCGTGCCGTAAAGAAATTAAATGTGCTTCTGATCCATAAGAATATATATATCCGCCTTAGAATTAAATGTGCTTCTGATCCATAACAATATATATATCCTACTAATATTATAAATGTAAAAGTTTGTATGTTTGGATGTTTGTTACTCAATCATGCAATAACGGCTGAACGGATTTGAATGAAATTTGGCACAAGATTAGACCATGATCTGGAATAGGACATAGAATACTTTTACCCGGTAGTACGTTCCCTTGGGATAATTTCCTACATGCACGCGGGCGAAGCCGCTGGTAAAAACTAGTCTTTTGTAATGCGTTACCACTACTACTCACTAGTAATCTCTCCATGATAACAATGTTATAGAAATTGTAACGAAAGGTCCACCGGAACTCCCGTATGATGCAATGTTGTATTTCATCTTTCCTCTTTAATATCTCAAAAAAATTACCAACAAAGTTCAAAAGGCAGCTTCTTCCGTTATCTTTTCAAAGAATATAAGAACATTCTGTCTTTGATTTCTTATCAAATCCGATACTATTAAATGAGCAATATTTGTATATGTCTTAGGATGATTTGATAATTCAAATTTTCGCGAAAACCCTAGGGATATTGCGAAAACACGGATAATTAGAAAATGGTGAAAACATTTCTGCGAGCAACTTGGAAGTACCGCTCGCTTCACTCGCTCGGCTCACGCGTGGTTGGTCACAGTTCTAACCTAACCTAACAATTATTTAAACCAAGTTGCTGTTGATTACAAATAAACAATAATAATCGCGTTCTCGAAAAAAACGGCTCTAACGATTTCGATGAAAGTTGCAATATAAAGTGGTTTACGGGGGCGAAAAATCGATCTAGCTAGGGCTTAGAATAATAGCATGGCAGCATGGAATGCAATGGCAGAATTAGTATGTACTATCATTTTTCGTGGTATGCTGAATAATCCTCAAATACTAGAATCTTTGGGATTGCTAGTTCCAAACAGTAGGCTGCGGCAAGGGCCGAGAGAGAGCCTGTTTAAAGTCCCGGTGGCCCGTATAAACTTGTTAAAGTTTGCACCAGTGGGGCCGCGGGCAATAAAGATACTCAACAGCGTCTCTCTGCAAGTGGATATCTTTACATGCTCATTGGCGGAATTCCAGAGGGTGACACTTAACATATTGTTCTCTGTATAACTAGTGTCAGTACTCGGACTCGTTACTTGGGACTTGTTAATTGATTATCCATGTTAACAGAGATATAAATTTGGACCCTGTCAGTCAAAATAGGACAGTTGAAAAAGACTTCATTTTTGTTGGTGGTGGTGTTTAATCGGTTTTTGTGTAACGTCTCTGAGTGTGAAAATTGTGACTACATTATTATACTGGGTTCCTACCTGTAAAAACAAATGTAAGTGGTGATAGTAAATAAATAAATAAAATCATGGCAGCATGGAATTAGTATGTACTATCATGGCAGCATAGAATTAGTATGTACTATACATGGAATTAGTATGAACTATCCTATACTATTAAATGAGCATTCTCTATTTTCACCAGAGCAGAGCTCGGTCGCCCAGGGACTATCTAATAATATAACACAAAGGTCAACATGAACGTTCAATTAAATAATAATCAATATTGTAATGTATTCAACCTAATGAAATAATAGTTAACACTGTATACTTTATTATTAATTGTATAATCTATTCGTTGATTTATGTACAACATTTAATTTTCATTTAATTGAGTCAGGTATTATTTTCATGTTGCTTATTTAAAACTTGTTTATTTTAGTGTTCAAACTAAGTAATAATTAAATGAAGCAATTAATATTATATTGAGTGACTTCCGGTCACTCTGAAGGTGTTTAAGGTGTGGATAGATTCCTTGACGAGGAATAAATCATTGGAATGGACAGCTGCAATTATTAATTAAATGCGATTGTTTTCACCGTTGTGATTTTTAAATACAAGTTATAATAAATTGTAAATAATTATTTTAATTATTATCAGTAGCTAAATAATTTTTATTTTGGAAAAATAATTGGAATGTTTTATTCGTACTTCGTTTTAATTTTCTCATCGTTCATGTAGTAAGTAAATCTTCCTGTTATCAATTTATTTATTTCAGAGATCTACTTTAAAGGTGAAACCTTAAACTAGATTTAAAAAACAGATATCTACATATATGTAGGTAAAGTAGGTCGTCGTCTAATAAAGAAAATGTAACACACAACAGTTGTTACCCAATGCGGAGTGGCTGGAAGGTAATAGTATGTGATTTAAATAACCATAGCGGTAGTGATAAATTTCTTCTGGTCGGTAATAGTGACTGAATTCGCCAAATTGCCAGCGACGTGGAGCTACTAATCATAGATGTAATATTTGTGCGTATGTGGTAATAAAGTATTCTTTTCTAAAGGAATACTTTATATTACAGTTTGTATAATACTGGTAAGCAGTGTTGGCCCAGTAACGGCCGCGACTTACGTGTTGTTGGTCGTTGGTTCGAACTCAGACAGGCGCATTACTTTGTGTAAGTTATTTCATCATCAATGCTCTCAAAACTGTATCCTAGAATCAAAAATACGAAGACATGTGACATCTACCAACCCGCACTGGGCCCGCGTGGTGGATTACGGCCCACTTCTTCTTACCGAGTGCAGACCTGTGCCCAGAAGTGGGAACAATATAGGCTATTAGAAGAATCTCTCTTATCATATTTAGTCTCTCAATTTTTTGGGACAGGACATGTGTAAAGTTTAGGTTCTGAACCAAGTGGCTCAGTGGTCGCCTTCAGGAAGAGGGATTTCAGGCTCTGTGAAGAGATGCAGTGGTTCTCCAAGCTTTTCCTCAGGAGTTTCTGTAGCTGAACAGAAATTTCTACTAATAACCAGACTTGATCGTTCGTAGCACTCGAACGAATGGACGAGGTTCGCTATGAGCTGCGGCGTTTCCACCTATTTATCAATTATCTGGCTACCCAGACCACCCATCCAAGAATTTATAGTTGACAACATTCCAATAAATCGAACAGCTCGGCAGTCATTAACCACGCACGAGGTTCTGGAATTAAATGAATATGTAGTATGACCATCCAACGAAATTAGCATATAAGTGTTGGAACTGTTGACAAAAAACCGGTAATTTGTTTCATATAACGATCAATATTGTTGTCCAACAGGTGTTTAACATACATGCTTACACGCATAAGCGCGCGCGCTCGTATGCACGACACATTTGAGGAACATTTGTTGAGGAAATTGACAACACATGGTCGTGTTCGACACATTCATATAATGTCCCTAGCGTGCATCGCAGACGTATCGTCTGGAATTATTTATTGATCGTTATTTTTAGAAGGCTTGGGAGTAATATTTAAGAGCTGTTAAGAGGGAATAGGGCCTGCGATTCTCCATAGAAATGTATTCCCCTTTTTTATTCCTGAATAATGCTCTAGAGCAACTATTTTTTTTTATAAAATCAAATTCTGGTGTAGTCACGTCCCTGTTATTTCTTTTTTTTCAGCAACTTATTGGCAAAGAAAATATGACCCTCCAAAAATTACAAAAATACCCCATTTTTACCGCCATGATTAGAGGACTACAAAATTCGAAAAAACATAAAAAAATATAGGAACCTAGACATACTCTTTCTTAAAAAAATTATGAAAAAATAATTGAATCGGCTCAATTTTCGAGGACAAAAAAGGGGAATACGAAACATCGATCTTGTTTTTTGTGATATAATCGGTCTGAGCTGCAGCTATCCCTATCGCACTCTACGGAGGCGGACTTGAGGTAACACGATGTCAATAGATTCTTCAAATACCTATTTTTCAAATTCCTCGCAGGCTCTGTTTCCTCTTAAGTATTTAATAGTAAGTGTCTTCATGCATGAAGAGCTGAACACGATGACGAATTATATGTGTTTATTATTGCTACAAAGGGTTTTGATTCCGACACAATATAACTAAATTCAGATGTGTGGTGTAATTTAAAATTCATTCTTAACACTGTGCTTTACTAATTTTACAATTGTTTTTTAACAAGCTACTTAATCGGCTTACATAAGTCTTAACAAACAATGCCGATTTCAGATAACAACTTTTTATGAAGTAACGACTTTTTACTTTCGGGCCTTGTACTTAGAAGGCAAGGTTGAAGGGCTGGGCCCTTTATGGAAAAATACGCCGTGAGATTTCTACCAAGCCAATGATGCTTGACAAAATATTACCGGAACGTGGCCGATAGTGGATTTTATGGTTTGCAATTAAGCAGAAAATGTGACTTTTATGTATTTAAGATACTTTCGTTGGAAAATCTAATTAATATTAATTAATTAATTAATATTCATAATCATCATTTTCCATAGCTTTTACCCACTGCTGGACATAGGCCTCTCTTTTCTTGTGCCAATTAATGGTCAGCAAACAGTATCCAAGTCAAATAATTAAGGAGTTGGGAACTTGAGATGTGATGTGCGCCTTAGATGATCATCCCATGTTTCCAACTCCGCAAATGTCCTATGGTGAAAATTACAATTCACTCCTTGGGTACGTATTTGGCGGCATACAGGCAACTGAAGGAACACGGGTGGGTTTTAGTCAGTAAGAGTCTGACAATCCCGCTCCGCCTAGAGCGGGAGAAGTTATTTTGAAAATTTCCCACCAAAAAAAAAATGGTATGTGGCGACATCTACAACTCCACATGCGAAGTACGCATCACACTGACGTCACGCAAAATCCTGCATCGCGCAAGCAAAGTTTACCGCGCGAAGAGTAAGTGTATATGTAGTGGCCAGATCTTAAAATTGATCATTTCATGAAATGAATATCATCTACTGGCCATATCATGATGTGGACTGGCCAGATCATTGAATATCCAACGTTTAATGATATGAACAGTTAAACGCACGACTACTTCATGATGTGGCCAAAGATTAGTGATCTTATCGTAAAATATTTAGATTATCCACCGGTAGAGGCGTTGATGTCGCTGTTTTTTTTTTTTTTTTTTGAACTAGGGCATCTTGCAGGTGACCACTAAGGTCGTGGCTGCTTAACCGGACTGTCCTGTGGCTGCCAATAGCTTCTACACTAAGGGCCTCCAGCCAGGGGCATTAAACTATTCTAAATTAAAATTAAGCGAATGCTCGCTAAGGGCACCCCCTGTGGGGTACGAACCTCGGCTTAGGGCATTCGCTGAGGGGAGGACAGCAAGTTCGGGGACAGGCTGGATCAAGGATAGATCATTATTATTATCAGGGGAATTTAAAGCTACACGCTCAGCTGCGGCGCGGGCTGGCGTTTCATCGGACAAGGGTCGGGGGGGAGTAATTACTCGGGGTGGTCGCGCACGCGGTGGACCTCTGCGGCGAGGTCGGAACGACGGGTGTCGGGTGTTTTTGTTTTTGACTGTACTGGTGGCCCTATTAGACTCCTGGAGGAGTGTGACTGGATCATCGGGATCGGACAGGATATGCCGTGGACGGCGAAAATGACTGAGGGTCGAGGGGGTATAATTGGCCGCAGCAACAATCAAGGGATTGCGGTGCAATATTTGATGTCGCTGTATTTTTGTTGAGCATCATGGCGGTGGCATACAACAAATGTAACAAAAGTCGATGGAATTTTATTGGGTTTCCAAATATGATATTATGGATAGCGATCAACTTGGAAGTAGCGCTCGCCGGCCGCTGCCGCGGCGTAACATGCAACACAGCATTTAAAATTAGTTTCTAAAAATAAAAAAAATTACGCCGCTTATGTGGCACCCCGACCAAATGGGTTAGGTTAGGTTAGAACTGTGACCAACCGCTACTTCCAAGTTGGTCGCAGTTACTTGACTATTTTTACTTCACCTTACACCATGGATACCCTACATTAATGATATGGCCAAACGTCGTCTGACATATCATTAAACATTGACGTTTAAACGATATGGCCAATGTTATCTGGCCATTTCATGAAATGGTCAATTCTAAGATCTGGCCACGACATAATTATACAACGTCCCGAGACACGTATCTGGTCGGAGGATCCTTTCTTTTCCTATGGAGGATGAGTAAATTTTACACCCTGTTTCTCATACAGGTAAATCGATTGGCACCACCTGCTTTATGAACATAATTTTACTAAGATTTGTGAAGTACGCGCACAAGGACGGTTTCAAATTAAACTGTCAATTATCATGATAAATTAAATTAAATATAATTACCTACATGAAAGAACACGGTCATTTATTTAAGATTTAATATTATTAATTTTAAGAACAAATTAAGCCCCATAAAAGTACAAATTCCTTCCGAGAAAACCGCCATTTTTGGAAATATCCAACTTTTAAAATGGTTTCATAGCTCATTGTAATAAATAACGTGTAAATCTCGAGTGGGTTCATTTTATAACAAGCCCGTTGATCGCCGGCGCAGCGTGATATATTACAGCGCCTGTTTTAAACTAGTTAGTATCATTTAAAGCTATGTCCTTATCGCGTTTCGTATCTAGATATTTATTGTAAGGTAAACCGAGTTTGACTTCATTATTGTACTAGTAACTTGCATATTTTGCTAGTTTTATTTGTGGAAGAGTATTAAGTTTGCCATCTTCTGACAGATTTTTCATCTTGGCCAACAGTACCAACCTCACAGAACATGGGTTGGTACCATCTGACGGCCAACTTTATTATTATTATTAAAGTATTTATTGCGAGTAACTTAAGACTCATAGTTACAACATTAACTTAAAAACTATGTTAGTAACAATATCTGCTTAAAACTATGTTAGTACACAACAAGAACGTTACACAATACAAACAAAAATCACTGCTGCATAATTCCAGCCGCAATTCTGGAGCATCGATTCACTATGCAGCAGTCCAACCTATCAGCAACCATGCCCAGGATGCTGTTAGAGCTGGCCCGCACCCTGCGCACCAGGGATGCACACCTTTTTCGCATAACAGCGTAGAAACAGTCTACATGCATATCAGCGAACATCCCTGACGCACTACAGAAGCGAGGCAGCCCCATCAGCACCCTGAAGGCATTGTTGTACTGAACGCGCAGGGCGCTGTACGATTTAAGCGTGTAATGTACCCACAGGCTACTGGTATAAAATGAAGTACAGTAAGCTCTAAACAGCGTTACTTTAACATATTTAGAAGCACGCGAGAACCTGCGGGCAATCATATTCGCCCTCACCGACAGCGCCCTCCGCTCTCGCTCAATGTCGTCATCATCCCTGAGGCCAGTAGTCAAAACGTGCCCAAGGTACTTGAAATGGTGTACCCTTGCCAAAGCTACACCATTCAGACTGATTGGAGGCACAATTTCTGGGTATTTACTACCAGCCCCAAACACCATAACGACACTTTTCCTCACATTATACACCAGGCCGTGAGCTCTGGCATAACCCTCGCAAACACGCACCAGGCTCCTCAAACCACAAACTGAGGCACTGAGCAGCACCATGTCATCCGCATAGCTTATATTGTTAACACATACGCCATCAACATAGCATCCGACTCTGGTGCTGCTCAGCTCCACAATCAATTGGTCTACATACAAATTAAAGAGAGTCGGAGAGCTCAAACCTCCCTGTCGCACCCCACACTCCAATCCATAAGGGCATGAATATGCTCCATCCCAACGAACGCTGTTAACCTGGTTCCCGTACCAATATTTAAAAATATTAATGACTTCCGGAGGTAGTTGAGCCTTCTTTAGTTTTTCCCAAAGAATATCGTAGGAAACCAGGTCAAAAGCACTCGAAAGGTCAAGAAAACAGGCGTAAACAGGCGTACTGCGGTCCGTGTAGTACTGCACAGTATGCCCAAAACCCAATATCGCACTCTCTGTGGATAAACCTGGCCGAAACCCAAACTGATTATCGTGCAATACTATATGTTTATTCAATTGGGCATTAAGGACACTGTCCAATACCTTAGAGACCACAGTAGCCAAAGATATAGGCCTGTAGTTATTCCTGTCCGTTAAATCACCAGTTTTATTTTTAACCACAGGTACCACCACTGTTTTTAACATATCACAGGGCAAATACGCATGACTCATACAAAGATTGTAAAATAACGCACGCGCTTCCCCGGCTTCCTGTTACACACTTCCGTCCCTTTTCACGACATCACTCCCACGGATTGCAGGGAAGCGAGAGGAAAGATATTACACGACGTGCAGCTGCCAAATATTTATGTTGTTTATATTTTTGTTATTTATATGCACGTGTCTCTGTGACAAATAAACCTATTTTTCTTTCTTTCTTACACATTAAAAAATAAAAATAAATTCACACAGCATTCAGATTCCACAGCATCGAATAAGGACTTCTAACTTGATTAGAGTTGGAGTTCTTCCAAAGTATTGCTAGATTAAATTTATTTGCGTTTGTGGCAACTTCAGTCTTCTTCCATATTACCCTGAATCTATACCAGACAATTAATTTGCTAAAATGGATAACGAAAATAAAACCTTGCAGTAAATAGTATACACCAAAACTTTTCTCGTTACAATAATGGTGGCAATCGGATATAATTAAATAATTGTATGTGGGAGACCTCTTATCTTAATAAGTACCTACTATCGGTAACGTATAATACATAATATTTAGGTCAATTGTAATATGTCTGCTCTAAATTGTTACCATTACAATCAAATTAAAGTTATTAAGTAACACATAATAATCGAAGAAAACGTAACGAATACATGAAATAATTTAAATGACATTACATAAGTAAAATAATGTGAAATAATTTGCCTTACATGATAGGCACAAAACATTTCAGCTCTCAGTGGTTTTAACGAAACAAATTGAACAACTTAATTACAGACGACGCTCTTGAATGCTTAAAATTTTTCTTAAACTCCATGTGTGCTATCGTAGACTAACTGTGTTCCGCGGTTTCACCCGCATAAGTCTCGATCTCTTGAGAATATCGGGTTAAAAGGCTCCTCTCATCCTATGTCCTTCTCTAGGCCATGGTCTACCCATGTGCCAAATTTCATCCAAATCCGTTCAGCCGTTTTAGCGTGAAAGCGTAACAATCAAACAAAAACAAACTCACTTTCACATTTATAATATTAGTAAGGATACTTACTTACCTACTTTGTGAGGGCTTTTTTATGGGGTGAAAATTATCAAATAACTTCTCCCGCTGCGGCGGCTAGGGGCGTGAGGGCGTGAAGTTTGCCTCTCCCTCACGTGTTCTGCCTCCTCCTTCGCGAGCATTACTGCTTCGCAGAAGGAGGTGACGGCCTCCCATACTTTGTGAGGGCTCGTGGCTAAATAATAACAGTCGCTCGGGTCGATCGAAGGCTCAGTTACGCTTGCCGCGATCGAAATAAAAAAAATCTATATAATAATATGCAAAATAATTTACATTACGCTACACAAAACATAATTTAAATTAATAGGTTGGGGAAAAAGTTTCTTCGTATTTTTTAAGAAAATTCAAAACATTTTTTAACATAGTATGTTTACATTTAACTAAAGTATGTAGGTACCATTTTGTTCGATAACTTTTTGCCATCTTGTAGGTAGGGACATGATCCCATTGCTATAGAAATTTTGGGACTTCTGATCAAAATACCGCGACAAGTGGTTTTGGCAGTCCTCCCGTGATGTTAACCTGACACTGCCTAAAGAATTCTGAAGAGACCGAAACAGGTGGAAATCTGAAGGTGCAAGGTCAGGACTATACGGCGGATGCATTAACACCTCCCAGCCAAACTCTCTTAATTTTTGCTGAGTGGCTAAAGATGTGTGAGGTCTAGCGTTATCATGATGAAAAACCACACCCCTTCTGTTGATTAATTCCGGCCGCTTTCTCTCAACTTCTTGCTTTAATCTCATCAGTTGTTCGCAGTAGAGTTCAGAATCGATGGTCCTGCCTGGTGGTAACAGCTCATAATGAATAATGCCCTTCCAATCCCACCACACACACAGCATCACCTTGTTGCGAGTTAACCCGGGTTTTGCCACAGTCTGTGAAGCCTGACCGGCCTTTGACCACGACCTTTTTCGCACGTTCTTGTCGTACGTGATCCACTTTTCATCACCAGTTATCAGCTTCTTCAAAAATGGTTCGGTTTCATTACGTCGTAATAAAGAATCACAAATGAGTACACGGTTCATTAGGTTTCTTTCAGTGAGCTCGTGAGGTACCCAAATATCGAGCTTTTTTGTGTACCCAGTTTTTTTCAAATGCGCCAAAACTGTTTTGTGGTCAATTCCCAGTTCTTCAGCTACGTCGTAACTACTAATATGCCGATCTTGCTCCACTTTTTCAAAAATGGCATCCATTTTATCCGTAATAGGGCGACCAGAGCGACGTGCATCTTTGACATCAAAATTTCCGGATTGAAAACGCTTAAACCAAATTTGTGCTACTCTCACAGACACTGCACTAGGTCCATAAACATCGCAAATTTTTTTCGCGGCTTGCGTTGCATTTTTACCTTTTTTGTAGTAAAATTTTAAAATGTATCGAATTTCTTCATTAGATTCACTCATCTTGACAGTACGAAAAACAAATAAAAATCACACATTTTCCTAATTTGAATTTGGAATTATGTTCTTTAAAATTTAAACTTTCAATGATACCAAAACCAGCCAGATACACATAGTATAGCCAAAGAGATTTTATTACAAGTTCATACATACTATAATGCGAAAAGACTTTTTCCCCAACCTAATATAAATTAATAGCCATATGTCAGCTAGCACACGAACCAAAAATATGGAGATCTGTACTCAGGCAGAAATAAAAAAATAAAGACTAAACGTAAACAATATCTAAATAAAAGCCTCGAGTCATAAAGGGCGTGCCCTTGAGCCATGAACTGTAACTGGAAGTTATAAATGATAAACTAGGACCATCGAGGTAAAATAAATAAACAGTTAATTACTAATAACAATAACAAAACCAGCAAGACGACCAGTCACCACAAGCAGCACCCGTTCACGAGCATAACGCAAAGATCAGCCATTACCGCCCTCGCCATATTTGAGGGAAGGAGGCAACCCGACCCCCGACGCTAGCGCAAGCAGTGACATCTAAGGGAGCATAACGAACTTGCTGCCGGTTGTTCAGGCAAAAAATAATATGATCAATTGTCGAGCTAACCACATATTGCAATACAACTTATAAAAAAACATTATAATGAGTAGATTATGTCAACAATAAATTAAAATAAAGACTGGAAGCTGACCCCAACATAGTTGGGGCCCTCATAATTAATATATTATTAAACACTTATAATTGAGTATCTAAAAACTTTTAAATACTTTTGCGTTGATCTTTTTTTTTTCGTTTAAAATTTTTGTCATCCGAAAGACACTTACAGTAACTAAAACTTACCTAGCCGTTCCATATTGATGAAAAAGAATATAAAACTTAGCTGTAGCTTAAATTAAATAAAATACAGCAACAATGATTTTGGATCAAACCAACTTTGATAATAGTATACGATGAAAGTTTTATTCAATAAAATTAAAAAGTCTAATTCGTTTTCTTCGATATTATTACGTTATTAATACAGAACGTGACTTCATTGCGTTTGGTACAAAAGTAAAACTTTAGTAAAGTCATACTGTGCCTTTAAGATTAATGGAATGAATAATAGAAATAATCTCTAGAGTCACAAAAGTTAAATAACTTAGAATGACTTAAGTGTAGCCGGTAGATATTTCTTGTAATTCAATTACAAGAAAATGTAAAAATAATGATCCAGTAAGGTATATTTTGTTCCTTATTTCACTAGAGTTCCTCATTTCAAGAGTTATTTGTATATTATCTTGTGAAATACTAATTACTCTTGAGTATTGGATAAGTAAATGCTTCATAAACGATATTTGACAGTATGGCACTTGAAGTCATAGTAAGTACTACGACTTCAAGTCCCATACTCTCAAATATCGTTTCAATTTAATTACTAAAAGTGTACCGACTCCTAACTCAGTTTCATTAAAGTCTTACACAGTGAACTGTTGCAGAATCTAAGTAGTTCAAATCTCAAAATAAATTTCCATGTTTTTTTTTCCGTTTTGCTCTATCTATCGGAATCTATGCTCCGGAACAGGCAACCAATTTCAACATCCTTATGATTCTCACTAACTGACCGATCATTTGACAGTTCAAAACTGTACCTGTAAATGGTTTATTTGAAATTAATGCTTTGATTGATTGAAAGCCGAACAAATGGTAACAAAAATATCGAAATCAGGTGTCACGTGTTACTTTTTTCTGTAACTTTTTTTATTTTTAAACAAGATAATATTTACATAATTTATACGCTTACAAACTTTAAAAAAATAATATGCACATATCTATAAAAAAAGGAGGGGAAAGAATCATAGGGCATCAAACAATTCGTTCGCATCGCTGTCAACAGAAAAAGTGCCCAAAAGGCTGGCATCTTTGCCACGTTATATGGCGATGCTGATTCTTTGTCCAAAAATAAGCCAGCCCTCTGGTCACGTGAAGAGTCGACCAACCGCGTGGCAAAGTCTGGTGTGACATTATTTCTAATTACTTTGCTTCGGTCTGCTGCCATAGAAGGTGTATTGACAAGGCCACCAGGAGGCCAGCCGGATGTTGGTGCATATTTAGAAGTACCTAAACCGTTTTATTATAAAACTTGATTTGATTGTTGCAAGGACTTATATCATAGTTAGCTTGACAGCCAATGTCGTGTCGCGGATTTGTCGCGGCCCTTAGAATTTGCAGATCTGACTGGTGATAGGGCGAGGGGCTACATTATAAAGCCACGATGAATAAATAGAATAACCTATAGTTTTGGTGTTGAAGCTGAACTGTCATGAATACAAATTGATGGTGACAATATAATATTAGTAAGTTTTAGCCTTTTTGTTAAGTTTTCACGACATGTTGAGTGATGTAAGTGGTATGATGATTTATATGGTAAATAAATAAATAAATACATTTTTGGTGCAAATATTTCTAGGTGTAGGCAAAACAAGGCAGGCCATTTTTCCTAGTGGAATCTTTCAAATTTTAATTCCTATCTATTCGATACAGGATCCATCTATGACTGGGTGACTTTTAATTTGACGTATTACTTCTAGGACGTGATAGTGTGACCCATTTGCAATAATAAAACACCCCCTTGTAGCCCGGGCGAAAATTCACGGGATTCGATAAAACCCAAATTTTATGTTTTTTTTTAAATTTCTCAGAATTCGTCACTAAATATCACTTTTCTCTAAACTCACAAATTGAATTGCAATTCCATTGACCTTTCGATGTAACCAAATTTAAAAAAACACATCAAACAATTAAAAATAAAAGAAGAAGTTTATAAACAATTTTCTTGGATAAAATCTTTGGAATTACCAGCTCGATGTGTTTTTTTTTGCATTTTATAGCCCAATTCTCGAGGAAGGTTACAGGTACACGCAACCTCCTTTCTTTTTCTCCCCTCCTTAGGAGCAGAGAAAAAGAAAATAGTCACGCGGGCGGAGTCGCGGGCAGAAGCTAGTAAGTACATATAATAAAATCGTATTAAAAAAATAATTAAACATGTCCAACTGCGTTTAAATAGTCGGATTAAAAAGTAGACCAATTAAAAGGTAAATTGACGGCAATTCTAAAAATTCCTTCCTTTATTCTACTGTGATACGTAATAGGCTTTGCAAATTGCAATGCAAATATGCCGCCCATTTATTGTTCTAGATTAATAATAGCTATTAGTCAAGAATAATTACAGCTCCGGAGATAATCAAAATAATGTGGGTGTATAATAGAAACTTTAATTACCTTTATGTATTGGTAGGTATATAGCGTGGCCAGTTCAGAAGGCGCTGCTGAAAAGTTAATTTATTTGTGAGCGAATCGAAAACTCCAGAAATACGTATTAGACAATTGGCACATTTTGAATTTTATGCAATTAAATTATGAAAAAAATATTTGCAAATATAGTTTCTAGTGTACTTTATTGCATAAAATTTAAAAGTTATCGATTCGCTCGCAAATAAATGAAGTTCGTGCGAATCGCCTATAGAAGAAATACTTAATATTATTTTAAAGTGATGATTCGACCGTTTTGGGCGAGTAAATTCGTGTGAATCGAATTAAACATGACATTTTGGCTTATTGCCAAAATGTCATGTTTAATTTCAAATTCAGTACCTACCTACTTACTAAAGGTTGGACCAGAGATCATAATCTGGCGTCATTTTTCCACTCAAAATCAGTTGATGAAATTAAGTAGCATCAGGCGTCATACAGCAAATAGTTTGCGCCACATTTAACTCATTTTGAGCGACACCAGGCCGCAGGAATCCGCTGGATGCGGGAGGCACAGAATCGGTCGAAGTGGCGGTGCTTGGGGGAGCAGTGGACGTCTTTTGACTGAGATGATGATGATGAGCTACACCAAATAAATGTACAGTAGGCCGCACGTCAGTGGTAACAAAATCAGTATAAGCTGGTTTCTCATGCTATTGGCATTCCGTACTACGATAGGCCAGCTTAAACTTTGACCAGTTTTGCCAGCGAATTGCGGTCAACTGTACCTACAGGTCATTTCGTAGTCTATCAAATCTACTGGACACATCATGCGCGCAATTAGTTTTTCAACACTTGTTTTAGAATACAACAACAAACCTATAAATACTTTATTAATTTGATTTATGTCTAGTCATTAGTCTACCTACCATACCGGTATAAGTAGAATAATTAGTAATTATTTGAATCATGGGAACAAAAGCCGCTCTCAATCATAACAATGCACATGCAAATAACAATAATATTATGGTGTCATTGGCTTGTGTGTGTGTATATGATTGTGTGAGATAGTGACGTTTTTCTGTGGAACTCTTTGGAAACCGCTCAGTAAATGCAGGTTTGATGGTTCATGTGTGTTATGTAAAGTATGAACAAAAAGCTAATTTTCTTAAGCTATCGGTAACTCAATGAGGTTTATAGTTTTTGCTGTTTTCTCAGGTGTTCTTTAGTGCAAGTACAATGATTTAAGGTAGATATATGATTTCTGTTCGCTGTGCCGTTAGATTTTCATGCTATTATAGGGTGACAAACAAGTATTTAAGTAGGTGGCTCACCTGCCTGATGGCAAATGGTCATCATTACCTTAGCAATAGTCAACTGCAATGAAATGAAATGAAATTGTTTATTCTGTAAATAGGATATTGGAATCACTTTTACAAATCATATAATCATAGGATTTATTGCAATTTTTGTTGTGAACAGACGTGTCGAACATTTATTAAAATAACTAAATAATTATTTGCCGAATCGTGACCTGGTTTTACCAAATAGCCGGTACTAAAGCAAACTGTGTCATACGTAAGCATAACATGTATTTTAAATCGTTTCTGTGAAAATGTGTATGTGATTAACAAGTAAATAACTTGTATCACAATGGCAACCAGTCCCTTTAGCAGGGGTGGCAGATGTGCTCGGAGCCCACCTCCTACACCTGTGCCTGCACCAGCACCTGCAACTGCACCTGTACCCGAGCCCGCACCTCACCCGCAACCACCCAGCCAAAGAGAAGATGTCATGATGGAAGTGATACCTACGCCGGAAATCCAGAACTGGATGTCATCCATTGAGCAGTGCCTAAGTGAAGTGTGCTCTATTGTAACAGAGGGCAAATTAAACATGGAGCAAAAACTGCGTATAAGTGCCCTATGCCGAAAAGTTAGTCACGGCACATCGCAGATGGCCGTTCAGTATCAGTCCCTTAAGATGAGAGCCGTCCGGGCCCACTCCACCGTCCAAACACTCGAAGACCAAATTGATTTGTCGCAGCAACTGCAAGACCTTAAGCTGTCAATCGGAGCTTCAATGAAACCAGTAACGGGAACTTCTTTTGCTGAGATGGTTAAAAAAGGTACCAACAATTTTATACAGCCCATAAATTTAAGCTCAGTGGCCATATACCCTAACGACAAACTGAAGTCGAGTGAGGAGACAAAAACACTTGTCCAAAAAATTATATGCCCCGAGCAAATGAAACTTCAGGTAAGAGGACTACGTAAGACGAAAAATGGCGGTGTCATTATCAGCACTGAAACAAAGGAAGATATTGAGAAGGTGAAAAAATCGATGCATTTATCAAATTCAGGCCTAACAGTAGACGAACCCCCAAAAAGGAAGCCTAGAATAGTAGTTATCGGAGTGCCCTCATCCATGCAAGAGAAGGAAGTTTTTACTTGTTTATTCCACCAGAATCTAGCAGAGACCTTTCAGGATTGCAGCCTCGAGACCTTTTTATCCTCCATTAAGTTAAGCCATAAGTCAGGTAAGAAGGACGCTGAAACCTGTAATTATATAATAGAAGTATCTGCAGACATACGTAAAGCCCTGATATCAAAAGCAAGAGTGTTTGTAAATTGGTCGTCATGCCCTGTGAGAGACTTTACCCTAGTCACACGCTGTTTTAAGTGCCAGCAGTACGGACATGCGGCCAAGTCATGTCGTGAAACCACCATTACCTGTGGCCACTGTGGTGATCTGGGTCACTCCATTAAAGAATGCACAAAGAAGGCCGAGGAACCAAAATGTGCTACTTGCTTGCACTTCAAAAAGCCGAGCAATCACAAGACAAACGCTTCTGACTGCCCTGCGAAAATAATGGCTGAAAAAAGGTACATCAATTCTGTTGATTATGGAGGCGCCTAAGAGCGTCGTTAATTACGTATTTTGTTAGCCCTTGTTTTTGTTTTTATAATTATGATTAATAATTTAATTAATGACATCGATAATTTCTCTGTATCTGAATCCCACATTTGTGACGTTGAACACTGTAAACAATATCTCTCCTCCCACACTAGTCCACTAACCATACTAAACCAAAATATTCGCAGTATTTTCAAAAATTTCGACAATTTTAGAATTTTTCTACAACGTCTAGACATAAACTGTGACGTTATTGTATTAACCGAATGTTGGCTTTCCAAACAATATAACATACCACTAATACCGGGATATAATATGTATAAAAGTAACATAAACTACAATCAGAACGATGGGGTGATAGTTTATGCAAAAAATCATCTCAATGTGTCTGTCGAGGAACCAAATATGCACGACTGTAACAGATTGTTAATTACAATTGGGTCAGAATTAGCGATACTTGCCTTATATCGACCCCCCTCTTTTAGAAATATAAACAATTTCACTGACTCCCTAAACAACACCTTGCAGAACCTGTCGTCTTTCAAAAATACTGTTTTAATTGGAGATATTAATATCAATATTCTTCCAGAAAGCGCTGACGCATTCGCTGAGGAATACCTTAACGTATGCGCCTTCCATGGTTTGCTTCCTGCTCACACGTTTCCTACACATCAAAGTGGCTCCTGTTTGGACCATAGTATGCTCAAGTCAAACTTCCCTGCACTTACCCTTGTAATTAATTCTACAATAACCGATCACAATGCTACCCTACTCATTTTAAATTGTAAAATACCTAAAGTAGTCAATCGCACAATTTCTAGGTTAATTGTAAGTAAACTTGAAGATGACTTACGCAATATCGACTTTGACCCAGTCTACGATTCCGCTGATCCGCAGTTTTGTATGTTGTACCTAATCAAAAATGTACAACATGCAATTCAGAAAAACACGGTCATATCTCGGCGAAATAACAAAAACTACAACATAAAACCATGGATCACGCCAGGACTCATTCGCTGTATGAAAAATAGAGATAAACTGCATATAAAAGCTAAATCTAATCCAGATAATTTAATTTTGCAACTGTCGTATAAACGATATCGTAACTTCTGTAATAATCTTCTAAAAAAAGTAAAAAGCAACTACGATAAAATTGCACTAGAAAAAGCTGGTACAAATAGTAAAAAAATATGGAATTTTATTAAAAATGTAACCTATACCTCTAAAGAAAATCAGTCATCTTCAGGTCTATTACAAGCACACTCATCAAAGTTAGCATCTGCCAACAGTGCGAATAGTTTCTTTGTCAATGTTGGTAAATGTCTGGCTGAAAATGTTCAGGGCCAATCACAATATCTAACAAGCACACCATTTACATGTAACACTATTCCATCATCCTTTGTGTTGCATGACACTGACGAGACTGAGGTGGAAACGATAATTATGAGTTTGAAGGACGACTGTGCAGTTGGCTGGGATAACATATCAAATAAAATTATTAAACAGTTCAGGCACATTTTGGGACCGCCACTAACCTATATTTTCCAAAAATGTTTATCGACAGGTATTTTTCCTGAGTGCCTAAAAAAAGCTGTTGTTGTCCCCGTTTACAAATCAGGCAGTAAAGATCAAGTGACAAATTATAGACCTATTTCCTTACTGCCTACTATTTCTAAAATATTAGAAAAAATTATGAATAAAAGGCTCTACAAATACTTGGAGGATAAATCAATTTTATCTAAACGGCAGTTTGGATTTAGGCCTAAAATGTCAACAGACGATGCTGTGCACCATCTGACTGACTATCTAGCACAAGAACTTGATAATGGTAACCACACAGTAGGAATCTTCCTGGACCTCGCCAAAGCTTTTGATACGGTTTCTGTTCAGATTCTGTTGCGCAAGCTTGAAGCCATAGGTATCAGAGGCGCCCAGCTGAAACTATTTAAGAGCTATTTAGAAGACCGCACCCAATGTGTACGGATTGATAATGTTCTCAGCGATAGTAAAAAAAACACGTCCTTCGGAGTTCCCCAAGGAAGTATTTTAGGGCCTACACTATTTTTAATATACATAAACGAACTCTGTAACCTAAATCTAGATCACGGCCAAATTGTTTCTTATGCGGACGACACTGCCCTTCTATTTTCGGCTGACTCAGAAAAAAATGTCTACGAGTTTGCGCAAAATGGCTTCGATATTGTTAATAAATGGCTTCAACATAATTTACTAACACTAAATGCAGACAAGACAAATTATATTAAGTTTTCAATGCGCAAGCAAACGTCAACAAGCACTGTCTCGACATTATATGCTCATCATTGCACAATTCCTACGGATAACCAATGTGTTTGTCCCAAAATTAATATGGCAAATACAACAAAATACCTTGGTGTTATAATAGATGAAACACTTTCGTTTAAACAACATATTCAAGCTTTAAATAATAGAATTCGCAAATTAATATTTGTTTTTAAAAAATTAAGATATATTGCTGATCTAGTTAGACAAGTTTACTTTGCACTGTGTCAATCAATATTAACTTATTGTATTACCACATGGGGTGGAGTGGGTAAAACAATGTTACTAACCATCGAGAGAGCTCAAAGGGCGATTCTCAAAGTCTCTACTTTCCGCCCTTTTCTTTTTCCTACTAACCTCCTGTATAAATCTTGTGAAGTATTAACAGTTCGTCAGCTATTTATAATGGGTATTGTATTAAAACAACACACAGCGCTACCATACAGCACTGCATATACTAATAAAAGACGTAGAGATATAGTTTGTCCACAAAATTCAACAAAACATGCTTTTGTATCCAAATTTTATCTATACCTCGGTCCTCTTCTCTATAATAGACTAAACTCGAAAGCAAACATTTATTCCCTGAACTACACAAATTGTAAGAGAATTCTCAAGGATGCTCTCCAAAGTATGTCTTACGAAGATACAGAGAATTTACTAACTGTACTACAGTGAATATTATGTACAAATTTCACCTATGTTAAGTATTTATCAAATTTAGAAACTAAGTTAAGCTACCCAACATATAATTAGTGATCTATTGTCAACCTTTTGATTATTTATTTATTTTATAAGTCTATTTAAGCTCTTCCCGCCTGAAACACAGGATTACCTAGTTCAGGCACGTAAGTCTTAGGAATATAATTTACATTTAAGCAAATCTGTAAAAAATGATGCCTTGTAATTTTTTGAATAAATATTATTATTATCTCTTTATTTTCATTTTTAATACATATCGTTTACATTTTTAAATATTTTTATAAATAACACAAAAAAAAAAAACATTTAAAAATATAAAAAATAGTGGCCCATCGGCATCAGGAACAGGGTCCAAGCTGCCGGTGGTCAGGGCTCTAGAGAAAGGAACCTCCTCACTATGCGTGCCGTGTCCAGAAGTACTGCTTTCTGAATCAAGCCCTTGACCCAGCCGCGCAATGAGAGCCTCCTGAGGTGTTGATCGAGGCTCTCCGCTATTAGGCCATTAACCGAAACGATTATCGGTACAATGATTGCAGAGTCCACGTCCCACATGTCGACAACCTCGTGTGCTAAGTCAAGATACTTGATTGTTTTATCGTTCTCAGCTTTCACGAGATTCTCGTCATGAGGGACAGCGATATCAACAATCATTGCACGGCGCTCTCGTCGATCTATTACCACAATATCAGGCTTATTGGCTACAATAGTCCTGTCAGTGATAATAGATCGATCCCAGTACAATGTGGCGTGACCATTCTCGAGAACTGGGTCGGGCACATACCTGTAGTATGGTACTTCGGACTCCACAAGGTTGTACTGCATGGCAAGTTGCTGGTGGATAATCCTAGCCACTAGATTGTGTCTGTGCAAGTACTCGCCGTTAGCAAGACGAGAACAACCGGAAACAATATGTCGGATTGATTCACCGGGACGGTGGCATGCCCGACAGATGTCAACCGTACCGTCCTTGACAATGTATTTCCGATAATTATTCGTCATGATAACTTCATCCATAATCGCACAGACAAAACCTTCGGTTTCCCCGAAGAGGTCGCCGAAACGCAGCCAGGATACAGACGCTAAAAAGTCAACATCAGGCCCATGTAGGGCCCGGAAAAAGCGTCCGTGAAGCTCTTTGCCTTGCCATACTTCCTTACGATCGTTAGTATCAAGTACTGCAGGTTTGCGCCAGTTCTCTTTCGCCAAGGAGAGCGGGGTGAGGCCTTTGTCCACTGCGACCACATCTCGGTGCATCCCCACGTCATTTTGAAGGAAATATTCCCTGAGACTGCAGATCTCGCGGTTGTGGAGGGTTTTAGCATTTAAGAAACCTCGACCCCCACACTTCCGCGGGATGTACAGTCTCATTACTGATGATCGTGGGTGATGCATTCGATTTGCCGTCAACAATGTACGGACCTTCCTATCCAGAGCGTCAAGTTCCGTTTGAGTCCATTTGAGTATGCCAAAAGAATACATCAAAACCGGCATGACCCAACCGTTGAAGGCACGCACCTTGTTTCCGCCTGATAAAAGACTATTTAACACTTTATTCAGGCGGCCAAAGAAGCGCTCCCTCAACGATTGTTTCATGTCGGCAACATTGATGCCTAATGCTTCCGACATACCCAAATACTTGTAGGTTTCGGTTGAGGAAAGGGATCTAAGGTATATGGAATCCGAGAGCTGGGTTCCCACGGATTCCATAATCTCCCCTCGCTTTACATGCATGACTGCACATTTGTCTACACCAAATTCCATCCTGATGGCGCTACTGAACGTTTCTGTTACTTTCAGTAGCTCCAACAGTCGCAATTTGTTGGGAGCAAAGAGTTTCAAGTCATCCATGTAAAGGAGGTGAGATATCACCTGACCACCTCTTCTCAACCGATAGCCTAGACCTGAATCCTCCAGCAGTGTGCTTAGAGGATTCAAGGCTAAGCAAAACCAAAGCGGACTCAAACTATCGCCCTGGAATATTCCCCGTTCAATCCTGATCGGTTCATTGATCTCCCGGATCTGTCGACATCCTGGATAGAGAAGGACCGTCCTCCACTGCCCCATACACGACATCAAGAAGGTGCGTAGAGTTACGTCTATTTTGTACAATTCTAGCACCCTAATGAGCCATGTATGTGGCACCGAGTCATAGGCCTTCTTATAGTCTATCCAACATGTCGACAAATCCTTCCGGGTTCTACGGACCTGTTGGCTTATGGTCATGTCTATAAGGAGCAGCTCCTTAGTACCGCGGGACCCATTCTTACATCCATTCTGAGACACAGACATAATTGAATTGCTATAAATATGTTGTGCAATTTTTGTTCTAAGAATGGATGTAAGAACTTTGTAGACCGTCGGTAAACATGTTATCGGTCTATAGTTTTTGGGATCCGCAGTACTACCCGATTTATGGAGCAGGTGGGTAACTCCTGTCGTGAAGAATAGTGGTAGCGACCCAGTCTCTACAGATGACTGGAATTGCGAGGCTAAGCAGGCGTGTGACCTTTGTAGCCATTTAATCCAGAAATTGTGCAGTCCGTCCGGTCCTGGAGATTTCCAGTTAGGCAACGGACGGACTGCACGGGCCACATCCAGAGGACTAATGCAAATAGCCTCCATGTCTGGTATTAAATCACACGCCCGCTCAACAACACGCATCCAATCACCTTCAGTGTGACTGACGGGCACCGACCAAATGCTTCGCCAAAAAGCACTCATGGCATCATTATCTGGCGGGCGCGCGTCAGTCACACCTTGATTGGGAATGGGCCGCTCCCATGCTCTGTATACCCACCTTTCATCGCTCTGGAACATGCGGTTCTGAGTGTACCGATCCACTCTTCGCCTATACCGACGGATACGGTTTGCCCATGCATAAACTTTCTGCTTCAGGAAGTCGATGCGCTCTGTGACACAGGAAACATATTCTCGAGGACTAATACTAGTTCCTGAGAACGCCCGCCTCACAAAGCGCATCACCCTTGGGCGTGTGTTGCCCTCCCTGAAGCAGATAAGCTTCCCGATGAGTACCCTGGCCTCATTAATACGACGCTCAATCCTGCACTGCCAGGCTGGTGCGACAGGTTTCGGCCGTATAGCTCGGTCAGTGTTTGGAAATTTGACACGAGCTATACGACATGCCGCAACAGCCGTGCAGTACAAGATTGAGTGTGTATCACAAAGGTCTGCGCTGCTTTCGATAAAATTTGGTAACAGCGCATCCAGGGCACACACCAGTAATCTGTTTCTTTTATTCATGGGTAAACGGGGTAGCCGTGGTCTAAGGTCAGGTGATGTGAACCGGTACTCACGGATCGCATCCTCCAGTACGCTCCTTAATTCCACATTGCATAGGTTATCTGCAGATATAGCCCTGGCGTCCGCCTCCTCATCATGTTGGCTTACCCGCGGTGGAACTTCGGCGGGCGCATGCACGACAGTCTGGGATGGGGGAGGGTTACTAGCAGAGCTACTCTGCATTTCCGAGCGTAGCCGATCAAGTGTAGCGTTATCCAATCTACGATTATTTTGAATGACGCGCACCTGATCCGACAATCGTTGAGCGGAGACATTGACGGCAGGTTCAAGCACCTGAAACAGAGAGAGCATCCGACCTCGGTACGCTGTAAGGTTAATTCCTCCCTCAGTAGCCCCATAATATGCGCGCATCACGTTTTCATTCATGGACTGGGTCCATCGCATGCGCGACACATTTCCACCGGCAGCGGGGACCCTGTTCGGGGCCTGTTGGCCTCGAGGTCCCAAGCCCGCTGGTGGCCGTCCTCTTCCTCGCCGTTGT
Organism: Xanthia icteritia; assembly: GCA_949128155.2. Lineage (NCBI taxonomy): Eukaryota > Metazoa > Arthropoda > Insecta > Lepidoptera > Noctuidae > Xanthia > Xanthia icteritia. The sequence goes on from OX421941.2 coordinate 16,170,672, forward strand.
GGTGGTGTAGGTGACGACGGTGGGGAGAAAAACTCGTCGCTCGAGCTCGACGCAACTGCAGCGACCGGTGGCACGGCGCTCGCGGTTGAGGCACGTACCGGTGGCTGCGAGGCGGAGCTGAGCGACAAGTCCGGAGATGGTGGGTGTGCCTGTAGTCGTGCTCTGGCTCTTGTCTGCATCATTCACATGTTTTTATTGTCCGTTGTTTTTTCGGTTTCGGTTTAAGGTTTATCATATTTTCTTATATTTGGTATTATTGTTTATATTTATTTAATTAAATTTGGGCTGTGAAATTGTCTTTTTTATGTAAAAAAATGTAGAGCATTTATTATTATTATTATTATTATATTAAAAACAAAAATTAGCTAGATGAGTTCGGCGTTTCCTATCTGACTACTCTGAGAAGAAAGGCCGAAACAAACTCAGAGGTCACAGTCTCTTTTAAAGTCCAGACATAATGTTGGTCAGGCCATATGAGGACCATGTAGATTAGTGTCTGAAATGGTCTTTTGAAAAAAGAACCACACAGATTTGAGTGGACCTATCCAGTCAGTGCCACTCAACTCGACGAACAATACAAAGTAAGGACATTTGGGTAGGCCGCATAAACTACTCCAACTGCCAGAACATCATTAAAATTAACTGAGAAACAAAAAAAAAAAAACACATACTCCTCAAATTCAAAAATAAATTAATTATATAATCGCATTTGGTTGCCGTCCTAGAGGCAACTCTGAAATGTCACATGGGAGCCTGGATTTTGGACTACTTACTAATTCCTTGCCTGTATCTACTACACACTTACCCGTACGGTACCCATCTATACTAATATAATAAAACTGAGGAGTTAGTTAGTTTGCTTGAATGCTCAAATCTCTGAAACCAGCAGTCTTCGAAAATTAACCCAACTCTTGAGGAAGGTTATGTAAGGCTATGTTCCTCGCGCACATTTGGGACTGGCGTGAGGAGGCGTAACGTCAGAACACTCTCCATGGCGGGATCTCATGGCGTCATGGAGAGTGCGATTGTCGCAACCCAGTGCTGGGTACGCCACTATTGCGGCGATAAGTCCCCTCTTTGAAGAGTGGCTAGAGAGGCGCCAGGGCGTCCTCACCTTCCGCCTGACGCAGGTCCTCACCGGACATGGTTGTTTCGGGAGGTTCCTGTTTCGTATCAGGCGAGAGGAAACGCCCGGGTGTCATCACTGCGTGGATCGCCCGGAGGAGACGGACACAGAGCATCACCGTGTCCTTGTGGAGGCGATCGGTGGCGGGGATCTCTCGCGTCCAGCCCGTAGAAGTTATTTGATAAATTCCCACACAAAAAAAAAGGGTTATAGCTATGTAATACCACGCTACAACCATTAGGAGCCGAGCAAAAAGAAAAAAAGTCAGAAAGAACTCTGAGCAAAAAATAAATAATAGGGCGGCCGGGCATTGCAATGCGATGGGTCGGGGCAACAAAAATTTTCATGCGGACGAAGTGACGGGCATCAGCCAGTTCCTTTATAACTGGCAACGGTCTGCTTAGCGGCAGAAATATAATTAGGCGGCACGATTGGCGCAGTGGTTAAGCGATTGACTGCTGCGCTGCGTGTCGCGGGTTCGATTCCCGCACGGAACAAATATTTGTATGACCTACAAGTAGTTGTTCCGGGTCTGGCTGTTTGTGTATGCGAGTTTAAATGTTTGTAAACGCACCCACGACACAGGAGAAATTCCAAGTGTGGGGCAACGTTTTTTTATAAAAAAAAAAAAAAAAAAAATATGTAGGTATGGTAGTAGTCATAGACGACGAAAACCATTATCCCACTAGCATGAAGTTGGCTGGTTATTGACCATTCTCCTAATGCCTTCTTAGTCACCATTTCCGATATCCACGATAATGAATGTGCTGGGTGGCCTATTTTATTTACTCATAACCACAAATCTCTATTTAATCAGATAATCAGTAATTTATCACATCTTGTCATCAGAAGCTATAATTATTTTGCAAGCACCGCCGCAGGCAAATCCGTATCATTTTTTTTATGCAGCCGTTTTGATATCGTGCTATCGTGACCACATTTCAACGTTGTTTCAATAGATCCTGTTCTGTTATGCAAAAATAACATCGCTATTGTATTAGCGATGGTGTGGTCATTTGGTGTTACAGTGAAAAATATAAAAGCGTATGTTTTAAAAAATTGTCGCTCTACGGCTATTGGTTGTTCTGTGTACGAATATTAATGTTCTGGGATCAGTTTGGCAATTTTATTTAAAGAATATGAACATTTTTCTTCTTTTCCTAGAGTTACTCAGCGAATGTTTTTTTTTTAACTTTGCCCCACTCTAGGAATTTCTCCTGTATCGTGGGTGCGTTTACAAACATTTAAACTCACATACACAAACAGCCAGACCCGGAAAAACTACTTGTAGTTCATACAAATATATGTTCCGTGCGGGATTCGAACCCACGACACGCAGTGCAGCAGTCAATCGCTTAACTACTGCGCCAACCGTGCCGTCAATGTGCTCTAGTATAATATAATATATTCTTATGGACCAGAAGCACATTTAATTATTTTAAAAGAAAAGCAGAACTAAAAGTATTTATTTAAAAATAACAGAATAGAAAATGAATCAAAATAATGTGAAACCGTTAGACACTGAAATTATTGAAATCTACAGTTCCTAATACTAGTCCATCGCTTCCGAGCGCCCGAGCAAGAGTGCCCGAGGTGTGTGAGCGCCCCTCTAACGTGGTGTTGCCCCATCCACTCGATGCCACAATGGTCACGTGCTATCCCTGCCGTCCCACTTGACAAATCCACTAAGAATATATGCATATAATATTTATATATATACATGTATGTATAAGAGTTTGCATGTTTATGTGTTTGTGACTCAATCACGCAATAACGACTGGATGGATTTGGATGAAATTTGGCACACAGATAGTATATAGCCTGAATTAACATATAGGATACTTTTTATCCCGGTAGATAATTCCGTGGGATAATTTCCGACAACCACGCGGGCGAAGCCGTGGGCTATAGCTAGTTGGTTAATTTAAAACATATTATGTTTATATCATCTTTGAACCGAGTGCAATTAAGTTAATCGTAGTATCTCTTACTCGGAACCACACCCAGTCAGTTGTCGTTAAATCTATGTTGTTATCATTATGGCATTTCAAATGGTCCAAAACGTTTTGTATTTAACAGTTGCAGTGTTAAGTGTAGCGATATAACATAGAGCCTGAACCTATAATTTCGAAAATGGCAATTCAAATTAACTTAACCAACAATACAGTTTTGGTAATTACCCACAGTTTGAACAAAAGCCAATTGACTTAATAACTTTATTAGCTCAGTAAATCCAAGCTTACTAATTGATCGCAGTTTTGAACAATCTAATTAACTTAATAAGTGTTTACAAACCGTTGGTCGCTCTTTAGCCATTTGCCATTTAAATTTCAGAAAACTATAAATTTAAGGCTTACTTAGAATTTAGTGTAATCGTGTAATGAAATTAAGAGCACTTGTAAATTAAATGTCTTGAGCAAGCGCATGTACTTGTACGCAATTAGTGACAATAAAAAATAATAATACAGTGCCATTAATTGTATCGTTGAGCAAGATATTGGACGGTAGAAATAAATGCAATAGTTTAAACAAATGGTAATTGACGAGATTTATGATTGTGTTCAACAGCAAATTTATTTCTTCGACCAATTTATTCCTACATGCCTGCCTAACATAGTTATCTGCTCGTTGGTCTAGTGATCATAAGTGCTACTGCTGAACATGAGGTCCTGGGTCCTGGATCCTGGGGTCGGGCAAAGGGTTATTGGGTTTTTTCATCTGGAATTTCTCAGTATCAGCCCAGAGTCTGCGAAATGTTTTCTACTATAATTACACCTCTGCCTAACCCTTCGGAATAAACCTACATCAGAAGATAAACATGGATCAGTTAATGCACCACTTTATTTCGGGTGCCCTTACATAAAAGATGTTAATCACCGCGTCACTAATAGGAATACTGTTGAAAATCCTATACTATTAAATGAGCAATACTTGTATATACTTGTATATATATTTGTAATCACGTTCTCGAAAATGGCTCTAATGAATTCGATAAAAATTGCAATATAGAGGTTTACTAACTGGGGCGCAAAATCGATCTAGCTAGGTCTCATGTCTGGGAAAATTCGTTTTCTCCCAAAGTTGTCGCCCAAAGTTTAGAACAAAATGAATACCTTAGAATAATAACATAGCAGCATGGAATTAGTAAGTACCTACTATCATGGCTGCATGGAATTAGTATGAACTATCCTATACTATTAAATGAGCATTCTCTATTTTCACCAGAGCAGAGCTCGGTCGACCAGGTTAATTATTACTGACTTGTTGGATGGGTGTCGTATCAAAACTGAGTTAGTTAGCCTTTTTATTACGACTAGCAATAAAATTGCAAAAAAAACTCATAAAATCTTTTCAATTTGTTTTTTTTTATGACATCTAAATTAAAACGTTTTATTAAAAAGTCAAATGCCAACTGACATAAGTAAAAAAAACTCCCTTCTACTGCTTGTTGTAGGAAAGGCCTAACCGAACCGACATTTCGAAGCCAAAAAATTAAGAACGACCTTGTCTAGTGAAATTCTTAAAACTTTTATCTTTGCCATTAATCTTTTACTATAACTGTGCCGAAACAAAAATTAATATAAAGGATAAAATATTTCGCCACATTGCTTCGTGCTCATGACATTAGCTTACTATGCCAGCGCCATAGTTCACACAGTTAACTCGTTTATTTCCCACGAAATGACAAAACACATTACTCTCTTTATTTGCACATTATCTGTATTGTGTGTAAATAGAAATGTGGCTGATGTTATCTGCGGTCGGAACGAGCGGACTTCGTTGTTCTACCGGTCATACAATTATTGTATTCAAATTTCGAAAACGCCTTTAATGCCGCTTTATTTCACGAAATATTTTGATGGCTGCTCGTATTGTTTTGCTTGCTGCTGTCAGATTTTTGATAAAAACAAATTATGAGCTAATATTTTTGTTTGTTATAGTACCTTCTTTTGTTTGGAAGCTTCTTTAACAATTTAAGCTCAGTGAGACAGTAAAGCGAGCCGTACACTGCCATCTAAACTAAGTTAGTTTTAGATTAGTTCAGCTCGCCGCTTTTTCATATATGTATAATGTGCGTCTACCCACAGGTATGAAAAACTGGCGAGCTAAACTAACTTAGTTTTGCTGGCGCTGGTAGGCTCGCTTAGTGCTAAATAAATCTAAATCATGATAAAGATGTCTTTATTGTTTTAAAAAGAGAACTCTGAAAAGTGGTTTCTTCTTGAATCTGAAAAAAATCAACATAATTAGTCACACTTTCTTGTAAACGTTTGCGTAAAAAGTAAAAGTAGAACCAAAAAAGAAATACAAAACAAAACTTAAAGAATAGTTTTATCGAGTTACGAAATATTCATGCAAGTCTGCTACAGTTTTCTTTAATGACTCCAAACTGGTGCGCGTGCGCCTGAGGGTAAAATGCTTACGTCAACATAACTGAGTGATTGGCGTTACGCAACCAAGGTGAAGTGCGTTTTGAGTTCGGTTCATTCTTGATCGCTTTATGAACTCTTTGTTATTATAGTTACAATTCTACGAACTTCGAAGGATAAAGAGAATATTGAGTTGTGGGAATTTATAGTTATTTTTATTGGTCTGCTGTTCTACTGATTCATTTTGAGTATGAAAGTAGACTGTAGGTATTTTCCTTGTAGGTGCTGACAGCAAAGTCCTTGGGAAACGCCGAACTCGTCAAGCTTATTTTTTTTTTTTTTAATATGACGTGTAAAAGTAATTCCGATATCCTATTTACAGAATAAACAATTTCATTTCTTAAGAAAAATACCTACAATTACCTATGTATAAATTGTGTAGTTGTACCTAAGTGATAAGTAATTTTATTTTATTTATGCTTTAGATAAGACACAATTAAAAACGCACTTCTCAAAAGTTTATTTAGTGTTTGTGTATAACAAATTGCATTCGATATATATCAGCACTTTAAAATAATAATACATCTATAATTTAATATTATCACTTTAATAAACATGAACCAAATTTCTGCGAGCAACTTGGAAGTAGCGCTCGCTCGGCTCGCGCGTGATTAGTCAAAGTTCTAACCTAACCCAGTCAAAATGACAAATCATACAATCTGCCTGCTACTAGATAATTAGACAATCCCACGACATAGTAATAAGCTAAGATTATTTAAAGTGGAAAGCATTATTTTTATAGTTCATTCAATTAATTTTAAAGCTAAACATTTTAAAGTGTGAAACATTATTTTTAAATTGCGTTCATATATTTCCCTTTTCTTTATTCCGTAGCACACTTATGATTTTCATTTAAACTCACGTCATTACATTCAACATTTACTTACCTACACGGTCAAGTTAAACTACATCACCAATAACAGAAGGACAATCATTGTAAGCACCTGTTCGAACCACGTTTGAATGATAAACGACTGGCCATAAACAGTTTAGCTACTAATAATTAAAGTTAAATAATTAACTTGTTGCTATAGGCATATCGTGGCACGCATCCTTGGCGGCAACGGAAACCTACGCAACGTTGCCTCAGATATCAATTACCAAAATTAAATATATTTTTACATTACTTGAATGATAGAACTTTTACTTGTAATATATGGAATATTACAAGTAAAAGTTCTATCATTCAAGTAATGTTCTAGCATTCATTCATACGATACTTAAGGGTGCACTAGTCGTTGGTGGGCACCGACGAGTTCGAGCCTAACTAATAGTAATATGCAGGATAATAAAATTAAATAAATAAATAAACTTTATTTTCTCACCACAATATACATGTTATTTTACATACAATTAGTCTAACTAACTATTTTGTTTTATTTATTTAGTTTTATTTATTTATCTAGTTTTATTTTTTTATTTAGTTTTATTTATTTATATAGTTTTATTTATTTATCTAGTTTTATTTATTTATTTAGTTTAATTTATTTATCTAGTTTTATTTATTTATTTAGTTTTATTTATTTATTTAGTTTTACTTCTTTATCTAGTTTTATTTATTTATATATTTATTAATTTATTTAGTGAAATAGACGTGATTTATAACGAAAACGAGCGCGTAAAATATAGATATGATTGAAAAACTATTGGATTTATCTATTTCTGTACTGTTTCTATTTTGCCATTTTTTTACTACATAAGTTGAATACAAAAATGCATTTACGAAAATAATAAAATATAATATAATAAATATGGAAGTTTTGACGCTCATAACTTCAAAACCAATATTTTCTTTCCAATTCTGATTCCATACAGGGCTAGATAATGACAAGACTAATTGATATAATTCTTAGTTTTGAACTTTCACTGCCAAACAGACGAGTAATCACCATGCTACGTTTGAATGGAACAATGAACGACTAGTGTACTGCAATAGGCTGCGTTTCCACCAGAGATGAGCGAGGAAGCGTATGAGTGAGGGATAGAGGCGTAGCGAGGGATGTGTGTGAAACTGACCAATAACATCACTTCACTGTCATAGTTAGCGTTGTTATTGGTTAGTTTTACGGACATTTCTCGCTACGCATCCTCGCTCATCTCTGGTGGATACGCACCCTTACCGTGTGGGGCGCGCCATTTCAGAGTGGACAAGCTATACATTCGATTGCTTCCTTATGTCACATATTGAGTTACAGAGCAATCTCCATTTAGTCACACTACAGAATTTCTTGTAATTTTATTATTTATGGAAAATAACTTGTATAATTTGCAAATAAGCATCTAATGATTGTCATAATATTTTGCTGCATTTTAACGGTTGCTTGCATAATTTTAATGGTTCCATAATTATGATAATATTTTAATGAATATGTCATGCTTCGCCTCGTACCGTGTTATGTCAAGTTTTGGCACTAATTGCATATATTTTACTTTTACTGTCAAAGCTTGGTATGTGAATGCAAATTCATTGAATTGCAAGTTTTTGCTTGTAACATAGCTGAGTATCTAACTGTAAGTGATAACGTTACAGGATATACAATACAGCTACTGCAGGCAAAAATGAAATCGGTGATTTAAATGAAATTTAATTAAAATTTTGGTGAAATGTGGGTGTACAGTTCTGCCTAAACCTTTAGGGATTACAGGCTTGATCTTATGTTTTTAACTGAGCTTGACTAAAATTTCCGTATTATGAAGGAGATAATTACGATACCTACTACTGCTACGGCGACAATATAAAAATCAAACCAAAAAACGCTCGCACAGTGCTGTGCATGATAAATGATCATCGATTACAAACGGCTTACTTGGTATCTGTGTTTCCGTCTTGTGCAATTTAAAAAATAAACGTCTTACTTTGTATCTGTATTTCCATAATTAACGCCTACACGCGGCTTACAATAATAAAACCATCATCACCAGGGTATCAAGACAATCTCTACTAACAGTTAAGGCAAGCGAAATCACAGTGCGCGGAATAAATTGCGTATCGCGTTACGTATTGAGTATAATTTGGAATTCATGAAGAAATTCTAGAGCACATCGGAAGGTAAGGCGATGCTTTACGGTAAACGGAGCGGAGGGAAAACTGACAAGAACTATTTTACGACGCTCTGTTTTACATTTAGTTACTTCACTTGTGCTATTCTGTAAAAAGGTTAAGTGAAGCGAACTTGACGTGAGCTGTAAAAAGTGTCAATCTCTAGAGTCAGATGGCACCCAGGCCTCACTTTACAAAAGGTCTTGTGGCATGCTAAGTTTCGCAACTATGACTTTCTGGAAATTAACCCTTCAATTTAACGCACGCTTATATACAGCTACAAAAGTAACTATGAATTTATTCGGAAAAACAATAAAAAATAATAACCAAGATATTTTTTTAGATTAATTGTTTATGATTTGTCAACAATATGTATTGTGTTGTTATGTGATATTTTTACTATAGACACCGTTTAAAAAGTTTCTCACGGCTGGATCAAGCAACTTACTAAGCTTACGATGAAGACTCGTCCATACACTTCAAATTAAGTTATTATATAGTACTTCTACTTACCTATGAATTTACAGAGCAGAATATTAACAACCATAAAATTTATTCTAACTCCGATGTGCCAGTGCGTTGCAGTTTTTAATTGGTTAAACCATGAATTTGCTAATTGAATAAAATAAGTAATTTAAGGGGCACATTAACGGTAGCAGTAATTAATAATATTAACGTAGTTAATTACTGTAAACTTACTGTTAATGTATCTACCCTTTAAATTTATCTAAGTCCGTAGGTGTGTTCGTGGCATCACAGTGGGCCCTATCAGAATACCAGCGCGGTGGTATTTATTGTTTTTTTTAAATATCGCCGTATTATGCTGCATTTTGGCCTCGCACAGGTCGTTATTATTTTATTAGTTTTTTATTTATATATATATATTTTAAATATCGTAGGATGTCGAATACTTGCCTTTTTTATCAACTTTTGCGAATTACGGACTTAGTGCAATTAACAGTTTTAAGGCTGCAGCTACGAAAACTCTTTTCCAGATTTCGAAATTGTGATTAAAAAAGTTTTAATTTATGGTTTCGTCTGCAGTGGTGAGACTCTGACTAGCATTTAATAAAATAGGTATCGTTGTTATTATTACAGGTGTTTGCAATTCAGCGAGTTGCATTGGGCTACGTAAACAACTCAATATTTTAGTTTAATTTATTCAAAAAATTTGCTTTATGGATCTGATTGAATAGTTCTTATTGTTTTAAAAAGGTGATAGTGGAATTTTACGACGTCTTTATCAGAATAATTTAGACGAGTTTTACATAGCCATATTTATGCAACTACGATTTCGAACGATTTCTCTTAGCGTTATCAGATTTAGATATCTTCCTAAACATATTCAAAACTAATAAAATTGCACCATATTACATTAGGACTGGTCTGACGTCAATAAATTTTTTAAATTATACGGTGGCGTAAAGAAATGGTGGGTAACCCTTGCACGTCGTTTGGGTTAGATAATACTCATCACATAACATTGCTTATATGGAATCTTTTATTAGGAATTTTTAAGTATAATGGAAATGATATGGTTAGAAAATGAATATAATAAATAAATCAGAATAAAATTATAAATTCGAAGCCTACCGCCTACGGGCCCTATTTAATTGGGATGTGTTAGAAAAGGTAAAAAAACATAAAATAATTTTATTTGTCATTTCGATAGGTATTTATGATAGATATCAATCTAGCCTATGGACCGTTCAAACGTTATCTCCACGATCTATACCACGCCTACTGTTGGTAAATACCTACATTTAAATATTCTGTAGGTTTATTTTAACATACTGTTGTTTTTCTACAAACCTACCGTGGAAACTACACTAGAGGAGGGCGTGTCAGACTCTTACTGACTAAAACCCACCCGTGTTCCTTCAGTTGCCTGTATATTGCCTGGGGACACGGTATCCCTTTCGGAATTTCCCGCGACCCAGGCAGACATCGGTCCTAGCGGACCCCGTCGGTTGTGCTGACATCTCTTTGAGGCGCGCGTGGAATACAACGCGCCGTCGACCCCGGCCTGGTCCTTATCGGACGGCGAGCTACCCATTGCTCACCATCCGCAGGACCGCGCCTACTGTGGCCGGGAATCAGCCTGGGATTCCCGACGCCCAGGGCGTCTCCTGCGGCGGCTAGGGGCATGAGGGCGTGAAATTTGACTCTTCTTCACGCGTTCCGCTTCCTCCTTCGTGAGCATTACTGCTTCACAGAAGGAAGTGACGGGTTCCCATGCCCACTCGCTCCGTACCATGGCCTGAACCAAGGCCGGACGCGAGAGATGATTGCCACCGATCGCCTCCACGAGGACACGGCGGTGCCCCGCCCAAGCCGGGATTATGTATAGCCCTCATTACACTATATCATACCTAATCTTCTATCTTGGTAACGAGCATTATACTAAAAGCGTTCAAAACTTTTTTGCTGTTTATAATACAAATTGGCTGTGTCGCATAAAATGTCGGTGGGCTTAACTAAACGTTCCCTAAACTGTCAGTCGTTATATCAATCTTATCGAAGCGTTTACGGATACAGCTCGAAAGCCCAGACCTTGAGTGTTTCCTAGTTGTTCTAAATTGATACTGATCTTTAAGTAGGAAGCTTGTCAAACATGATTATTGTAATACTTAAATCTTATAGCAGCAAGAAATACGTTTATTAATAATGTTGCCAATGTTATACTGAAATCTTTTTTTATTTTATTGTTTGTTTAGCCGAAGGGGGCTTTAAAAGGAACATGGCTAATGGTTTGTTCGTGGTAATTAATTAAATTTAAATTATGCGCTCACAAAAGGTTAATAAAATTGAAGAAACTTTTTCTTATATACGATGACTTCGTTTTGTTGAATTACTAGGTGCTGCCCATGACTTTGTCAGCGATCCAGGATGAATGTAGCCGTCTTCCTTCACCAAGTTATGGCCATAGTCCTTCTCCAAGTTATGGTCTACCCATGTGCCAAATTTAATCCAAATCCGTTCAGCCGTTTTGGTGTGAAAGTGTAACAAAGAAACAAACAAACTCACTTTCGCATTAATAACATCATTATAGTGAGAAAATTTTGTCAATAGGCTAATAAGGCAGGTTTTAATTGCATTTTCCGTCTTTAGGAAAGTTTGTACAGACGCCAGCGGGTCAACCTACCCGAAACTGTCAAATTTTCCCAATCAACTTTGAACCTTATGCTTTAGTGATAAAGTTGAAAATCTATTAAAGAAATTTGTCAGATTGTAGTAGGTTGATGTGCTGGCGTCTGTACAAAGTTGGGTAGGTACTTGTCACGCTGTCACGCTTGTGTGTAGCAGCCTTAACACCTATGCCAAGCTTTTCGAAAGCATAAAAATGAACCTACAGATAAAACCTAGGTGATTATGTTAATTTGCAATCTAATTAGAAACGACATACAATTTTACACCGCCTACCTAATTATTATGCAAAGCACGCATAATTCGTGTATGATTGACTTGTTTTTACGCAAGTCGCTGAAAGGAAAGCAAGTATAGGAAGCCGATTGCGTTTAAGGTCACCATTGGGTTAACCTGTTCTATGTAGATCAATGATTTGTGCCAGGCATGCTTTAAATACGCACGTAAAAAACTTTTTGTTGCAACACAATAAAAAAAGGTGGGTACATTTGTAGGTATGCCCTTCGTGTCCAATACAACAACGCTTTCAGGGTATTGGTGGGGCTGCCCCGTTTTTGTAGCTCATCGGGAATGTTCGCGGACGCACATATAAATTGCTTTTAAGCAACGATGCGAATGAGGTGTGCATCCCTGGTGCGCAGAGTGCGGGTCAGCTCCAAAAATATCCTAAAAATGATCGCTAGCAGGCTCGATTGCATATACATCAATCACTGCAGTGCCATCTCCCACGGCTAATAAAATTAAAATAAAATGAACTAACATAATTCTTAAGTTTATTAACACAATGAGTCCTTGTTACTTGAATAAAGAAATTTATATAAAAAAAAATGGAATTCGAATTCCAAATCTCAAGAAAAAACAAATGAATGTGGGTCAGCATTCGAAAATTTCTCTAATTTCATGTATATATTATCGTAATAATTAAGTAGGTAGGTAAAAAATATTAAGGATTAGGATTGTTTAGGATTGTAGCAGGTGGCGTTCTGTAGTTTCTGCCTGCCCCATTCGCCCGAAGGCGTGAGTTTTTGTATGTGTGTAAAAAATATTTGTGGAACGTTTCGATTTCAGCACGTGTTTCTGTGGAGCTATGCTACCATGTAAGTAGGTTTCTAAATTTTCTTTGCCTTTTAAGCCTAATAGATTATTACGCACCAGTAGAATTTCACCATAGATCGTTTACGGGACCGCGGTATTCGTGAATGCACCAATTCTCCCGCGAACCGTCCTAAAAAGGCGAGCTCAGTGAGTTTGTATCACTTTCCATTGGCATTTGAGCTATTTTACTTAGTGAGAACGAATTCTTTAAATGTTTATTAATTGACTAAATAACAGTGTGCTAATAACGACGTGGGTGATTCGGATAACTGGGATTACGAGAAGTTATCGATATCGTAATTAAAAAGTTAATAGCATATCTCGTATCATTTCAACCGAAAAACGTCCACTGCTGGACATAGGCATCCCCAAGCACCGCCACTTCGACCGGTTCTGTGCTTGCCGCATCCAGCGGATTCCTGTGGCCTTCACAAGGTCATCGGTCCACCTTGCCCACCTATTTTAGTATATACGATAGACCTATTTTATCCCCAGGCAAATCACTGTCCATTCCAAGGTAGCTTGGAACAGATTGCAGAAAGCGATAAGGCCGCTCATTGTATATTTTGAAGTGTTTGATTTATTTTGTGTTATGTATTTTTGTGGTGGACAATAAAGTATATACTCGTATATATATGACGGAGGAGGGGTATGTGTCTCTCTCGTTATTATCAGGCATATTTTAATTACTGTGGGCGAACTAATGGGTAGTGTTGGTTATTGCGCAATAGAAAAACCGTTTGTAATTCAGATCAAATTATAATTTACGACAACATTAATCTCATAGTACTTCACACACTGTAGGTACGACACAACTATTCGAAATGCGCGACAGTTTCTAAACGGGGATGTGACAGGCGTGATGTTATTTATGTATTTTGTGCCCATGCATTTTTTTTTGGGTTGAAAATTATCAAATAACTTCTCCCGCTCTGGGCGGAGCGGGAGGGCGTGTCAGACTCTTACTGACTAAAACCCACCGGTGTTCCTTCAGTTGCCTGTACGTTGCCAGGGGCCACGGTATCCCTTTCGGAATTTCCCGCGACCCCGGCAGGCATCGGTCCTATCGGACCTCTTCAATTGCTGACATCTCTTTGAGGCGCGCGTGGAACATAACGCGCCGTCGACCCGGGCCTGGTCCTTATCGGACGGTGAGCTACCCATTGCTCACCGTCCGCAAGCCCGCGCCTACGGCGGCCGGGAATCGGCCTGCGATTCCCGGGCGTCTCCTGCGGCGGCTAGGGGCGTGAGAACGCGAAATCTGCCTCTCCCTCACGTGTTCTGCTTCCTCCTTTGCGAGCATTACTGCTTCGCAGAAGGAGGTGACGGCCTCCCATAGCCTCTCGGTCCGTACCATGGCCTGGACCAGGGCCGGACGCGAGAGATCCCCGCCACCGATCGCCTCCACGAGGACACGGCGATGCTCTGCCCAAGATGCCTCTGTTCAAAGAAAAGTTCTGGTAAAACTCTACTGGTGTGATCTTTTTCAGGTGTTGAACTTTATCGAAAGCGGCTTGGAAGAACATAAAACGCACCAAACGGACAAAGACAAGTTTAGTTTTTTTTTTGTGAATACATAATAAATAATGTATAATCAGGAAAGGGTTGTGCAAACAATAGTATACCGTTTAAAAATAAGGTAAAGTATAATTCAAAACATACACACATCATAACATCACGCCTGTAATCCCCACAGGGATAGGCAGAGGTGTACCTGTAATACATTCACATATCGCCAGTTAGGTTTAAGAGCGTTTATACTGAAAGTGGGCAACGTCGCAAATTGCTTTCAAATATTTCGCTGTTTTGATTGAATTGGCAATATTTCTGTATAGAAGTAAGAATTATGGCTAACTAGTGAACTAAAATATTGAATATGAAATGCAATAATTAATATCGTAATACCGAATATTTAGTTTTAGATGTAAAAAAAGTATTTGGAAACTATCCAAATGCCTTTCTTACACCTAAAGCGGTTACAACATCAAATTCAGTGTTATAATTGCAATTCATTATTATTATTCTAGTTCACTAGTTAGCCATATTTATTATTTCCATACAGTAATATTGCCAAATTAATGAAAACAGCGAAATATTTTACAGCTATTTGCGACGTTGCCCACTTTCAGTATAAACGCTCCTAAGTTCCATATAATAGAGGAGGAGCCTATTGCCATCAACCGGGCACAAATCCAGGCTCCGGGCTGATACTGAGGAATCCCAGATGAAAAACCTAATAACACTTTGCCCGACCCGGAATCGAAATCGAACGCGGGATCTCATCAAAACCAAATCTAAGTCTATTACGTAGTAAATATTTTTGCCGTCATCAGATTAAATCACAAGAGGCATGTGTTGAACACTAGCGGCTATGCGCAAGAGTGACACAACAAATACTAAAAGATAAATCTTATCTCAAACTAGTTATTTGCCCTCTAGCAGAACGTGGGTTGAGTTTTCAATAATATAACTTCTTTCATACAGTTTTGTACCTACATACCTACAGAATATTATTATAATGTATTGCATAAATCTTAGAGCAGAGTAGAGAGCAGTGGTAACGGTAAGTTACTCATTAGTCATTACTGTTGTTCAGCCTTTCTGTGTTTACTCAAATTACAATACTAAAACTAGTATTTTGAAGTTTGATTGCTCCTAACCCTATAACTGCGGCCGCGTCTTACGAGTTGTAGGTGGTAGGTTCGAAACCCCGACACTCGCTTTACTTTGTGTAAATTATTTCATCACCACTGCTCCCAAAACGGTGAAGGAAAACATCGTAAAGAAACCGGCATGTCCTAGAGCCAAAAATTCGAAGACTTTTATGACATCTATCAACCCGCACCTGGCCGACATGGTGGATTACGGCCCACTCCCTCGCATAGAGGGGAGGCCTATGTCGCAGCTGGCATTGAACATTATATTATTATATTAGGAACATTATAGGCTGATTACGCATAAATCTTACTCATTAATTTCAAGTTTAATATGGTTATCAGAAATAGCCATAATATCAATTCTGAGTAAATTTTCTACCGTATAGTTGTAGAAGATTATGGTATGGTATGTGTCGAAATGCAAGTTGTAACATTATAATTATTACCTATTTATGCACTATACTGTATAACCGAAGAACAGCTGTATCGCCGTAGAATATAAGGGCAGATTTTATTACAAACAATGATGGTGGATCTAGTAACTGAAAACAGTTGAAAAAAATTATACAAGATATTTTTTTATATCCCATAACTCTAGGGTATTAATGAGACCATTTCAAAAATTCAATTAGCACTCCCCTTGGTTTGTATACCAACAATATAATATATTGCACTAAGTTACCTATATGTGTGGACTTGTAATTAGCTAAATAGTTACCTTAATTGTAATTATTTTATTATTTGTCTGTAAGTCCTCCTAAAATAAATAAATAAATAAATTATTTTTCTGTTTTTTTAAGATAACTTACCACTGGACTCTCGAAGTTTCATTGATATGAACGAGTAAATCATTTTCATTCAAACCAATCATTGATATTTAAAGCTAAGAAAATGCGAAGTTGTCATATTTTTATTTTTATGAACAAAAATGTAGTCTGAATTAAATGTTATTTTTATTTTCGTATTTTACCTAAGTGACTTTCACATAAATAATCGTGAGGTTGTCGAATTATTTTGAAAGAATAATTAAAAAAAAAACAAAAAACATTGCCTTTTGATTCTTTGATAAGGCCTCATCATACCCTAGATTTATGGGATATAAAAAAAAACATCTTGTATATTATTAGCTGTTGCCCGCGTCTTCGTTTGCGATCCAGGATGAGAAGTAGCCTATGTCCATCACCAAGTCATGGTCTGCTCATGTACCAAATTTCATCCGAATCCGTTCAGCTGTTTTAGCGTGAAAGCGATACTAACAAACAAACAAAACAAACTCACTTTCGCATTTATAATAATTTAAGGAATTATCATTTCAATAATTTGGGCGTCTATAGATATTAAAAAAATATTTTATCTCAGTTTCAGTTTTCCAGTTCTTTATGAGAAGAATATAAAACTATTGTTAGATTCATTGTTTGAATTACTTAAGAAATCTCAAAGAACAAAAATCAAAAAGGAAGATGCAACATTTTTGGTTAGAAGCTTAGTCAAGTCAGCAACTGATTCATAAGAAGAAGGAAACATGTACGTGAAGGTATGTATTAAGTACTACATTTTCTCCCTTATGACTTGATTAGAATATTAAATGGCAGTAGGTTTTATTACGAAGTCACGCCTGTGAGTTACACTTTCAATGAACAAACAGTACCTTTGAACACCACCTACTACCGTATGAAGCCAACTAACCGTGAAGGTGCTATGTATACTGTGCACTTACATACATACCTTCTAATGGAAATAATATGGACTGGCAAAGAGTGCGACGTCTTCGACGCCAGGAATATTTGGAGTAAAAACTTCCTATCAAAACAAAGAGTAAGGTGTTATAGCGGGCCAGCACGCGTAGCATGACAAACATAGAAAAGGATTTTCTACGGGTTTTGTCGACGGAAGAATAGACAAAATCACAGATTGTGATTGTTTATCTGTCATTTTGTCTATTCTTCAGTCGACAAAACCCTTTTCTATTGTGGTCATGCTAAGCGTGCAGGTAGACTGTCCGTTCTTCAAGCATTGTATGTGATTGTCTATTTGTGAACTTAAATAGTTTAAAGCACTATTTTATTAATAAAATGGATCGATGTTGTCTTAATAAAAATTAAAAAAATAATTAAGTAGGTAAAACCAATTGTGTCAACCTCTTCATAACTGAATAAAAATGATTTTATCAAAAATCCTAGTAGAAATAAGTAGTTTCTTTGATGTATTTTAAATAGGTACAGTCAGGAAAATGACAGTTGTTATTTCAATATACCTACGGACAGTTTGAGTTGGTAGGCGATTTGTTTAACAATTAATTTTGCAAACTTTACATAGCATTAGCATAAAATATTTTAATTTCTGCCCCGTTAAGAATCCTATTTACCATGTTGTACAACGACTGAACAGATGGTCAAACTGCACTGCTGTACTGCACAATCATTTGCTTATATCCTCAGAGTGCATTCTTAAGTGTTTATGCAACTCGAGCATTTCTTTTGTATGTAGTAACTGGAGCAACATAATCGCATTGCATCCTAGTGACATCAGCCAGGCGAGTGGCAATTTCTAATCAATAGTACAGATCGTGCACAACATTTAGATACAAACGAAAGTTCTAACGGATCTAGATGATAATACGTGTGCTTTATACAAATTAAATGGGCTTGTATGTTTGTCAGTGTCTTGCTTCAATGCGATGGGTTGCATAAAATGTTGTGGATGATGCAAAAAAGAGGTTGTGTTTCTAATCGACTCGTTTTCTTCAATCTTATAAACTAAAGTTCGTTTTTTAATCCCAGACTAATTTGACATATCAAGAGATTGTTATTTGTTTTTTTCAATTTAGAGTTTGACATTTGCACCTGTCAAATTAGTCTCTGGGATTCAAAATCGAACTTTAAATGCAAGTTTCTTACCCTAATATTATCTATCAATCAACTCAGCCTATCGAAGAGTACTGCTGGACATAGGCCTCTCCCAGAGGCTGCTCCCAGGCTGCGCCACAACACCCTGTTTACCGCCTTCCACATCCAGTCAGTCCCAGCCATCTTTTTAAGGTCGTCGGTCCATCTAGTTGGGGGGCGTCCCGCGCTAGACATTTACTGCCGGCTCCACACTATCTTCCAACAGTCCAACTGTTCGTAGAGATGTTCGTGCATGTTTGACGATGTTGGATAGTCTGTTTTTCCGATCGTGAGTTGGGACAGACTGGAGTCAAGTTGGAGTGTTCGACTGTTAAACGATAGTGTGGAGACGGCAGGATTAAGTTTTAATGAAGAACATATTGAATTGTTATTTTTTTTTAATCCTGAAGCCATTATTATTATGATAACATCTGTGAGAAAATCATGATTTACGAAAGCATTTATCACGATGATGTTCCGGCAAAGAGTTATTTACTCAGGAGCCGCATATAAATCAACATTACTGCCGGTAATGCCATGTTTGCACGTTACGGAATCAATAAGTGAGCCTCACAATGAAAGCTGAACCATGCTCCACCATTCTGAACTCGGTTTATCGTGTCAGTGTATATCTTTAAGGTATAATCAATAAAGCAATTTCTCTAATAGCCAGTTTTACAAGCGAAACAATAACTTTTACATCGTGACTAGGGTCATGTAAAAGTGACGTGTACCAATCAGTTTTGTGCTAATGTGATCGAAAATGTCACGCTGTCAGTGTTGAGAAAGGGAAAATTACTATGATCCATAGAAAGATATTTCTCTGAGAAAATATGATTTTGTTTGATTGCCGTTATTATCTGAGAGTAATAGAAAGGCAGGAATCATCGATGGCAAATAAGCTTCAATCGACATTGCGGCTGTCCTCCGCTGGACTCGGTAGTCGGCTCCCTTTGACGCAAATGACAGGGGTTTCACTTTACAAGTCCGTTATCAATAAGTAACTATTAATTAGCGGATAAAGGTGGTAATTCAGAAGTCAATAGCTATTAAAGCTAGCTAATTGCCTTTTCAATACTAACATCGAGGTTTCTATGGAGGTTTTTACTTGCTTGTCCGCACACGTTTTACGCCACATTTCGTCCACTCAATGCACTTATGTCCTGTTCATTTTCAATACATAAAACAAAGGCGTTTCTATAATGCCTAGCATGATATTAATACAATTCTGCTTAGTTAAAATAAATTCTTAGGCGTAATCTGTAATTAAAATCATTGTTTACCCACACGTTTTCGAGCTGAACAACAGTTACAAGTCAATAGTCCTTGGTCCAATTGTAAAGGAAACGAAAGCTTTTAATCACTACTCGTTTACTATTATTACAGAATGACAATAAATTATAAGATATAATAGTCTAGGAGTCATTAACGGGCTTATTGGTCGATTCGCACGAATTTACTCGCCCGAAACGAGCAAATCGACGCTTTTATAAAAAAAATATGATGCTATTCTTACGACGTTAATTTATTCGTGGGCGACCGATAACTCCAGATATACTTATAAGTCAATTATCACATTTTGAATTTTATGTAGTAAAGTTAGTGTACTTTTTATAATTAACTTCGTGCGAATCGCCTCAAGAAAAAATAATATTATTTAAAAGCGTCGATTCACCCGTTTCGGACGAGTAAATTCGTGAAAATCAACCAAAAAGCCGATTAACGTTTCGATTAGTGTAAGTGAAAAAGTTCAGTATTTTAATAGCGATACTGTTTTGGCTATTTAATTTGGTAGGCAATCAGATTTACATATAGATAAACTACTACTATGTAGATATTGGTTGTTATTGCCAACTTAAATTTATGCAATAATTTTATTGTTAGTTTAGTATCTACTAAGTAATTGCTTTTGTCTTGCTTTAAAAATACCGTGAAAGTTTTAATAAGCTGCCGCTAAATAGAAAGCTCCAAATGTTCTCATAGCATTAAAAGGCATCCCATTGCCAAGTACGATAAGTTCTATAAGTGCTTACAATAGATAGATAGATAGAATACTCTTTATTGTACACCATAAAAATTACAGATATCAGAAATTTTATATAGGCTGACACAATGGCGGTCTTATCGTATCTTGTCTTATATTCTTAATCCACAACAAAAAATCTGGTTTTAGGAAAACTTAATTATTTTTATATGGTTGCCAAGAGTGTTACTGTCTCCGCGCCTACTCTGCGATATCAGTCGGTATTGTTCTGTCGGCCATTTGCAGCGGTATCGTAGGTATCGTTTGGCATTTGTTCCGCAGCCTTACGAAATGCATTGACATATTGGTGATAATGTAACTCATTTGTTTTACCTAACAACGCCCTATATGTCGGGGGACACGTAATAATATGCTGTCATCAAAGCCGTTGTAGAATTATGTGTTAGTTCATATGTCTGTGGGAACATGTTTGAAATACCTGTTATATGTATAAGGGCAAGTGTGATGACTTGTGTGCCTAACTTTGAAGAAAGCACTTTAGTTTCGGTATTTATTTTCAGTTTCAGTAATTTAGGTTTACCTATTACATTAATAAAGTTGACGTTATGCAAAATGTGCAAACTTGTTAAAGTTCTTCAAAAGCCCAGGAAGTGTTACGCATCCATCAGCGAATTTCCTAGTAAATTACCCTTTTTGAAAAACATTGAAAATTCTATTATGTCACTCTCTAAGGATAGAGCAGAAACAAGGGTTTCATATAAAATACTGTGCAATACCCACTCTCTTAACTTTTAATTTCAAACGAATTTTATTTGGAACTAAAAAGGTTTTATCTGTTAATTCCTTGTATTAGAATTTCAACAGAGTTGAATACATTCATGATAGAAAAGCCCACATGATAAGATTAACATTCATTCTGTCAGTTACCAGTTATGAGGAATTTCTATATGGAAAATATGCAGATGTGAGCATAACCTACGGTAACCTAGTCCAGGTTGACCGGTTATCAATAGTTGTCGCGTCTGAATCGCTCACGTAATATATGATGTTCTTTACACATTAATATTAATATCATCGACAAAATATTAAGTGTCATAATCATAACTAGATATTACTTTCGAAAATAGTGGATCAGTCTCTAATTCTTTTCTCTCTCATTCGTTTCAGATATTATGACTGTCTTGTTGACTTGAATTTATAACATGTTTAGATTTTAAGGACACTCGTGTCCACACAATGTGATTTAAGTTTTTGTATCATTTTGCAACTGATATTTAAGTAGATAAAGCGAAGGTTTAAAAAATTGTTAAGCCGCTTTCCAACCTTCGACGTTACTAAACTTAAAAGTGTTATTTTTTAACGTAATAATAGTACGTATTTTTGTTGCTTATATATTGTGTTATTGTAATCATATTTTTAAGCCTATCTAAGTAGCTATTACTTTTAAAATGGTGGAGCACAAGGTCGATCAAAATTCTTAGTTGTATGTTTAGGGGCATAAGAGCTTTACAGATTTGTGGTGGCATGAACAAGGACAACAATATCACAGTAGACTCTGCGAATGCCGTACCTACCAATAAATATTTGTTTAATTTACGGCGCATAAGTCATTTGTAATTCAATGTCGATTGCTGCTGAAGGCTGGCGCTTCTCGTCACCCTGGCACCTGTCTGATTGCAGTCCAGATAAATCAAGTCATTTGTTATAGAATAATACATTTCGCAAATATTCTGCGTCTACCAAAGTCGATCGATTTGTCGATATCAAATCGTGTCGACGAATCGAGATTGTTATGATTGAATCGTGTCTCAAAGTTCGTAATTGAGATTTCAGGTACATTTAAATAATATTAGGAAGGTATTTAGTTTTAGTATGTACTTCGATGTTAGTATTGTAGTAATTTAAACAAATATTAAATTAAAATGTAATCAAACAGGTAATAAAACTGAAATATGTGTGCGGGTCTGTGGGAAGATCGAGTAGAGCTTACTGCTCATCGAGGCTAAACTGCTAGCAGATTTTAAATGACAAGTTTTATAAGAAGATTGTTTTATGATAGTTACTGAACATTCGGTAACATTACATAAAAACTAATTATTCAAGACTATGTCACGAAAAGTGCGACCGAATCGTCAAATGTTTGCCACGAATCTGTTTTTTGCGAACCACAATATAGGTTTTATCCACCGACCGTATCGAACACGTAGAATAAAACCCAGAAACACGATATTCAGTGTACGAGCTCGTTTTAATTGACAATTGCACAACTGTTGCAGTTGTCTGTTCAAAAACAAATCCGTGGTAGGCCACGACAGATAGGAAGCTTTGACCACATTGTTTTAACGAGTTACGAACAGTGAACGTAATGAAACAATGGTAGGGCCCAAGCACCATTGTTGAGTAACAATCTGTTAAGTATAACTGTGTTAATAGATTGTTTACTTACTTTCAATTTAAAGGTTTTTATTTGCGAAACGTTTCGCAGTACGAACTTGACTTTATATTTTAAAGGAATGCCGTTTTTGTCCATTTTCAGGTCGATTGTCAATTTATATGACAAATGGGTAACGCATTCGTCATATTAATGAATAAAATATTAATTAATCATTTGGTATACCCATTAATCCGACAATTATAGGTAGTTTCAAGTTTGAATGGTTATGATTTTTATTTTTTTCTATGCTGGTGTCTGTTTGACCACTATTTCACATTATATTACGTGCGGATGCGGTCGACAGGAACACTTTCCTACAATTACTGCTCCTATGAAGATATTAAATGTAGAAGAAGAGTGATTGTGGTAAAACGCTAGAAATCAAGGCTTATTTTGTGTAATTTTGCTTGAAAGCTGCTTCTGCGGAAGCAGGTTTCAAGCATAATAAAAAATAGCATATAAAAAATGACGATTTATACACGTTCATATTTTCCGTTGCAAGCAAGGCTAAAAAGATAATATTACCTAACAACCGTTCAATATGAACCAAGAGACATATTTCATTGCTTCATCTATTTTACGACCCTAAAGGCGTGCGAAATCTAATCTATATTATAAATTATCTCAAACGGGTCGTAAATATTTTTGCCCCGTTCCTAAGTAAATGCGAGCCATGCCGCGAGCTGAACTTAGTTATGTACTTAGATACATTAAATGAATATAGTCATTACTGTAGTAGTATGTATTAGTGCTGGTCACTGGTAAATATGCTCTAATTCTGTGCTAAACGAAACTTGTGTGGCTGCGTTTTACAGCCCGCACAGGATGTAATTTTATGAAATTCAGCCAAAATCCTAACTTAATATTATAAATGCGAAAGTGACTTTGTTTATTTCTTTGTTACGCTTTCACGTTAAAACTGCTCAAAGGACTTGGATGAAATTTGGCATATGGGTAGACCATGACCTGGTTTAGGACATCAGATATGTTTTATCTCAATAGTACATTCTTGTGGGATAATTTCCGTACTCCAAGCGGACGAAGCCGTGGGCAAAAGCTAGTAATTAATATTTTCACGTCTCATTTTTCGTAGAAAAGCGTTTTTCAGGACTTTCATTACAAGTAATGACAATTTTCTTATACCATTGTTTTTGGCAACCACAATAGCCCAACAAGAAGTCTAATTTTAGCATGTTGGAGCCTCCAGCAATAGGTAAAAGCAATATGGCATTCGGTTTGAGTAAAATTATAAACAGGCAAGAAAGTTACCTTCACCTACACATTAGCTATATTACCTACGAATTATATTCTATTTTACATCCGTGTTAACAAACTAGATAACCATAACTGGTTCCTACAACATTAATATTTTGATGACCGCCCTTTTTACAAGGCAGCTCATAAAAATTAAGCAATATGTTATATGTTAGATATCGCAGTATCGTACTGGAACCTGTCGATATGTGGCAATCTTTTTATCACCGTATAATAATAATTTATGAGGAAATGTAAAGTACCTAATGACCGAGGGTCACATGACATATTACACTCCTATGTATACGCACATTAACTTACATAAATATGGTAATTTTGTAACGCTCCCATCAAAGAAACTATGCCTAATGACGTCATAGCATAACTTACATTTCTGATTTGATAATAATGTCGTCTTCTTTTAATAAGGTATTAAAATCTCACCATATGCATTCATAATATTAATAATTAACTAATAATTAGGTGTTCCGTTAATTCATATCCTATTAATTAGGTTTTTTTTCCGTTATTTGAAGGTAGCCGCTCCCGATTGTGTAAGTATGTATTGGTAAATTATTCATTGACACACATAGGTACTTTAATCAAAGTGACATTGTATACCACGTCGTAAATTATGTGTTGTGACGTAACTGCTCCCGAATATATGGTGCTGCGGTCATCAGGTGGCGCGTGGGAATTCTAATGCAAGCGTTTCTTTATGTGTAAGAGTTTGGTCTCAATGTTAGCGGAAAATTAACACCATAAGTGGCAATAATTAATGATGGATTAACTTAATTGGTCCATTGTTTGTATCTCACTGAATAATTAGAAACGCAAATACTACTTACTTTCACGTAGCTTAACATTTTTGTTGGAAGATCAGGAAAGTTGTAAGTAGATTCTTTGGAGCGGATGTCCCATGTTTCTAAAGGCTGGATACTAGTGGATAATTATTCTATTTTTTTCTCCCTTTTTTGGTCCAGTTTGAGCATAGACAACCATGACTAGAGTAATAACGAAAATCATGAGTATCATGGCAACATGCAAGCGGATTTGCGATATCATAAGATCAATAAATGTATCGCTATCATTGTGGCATGTCCCCAGTCGTGCACAACGCGGTTAAACTGGTAATTATTACCACATGCCTACCTAAATGCTCCATTGACACTGCCACAGTTAACCAAGGTCTTTGACAACGCCCGATTTAAACCTACCCGATCACTTTTAGGTAATGAGCAAGAAATATGTTTATTTTGTTGCTTATATGGTTCAGATAAACATTTATGCAGTATTAGTTAGGCTCTTAGAGAGCTATGAGTGTTTTTTTTACTAGTGACACCTGCTACTTTGTCTGCTAAGGTATAATTATTAGGCTGCCGCAAACAGCCGCGACGCGGCGTTGTAACGGGAATCTGGTGGAACAATTTCTTTGAAAACTTCATGAAAATTGTTCTACCGGAGTCGCGTGGTGCTGTCTGCGGCCTTAATCGTATGACAATCAGAGTAGTGTACATAAAGAAGTAGTAGTAGTAGTATATGGCGTGCGCAGTTTTGTATCAATTAGCAATGAATTATGAGAGACTTTTTACAATATTTCAATTAATTAAAGCCTCTAAATTGCTTTTGACAAAAACTTAATTCGATTTAGATTGATTTTTAAATGGACACATGAATAATAATAAATTGATATTTTTATTAAATGGCTATGTTATTTATTGTTAATTCATAATAAATAACATATTCATTTAATAAAGGGACAGCTTATTGCAATAAAACATACTTTAATTGAAGTATTTAACCACAACCACATTATTATCATATGATATATTTGTTTTGCAAGAATATAGGTAGCTAACATGTTAATAGGTAGCAACAAGTTCTTAAGATCTATGGGTTTCACTATATTCGGCATTTCAGCCGTGAAAATATTCAGATTTCATATCTTGGTTATACATACAGTATGCATCAGGTATCAATTTAAACACTAAAAGATTTGAGGCAAAGATTTTTTAAATTATAAAAGCCTATTTAGCTTATCCGCTGGATGCGGGAGGCACAGAATCGGTGGAAGTGGCGGTGCTTGGGGGAGGCCTATGTCCAGCAGTGGACGTCTTTCAGCTGAAATGATGATACCTACTTAGCTAAGTACCTACCATACCTTTTTTATTCAAATCACTTACTTTTCAGGATTCACATAGGATTAAGAGCGTTTATTCTGAAAGTGGGCAACGTCGCAAATAGGTGTCAAATATTTCGCTGTTTTGATTAACTTGGCAATTATTATTATTGTATGGAAATATGAAATGTAACTAACTAGTGAACTAGAATAATAATACCAGCTTGTTACTGTCCCACTGCAGGGCTAAGACCTCTTCTCATATAGAGAAGGCACGAGCACCGATCACCGCGCTTATTCAAGACGGGTTGGTGATTTCAGACTTATATTATAAAGTCCAGGTTTCCTCACGATGTTTTCCTTCACCGATGTCAGTAAGGTCAGAGATAAACTCAGAAGCGAAACTAAGAATATTAAACCAGAATATTAATAATGAATTGCAATTATAACACTGAATTTGATGTTGTAGCCGTTTTAGCTCTAAAAAAGGCATTTTCAAATACTTTTTCTTACATCTAAAGCTAAATATTCGGTATTACGATATTAATTATTGCATTTCATAATCAATATTCTAGTTCGCTAGTTAGCCACATTTCATATTTCCATACAGTAACATTTCCAAATTAATCAGAACAGGTAAATATTTGACAGCTATTTTTGACGTTGCCAACTTTTAGGATAAGCGCTCTTAAGTTAATTTTCCATTCCTTTTTCGTGTATTCAGAGTATTCGGGCTCCACGAGTTCCTGTTTCTACCATTAATCTGGGCTAGTCAGATGCCTGTTTTTAACTCCGACCATTGTTGTTGTATTTATTAATTTATTTATTTAATACTTCAAAGTATTCGCACACACATGTACAGAGGCGGAAATATACCTAAATATATACATACATACCTATTAAAATCTATAAATATAATAAATACACCTAATTATATATAAATATAAGCACAAATAAGACAAACAATGGGAAAACGTTACCGTTGTGATGATACTGCCAGTTTCTTGCGAATGTGCTCGCGAATTTTAATTTTAAAAGATAATCGGTTGGTCGCCATCCTGATTTCCTGGGGAAGCGCATTCCAGAGCGAGATAGACTGAATGAAGTAGGAAGAGTGAATGAAGTCTTTGCGGTGAGTGGGACATTGAAGAAGACGATTGTGAGATGAACGTAGATTTCTATTGTGGTTGGCGCAAATGTACTGAAAGTGGGGGGCCAGATAAGTAGGGGAAGAGGGAGAGATAAGAAATGAAAACGAGGTGGTCAGCGCCCTTTGCTCTCTGCGTTGGCGTATAGGCAACCACCTTAGAAGCGACTGATGCGCAGAGACATGATCATATTTACGCAGATTGAAAACGAATATTTTAATATTATATATAATTTATTGGGAAACTCAAAGATAGGTAGGTTCTCTCCTGAGTGCTTGGCGTCCAAAATGGCTTCCACTTAATTCACAAGAAACCAAAAACAAGTCTATTTCATTTGTACCCAGCGTAGTATTTATGCGCAAGAGTCGATCGCGTTTAGTGTCCTTTCATGCGAATACCTTTCTATTTAAATAAATCATTTCCATTCACAAGTTCTATTGAGCCTTTAGTTAAAACTAAGCGCAGCATTTGCTAGTTTGAAACTAAATTATAAATTGAATGTCTACAAATGAATTTAGTGTTACTTGGAGCAATCTCGTATATCCTGAATTCATGTTTGCCTTCACTTACCGATAATTCGCTGCGCTTTATTAGTGCTTTTATTCATATGAAAGGCGATACAAGTTTAAATAATGATTTACGTCGACCTATTTAACATAATCGATAGGTAAAAAGATTCTTTAATTACTTTTATTTGAAACTAGCTGCCCCGACAGACGTTGTTCTATCCAAATTTCAATAACTCACAAAAAAATCTATAGAAAATAGCAGTTTCCGTTTTCCCGGAATTTGAAAATTTTCCGAGAAATTTCTCAATTTTTCTATCCATAAAAACCTAATTCGGACATTTAAAAAAAACAATTAGCTAAATCGGCCCAACCGTTCTCAAAGATTGCGCTTACTAACGAACAGCATTTCATTTTTATTTTTAAAGAATATTATACTAGAATGGACATTGTTAAATCAAAGCTTGACCTGCCTATTACCCCTTTTTTGTATAGTTATTGGTATGTTAACCAGAATGCCCGACTGTTCTATGCCTCGTTCAGTCATAAAACATGTTTACAAAACATGTCCAGCCAGTTCTAAGTTAGGTGGTCTAATTATATACCTACGACAAGTGACAACCGTGTTAATTGTGGAAATACACACACAAACACTCCAATTTTCTTGTCGTATGTCGATTTTATAAAGTATCTGAGACTTATACATTGTAATTGAAGTCAAACAGATCGCGATTTACTTATGAGCATAACTTAGAAGTCTATGAATCAAGAGCAACATATGGTTAAATACGATGCAAAAAGAATTTAAAAACCAGTTAAGTTCGTTCCACGGATGGAGTAGGGTGCCGCACTTTTCATTTAAATAAAGTTATGCTGGAATGAGCAGTGGTAGCCCAGTGGTAACGGCCCCGACTTACGAGTTGTAGGTCTTGGGTTCGAACCCACTCAGGCACTTTATTTTGTGTAAATAATTTCATGACCACTGCTCTCAAAACGGTGAAGGAAAACACCGTGAGGAGACCGGTCTGTCCGACATGTTCTAGAGCAGAAAATTCGAAGACAATGTGACATCTACCAACCTGCACTAAAGTCCGCGTGGTAGATTACAGCCCTCTCCCTCTCGAAGAGAGGAGGCCTGAGTCCCAGCAGTGGGGACATTATAGGCTGATATGATATGACTATTTAACTTCACATATGAAGCCAACTGACTAAAAACTCGACACATCATCATATTAGAAAGAAAGAAAGAAAAATGCGTGTATTGTCATTACAAAAAATACACCTTAAAACTATAAAAACAGAAAACAAATTATTATAATGCCAAAAGGGCCTCAGCTCAGCATAATGTCAGATGACAACACAAAGTGTACCGCCTGACGCTGATGTTCAGTTGCAACCCACGAGTGCCATACGCTAGAATAATAAACATAGGGAAGTGTCTGCCCGTTATAATAAATAAATTAAAGGTAAAATAAAATAAAACAAACTCATACAAAATCAAATAAAATGTGGTGACGTACATGTGTGTGTGCGTTGTATCTGTGTATTTCCTACACTCAAATAATAAATCTATGCAAAATCGTGCGACTGCGTTGTTCTTGTAAACTACGAAAGGGACGTTGATGCGATTTTTATTTCCATTTAGGGTATAATATGATAATTTACAATTAAAAATTTAAACTGATAAAATTGTGATAAAATAAATGGGCAAAATTGACAAAATTGATAAATATTATAAAAATGATAAAAAATAAAATTAGGTACCATCATAACATTTATAAAATCAGCCTGTGGTTGAAGTACCTGATTGCTTAACTTTAATGCTTTAGTTTATTTTATTGAAGCCTATGTTGTCCTACTGCAGAGCAAGGACCTCCCTTTCTCCTTTTCACCGACTAACCCTGTGTGTAGGCGTTAAGTTTGTCCCGACAGCTTCTCCTGGGTCTGCCTCGATGTCGCCGGGCGTTTTCTGGGCCCACGTTGTGGTAGATTTGACCATATGATTTATTCAACATGAGGCTAAATGCTATGGATAAGATAGTAAAATGAGTTTGACATGCTTCTGACAGATAACGAAACCAACTAGGGTGATTCTTGTGCGGAATACGGAACTCCAAAATTAATTCAAGTATAGTTTTTAAGTTAGTATATTTAAAGGATTGGTTGTTTAATGATATTGTGCTAATCAGAGTGTAAAAGGCTGTGGTATTGAATATTTATAATTATAGACGCACTTTTTAAGTTTTTAGGTGTTTTTTTTTGGTAAACGCATAATTTTTAATTGAAGGTAAAACTCGGTCAATGCATGATATAAATGAATCAGTTTTTATATCGCATACATTATGTAATTTTTGTGAGAACTTGGTATTAAAGTATTTTCCAATGATAACTTCTATTTATAATTTATCAAATATTTATTCAAGGCTGCTTCTTTATTTAGGTTCTGCATCAATAGATAAAGGTACATAGTTTATTATCTCTTATAATGTCTTTCGACTCATTCTAAAATGTTATAAATTTCAAATATGAAAAGCACCGAGCTATAATTCTGCTAGTCTTATTAAAAGTGCAATCCCAAACAAACACGACGGGAATGTTGGAAGTATATCTCCAGAAAAAATCTGGAAAATATCACCCTAACAATACCCAGTCCATAACAGCTACTGCAGTATCGAATTACATATTCTGTCGTCGTTGCTGTATTAACTATCGTTGCCAGTATACTTATCATAACTTTATAACAAATGATACTCTTAACGAAACGATCTGTAAATTCGATATCATCTGAGTAATAGCAACTAATGAAATGAGACAAATAACATGAATTTGAAATAAGTAAACAACACATTTGCCTCAAGCGGCGTAAATGATAAATTGATATGCCGTCAGCGGGCTCCTAAAGGTAGGTATTATTAAGCTAGTATTAGGTGCTAGCGATAGCTGGTTGGATAAGCAGGTGCTTTTAATCATAGCAAACATTATTTGTATACTAACTAAACACTTAGTGGTCATAATATAAAAAAAATACAAACAACGGTTTCTAAGTTGAACAAAATATCAAAAAGAGGCCTCAATTACGTACACTTTATTTATTTAGATACGCCCGTTACTCTGTAAATTATATTACTGTAGGTATAGACCAAATAAAAAACCAAGACATAGCGCTGCGAACAATACAGTGAAGAAGCATGCCAAAACTACACCACTGCTCTGTGCATACACGCTCACACGTACACGGTAAACGATTTACAATCAAACTACACCTCACTAAGTGCACACATGTTTACGAAACTGGCCTCACTTTACTGTTGACAGCGCTCTGTCTTGGTTTTTTATTTGGTCTGAGTCTTTTTAGTAGGTACCACTAATATTGCTAACTCCACTTTTTCTCGTTTACGTGAAGCTTCGTTTGCTTTAGCTTTTGAAGTTTCTATCAACAAATAATGACCATGAAGTTCTTTACCAACATCATCACCATCGACTTCGTGCTCTTGTCCCTTATTACAAGGGGTCAGCGCAATACGTTTTCTTGTCTCAGTCTCCCTTATCAGTTCTATCAAAGTCAATAACGAAATAATAAAAACCGATACATTTGTTTCACAATATCATAGTTATCTACAAACGGTTTATTTATAAAAAAACTACATCTAAACTATGTCGAGTTACAAACGTAGGTAATTGTTGGCACTACGGCCTTAGCCTGTTAGACTCAATTTAAATAATATCATTCACACTAAATTGTATTAGTATTTCAGTAACTTCTGTAGTCAATATTATTTAGGATGTTGCAATGACAGCTCTGAAAAGAGTTATTAATACGAAAAGAGTTAATGAAATATTTTGTTCAACTAAAAGTTACAACAATTGGGTCTATGATTGATACTAGATCTTTCTGAGAATGTAGCCTAACAAATGAGGTGCTAAGCTAAAGCAATGGTCAGACGTAAAGGTATGCAGTTGTTACTTTTTTTATTTATTACTTTCAACATAAGAATTTGATTGTGAAATCTACGCAGGGATAGGCGTTTGCTCCTTCGTTTGGTTTCATCAATCCGTTTAATCAATCATCGTAATTGTATTTGATCTTAATGTAATTGATTGTTGGAACTTTTCCTCATGACCTCAAAACTAATGGTATGTATTCGTTTAATTAAATTACCTTTGTTTTTGGTTATCAAGGTCATTAAAAGATTTGACTAAAAATATATTCATCGGATTAGAATATTTATTTTAATTATTAAACGGGCTACGTTTAATGATTTAAATAAATATTCTAATCCGATTAATATGCAACGGCAAAAAAAACGGTTTTATATTTGATATAAAACCGTTAATTAACCGGTAATTGCCATAAATATATATATTGCAATTAAGCGGGGTTGCGGAAAAGTTCGAAAGGGATACCGTGGCCCCTGGCAACGTACAGGCAACTGAAGGAACACCGGTGGGTTTTAGTCAGTAAGAGTCTGACACGCCCTCCCGCTCCGCCCAGTGGGAGAAGTCATTTGATAATTTAAAAAGGAAACATAAAAAAGTTGATAGAATTGTGACACATAACCCACTCAGATACAAGTTCCAGAATTTAAATCAAAAGAGAGCCCAATTACAAAATAACTTTGAATTAATAATTTTGTAGGAAACAAATTCTATTAAATTGGAACTGCTGTTATAATATTCAATATCAATGTAATCAACACAATATCGTGATATACGGAACCGATGTTATATAAAACTTGCGTAACAAGTAATGAGTTCATAAAATGCATACCCGATTTCAATTTACATTTCAGGCAATATTGCAAATGTCAAATAATACACGGTTTTAAAGCGAGAAATTGACTTCATGATGTGAAATATGAGCAAATACCGGGACAGTTTTACAATCGACCGTATAATAATCATAGTAAAACTACCGACTACCGAGGCGACATACGCAATATAAGGTGAAAAGGCCATTAGACTTGCAAACAAACAGACATGCACATTCACTTGCCAAGTACTTATAACTAGAAGTATATTGTTCCAGTAAGGTCTCCTTTTAGACTTGGGTATGGGTAGTGGGTACCTACCTATTAGACCAACAAAAGTGGAGATGGACAGGCCACATGTTAAGAGGCACTCAAGACAAGTGGTGTAAAGTTGTGACAAAAAGGTATCCCAGAGATGATGATGAAAAGGCTCAGGGGAAGACAATACAAAATATGGGAAGACGAATTAATTCTCACAGCGGTACAAATTGGAGAAGACTTACGTGAGATAGGAATCAGTGGAAATTGTTAGAGGAGGACTTTGTCAAGAGGAACACTGAGCTAGCTCAGGACTGTGCTGAAAATACCACAACGCAAAATGTTCAGAATGAAAGGCCTTATGTTATACCTACCTTATAGATTGTAAAAAATTGCATTCTTTATTAAATTACCGCAGATAATGGCAGGACGATGAAGGACGATGAGCTAGCCGTAGGAAAGTCCGCACACAGCGACGGCGCCAGCTGAAAGTCACCGCGGACCCATACCAATTTGGGTCATGATTGTGAGTGGAACCCCACGGACTCTCCTACCACATAGTATGTGCCACATACATAATGTTAGCAGGAACCCATAGAGGGGTATTCAAGATGGATATAGGTAAAGATGAGCTTGTAATATTAATCTATCATAGCATAGCTTTGTTATTAATCAAAGACTCTTCTCATGGCGCCAGCTGAAAGTCACCGTGGACCCATACCAATTGGGGTCATGATTATATGAGGAACCCCACGGACTCTCCTACCACATAGCATGTGCCACATACATCATGGTAGCAGGAAACCATGAATACCCATGATAGATAAAGGTAAAGATGAGCTAGTAATATTAATCTATCATAGCATGGCTTTGTTATTAATCAAAGACTCTTCTCACCGAAACTATGAAACCATTCAGTTCCATCATTTATTTGTTTTTCATACAAATATACAAGAAACATGTTATTTATCAAATCGGCATGGCAATTGTCAAAATCATCAAAAAATTAGATCAAAAATTGGTCAAAAAGGATTGATGTAGGTGTTATTTCTGGCTTTAGTACATTATTAAGGATAGTTCAGTTTGACATTGTGCCATTTACAGGCATCGTGATGCAAATACACCACTATATTATTAGTCGGTATCTGTAACTCTTCCGTGATCTTTATGAAGGCACTCATGCATTCTGGCATGCAGTTGCAAGCAGCATGCGTTTGAGCATTAGTATCTGAATTATTGTTCTCAATGATCTAATCTTTTGTTTCACAAACTTAGGACTTTCTAGCCAAACAGAGGCAATATTAAGAAATTAAATTGGCTTTGATGCAAATAACAATAATACTTCTAAAATTGCTCATACGGGCACTAAAGCAGAATGTGATTCGTTGTTCTATTTTATCAGCAATTTTTATTTACAAAGGCTTACCAACTAAACACATACACATCATTAACCCAAAGTCTTTGTCATAATATAGATCTCGCATGTACTTAAATTACAGGAAAGCACGGCACTATCAATTAGGCAATATAAATTATAATCAATCTGTGTATTCTAATTAACAAGTTGTCAACGGAACACTAAATTAAAACGAGGAAGTGCTTTTGCAACTGGATCGGAGCAAATGAATATATAGGCAAATCAAATACTGCGATGAAATGTTGAAAATTAAGTTTTGTAATTAAATAATTTCAATCATTTGGTATTCGTACGGAGGCGTCAGAATAACATTTTATATAATTTCCACATTTCCTCAGTCGATAGAGTCACCAATCATTCTTAATATGGTGGACAGATATTGCAACAAGAAAGATTAGTTATGGCACCTCGGCGCAAGCGTTTGATGAGAAGTAAAAGAGAAGACATTTACATAAAATATTAGTTTTAGTTTCCACTTTTTAGTTACCTATATTTATGACATGATGTTAAACTTTGGTCACAATCGTTATAATATACTCGTAATTTCCTGGAACTATTATGATGGTAGAATTAACTCTTAAAATTAAAAAAAATGCCTCCTTAATTGATACTTTATCAATTAGTTAGAAATTTATGCCATTTATGTAACCTTCGTATTGTTAAGTATTTTTGTTACGAGGTAAGTTAGAAAAAAGTAAGTGTTTTAATACAGTTAGCGTGGGGAAATGTTTCGTAAAAAAAACATTTGTAACTTCAATAATTATGTGCATACAGCTGCCAGTACTCAGATAATAATCAGCGAGCGTTTACACCTTATTGCAATGTTTTTGTAGGAAAATTTCCGCATTAATGCTTATAGCCCAGTTTCAACAAGTTTATTGAAATAAAAAATATTTTCTTCATAATGGATTGAACTGTACTTAGTTGAATATTTATGATTCAGTTAATTAATTACTGATAGCTGTTAATACGCATTTAAAATACAACACTGTTTAGATGTCAATCATTGGTAATTAATGTGAGATATTTGAAGCTATTGGTAGTCGAACCAAAAGCCGTGCCTAGACGTACTGTACCACTCAGAGTAACTGCAATTAATGCATTTTTAAGAAAAGCCTACGAATAATTTATTATTCGCAAAGAAAAGCTATATTATTTTTACTTGCTGTATCTACCAATGTGTAACACAAAATTGATTCGCTGTTATAATGTATAATAAATAATTAATTAATTATCACAATTAATTTTGTCATCACAAAAAAGTATAGGTTACACTATTTACATCATTTTATACCATTCGATTGTATCATTTCATTTAAAATGTAAGTACCTGGGCGAGCGAGCTCTGCTCGGGTGAAAATAGAGAAAACCAATTTTTCCAGATATGAGACCTAGCTAGATCGATTTTTCGCCCCGTAAACCCCTACATTGCAACGTTAATCGAAATCGTTAGAGCCGTTTTCGAGAATGTGATTACAAATATATATAAATATACAAATATTACTCATTTAAGAGGGAACAGGGCCTGCAGGGAATTTGAAAAATAGGTATTTGAAGAAACTATTGCCGTCTTCTTACCTCAAGTCTGCCCCCGTAGAGTGTGATAGGGATAGTTACAGCTCAGACCACTTACATCACAAAAAAAAATAGACGAAATCGACGCTTCGTATTTTCCTTTTTTCTCCTCGAAAACTGCACCGATTCAATTATTTTTTACATTCAAATTTTAAGAAAGAGTATCTCTAGGTTCCTATAATTTTCTTTTATGTTAAAAACTTTTCGAATTTGTCTGGTACTCATCACGGAGGTAAAAATGGGACATTTTTATAGTTTTTGGAGGTTCATATTTTCACTACCCATAACTTATGGGTAATGAAAATATGAACCTCCAAAAACTACAAAAATGTCCCATTGCTGCCCAGTGCTGAAAAAAGGAAATAATAGGGACGTGACTACAGCAGACCTTGATTTTATGGAAAAAAAAAGATTGCTCGAGAGGCATTATTCAGGAAGAAAAAAGGGGAATACATTTGTATGGAAAATCGCAGGCCCTGTTCCCTCTTAATAGTATAGGATAGGATAAAAAATTGCATTCTTTATTAAATTACCGCAGATAATGGCAGGACGATGAAGGACGATGAGCTAGCCGTAGGAAAGTCCGCACACAGCGACGGCGCCAGCTGAAAGTCACCGCGGACCCATACCAATTTGGGTCATGATTGTGAGTGGAACCCCACGGACTCTCCTACCACATAGTATGTGCCACATACATAATGTTAGCAGGAACCCATAGAGGGGTATTCAAGATGGATATAGGTAAAGATGAGCTTGTAATATTAATCTATCATAGCATAGCTTTGTTATTAATCAAAGACTCTTCTCATGGCGCCAGCTGAAAGTCACCGTGGACCCATACCAATTGGGGTCATGATTATATGAGGAACCCCACGGACTCTCCTACCACATAGCATGTGCCACATACATCATGGTAGCAGGAAACCATGAATACCCATGATAGATAAAGGTAAAGATGAGCTAGTAATATTAATCTATCATAGCATGGCTTTGTTATTAATCAAAGACTCTTCTCACCGAAACTATGAAACCATTCAGTTCCATCATTTATTTGTTTTTCATACAAATATACAAGAAACATGTTATTTATCAAATCGGCATGGCAATTGTCAAAATCATCAAAAAATTAGATCAAAAATTGGTCAAAAAGGATTGATGTAGGTGTTATTTCTGGCTTTAGTACATTATTAAGGATAGTTCAGTTTGACATTGTGCCATTTACAGGCATCGTGATGCAAATACACCACTATATTATTAGTCGGTATCTGTAACTCTTCCGTGATCTTTATGAAGGCACTCATGCATTCTGGCATGCAGTTGCAAGCAGCATGCGTTTGAGCATTAGTATCTGAATTATTGTTCTCAATGATCTAATCTTTTGTTTCACAAACTTAGGACTTTCTAGCCAAACAGAGGCAATATTAAGAAATTAAATTGGCTTTGATGCAAATAACAATAATACTTCTAAAATTGCTCATACGGGCACTAAAGCAGAATGTGATTCGTTGTTCTATTTTATCAGCAATTTTTATTTACAAAGGCTTACCAACTAAACACATACACATCATTAACCCAAAGTCTTTGTCATAATATAGATCTCGCATGTACCTACTTAAATTACAGGAAAGCACGGCACTATCAATTAGGCAATATAAATTATAATCAATCTGTGTATTCTAATTAACAAGTTGTCAACGGAACACTAAATTAAAACGAGGAAGTGCTTTTGCAACTGGATCGGAGCAAATGAATATATAGGCAAATCAAATACTGCGATGAAATGTTGAAAATTAAGTTTTGTAATTAAATAATTTCAATCATTTGGTATTCGTACGGAGGCGTCAGAATAACATTTTATATAATTTCCACATTTCCTCAGTCGATAGAGTCACCAATCATTCTTAATATGGTGGACAGATATTGCAACAAGAAAGATTAGTTATGGCACCTCGGCGCAAGCGTTTGATGAGAAGTAAAAGAGAAGACATTTACATAAAATATTAGTTTTAGTTTCCACTTTTTAGTTACCTATATTTATGACATGATGTTAAACTTTGGTCACAATCGTTATAATATACTCGTAATTTCCTGGAACTATTATGATGGTAGAATTAACTCTTAAAATTAAAAAAAATGCCTCCTTAATTGATACTTTATCAATTAGTTAGAAATTTATGCCATTTATGTAACCTTCGTATTGTTAAGTATTTTTGTTACGAGGTAAGTTAGAAAAAAGTAAGTGTTTTAATACAGTTAGCGTGGGGAAATGTTTCGTAAAAAAAACATTTGTAACTTCAATAATTATGTGCATACAGCTGCCAGTACTCAGATAATAATCAGCGAGCGTTTACACCTTATTGCAATGTTTTTGTAGGAAAATTTCCGCATTAATGCTTATAGCCCAGTTTCAACAAGTTTATTGAAATAAAAAATATTTTCTTCATAATGGATTGAACTGTACTTAGTTGAATATTTATGATTCAGTTAATTAATTACTGATAGCTGTTAATACGCATTTAAAATACAACACTGTTTAGATGTCAATCATTGGTAATTAATGTGAGATATTTGAAGCTATTGGTAGTCGAACCAAAAGCCGTGCCTAGACGTACTGTACCACTCAGAGTAACTGCAATTAATGCATTTTTAAGAAAAGCCTACGAATAATTTATTATTCGCAAAGAAAAGCTATATTATTTTTACTTGCTGTATCTACCAATGTGTAACACAAAATTGATTCGCTGTTATAATGTATAATAAATAATTAATTAATTATCACAATTAATTTTGTCATCACAAAAAAGTATAGGTTACACTATTTACATCATTTTATACCATTCGATTGTATCATTTCATTTAAAATGTAAGTACCTGGGCGAGCGAGCTCTGCTCGGGTGAAAATAGAGAAAACCAATTTTTCCAGATATGAGACCTAGCTAGATCGATTTTTCGCCCCGTAAACCCCTACATTGCAACGTTAATCGAAATCGTTAGAGCCGTTTTCGAGAATGTGATTACAAATATATATAAATATACAAATATTACTCATTTAAGAGGGAACAGGGCCTGCAGGGAATTTGAAAAATAGGTATTTGAAGAAACTATTGCCGTCTTCTTACCTCAAGTCTGCCCCCGTAGAGTGTGATAGGGATAGTTACAGCTCAGACCACTTACATCACAAAAAAAAATAGACGAAATCGACGCTTCGTATTTTCCTTTTTTCTCCTCGAAAACTGCACCGATTCAATTATTTTTTACATTCAAATTTTAAGAAAGAGTATCTCTAGGTTCCTATAATTTTCTTTTATGTTAAAAACTTTTCGAATTTGTCTGGTACTCATCACGGAGGTAAAAATGGGACATTTTTATAGTTTTTGGAGGTTCATATTTTCACTACCCATAACTTATGGGTAATGAAAATATGAACCTCCAAAAACTACAAAAATGTCCCATTGCTGCCC
Source organism: Xanthia icteritia (assembly GCA_949128155.2). Taxonomy (NCBI): domain Eukaryota; kingdom Metazoa; phylum Arthropoda; class Insecta; order Lepidoptera; family Noctuidae; genus Xanthia; species Xanthia icteritia. Next base: position 16,209,956 of record OX421941.2, read on the forward strand.
AGTGCTGAAAAAAGGAAATAATAGGGACGTGACTACAGCAGACCTTGATTTTATGGAAAAAAAAAGATTGCTCGAGAGGCATTATTCAGGAAGAAAAAAGGGGAATACATTTGTATGGAAAATCGCAGGCCCTGTTCCCTCTTAATAGTATAGGATAGGATAGGATAATAATAACACACATAACATCACGCCTGTATTCTCCCGAAGGATTAGGCAGATATGTACCGATAATACAATAATCTCTCACCAAAAAGCTAACAAATAGGTACTACGTCACACCGATAGGTACCTACTTCTTTACTATTTTCTTTGTAAATATTATTACATAACATTCAAGCGAAATGCATGTGACCAGAATACAAGAATTACCTGTATTACACAATTTAGTTTAATAGCTCATATAATCGTGACAGACGTACTGAAAGTCTCCATTAAATATAACAGTGTTAATAATAGTATCATAGTTCATAATGAATTTGTAACGGCGATGTCTTACTCAGTTACTTTGTGCTATTAAATGTAATTGCACAATGTACTAAATGACTAGCTAATTGAATTAAGGTCTCGACCACCATGCACAGGATAAGGCCGGTCTCTTACTCTTAAGAAATATTTTTAGGTATGGTTCTGCTGAGTGCACACCTTTTGTCATTCCTTCTGCACATGTGGCTTCCCTGGTAACTCTATACCGCATAAAATAATTATGTAAGTGTCTATTAACTGCTCCCAAATTACTATGTTTATTTTTATTTTTAATGTTCGTCCTTGACATAATCAATTAATTATCTCATTATTTGACTAATGTCAAAACCTTTACCAAATACCTTTTTTATATTTTTTTTATGGGAAATTATCAAATAACTTTTCCCGCTCTGGGCGAAGCGAAGGGCGTGTCAGACTCTTACTGACTAAAACCCACACGTGTTCCTTCACTTGCCTCTTTGCCAGGGGCCACGGTAGACATTATATACCTACAATTCCAATTCAACTCTTTATTGATGGCTTTTGTGGACATCATACATTGCTGTAGTTGTAATGGTAATCATGAAATTTGGTTTAAATAGGTTTTTATTTTTACTATTTTATTTAATAAATTATTATATATATATAAATAATATTATATTAATTTATTTTATTTATCTTTTAAATAGATTCTTTGCTATTTTGTGAATGTGAGAACGTTGTAGCCCTATTAGACTGTATATTTGTTGTCTATTTTCTATTTTGTTAAATACTTGCACGGTCCTTGATGAAAGTCCTACACTGTCTTCACACACCTATTAAAAAAGTAATTTGAAAAAAAAAATGACAATTAATTTTAAAAGAGTAACCGTGGCGTATCATGCCGACTTTCTCCATAGGAAACAACCAATGGGAATCGTGCACCTAGCTTCTGGCGTTTTATAAGTGTCAATGTGTACCTATAGGTTTATGTGAAATAAAATATTTTGATTTTCTCTGGCCATAGTGAAGCGAACCCCACGCGGGACGCGATCAAATGAGTAAAGAAACATTATTTCTCTAACTCGACTGCACGCGTCAACTGATTTAATGATTAGGACACGACTATGCGCGCGAGTTTGAAGAGGTCCAGAGGTGTAATTGCGTTACACACTAACAATTGCAATGTAATTTATTTTGACAATTTGACAGTATTCATTGCGTTGTTTACTCTCGACTTTAATCGACCACGGTCGAGCAGACGATTTTTTCAAAAATATGAAGCAATGGACAGGGTTTTTTTTTTCAAAATCCTTTGTAACGCGATTGGGGTGCAGGATAAAAGTTAGTTGTCACATTTAGCGCGAGAAAATTTCATCCCGCATCCCGCGCGCGATCTGCTTCAATTTGGCCAGAGCTTAACTTAGGTCAAACAATCAACATCTTTTCGGGTGTTTTACTAATGCTAACTAACACAAGGTTTTTCCCTTAAAATCTTTCACTAGCTACAATTTAGAGGTATGAAATTTTTCAAAACTAAGGGGCCATGAAAAATTTCTTAGTTTTTTTTTAGTTTTGAAAAAAAAAAAGTGTCATAATGCCGGAGTCGCGGGAAAGTCCGAAAGGGATGCCGTGGCCCCTGGCAAGTACAGGCAACTGAAGGAACTCGGGTGGGTTTTAGTCAGTAAGAGTCTGACACGCCCTCCGAGAAGTTATTTAACAATTTCCCAAACAAAAGAAGCGTCGTGATAACCACTAATATTGGAATGTAAGACCACACAGCATTCTAAATCGTTAATTTACTTAAATTGCAACTTCATTTGAACTTTTGCAACAACCTAATATTTCAATAAATGCAGAACACTAATCGGATGTAGCAGCAACTAACCACAAGAAGCAAATAACCCAAAATTAACCGTAGATTAACCTGTGACCTTTTGTTAACCGCAAGCTATAGAGACATTTTCAACTACCTTAGATTAATTTACGGCCTAGCGCTTATCGTAAAGTAACGAGATAGTTAATTTAGTAGATTCTAAAGAAAGAAAGAAAGAAAAAAATCCTTAAAACTATAAAAACAGTAAAAAAATATTACAATGCCAAAAGGGCCTCAGCTCAGCATAATGTCAGATGACAACACAAAGTGTACCACCTGACGCTGATTTTCAGCTGCAACCCACGAGTGCCATACGCTAGAATAATAAACATAGGGAAGTGTTTGTTCGTTATAATAAATAAATTAAAGGTAATATAAAATAAAATAAACTCATACAAAATCAAATAAAATGTTGCGACATACATGTGCGTGTGCGTTGTGTGATTAATGAGAAACACTGTGTTCTACGTAACTTAGGATAGTTAAGAGGGAACAGGGGCTGCGAGGAATTTGAAAAATAGGTATTTGAAGAAACTATTGCCGTCTTATTACCTCAAGTTTGCCCCCGTAGAGTGCGATAGGGATAGCTACAGCTCAGACCAATGATATCACAAAAAAAAATTACGAAATCGACGTTTCGTATTCCCCTTTTTTCTCCTTGAAAACTGAACCGATTCAATTATTTTTTACATTAAAATTTTAAGAAAAAGTACGTCTAGGTTCCTATCATTTTCATTTATGTTAAAAACTTTTCTAATTTGTCTGGTATTCCTCTAATCACGGCGGTAAAAATGGGGCATTTTTGTAATTTTTGGTCGGTCATATTTTCTTTACCGATAAGTTGCTGAAAAAAAGGAAATAACAGGGATGTGACTACAGCGGACCTTGATTTTATGAAAAAAAAAATGATTGCTGTAGAGGCATTATTCAGGAAGAAAAAAAGGAGAATACATTTGTATGGAGAATCGCACGCCCTGTTCCCTCCCTCTTAAGCGTTCGAAAAAGTCTCGATATCTAATACCAGTCGGTGCTTTAAACCGATAATCGATACAATGAATCAATCGATTAATTTGTAAATCTTGATTAGAGTATAGAGAAACGGGTGAGCATTTTGCTATTGGTTGATCTAAAAATAACGAAATATGTAAATAATTAAAACAAATTTGAACTTCTAAGCTTTTAAATGTATATTTTAGGGACGAGCGCTGTTTTCTGAGGTACATATATTTATTTATCTAGTTCAGACACAGATGTCTTGTCGATTTTCGGTTAGTATAAGCTCTTTTAAGATATGTTTTTTATTTATTATCTTACTTGAATTTGAAATCAATAAATAATTATTATTATAGTTCCCAATTCCGAAAGAAAATCGTTTTTGCAAATGACTAGGTACAATAAAGATACAATTTAATACCATATTCGTAGGTTTACTATATAACATAAATATATATAGTTGGTAAATAAGGCTTTACGCGCATGCCAGTAGCTAGTCGTGCGTAGCGGAGCGCGTGCGCCAGCTGCTAACGGTCCATGGATCGTGTGTTGTTAATTGATTTGTAAACTGTCGTTAGCGACGTGGTAGACGCGGTGGTCCTAAGGTGAAAGGTTAGTAAGTTTAATACTAATAGTGGCGATAAAAATGTTGAGGAAGCTACTAAAAATGTCCACCAAAGATTAAATAAAACCGGCCAAGTGCGAGTCAGACACTCACACGAAGGGTTCCGTACCACCGTACATTATTTAGCAAATAAATGAAAATACTAAACGAAGAGTATTATTATTTTTCATATTAATGAAAATCGCAAAGATAAATTTGCTTTTCATAATGATACTATGAATTACAAAGTAAATTTTTGCAGTAGCAGAAAATCACCTATAGTTAAATAAATACCATATGAATCGGCGTTTTTAGTATTTGTTGATTAGTTGAATATAGTATATATAAATATGGTACATGATAAATAGAAGTTTCAAATCGAAATCATTTCGATGCTCGTACAAAAGTGGTCTAAAACTGACAACCTTTATTTCATCATTTTTGAAGATAAAAAAAAATAACATAATATTTTGTTCTCTACTCGATGAGCTCTAGAAAAAGACCCCACATGTCAGGGTTAGATTTAAAAAAAAAAAAAAGTTTATTGTATAGAGAATTTTTCTTTAAATTTAATTAAATTAATTTTTTACTATTTTTTGTTATAGCGGCAATAGAAATTCATAATCTCTGAAATTTTCAACTGTCTACCTATTACGGTTCATGAGATACAACTCGCTGACAGACAGACAGACGGATAGCGGTAGCTTAGTAATAGAGTTCCGTTTGCCACCCTTCGGGTACGGAACCCTAAAAAATATTTAATTATATTATATATTATTATATTCATTTAATTCAGACTAATTGATTTGTCCATAAATTCTTAGTTACAAAGGACTTATAAACTATCTATGGCTTATAGTCATCATTTATAAAATTCAAAATATAAAAATAATAAAATCACTCATGTCAAAAGTCATTCTATCATCTCGTCACGTAAAGCTGGATGAACCTACCCAGCACTGCAGACTCTGGCCTCTCCGAGATCATCCTTAATAATTATCATCTAGGTCATAAGTTCACAACACACACAATATAACATTTGCAAATAAAAACTAGCTTTTTTTTTCTAGCAGCTAAAAGAGCTCTTCAATGGTAAATCTACTAATAAACTGATTGATTAATCTTCAAATGAGTGATCTAATATTTATTTGATGCTGTGGCGCAAACATTCTTGCATCTAAACACTCTCACTGCAATCAATCATTTACATAATTTTATCTTCTTGTTAGTCCCTTTTAAACAGTGACGCAAGAATGTATTAATTGACCAAACGCTCATAAATTAGAATTTCTATTACAAACTAGCTACTGCCCGCGACTTCGCCAAGCCTATAACCTTTCTCAAGAATTGGGCTGCAAAAGCAAAAATATTTTTTCAAATCCGACTGGTAGTTCCGGAGATTACCCCCTACATACAAACAACAAACAAATTTTACCTTCATAATATAATTATAGATATAGATCAAAACAAAAAACTGGACCCATCACATAAAATAATATCAACATTAATTTGTATTCCATCAAGTCATTATAAAATTCGAAATTTATTTAGTTTTACAACAAATCATTAATTCAACGTATTGTTTCTGAAATGCTACGCATTAATGGCCATCAAAATGCTAATGAATCTTATATCAAAGCCTAGATCTCTACAATCGTTTCTTTATTACACCTACTATCCCCATTAACTCTATCGATCTAGATAGAAAGGTAAGTGTTTGTCATAGATATTATTTCTCTGCGTATGCCAAGCAGAATAAAAATAAAACTTGAGAAAAAAAATTAGTGAAAGGCAACACAAGTGGTTCGATTTGAGAGCATGTGTATTGTTAACTTCGAAATCATTATTACAGCGTTCTTGTGTTACGCATTTGCTATGTCGATAGGAGAATTATTTGAGTATAAAGATTTCGAATTTTTTAAATGGCATGTTAAGAATATCTGATATCTATTTTATTGGAGTTGCAGCTACCACACAAGACAGCCACGTTTTCAAAAGTTTTCGAGTTCGAGTATATTATTTTTCTGACGATTCTTTCGATTTTATTGATCGTTTTCTCATTTCATGTTTCTGTCACATGAGAAACATGAAATGAGAAAGGAAGGTATCAGACTGAATCGAAATCTTCTCCTACTGAATATTTGACGCCTGGACTCATCATCTTCCTGCCTATGTCCCATGTTACTTGAGGTCGGGGCAACACGTCTTTTTCTTCCTTTCTCCCCTGATTTCCATCACTCTATCATCCACTCCTTTTTCTTTCATATAATCCCTCAAACAAACAATCCATCCATCTTTTCTTCTTCTCCCTCTCCATCCATAAACATTTATATATTCATTACTCTTTTATTTCGAAATTGTTCATTTGTTTCATTTAGTTGTTAGGAGCTCGTCATCAGGTTAAACTACGGTTGCCGGGATTGGTCCGTGTATGGGCGACCAACTTTACATGCCGAGACTCCTCCGAGCCTCAGAAAGCACGTTAAGCCGTTGGTCCCGACTGTCATTCGTGTAACTTTGACTCTCGTTACAGCTCGTCAGAAGGTATCGTATTACCTAGTTACTGGGTTGTAGAGATCAGATAGGTAAAATACTGGTTTTCAGCTGCATCCGGTTAGACTGGAAGCGGACCCCAACATAGTTGGGAAAATGCTAAGCAGATTTGACTGTTTTAGTTACATGCGTTTTATCCCTCCTCAACGGATGTCTGGACTGCTACCGAATAAAGCCACATTGCGTACGCGCCATCTCACTACGCCTTTAGCAATTCCCGAGGGTCATTACCCCCAGCTGTTCATCTGATTGAAGTCACAACATCATGTGGTGAGCTTATAATACGTTCGCATCAACTATTTCTAATTGTTTCGCACCGCAGGGCCTTGATTGTTTTTTATGATAGACTTTTTCTGTTGTCTTTTTTATCTTTTTACATTACGTATCTCGGCAGGAATTGCAAACAACTTTCTGTTAAAAAATGCGTATGCAGATAAGAATGTTGTGGAGATAGAAACTGATTGGGAAACAGAGTCAGTTTTTTAAAGATTTTCTATAAGAAAAACGTCTGTATTAGCGCTGCGGGAAGCATTCGAGAGAGTGTGGTATTCAGTTCCACTAGTTTTTACAAAAAATCTTCTTGATGTAAAAATCTGAAACCGCATGTTGATCGAAACATTCCATGAGTACTTATCAAGCTTCATAAGATTCATTGGTCCAGACAATATTTGGTGTACCGTATATATCTGTAAATCATTCACTAAAATGACTTTCACTTTCCGCATAAAAAAGAAAGAAAAAAAAGTACAAAGAAAAGAGAAAATAAAATGAGAAAAGTATTGCGTATTTTTATATTCTTTCTTTCTATGGGTCCACTGTGATGAGAATGATCACCATCATACTCCGGCCGACCCTAGGAAGGCTTCGTGTTGAACATTATGTACTCCGTCACTGATATCTTTATACCCCACGTCCATTACGAGAAACACTGAGCCTTATACATAATAATTGTCATAAAATTATACAATTTATGACTATTACACAAGTTATTATAGCCTGAGTCTATTAACGAGAAATTCAATTATTTGCTGTTCATACTATTTAAGTATAAGTAACACAAACTTGCCTTAGTTAATATTAATTCAAACGATAACTATTAACCGACTCTGTCGCAAATGTGAGGTTATGTAAACAAAGTATGCACAATAACTTAGGTAAATATAGATGTTGCAATATTTTGAGACTTTTTAAAAGGTGTGGTTATAGCGGATTCATGAATATACTGTTAAGGCGAAGCCTGTTTGATTAGAGAAATAATCTGATTGCTTAAAATGATAAAGCATTTCGATGTAGATATTTATTGCTATAAATCTATAAGAATGTAATAAAGTTTGTGCCATTGTCATGAATAATAAATACACCGTAAATGATTAAATGATTTGAAAGTAAGAATTTATTATCAAGCAGTTCTAGGTCAGCGTTAAAATAAAATGTTATCTTATTTTGGTCCTACTCCAATTCTGTCATTTTAAATAATATCACAAGGATTAATTTAAAAACTCGCAAAACAACCTACTAAATTGTGCAAGAAAATAAGACTTCAATGTTCTTCTATATCTATATCTTAACCTAATATATGATAAAATAGTAACGAAGTTAAATTGTACATTGAATATAAAAAAAGTAATTAATAATAATACTTTATTATTATTTAAAAGGTTTTTTTCAAATATATTCAATGTGTTCAAATAGACAAATGGACAAAAATTCTAAAATATATATTTTCGGCATCAGACAACTGTTTGTCTGGATGTATGTTTCGGATTGGCGCAAAAACGGCTCAACAGATTTGAATGAAATATGGCACACAGATAGTTTATATAAACTAGATTCAAACATAGGGTACTTTTAATCCCGGTAGTGCGTTTCTGTGGGTTGTTTTACGACATTCACGCGCGCGAAGCCGTGGGCAAAAGCTAGTTGTGTAAATAAAAATAAACCACCTATAAGATTGACAAATTGTTTTATAATCTTTAAGCCTAAAACTGAAACTTCCCTTTAACATTTAATACGTAAATTACGTGTAAGTTACGATACGAGGTGGGTGGCGCACGTGGCGTCCACATCTCAGCCCATTTGGTAATCACCTCACGAGTATCCAAGCCGCGTGGATTGCGATATGATTGAAGATAATTGATCTGCCAAATGATAGTTCTAGAGCAAACATTGCGTCCCCATATGGTATAACTGTGTTATGGTACATTAATGGCTTAGCCTGCGGCTCCGCTCGATTTTTTTGGAGTTATAATTTGAGGGTTTAGATTTTGGTATATTGTTGTATTTTATCAACAAAGATAAGGAGCCCTGGAGGCTCTTTTGACATTTTGTGTTATTATCATAAATTTTAATTCCTAAATAAGTACCTACTTACATTGGATATTGGCAAGGTTCATATGTTGCGCCACTCAGCCACATGCATGCTTCTCATATCCTGCCCTACTAGCCTGTTATCATTTTTAATTAGTATCTAGCTCTAAACTGCTCATACGTGATCAAATCATTGCATGCTATTCTTTAAACTTAACCTAACCTAACCTAAATAAAACTTAAAAGCGTTGTCAGATCATAGAGCCGTCTCCTGTCAGTTAGATCGTTTAATATCTTCAAACGCATCTCGCGTAGAGGAAACATATCTCATAACTTGACGTAACTTGCAATCAGCTTACCGCATTACTTAGCAAGCTCATTCGGATATGATTGTCGGTCGATTTGATAACTTATTCATAGTTGAACTGTGAAGTTCTTGATCGATGTTTTCCTTATGAAGTCAAATGGGAATTGGTTGATTTTGTATATAAAATGTATTCTTTCTTTTCATTATTTTGTTAGAATGAAAAAACCGGATGGTTAAGTCTACAAATGAAAGTGGCAAAGGCAGCATTCTAGTTCTTTCAAATGTTGTTGTCCCTCTCTCTCGGCTTTATTGTAGGCAATAGGAATCTCGGCTAAAAAAAATCGGCTGCTAAACATGAGTCTAAGTTTGCCTATGATCAACTTTCAATCATTATCTGATGGATTTTGAAGGAAATTCCCAATCCATTGCTTCATATGTTCGAAAAAATCATCAGCTTCAATGCAAATAACGCAATGAATGTTGTTGAACTGTCAAACTGAATGGAATGCCATTGTAAGTGTGTTACGCAATTACCACTAGATACTCTACTAATTAATGCCTAGTTTTTTAATCCAGCAGTATGATCTGACATGCTGTTGCTTCATTGATTTATTAGCATATACAGTGCTTTTGCATCATGTCAGAGGCGTAGCCAACAAATAATAGTGCTTATAAATTCTTATTTTTATATAATGAACAGGTGGTTTTAAAAGATTAGCCACTAATACAGATTGATTGACTTATTAGACATTCAAATCACAGAGATGTGGTTTAAAGTTTCTTTGTATGTGTAGGTGATAAATAAAACAAGTCGGTAACACTAGTGTATTGTATGTATGTACAATACACTGAGTTGCAAAATTTCAATTAGTGTTCATTTATTTTAGGATTCATTGAGTAGAGATTTTCCCACGCAAGAGGGATCGATTTCTTAAGAAGTTATAGTGAAATAATTTATGTTATGTGTGCATTATCTCACTGTGAGTGTATTGCTCAGTGCATAACGGTTTTAAATATAGAATTCGATTATTTATCGCATCAAAAGCTGGGAAAACAATAAAATAATAATAAAATTGAAAGTAAACTACTTAGGTACTAAGTGAGTTTTATTGTTGAGCAAAATTAAATATCTGTCAACTATGGCGTTCAATTAATTAAACAAAAACAAACAGACAGGAAAAAATACAAATATTTTTTATTAGTTAGTACTTATGTAAGTCCAAAATTGATTGGTTCAACATTATAGTTATCTAGTACTGCAATAAAAACTAGACTAGATTTGTCGCCCAGTATTTAATGTAGGTATACATACGTATACCGTATGCATTGTAATATACAATTACGTTATTAATTTTTTTATCATGGCCGCCAACTTGCTTGTGCAAAATAAAAGAAATCATTAAAAACGTTATTGCAACATAACAGTACATACATGGTTTACTTTTGATATAGGTACGACCTTGTTTAAAATTTTAATGTAAAAGTGTCACATTCTTGTTTTAATGACATTTTAATAGTGTGTTGCAGGGATATTGCAAGAAGCTATTTGATTTAAACACACTTTACGGGCAGTTTTTACCTAAATTCATGCACTTATTATGGAGGAAGTCGTATTTCTGGTCTATACTTAAGACGAACCGATGGAGTAAAGCTGTGACCAAATGGTGGCCAAGGTTAGGCAAAAGAAACCAGGGCTGTCCAAAAGCGCGTTGGGTTGATGATATCCTCAAAGTCGTAGGAAACACCTGGATGAGAGACGCACGGAACCGGGAAGTATGGCAGAAAAAAGGGGAGGCCTTTACCCAGAAGTGGGTAATTCTGGGCTGAAATGATGATGATGATGATCACTTAAGACGTGGTCATCATCATCGAGTCTGCCTGATTACGGGAGACACACAAAATCTTTTGAGACAAGTCGGGATCCAGATCAATCAATTTTACTATGTTTAATTTTACTCGGTAAACTTTGAGTAGGTAATTTCTAAAGGGCTTAAAAATTTATATTTCGATCGGTTCTCGAGCCAGTATAGAGGCATGAAGATCAGGGTGTAAAGTTCACTTATACTCCATAGAAAAGGGAGGATCCTCCAACCGGACGGGTGTTGTGTCTGGTGGGCTACTGCCCAACGTTTGATGTCGGGACGTTGTATATATATTAGTCGCACGGTAAACTCTGCTTGCGCGATGCAGGATTGTGCGTGACGTCAGTGTTAATCGTACTTCGCAAGTGGCGTTGTAGATGCCGCCACAAATATCCAAATAATTTTGAACGGCTTTTCAACACCAACAACGGCTGTTTTAATAAAGACTAATGCAAGACCGTCACATTCTCATTTAGAGCTGCGTTTGCGGCGTCAAATAATCGTAAGTAATTATACAATATTATTGTGGTTCACAAGACCCCGTCTTCCGTTGCCCTCCCCCTAACCCTGACATGAAATGAATTTCATTTATAAAACAGACAGCAATTTTGTAACCAACTAATAGTTATAAGTACGTATCCGGTTAATCTCAATTATCTATCCAAATGGTTCTTGCCAAAAATTGATGAATAATAGTCGATGCAATAATCAGTTCAAGGGCATTATGCGCGTGCGCCGCCCACGTGATAATCACTCCATAAAGAATTCCATTGGTAAATTCACTTATTGGTAATAGTAACGATAATATCGTTAAGATTAAGTTGTTTGTAGCTTGAACAAGATTGTGATCTTTGGTCCGATGAAGTAGAATTGAATTGATGATGAAATAATCGATTTACTTATCAGATGGGACTGCTGTATATTTCGGCGTCAGTCTTTATACTTAAATCAGCACGTTTAATCATAAATCCTACAAATCGTAGGACACGTCCGTCACTCATAGAGAGGGGGTGAACTGTCGGGTTCCGGACGCACACTGCGGCCTGCTCTTCCCTGCATGACGTCACGAGGCTGCCTGCACGGCTCATGTTGCTAACATCTACCGAAAGGATTGGCCCATATTAGCAGAGGACAGAAGTGTGTGGGAAAAGGAGTGAAAGACCTTTACCCTGCAGTCCAACAACACAGGATGCTAGATAGATTAGAAGAAATTAAATCTGTCAGATTTCTAGCATAGGTAACATGTTGTTTAATTGGATATTATTTAACACGCATGTTGGTTGCACTACTAATAATCCATCCCCAATGATAAAGTACCTTAGTCAATTATCTTCATAACCTTCTATTTTGACACTATGAAGGGATTAGGTATCAGCCTTGGTACCCTTTTTTTTGTGGGAAATTATTAATGAACTTCTCCCGCTCTGGGCGGAGCGGGAGAGCGTGTCAGACTCTTACTGACTAAAACCCAGTTGCCTGTATGTTGCCAGGGGCCACAGTATTCCTTTCGGACTTTCCTGCAACCTCGGAACAACCCTCCCGCCTTATCCGTAACAGGAACCTCCCGAAACAACCGGTTCCTGTGAGGACCTGCGTCAGGCGGAAGGTGAGGACTCCGTGGTGCCTCTCTAGCCACTCCTCAAAAAGGGGATTTACCGCCGCAATTGTGGCGTGACCATGCCTTGGTACCCTGCTAGCTTGGCCAGAGATAGAAGATATTATTCTCATAATGTAATGTAATGAGATAACAAATGGGTCAGTGGTTAGCCCTGAGCATTGGAACGTGACAGCACTGACAGCTTATCTTTAGATCAGCTAAATACAGAATGTAAAAAAGTCTCCCAAGAGAACGAAAGCTCAGTGACATCACAGACAGGTATGCTTTGTAGGTAATTAATTATATGTAGTTATGTATTAATTTCTACTACATGTGTGACCTTAACGCCTTCTAATAAATTATTGATGTTTAATTCATTAATTTAATGTAATAAATCCTAATCATTTATTGGTGCTACTGTCAAAGTCAAAGTTAAATCATTTATTTCAAATAGGCCCTTATAAGGGACTTTTAAACGTTACAATTAAAAAAAAAAAAACTGATTCTATTCGCCCCTACCAAAGGTTAGTTTTCGCATGGAGAAGAATGGGCAAGAAAGTCCACCGTTACTCTTTTAAAATGTTTTACAGTATTTTGTATAAGTACATTATTTATATAATTATATGTGAGGACGATGATGACGATGACGTGCCCAGGGTGGGGTCGTCTTGGCGGTGTCTCTAGACATCGCCAATGCCTTCAATACTCTGCCCTGGAGTTGCATCAGGGTGGCACTCCGGTATTACCGGATGCCGACCTACCTCTGTCATGTGGTCGAGGCTTATTTGACGGACAGGGCCGTCATCTACCCCGGTCACCAGGGAGAGTTTAACCGGCGAGAGATGTCGTGCGGTGTCCCACAGGGTTCGGTTCTGGGGCCGCATCTGTGGGACATCGGATACGACTGGGTGCTGCGCGCCGACCTCCCTAGCGGCGTCAGCGTCGTTTGTTACGCTGACGACACATTGGTCCTGGCACAGGGAGGTCGCACCAGGCGGCGGCCGAACTAGCGACACACGGGGTTGCGACAATCGTAGACAGAATCCGGCAATTGGGACTCGAGGTGGCCCTGCACAAGTCTGAGGCCATGTGTTTTCACGGTCCTCGGAACACGCCACCGTCGGGTTCCCAAATAACGGTAGGAGGAGTTCACATCGGCGTCGAGTCGACGATGAAGTACCTAGGACTCGTCCTCGACAGCCGGTGAAACTTCGTGGAGCACTTCCGACGTTTGGCTCCCAGACTGGAGCGGGCCGAAGCCGCTTCAAAGCAGCTTCCAGACGCCGTTGTTTCGGGAGGTTCCTGTTTCGTATCAGGCGGGAGGAAACGCCCGGGTATCATCACCGCGTAGATCGCCCGGAGGACATGGTGGAGCATACGGTGGAGGTCTGCCCGGCTTGAAGAAGAATAAGAATAAGAATCATTTATTTGCAGAAAATACAGGTGTTACCAGTAGTAAAAGTTGGTGGTTTTAATGTACAGTCCATATTTTGCCTGTTTAGGGCATGCAAATTAATTTTACAGTAATAAGTACCTACTTATTTTAATAAGTTATAGGTACAGAAAACTAAAAATAACATTTCATGTACCTAACAACAATTCTTTAAACTACATAAAGCACATCACAAAACAAAAGGAAACTTAAAATATTTGTTTTTCTTTATGTTGCAGAAATTCTTGTAAACTATAAAACACTTTTCTATTAACCATCTACGAAGTTTAATTTTAAAATATTTAAATGGTAGCTCCCTTATGATCTTAGGTAATTTATTAAAAATTGTAATGTACATATGATAAACATTATTTTTGATTAGAGTTGTATTACAAAAAGGAACTAAAATTTTTGTTGCGTCTCTTGGTTTCTGTTTTGTGTAATTGTCACCTTTGAATCTAAAGAATTCATTATGTTTTCTCACAAAAACCGATACCTCAAACAGATACATCAAGGTCAAAAGTTTCAGTTTTATGAATAAAGGCCTGCAAGGGTCAAGTGGACCGACACCGCATATAGCTCTTAAACATTTCTTTTGTACAATAAACAGGGCAGAGCACCGCCGTGTCCTCATGGAGGCGATCGGTGGCGGGGATCTCTCGCGTCCGGCCCTGGTCCAGGTCATGGTTCAGAGCGAGAGGACATGGGAGGCCGTCACCTCCTTCTGCGAAGCAGTAATGCTCGCGAAGGAGGAGGCAGAACGCGTGAGGGAGAGGCAAATTTCGCGCCCTCATGCCCCTAGCCGCCGCAGGAGACGCCTTGGGCGTCGGGAATCGCAGGCCGATTCCCGGCCACCGTAGGCGCGGGCTTGCGGACGGTGAGCAATGGGTAGCTCACCGGCCGATAAGGACCAGGCCCGGGTCGACGGCGTGTTGTGTTCCACGCGCGCCTCAAAGAGATGTCAGCAGAAGTGAAGGGGTCCGATAGGACCGATGCCTACCGGGGTTGCGGGAAAGTCCGAAAGGGATACCGTGGCCCCTGGCAACGTACAGGCAACGGAAGGAATACGGGTGGGTTTTAGTCAATAAGAGTCTGACACGCCCTCCCGCTCCGCCCAGAGCGGGAGAAGTTATTTGATAATTTCCCATCCAAAAAAAAAAAGAAAGGACGATGCACGTAGAATAAAATTATTATACCACAATAGGTAAAAAAAATACTGCGAAGTAACGTTGGGGTGCATTTATAGAGCCTCCATAATCTTCATTGTATATTGAATGCTAGCGACCCGTTATTCTTCATTTATGTTAGTTTAACATCTCGAGCCTATTGTCATAAACCGGGCACAAATCCAGAATCCGCTACTGAGAAATTCCAGATGGAAAAACCAAATAACACTTTGCCCGACCTGGGAATCGAACCCAGGACCTCATACTCAATAGTAGCGCTTACGAACACGATGTTAGTTTAATATATGTAATGTACCTATAGTAATATCAATAATTCATACAAAAATTCCATAGAAAAAACAGATATGATTTTTTTCGATACAATCCTAATTCGGAGTATTACGAACATTTTATAACAAAAATTAGCCAAATCGGTCAACCCGATTTCAAGATATGCGCTTACCAACGAATCACATTTAATTGTTATTTATATAGATAGATTAAATAAACCATACCGAACAAACTCACTAATTAATAAAGGTGAAAAGGCGTTCTGCGGTTTGGAACAACAATGCTGTAATACAGACAGACCCGAAAAGCGACCCGAAAGGCGAATTATTTATAATATGTATATATATTGATTTTTAAATTGCTCATACTTAAATACATACGGCGCTCCCTTGGCAGTCAGCCCCGCTAACGACCTTGCTAAGTGGCTTTAGTAAGCTTGGCTATCACTTAGAAATTGTTCTAGTTATACCTCGACCAATTGATCAAGTTGACCCACGGATCCTGTCAAAAATGTACATTCGATGACAAAAGTCTCTTTACTTGGTGAAGTGAAACCAACATGCACCCTAATTTTACAGCAGCATGGTATGAGATACCGATTTTATAGGATTAATCTGATTGTAAGACGCTTTTCGTGATTATTGCTACAGAATTGTGAAAAAAAAATAAAAAACGGAGACTAGCGGCCCAGAAACAAGTAAGGTATATTTATATCTAAAACTGCTTTCACACAAACAGAGCAATTTCTAGATAATGGTGAATATTTAAAAAAAAAAACACAATCATCGCTTCTGTAGCTTATTGTACAAGTAACACAAAAATTGATCAATGGTATTGCAACGACAACGCTTGCGCAACAGATGATTGAACCAAGGTAGGCAGCCTGCACGACTAACTTTTGCCAGAATATATCCTTTAGCAGGTGCAAAGTGAACATAATTCTAAGTAGGTACGTCGTGCTCATATCTCACACTTAAAGGGCTTACACTGAATAAATACTTTATTAACATCGGTGCTGAGGTTTAATGCGTCTAATTGAATTATCAAGTAGGCGTGTGAGCATTATTTTTGGTCGTGACTGTACTCGCGCGAGTGAACTTGCCTACGAGGATTTTTATTACCTATTAGTATCAACCATATTTTGATAGACACTTTTCAATAAAGTAGGTAGTTATGTCAAGAAAAAGACTGGTTGTTGAAATTTTTGACAGCATTTTACTCGAGATAAAAATCTATCTAGAGCCTTCATGAAAAAGTAGTAATTCATGCTTCTAGAGTTTATTTACTAACCCTCATACGTATAACTATTTGAGTAGTTACTTTTTTTAGTCACTTTGAACTTTGTATTTTTGAATTTTGATCATTTGTCAATTCTTTTGCATTATACATTTGGGCACTTTTCTCACTGACAGAATATAATATTTATATTTTAGCGTAAGAAACAGTAAATTGAATTCAATGAAACAATATGAAATTGTAATTTATGAAATAGTCATTTAAGCTTACAAAGTTTACAGAGAAAGCTCCATAAAACAGTATAAATTGAAACCAATAACTATTTAGACAAAAGACTATTTTTAAAACATGCAAACCTGTATATGTATTTATTTAAGAGGGAAGTTATAAATTGCGTCTAATAAATTAGTCTGTATGACTTGAAAAGTGCATCTAGTCTGTCAATTTGAATTTGTAAACTTCTATTAGGTTATTCAAATGTAGGTACTGTTTTTTTTTAAATTATTTATGTATTGTACACGCAGTAAAATAGATACAGATACGACAATTAACTTTGAAGTACTGCTGAATAAAATATGATGTGCTGTAAAATATGTGTGTTTAGCTATAGGTAATATTTAGCGGTGAATGTATTTTATTTTTGTAAGTGATGAAAAAGTATTATACGAGTATAAGACTGTATATAGGAGCTACATCTGCCAACAAACTGATTTGCAGTTTGGCAGAAGTAAAAATTATGGAAAAAATTGTATTTCCCAACAACTACTAACGCTTTTTTTTTTTCATTAGCTTTATGTTTACACTTGACTACTCAATTTAGGCTACCCATCAATTCAATATATTATAAAGTATATATAAAACAATGCTACGAGGAAAAGTGACATAGGTAATTATTAAATCTTATTTTTTGTAATATTTGTATTCCAGAAAAATAAAAATAAAAATATTTTATAAATATTTTTAAATATTTTTGAGATTTAAATGGAATAAGTATTATTAAATACTTGTAACAATAATAAAACAGTTGTTGTCTGTGGATATTTCAACATTCATATACTGGAAAAATGTGCTGTAGTAAATAAATTTATAACTTTATTAAAGTCATATAATTTGTACAATACATTCTTTGAGCCGACTATAATAACTGCCACTAGTGCTTCCTGTATTGACAATATATTTTAACAAACTTAAGAACTTCTAGCCATTTAATTATAAATTAGTTGGATTCTGATCACTGTGGCCAGTTAGTCACTTTCCCTCAGAAAACAGTCCGAGCTCAAAGAAAGCTTGTGAGTTTTGTTTCTGTAAATAAAAGTCGCTTAGGATAATTTTTTCACTAATATTCCCATTTTAACAACCAAAGCTCTGTTATAGTCGTCCTCCGCTTATGCTTATTCAATACTAAAAGATTGTGTACCAGAAGGTGACAAACTTTTTGAATTCACAATTGCTACTCCTAAAGACATTATAGATTCTTTTAAAGATCATAAAAGATAAAAATTTGTAGTTTTCAGTTTTTCAATTATCAGTACATACCATATCTTTAATAATTGATGTTATTACACCCTTTTTAGCAATTGTTTTTAACTCTTGTATTGCATCTAGTGTATTTCCTGATCTGATGAAACTTAGCAAAGTGATTCCACTGTTCAAGTCTGGCAGCACAACTGATCCCACGAATTTTCGACCTATTTCTAAAATACCTACATTGAGCAATATCATTGAAAAAATTATTTTAAAACAAATTTTAGGACATTTCAATGCACATAATTTACTTCATTTGAAACAGTTTGGTTTTACAAAGGGTCGTTCAACTACAGACGCGGGCGTGGAATTACTGAAGAGCGTATTTAAGGCATGGGAGGAGCCGCAAGATGCTCTTGGCATTTTCTGCGACTTTCCAAGGCCTTTGATTGCGTATATCATGTTCCACTCAGCAGGAAAATGTACCACTATGGTATGAGGGATAAGGCTCTCGACCTTCTGACTTCTTATCTGACAACAGAATTCAGAGAGTCAATGTTAATGGCAAGAGATCTGCAGGATCTGTGGTCACCATGGGCGTTCCGAAGGGTTCAATTCTAGGTTCTTTCTTATTTTTAATTTATATAAGTGACTTAAATTACCACATAAAGCATAATCACAAGCTCGTATTATTCGCAGATGACACTTCCTTCATTTTTTAAATCAATCGTCAGTTAGTCAAGTTTGAACAAGTTAACGATGCACTCTCTAAAGTTGTGCATTGGTTAATAATCTTCTCCTGAACAAAAAGAGATTAAACTCATTAAATTTTCAACACCAAATGTCAGGCAGCTATCTACTAATGTTCAAGTTAATGGAATAGAGCTGGACCCTGTTAAGTCGACAGTTTTTCTTGGAGCCACTATTGACGATAAATTACAATGGAGCCCACACATAGAAACATTGTCAGGAAGGCTAAGTTAAGCCGCCTACGCTGTTAAAAAAATAGACAGATAACTGACGTAGATACAGCCAGAACTGTTTATTTTAGTTATTTTTAAAGTCGTATGTCATATGGAAACTTGTGCGGACATTAATACTATCTTTGTTTTAGAGCAAAGGGCTGTTCGAGCCATTTACAACCTAGGTCCAAGAGATTCCCGTCGAGAAAAAATCAAAGAAATAAAGATTCTGACAGTAGTCTCTCAATATATTTTTGAAAACCTATTGTATGTACACAAAAATATATCAAATTTTGAGAAAATGTCCGATACTCATAGTTTAAATACCAGGAATAAACACAACCTTGCTGTACATCGCACACGTCTCCATAGAGTAGGCAAATCGTTCATGTGTCAATATATACACTTTTACAACAAACTTCCCATTGACATTCGAAACTTACCCATTAAACGATTTAAAAGTTGAATTAAAACCAAACTTTGTAAAAAAGGGGAACTATACAATTTCTGATTATTTAGAAGAAATAAAAGCTTGGGATTGAGGTATTCACTCTGCTAACTCTTGTGATAAAACCATAAAACTTGACATTTTAATTATTATGCAAAATTATCAAAATATACCAGTTTTATTTATTATCTTAATGTCGTCTCCACCTTGTATGGAGACGACATTAAGATAATAAATTAAACTGCGTATATCTAATGACGTTCTTAGTCTGCATACGAAAATTCAATCAAATATATCCAATAGTTTAGTCACTATAGCTAGTCAAAGATTGGCAAAACCCATAGTCGGCCCATCACTACTATTTAGTTTGTTTGAAAAAATCACTTTTTTAATTTCTATGCTAGGATTTATTTGGTGGCTCCAAAATACTCTGCATTAGCATTGCCAGTGTTTTCATTTATTGTCGTATTGTTGTCTCCACATTGTATACACATTGACTTTGTAGAAAATTATAAACAAAATGACATGATTGCTAATTTTATTATTTTAGTTATTGTGAATGTGAGGACCATGTAGATTTTTTTTTCTTTCATTTATTTTTTAATGACGGTCTGGCACTTTGAGTAGTTGGGCCTACCCAAATGTCCTTTGTTTGGTATTGTTCGTCGAGTTGAGCTCCTTAAGTTCTGAGTCGAGCACCACGATTACTGACAAATGCTTGCACTGACTGGACATGTCCACTAAAATCTGTGTGGTTCTTTCCTCAAAATACCATTTCAGACACTAATCTACGGTGGTGCTCATATGGCCTGACCAAGATTTTGTCTAGACTTTAAAAGAGACTGCGACCTCTGAGTTTGTTTCGGCCTTTCTTCTCAAAGTAGTCAGATGGAAAACGCCGAACTCATCTTATTTTTAATATGACGTGTAAAAGTGATTCTGATTTCCTCTTTCAGAATAAATAATTTTATTTCACATATTTGGCCCAAATGATAGATAAACTTAATTTAATAATAGTTATCATAATAAGAATCATTACTATTATTATGTAGGCCTATGTTATGTAAAATTTAATTCTGATTCTCAAGTTGATTGATCATTTGAGTATCACAATGGGTCATATATCATATCTAACAGTGTCAATGTCACTGACCCACGTATTGTAACATGTTGTTACCATAACACAGACATAAGAATAGGCACTTGTTGGGGTCAAGGTTCAACATGTTTGAGAAGCTCTTGAAAATACTTTGTTAAGAACTTTGAGGATTTTAAGGCTTGACAAAACATCGAGATTTCTTCATTTTGTTTAATATTAATGTACACACAAACTTTCCGGAATAAATTCTGGTGAAAACCGCATCAAAATCCATTGCGTAATTTAGAAGAAAAACGCGGTCACACAGACAGACACGAAAACTGACTTTAATTTATAATTTATGTGTAGAAAGTGAGCACTAAACTTGAGCAGTCTGTAATAATGAGACGAATTTTATTGGTGTGTAACTTCCAAATTATTTTTATACCAATGAATAGAGTAGGGTGTCCCATTTTATGTCTTGAATTGTCTTCTCGTGGAGAAATAGTTTTTTTTTTGTCATTTTTTAGATTTTAAACTAAAATTGAGTAAAGCTACTTAAAATAAAATAAAGCCACACATAATTATATACAATTTTGCATATTATATTTTAAAATAATAAGTAAAAGTTGAGGTATTCTTAGCGTTTACTTTAGCTACGTCTTTATATATCTACTAAGTAAATAAATATTGACATTAAGATTAACAGTATTAGACAGTGTTACACTAGTTTTACATAATTGTGCTCGTTATCTATGTACTGCTTCTAATTAGATTATCTATGTTTGTTTTATTAGTTTTATAATATCAGTCGACACGGATATAGTTTTAGTTCCGCATATATGGGCATGTTCTAGTCTGCTGGTCCTAATTAATCGTTTGAACCGATAAAAGAAATGCTTCAATGACTTACTTCTCAACACCGTCTCTAAGAAATTAATCAAATCTCTAATTAGCAAATCTGCTGTTGATTGGTTAACCAAACCATCAACAAATATAAATATAAACAAACATGACTTATAGCAGATTTTACCAAATATGAGATATTATTGATAAGATTTCTATAAACCGGTTAAACATCAATCCATCTTTCCATTAATGACGATACCTCTTAACCAACCAACTTTAAAATCAGTTTTTCAAAATTTTTCGTTAAAAATTATAGAATAAACACAGTCAAATTCAGATGTCAGAGAATTAGAGATAGTAGATAGATGGGAGTAGATACAACTAGTACAGTGCTGCATGGACCTTAAGACGCTGGAATGATATTGACACCCGCACTGATGGTAAACATTTGCAAAATCGATTTATGAAAATCGTATTGAAAAAACAAGATGGCGGCGTTAGTTCCAATTTTAGCCACGCGGCAAAAGATCCGTCAGATGATGATGATGTTCAGATGTATGAACGTAAACGAGGCAAATGGAGTATATAAGGATCGTAACCGGACATGGTTGTTTCGGGAGGTTCCTGTTTCGTATCAGGCGGGAGGAAACACCCGGGTGTCATCACTGCGTGGATCGCCCGGAGGACACGGTGGAGCATACGGTGGAGGTCTTCTCGGCTTGGGCAGAGCATCGCCATGTCCTCGTGAAGGCGATCGGTGGCTGGGATCTCTTGCGTCCGGCCCTGGTCCAGGCCATGGTACGGAGTGAGAGGGCATGACAGGCCGTCACCTCCTGTTGCGAAGCAGTAATGATCGCGAAGGAGGAGGCGGAACGCGTGAGGGAGAAGCAAATTTCGCGCCCTCATGCCCCCAGCCGCCGCAGGAGTCGCCCAGGGCGTCGGGAATCGCAGGCCGATTCCCGGCCACCGTAGGCGCGGGCTTGCGGACGGTGAGCAATGGGTAGCTCGCCGTCCGATAAGGACCAGTCCCCGGTCGACGGCGCGTTGTGTTCCACGCGGGCTTCAAAGAGATGTCAGCAACTGAAGGGGTCCGACAGGACCGATGCCTGCCGGGGTTGCGGGAAAATCCGAAAGGGATACCGTGGCCCCTGGCAACATACAGGCAACTGAAGGAACTCGAATGGGTTTTAGTCAGTAAGAGTCTAATACGCCCTCCCGCTCCGCCCAGAGAGGGAGAACATCCAAAAAAAAAAAAAAAAAATCGTAGCAGGTGGCGTTCTGTAGTGTCTGTATCGATAAAAAATCCACCAATCAATGATCAACAATCAAATTCCTGGTCAGATATCTGCTGTTTAATATTATGCTTGCTGTTGTAATTGGTGGATCAACAACTGTCATGTATCAGGGATCCAGAGATTTGTTATCTCATTTCCATGAAATATAAGATAAGGTTTTAACCAGAATTCCTTATAGGTATTATTTACTTTACGCCAAGTGTTAACAAAATCTGCTTAATAAATGATTAGAATCTCGTAAAAAAGTAGCGAATAGACATTAATCAAAGAAAGACATAGGTTCATGCCTAATAAGCTTTATGCTACCGATTCGAGATATCATTCAATTTATACTTCATTTATTTACGACATTTTTTATTTAAATAAATTCACCTATCAGTGGTGCTTATCTTCATCTCTAGAAGCTTTATCTCTCTTTATCTTGCTTTAATTTGTTGGAAGCGATTGTGATTGGTTGACCAAAATACCGGTAACCAATCAAATTCAATAGAATAAACTTTAGGTTAGGTTTGATTGCATACTCTGATCAGAGATTAGATAAGATTTTTAGAAACCGGTAGGTATTCCCCATCTAACTATGCGCGTCGATTTCATATTCATTGATCGCTCTAGGTTTATCTGCTGATTAATTTAATAGGCATATCTTTTTAATTTTGTATCCAGCCCAGTAGTTAAATATATTAGTCATGGTAATTCTAAAACACGAATGTGATGTACAAAATGACGTCATATCAATTAATGAAATATCTCTATTATCGAAGTAATTGGCTTATAAAACTGCGCTTGAGTTTTAACTTGGTTTAACGCCATTTTAGCTTCGGGCTACAAAGTTACCTCAAAGTATTGCCGTTAATGTCAATATTTATATATTAAAGTAGCTTAACTGACACAATCTGGCCTAATGGCCGTTTATTTAAAACAATTATTTAAGATTGACGCTTTATTTTATTAAGAAACTGTTAATTCTGCCCTTAAGCGTCTCGTCAGTGTAAGAGTAATGGATTGCATCGATTTTTATTGCCTAAAATATCCCGGGGCGATACCATAGATATGTGAGTGGTAAATGATAAACCCTCCACGTGAGCAAGTTCTCCATGCTGTTGTGGTAACTAGACATAGTTTGACACGATTATAAAAAGAACCTGTACATTTATAAATATCTATCTATATTATTAATTACTTATTTATTATTTGTCATTGACTGTGTCATTCTTTAGAGCTACAAGTTATTTCATTTTTTTATTTTTTATTTCTTGTTTTTCAATTTTGTTTTCATATGGTTTTGTTTTTTTTAGTCTATATGTACTCTATACAATATTTTAAAACTTGAAATATATAGGTGCTGTGCATACCTGTAAGTGACAAATTCGCTCTAGATTTTAAGTTTAAATGTTACATTACCCCAAAAAATGTATTAGTGAATAAGTCGTTGGTGTGCCATAATAAAATAAATAAGTAAATAAACTTCTGCCCGAGACTTGTTCAGCGTGAAATTTCTGGGCGGTTACGGCGTCGCATCCCATCGCACGCCCACGCTATTACTTCATTTTCGCTTTAGCTCTTAGCGTGGTCAGTTCTACGGGTCGTGGCGTAAAAAAGCCTTCCTCAAGAATTGGGCTACAAAATGCAAAAATATTTTGTCTAATCCGACGGGTAGTTCCAGAGATTAGCGCGTTCTTTCAAACAAACTTCAGCTTTAATAATAGTATATAAAAAAAAAGAAATAACGAAAATACGTTTATTTGCGGTAAACATGACGCAAAAAAAGAACACAAAATTAAAAAAGAAACAAGTTTAGGGAAAATATGCGTCACATCCACGCAAAACGGCCATCGCTTAGCATAATGCTGCGACCCTATGCAAGACAGAGCCCCAGCGCTGGTTTTCAGTGACAGCCGGCGTTGACGTTATGACGTCGACCGGTATATATAACAGTTAAATAAAAGGGCTTTTGCATACACTGTTTTTGTCTTTGAAACGTAGCTAGGTTATTGAATTAAGCATCATCTTTTGCAACTACTGCCACAATCTGCATAAGTAAAAAGGGTACTAGGTATGTCCTTGTGAATAGGTAGTTTTTAAATTATTATTTTTTGCCTTTACTGTCGAACTGATGGGCAAAGGCCTTCCCCAAATACTTCCAAGTATCTTTTTACTGAAATCTGAGGCACCTCGAACCTGCCCTCTCGGTACTCGTTGAGGTTGTCTCGCCACTATTCCTGGGGCGGCTTTGACGGTGACATCCATCCTCAGGCACCCACCGAGTCGAGACTGTTACCCAGCGCAACGGTCACAATACATGCGGTTGTGTAGTGTGTATGTAGCTCTTTTTTTCAACAATTCAATGCAGTTTTTATCGAAACGTGAACCCATGACTTAAATTTGTCATCAGTCATCAATTAGTTCAACATTTAGACTCATTGTGCCACTCACCACTATTTACCGCTAATCGAATTTAAAATATTATTGTACTAGCAGCGTCCCGCGGTTTCACCCGCGTGTCTCTATCCCGTAGTAATATCGGGATAAAAAGTATTTTTTTTTTAATCCAGGTTATAAACCATCTGCGTGCCAAATTTCATCCAAATCCTTCCAGCCGTTTTTGCGTGATTGAGTTACAAACATCCAAACACACAAACTTTCACATTAATAATATTATATACGAGTATGTAGTAAGATAGTAGGATTAGTATGAAGACTGGTTTCTGTGAGTCGTTTGAAGATGACAGAGACAAAATGATATTTTATATATATTTTGCATTAAATGCAAAACATATTTAGTGATTTGTTGTGCAAGATAGTTCTTACCTCAGACCTTTCCATAATCATTCAGTCAATGTTATTTATAACAGCCTGCAAAGCGAGTAATGCGACCCGTTTTCTTGAAAGTGGACTAGTAGGCAAAGTCAATGAATTTATGCATTGCATCATTGCCCAATTGGTCAAATAATGACAGGTTTTTTTTAATCGCTCAGGGGCATGAGTAAATTGGTTAACCATTTTACTTAATCTCTTTTAATTTGCGTGGGAAGAGAAGTGTAGTACTACTACTGTCTATAATTGGATATCAGTTGTGTGTAAAAGTGAATTAATTATTTTTATTTTTCCGACAGTTGAATAACCGGTAACTGATGCTAGGGGCTATGCTTCTGCCAAGTTGAGGCCGTACTTACCTACTTGTAACGGATATCTTTGTGACACATGATTTAGGTTTCTTTGGTTTTAGTGTCTTTTATTATATTAAAGAGGTTTCTGGTGTTTAAGAAGGAACAGAGCTTGCGATTCTCCATACAAATGTATTCCCCGTTTTTCTTCCTGAATAATGCCTCTAGAGCAATCATTTTTCATAAAACCAAGGTCGTCATGTCCCTGTTATTTCCTTTTTTTCAGCAACGTATCGGTAAAGAAAATATGACCCTCCAAAAATTACAAAAATTACTCATTTTTACCGCCGTGATTAGAGGAGTACCAGACAAACTCGAAAGTTTTTAACATAAAAGAAAATGATAGGAACCTAGACATACTCTTTCTTAAAATTTTAATGAATAAAATAATTGAATCTGTTCAGTTTTCGAGGAGAAAAAAAAGGGAATACGAAACGTCGATTTCGTCAATTTTTTTTTGTGATGTAATTGGTCTGAGCTGTAGCTATCCCTATAGCACTCTACGGGGGCAGACTTGAGGTAAGACTTGAGGGTTTTTTAATTCCTCGCAGGCCCTGTTCCCTCTTAAGCAGGTTGTTAATATGTCTTGTACACACGGCTACAGATCAAGCTATACATTTCCAGTTTATGCTGATCGCGCATTGTTTAGGATGTCCGTACAATGCGAGGTCAGTTTATACTGGAAATGTATCTTGAGGTGTAGCCGTGTGTACCTATGTTTTGAGCAGTGGTGCAGCTGCAGTGGTAACGGCCGCGACTTACGAGTTGTAGCTTGTAGGTTTGGACCCAGGCAGGCACTTTACTTTGTGCAAATTATTTCATCACCACCGCTTTTAAAACAGTGAAGGAATACATCGTGAGGAAACCGGCATGTCGTAGAACCAGAAATTCGAAGACATGTGACATCTACCAACCCGCACTGGGCCCGCGTGGTGGATTACGGCCCTCTCCCTCTCACACAGAGGAGGCCTGTGTTCCAGCAGTGGGGACATTTTAGGCTGATTATTGCAATGTTTTAAAACGTAAATGATTTCTAACTGTTTTGCCTTTAATAATAAATAGCCAAGCAGCAAATTGTTGACTAGAGATGATATTTTGTTTTAAACATTAATATCTGCTGTAGGTGATATCACTTTATTAAATTAAGTAAGTCCAATCACTGCTGTATGACTAAACTATCGGCCATATTTATGTCTCGTTGTTGAATTCTATGTATAAATTTTAATTAATTTCCTCCTAAGTGCTGGTTTGGAGCTCAATTATTAGCTCGAACATATAAATCAATACGTATTAATATTGATAGGATACTAACGTAACTAATTCTATTATCGTAAGTACTCGTTAGGTGGCATGAATATGAAATGAAAGTGGCTTCAGGTTTAACTATATACCTAAAAGTTGATCAGAATAGAAAATATTTTCATAACTAGTATACTCTAGAAAAGATTTATCAAAAAGTTAAAAGTGAATTTACGAATAACTATAAATTCAGTATTGTATAATCGGCACTCAGCGTAAAATCATTCTGCTTTTAAAATATTTTAATGGAATAAACCGTGACGACCTCAGAAACTCCGAGGTTTACTGTGACTTGAACCAAAACTTTCTTCGGTTAAATATTAATTATTCGGTTTGTATTAAATATTCGGTTTAATATTATACTTACCCAGGATGTACATCTCTACACGCCTCACTAGTTATGTGGTCAAAGTCAAAGTCAAAGTCAAATAATTTATTTCAAATAGGCCCGTATAAGGCACTTTTGAACGTCAAAAATTTACAAAAAAAATTAATTGATTCTAGTTGCCCCTTCCAAAAGGTAGTTTTCGTATGGAGAAGAATGGGCAAGAAACTCCACCGTTACTCTTTTAAAATGTTTTACAATATTTTGTATAAGTACATTAGTTATATAATTATATGTGAGTACGATGCACCTAGAATAAAATTATTATACCACAATAGGTAAAAAGAATTAAGAATTAAAAATGAATCAAATTAAAAATGGTCAGTTAATTAAATGCATGATCAGCATAACATGTTATAAAACGCGATGAAGGCAATATCTTTATTATTAAAGGTATTGCTTTCTTCGCGTTTCAACTGAAAAACACTTATGCGTAGATTTTCAGTTGTCACACAGTGTAGCACCGGTTTTTTTTTTTTTTTTAATTTAGCCTGGCAGACATAAAACAAACAAAAAGTTTGACTAAGCAGCGAAAATTGTTTTGTTTTCGCTGCATTCATTCGAACGAGTAACCACGGTTAGAGGAATCTCATTATTCGATTTCGTAACAAACTCTGCTAAAAAAAGGAGGAACCGACTAGAACATTTAAATATTGCTCCACATTACCTGAAAGTAAAAGCTCTACCTTATGACGTAACTATTTAGCATAGGCCAAAGACAGTGTTTATTAATGTAATGAATAGATCAATCTAAATAGACTGCATTCCTATCGCAATATCGCGGAAGAATTAAATCGTATAGCAATTAAATATCACGTAAAACAACGTTATAAACGTAAGTTCGATCGTTCATAAGTTAACACTCTAGGAATTTATTTGAAACTGGGTTTGCACGCTACAAGACATCCTGTCTTTCATAGAAACAAATATTTCTATCCACGGTATCAAACTACATGTAATAACTTTTTAGCCGTCCATGTGAGATTTTTCAAAATAGATCTTGTAATTTTCAGCTGCATAATGCGTTAAATTTATTTAGTTATCTATTACTCATGTTGCACCTGCCATGTTTTGTCTCTGCTCCACCCTAAGGTTGACTGGTAGAAAATGCCTCAGGCATTAAGTCCGCCTTTGTACAGTATTTTTTTTACTTGTGCATAAAGTTTTAATAAATAAATAAAATAGCGTCCTGCAGTGATGCAGGTTTTGCCACTGTCCTGAGACATTAATCAGCGAGTTCGATTCTGCTGTCTGCCAGAAATAATCGTTTCAATAAAGTAGATTGGGGTGCAGTACAGACGTTTGAGGAAACCTATGTGGTGTAGTTTCCTTTAGGAACACTTATTAGTGTTGTTCTTAAAGCAGGCAAGGAGGTCTACTAACTGGAAATATGAAGCACAACCTACATCTATGAAAAGCATAAGTGCTAAATATAGAAATAAAATGGTAAAGAAATAAGTACAGTGTTAAATAAAGGTAAACAAATCGTAAAAAGTGTTTTTATAGATGACATTTTCTTGTTTAAAAATACGTGAGAACCAAATTAAATTTATTTTAGATTTTTCTCTTTTCTGAATGTATGTTAATAACGGCTTGAGAACAATTATTTTTTAGATTTATAATATTAAAATATTTTGTAATCTGTCTATTGTAAAGAACCCAAACTCTAAGCGTCAACAAATTATAACGTTGCTAAATGGAAGAATACAACTGTGACGTAGCATGACAACTGAAGTGAGGTGTATTACGTTTAGTCGGTTACTCGGACTTTTAAGTCGGAAATTATTAACTAATAGAAAGTTATAACATGTTTGAACGAGTGCTACTTATTGTTGCATATTACTAGAAGTAATTTTATTACGAATTTTATCTCGGTTCCTCATTACATTGTAACGACTTGTTGAATAATTCCCGTCTGTATAATTATTACTCCTACTCCTACTCTTAAATTATATTAACTGTTATAGTGAGTGCAGTTTGCTGTTGAATTATAAATGCGTCTAGAACGACTGTCAATGACAATGTACTTTTTCTGTAGTTTTTAGAGTTCCATATTCGAAAAGTGTTTTTTTTTTGTCTCTTATTAACAATCACTATATCTGTCATTGGAGGTCTGGTTGGCAGGTAAAAACCAGAAGAACAAAATTCTGTGAAATAGTAATTTGCAACTGCTGTAAGAATAATTGTTTCCTTGTTCTGCTTTATTTCACAGTTTGTTACCCATTTTTTTTTTTAAACTGCCCCACACTAGGAATTTCTCCTGTATCGTGGGTGCGTTTACAAACATTTATAATCACATACACAAACAGCCAGACCCGGAACAACTACTTGTAGGTCATACAAATATTTGTTCCGTGCGGGAATCGAACCCGCGACACGCAGCGCAGCAGTCAATCGCTTAACCACTGCGCCAACCGTGCCGTCAATTAACATTAACTGATTCGAAGGTGTTACATTTAATGAGATACATTTCACGTTGCAGTAAAGATGGCAATTTATTTAGCTACAGATTCGAGGACTTTCGAAGACTTAGGTACCCATAGAGCCTATAACTACCGTTAAAGTAAAAATACTATGTACTAACGGAACTCAACTAGTTCGCAAATTGGCAGGTGTCAGCGACGTGATCACAAATTCACAACTATGCATTTTATGCACATATTTTACCAGTCTAAGCTAATTGCTAAAGTTATTTGAGTTACACCATCTCGGGTCGTGCATAAAAATGAATAAATTGGCAAAAAATTAATGCTTCTGGGAAAATTACGAACAATCTGTAATGACAAGTAATTTCGTTCTGCTGTTTTCATCAGGTAGGTATATATTCGTTCTGGTTCAATAAATAACTTAATTTGATGAATCACCTCAAATTATAAATTGATATTCATATTTCAATAGGTACGAATAAATCTAAAAACCACAACCTGATTGGAATGTCTTATAAAAAGTTTTAAATCAACACTACTCATTTAGGAACTGCAATTAGCTGTAAAGGAATTCGCTTCAAAATTTCTGACAGGAAGTAGTTGGAATTGCTAACATTTCACTGGGCCAAACTGCTATAATACCTTTTATGGGGAACAGGTCTACATAGAATCCAGCAGTGTTACAGAAATACACGGATAGTCGCGCTGTCGAAACAAAATTGACCCAATAAATATCACAATCGCAACTGGACCTGTCTTCATTGAAACTTCAATTTATAGTGAGTCATTTTGCATAGAATACCAAATGGGATCCGCGATTGTGGACAATTTTGCCAAGTTAGGTAATCGCGGGCAATTAGGGACTTTGAAAGTAACAATCAGAGATGCCAAAGCTTTGCGAATAAAAGCTCTGTATTGACTTGCCTTGTTTGAATTCTATGTTAAATATATTATCTATTTTTAAATACAGATCTTATTATAAACATTACCAACCATTATTTATTTATTTATTTATTTTATTATTTATGTACACACAGAAAAATAGATACAGATAAGACATAATCATAATATGAGTACAAAGGTTCTCATTATCGTATTTATTCGTATTATTTTCTTTTTAGTAGCTTAAGCCATCCTAAACTTCAAATTTATTTATTTATTTGCTAACATGTAAAACACTGGTTAGTAGGCATGCATTAAAATTTCATGACACAGTATTAAGACATGCACCCTGTAAGGGCACTACAAATGTTTCATATCAAATGATTAAATTACATTTGATGATTCATTAATTGTCTTTTCTTTAGGTATACGATGTTGTATAACTAAAGCAAAACGAGACCATTGCGTATGCGCAGTATTTAGCAAACGCATCCGTCAATCCCCTTTACCTACGATGATTTGATAACATTATGCAAAGTACCATTTTGAATCTAGGTTTACACATACGTAGGATGTTACGAACACAAACGGATGGCATGCTCAATAAATTTCTACAGCCGGCTTTTACGACATCCATTTCAAGATAGAAAAGCATATTCCATCGGACAACTGACGTTTATCTAACACAGAATTACACAAATATTTACATAAGTTTCCCATCACACTGGTTAACGATTTCAGCCTGAGGGCATAGAAAATAACTGTCTTGGGACTACAGCATGCTACAAATTCAAACATCAAAACTCCATTGAAACGTCGCGGCGTCGCCACACAAACATACGGCGATAACATCATGAAACCTGTTAGCAAATAGACGTGGCTTGCGGCGCTCAAACACTACCAATTAGCAGAGTCTACAGATTTCAAAGTCAAGATTACAAGCTTAGGGAATCTGGATAACATTTTATTATGAGACTGACTAGCTTCCATAATTCTGTGCAGGTTATGTAAGGGCATCTGTTATTTGGTGGAATCAGAAGGGGTACCTTGCGAGCGGTGCGGCCATCGCCAAGCGCTTCATTGTTTATGTCTGTCTATAGGAAAGAGAACAGTGGATGGTGACAGACTGAAAAGAAGATAGACAGAAGGTGGCAATAAGAGAGAGAAAGGTAAGAAATCGCTGACCAGAAAGGCGCTGCTCCACGCGTAGTCATGACCACAATAGAAACGGGTTTTGTCAACGGAAGAATAGATAAATTTACAGATTCACAATCACTATCTGTGATTTTGTCTATTCTTCCGTTGACAAAACCCGTTTCTATGGTAGACATGTTACGCGTGCTGGAGAATTTTTCTCAGTTTTCCAAAAAGAAAAAGTCTTCGGCTACTTTTCCGCTCAAAGTTAAAGATAGCATTCTTCTCTAATTGCGAATGGTTTCTACCCTCGATAAAACTTTCTTATATCTGAACGGTTTCCTTCGACCATTCATTCTTACAAAAATACATATCCTACCAGATCCTTCACAGCATCCGTACTTTCATAACCGTAGATAATAGGTAACTATCTATTTAAGCACTAACTTTATGTCCGTCTAATAATACGTTCTTGCTGTAATTTATTCGTAATACATTCACTCTATAGGCAAGTTTTTAATTCAGAATAACGACGCATGTACAGAATATTTCTTAACCCCAAAACTATATGAATAGTTTATTAACCCTTTTTTTTTTGCATCGGAAATTATCAAATAACTTTTCCCGCTCTAGGAGGAGCGGGAGGGCGTGTCAGACTCTTACTGACTAGACCCCACACGTGTTCCTTCAGTTGCCTGTATGTCGCCAGGGGCCACGTTATCCCTTTTGGACTTTCCCCGGCAGGCATCGGTCCTAACGGAACCCTTCACTTCTGCTGACATCTCTTTGAGGCGCGCGTGGAACACAACGTGCCGTCAACCCAGGCCTGGTCCTTATCGAACGGCGAGCTACCCATTGCTCATCATCTGCAAGCCCGCGCCTACGGTGGCCGGGAATCGGCCTGCAATTCCCGACGCCCAGTTGACGCCCAAAGTTACATTTTTATATAATTTCTGACCTCCACAATCCAGTAACTGGGTAATACGATACCCCTTGGTAAGACTGGTTGTCAGACTTTCGGGCTTCTGACTACCCGTAATGACTGTCAAAGATCCAAGAATTACACCCGGGACCAACGGCTTAACGTGCTTTCTGAAGCACGGAGGAATCCCGAGAGTCTCCTGGAGATATTTATTTTATTATAACCATAGATGACAGATGATACCTAAACTTTATATTTTTCACGAACTATAATAAAATAGTATGTAAAAAAAAGAAGCACAAAAAAATTATCAATTGCTGGGAATCAAACTTAGGTTTGCAAAGCAGTCGTCATAGGTCATGATTGACTGCTTAGCTCCATAAAGGTATAGCGTGATGATTAAATCTCACTCAATCTCATTTAAAAGGTTAAATCTGTAACTACATTCATCAAAAATGTCTAGGGACCAAGTACGTTTTAGAATATCGCCGCAATTGAGGACTATTAGTGAATTTCACTATTTGAATAAAGAAATTTATTTAAATTTTGATTAAAAAAAAAAAACTACTGTCAACGGCTACTGCCATCGGGATGTTGCAAGCTGGTTCCAGGCAAACTACTGTGGCTGTCGCTCTTGACCCTACAAAGAGCGTCATAAGCTGCCTCAGGAGACGCTATCGTATCTCGGGCAGCGTGGCCGAGCGACATGGAGGACGATCTCGCATCACCACTCGCAGACAGGACCGGTACATCCAAAATACTTCTCGACAGAGTCGTACCATGACCGCTATGATGTTGACTACTTCAGGCTTGCGACCAGCGTCCATTCGTAATCGTTTACGTGAAGTGGGTCTGCATTCCCGAAGGCCGCAGAGAGTTCCACCTATAGCACCCAGCAATCATAGGGCCCGTTTACAATAGGCTCGCGAACACAGAAATTGGGAGGAAGAAGACTGGCGTTGTTTGCTTTTCCGATGAATCTCGTTTTGGTATGAGGCCGGATACAAGACGTACTCGAGTTTGGAGGACCTGTGGACGTCAAGAACATTTGAAATTCTGGCAGGAAGTTCATTCATATGGAGGGGGAACAATAATGGTTTGGGCCGATATTTGGATCGGTGGAAGAACCGATCTCATTTGGATCAGGGGCAACCTCAATGCTTATATTTATGCGGAGAGGATTCTTTCAGACGTGATCATTCCTTTGCGAACCCGGATGGGTGATTCGTTTCGACTAATGCATGACAATGCACGTCCACACAACGGCTAGAGTCGTATCACGTACTCTTGCAGATGCCCACATCAACTGTTCTGCCATGGCCTGCTCAATCTCCAGACCTCAACCCAATTGAGCACGCATGGGATATGCTCCAGAGAAGAGCTCTGCCGAGTATGGATGCCGTGAATACCGCACACCAACTTTTTGACTTGTTAGAAAGAACGTGGGCGGTCATTCCTCATAGTGATTTTGATGAACTGATTTTTAAGCATACCAAATCGCTGTGATTCGTGTCAATGGTGAAAACACAGTAATTTTTTATCCATATATCAATAATTTAAAAAATCCTCGCTTTTGCCTTTTTTGCCATTTAATTGACGACATTAACTTAGGTCAATTACACACAACTTGCAAAAATTGCAATTTTTCTTAATATTTACAAATTATACGGATAAGTTGTTAACTTAAACATAGGAATTAAAGTAAGAAACCAATCTGGAAGACTAGATTTGGTAAATATTAATTGTATAATTTTTTATAGTTAAAAATGTACTTGATCCCTAGATACTTTTGATGTGGATACTATCAATACTCACCTTTTAGTTCGTCTTTTTACCATTTGTGGATAACTATAGAACTACTAACACTAGTTTCATAAGTTTTATTGAACTAATATTCTATAGATTTCAAAGTCTGAATTAAATTTTGCTAAACTCCCAATAGGAATTAACGTAATAATTTATAGCCTTTAGACTGACCAGTCCTATAGGGAATATTATGCAAAATTTGAACATAATCTATCCGGTAGTATTATCGTAATGCTGGAACATACTAGAGAGAGAGATTTCAGAGAAACAGACAAACTATATATTATACAGGGTGTATCAGAAAGGTGTAGTATTTAAAGGTGTAGTACAGACCATCAAACTGAACAACTTTCTCCGTGGGACCAACTGTATTAGGATCGTTCCCAGACCTCGTAAAACTATTTAAAAAAACTGTAGTTTTGACTTCGCTACGACTAACTATACTCGTAGATCTACATATAGGTTTCTTCATACTTTAATAGTGACCTATTCTGAAGGATATGTAATTCTCACCATCATTATTATTTAATTGAAAGATGTGATCTGGGTAGAGGTTTGATTTCTAATAAATTGTCGGTCATCAGCCACATCACAAAGCACAAAACGTGATGAACGGGAACGGGTGAAGAAAATGGTCACGTATAATGATTATGTGTGATCAGAGGCATCCTCTTTATCAAAGCTACGTGTCATACTTGTGATGAATAATTTATGAAGTCATTTTAGTAGTCATTAATGATACGCACGCAAGAGAAAAAATCTGTACAAGATTACAACAAATTATTACGAGTAAGACCCAAATAGATTTTAAGCAATGCGTGCAAGCTAATTTATCCTTGGTTACAAAATACGTCATTAGTTCTCTACTTAAGATTTCCGTTTCCGGAACATACCTACCTGGTCATTATGCCGTGGAAACTGTCACTGTGAAGGCAATCAATGTAAAAAATAATGGCTCATATGCTGGAAGTTGTGATTACGCAAATGTATTAATTAGGTAGGTAGGTGGATAGGTACTTTTTAAAGTACCTATCCACCTACCTCGTCCATCAGATACCAATTTACGGAGATTTACTGTATTAGAACAGTTTACTATATGTACAGTCAGGGAAATTAATTCTAAACCTAATCGACTATCTACGTCAAAATGCCGTGCTAAAGCCATTTCACACAACTGTCAAATAATGACAGTTTTCATTTGAATATATGGATAATTAGAGTTGATAGTCAATTTGCTTAACAATTAATTTCCGAATGCTGCTTTATCACGGACGAGACATTACATTACATTATAACCAAGTGGTTGATAATTGAATCTTTATAATCCCAGAACACATACAAACGAAATATTGATAGCCGAAAGTGTTATAATGTACCTCTTTTACGTACCTACTGATAAATTTCTCCAAAACGTCTAACTGCAAAAATGGTAATTGTGTACGTGTGCTATAAACGTGTGCTTTATTTTACTTACTTTACTGTCACCCCATACCTACATTATTAATGGAGGCTGATTGTCTGTTACCAGCTTAAATTTACGCACTCGTTGTATTACAACCAATTAGGTAATATATTGTTGATAATAACGTCAACTACTGTTTATTAAAGTCTAGTTTACGTGTAGGTAGTCACATACTCTCGAAGGGTTAGGCAGAGGTGTAACTATAGTACACCAAATTTGTTCTGTTATGTTTGAGTCCCATGTAATAGGGGGCGAACTTATTGCCATCAACCGGGTACACATTCAGACTCCGGGGGCTGCTACTAAGAAATTCCTGATCCAAAAACCCAATAACACTTAAAATAAAAATTAAATAAATAAATACATTCTTTATTTTACTAAAAGCCATCACAGTACAAGAATCAAAAACTAAGAGCATATAATATAAGGCTTATAACTAGGTCATAATGATTTTAATTCTCTGACTCCTAAACTAGGTGTATGTGCATGTGTCTTAGGAGTCAGTGATTATCCGTAGCAAACTTTGGCCGACCCGGGAGACCGGGTGTAGGTACCTTGTTACTAAGACAGTGCGCGACTTTATTATTTAGGTTCTTATGCCTGAAGTCCACGTTTCTGGTCTTTGTGAGCGCTAGTGCTAGCGCTAGTGTTTTCTACAACCCTTCTAAAAGTACCTAAGTTTTAAAATAACCGGAAAAACTTGGAAATTGCATGCTTAGACACTTCATTTCTTTCAGTTACTTATATCAATAACAGCTTAGAACTGAATACATGTAAATTAGCCTAACGTTAGTCGGTGTATTTAACTTAAAACTATAATTAAAGGTTATCGGCACCGTTTTGAACAACGAGCTATTTACCTAATTCGACACACTTACACAAAACAAGCAACTATGAAGTATTTAGCAGATATTACTTACGATAAGCCTTAATTTATGAGAAGGTAGGATAATAAGTAGGTACTGATATAACGAGTTTCCTGTTAATTACTAGAAACTTTATCAGTTACTTATTAAGTGTTGACTTAATACTTCAAATTCCTAAACGTAAAGTTCTTGTGCAAAATAACATACTTAATTATATTTTCATGTAATAAATCTGCCTGAATTTTGATACTTAATCAAATTCAAATTCAAAATTCTTTATTTCACAAAACCTACAAGGGCACTTATGAAACGTCAGAAGCTAGGTACACGGTTCCAATTGGTCGTTTCCTATGGAGAAGAGCCGGCAAGAAACTCCATGGTTACTCTTTTAAAAGTAAATGGTATTTACATTTTTTTCAAATTACAGAGTTAATAGGTATGAGAGGACAGTGTAGGCCTATCAACAAGTACCAGGTACTTAGCAAGATAGAAAATGGTCGACAGATCTACAGTCTGTTAAGCCTACAACGTTCTCAAATTCACAAAATATAAAAGAAAAGAATCTATATAAAAGCAAAATCAAATAATAATCATTGTTTTATCTTCCTGAAAATCAATAGATTTTCTGTACTTTAGAAATCAAGGACAACTGTCAGCATAACCTGCTGACAAGTAATATTTAGAAACGAATGAATAGGATTTTTGCATGGAATTGTTATTCAAACGGTATTTTAGATTCTCCAAATTGCCAACAACTCAACATGAAAAAAAAAACTTTATTTGTATATTTCATCAAGTCCTACGACAAACTGTAATGACAAATCAACGGGGCGCCCTGTCTTTCGTTTTTCATTGCACCTTCCATTCCATCATTACAATTGGACAGTGAGTCAAACTTGCGAAATAAAGAAAGAAAGAACAAATGAATTGTGTAAATAAAGTAATCTATCTATGGCATTACGGTTTTTGTTTAAGACTACGATATCTGTGCCGTAAAATTGCGAATTTACATTTCTGTATGTAGGTCAGACAGTTTGCTGACGTAGTTGCTATGTTAGGTGTTGGCAATTTTATGTTAACTTGAAAATGGATAGGCTATTATATAACACAGTATAGAACTTATTTCTTTATTAATACTGTCAGCAATTTGTCAGTTGAATACGTAGTCGGACAAAAAATTTATTATAAAAACTGCTATGTTTTTATCTCGATTGCTTTTAATATATTTACTACTTTACCGAAATTCTTCATTAGCATAATATAGTGTAACATTCAATACACGGTTTGATCAGCATACTCTAACCGCTATAATTGACTGTCGATTTAAGTAGCTACGTGTCTATAATTATTGAAATAACTAATAACCATAGTATCACCACAAACAGTCCTGGGAACGTCTGTAACCATTCAATGTAATCCCTGGGGTCTGTTAACATATACAGGTTTATTTAGAGTGAGCTTCCGCATCATACCTGAAAAGTAGTTTGTTACATAGTAGTCACTATCTGGTGATGGGGTCGGTTTCCCGTCTAACCGCAAAATATTCACGGAGCGACTGCCTATTGTAGTCACTGGGTAATAAAATACCCCTTGGTAAGATTGGTTGTCAGACTTTTGGACTTCTGACTACCCATAACGACTGTCAAAGATCTACAAATCACCGCCGGGACCAACGGTATATCGTGCTTTACGAGACACTGAGGGGTCTCGATATGTAATGAATCGTGGTCACCCACCCACAGACCGACCTCGGCAAGCGTTGCTTAAACATAAGACCGATCCGTGCGTCTGTTCTTCAATGAAATAAAGACGCAGCTTTCTCGTCGCCTTTCCTTCTTGACATTTTGTCTGCGAATATCGGACGGCGATTTACAATAAAAGTATCGCAGACTCTTTCAATCGTGTAATGTTAAATTTTATCAAATATATGATAGACTTAATATAAATTCTAGTATCCATTGAACTTTATTTCATAATAGTTATCATGATTGATTTAAGCATTATTTTCATTAACATGAAAGCTGATGCAGATGGTAGGAAAAAAAAAATCTGTACAAATATGACTTATGCGTATTTTCTAAATAATCGAGAAAGCAAACTTGATAAGTTTCTAGTTTTTCTGATTTCTCGTGTCTGATTAAACATTGAAAACGCGTACTATTTCTTATGGAATTGAACTTTCACGATATGATTACAACGTCAATCACAATTGTTAATTAATTATAATTTGCTGCCGATGGTTTCTTGATACGAATATTGTTTCGTGACCTGGAACATTTTTTATATTCAAAAATATTAAAAGGCCCGCTCGCGCTGGTGTATGTGCATTTCATTAAAAAGTTAAAAAAAAAATATTTTTATTTTTAGACGACATTCTGACCTTATCTCTATCCACCAGGTAGGATAGAGATAAGGTCAGAATGTCGTCTTGCGGCCGAACCCAATAACATATTTTCAGTAAAAGACAGATCGCTATTGATGTTAGACAGTATACCTAATTCTATCTGTCATTGAATGTCATTCCGTAAGATTCCTTATTCTCTGACAGATTATCGGGACGTTCAGACCATAGATAGATAGGTTTTCTATCTCCAGTAGGTATGCCAAAACTGGTAATAGATAGGTTATTGGGTTCGGCCGTTAGGGGATAGGTGTTCGGCCACATTTTTCTTTCATTACATTCCTTAACTAGTTAAGGGCTAAGCGATCATATCAAGATGATCGCCTAATAAAAGTACCTAACACCTCTTTCTTATTACAACCACACACGCTCACTTAGCTTCCCAGAAAACATAATGGTGGCACATAAATCAGCTCTCAAGTGTCGCGTGGCATTCCAATTTGTAGCGCGCGCGCTCACGTGCCCGAACGCGTTCCATCTACGCTTCGACATTCATCGACATTCATCGGGTACTGTGGGAAAAAAAAACGGCGCTCCGTATGTAAATATTTAGATATTTGGAAAGTGATATTGTGTAGAGTAGCATTTATTTGAATATTTTCGTTTTTTTTTTTTGTAGAGCTTTTTTAAGCTTTGTAATGAGAAATAAAATCCGTAATATTGTTTTAATTAAGATACTATCATTAAGTAATTAAATATTGCTTGAGATTACGATTATATTTATTACGATTATATCGTGATACTATTTAATCATTAAAAAAATGTCACGATAAATGACAGTATATTTTGTTTACTGATTTATTCAAGAATTTTGCTTACGAATGTAGGTTGTATAATTTAATGACATAGGTAAATGTGGGCGTCCAAGCAAAAAGGGTCCAGTTGTCGGCATTAAGTTTCCGAGATATAAGAAGTTTCGTATAGTTGGGTGAAAAAATTGCATTTCACGATTTTAATTGATTATTTATAATTATTATTATTAATTATCTACAATTTCTTATAGTAAATGACTAAATTAAGATTTTACAGAATTACAACTTCAAATGTCTGATCAAAAAAAAAATGTGCCAGTTTTTGAATATTTTTTTAATCCTTACTATCAATTGACTATTCTAGATAATATAATAATAATAATAACCATCTTTACATACCGAGACTCCTCCGTGCCTCGGAAAACACGCTAAGCCGTTGATCCCGGCTGTCATTCGTAGATCTTTGTCAGTCGTACGGGACGTCAGAAGCCCGAAAGTCTGACAACCAGTCCTACCAAGGGGTATCGTATTACCCAGTTACTGGGTTGTGGAAGTCGAATAGGCAGTCGCTCCATGTAAAATACTGGTATTCAGCTGCATCCGGTTAGACTGGAAGCCGACCCCAATATAGTTGGGAAAAGGCTAAGCAGATTGATTTTAACCTTATTGCTAACACAATATTTCGCAATAACTAATTTCACACTTGTTATCTAGAATAATAATGTACCGCTTGTTAATCTTACTTCAGCTATCTATTTGCAAAAATAAAGAGTTCTCATTTGGTTATGTCCACGGTTTAATAAAGAGCTCAAAGCGAACATTGCGAAAATTTTCAGGCACACAGAGTCAATAAACCGCCTTTATGAAGATTGAATATATTTTTGTTTGGCAACATAGTATTGTATCTACGAATTCGGTGTAACATAAGAAGTTAAACAATCGGAGGTAGACTTATTATTACCTACAGTTCCAGGCTAAAAACACTCTTCGACTTTTTTATTCAAGCTAAGTTGTAGATGCTCTCTTACTGTTGTTACTTTTATTTTAATTCATTTAATACTTCTCAAAGTGTATCCGAAATTCTTATAATATTTTCTGAAACAGGTTTTTTTTTTAAATTCCCAACGGCTTTGCTCTTGGCCTGCTCCTCACCTGATGGTAAGTGATGATCAGGCCGGTCGTGGAAGCGAACTTTACCCGGAATCCTCAACCACAGAGGAACTGGTTATCTTACCTCAAACTGCCGAAACGCAACAATGCTGTACTTAAACTAGAGCAAAAAAAAACAACAGAAATATTATTTGAGCAAAACCTTGAAATTAACGTTTAAGTTCACGAAAATATGAACAATATTAAAAAGAAGCCCATTATTTTTTGTTGCTATCATAATTAACGTAACACCATTGTAAGCGAAACCGTGTAATTATGTCAAGAGCCAAGTAAACCGACCCTGCCGAACAAAACAATATAATGGTGAAAAACTATTCATTGCACAATATTGATGACAATAGTTGACGAGAAGTCGGCGTCGGCGCCGTTGTCGCCACTCACGACCGCGGTCCTTCGTAAGATTATTCGTTAATAGATAGATACATTTTTATTTTTTATTTTTATATTTT
Organism: Xanthia icteritia; assembly: GCA_949128155.2. Classification (NCBI taxonomy): domain Eukaryota; kingdom Metazoa; phylum Arthropoda; class Insecta; order Lepidoptera; family Noctuidae; genus Xanthia; species Xanthia icteritia. Next base: position 16,251,835 of record OX421941.2, read on the forward strand.
TTCCACGGAGTTTCTTGCCCGTTCTTCTCCATAGGCACCTACTACACTTTGGAATCAGAAAATAACTTCATGTTTTTGACTTCTTGACAAATAAAATATTTCAAACTCAAACTCAAAGCAATTATTTTAATTAAACCATTTATTGCCTGTAAACGCTTTAATTGAAAAATTGCTTTGAGTTTGAGATTGATTTTGAATTAAATTAATGCTTTGTTGAAACTACAATTAACAATAGGTACTCGTCATTCATAGGCTGACAACAGCTAAAGCGCGGTCACTGTCGTACTGCATACAACGCTGGTAATCTATTGTATTTACAAAAAAATAAAACACTATTTCGTTAAAACGATGCTTGTAGAATAATCTCACAAAAAATCTGAATGATTGCATGCATATTAATATGGTTTTTAATCGTTAAATTAAATTAATTTAAAATTAGGAGCTCGCCTCATTCATTTATTTCTGTGTTTGTTTCTATATATATATCACCTTCTTAGTCCAAGAATAGTCGTAAGTAGGTAGAGATTCTTGGAAAGTTTTCTCATATTTAATCTAGCTATGTATTTTAAGGCCATGACATGGCCTCGCTACATAACAGCCAAAATGTATCTCAAATTCTTCAGTTTACCAATCTTATGACGCACGAACCAAATAAATATGCATTATGCACTTATGAAATTAGGTACATGCATCTATTAAACGATATTTCAGTGACAAAGCGTCATAGCAAATATTGCAAAACGATCGGTTTTATTGATTGCAAATAAATTATTTGTGTATAACGTGATCGTGGCCACGAAAAATGAGTTGTAAGTGGGCCATTGACTTCCGGGCATTCGTGTTTGGTCACGAAACAGGCGGTTGCAACACTGCACTCGATTAGGGCTGCTATCAACCTGAACATTCTTCCCGTTTCAGCGACGAATGGAAATTAAGAGCATGGTTAGATTTTGTAAATTACAAACACCTAAGAATCCCAAACATCAGCATGCTTAAAGCCTCTTAAATTCGGATCTGAGACATCGGACTGATCGACAATGATTTTTTTATGTGGCCACCTTATACAGGGTGGACCAAAGAGTTACGTCATAAAAAAAATGCCTCATGCCCAGGCGTATCCGAAAATACTCCATATATATGTATGTCCCGCGATTTTTTTTACTGTGGAGCTACAAAAATTCAAATCTTTTTTTGTAGTAGGTATTTCTCAGTTTTTTTTTGTGACATAATCCTCTTGAATGTTAGTTTCATAAGTAAAATAATAAACTTACTAACATTTCTGCAAGTTTTCAAACAAAGTTGCTATCGTTCCAAGTTTTCGACAATTTACCTCATCTTCGAAAAGCTCGGGCATCCAACTGTGAATATTGTGAATTAAAATCAAAAGTCGCTGATGTCCAAGATTCGGTCCTTGGATATCAGCGACTTTTGGTGAAAAAATCATCACAAAGAAACAGAGCTCTGAAATTGGCAAGACTCGGAATAATGGAGATCAGTTTTCGTTCGTACAGACGCCAGCACATCAACCTACTTTAATCCGTCAAATTTCTTTAATAGATTTTCAACTTTATCACTAACGCATAAGGTTCAAAGTTAATTGGGAAAATTTTACTGTTTCGGGTAGGTTGACCTGCTGGCGTCTGTACAATTGCAGGTAAGAGTATTAAAAAATATTATAATTTAACACGACACTTTATTTAAACATCCAAATTGCAGTCAAAGTAGACTTCAAGGTAGGCCAGCCCTAGATGCAATTGTTGGACCAAAGTTATCTGAGTCCTGACTGCACCTTATGTCATCGATTTCATAAAACTGGGCCAATTTGTACCGCAGGCGAGCTATCGGCTTGTTGTTTTTCCTTTCGATCCAATAATCGAAAAGGCGTTTCTAAATAGGCAGCTAATAAATAAGATTAGTGTCATTGTTATCTGAATATACCATTTCAAAATTAATTTTAAATAAGAAGAAAAGAAAGAAAATACGTTTATTTGCGGTAAATATGACGCAAAGAGAAAAAAAAACAAAAAAAAACACGAGAATAACAAATTGGGGGAAAATATGCGTCACATCCACGCAAAACGGCCATCGCTCAGCATAATGCTGCGACCCTATGCGAAATAGAAATGACCAAACAAAAAGAACTAGACCAATCTTTCTCAATATTCTGAAAAAGAGTTACTATTGAATTTGGGCACGTACAAAATCGTTTCATATGTACCATCAAAGAATTTCATATCTATAGACCGTAAGGACTATTTCTGCTTGCAGTGTTCGGCCGCTATAGAAACGGGGCGGTAACAGATGTGGTCATCGTGTTCACAGGATTTTGTTTTTTAACTGCTTAGATATGAAGTTCGATAGTACTTTAACGTTTAAAGACGTTTATATTTAGGTAAAAACTCATGCTTATCCTTGCCTACATATTAATTTCTTGAATCGCATAAATCTATAACGAAGTCCTGTGTTGAATGATCTAACTCAGATACCTATAACTATAAAGGATATTACCAACTATCAATATAATTTAATGCTATATGTAATGATGGACCCGGCAATATCATTCACGGTTGTCTTAAGCTTAAACAATAATCCATCAACGTACGCCCGGTGCGGTGATCTTTTACGCTTATAGCTATCTTATAGTACACTAGAAGACTGTCTTATAGCTTCCACTTTCTCCCATCATGACATTATGCACGCGTGTAATGAAATCTTAATCTGTTTGATCGAAGAAAGTAAATACGCCTTATTATGTCGGTAGCGACTCGCCATTAGTCGCGGAATGCAAATGATTACACGAATTAAATAATCGATAAGAGACTATACTCGGCGGGAGATATTTAAGCGTCGGCTAAGTTATTGTGCATATCAGTAATTAAAACCACGATTGTGATCTGTTTTATTAAGTTTTGAGAAACATAGAGATAAAGACAATCTTGTAATCATCACTTTTCAGCTCGGAAACTACAACCTACATTCATTCGATCATCACAAATTCCGAACACTACTTTTTTAATACCTGCCAAGAATGTCTGCTTACTGCCTAACCTCTTAAGAAGGAAGATGAACTGAACGAAAGTACCCATTACTTTCCGGAGACAGTTCAGAATGAAGCTAGCTATAGGAAACATTGAATTAAGCTTGATGAAACTCAACAACTCTCTGTGAGTTGTGAACAAATCGTATGCATTAGAAACCGAATGAAATACTCGTACAATAGCCAATTAGTTTTGCATAAGAGTAACAAAAAACAATTCCTCTGAACCGGTAATCCGGAAGCCATCATGCATTTTGGAAGTGTTCAATTGCTTAGCTGCGTTTTTACAGACTTCTCTTGTATTTTTTTATTTTTTATAAAAGTTTAAATTAATTTAGAACGAAATGTTTTTTTTTCTAGTTGAATAGAAGTATGGTTAGAATCACGGCAAAATGTAAGGTAACAACAAATTCTCCGGCGGGATCTCATGGCGTCATGGAGAGTGCGATTGTCGCAACCCAGTGCTGGGCACGCCACTATTGCGGCGATAAATCCCCTTTTTGAGGAGTGGCTAGAGAGGCGCCATGGTGTCATCGCCTTCCGCCTGACGCAGGTCCTCACCGGACACGGTTGTTTCGGGAGGTTCCTGTTTCGTATCAGGCGGGAGGAAACGCCCGGGTGTCATCACTGCGTGGATCGCGCGGAGGCCACGGTTGAGCATACCGTGGAGGCGATCGGTGGCGGGGATCTCTCGCGTCCGACCCAGGTCCAGGCTATGGTACGAAGCGAGAGGGCATGGGAGGCCGTCATCTCCTTCTACGAAGCAGTAATGCTCGCGAAGGAGGAGGCGGAACGCGTGAGGGAGAGGCAAATTATGCGCCCTCGCGCCCTTAGCCGCCGCAGGAGACGCTCTGGGCGTCGGGAATCAAGAGCCGATTACCGGCCACCGTAGGCGCGGGCTTGCGGACGGTGAGCAATGGGTAGCTCGCCGTAAATTATCAAATAATTTCGCCCGCTCTGGGCGGAGCGGGAGGGCGTGTCACACTCTTACTGACTAAAACCTACCCGTGTTCCTTCAGTTGCCTGTACGTTGCCCTTTCGGACTTTCCCGCAACCCCGGCAGGCATCGGTCCTATCAGACCCCTTCAATCATATTACACACCTGTCTTTGTTTCCTACAAATAAGTATCATTTCTATTGAAATTATTATCAGTCGTACCGTGGTCTACAGCTAGCATTTCCTTCAGTTACTCTATCCTTGGACTTAAAACTAATACAGTCGATGTGATATCTAAGCGGCTAACTGGCCATTGTATTGCCGACCATTTCTGTGCACCCATACTCTGGCTTGACCTATATCTCCATAACAATAAGGTCGTTAGTCTTTCTCAATATCACGATATCCTGTGAACAAATAATTTGATCCCATGCACAAGTGGACTAGGCTGAATAAATGACTGTAGCTTATCAAAAATAAACTCTGTTCTTACCTATCAAAGCTGATTACTGAGTGTATAAATATTTGAATACAATGAGAGCATATATTTTCAATTTGAAGTGTGAAGGTGTATAAACGTGATCAGCGTTGTCAATCGAGTGATCTAACGATCGCCATGTTGATTTATGTCGAATTCATTGAATTAATTTCTTATTTCGTGTTGATAAATGGTTAGGATACCGCGTGGATGTAGACTTCCCGGATGTTGACGATTTGAGCACTTATAATTTAATAAAATAATCTATGTTGTCTCTTGATTTCGTTTATTACCTTATTTCTTGTAGAGAGCTTAAGCATTTTATAGTTCTACTTTTCGTTTTGGGAAATTAGTCATAAATCTTCTGAATCTATCGTAAACTTTATCACCATATTGCAGGTTTTGAGATTATATGTTATTTTTTAGTATGTGTCCGTCCTGCGTTCTTAGTCTCCATTCATTAATTACGTGTCCTCGGGTTTTGTTTCCTTATACAATACTAGCTGCGCCCCGCGGTTTCACCCGCATAGGTCTCCGGTCCCGTGGGAATATCAGGATAAAAGGCAGCCTATGTCCTTCTACAGGCCATGGGCTACCCATGTGCCAAATTTCATCCAAATCCGTGCAATAGCGTGAAAACGTAACAAACAAGCAAACACACTTTCGCATTAATTTATAATATAGGATACAGCCGTAGATTCGATTCGATTTTTTTTTATTTAAAGCCCTCTGCGCAAGAGGGCTTTAAATAAAAAAAAATCGACCGACTGAAGAAGAAAGAAAGATCGAAGAAAGAAGAATCGAAAGAATCGACCTGATGACTGGCGACAGTCGTCAGATTCTAGTTCTTTCTACGTCAGTTTACTTAAAATACAACCAGATACGACGGAATATCTGTGTTTTACATAAAGCTTCGTGCAGACTAGCGCGACGCGACAGCGCGACGCGACACCGGTTATTGTTAACCGTGTTTTTTTTTTAGAAATTGTATTGTTCGAGTCGCGTCGCGACGTCGCGTCGCGCTGGTCTGTACGAGCCTTAAAGCTTCTGACAATCTGACTTCCATCTCTTACATTCATCTCAGGTAATAAAAATCCTGGAGGTGGGAGAGGTGACTTTTATTGACTGACTGTCATGCATGATAGACAATTAACAGTTCTATTGACGATCAGTCCCTTAATCAGGACTCAAATGATTTAATGGTTGCTCCACTTGGAAATTATGGCGTTACTGTTTCAATTCCTGATTAGATAAGATCAGCAGGGTAGCTACTGGATAGTCCAAATAAGGTTTTAACTATCAATTGCATTCTGCCTCGTTGGTCTAAAGGTCGCCAGCGCTACTGCTAAGCATGAGGTCCTAGGTTAAATTCCAGGTCCATCCAGTCCATTCCAGGTCGGTCAAAGTGATATTGGGTTTTTCCATCAGAAGTTTCTCAGTAGCAGCCCGGAGTCTGGATTTGTGCCCGGTTGATGTCAATAGGCTCGCCGCCTATTACATGGGATTTAAACATAACTGGCGAAATGTGGATGTACTATATGTACCTGCACCTCTGCCTTACCCTTCAGGGACTACGGGCGTGATGATATGTTATGTTGCTATGCTAAAGATTTTAGCAACATCAGCGCTATTAAATCTATTTTTAATGTACTTGTTCGTAGTAAACTGGAGTCCAGTGCATGCGTCTGGAACCCGCACGAAAAGAAGTACACTTTACTCTTAGAAAAAGTACAAAAAGCTTATCTAAGGAACTTTTATAAACGTTTGAATGGATATCCGTTTATGTACCCTTCAAATTTTCTTTTAGGCTGCTTAGGGTATAATTCTCTTGAGGTTAGAAGAAAAAGTGACCAAATTATTAATATGTGTAAGATTCTTCACGGAAAAACGGATGCTCCTGAACTGCATGACGAACTGTCCCATCTTTTTGCTCCGATAAACTATAACCGTGGCAGGAGGCATAGATTATTCGCCGTGCCTCGGAGTCAAACCGTCACTCGAGCCCAGTCTCCTGTCCCTCGCACACTCTCTGCGCTCAACGCTCTCTTGGACGCTAAGCCTGACTGTGATGTGTTCGCGGATGAATGGAAGAAGATCTTGTCAGTATGTCTGGAGTATTGTGAGATGAGCGTATGACTGTCGAGTAGTTGTTTAATTTTGTTTGTTTACTGTTTGTCTTAGTCTTTGTCTTTAACTAATGTTTTAATTGGCCTTGGCCGTGTTATGTTAAAATCAAAATAAATTAATAAATGTTCATCTGGAATATGACTGTATAATTATGACACTGTCATTGTTGCAGAGTGGTTTCACGTTGCAACAAAGTTGTAAATTACCATCTCCACGAATGGTGACAGTTACCGTATTCTGCTTAATTACCTAGTATTATTCATTATCTTATGCAAGTACTGTCTTTTTATGTTTATTGATCAACGATCCCGAATGTTGATCAGGTATATCTTTTTACGTCAACTAGGTATTAATAATTATATAAGTATCCAATACTAAGTTTTACGATGTCATATTATCTGACCATACTTTGTAGTCTGGTTTGAATTTTAGAAAATTAAGTGTTTGTTTGGAAAGATGAAGCATTATTCAATCTTCATAAAGAGTAGGGGAAGATCAAAGAATCGATGGGTGGAAAAGAAGATGGGTATAAAGGAGGTGTGAAAACTGAGATGGAGGCTAATAGAGGCGAATAGAAGAAGGAGAACACGCCTACCTATGGAGGAGAGGATGGTGAATTTAACTAAGCCAATAAAACAATTATGCATAAATTATTTTTTTATTTAAGGCTTTTATTTTCCAAAAATTACATTTAAAATTATTACCTACATAGTATCATAAAATAATCATTTGTTTCTAATTAAAAACTAGTTAGTTAATTTAAGCATGCATTTTAACAATAATTTGGTAAACAAAAATAGATTGATTTTATAGATTGAATAAAATAAAATACCAAAATATCTTGTTCAATTAATATTATTGGGTGCATAAATATACGTATCCAAAAAGTAAATTCAGTTCCAACGTTGAGTAGAAACAATAGTTTATATAAAAAAACAAAACAGAACGAAGTTTTTCTTTTTGCGCTGTTATGTAAGTTAAACCGGACGCTTTCGGTATGAAAATGCTTTTTTTATTCATTGATTCAATTAAACAATAAATTCTCAGAAATTTACTTTCAGACTTTTTAAGTGGTTGTTTGTGAGGGTGAAATAAAGCGTTTTGACAAAACTTAATTAGGTACATTCACTTACAAGGGCACTTATGAAACGTCAGAAGCTAGGTGCACAGTCCAATTGGTCGTTTCCTATGGAGAAGAGCCGTCAAGAAACTCCACGGTTACTCTTTTAAAAGTAAATGGTATTTACAATGTTTTCAAATTACAGTGTTAATAGGTATGAGAGGACAGTGTAGGCCTATCAACAAGTACAAGGTACTTAGCAAGATAGATAATGGTCGACAGATCTACAGTCTGTTAAGCCTACAACGTTCTCACATTCACAAAATCTAAAAGAAAAGAATCTATATAAAAGCAAAATAAAATAATAAAAATAAAAACATATTTAAACCAAATGACATGATTGCCACTACAGCTGTAACAAGTCAAATTAAATAATAAAATCAAATTAGTATTTCCAGTTCAAATTACGTTTTCAAGTTCATTAGCATCTCTAATGGTTTAAAAATATAACGAATACGCATTAGCACACAGCACCTAGACCCCTGATAAAAAGCAAAACAAAGGTGCGTTATAATCGGTCTTCGTACTATTCAGGTTATGTTTTCCAATTTGCAAACTCAGGGTTATCACGCTTTTAGAAGTGTTTTTTAGAGTAGATCTTCTCTATTTTTTATAGCTCCCAAAAATGTTATCGCTCCTCTACCATTTAGTGATTGCTGAAAAACGTTTCAAGACATAATCTATTGTTATTAAGACACAAAAAGCCACACTATTTTAGTCCGTAGATTTGTGCTGGCAGTTATTAAACTACACTTAGGTATTAGGTACAACGTTTAAAAAAACATAACAAAATGGTGAAATTAAGAAACGTTTTTCATCACTATCCAATTATTTCAGAGGCAATCTTAAGTAACCCTATTGTCGTTTCGTAACATCACCTTGTCTAGTACAATGGACTTTAGCTTAACGCTCTGTATACATTTCATTGTTAATAGCTTTGTAACGCCATTTTATGCCTCGGTAGGTTAAATCTATAAGGCATTATGGACATATTCTGCGCTCTCGATTACTACTGAAATGATCTCGATAGAGTGCTTTATTTCGATTTCGATCGTAATAAATATTGTTTAATATCAAGGTGGATTAATATTTTACGGTTCGTTTATTGGTTTTTGTTAGAGTGGGTTAATAGAATTTATATTTTTGAGAGCTAAATAGAAGTATTGATTCGTATTTTGTAATTGTTAGATTGAAATTGAATTTTGAATTGTGACTTGTTTTGGTTTATTGCCTACGGGTTTTTACCCGACTGCCAAGGAAGGGCTACATTCTGTTACAATTGAGGGAAAATTATAAAACTTAGTAAGTACCGGCTTCTTATAGTTTATCTAAAATATTCTATATTTTTTGTTAAATTAGATTTGTTGCACCTGTAGTGGCAATCATGTTATTTGGTTTAAATAGGTCTTTATTGTTATTATTCTTTTATATATATTCTTTTCTTTTAGATTTTGTGAATGTGAAAACGTTGTAGTCTTGACAGATTGTATATCTGTCGACCATTTTCTATCTTGCTAAGTACCTGGTACTTGTTGATAGACCCACTGTCCTCTCATACCTATTAACACTGTAATTTGAAAACATTGTAAATACCATTTACTTTTAAAAGAGTAACCGTGAAGTTTCTTGCCGGCTCTTCTCCATAGGAAACGACCAATTGGAACCGTGCACCTAGCTTCTAACGTTTCATAAGTGCCCTTGTAGGTTTATGTGTTTTTTTTTTTTTTTTAACCTTAAAAAATCTTCCTCAGTGTATACGCAGAGCTTCCTTAGGCTGACGCCGTAGGTATTTTTGGGCAGATAGGGATATGTTTATCACTTGATCCATCTACATAGGTACCAATCCACAAAATTATATAAGTAGGTATGTCACACAATAAAAAGAAATCCATTCACAAATTAGCACACTCTCGCATGACTTAATTGTATCGTGTGATCGTATGTCAAGACGTAGATAAGTCAAACTTAGTGCGGATTTCACCAATAAAATTTAACGCGTTCAGCACATCTAAACGCGTTCAAGAGCTGTCAGTGTACATTATTCCATAACAATTTTGACACTGACAGCTCTTGAACGCGTTTTAGAAATGCTGATCGCGTTCAGTTTCATTGGTGAAATCAGCCCTAGGTCTTGTCTACAAGGTAGATAAGATCTGCCAGGTCGTGGCTACTACTTAGTCACTCTGCCATTATAAACTAGCTATACTCACGACTCCACTGGTTCCCTGTTCCTTATACGTCTAATAGCAATTGCTCAGTCACAGGGGCTCGCTTTATTCGCGATAACATCGATTGTGGTAACCCTACTGTTTTGTTACATAAGTTGAACATTATAATTAAATAGAAAGGAATTAATTATATTCTTCATTATTGATAAAGCACTTGGTTCAGAAATTAGCATAGAAATAAATCTGGGGCAGCTCCTTAGGCCCTAGAGTGTCATTTTGTCAACAACAACGATGATGAAAAGTCAAAAAAATGGATTGGATTTACAGTGTGTTCATTATAACTTGACCCGTAACCCGGTAGTACTGTTCTGTCAATCGCCATTTTGAACTCTATTTGGATTGAAACTAAGAGTGCAAAATTCAGTGCTACAATCAACGGCACGGCGACACGCAACGGCAACGGCGGTGCACGGGTCAAGTTATAATGAAAGCACTTTACATAAGCTACCGAAAAGCTTAATGTCAATCCTGTTGAAAGTCGTTGTGGAAATAGGAAACGATTTGAAAGCGATTGCCACTAGTATTTATAGGCCTGTGGTCTAGGCCCTCTTATGACAGAACTACATTTTAGCGGCTATTCTATAATTTTACTGTTACAGTACGGACTTAGCAGTTTTCCCCTTTAAAGGGCGTTGACGCATAGTCAAAATACCTCGCGATTTAATACCAAAAAAACTCTATTGCCCAAAACCTATGGCCACAGCCCATACCGCTCACAAACATAATTATTTATGCACTGATTTTGTAGTGCATTGTGAAATGTATGCTAAAACTGCAATGTCATGCTTTTTTGTACAGAAAACACAATTGCTCTTGGCCGTCAATAACCTCCTGGTTGTCATTGAGGCGAAAAGATCAATGTATGAGTCGTTTGATCTAGAAAATGCTTGCTTTAAGAGAATTATTACGTAGATTGGACTGCAAAACCTGAAATGGAGGAAACCAGAAAAAGCTGTTTTTTTTAAAATTCTTTTCGCCACTAGTAGGCCTGCTTTCTGTAGTTTTTACGTTACGTTTATATTTTCATCAGAACCACGTACCATCGCGGACACTGGCGCCGGACCACTTTTCGATAGTACCTATACGAGGGCGAAATGCTGCCGTTTTTCTTCTTAGCGTGTCGGTGGCAATCTAGAGACAGTCGGCCCAGAATAATTTTATTAATATTGCATTATTTTTTAACATTTAAGTAGAGATGCCGCGAATAGTTGTTATAGCGAATAGTCGAATACCGATTAATCGCCATTCCCTATGGCGAATAGTCGAATACTCGCCATTATTACTCGACAATGTTTTTTAAATTTATTCTCAAATTATAAAATAGTTTATTTATTTTCTGAGGCAGATGAAAAATGATGAGGATTTATGAAAAAAAGCGCAACCAACTTGATCCCAATCGTGCAGAAAAACTAGTTTTAAATGGGGCAGATTGTGGTGCAGAAAAACTAGTTTTTCTGCACCACAATCTGCCCCTTTTGGACTTTAAATATTAAGTTATTAATTAAATTAGCCTAACTAATTAACTTCAACATGACTGATTTTTGGCTAACTTTTTATATGAGGCTAACTTTTTATATGAATGATAATAATACTATGTGTATTTTGTTTTTAAAGATTAATAAAAGTTGAATTATTTTTAAGTCTATAGTTTTTCTGTTCATTAAAAGTTTATTTATTTAGACAACTATTCGCCGAATGTCGAATAATAGACACTATTATTCGGTATTGGACGAATAACAAAAAAAAACGAGTAATGCCGAATATCTAATAACAGCGAGTATTCGCGGCATCTCTAAATTAAAGTCATAATTATGCTCGTTCATAATTTAAATCGACAGTAAAATAATAAATTCCACCAATCTAATTTCCATACGAATCCATTATTATGTTAAACGCAATAAGTAAAAATTATTATAATTTATGGTCATTTTATGTATACAGCTGATATCGTATTTCACACTTATTTTAATTTTATTACACCATACCCGGATTAAAATAAATATAAATAAACACTTATGAATGCTTATATGCGGTATAATATTATTATGACATATTACCTACTTCTACATAATCATTATGATTCATAATGTCACAAATTTAATAATGTAATAAACACATCATAAATCACGCCTTATTTGTCATAAATAATCCCGGATCTACGATTTTTTTTTTGTAATAGCACAGATAAATACAGATGGTTCACTCCGCATTTTAAATAATAATATGAAGCTACAAGTACGCGGCGGGTTCGTCTTGTCGGGCCAATTCACTTAGTGTAACGTATTCAGAAGATATAAGAGTTACGCGATAGAAAGAGAGGCAACTTCTAGGTGAATATAACCGTAAGTCATTAGCGCTGTGCGACCTGAATTGCACTTTATTGTGTCGTAGCAAGAGTCGAATTTTATTGAAATGATTTTGTGGAGTGAACCTTTATTCATCTGTGGTAATAGGAAGGTATTCTATTTATTTATTTGATGAGAAATATTAAAATAAGTTGGTACCTGTTCACTGGTTATAACTTTCACTATATTCCATTACTTAGTTTACCTAATATCAAACCACTGAAGAAACTGTGAAAATTCAATATTCAGCTTAGAAGACCATTATTACAACACAAACATCGCAATTCAAGTCAAAATATTTTCTACAATCCTATAACAAAAACCCATTGTTATTTCTATTAGTCTCTATACAATGAATGTACTCTACGTAGAGTTGATCTGGGTCAAAGGTGACCGCGCAACATTGACTCTACCACACTTGACACAACACAATGAACTCTACATTCTTAATCTCATTATAAAGAATGCATAATATTACATTTGCATTTTTGTTTGTTATGCATATTTATTTGTGAATGAAAATGCAGATATTGTTGATGTAGGTCGTCATTGTAACGTTTTTGAACGAAGTTCTTCAACGCTGCTTGTGGTAGAGTAAACTGGTAGCTAGACTTCGTTACGTAACGAACAAGAGTTATGTCCGAAAAAATCAGTTTCAAGTGTCAAAAGTTTTTGATACTGAGCCATCTAGTATAAGTTTTTAGCTTACGAACCGGGTGTCCCTCGACACTTTCCGACTTTTTATTTTATAGCTGGAACAGGTTTATTCGATCATTCATAAAAATAATGATATTCAACAGACAGATATCAAAGTTTCTTCCGGATAACCATGGCAGAAATAGATACTCTATCAACTTCATGAATGAAAGTAAACTAAGTAAGTATTTGCTCTTATTTCATTCCCGGATCAGTACTTAACTATAAAAAGCACTCAACGAAAATTTCAAGTAATCCGTCAATAAAAATTATTATTACCGACATTACCTGCGTCATACTAAAAGCGCGGAAGAAATAACGACGTATTATTTTCAACAATTTCCTGCATCCGGCCAGAACCCTTTCCATTACAAAATAACTGATTAGCACCATGAACCACATACAACATGCTTGGCAACCATACATTATGTCTAATCTGATCTCATACAAATCATTCACACTGGTCTAATAAACATGTCAGGCCAAATTAAGTATCCATAATCAAAAGAATTTCAACCTTATTATAAGAACAGTAAGACGTGTGTGGTTTGACCTTGTTTGGGTACGGTCATATCATGCTGACAGCTTATCGGCCTATCGAGTGACCTTCGGCTTGGCCTCACCTCAAATTGTTACCTTTGTTCTTTTCGGGGTTCAACTTCTCTATTAATCATATTGAGTTTGTCAATAATTCTATTAAGATAGGCAAAAGATATGTTCGTGATTTTTTTTAAAGCTTTATTATTAATGCGTGTGCTACTTGCTTCCACAACGAGAATTTATAACAATGGGGATCCGTTTCGATACAAAACTAGTCGGGCTTGGACATCCTCGACAACATAACATAATAGCATTCATAATTTCCTCGAAGGGGCTATATGTATTATCCCATACCTATTGCTATCAACCGGCCAAAATGCAGAAACTGTCCTGCTTGAAACAATAATTTTGGTAAAACCCAAAAAGTCTTTGCCTACCAGGGGATTGAACCCAGGACCCGATCCTCAGCCTATGAGAGGTTATTTCCGCTGGAAAAAACAGAAAGTCCTGTCAAACGTTAAAATACTAGAAGCCGTTTGCATATGTAAGCGCTCAACGACTTTTACAATAATATTTGTCGTCGTTTCGAGTGTATTTTTCTTATGAACCGGTGGTGTTCATTCGAAATTCCTGAGGATATAGGAAACTGATAGATACTCCATATTCTCAGACTCTTTCCCACATACCTACGCGAATCACGAATAAAAAAACCTTACTTCTATAAGTCCGCCACGAGTACAAAAAAATAACAATAACAAAAATAATAAAATAATAATAAACAATATGAATAATATTATACTTTTTTTTATTTATGTAGAATTAATTATTGTATTTTATTTTATTTTTTATATCTTAATTATATTTCATGGTATGCTGCACCGGTCGACGTCATAACGTCAACGCCGGCTGTCGCTGAAAACCAGCGCTGGGGCTCTGTCTTGCATCGGCCATCGCTCAGCATGATGCTGCGACCCTCGCAGCATCATGCTGAGCGATGGCCGTTTTGCGTGAATGTGACGCATATTTTCCCAGAAACTTGTTTCCATTTTTTAATTTTATTTTCTTTTTTTTTGCGTCATATTTACCGCAAATAAACGTATTTTCTTTCTTTTTTTTTTTTAGTACCTACCTGTCTCAAGCAATTATCCCTTCTTATTAACATAATGACGGTTATCCTTGCAAGCGGAGTTTCCTTGAAAAGAAAACAGTTCACTGCTCGCTGCCCGACCTTTATATATCAGATCCGTAAACGTGAATATAATAGGCTTCTCGTTATCAATGCTTTTAGAATTAATTACGGCATACAATATTACATGACGGTGGGTTTTTTAACCGGAACATGAAGTGATTTATAAAAAGCTTACTGCTGACAATGCAATGATTTATTACAATGATTTTTAATCGATTAAATGACACAATATTGAGATTGCCAGTCGCCTTTAAGACGTTGACATTTAGGTGATTTAGGCAATATTTTCTTAAACATAACATTAAAATCACATCACGCCTGTAATCCTCGAAGGGTTAGGCAGAGGTGTACCTATAGTACACCCACATTTCGCCAGTAATGTTTAAGTCCCATGTAATAGGGGGCGAGCCTATTGCCATCTACTGGGCACAATCCAGACTCCGGGCTCCGAAAAACTTAATAATACTTTTCCCGACCCGGGAATTGAACCCAGAACTCAGCAGTAGCGCTTGTGGCCACTAGACCAACGAGACAATCAATGAATAAACAAATTAACACTTTTTAACAAAAAAACCGACTTCCAACACTACAAAGTAAATAATTACATTAATTTCAGAAGTCGGTGTCTTTGGTTTTGAATTTTCGTTTTTTGCCATCTATTTAGGGTTCCGTAGTCAACAAGGAATCCTTATAGTTTCGCCATGTCCGTCCGTTTGTCTGTCTGTCTGTCTATCCGCGGCTTAGCTCAGAGATTGTTAGTATTAGAAAGCTATAATTTGGCATGGGTATACGCCGACAAAATGTCTACCTCCCCTATACGATTTTATTTTTCTCGTCTATCCCATGGTGTGTGGGGTATCGTTGGAAAGCTCGTTCAAAAATATTGGGAGTTTGTGGAAACCAATTTTGAATTTAGGGATCGGTTTGTGAAAAATTAAACTTTAAAATGCAAATTTTTGTAAGAGTCAAGTGTCCTCCCCCCCTGCCAGCTAAATGGTTGGTTTAGGAAAAGTGAAAAAAATCACAGCAATACTATATATAACGAAATTAAAAGAAAAACTATCACAGCTACAAGTTAGGTAATGAGTAATAATCGACCAACTTACATTTGCAGTTGCAAAAACATGTTCTCTCATACGCCATCAAACGTAAAAGTTTGGCGAGTTTAGAATTAAGTAACACCTCTGTATTACAATATAATTAGATAAATTAAAAAAAAAAAAAAATACATTCCGTATTCACTCTTCAGTGTGTATGGTCCGACAAGCACTCGGCCGATTTTTTATTTTTCACTTTTTCGTTGTGGTAGCCCCCACACAAAGTCGTATACTACTACTTGCAACGTAAATAACAGTGACCGAAATTTATTATAACATCAACACAGTACACTAAGTGAAAAAGATAATTCATTAACCACTCATCACAACTTGACCAAATTTATATGGGACTAATCTGAAAGTAGGTATATTCTTTCAAATAAAAAAAATTAAAAATTCAAATCGGTTTGGAAAATTCAAATGGTTGTTTGTTACGGAGTTCTGAGCAAACAAACGTAAAAAAAATCCTCCTTTTTGAAGTCGGTTAAAAAGATTTCGTAATTTTTTTGGAGTTTTCTCTATTTTCACAGACGTGTGATGCAGAAAGAAATGCAGATCTACAAAATCACGAAAAATATATGTCAATGTTTTACCTACATCTAGATAAAAACTTTATCTCAGTGCTTTCCTTATCAAAGTTGGCTTTTTTATGAGCATTTGAGGATTTAATCACTTAATATTTTACAGTAGGTGTGTGCGCAAGCAGATACTGTGTATCTAAAAAGACAAAAACCTTTAAAAAAAACACGAAGTATTTCACTTACCTACCGTTTGTTACCCATAACTCTTATTTATCCTTGTATAAAGAACTGGTAAGGAAAATAGACCTAATGTCCTTGCGATTTCCCAGAATGTCTGGACCATTCATTGATACTTTCACGCAGAAACCTCTTTGACAAGAATACCTAAGTAGGTATAGGGTTTTGACCACGCCATTTTAGAGGAAAAACCTAAAAATACCTTTGTAAGGCCTAGCCCGCACTGCGAATTTTATCCGCGCGAAATTATTATCGCAATTCTGTAAAACATGGTATCTTATGTAGCTACACATACATTACTAGTGATTTCAAATTCGCGCGGTAAAAATATCTGTGGTTTGATACAGATTTGCCGCGGTGCGCTACGAATTTAATTCGCGCGTATATTTTGCGGAATATGGGGTTATATGTCGCTAACGTATAGCGAAATAAAAATCGCGCGAATGGTCGCCGCTCAGTAGTACACCGCTATACATATGAGAGCTCCCTTGTAGAAATACCACGATAGAATTATTAAGGTGGAGTCATAAATACAGAAATATATTTTATTCGTTCTGTTGTACATTGTAGACATGCGTCTCAGATGAGATCTACATAGAACTGACAAAAATTGCGAGCAATTTTATTCGCAATGCGTGTTAGTTGCGATTCCATACACTGAATATAAACCGCGCGAATAAAAATCTCGCAGTGAGATTTCGCAGTGTGGGCTAGGCCTAATGGACTGTCTGAATCGGATATTATATTGAGCAAAATCGACCGGGCTCAATTTATTTCCTTTATATTGTAGCAACTAGTAGTAACTACTGAACAGAACAAGTTTTACTTCAAGTTCTTCTCTTATATAACTACTAACAAGTGTTACTAATTTGGTACCTGTGCATTAATTAGTTTGCATCATATTTCAATACAACAAACTTGCATGTTAATTGCTACAGATGACAGGGTCCAGTCCAGTTATCTGTCTTATCTCACCTGCAATAAATCGTTCCAAACTATTAAGTCAACGAAACATTACCAAAGAGTCCAGTCCAGTGTTCACGTTCAGACAAATTGCATTAGTAATGAATTTAGAATTAATTAAAATAAATATTTGTTCTAAATCATGTGGTTCATTGAGCAATACAATTGGAGCAATAAAACTCTAATTAAAATTAGGAATTATTTGCTAAATTAATTTGCATAGTTAAGTGTATGAAATGTTGTTGCTGAATTAAAATATACTTAACCTGCTTAAAGGCTGAGATATATTACGTCCTGGACTAGCTATATCTACTTGGTTGTTTCAGACTGGCTGCTCCAGTTAAGGAATGCCTTTTTGGTAGCGAGTGTTGAAACATCCCTTTACTCCAATAGGTATTTCATGTAAGTACCTACTAAAGGAAAGGATAAAAATCATTGGCGACTAGAAATCACGCTCAAAACCACGAGACAGCTTTTAGACCACATTTCAGCCCAATTACTAAGGAAACTATAACTAATAATTATTTATAAATCCTAAAATTTTAAACTGCTATAATGTATGCAAATGTTATAATAGAGAATTAGATTAACATAATTATTATGACAGTTATACGACTCTAATAATAAGTAACCTTGAAGTGTATTTTTTTAAATAGTCCTTTTTATTGCAAACAATTTTATTATCATATATTAATAATAAATACACCGTGCAGTTATCAGGACACGTACAATAAAAATAAACTTAAATATAGATTGTTTTATCAAGGCATACACTGAAATGGATACCTACTCTATAAGTACTTATTACGTTTTAGTCACGTTTTGCAAAGCATGCCACTATACTCCTATAACACTGTAATGGCTACCCGACCTAAGACAGACGATAGCTGATTATAATATGTAAACTTCTACCGTAATGTGAGGTGGTGATGACTGATCTTTGATAAAATTAGATCAGTACGCAACATACAAAATAAGGAGAACGACGACTCAAATTGGGCATAGGATGTAGGAAGTTCGTGTTTTTTCAGACTAAACTTTTAAGAATACTGCCACAGTTCACCTCCAGGGCTCCCAGTTCAGTTTTATGTGCAGTAGTAGCAATCGAACACAGAAGGTAAATTCTGAAAAATGTCACCGTACAAACTTCGGTGAAGTGAGCTTGATGTGAGCAGCAGTGCTATTCTGTAACCATCTCACCGTGAGAACTTAGGTGAAGTGAGCAAGGAGTGAGCTGTCAGTCCCTAGCAGCAGGTGGAATGACAGCTCACTTCATGTTCACTTCACCTAAGTTTTCACCGTGAGATTATTACAGAATAGACCGGCTGTAATTCCACCTGATGCTCTAGTAGAGGATCCGACCTAGGAACGACCTTCACCCATCAATAGATGTAAAGTATTTTAAATAAACTTTTATTTGTTAGAAAATATATCGCGAGTGGGTTGACTAGGCCAGACGGTGATTAATTCAAAATTAAAAATTACTTTTTTTTAAACAATGCAAGATATACATCGGTGGAAAGAACTTTTCAAGGAGAACCTTTGCTACTAACTCGACTTTTGCCAATTGTTAGTCAATTCGGAGTTAATGATCTAAAAAATAGGTGACTTCACTTGGCCATCTAAGTCTAGGAATGTTCTTGGCACCCAATATCCATAAGTGATATATCAATGGTTAGTGCTTTTTAAAAGAAACGTTTTTTGACGTTCAAAAGTGCCTTATACGGGCCTACTTGAAATAAATGATTTGACTTTGACTTTGACTTTGAAACATTTGTTACTAAAACGAATTAATCGCTAAACGGATGAGTGCAATTTTTGAAAAAAAAATTATTTCAAATTTTTATTTATTCATATCTGGCAAGGTTTTTTTTTGCCAAACGTACTCGGTCACTCGCGATATATTTTTTCCATACAGATATAAAATACTTTTCATCCATTAAATGGATGGGTGAAGGTCGTCTCTAGGTCGGATCTTAGACCACTAGGGATTGACAGTATTGACAGCCAGCTTCACCTAAGTTTTCACAATGATATTTTTACAGAATATATCGGCTGGTTTATGTTACGTTTACATATTACGATGTCAGTCAAAAGATTTTTACTATAATATCCATAAAGACTATACGTATTTTAACAACAAATGGTAGGTAGTCACATTTTAGCCCTGAGGACACAGTGGAGCATACGGTGGAGATCTGCTCGGCTTGGGCAAAGCATCGCCGTGTCCTTGTGGAGGCGATCGGTGGCGGGGATCTCTCGCGTCTGGGCCTGGTCCAGGCCATGGTGGTACGGAGCGAGAGGGCATGGGAGGCCATCACCTCCTTTTGCGAAGCAGTAATGCTCGCGAAGGTGGAGGCGAAATGCATGAGGGAGAGGCAAACTTCGCGCCCACACGCCCCTAGCCGCCGCAGGAGACGCCCTGGGCGTCGGGAATCGCAGGCCGATTCCCGGCCACCGTAGGCACGGGCTTGCGGACGGTGAGCAATGGTTAGCTCGCCGTCCAATAAGGACCAGGCCCGGGTCGACGGCGCGCTATGTTCCACGCCCGCCTCAAAGAGATTTCAGCACAATTGAAGGGGTCTGATAGGACCGATGCCTGCCGGGGTTGCGGGAAAGTCCGAAAGGGATACCTTGGACCCTGGCAACGTACAGGCAACTGAAGGAACACGGGTGAGTTTTAGTCAGTAAGAGTCTGACACGCCCTCCCGCTCCGCCCAGAGCGGGAGAAGTTATTTGATAAATTCCCACAGAAAAAAAAAAGGTAGGCACATTTCATTATGTCTTATCTCTAAATATCTACTTACTATATTAGTACCAACTAGTATCATTTGACTCAACTTTAAATGACTAAACAACATTACTTAGAAAGAATTACAACCCGACCTTAATTAAATTACGACTTTAAACATGCACATAACAACTCATTTATAACAACTTAATTTGTAAAGTTACATGAACAATTTGTTCTCAACGCAATTTCCGTCTTGAAATATCAATCACACGAGCTCACTCAGTAGCAGGAAGAAATCTACTGAGATAGGGCTTGGACCGCAAACGGGCCCTAATATGTGCCGCTAGTTGAACTTAATGAAGCATTAATCTTGTTGGGCTTTCATTCCATCGTGTTTGCGTTTTGCAATTTGCGCATAGATGGGACAGGTTGACAATCTGTCATCATTGTAAAATTGTGTTTTCTAAAAACTCAGATAATTCAAATTCAAATTCATTTATTAAACTTACACATAGTTCACAAGCATACAAGTAACATTACATGAGATTCTAACCAACAGAAAACTTAGACAGATTGAACAGCGGGTCCCAAACTAGGCACAGCCTGTATCTTGGTGACCCAGACACTGCACAAAGTTAGCAATTTAAAGGGTTCTAACGCAAGATTGATAATGATTAAATGAGGCTGAAATTTACAGCTGTGATGGCTCGAGATTGTAAAATGTGTTTCTTTTCAAATGCTAAATCACAACCACCTTGCAAAAACTATACAACATAACATTTTATATTTTTAACTGAAAGTTAGTACTAAAGGTAGTATCTATCAGATATCTTTAGGATGGAGTCAAAGTACATTAAAAAACTAGTAATTAATACATTCTAGCTACTTATAAAAGTAAGTAAATGTGCTAAAAGTTACGACGCGAGATCTCAACGTGTTAGACGACGCAATAGTACGCCCCAATATTTACCGTAACAAAACGTAACAGATCGTTAAACGAGTTTCCACTCGTTTTACACTACATTCCAGTACCATTGGCACTAAAAACAAAATACCATATCTACGTGAACGAGGACAACCACAAACTATTTGTTTCTCTTTTTAATATATTTTAGATAATAAGTAGGTACAGCTGCGTCTAAGTACAGCTTGTCACGTACGTAGCAATTGTAAGCAATTGGTCATTTGCAATTATGATGCAAACAAGATCAGTATTAGAGTTTATTTTTTCTGGCAGGTCGCCAGAATCCTTTGAAAGAAGATTTTTGTCAACTCCTTCATTTAATCGTGTTTTGTCTACTAGTTGTAAGCCCTTTTTGTCCAATTGCAGGGTAAGGGCTTCTCTACTCTCCTTCCACCTCTCTGTCCCAAACTACCAAGGTCAATTTTTTGTTAAAGGAGTCCAGCTCATTACCTTCACCGGCCTTCCACGATGAAGAGATTAAGAGAGATCCTTGGGCCGTAAGTTTTGCCCATTGACCTCTGTCTACTATTTCTTTTAAATGTCTCGCGTTATTTTGGTAATTGGTTTAACCCAGCTGGTATAAATATTTATGACATGAAACGGAAGTGTTATGAATATCATGCTTATGACAAACTTGATGTGGTGTCAAAATTGCAGGGCGTTTCTTCCATGCTTAATTAATGAGATACGGTTGAGTTTCCCTTCATTATTCACGAGATAGAGGTCAGCTCTATATTGTGAAATAAATTATAATATGTTTATAAATAACTCCATTTATAGTCTTTGCTCTAATTAACCTGGTGTCATTGGTATTCCTGGTTTCGTCAGAATCATTAACTTGTATCTTTTACCAATCCGACTTGTGAAATGTAGATATGCAAACTATGTCCGTGAGTGTCAATAATGTTTGCATGACAGTCATAATCTCAAATGAAGTTTATATGTACCTTCAGGCTTTCAAATTAGATCAGCACAGCCCTACCTGTACCTATGGAGTGACCTTTTAAACGCCCTACGGCTGACACGACCTCTATAGCCTCACACGACAGCGGAACTTGTATTTAGGCCAAAAAGGGAGTCAACTGTCAATGTGTCATATAGATTGCCAAGAATTCAATTGGATCGTGTGGCTCGTATTATTGTTATATACTGCTCACAATGCTATGAATACAAATATGCAGTATGCGACATGTGAATGTGTACCCAGGTACCATAACATTTTTTTTTTCTATTTCCATTTACTTTTGGCTACATGCCATCCTGAAAACAGTAGCTGAAGATGTTCGTGCACCTGTGTTGAGGCATTTCGTTCGTCTGGTGATTTCTAGGGTAGTAGTACCTATTATTATGATGAGTGTTATTGTTTGTAATTGTATAGTACTAACAATAGTTTCTAAGTTTTTTGTATAACTAACCCTTGGATCTAGTTGTCCCAAAATAAATATATTTGAAATTTGAAAATTTGAATTAGATATTAAATCAATAAATTGTCTTAATGTTATATAATACTTAAATAACCATGCTACCTATGTCGATGTACTTTACTATTTCGATCGCAAGATTTCCAATCGTGCGCGTACGCATAAATGGTACCACCAACTTAAAGTAAAAGTGTAAATTATTAACGACACTTGTTATGTAGGCATTACAGTTATTGCCTCCGTGTCGTAAAGCTAAACAACAAAAGTAAAAGCATTGCTACAGAACGTTATACAATTAGTGAAGAAATTCAACCAAGTTACGTTGAGTCTTGTTCCGATCTAACACTTTTGTCAATACCTAACTTAATTTTGGTTAGAAAACAGAATTCGTCATGGCGTTCCATTCTACCTCTAACAATGATTCAATTTTAGTTTTCACTGATTAAATTAAGCCGTTGAAGCGGTCTTAAAAAACATCGGGGCCTAAATTTTGCACAATTTTTGCACAATTTTTTCTCAATTTTGTCAAACTCGTAACAGACTTTTTTGTGCTTATTCTACATTGGGTTAGTTGGGTTCTACTACCTACTGACCTACTACGGGATGTAAAATCATTTTACTTAGTTTATTGGCAATAGAATATGCTTTTAATAATATTTAGGAGTTCATGTAGTAGGTGGTCCTTGCAAAAACACATTCGGGCCTTTGAGTAGTTAATATATATTACTTTTAATGCTTTTTGATAGAATACCTAATCCTAATTAATTTTGTTTTTATTTCTTCGAAATGCTGCCATTTGGATTAATTGGTAGTCTTTTAGTGTTCCAGTAGTAAGTGTGATGAATCAGTTCCCGTTTCGTACTTGCTCGAACAAAGAGCCTCAAAGCTAAGACACGATGTGCCTAGATAGCCATAAGAACCTCTGGTTAGTTAAGTATGTATAGAGCAACGCAAAACATGGCATAACATGCTAGGTGAAGTTTTCATCTAGATAAGTACTGCCATCTAGTAGGTAGGTATCACACTTAACACAAACAACCGTTGATTGTTAGTAGTTCTACAATATACCACTAGATGTCGCTTTTAACAGTAGATAGGTATGGACAAAAATAAAATAATGTTATTATTAAATTGCTTTTTAATACAAATACTGCGCGCAGTTATTATACACCTAATTTAGCTTAATTTATTAAACTTATAAGTTCTTTGGTTTTCGGGACACTGACAAAATAACTCGCAGGGTCTTCGTTCTTAGTGTTGAATCATGTTTCCATATCAAAAGCCCGTGAAATTGTATTCCGTCGCTGTCTTATTTTTTTTTCCTTATATTATTTTTACTATTATTTACAATTGGTTTAATAATATCCTATATTTGCCATCCACGTACTTCTATTCTCCAGTCATTACCTCAAGGAATTCTGAAACAATAAAATAAATGTTCTGTCAGTGATTGAACCAGAGTGAGCCATTACATAACCAATCCCCGAAGAGCTAAACAGAGGTGTATCTATGGTATACCCACATTCCGCCAGTTATAAAAATAGCCATTATTAGCCGTTGTTACTAGCCGTAGCCATTATATTGTTTTGATTTTAGCCATTTCTAGCCATTATTTATTAGGTACTTACCTATTTAATTTTTTAATTTAATAAGCTGTTTTTGACCCCTTTTTCCCCTCTGAATAGAATTTGGATAACTTATCGTCAGATGAATCTTATCTATTTTACTTACAGTGTCTATAATATCATGGACACTATATAGCCATTTCTATTAGGTAGGTAAGTATATCTATCTATATGTAACCGTTCTTGTTGACCCATGATATTTTGAATTAGATTCTAATTCGCAATGTTTGCTCACCATCAAAGTCCACGGTTCCTGAGCCGTCAGAGTCAATTTCTTCGATCATGGTATCCAAGTCTTCAGCTGTGATGGTGTTGTCCAGCTCTCTGAAGATTTCTTTTAACACATCTGTCGTTATGTAACCGTTTCCTGGCAAAAAGAAGTAAAATTCATTAGTTTTTTCTTATACCTTAGGACTTTGAAAAGTATTAGTTAAATATGTAGTAGTTTTATTTTATAGTTATCGAATAATTTTTCAGACTATAAACTGAAATGAACTATAATAATAGGTAAAATATTATATGCAAACTATGTATCAACTGTATAGTTTACAAACCTTCCTTGTCATATAACCTAAAGGCTTCTCTGAGTTCTTTAAGCATCGCCTCATCATCTACCTCTTCTGTCAAGAATTTCGCAGCTAATGCGCAGAAATCCTGGAATTGTAGCTCGCCAGTTCCTGTAAACATTGATGACGTCACAAACCGCTATCAATAAAATATAACGTTGAACACAATGTTTAATTTCAGACACTTTTCACATGCCTCGATAGCCGTGATCGTCTAGTGGTTAGGACCCTACGTTGTGGCCGTAGTAACCCAGGTTCGAATCCTGGTCACGGCAATGTGCAAACATTGTCACGGTGGGGCTTAATTTTTGGATTTTTTTTTGCTGCTCTTCTTTGAGTTACTTTAAATAAACATAAAAAGTAGTTCTCAAACAGTTTTATGTCCTTAATATTGCTTGTTAGTAAACATTATACTTTTTTTACTCACCAGAATAATAACGTATAATGGTTTTTATTCTGATGAATATTTAATTTTAAAATGAAAATGATTTGCAAATAATATTTAATAAAACACCCATAAAATTATTATTTACGTATATTTATCTTTCTGTTTATAGCGCCACCTAGCTGCAATAATATGTACTTCCCGACACAATGGCAAACTGCCTCACTACTAGCGCCATCTATCGTATAAATTGTTAGGTACTAATTATACAAAACAAACATACAGAAACAAGAAATATTATGTATTTTGCAGACTGATGTGATGATTTAAAAGTAGATATAAGTACCTATGTTAGTAGCGTAGTTATTTATTAGATAGCATAATTATTATGGTTGTAAAGTTATTAAAAAAACTTCAATTTACCAGCGACGTCGATTTCCGCGATGATTTCCTTCAGGGTATCGTCGTCCACCTCGTGACCCAACATCTCTAAGATGGTGCCGATGAAGTCTGTACTAATGACTCCCTTCTTCTCTTGGTCGAATGCATCAAAGGCATTCTGCAGAACTGCATAAAGAAATAATGATAATTATGAAAGTGGGAAATTAATTGGTATTCATTACAGTTATACCTACTTATTTTTAATAGACTTTTTTATTTATTTAAACTTCATAATACTATCTAAGAACTTCAAATCTAAGCAATTTGAAAACAAAATCCCGTGAACACGATGACCACATCTGTTACCGCCCCGGTTCTATAGCGGGCGAGCGCTGCAAGCAGAAATAGTATTTACGGTGTACAGATATGAACTTCTTCGATGGTACATCACGCCCTTATGGGGGATAAGGGCGTGATGTACCATCGAAGAAGTTAGTTTAGGCAGAGGTGTAGGTAGAAAATATTTTTTAGGTATAACTCACGCTTAATTTGGTCCTTCTCAAGCACCTCCTGTGCACCACGCATGAAAGAAAATAAAATAATTAGTAAATAATAACTGATCAACAACATTTTGTAAACAAAACAACGTATTCAAATCCCTTAAGCATTACACTACACACACCATTTTATTTCCTTGTCACAGACGCACTGAAACTCAAACAGGCAACGTTACAGGTATTGATTGAGTATATCTAGACGTAATCTGTTTATATATTTTCAGTTCGACGTAGTTCCGCCTAGGTGGAATAGTTTAGAGATCACCAACCTTTCTGTGATTAACCTTTTTGTGTTGTAATTCGTCACTCATAAGAACGTTTTGGGGTAGGTACAGCTGTAAATCTTACCATGAAAACTTAAGTCAAGTATTTAGCATGAGGTGGGATGACAGCTCACTTTAAGCGAATCGTCTACAGACATCTTCATAGACCTACGTAAAAACTAGCTCAACTATGCAAACTAACTTAGTTTAGCTGGTAGTGGACGATTCGCTTTAAGCTCACTCCAACAAAGTTTTGACTGTGAGATTTTTGGAGAGATTTTTTTGAGCAAGCATATGCAGGGCGAAAAGTTGATAGCTGAGTAGGTACGGCACGTTGATAGCTCATTTATTACGAAGCCCATAAGATGAGGATGTTTTTCAAACAATTTTTTTGCTTTGTGTTTGTGAGTAAAATCTTGAAATAATCAAACCTGTTTATAATGTAATACTCCGACGATGTTCTAATTTTTCTAACTTATCTTTTAATCATTACTTTCAAGTGTTTGATATTTTAACATTTCTGAATACAAATCTTCACAAACGACATCTTCAAATTCAAATTCATTTATTCAAACTAGGCTGAAAATCAGCACTTTTCGAACGTCTAAATTTCATAAGACAGTCCCCCAAAAACGCCCGCCCTTCACCACTTCCTAGTGCTTTAGCTGGGAAGAAGAAGTGGCGCAACAAACTCCCCAGCAGCACAGCTGTATGAATAGTTAGAAAAACATGATTCTATACAATAGTACTTATGCAAAATAATTTACTTTACGCAACACAAAACATTAAATTAAATTATTTTCTATATGTCAAAGCTATTCGATCGTTGATTGAGAGATAAATGCAAAGTTATTACCACTTTTGGGAACTTTCCTAAATCAATGAAACGTTATATTTTCCAAAAGGCTCCATCAATCTGTCAGATATTTATATATTCACTATCAGGACATGTTACATACACTATTGCATAGAAAAACTTTTATCCGCCCTGAATAGGTATGCTTTTAAAATTTTTCGAAATCTGAGTTTTCAAAGTCGTCAGATTTAGGGAAAGCTTTATCAGATTTGATTTAAGTTATTTTGGGTCTGGCCGCACACGATCGTACTAAAATCAAAGGCTCTGAAGATCACTTTATTTTTGGTCCATTTTGGTAATCTGAAAGTGGATCCCTGACCATGGGGCGTATCGTATCGTATCGTATCCTTGACTTTTCAAATATATATTCGGTATTCTCTCATCATGCCGCACCTACACAGCTATCAAATTTTCGGCCTGCAAATGCTTGCTCAAAAACCCTCACACCGTTTGATATTGAACCGATTCATTTTTATGGGTCGTTTTGTTAGTGCACATTTGACAAAATAGTTTAAAAATAAGTAAAGTACTTAGTGTAGTGTGTACTTACTAGACGCTGTACCTACCCACCCTTTTAATTATATTACTGAAGTGAAACTTCATACTATATAGGATTCGATAATTTTATTGGACGGGAATTGAGAGTGAAATTTCAAGGACGCGTCACGTTTAGCCACATTTCGTTACATGAGAAAGAAGAAAGATATATCTGTCTCTGTATCTCACTTCTTCTTTTTTTAAGAAGAAACTTCTTTATAAAAATACACATAGGTACTTCTATCATGTGTATGGTGCTACAAGCGCAATTTTTTTGACGTTAGTAAGATGTATTAGGTATTTAGATACCTAATTAATAGAAACTAGTTTCATGTAAACGTTTTATGATTTGGATTAAGATTATACATACTTACCTAATTATAAACTTACAGCAATATTTTTTCTTATATCAAAAGAAAACTAACATCAAACGAAATTATAATTTCTGTATCCAAAATGAATACAATATAGGTACGTAAGTACTCACACGCGGTGCAAAGGTTGTTAATACTATCTCAGAGAAACTATTTTAATTAAATTAAGTGAATCAGCTGGCCTTTACTTCGAAACATGGTACTTAACGTATTTATTTAGTGTGAATTAAATATAATTAAATTATCTTAAGTAATAAAAACGGCTGCTACTCCTAATTAATTCCAAAAAACAAGTTACACTACAGATTTAATATTTAATATTAACATTGCTTTAATAAAAAACTTTTACATAAATTACATATACTTAAACATATTACAACACAAAGGTAAATTTATTAAGTTATATTATTAGGTAAGTTTTAGTATTTCATACGTAGTCTATCGTAGTTCGTGAGTTTTGTTTTTTATGAGGCACGTGGCTAAGGTTTATCTTAAATAAAAAAAAAAAAAAAAATATATCGACGGCTCCTAAGTATACTGAGTCAACTATACTTCTAATAACTTTACAGGAAGGCGATAAGAAGATCGAAATGGTTATATTTAAATTGTTAATACAACCAAGAAAAAATAACTAACTATAGTGAATTAAACATAATAAAGCCTCTCATCTGTAAACAATAAATTTCATATTATTTTATTAATTTATGAGATAATGTAGATATACTAGTGTACGACGATTATTTGTTTCTAAAAATGGATCAAGTACCACTTATATTTTTATACGTCGCATTATTGAATCTACGTTATGGAGAAAAATTACTTTACTAGTGTGGCAAAAAATATTTTTATGTACTTATTGGATTTTTTATATATTATTATTATTTATCATGGATTTATATTTTGTTAAAATATAATAAGTTGACTGCAAGTTGACTGATCCGCACACCGCGCTGTTTCGCCGTATACTGAGCCAGTTTGAACTTGCACCAAAATGAGCGCATTCGCGTCCCGCGTATATTGGTAGCAAACACTTGACTCAGTATACGAGTGCAAAATAAATAAATTACTATACTTGATCCAGTATACGCTATTTTTTTTTAGTTATTTATAAAGATATTTTTTTTTTTCTTTTACAGCTAAATAGAAAATGATTTAATTATTGTTAATATACAAAAAAGTGCAATTCTCAAAATTTGTTAGTTGACTCAGTATACTTAGGAGCCGTCGATATGAAACATTTCGGACACCAAAAGAGATAAAGATATTTTTTATTTGTCTAAACATGCGTTTATATGCAAATTAAGCATGCAGGATGTATTTCGTACCATGCTTCACCCGGGTCGACGGCGCGTTGTGTTCCAAGCTCGCCTCGATGTCAGCAGAACTGAAGGGGTCCGTTAGGACCGATGCCTGCCGGGGTTGCGGGAAAGTTCGGGATACCGTGGCCCCTGGCAACATACAGGCAACTGAAGGAACACGAGTGGGTTTTAGTCAGTAAGAGTCTGACACGCCCTCCCGCTCCACCCAGAGCGGGAGAAGTTATTTGATAATTTCCCACCCAAAAAAAAAACAAAAAGGCATACAAATTTATATAAAAAAAAAAAAAACTAAATTACTAAATAAAACTAAATTATTAAAGGCACTTCAATCCAAGTACTTAGTATATAGTACCTATAGTAGTGTCATTCAAAAAGTCGCTTAAATTATAATAACACTTGTCCGTTAATAAATTTCGCATCTTTTTTTTAAACAAATTTACCGGCAACGCTTTTTATGACTTTGGTATTTTATTGACAATTTTTGGAGCCATACAGAAAACGCTTTTTTTATATTAATGCCGTCTTTGACGTATGCGAACACAGTTGATTTTTGTCACATCTGTTACGGGGGAAGGTGTCTGCTAGTCAATAATAGAATATGAATAAAGGAAATAGAGATTGATTTACCGTAACAAATGCCGCAATTTCAAAAACATACAGAGAAGGTAGAGTTACTTATTTGTGTTTTTCAAATAATGCCATACAGCTGTCATATCGGTCGACTTCAAATTGAACATAGCATGAATGCATCTCTTTTGGGCCTTAAACGCTATTTCTTTGTTTGTAGAATTCCCCCAATATATAATACCGTAGCGCAATAACGATGCTACTAGACTATGATAAGCTGTTATTAAAGAATATAATAAAATCAAATAGAATCGCTTTATTTCGGACACACAAATATCCATATGGTGTTAGTAACATACAAAAAATAACTTATCGCCTAGTGTTAGTGACAATCAACCTGCTGTACAATCGGAGAGCCGAAGCTGTCGGCTACAGTTTTCAGGATGCTGTTTTGACTGCCCCTCGCTCTCCTCAGAAGCTACGCAGTTTTTTTGCGTATAATGGCATAGAAGCCGTCGGTGGGGGCTTGCGCAAACATATTTGACGCGCTACAGTATCGAGGCAGCCTCAACAACATCCTGAAAGCATTGTTATATTGGACGCGCAGGACATCCAGCGATCTCTTAGTATAATTGACTCATAGATTGCCCGTGTACAAACTTTGGCAGTAAGCCTTAAAAAGTGTTACTTTTACTTGGTCTGTACACCGCGCAAATCTACGGGACAACTTATTGCTCCGGACAGCTAGAGCCCTGCGCTCCCTCTCATCGTCCCTGACGTCAGCGGCAAGACAATGCCCTAGGTATTTAAAAGTTGACATCCTATTAATTGGTGACCCGTTCATAAGCAACTCGGGTCCCTCTCCACGGCGTTTGCCGCTGACCTCAAAGACCATGTATCCACATTTCTTAACATTATATTTTAATCCATGTGCGACAACGTAGATTTCTCACGTTTTTAGCATCTCTTTGATTGCTCCCGCCGACGGACCCAGCAGCACCATGTCATCTGCATAGCTGATGTTGTTCATTCTAACCCCATCAACACTGCATCCGACACGCATGCTGCTGAGTGCGACTATCAGGTCATCCACGTAGAGGTTGAAGAGCCTGGGAGACGTCAGACCACCCTGTTTAACCCCGCACTTCAACCCATACGGCTCAGAGACTGTATCATCCCATTTCACCTGATTGACTTGGTTACCATACCAATACTGGAACAGCTCACATAATTCCGCGGGTATACCTGTCCCATCCATTAAAGCGTCTGTCTTTAGCTCTGGGACCAGTTTATAAAAGGCGTACGCAGAAGAGCTCAGCCATTTACTTAGGTATTCGATATGTGCCTTCCGGTTCAATTTAGAGTCAATCATAATTCCTAGAAATTTTGTGGCGTCGTCTTTTATGTTAAACAAATTGATACCCTACGTCGGCTAGTTTTCTAGTTCTAAGGTGGCACCTGAATTCAGACGTCTGAATTGAGGAGCCATCTTAAGCGTCCTGTAACTTTTTAAGGGTTTTACTACAAATTCCTGGATCGGGCCTACAAAATCGGGTAATTTACTACAAAATATTGGTAGTACCCGCGTTTTAATATGAGACATGGCTCCTCAATCCATACGGACACAACTAACCGAGGTTTACCGATTTCATACGTAGGTACAAAGATCAACAAATGAGAGTTGTGATTTGTGATTTGAATATACGGACAATTAAGTTGATAATTAATTTCAAAATTGCACAGAGAAATCTACAGCAAATATCTAACGTGGTAATATAATATTTGTCACGTTACTAGATAATAATGTTTTTACCCAGCCATAGCATCTGCGATTTAAACGTATTATGTAGATAACAATAGTTTCATACAACTTGCTCTCACAACAGACACTGAGGTATGTGCAAAATATGCCAGCATACATAAGAAAAGCGAAAAGCCAAATATTTATGGAACCAATTCTCCGCGTGTCTGTCCGGAGTTCCAGACGTCAGAGCCCCTTTTCCTTGAAGACAGTTTGACATGACAGATGATTTCTATGTTAGTGCGTGCCATGCTTACAGTTTGTGACCACCAAGAGATACCTACCAACATTATTCGAGGAGAATGTGAAATTGAATTTGTTGAAGATTTGATTGTCAGTTCACAGTTTACTTGACATTTTAGGGTAGCAAATCAACTACTAATTAATTGAATTCGTTTATATGCACAGTGATTTTATGGAAATTATTGGCAAGACTTCCTCATAAAAATTATACATAAAAACAGGAAATAATATATTGAATAGAAATATTTATCAAAACCTAACTGTGAAGGTGGTTGGGGTGAGACCTTTATAGAAACTACATTGACAAAATGACGACCTGTGATGAACAGATTCAAAATGCCAATTTTGAATGATAATAATCAATGTACAGACGCCAGGGTCAACCTACCCGAACCTGTAAATTTTCCCGATCAACATTGAACCTTATCCTTTAGTGATAAAGTTGAAAATCCATTAAAGAAATTTGACCGATTTTAGTAGGTTGATGTGCTGGCGTCTGTACCAACAGCCCTCTCATAAAAAGCGCCTACAAGAAAACTTGGTATTATTTTACTGAAAGTTTAATTTTAAACTTTTCACACTTTTTACGCTTTTCTAAATATTTTTCAAATAATTATAGATAATGTAGATATGACCACTCTGAATGTCCTGTGGTATTTTGTCTCTTGCCCATGAACTATTAATAATAATATAACTAAAATAATTATTATTCAAATAATAAATCTAAATAAATACATTTAAAAACTATTAGTTTGATAAATACTATAAAATATATATCTTTAAAATAATATTTCTTTAAAAAGTTTACTTTATAATTTTTATAATCCTTTTTTTGTTTAATAAAAAATATATTTTGAATGGTTCAGATAATACTATTTTTATACCTATGCAGAAACCTGCTGAAACACGACTACAATCCTTATTGGTCTCAAAGATTTCAGACACCTTTGTGCTGATTGAACGAACTAATGACCATTGAAGTACATGCAGCAGAGATATTCTAATTCACTGCCTGATACACTTATCATTCTGTACTGCCGAATAACGTAACTACAGTGACATCTGCTAACTACGAACTATACAGACAGGTAGATATCTAAACACTACTAAACCCTAGTGGGCCCTCACCTTTAAAAAAAGCAGTTTTAAAAATATCGGACAAAGCAATTTTATGTAAAATAATATATGGAACTCTCTTTTCAGTTGTGAAATAATTGAACCATGTCGAAAAGCGATGCTTTTGGCATTTTCTATAACCTTTTCCTTCACGTCATTGGAGTATTTTCTCTACGACCTTTTAATTTTAACTTTCAGGACAGCATACATATTATTATACGACTACCAATCCTATTTAATTTTCTTTGAAACATGCTGAAAAATTACAACATTAATTAGGGTTAATTTATTTAATCATAGTATTTACATATATACGCTAACAGACTAAAATAATAATAATAATATGTACATGTATATAAAAAAAGAGGGGAAAGAATTATAGGGCATCAAAAAATTCATCCGCATCGCTGTCAACAGGAAAAGTGCCCAAAAGGCTGGCATCATTGCCACGTTATATGGCGATGCTGATTCTTTGGCCAAAAAATAAGCCAGCCCTCTGGTCACGTGAAGAGTCGATCAACCGCTTGGCGATGACTTGAGAAACCAAGTGGGCACTCGGACCCCCCAGTGTTTCAACCCGAAACGGCTCGAACAAATAACTCCAATGTATCTAATTGGTTGCCAGCGCTGCACTGCTTTGAGCTGACACTCTTCAGAATAATGCGTTTTATTATTACATACCTAGTATTAATGTCCTTTTTCATTGTCGCTAATTATTTTACAGTTACTTTCATTAGGTACCTTCTTCTAAGTCTCATTACCCAGTTATTGGCTCCCTTTCGTACATGAAATTAATTATTAAAAAAGTCATACAAAAATTAATTTAAAAAAATATGTTCATCAATCTATTACAGAGTTGGTGGCACCTGCCTGTCGCGATAGTATGCTGTTAGGTATGCCTGGACCGTGACGTCTAATGTTAACGACAGGGCCGCCCTCAGGTAATCTAATAATAAATCATCAGTATAAACACTATGTTGACACATACACTAAATCAAATTGTAATTATTATTAGGTAATGATTTCTTCTTTCTAGTGGTTTCCCCGTGTTTATTTATAGGGTTCGATTTGCTGAATCACGTGTAACGACGCGCGTGAGCACATTTGGAGCAGGTGCGTGTAGCGACAAAACAATAGTTGTAAGATCTATCGACTTCCGTAGGGTTAAAACGATGACTGGATAGATTAACTTGAAGCTATTACGATTTTTTTCAATTGTTCGTTAAATGTAAGTTTAATGTTTCTTTATAATATCTACCTAAATCCAACGTAATTCATCTACATCTTAAGGTTTAATTTAATTGTTTTATCAGCATTAAAATTATTTAGAATTTCTCCTGGACTGGATTAGCATCTCAGCGAGAGACATTGTGGGGTTGAGATTGGAGTGGCCTATTGGTATCCGGGGACTGTAGTGAGCTGCCGATGATCAATTTGACAAAACCTAGATTTTCCATAAATGTCATTAAAGATTTCCCATAAATGGCATTAAAACTGATTCGGAGTCAGCTTCAAGTATAACCAGAGCAAATTTCGTCGGACCGGGGCCAAGTCTGCTAACGCAATGAAGGTTTTCATGAAGATCCACTCCACCAGTTGGGCCCACTTTGACAAGAGGCCTTCCATTTCGAGTCTGAATATAAAATATATCATGACGTGCATCATTCGTTTAATTCATTCATTCAGTCACGACTAAAGAAAATAGGATGTGTATAGAGTGCCACTAGCGGCACTTTATCCCTGTCGGATAAAGTGCGCGAACTAATCTCAACAATCCAACAAAATAACAAGTGACAATGACAATGTAATTCTTACGGCATTTTAGCCAAGCCGAGACAGCGCCACTATTATGCTGCTAACGGCACTTTATCCAACAGGTCTATAGAGTGCCACTGGGCACTCTATACACTGCCAAGAAAATATAGGCACTTTGACAGTTTTGGCAGGTGCCCGGACCTGACGTCTCAGTGCTGCCACCTAGTGAAGGTTATTTCAGAAAACCCCCATTGTGACAGAATGGCCGAAAATTTGACACGATCGTTTTGGTACATAATGAAAAATCGTTATCCCATTATTTTGACATTTCATTTGACCACTAACAAGCCATTTTGAATCGTGTTATTCTATCACTATGCAGGAGCTTTCCATCGGCTTTAAACTTTAACACTCATGCAAGCTAAAATCAACTGGAAATACTAACGTTTTCTAAAGGGATGGTGCCAAGTTCCGATAAAAAAGTATTGCAGCCATCTGTAACCGACTATAATGCCTAGTGGTTGTTACTTTGAATGGAATGGGTACCACAATAGTTGGCTGACGCCCTACGCGTCCCTCGTGGCATGGCGTTTGTGCGTCACGTAAACAAGAGCAGTAGTTTCATTTAATTTAATGCTAACTTCATTGTGTGCACCGGCTTACATTTGTCTTTCTAACTTTAGCTCATGAATAGAATAGAATACTCTTTATAATGTATACCATAAGAATTACAGGCAATATATCAAAGACACCTCTTTAAGAAATACAATTTATATGACACCACTGCACAAGCTTCCACAACCAAAATAATTTTCAAAATCGGTCCACAATTATTGACGAAAATAACGTTAGACAGAAAAAAAACATACTGCCGAACATATAACCTCCTCTTTTTTTAAAGTCGGTTGAAATTTGTTAGAAACGATGGATCAACCTCGTCCTCATACATTTGAGACCTGTATGCTGCTAAGTCATACAGCAGGTAGGTACAAGCCATTTTTAGTAACTAAATAGTGTCCAGTGGAACATCCAAGTAAATGTAACATTCCATAATATAACTAGTGATTCGGTCATTCTAATTTTGCTGCCCAACCTTAAGCAATTTGCACACCAAAACTGTAGGTAATTCCACCAGACCCATCATTATGATCGTCGGAAACGGAGGCTATCAAGTCATGACGTAATTTCCGCTATCGGCTCAATCTGTACTCTCTGGAGGAAGGGCTAATCCATAAAGAAGTAGCCAAACTAAGTAATCGATAGTGATGGCTAAACGCCTACAAAATTACCTTATAGTAAATAATACGTTTTATTATTCTAAAAGCGTACGACCTATATAATCAAGATATAACTGATATTAATTGGGAAATTTTGGGGTTTTTTTTCATTGGTTTTCTTTTTAGTACCTTTTTAACCATGACTGTAAGTTTCATAAACAAATATATTATAACAAATAATATCTAAATACAACACTTACCTAAACTGTTTTTTAAATTAACGGTTCACCCTCAACGGTTTTTTTTTTAAATTCATCCTGGTTTATTTTTCATAGCATTTCTTTTTACGGTAACGCCGTTTGATTTTGCAATGTAGTCAAGGAAACCCATTCCAGATTCTAAATACACATTTTATTTTATTTTTTTAAGTTCGGGAAAATGTCAATTACTTCACGAGTGGATCTTGTGTAAGGCGCTTTGTACTAAATTCTCGCAAATTAGATTAGAGATAGTTGCCTTAAGTTTGTTCCAATCAGATTACTTGGAAGCTTCTATAATTTATAAGACGAAGTTTCAACTCCATAGCGATGTCGTGTATTATTAAGTACATATTCGCGAACAATAAACTGTACTCATGATATCGCGTAATAGCAAAACTGGTTGATTCTATATTTTTACATATTTATTAGATTGAAGTGTTTGAGCGATAAGATCGCATAGCTATTTCAACTGTGGGATAATTCTAACTAATGAGAACTGAGTAGAATGACAATTATTCTCATTAGGTAGAATTACCACACAGTCGAAATACCGCCGCCCGACTTTACATGTTTAATCCAAGAAGCCTCAGGATGTTTTCTTTACCACTGGGCCACCACTGCTGACTACCTACTGACGTACCTAATAAAATTTGGAAAATTATAATTTCCAGTTTAGCGACACACACAATACCTTCCGCTTACACGGCGCGATTTTTTTGCCTGTTGCATGCAATAAACTGAAGAAACAATAAAATGGTAGAGTGCCATAAAGTGTTCCGACTCATCGAGATCATTAGTTTCGAATCGTCTCTCACGACCCCCAGGGATCGGAAAACGGGCGGTTTATCAGTTACCTAGTACAAATGCTGTGGTTTATGTAGCCACTGTAATTACGGTCTGAAATAAGATTAATTCAAGCGGAGCATACGATTTCGACGCACTCAATAATTATTTGATAAGTCCCTAATTTTAGAAACACGTGTTTACGCAGTGTATCGTGCATGTATAGAAACTGTTTATATCTTGGATGTAGGTACTACATGATCATTATAACATGTACCAGAATGTACCTACATGTACATGTTCAGTCTAGTAAACAGTAAATACATTCATTCCCATTGTAGCGGTTCTAGTAAGTTCGTTATCAGCAAATTCAATTTTCAATTTAAAACATTAAAATTGCAGGAATTATTAGAAGGAACTGGCTAATGATGAAAAATGCTTAGACAAAGAAAGTACCTACTTTCAAACAGGATCAGAAATATTGCAGACTATCCTACATCTTATACGTTTACTTAGAGTAGCGTCTCGCTCACATCTAAACGAAATTACTGTTGTTTACTGCATTATTGATACCAATAACATATGGATAAGCAGACCTCTAAATGCATGCAAAAAAGTAAACTTCAAAATCGATAGGTACGAAAAAAGCTGTGCAAGCCGGAAGCATCGTACCCAAATGTAATTTAGTTTCCGTATATTTTTATTGGAAATTGAATATGAATTTCCGCTAGTTGATGCCGTCAAAATTGGTATTTATTCAGGCAACGTGTTATGTGGATTTTTTAAAATGAATATTGAATATTGGCTAGTACCTAATTCATAAACTCAACTCTTATGTGCCTTTTATTGTTTCCATTTCAAAATTGTAGTCCTGCGAGCGTATCATGACCACAATAGAAACGGGTTTTGTCGACGGAAGAATAGACGAAATGACAGATTGTGAATCTGTCATTTTGTCTATTCTTCCGTCGTCAAAACCCGTCATGCTACGCGTGCTGCTCTCGAAAGAAGAAACTGAACCAACGTCCATCATCAACAAAGATTGACTATTTCAATTTGATAATGACACAGTTTCGTATGTCTTTGATATTTTCTAGTTCTTTGACTTTGTAAGTCAGTAGTCGGAAGCTCCATCAGTTAGACAACTTGTCGTGATAAAACCTATTTCAAAAAACAAATAGGTAATCTTTTTTATAGTACGTCTACTAGCTGACCCGGCAAACGTTGTTTTGCCATATATATTTTTTTTTGGGATGGACCACCCTTATCGCGTAGGGGTATGAAATATAGTTTACGTCCTATTCTCAGACCTACTGAATATACATACAAAATTTCATAAGAATCGGTCAAGCCGTTTCGGAGGAGTTTTGTTACAAACACTGTGACACGAGAATTTTATATATTAGAATATTAGATGAAGTTAATATAATAAAATAAAATAAATTGTGTTTTATTACAGTCAAGATACCCGTCTATAAAAATAGCATACATAGTAAAACAGTAAAAACATTAAAACATGGAGGTGTGTATAGGTATCCATAGTCTTCAAAACACATAGTCATTCGTATTTTTTTTAAATATATAAATATTAAAAATATTACATTTCTGTTTTAAAGTAAGAATCCAACTATAAAGTATCATATTTACCCAGTCAGAAAATTATGATAGTTATTCCAAAACTTCACCAGCGTTCGAAGGTCATAGAGTCGTTTACCGGCCTCCGTTTCCTGCCCGCCAAGGAAAGCTACCAACTTAAAACGAGTTCGCGAGCAATGAGCAGCAAGTTCGCGACGGCGACGAGCGATTACTTGCTGGTATGCCTATATGCCAAGCGTGAGTACTCTCATTCTCATCGTTTTCTGCCCGCCAAGCGATCGTCGCTGAGCGAGTACTCTCTTTGATAACTCTTTTAGCTGCCACAAACCCGTACTCGCCGGCGATTAATATAAGTATCTCTTTTACTTACAATTGACAAACAATCTTTTGTATGTTTATTGAGCGAGAAAATCAATGATAGCAAGTCACTTCTTCACAAGTGCCTAATTATAGCCGGTATAATAACTTATCAGTCACTATCTCACATGACAGTGGTCCTGTGAGTCGTGGTTGTTAGTGTCTAGCAGTGTTTGTATTGCGGTCGACTGCATTTCCAGGCACCCGACGCTGACGGCATTTACTGCTCTTAACGAAGTGTGTATGGCTTGTGTGAGATTTCCTGCCAGATAAATGCAACCACGGGTCGAGTAGTTTATAGTTATTAGTTATCTTGTGTTTTATAACATAACATAAATGTGGTGTACCAACATTACACACACATTTTTCCAGTTATGTTTTGTTTTTATTAAGTCCCATGTAGGGCAAGCTGGTTTTAGATGTGGCTATTCTACGATAGATCATCATCATCATCATTTCAGCCGAAAGACGTCCACTGCTGGACATAGGCCTCCCCCAAGCACCGCCACTTCCACCGATTGTGTGCCCCTCGCATCCAGCGGATTCCTGTGGCCAGAGACCATCTTGTGGGAGGCCTTCCAACGATAAGTCTTCCGGTACGCGGTTGCCACTCCAGAACCTTTCGGCCCCATCTTCGATAGATCATTTCCACGTAATCGAAAAAATAATCGAGAAATACAATGAGTATCAGGGATCACTCTATGTTGTATTTATCGATTACCAGAAAGCCTTCGACACAATCCTGCACTCTTCTATATGGACAGCTTTAAGCTCACAACACAAATATATAGAAGTTATAATGTATCTGTACAACAACTGCAGAAGTAGAGTAAAACTTGAGACAACAGGACCGCCGCCGATACTCATAGACGAGGCGACCCACTATCACCGAGAATTTTTATAGCGGTACTGGAGACGGTCATCAGAAAAATCAAATGGGACAGAATAGGGCTTAATATTAATCTGAGATTCGCCGACGATATTATTTTATTCGAAAGTGCAAAAGAGATAGAATCAATGGTATACGTGTATGAGTTTAGAAATGAATTTAAATAAAACCAAAATAAGGGAATACCCCTATCACCTACGGATGTCAAACATGGAAATACATCATTAAATAAATCATTTATTATAAAATCAAAGTATAATAACACTTATATTTTATTTTTATAAATATTGAAATCTATATAGTTTTGTAAATATACTTTTCTTAAATATCCATGAAATAAAGGGCTTTTTTATTTTATTTAATAGCGGGCGAGCCTCTTGCCATCAACGAGGCGGTGTTTAATAAATTATATTATTTTAAGTGTTTAGCTTGATTGTCTTCATAATTTATCGCAATGTAACAAAATGTTTTGATCGGCCTTTCTACTATTCACTTAGTAGAGATACCGGACTTAGGTAACGCAAATTAATTTATACTATCCAGATTGATCAAGAATGATAGGATAATTTAATTTGGTACATATTAAAATCCTGATTTATTTTATGTTATAAAATAGCAGCTCAGAGTGAGTCGAGAAGAAGACGATTGAAATTACACCCGTACTCAAATAAATTTCGATTTATTGAAACATTTCTTCGGACAACATCGAGCTGTCTTCTTCGTGTTCACAAATGAAGAAGCTCTTCGTATCACAGTCTATGCTGTTCAGACGTCCGTTGTAGAACATTGAGCCGCACTGCTCACGCTCGTCTATGATAGGCTGCTGGTTGTTCCACCAGACGTCATCATCTATCGTAAATGGTGTACCTGACAAGAAAAAACATAAAATAAGACCATGCTAAATAATGGCCATACATGAAGTAATTTATTATTAGACTCCGAAACTCTTATTCTAGAAACATCCAAGAAAATCAGAGTTCCCTAAGCAGATACCCTCACTCACGTACCTCTAACTGTCTGCCAGCCTTCTTTAAATCTATAATGAAAGCCCAGGTGATATATTCCTCTGAAAAGTTGGTTGTTCACTCCGATTCTTTGTTTTGATGTCGACTCCGTTAACTTTGCAAGGTAATCCGCTTCCAACCGATTATTGATCACTGCCAGGTGGGATTGTTCAGCACGACAAGCTAGATATGCCCCGGTCCATTTCAATGGAGTATTGTGCAGCTTGTAACATTTGCCAATATCCTTGTTAAAAGAGTAATCTGAAAAATCAAGGAATTGTTTTGAATTTCATAACCTCAGTCGATCGACGGCGGCCGGCTCAGTCGATCGACGGCGGCCGGCTCAGTCGTCTCAAAATATGTAACAATGTCGTCGTTCGACCGCAGTCTGGTTGTACCCTTAAATAAGTGTTCTTGGGTCTATAGTACTGTTCTTATCATCTAGGTTTTTATATAAGTAGGTTTGTGAATTTGTGTTACCTGATAAATGTAATTATTATTAAATATGCCAATATAACACATAGTCACTTTTAGTTTTGTAATGCCCGCTGCGATCACACGCCAGGTACCGGGACAATTTACACGTGGAACGCCCCATTATAACTTACCTATATTACAACTATTGTTCCGCTTAAGTGACATGCTCTTCTTGCAAATGAAGGAAAACTTTTGCGAGCACTTGCAATCATTCATGTTGCCTATATTGTCCTGTTCCACACAGTCCTCATCACCGTTAGCATCGTTCGGCTCATCTGTCTTCCAGTTGTTGTACACCTCAGACACTGACTTACCTAAAAATATGAAACGTACCAGTATTTATGGGGCTCTGTTCCGCACATTCTAATTGCACAAATTAAATGTGTCTAAAATGTAGGATGGGAAAGACCAAATTAATAAGTAATTTTGCAATTATATTCTAGGTTTAAACAGTCCAATTTATATAAATGGAACGAATTGAAGTTGATGAGGTACTAGCTACTTCATCAACCTACGTTTATGGCTTGCGGTAGTAATGGAACAAAATTAAGTTACTTCATACTGTACGCACCGTCAATAGTCTCAAATACTCCTTCAGACATTAAGTCTGAGATTCCCAGAAACACCGACTTGATGTCAGGCTGGGTTTCGTTTCGAAACGACATCACGGCGTTTTGTTCGTCGTCATTTTCTGGGTAGAACAAACTGGCTCCTTCCTGAGCACACTCTCGTTTTGCATCAAACCAAGTCTGCTGTGTCGTGTGGATCTTATAGAAACTGTTTACTGCTTCTATGTAAGTGTAGTCATTACGGAAAAACTCTTTATCTGTAATTCCATCTACGAAAAGAAAAATAAA
Source organism: Xanthia icteritia (assembly GCA_949128155.2). Lineage (NCBI taxonomy): Eukaryota > Metazoa > Arthropoda > Insecta > Lepidoptera > Noctuidae > Xanthia > Xanthia icteritia. Next base: position 16,294,254 of record OX421941.2, read on the forward strand.
GTTAAAGCTTATCTGATTTTTTACGCTGTTTTATCTAAGTGGCAAATTTGCTGAGATAAAAAGTGGTAAACGGGTTGGTGGTAAACGTTGGCAGAATACACGATATAAAATTGTCATACATGTCGACAGGCCCAGAAAACCCAGGCCTTAGGGCCCACTCGGCGAGTGGGGTTAATTGACCTACCGGGAGAATTCACCACGGGAAAGCCTCAATATAACCTACCTATATTGTAACTAATGTTGCGCTCTAGTGACAGGGGGCGGCTCTTCTTGCAAATGAAGGAAAAGTTTTCGGAACATTTGCAATCATTCATCTTGCCCGCATTGTCCTGTTCCACACAGTCCTCATCACCGTTAGCATCGTTCGGCTCGTCTGATTTCCAATTGTTGTACACCTCAGAGACTGACTTACCTAAAAATATGTAAACTATCGTAATTAAGGGGCTTGCTTTCGCAAATTCATTTTGTACAAAATAAAATGAGAGTGTAAAACAAAATTGTTTATGTGTAAAATGATGGAGAGGACCATCCTCACATATATTTTTTTATTGATACTTTAGGTTTATACAGTCCAATTTACATAAAAAGAATGAATCTTGTGATCGCAAGCGCTTCTGCTGAGCATTCGGTCCTGGGTTTGACTCCCGGGTCGTGCAAAGTGTTATTGGGTTTTTCTATATAAAAATGTCTCAGTAGCAGCCTGGAGTCAAGATTTGTGCCCGGTTGATGGTAATAGGTGTGCCCCTTTTACATGGAACTTAAAGATAACTGGCGAAATGTGGGTGTATCTGCTACAGGTACATCTCTGCCCAACCCTTTGGGGAAATAAGGCGTGATGTTATGTTATGTGAATCAAATTAGATACATTTGTGGGTTTGTGGGTTGTAGCAGTTATGGAACAAAAACCTAAATTTATTTATATTTGTACGCACCATCAATCGTCTCAAATACCCCTTCAGTCATTATGTCTGAGATTCCTATGAACACTGACTTGATGTCATGCTGGCTTTCGTTTCGAAACGACATCACAGCCTTTTGTTCGTTGTCATTTTCTGGGTAGAACAAACTGGCTCCTTCCTGAGCACACTCTCGCTTTGCATCAAACCAAGTTTTTTGTTTCGTGTGGATCTTATAGGAACTGTTTACTGCTTCTATGTAGGTGTAGTCATTTCGCAATGACTCTTCATCTCTCTGTCCATCTACTAAGGAAAAGTTATAGCTTATTTGATTGTTGACACTTTTCGAAAAAAAAATAATAAGTGGCGTTACTACTAAGGTACAAAGTGGTGCGGATTGGCGGTGTATGTTGGCAGTGTCGGCATACGACGCAAAATTGTCTTTTATCTCATCAGGCCCAGAGTGCCCGGGCCTAAGGCCCCAGTCGCCGAATAGGGTTATTTGACTTACCAGGACAACTTAATTTTGCAAAGTCTCATTTTGTCTTACCTATATTGTAGCTATTATTCCGCTCTAGTGACAAGGAGCGGCTCTTCTTGCAAATAAAGGAAAGCTTTTTGTAACATTTGCAATCATTCATCTTGCCCGCATTGTCCTGTTCCACACAGTCCTCATCACCGTTAGCATCGTTCGGCTCATCTGTTTTCCAGTTATTGTACACCTCAGACACTGACTTACCTAAAAATGTGAAACGTATCATTATTTTAAGGGGCTCGCTACCGCACATTCTGAACCCCTATGATCACCCAATAACATGGGATTGTTAATAAAATGTGTAAAAATTAAATCTACTTATGTGTTAAATGTGAAAAGGGCGGAACCAAACTAAAAAGTTATTTTTTATTGAAATTTTACATGTATTTCAGTCCAATTTTTGAAAATGAAAAAAAAAATAAATTGAAGAAATAGGTATTTGTGGGTTGACGCAATTAGGGAGCAAAATATAAATTAATTCAAACGTGTACGCACCGTCAATGGTCTCAAATTCTCCTTCAGACATTAAGTCTGATATTCCCACAAACACCCACTCAATGTCAGGCTGGGTACTCTTTCGAAACGACTTCACGGCCTTTTGTTCGTCGTCATTTCCTGGATAGAACAAATTAGCTCCTTCCTGAGCACACTCTCGCCTTGCCTCAAACCATGTTTTTTGTTTCGTGTGGATCTTATAGGAACTATGTAATGCTTTTATATAGGTGTAATCATTCTGAAATATAACTTCATCTCTTTGTCCAACTACGAAAAAGAAAAAAAATATACACCTTATTTAATTTTCGACGCAGACCGTATAGCTATTTTATCTAAATGGCGTAAAGTACAAAATCGTGCGAATTTATAGTATTCGCTGGCAGTGTCGGCACACGACACAAACAGGTCATTCATGTCGCCGGACCCAGAGAGCCCGTGCCTAGGGCCCTAGTAGCCGAGAGGGGTTTATTGACGTACCGGTAGAATTTAATAATGAAAAGCCGCTTTATAACCTACCTATATTGAAGCTATTGTTCTGCTCTAGTGACAGGGGACGACTCTTCTTACAAATGAAGGAAAGCTTTTCGGAACATTTGCAATCATTCATCTTGCCTGCATTGTCCTGTTCTACACAGTCCTCATTACCGTTATTATCATTCGGTTCATCTGAGTTCCAGTTGTTGTACACCTCAGAGACTGACTTACCTAAAAATATGAAACGTATGATTACTTAAAGGGCCTGCTCCACTCATTCTAATTACAGAAAATAAAATGAGAATGTAAATAAAATATGTAAAATGTGTAAATTGTTGGATGGGAAAAAATAAATGAAGAAGTAATTTTGTATTGATGTTTCAGGTTATACAGTCCTATTTATATAAAATAGGAACAAATCGAAGTTAAAGAAATCGGCAGGCATATTTGTACGCACCGTCAATGGTCTCAAATTCTCCTTCAGAAGTTAAGTCTGAGATTCCCAGAAACACCCACTCGATGTCAGGCTGGGTACTCTTTCGAAACGACATCACGGCGTTTTGTTCGACGTCATTTTCTGGGTAGAACAAACTGGCTCCTTCCAGAGCACACTCTCGTTTTGCATCCAACCATGTCTGTGGTATCCGCTGGATCTTATAGAAATTGTTTACTGTTTCTATGTAGGTGTAATCATACCAAAAAATCTCTTCATTTCTCTGTCCATCTACTAATTGGAAAAAAAATTGATTATTTAATTTTTAACTTTGTCCGAGCTGTTTATCTGAATGCCATAACTAGTAAGGTACAAAGGGGTACGGATTGGCGGTGTATATTGGCAGTGTCGGCATGCGACGCAAAATTGTGTTTAATCTCACCGGGCCCAGAGAGCCCGGGCATAAGGCCCTATTCACCGAGTAGGGGTTTTTGACTTGCCAGGAGAATTTGCTTTCGCAAAGCCTCATTTTGTCTTACCTATATTGTGGTTATTGTTCTGTTTTAGTGACAAGGAGCGGCTCTTCTTGCAAATAAAAGAAAGCTTTTTGTAACATTTGCAATCATTCATCTTGCCTGCATTGTCCTGTTCCACACAGTCCTCATCACCGTTAGCATTGTTCGGCTCATCTGACTTCCAGTTGCTGTACACCTTAGAAACTGATTTACCTAAAAATATGAAACGTATCATTATTTTATGGGGCTCGCTTCCGCAAATTCTGAACCCCTATTATCACCCAATAAAATGGAAATGTTAATAAAATGTGTAAAAATTAAATGTACTTATGTTTTAAATGTGAAAAGGGCGAGACTAAATTAAAAAGTTATTTTATATTGAAATTTTACAAAAATGCAGTCGAATTTTTGAAAATGATAAAATGCTAAGTTAAAGAAGTAGGTAGGTACTTGTGGCTTGCGGCAATTAGGGAGCAAAATACAAATTCATTCATATTTGTACGCACCGTCAATGGTCTCAAATTCTCCTTCAGACATTAAGTCCGATATTCCCACAAACACCCACTTGATGTCAGGCTGGGTACTCTTTCGAAACGACATCACGGTGTTTTGTTCGTCGTCATTTTCTGGATAAAACAAACTGGCTCCTTCCTGAGCACACTCTCGCCTTGCCTCAAACCATGTTTTTTGTTTTGTGTGGATCTTATAGGAACTGTTTACAGCTTTTATGTAGGTGTAATCATTCCGAAATATATCGTCATCTCTGTGTCCATCTACAAAAAAGAAATAGTTACACCTTATTGAATTTTTTACGCAGACCATTTAGCTATTTTGTATAAATGGCGTAACTACAGAAGTACAAAATGGTGCGGATTAATAATATTCGTTAGCAGTGTCGGCACATGACACAAAACTGTCAGTCATGTCACCAACCCTGGACCTAGTTTATTGACCTACCGGTAGAATTTATTAATGAAAAGCCTCATTACATCCTACCTGCATTGAAGCTATTGCTCCGCTCTAGTGACAGGGGACGGCTCTTCTTGCAAATGAAGGAAAGCTTTTCGGAACATTTGCAATCATTCATCTTGCTTCTATTGTCCTGTTCTACACAGTCCTCATTACCGTTATTATCATTCGGCTCATCTGAGTTCCAGTTGTTGTATACCTCAGAGACTGACTTACCTAAAAATATGAAACTTAACATTACTTAAAGGGCCTGCTTGTACAAATTCTAATTACACAAAATAAACTGAAAATGTAAATAAAATATGTAAAATGTGTAAATTATGGGATGGGAAGAAATAAATTAAGGAGTAACTTTGTACTGATTTTTAAGGTTATACAGTCCTATTTATATAAAATAGGAAAGTCGAAGTTAAAGAATTTGGCAGGTACATTTGTGGTTTGTGTCAGAAATGAAACAAAATACTAGATGCATTCATATTTGTACGCACCGTCTATGGTCTCAAATTCTCCTTCAGACGTTAAGTCTGAGATTCCCAGAAACACCCACTCGATGTCAGACTGGGTACTCTTTCGAAACAACATCACGGCGTTTTGTTCGATATCATTTTCCGGGTAGAACAAACTGGCTCCTTCCAGAGCACACTCTCGTTTTGCATCCAACCATGTCTGTGGTATCCGCTGGATCTTATAAAAATTGTTTACTATTTCTATGTAGGTGTAATCATACCAAAAAATCTCTTCATTTCTCTGTCCATCTACTAAAAGGAAAAATATTTTGACTTTGTCTTTGTGATTTTGACTTTGTGATTAGTAAGGTACAAAGGGTGCGGATTAATAGTATACGTTGGAGTGTTGGCACACGACACAAAATTGTATTTTATCTCACCGGGCACTGAGAGCCCGGGCCTAAGGCCCCAGTTGCCGAGTAGGGTTATTTGACTTGCCAGACCATTTACTTTTGCAAAGTCTCATTTTGTCTTACCTATATTGTAGCTATTATTCCGCTCTAGTGACAAGGAGCGGCTCTTCTTGCAAATAAAGGAAAGCTTTTTGTAACATTTGCAATCATTCGTCTTGCCCGCATTGTCCTGTTCCACACAGTCCTCATCACGGTTAGCATCGTTGGGCTCATCTAAATTCCAGTTGTTGTACACCTCAGAGACTGACTTACCTAAAAATAAGAAACGTATCATTATTTTAAGGGGCTCGCTACCGCACATTCTGAACCCCTATAATCACCCAATAAAATGTGAATGTTAATAAAATGTGTAAAAATTAAATGTACTTCTGTGTTAAATATGAAAAGTATTATAATTAAGGGGCTTGCTTCCGCACATTCAATTTGCACAAAATAAAATGAGAATGTAAAAAAAATGTGTAAAATGATGTGGAGGACCAACCTCACATATATTTTTGTATTGATACTTTAGGTTTATACAATCCAATTTAGATAAAAACGAATGAATCTTATGATTGCAAGTGTTACTGCTGAGCATGAGAACCTGGGTTTGATTCCCGGGTCGTGCAAAGTATTATTGTGTTTTTCTATCTAAAATTTCTCAGTAGAAGCCTAAAATCGAGATTTGTGCCCGGTTGATGTTAATAGGCTCACCCCCTATTACATGGAAATGAAACATAACTGGCGAAATGTGGGTGTATCTGCTACAGGTACATATCTGCCCAACCCTTCGGGGAAACAAGGCGTTATGATATGTTACGTGAATCAATTCATAGATACATATCATATCATTAGATACATTTGTGGGTGCAGTTATGGAACAAAAACCTAAATTTATTCATATTTGTACGCACCGTCAATCGTCTCAAATACCCCTTCAGTCATTATGTCTGAGATTCCTACAAACACTGACTTGATGTCAGGCTGGCTTTCGTTTCGAAACGACATCACAGCGTTTTGTTCGTCGTCATTTTCTGGGTAGAACAAACTGGCTCCTTCCTTAACACACTCTCGCTTTGCATCAAACCAAGTCTTTGGTGTAGTGTGGATCTTATAGGAACTGTTTACTGCTTCTATGTAGGTGTAGTCATTTCGCAATGACTCTTTATCTCTCTGTCCATCTACTAAGGAAAAGTTATAGCTTATTTCATGGTTGACACTTATCGAATAGCTGTTTTATCTAAATGGCGGTACTACTAAGGTACAAAGTGGTGCGGATTGGAGGTATACGTTGACAGTTTCGGCACATGACACAAAATTTTCTTTTATCTCATCAGGCCCAGAGTGCCCGGGCCTAAGGCCCCAGTCGCCGAGTAGGGTTATTTGACTTGCCAGGACTTTTGCAAAGTATAATTTTGTTTTACCTATATTGTAGCTATTATTCCGCTCTAGTGACGTAGTGGAGCGGCTCTTCTTGCAAATAAAGGAAAGCCTTTTGTAACACTTGCAATCATTCATCTTGCCCGCATTGTCCTGTTCCACACAGTCCTCATCACCGTTAGCATCGTTCGGCTCATCTGACTTCCAGTTGTTGTACACCTCAAAGACTGACTTACCTAAAAATATGAAACGTATCATTACCGCACATTCTGAACCCCTATTATCACCCAATAAAATGTGAATGTTAATAAAACGTGTAAAAATTGAATGTACTTATGTGTTAAATGTGAAAAGGGAGGACCAAATTAAAAAGTTATTTTGTATTGAAATTTTACAATTACATGTATAGTCCAATTTTTGAAAAAAAAATCGTATTTAAAGAAGTAGGTAGGTATTTGTGGCTTGAGGCAATTAGGGAGCAAAATACAAATTCATTTGAATTTGTACGCACCGTCAATGGTCTCAAATTCTCCTTCAGACGTTAAGTCAGATATTCCCACAAACACCCAGTTGATGTCAGGCTGGGTACTCTTTCGAAATGACATCACGGCGTTTTGTTCGTCGTCATTTTCTGGATAGAACAAATAAGCTCCTTCGTGAGCACACTCTCGCCTTGCCTCAAACCATGTTTTATGTGACGTGTGGATCTTATAGGAACTGTTAACTGCTTCTATGTAGGTGTAATCATTCCGAAATATCTCTTCATCACTCCTTCCATCTATGAAAAGCAAAATAAGTTGTTAAGTGTCACATTTGATTGTTAACGCTGACCGTTTATATAATTATTTTAACTCAAAGGTTCGCCGATTGAAATTAATAAATAAAAAACTCTAACAATAGAATAGGTACTTACGTGAGAAATCCGATAAAAAGCACACTATATTAATCACAAACAAAGTATTAGTTAACATTTTTACAACTATTACCTAATCTTTTCTACTTTCACTGGAATCTTTACCCCAGACATGACAATTATGTGAACGTTTACAATGAAGTGAGCTTCGAATGGTTATCGTATGTCGTACTCTCCACGTGCTTGAACTCTAGTGCCCCTGGGTACTGGAGTTGCTGACACATTGGGAAAAAGCGGTCATCAGATACTCCAACCTCTTCTGATTCTAAATTTGGGAGATTTTCGTTATGTCTAAGATCAAAATACAGTAAATTACAAACAAAATGTGATAAATGTAAAACTTTTATGTGTTGAGAGCACCAAAAAAAAAATCCAAAATTGTTAACTAAACTTTATTTTTTAAAGATTTGTTACTTTATAAGTAACAAATCTTCGGTTCACTAATGTTTCACCAGAACACCATTTAATTTCATTTAGCTTAGAACCAACGTATACTATTTATTTTACAAACAACTTATTCCGCAAATGTTTTATTTATTTTATTATTTATGTACCTACGTAGAGAAAAATAGATACAGATAAGACATAATCATAATTATGGTACCTTACCTACCTTACCGTACCGGTAAGGTAGGTTTTATTTATTAAACACTTGCTTTAGAAACAATTATTTAGCAAATGCTTCTCTTTACAAAATGTTTCGCATGATATTTAATCATTTATACATTTTTCATTTAATATTTAGATTCTTTTGGAAAAATCACGTTTATACTAAATATCATTTTATAATTAATTTTCTAAACCAGTCACATAATGGTTGCAATTTCCATTTGGGTCAAGTAATTTACAGACAAGTACTGAAGTTATTTAAACCTACTATTTTTTTTTCTATTTATTCTAGTCGTTTTTAGCACTCGCCCACCGCTGCCGCAGAACCGCTCGCTCCGCTCTCTCGGCTCATGCGTAGGGGGTCGCAGTTCTAACTTAACCTAACCAAACCTTTTTTGCAAGTAAAAATATTTAACCTACCTAATCTAACTAGTTCGGTTCTGGGTAGCCTACTAAAATAATATATCTTTTCTATAATTTTTGTTTTATAAATTAAAATTACCCTTTTGCCTATTAATTCAATGAGTTTCATTTTTAGGAAATTGCGTAATGCAATATGTAAAACTTTTTTATTCCAATCGTTTTTTTTAATAAGAAAATATGAATTTAAAAAAAAATTGTCGAATAATACGTTATTAAAAAAAAGTTTATCGGATAATTATTTTCTTAGGTACCTTGGCCACATTATCACGAGCGACCTCAGAGATGACGTAGGTATAGAGAAGGAGCGCAGGGCGTTGTCTGTGAGGAGCAATATGCTTGCCCGCATAATAATGCTTTCAAGATGCTGTTGGGACTGCCATGGCGTTGTAGCGCTTCGGGAATGTTCGCGGAGGCTCGCACAGATGGTCTCCATGCCATCATGCGAAAGAAAGCGGCCTCCTTACTACAGCGCTTGCATGATAGTGACAACAGCATTCTAAAAATAATCGCTGCCAGACCGGACTGTCCCTTTTTTATTAATACATAAAATATTACATTTTTTTTTATTCTTGCATACTAAATGACGTTTGATTTCATATTCTCAATTAAGGGTTACTTAAGTTTTTCCTCACGTTCTCCCTCAACTCACGTTAACCACTACGATATCGGTATCTGTAAAATGTAAACAATTCAGATTGGATTTGACCCAAGTTGACCTGTTGCACCAGTTTATCATAATTTTATTCATATAATTTGCCTTGTTTTTGTTTTCATTGCGAATTTCGTATTAATATTCTTGGCCAGAGGAAGGTTATATGCAAAGATAAGCGGTGTGTAGCATCACCGGCTCCCTACTATAGGATTAACTTATAGGTAAAATATATTTTTGATACGAATAACATATACAAGTATACTTTTAAATGGAGAATAGTAAACTTCAAAATCACGATACGAAGAAAACTATGCAAAGCGAAAGCAGCGAACCTACCTAAATGTATTTTAGATTCCGTTTTTTTTATTGGAAATTGAAAAACTAATCATAATGAACTTCCGCTAACTGATGCCTTCAAAATTTGTATTTATTCAGGCAACCTGTTATGTGTTTTTTCTTTTATGTTGACCGAATATTGCCTAGTAACTCATAAACTCATCTCATATCAGCCTTTTATTGCTATAGGGTTCTTATATAAAGATGTCATTGAACCAATTTCCGTCATCTACAATGCTATGGTTGAAAATGATAATGACACTATCTCGTCTGTTTTTGATAGTGCATAAGTCAGTAATTGGAAGCTCCATCAGCTTGACAACTTGTTGTAAAAATACCTATATATCAAAAAAAACAAATGGAGACGTTTGGTATTTCCATTTAAAGTAAAAATCCAACCTAAGTTTCATATATACCCACTCTGAAAATTAAGATACGTTATTCCGAAACTTCATGAGCATTCAAACGTCATAATTTATCGCTTTCTGTGATGTTATGATATGTTGTGTTGGACAATAAAAAGCCGATCTAATAATTTTGTTACACAAAAATTCGGCATAAAATTCGGGTATCTCTACACACGCAAAAGAATTTATACAAATTGATTAAGATTGATTAGAGAATTTAGGTGAGTACATATATTTATTCAAATCATGATATATTTTATGTTATGAAGTAGTAACTCACAGCAGTGAGTCGAGAAGAAGACAAATTAAATAATATAATAAGTAGGTATTACACCTACTCAAATAAGTTTCGATTTATTGAAACATTTCTTCGGACAACGTCGAGCTGTCTTCTTCGTGTTCACAAATTAAGAAGCTCTTCGTATCACAGTCTATGCTGTTCAGACGTCCGTTGTAGAACATTGAGCCGCACTGCTCACGCTCGTCTATGATAGGCTGCTGGTTGTTCCACCAGACGTCATCATCTACCGTAAATGGTGTACCTGACAAGAAAAAACATAAAAATAAGACCAGGCTAAATAATGGCAGACATGAAGTAATTTATTATTAGACTCTGGAATTCTTATTCTAGAAACCTCCAAGAAAATCAGAGTTCCCTAAGCAGATACCCTCACTCACGTACCTCTAACTGTCTGCCAGCCTTCTTTAAATCTGTAATGAAAGCCCAGGTGATTATGGGTATATTCCTCTGGAAAGTTGGTTGTTCCCTCCGATTCTTTGTTTTGATGCCAACTCCGTTAACTTGGCAAGGTAATCCGCTTCCAACCGATTATTGATCACTGCCAGGTGGGATTTTTCTGCACGACACACTACATATGCCCCGGTCCATTTCAAAGGAGTATCGTGCAGCTTGTAACATTTGCCAGCATCCTTGTTGAATGAGTAATCTGAAAAGACAAGGATTTGTTTTTGCATTTCATAACCGCAGTCGATCGACGTTGGCCGTCTCGGTCGTCTCAAAATATGTAACAACTAGCTGCGCCTGCGGTTTCACCCACATAAGTCTCGATCCCGTAAGAATATCGGGATAAAAGTATCCTATGTCCCAATTCATGTCATGGTCTACGCATGTGCCAAATTTCATCCAAATCCGTTCAGCCGTTTTATCGTGAAAGCGTAACAAACAAACTAACTCACTTTCACATTTATAATATTATTTAAGATGTCGTCGTTCGACCGCAGTCTGGTTTCAACCTTAAATAAATGTTTTTGAGTCTGTAGTTCTTATTATGTAGGCTTTTACATATAAGTATGTAATTTAATGTTACCTGAGTAATGTAATTATTATTAAATATGCCAATTTAACACGTAGTCATTTCGAGAAAGTTTTCCAGTAGAAAGCCCTCATTATAACCTACCTATATTGCAACTATTGTTCCGTTTTAGTGGCAGGCTCTTCTTGCAAATGAAGGAAAACTTTACTGTACACTTGCAATCATTCATTTTGCCTGTACTGTCCTGTTCCACACAGTCCTCATCACCATTAGCATTGTTCGGCTCATCTGTCTTCCAGTTGTTGTACACCTCAGACACTGACTTACCTATAAATAATTAAACGTATCAGTAGTAAATAGGCTTGCTTCCACACATTCTAATTGCACAAATTAAAAAGTGCATGTAATAAAATAAAAAATGTGTAAAATGTAGGATGGAAAGGACCAAACTAACATGTAATTTTGTAATGATATTTTGGGTATCTGCAGCCCAATTTATATAAATGGAACTAATTGATGTTGATGAAGTAGCTACATACATTTGTGACTTGTGTTAGTAATGGAATAAAATATCAAGTTTATTCGTACTGTACGCACCGTCAATAGTCTCAAATACTCCTTCAGACATTATGTCTGAGATTCCCAGAAACACCGACTTGATGTCAGGCTGGGTTTCGTTTCGGAACGACATCACGGCGTTTTGTTCGTTGTCATTTTCTGGGTAGAACAAACGGGCTCCTTCCAGAGCACACTCTCGCCTTGCCTCAAACCATGTTTTTTGTGTCGTGTGGATCTTATAGAAACTATTTACTGCTTCTATGTGGATGTAATCATTCCGGAAAAACTCTTTATTTGTCAGTTCATCTACGAAAAGAAAAAAAAGTTAAAGCTTATTTGATTTTATATACTGACCGTATAGCTGTTTTATCTAACTGTGTCGTAACTATTAGGGTAAAAAGTGGTACGTGTCACCAGGCAGCCGGAGGATGATGTGCCCACATACGCTGGGACTGTTGGCACGCGACACAAAATTGTCCGTCATGTTACCACACCGAGAGGGCACGGGGCTGGGACCGCAGTCGCCGAGAGGAGGTTTTTCAGCTTCCGGGAGGATATAGTAGTTAAAAGTCTAAAAACCGATTCCTCCGTAGAGCCACGGGAGCGCCCTGGTTTGTCAGAAACGAGATGCTCCATCTCGATCTTAAACTCCCAACCATCCATCAGTTTCTCAAACGCATGTCCAAGCGTTACTTTGACTCCGCCGCCTTGCACCGCAACCCTCTGATTGTTGCTGCGGCCAATTATACCCCCTCGACCATCAGTCGACTTCGCCATCCACGGCATATTCTTTCCGATCCCGATGATCCAGTCACACTCCTCCAGGAGTCTAATAGGGCCACCAGTACAGTGCACAAAAACACCCGACACCCGTCGTTCTGACCTCGCCGCAGAGGACCACCGCGCGCGTGACCCCGAGTAAATAATACTCCCCCCCGACCCTTGTCCGATGAAACGTCAGCCCGCGCCGCAGCTGAGCGTGTAGCTTTAAATTCCCCTACTAATAATAATGATCACTCCTTGATCCAGCCTGTCCCAGTACTTGCTGTCCTCCCCTCAGCGAACGCCCTAAGCCGAGGTTCGTACCTCACAGAGGGTGCCCTTAGCGAGCGTTCGTTTAGTTTATAATTAGAATAGTTTGCATATATGCTCCTGGCTGGAGGCTCTTAGTGTAGAAACTAAAGGCAACCACAGGACAGTCCGGTTAAGCAGCCACGACCTTAGTGGTCACCTGCATAAGCCATAGTTAAAAAAAAAAAAAAAGTCAAAAGTCTCATTATAACCTACCTTTATTATAGTTATTGTTCTGCTCTAGTGTCAAGGCACTCTTCTTGCAAATGAAGGAAAACTTTACTGAACACTTGCAATCATTCATCTTGCCCGTACTGTCCTGTTCCACACAGTCCTCATCACCGTTACCATCGTTCGGTTCATCTGTCAACAACTGGATTGTTGTACACCTCAGACACTGACTTACCTAAAAATATGAAACGTATCAGTATTTAAGGGGCTTACTTCCGCATATTCTTATTGCATAAATCAAAATGAGAAAAAAAAATTATAAAATATAGAATGGGAAGGCCCATCCTATATTTTATACATATTTTTTTTCGGACTTATTAAAATGAGAACATAAGAAAAACAAAAGTGTAATATGTAGGATGGGAAGGACCAGACTAACAAGTAATTCTGTATTGGTATTGTAGGTTTCTACAGTCTAATTTATATAAACGGAACGATTGAAGTTGATGAAGCAGCTAGGTACATTTGTAGCTTGCGGTAGTAATGGAACAAAATACTAAGTTAATTCATACTGTACGCACCGTCAATAGTCTCAAAATCGCCTTCAGACATTAAATCTGAGATACCCAGAAACACCCACTTGATGTCAGGCTGGGTTCTGTTTTGAAACGACATCACAGCATTTTGTTCGTCTTCATTTTCTGGATAGAACAAACTGGCTCCTTCCTGGGCACACTCTCGCCTTGCCTCAAACCATGTTTTTTGTGTCGTGTGGATCTTATAGAAACTATTTACTGCTTCTATGTGGGTGTAATCATTTCGGAAAAACTCTGTAATTGTCAGATGATCTACAAAAATAAAAAAAAGTTGAAGCTTATTTTGATTTTTTATACTGATCGTATAGCTGTTTTATGTAAGTGTCGTAACTATTAAGTTAACAAGTGGTACAGTCACGAGCTTTAATTTGGGACCCACCTAAGGTTGAATATCGTGTAGCAAACTTTCGCCATTTAGAGCTATTATGTTAACGCTGTCACTGCACAAACAATAAACGTCATAATGTTTACCATCGACAACTTTACGTTTCTAGGGGCTAACGTCAACTGGAGCGAGGGCAAACGATCATTACCGATTTCTGAGTAATAATTACTTTTTGGTCCTGTGGTCCCATAAGAAAAAAGAAACAAATAAAAAAGAACAAAATTATATTGTCAATATATGATAGCTAGTCAACTAACCCGCTTATTCTTCAAACCTATATTAGTTAAAAAGTTTTGTCTCTTTCTCAAACATAAATATCAAAGTGACGGACCAAAACAACATATTTAAAATAAAATAGGTTTAAAGGCCGTTTATGATTATGGGGGCTTAGAAGATTTCAGCTTAAATATTGATTAATAAAATCTTTAGAAAAACAAAGTTTTTTATTCTTTATTTATTAAGACATTTATGACACAAACCTCAATCTTAACACAATTATATAGAAAGCATGGTTAGCGGTGCACAAAATAAACACTTATCACCGATGGCTACGACTAAATTAATTTAAATCTCTCCAGTAATTTTTTTATCATAAATATTCAAAACCGCGTATATCCACCTTCATTGTCAATCACAGCCTGGAGCCGGTTACGCATGGATCCAATCAATTTGTCACATATGTCAGTACCCCTTAAACTTTCCCAGACTGTGAGGCAGTGATCCATAAGTGCTTCTCTAGTTGTTTCGTTTCTATTTGACCATTTTTGAACCATTAAGCCCCATACATTTTCTATAGGATTTAAATCGGCACACTTTGCAGGCCACGGAATACGATTTAAATTTGCTCTATTATTGTCGAACCAAGTTCTAACGATTCTTGCCGTATGAATTGTTGCGTTATCTTGAACAAAGTTTATTGGAGCAACATCTTCTTGTGGATAATATAGTTGCAATGTTGGAAGGACACTCTCGTCTAATAAATCGACATAATCTTGAGCAGTGGCCCTGGGTGGTAAATTTATTAGTTCTCCTATGCCGGCTGAACTAATCCAGCCAGACATGTTAACTGTAATGCGACCAGACGCGTTGTTAGCTATGACGTGGTCTTCCGTGTATCGCGTCCTGTCAATTCGCCACAAATGTAGTCTGCCCGTTTGGGAAGATTGAAAAGTCTTTTCATCGATGAAAGCCGTCGTCGTCCAATCAAAATTTAGATACTGACGTGCGAAAATAAGTCGAGCAGCTTTATGGGCATCCGTCAACGCAATTTTTTTTGCAGGCCGCCTGTGATGCAGTCCCATAGCTTTAAGATGCCTTCTAACTGTTGAAGGGTGGACTTCAAACGCTTCCGCAAAATGCCTCGTTGGCGTAAATCCATTCATCAGGTATTGCCTTTGCATCAAGCGGCTCTGCTCTTGTGTTATAACTTGCGGGTGATGGTTGTTTCGTCGTAAGTCAATAATATTTTCCTCGTTCCCGTGGCGTCGAACCCAGCGGCGAACTGTGTTTCTTGTCACATTTATTCGTCGCGATATCTCGTGAATGCCTACTCCTTGTTCGTGCAAATCAATAATTTGGAGCCTTATTTGGTCACGATTAGCCGCAAGCATTTTATTAATTGGTAAATTATATTTTGTGAAAATATCACATTAAACTATTTTCTTAAATGACACTGACACGACACATGTTCGTAATTAGAAAATCGTAATGATAGCTTTTTGCAACGAGGTTATCATTTCATAGGTCGATTAGATAAGACATTTTATGTCTTAACTTGAAATTCAACATTTCAACCTTAAAGCAAAGTTTCAAAGTTTCGACCTTATTGCATTATGATTGTTCTAACAACATTTAACGGAAATGGGTCCCAAATTAAAGCTCGTGACTGTACCGGGCACCCGGGCCCAGAGGATGGGGAGCCCACATATGCTGGCACTTTTGGCACGTGACACAAAATTTTTCGTCATTTTACCACGCCCAGAGGGCGCAGTACTTGAGCCGCAGTCGCCGAGAGGATCCAGTTGACCTTCCAGGATGATATACTAGCAAAAAGTCCCATTATAACCTACCTTTATTATAACTATTGTTCTGCTCCAGTGACAAGGGGCTCTTCTTACAAATGAATGAAAACTTTACTGAACACTTGCAATCATTCATCTTGCCTGTACTGTCCTGTTCCACACAGTCCTCATCACCGTTACCATCGTTCGGTTCATCTGTTTTCCAGTTGTTGTACACCTCAGACACTGACTTACCTAAAAATATGAAACGTATCAGTATTTTAGGGGGTTGCTTCCCCATATTCTATTTGGACAAATTAAAACGAGAACATAAGAAAAAAGAATGTGTAAATGTAGGATGGGTAGGACCAAACTAACAAGTAATTTTGTATTGATATTTTAGGTTTTTACAGTCCAATTTAATAAATGGAACGAATTGAAGTTGATGGAAGTAGCTAGGTACATTTGTGGCTTGCGGTAGTAATGGAACAAAATACTAAGTTAATTCATACTGTACGCACCGTCAATAGTCTCAAATACTCCTTCAGACATTAAATCTGAGATACCCAGAAACACCCACTTGATGTCAGGCTGGGTTCTGTTTTGAAACGACATCACAGCATTTTGTTCGTCTTCATTTTCTGGGTAGAATAAACGGGCTCCTTCCAGAGCACACTCTCGCCTTGCCTCAAACCATGTTTTTTGTGTCGTGTGGATCTTATAGAAACTATTTACTCCTTCTATGTGGGTGTAATCATTCCGGAAAAACTCTTTATTTGTCAGTTCATCTACGAAAAGAAAAAAAGGTAAAGCTTATTTGATTTTTTATACTGACCGTATAGCTGTTTTATCTAAGTGTCGTAACTATTAGGGTAAAAAGTGGTACGTGTCACCAGGCAGCCGGAGGATGATGTACCCACATACGCTGGGACTGTTGGCATGCGACACAAAATTGTTCGTCATGTTAACACGCCCAGAGGGCGCAGGTCTGGGGCCGCAGTCGCCGAAAGGAGATAGTTCACCTTCCGGGAGGATATACTAGCAAAAAGTCCCATTATAACCTACCTTTATTATAGCTATTGTTCTGCTGTAGTGACAAGAGGTTCTTCTTGCAAATAAAAGAAAACTTCTTGGAGAATTTGCAATCATGCATCTTGCCTGCATTGTCCTCTTTCACACAGTCCTCATCCCCGTTATTATCGTTCCGAGCTTCAAACTTCCATGGCAGTGTTAGCACGTGACACAAAATTGTCCGTCATGTTACAACAACCAGAGGGCGCGGGACTGGTGCCGCAGTCACCGAGAGAAGCTAGTTAACCTTCCGGCAGAATATAGTAGTAAAAAGTACCATTATAACCAACCTTTATAATAGTTATTGTTCTGATCTAGTGACAAAGGGCTTTTCTTGCAAATGAAGGAAAACTTTACTGAACACTTGCAATCATTCATCTTGCCTGTACTGTCCTGTTCCACACAGTCCTCATCACCGTTAGCATCGTTCGGCTCACCGAACTTCCAGTTGTTGTACACCTCAGAGACTAACTTCCCTAAAAGTATGAAACGTATCATTATTTAAGGGGCTTGCTTTCGCACATTCTATTTATACAAAATAAAATGTGAAAGTAAATAAGATATATAAAATGGAAGATGGGATGGCTGTATTGAAATTTTAAGTGTATACTGTCCAATATATGAAAATGAAACGAATTGAAGTTAAAGAAGTGGCTACATTTATGGCTTATGGCAGAATTAGAACAAAATACTAGATTTATTCATAATTATTTGTTCGCACCGTCAATAGTCTCAAATACTCCTTCAGACATTAAGTCTGAGATTCCCAGAAACACCCACTTAATGTCAGGCTCGCTTCTGTTTTGAAACGACATCACGGCGTTTTGTTCGTCTTCATTTTCTGGGTAGTACAAACTGGCTCCTTCCTGAGCACACTCTTGCCTTGCCTCAAACCATGTTTTTTGTGTCGTATGGATCTTATAGAAACTATTTACTGCTTCTATGCGGGTGTAGTCATTCTGGAAAAACTCTTCATCTCTCTGTCCATCTACGAAAAGAAAAATGAGTAGCTAAAGCATATTTGATTGTTAATGCTGACCGTATATAAAGCTGTTTTAACTTAATTGATTGGCCGAGTTCCAATCCTAACTTATTTAATCCCACTATAATAATATAAAAAATGTGAAAGTTTGTGTGTTCAGCAAAAAAGGCTTATCGGATTTGGATTAAATTTGGCACACAGATAATTTATAACCTGAATTAACTTATTGGATACTTTTTTATCCCAGTAATACGTTCCCGTGGGATAATTTTCGAACTCCACGCGGGCGAAACCCAGCAATGCACTGACGAGCAATATAAAAAAGCCACTTGCAAAATGCCACAAAAATCAAAATATCTCCTAAGCCACACAAGTTAGCAACATGTAGTAAAAAATCTGAAAACAGTTATATTGGTGTCTTTTATGCGCTATTAAATACACTTGACTGTTGCTTTTTACTACAAGAAGCTATCTTGAGTGGTTTCGGAAATATTTCGTGATAAGTTAGTGGCTTTTTATGTTGCTCGTCAGTGTATATAGTCCTCCAGATCGTATTTCGGCCACGGCGGCCAATCTCAACGGAGACTAGCCTTCGGCGCGGGAGATATTATAGTGTACAAGTGTGTGCGCAGACACTGGTGCACTCTCTCTTCCCTCACTCTCATAGTCCGATGGGACGGCAATCCGACACGACTGGAGAGAGATCAGGCGCAGGACCAACGGCTTAACGCGCTTTCCGAGGCACGGGGGCATCACACCGCCAACTTCCAAACTCCGGGCTGTTACTAAGAAATTCCTAATGGAAAAACAATAACACTTTGCCCGACCCAGGAATCGAACCCGCTCAGCAGTCGCGCTTGCGACCACGAAACCAACGGGGCAGTTAAGTCGTCAGTGTAATATAAATGCGAAAGTGAGTTTGTTTGTTTATTACGTTTTTATACTAAAACGGCTGAACGAATTTGGCACATGGGTAGACCATGACCTATGTTAGCACATAGGATACTTTTTATCCAGATATTCTCACGGGATCGAGACTTACGCGGGTGAACTTGCGGCGCGCGGCTAGTATAAGATAAATAAATAAAAAATCCACGACACAAACAAAAAAATTAAAAAAAAAATGTTATGCCGCTTTAATTTTAATAAATAAGTTGTCTACACTAATATTTTATAGAGATTTGTATTTTTGTTTGTAATGAATAAACTCAAAAACTACTGGACCGATTTAAAAAAAAATCTTTCACCAGAAGAATTCTATATTATCACTGAGTAACATCAATACTTTTTATATAATAATATTATAAAGAGATAATAGTACATTATGATACAAGTGTGCTACGTTGGTCATTACACTCGAGAAAGGGAGCCGAGTGGGTAATTATCAATGCAATCGCGTTCCATACAATGTTTTTCGACACACTTGCGAGGAAAAAAAAAGATTTTTTGTAAGAACTTATGCTACGATAACGTTAAAATATAGATGATATATTTAGATCTGTAAAGTTCAACTGACCTTTGTTGCCAGGTACTGACTATCCGGGGCTTCTTTTAAAAACTTTTCAACGTCGGTTGGTGACAATACTTTATATTTCGTATTCTTGAAAATAATTAAACGAAAAAGTTATCAAATACTTATGGAAAATTGCGCGCAGGTTTTTTATTTCCGCACGCCGCGCAAGCGATGTGCGTGCGGATGTGTGTAAATAAAGGCAATGACAAAACTGCAAAACAGCCTATATAAAAAATATAGCAAACTCAAAATAATGTTTGAATACGCAAATTAAGGTTATTATTTAGTGAAAAATATATAATTTGAAGAAATATTATGTTAATTTATCATATTTTATTTATTTACACAGTAGGCATAAAAAGGCACGAAGACTCTTTACTTAAAAAAAAAAAAACATATATCATGCATTACGATGCACCTCGAAGTACAGACGCCAGCACATCAACCTACTACAATCCGTCTATTTCTTTAATAGATTTTCAACTTTATCACTAAAGCATAAGGTTCAAAGTTGATTGGGAAAATTTGAGAGTTTCGGGTAGGTTGACCTGCTGGCGTCTGTACATTGAAAATGAACTCAACAAAATACAAAATGTATTTTTATTATTTTTATGTCTCAAAAACACAAACAACTTAAAAACTCTAAACAAGAATTTAGACACAAAAAAAGATAAGCTTTACATTATGTTTAAAGTATTAATACCATTTTCTCAAACATGCTTGGAAATTCGAACATTATTATGACAACCTTCGAGATAAATCGAAATTGCAGTACTGTTTGCAATGGCAATGTTTGTATGAAAACCCGTATGTCGTGTTTAGCAGCCAAATAAATTAAGAAAACTCAAACCTGTCGTGTTATTTAAAAATGGAACGAACTTTTTACTTCAACACATGGCAACCAAGGAGGCAACTTACTAAAGATTTTATTTAGCAAATAGAGCTGTTTAAAATAAAGAAGAACCAAATGAACATATTGGGTATTGTAAAATAATCGTTGTTCGTCATTGATTCTGAAATTTATAATTAATTTACTTAGTTTGAATTTCCGCGTATCATTTATTAAAAGGACTATACTGATGAACGATCGTGAACAGTGGGCCGAGACGAAGCCGAGGCACACACATACGTGGGTTGAGGGCCGAAAGTTCACGCAGACGAAGCCGCTGGTGGAAGCTAGTAGACCGGTAACATTTTGATCCCAGTGTCGTTGCGTCGCGTCGGATCCTTTCTACAATAGCATACATTCATTATTGCTGGGTATAAGCCTGGTCTGTTTGGCGTTTTCATTAGCCGTCCCCCGACGCGCGGCGACGTCATGCTTGGATCAAAATATTACGTACTTACAACTTATATTAAAGTTAAAGGGCCATTACCTTTTATTTTTTTTACTTTTTTAATTCTTTTCTAATGATTAATTTAACTTTTATTTCCTGCTTTTTAATTTTTATACATATAATACGTGTCTCGCTTAAATCTGCGCAGCTGTACGTATTTTTCCCACAGTGAAGTTAGTTCCTTATTTATCCTGCAAATTTCTAGTTATGTAATGTTACTGTGTTCTTCTAATATAATTTAAGTAACAGAATATCTAATTTAAATTCGATCACACCTGTGGAAAATGCATCCATTAATTCTCTTCAAACGGCTGAACATATTTTTTTGAATCATAGCTAAGAACACTTTCGATCAAGTCACCTTTAAAAAAAAACTAAATCAGTTCACTCGTTTGGGAGCTATGCTGCCATAGACAGACACACAGATACACACGATAAACTTATAACACCCCTCTGTTTTCGTCGGGGGTTAAAAACTCTAACTACAGAGTACTCACGTGAGAAATTAGATAAAAAACACACTATATTAAAGGCAAACAAAGTATTAGTTAACATTGTTGTAACTATTAACAAACGTCTGTAATCTTGCGGCACACACGACTGTTATAAGAAAGTTTACAATGAAGCGAACTTATTATTTTTTGTTATTTTTATTTAAGCTATATCTTACGAATAGGTTTATCCCAATTGACATTAACTGATAAAACCGTTCTGAAAAATGTAAACAATTCTGTTTGGGTTTCGACTCGAGTTGACGTGTTGCAACAATTTATCAAATATATTGATATATTATTTTCCCTGTTTTGGTTATCATTGCGAATTTCGTATTGATATTCTCGGCCACAAGAAGCTAAAGAGTTTATTAGCCTTTTACCGGCTTTAACTAGTATGGTGACCGCACTCAGTAATATTAGTGGAACGCGGTCTTAAAAAGATTTTCTCGCAACAATTCGACATTCCCGGTAACCCTCGCTAGTTTACAACAGCACAACCAACATGACCACTTAACGTGCTGCCGTCGTTCCGGGGGTCATTGAGTGAACGAGTGAAGTTAACATTTTGAACGTTGGTAGCACCAGACGCCCTTGGGTTGGGTTCAGTCTTTGCAAAGATTGGAAACGGCGTGTAACATCGCTGGTTTCCTAAAATGAGATTAATATAAAATATAAGTAAGTTTGATTTTTCAATGAAATGTTCCATTGGTCAAGACAAGACGTGACTGCTATTCGTTTTCAATGTTCATAAGCTTTATCTTGTAACGTTTATCATTTCCAATACATATGTCGCTGATGGATTGCTTAATTAGTCGTTTTATATAACCGCTAGCTGTTTTACGAAACAGCTCCGTTATTTAATACAGCTGAAATACGTTTAGCGGTTTTTCATAATAACTGAACTTTAATAAGTAGTATAACCCGATTTTTTATAACTGTGCGCCTGTCAACGTCAGAATATAGATTTTAGTTCAAAACTTTGTCACTCAAGGCTCTGTGTGTCATATCAATAATAATAGCGTCCGAAACAGAAATAAATAAGAGTGATAATGACCCTAACTCAAGTGAAAACAGTGATCTTTTTAAGGACAATTTTAATAAAAAGTTATCAGTTTTATAAAAGTCAGTCCTAAAAATACTAAACAGCCAAGTAACTGCGATTAACCTGGAAGTAGCGCTCAGGCAGCTGTCGCAGTTGGTCACAGTTTCAACTTAACCTAACCTGTTTGTTCGGGGTGCCCTAGCTTCTTACTGGATGATTATTTAAAAAAGTGTGCATCATTAGAAGCCACACCAAACGCTTACTATAACTGCAGATAAGCCTCTCTGCATTAGCCATTACGTCTAAACTTGGGTAACAGTTTAGTTAAACGTAGTGCAATGGCCAACCATTACAAATAACGGAGCTGTTTTGCAAAACAGCCGATTCGGCAATCCATCTGCGACACAAACATGGGGTAAATATTGAGTTTCGCACCCTTGAGAATATTGAAAAATGCCTAGTGTGAAAATAAAAGCAACATGTCTGTCATGTATGTCTAACATTGTTCTCGTTTTCATATATTTCTATTTTATTTTATAGGTGTGAGCAGTAGATACAATACAAACTGTAGGTAGGTAGGAACTAATCTCAAAGTGTACATAGATATTTTAATCATTTCTTTCATTTTGGGAATCAGTAGTAGGTAATAAAGCAACGAATTTTATTTCAAATAAAGTGTATTTAATTAGTCAATTAAACAACTCATTTATATGTAATTCGACTTTACCTACATTCATGAGTAAGCTGAGTAAAACTATACACTTACGTTCACACTATCCCACATGTGCAATTCCAACAAAAAATGAAACTTGCCAAGCTTGCCAAGCTTGAAAATTGCAACATTTCAGAATCATTAATATCGTTCCTGTGAGTGAACGTGCTGAAATACCTGTAATATTTATACCCCATTGCGCCCATTTAATTGCTTGAATGCTTTCCGCAGAGTCATGCCATCTGCGCGCCGTCTCCTAGGAAACTTACCGAGTACCAAGAAATCTTCAAATAATATACCCTTAAGAGGGAACCGGGGCTGCGAGGAATTTGAAAAATAGGTATTTGAATAAACTATTGCCGTTTTCTTACCTCAAGTCTGCCCCCGTAGAGTGCGATAGGGATAACTACAGCTCAGACCAAAATTATCACAAAAAAAAAAATGACGAAATCAACGTCTCGTATTCCCATTTTTTCTCCTTGAAAACTGAACTGATTCAATTATTTTTTTAAATTAAAATTGTAAAAAAGAGTACGTCTAGGTAACTTTTCTAATTTGTCTGGTACTCCTCTAATCACGGCGGTAAAAATGGGACATTTTCGTAATTTTTGGAGGGTCATAATATGTTCTTTACCGATAAGTTGCTGAAAAAAAGGAAATAACAGGGACGTGATTACAGCAGACCTTGATTTTATGAAAAAAAAGATTGCTCTAGAGGCATTATTCAGGAAGAAAAAAGGAGAATACATTTGTATGGAGAATCGCACGCCCTGTTCCCTCTTAAATCCGGATACCGGTACCTACCTTAACATACACATAATATAATCGAAGAACAAAAAATATCGCGGCGGGATTTTATCGCGCACTGGCTTTTTAACTCTTGGTGTTGAGCCGAGCGTTGAGAATACAACGTTGGGACGCACTCACGTGCCATCGCGTTGAAAAAACACACTGTTAGATTTTCAATTATCGGCGCAAAGCAGAGCGTTGAAAATCCAGTGCACGAAAAAAAATCGCCGCGATTTTATTACGTCCGTATGAACGTGGGCTTACTCATTCTGACTTATATTGTGTGTGTGATATCCGCAATAGGGATGATGCCTGGGTCAAAAAGAAGTAATTATATTTAGTCCGTCAGTCAGATAATTAAAAAATATTAGACACGTACCTATTTTTTTGCTTTATCATATGAATGAAAAATGACTTATATAGATAAAACGCGATAAAGTTGGGGAGTGGGGGTTGTTACGTCACAAGTAAATAAAAAATCTACATATCGTGACGTCATGGCACATTTTAACGCAATGTATCGCCGTAATATTTTGATAACGTAAAAAAAGAATAAAATACGTGTCCAATATTTTTTTTATAATATAAATGACGGACAAAAAAGAAAATTTTAATCATCATCCCTATTTTGAGCGATATTTATTCTAATAATTATGTACCTAAACTCCAAGTAACTGTAGCCATATGCTCAGGGTATCTAGTTGTAAAAGACAAATAAAACTTACATTGCTGCTATCAGTAAAATTAGCAGGTATATTACTTCTAATAGGAATTTTATTTAAATAGTTAAATTAATAATCTCTTCTTTACTGAAAATCAAATGGGTCGGTTAATTTGTTTCAGTGAGCTGTTTCTGTATTCATAACAAGCAATATTAGATTATATACTCGTACCTATTGCTTTTTATATACCTGTCAATCGGTTCAAAAAATTAAGTATAAAGAGCTTAATATTGGTTGAACAAATTTAATGTAGTTGCCCATCTAATTGGAACGACCGTTGCACACTTTTATATCTTTTATAAACGATAGATAGAATTTAGATCTTATTTTTTTCTTACAAAACACAAACTTATTTTTCAAACATTTAACATGATTTTTTCCGGTTTATATTTTATCTTAAATTAGTCTATTATAATCTGTTCTAGAGCAGACGGTATAGTTAGATAGAAGGACTAGGTGACACCATATTTTACCGTATATTTTTCCATTTTAATTCGATATTTACTAACATAGGTATTTGTTGTAATCAGAATCAGAATTATATTCCTATTCTATATGTCTATTAAAAGGAGAACCGTCGCTATAAAATAAAAAGTGGGGAATATAAAATGTACTTCTAACAACACCTCACACGAAGAAAATAATTATTTAAATGGCATTAAATTCAAAATGCGCTGCGGCTGCAGAAAACCTCAAGCAGCGTAAATTTAATAACCTTACAAGTAATTATATTTTTGAGCCGTTTGGGGTTGAAAACCTCGGGCCGTGGGGTCCGAGTGCTCACGGCCTCTTCAATGAAATATCAAAACGGCTATTTGACACTTCCCGTGACCCAAGGGCTGGTTTTTACCTTGGGCAGAGGCTAAGCATTGCCATACAACGTGGCAATGCGGCCAGTCTCTTGGGTACATTACCAGTCGACAGCGATGCGGATGAATTTTTCGATGCTATATTTTAGTTTTTCAATCGTTTTAGTTAAGTTGGTAATTTTGCTATTTTTATTAATTAATTAGATATAAGATATTATATGTAAATAATTTTCGTTTAATTGCAAATAATAAAGATTCTACTTTGCCAATTAAAAAAAAAAACAAAAGAAAAGGTTATACCAACTTATTTCATACCGTTTATTAGTTGATGACAATAATATTTTTTTATGTTTACCATTGTTAAAGTAGCA
Source organism: Xanthia icteritia (assembly GCA_949128155.2). Taxonomy (NCBI): domain Eukaryota; kingdom Metazoa; phylum Arthropoda; class Insecta; order Lepidoptera; family Noctuidae; genus Xanthia; species Xanthia icteritia. The sequence goes on from OX421941.2 coordinate 16,320,086, forward strand.
TGAATCTATAAAATGAACGTGGATAGCATAAATAAATACAGTAATATAGTTATGAGTTATTTATTAGCAAAATCATTTATTATAATATAAATAACTTATTAAATAAATGGAGATGTTTAAGGTTCACGTTGGATAAAGGTAGCTTTCGAAGACATGTCAAATTATAATTTGGTATCATGCCAACATCCGTGAAGATATTCCTTCATATTCTGGGGTGAGCAGAAACCTTAGGTGGTAATTCAGTCGCTTAGTCGTCGCCGCCAGTCATGACTTCCATGAATTCTGGAAATAAAGAGATTACTAGTTATAACATCTTTAAAAAGCAGAACTCCAAGCAGAGTCTACTGTTGAAGAAAATTTCCAAAATTGCAATGTTTTGCCAACGGATTTAGAAATACCTATATACCTACTTATTAGTACTATTTATATAGCAAAAGTCTACTTAAGTAGGTACCAACTAAATTATAGTAGGTACCTACTACAGTAGGTAAGGCTTGTTTTGGTTGCAAAAGTTATAAAAAGAGTAAAGAACGCACCTACATCCAGAATACATAGGTACATATATTTTGTATCATAATATATCATATTCAAAGATAACTAAATTCAAATATTCCTAGATTTAACATTATTTTGGTTCAGTTTACTGGTGAAATAATTTATAGCCTCGAGATAACAGAATATGCGATTTCTAGGTCGTAAATTAGTTCGCTATAATCAATTTATTAACAAACCAGCTGAACTCGACTCTATAACGGGAATGTTGCGGTACTAACAAACTATCTTTAGATTTGGCTAAGAATCTGCCACTAACTTCTAGGGCTATTTTTAAAATGTAGTAATGTAATGTATGTGTCGTTCTTCACACAAGTGAAGAACGACAAGAATGTGACACTCCAACTGAAACTTGGAAAGTAATTAAAGATATTTAGGTACTTAATTTATCCCGACTAGAAAGGAGAATCCAGTAGTTATCTTTCAATATAATTATATGATTAAATAAAGAATGAGCTGCGAAGTATGTATGTTGCTACCACCAATTTCTCCGCCGATGATTGAGGCATTTCCCTTTGATTGTACATTGGTAGGGCCATATTCAGCAGTAGATATTTACAAGCTTATATAATGCAAAAAAAAAACTAAATTATTGAACCAATTTTACATTACCTCTGGGAAGCCAATTTGATGTAATATTGGCTCCGTTTTATCCCACAACTGACTGAATTATTTTAGTGCGGCTGGGTAACGGGTAGCAGGCAGGTATTTTATATAAATCATTTAAAAAAATTAAAATGTTTCATTAAAATGGGGACAAATGGAAAAGTTTTACAGTCACGAAAGGCTGTAATCATTTTCAGCTGCGATTAAAATTACCAGTGATAGTATCTATTCATTCAAAATATTTTATACATTTTGAATTACTACAAAACACTTTAAATCCTAAGGATTAAAATGCCGTGAAAAAGATTTTCAAAAGGAAAACCTGGCTGTCTTTCTTAAAATCAATTATGAAAAACAAAAAGATAAAGCAAAACTCTATAAATCTAACCAATTTAGGAAAATCTTTTTGATCGACGACTTTATTGATGCTGCTTCGTCGTTTATTTGTATTAAAACATGGAATGTTTTGCAACATGAATATTTAATATATAGAAGTGAAGCTTCCAAAGTAGATTTGTTTTTGTCAAAACAGTGATTTACGACAGTATAAAAAACGGCAAAATGGAATGTTTACGACATCATTTTGAAAAGCGTCCATCAAGCAATTAATATTAATATTACAAACTAGCTGTAGTTAATACTATAAACTACTCATATTGTTTCATCCTGATTTAAAGTTATGTCCTGTTTACTGTATTATCTGGATGATAAACTACTATATATTTCTAAGGTCCACTTGCGCGTTAACAGCTAACTCGGAGTTAACAGCAACTCAGCGTTAATCCAATAATTCTCTTTCGATTAACCCAGAGTTAGCTGTTAACTCCGAATTATTTAGTTAACCCATGAACGCAGAAGTGGGCCTAATTAATAGTACACTTCATATAAAGGTGTGACTTACCGTCGAAGTCAACAGTTCCTGAGCCGTCAGAGTCAATTTCCTCAATCATCATGTCCAACTCCTCAGCACTGATCTTGTCATCCAGCTCTCTAAGGATTTCTCTTAAGACGCCTGTTGTAATGTAACCGTTGCCTGGAATACAAAGAAAACTACTATAAGTACACATATTATAACATAATTACCTTATAATACTCCTCATTACTGGGCCTTAGGCGTCCCCTCTGTGAGAGGAAGCAGGTCGTAGATAAACCACAACTCGAGCGCAGCGCGGGTTGACGGCGTTATAAAAAATAATATATATTGCGTCTCAAACGATTAAATTTCCAATTTTTTAAAGAAACAGCCCCAGTTAGTTAATATATATGTATGTTATAATATGTATGTTAGGGTTGTCTCGCTCCTTCCCATGATGTTAAACAATATTGAGACTAGTGAAAATTAAAATTAAGAACTGTTTTTAAAAACAAAAGAAACAATGACTTATAAAATAATTATCAGCTCTGTGTAATGTATGTGTATGTGTGAAATAATATTGTGTAAATGTGGGATTGTGTGTGTGTGTGTTTAAGTTCGTGTGCGTGTGAGTGCTTTAGAGTGTATTTCTGTTTGAGTTTACATTTTTTCTGATACTGCCATTATAATCTAAGTTAATGTAATCACAAGATATTACATTATGATAAAGTATTCGTATTAGTTATGCCATGCTTTTCTAGTAATAGTCCTAAGACATGTAGTTTCTTTAACCAATTATTGGCCATTAATAATAATATAATAAATTGCTCAAAATAAACTTCGCGCCTGTCTGAATACACTACCTTTGACTTGGCAACCAGGCTTGTTAAAACTAAGCTTTTTTGTATTAGTGTACATGCAAAAAATAGTATATATGGCATAAGTAGCAACTAGTAGCTTCTTAAAGGAAAAGTATGCTGTATGCTAGAAGTTGCGGAGTAGCATATAATAGCATAATCAGCCTATGGCGGTAATCTACCACGCGGGCCCAGTGCGGGTTGGTAGATATCACATGTCTTCGAATTTTTGGTTCTAGGGCATGCCAGTTTCCTCGCGATGTTTTCCTACTCCGTTTTGAAATGGTGATGATGAAATTATTTACATAATATAAAGCTGTTACCACTGGGCCAACACTGCTCCAGTTGCAGAGTAGTCAACTGCAAATTATTAAATTTCTTAGCTCATAATTCAGAGGTGATTCACGTTTTTGACTTCGTTAAGTTGAGAACGTTTTCAAATCTGTCGGAAAACTACGTCGTTACACATTCATAAAGGTAGAAATACTACGTATTTAATACGTAAAGCTGACATGTCCCACTATGTAAGACCCTGAAATCTATTGGGACAGTCGACTAAGTGCTCTTAAAACTCAATTAATTTCCTTGATGACCGAAAAGGTTAACTGTAAATTGGGCAAATAACTTAAAAGTAAGTAATTTTGATCCTTTTGTGCTTGTAATAAAGTTCAATTGGTTTTGGAAATTGATTTATGTGGCCACGAAATAAAATTACATTTCTGGGGAAATGAATATCATAATAACGTATCGCCGGAGTGTTGGCCCAGGGTTCGTTCGTTCCGACCTTACTTGAATTTTATATGATAGGTAAAGATATCCACCTGAACACAGAATTTTGAAACAAATTAATAATGTATAGAAGGCCGTAATGGTAATAAATGTTCAAAGGGTTTATTCAAAGCTCTACGTACTTCCATCAAATCGGTAAGCAAACACGTGAAGGTGCTGTAATTTCGGAGATAATCTTCTATTTCACTATAGATACAAATATTTAAATACATAATGTTTGGCAGTAAACATCTACATTGCTAGCGGATGATCAACCTACGCTTATAAACGAAGTTATTGCATGGACGAATAAGTTCACAACAAAAGTTTATGGAAAGATTCTTCCTACTCATGGATCCGAAGCATTAGAAATAATGGAAAAGGTACCTATTTGTTATTGCTACCATCTTGGATAAAATATAATCGTCGTACACGTGCAAATGGGAAAATAGATAAGCTTGTGAACATAAATGTCAAGAGCAATATCACCAGAGATGCTTTCAAGTAACACAAGAATATGCCAGTTTTGATCAATAGTGAAATTTCTGAGCCTGTAAAAGTCTACAGTACCTGCGTAATAAAACATATTGACCTATCAAATGCGAGCACTAAACATACACAATTGAAAGTAACAGAATAATATTATCTAGATGCTGGAGTCCCAAGTTAAATGTAGAATGATAGTGAAGAACAGTAAGTATAAACTACGCTCCTAATAACGAAAAATCTATCAAGTTTGAACAATTACGAATTAAAAAATTACCTTGCTAAATGTAGGTAGTATGTAGATCGATTTAATTTCGTTTAAAGGTTCCGTACCTACAACTGTAAGTTTAAGTATTCACATACCATTAAAAACCTACTTACTTTTGGAATCATAACTATGTAAATCACGTATTCATTTCCTACTCGAGTTATATCGCAAGCTGTGGTTATAAAGAAACACGATTCTTCGCCATGTATCCGTCTTCGTAGTAATTTAAACCCTGGATTGAGACAATAATGAAGCTAGTTATTTTTAGATATCAAAGTCTGGCTTTCCTGACACCGATATGATTAATGAAATATTATCTTCTGCAAATCTAACAGACATTGCCAAATTGTGCAATGGTATTTAAAATAACAAAAACTATGGTATTAGTGGTTGTCTCGCCCGTCAGACAAGTGTGATCGATTGATCATGGCATTACAAAACTCTTGGCTTGAAAATGAAATTGGAATGTTTTTAGCCAAATAAATAACAATCGCTTCTACTTTTAGTTGTACTAGGTAACTTTATTATGCAGTTGTCAAATCTTATTTAGAGGCAATTTATTACCTCAAATATATTTTCAGACGAAGTACACCTCAAGTAAAAGTCTGAAGGTTGTCCTAATCTTCATAACGTTCTTAATCTTAAAAGAAATTGCTCACTAAATTATGTTTCTGTTCATTGAATGTTATCGTTGAAAAGCTAGTCTTGTTTGATCTTGTTACAAACGAAATATTTCAGTTTTATACTTGAAAAGGTGGCTGTCTTTCTACTCCGCTTATCAGGTATAAGAATTTATTTTTATCCATCACTCTATTCAGATGACGAATTTCAGTATTTTTTGGGAACTAAAGGAAGCTACAGAGAAATAATACAATAAAAAAAAACGTAAAATGTGCCTTTAAAACGCGTGCTCTATCCGTGCCAGTAAAAGCTTTCCTTGAACAGAATTCAATTTCATTGTAATCATCGTTTTTGGACGCGAGAATGCGTGTCAAAAGAAAAATGAAAATTTTATCTATTGAAAAATTTAAAGCGTCTACAATTTTGTATCGTTCACATTGAAGGCGAAATATTGCCAAATAAGTTTTATTTATTTCTAAAGCGATGTATTTAATTAATTCCCAACAAAATTTACCAATGGGTCCTACACAACTAAGTGAACGTAGTAGTGAGTGGACCTCCTTCAAAAGTCCCTCTCCCTCTCTCGTTTCGGTAAGAACTTTATGAGAATGGTAAAAAAATATCAGTAGGTAGACCTGACTGCCTAGGAGATGCCGAGTGTACCTAGGTAGGTACCGTTGGGCTCATACGAGCCCTGGTAATAGATACGGCGTTGCCGTTAAATAAAAAGCTATACTGAATTATAGCTATTTATTTCCAGAAGACGTGTTCACTTTTACGCGCCTAAAACAATTGTGACATAATTTAAAAAAAATTGCTTCTTTTAAAATGTTGAATCCAATTCTAAATTTGAATTGAGTGATCGAATGCGTCCAGAATCATAATTTATTGCCAGCCTGCATGATGTAAGGTTATTTTTTGCAAACGACCTTTACAGTATGTTAGAATATTGCATGTGTTCTGTACCTTCTTTGTCATATAACCGGAATGCCTCTTTAAGTTCCTGCTGCATCGCCTCAGCATCCTCCTCAACCATGAACCTGGAGGCCAGGGTCACGAACTCCTCGAACTCCAACTCACCAGAGCCTGAAATTTTAAGCGATCAATGTTTTAACATTTGTACTGTTCAACGTAATGTTTTGTTTTTAACGGTCTGTTATAATTGGTGCGAACTGACAACATCTTCTTAATTTTATAAAATAATGAAGGTGCGTCGTTTATGTCATAAACCGAGCGTTTTCGCAACTATGATGATTTTTTTAAACGGATTTCTGAACTCTGAAGCTTGAGTTTCCTTCATTAATTTCAATAAAACTATATCCAGAGCTCATTTTATTAAAATTGTTTACGTCGCAATATATCTGATCAACAAAAAAAGAATGACAATAAACCTTTAACTAAGCGATAGATTTCATTGCAACAAATACCATATTTATTCAAACAAACTCCGAAAACAAAGTAACGATTCTCAAACAAAGTCAAGCAGATGTAAGCCGACTTAAATAAAGGCAATTCGCACAAATTCCTACAAATCATCCTCTACGGGTAACGAATTTTGTTAAAGTTACCCATTTTGTTTAGAAAGGCTCAACTGTAGGCTGAACACAAACGGTCCACGAGAAAAATAAGTTTGTCTTAGATTAAAAACTTTGAAATCTATGTACTTATTTAGGAGATTGTTTATAAAAACGGTGATCATTTATAAAAACAGTAATTTCAGCGTCCGATGTTTTTATTAGCAAGCCCATCAACATTACAAAATGCCGATCTGCATTTATTTAAAAAATGACTTCCAAGATTCCTTCCCACGCGTAGGCAAACGTTTTAAAATTGTTCACACAGTGTACAGAGAATTTCATTTCCTCATCGGTTCCATAATGGAACGCTAATGGAAATACAATGTACGTAAAAAAGAAACAATTTATTGATCGTTCAATTAAAATGTTTTCGTAATTCAGAGAGCCAACTGTGTTGTAAATTGGCATTCCAGTTCACAATAATTTAACTGATAAAATCTGGTTCAAATTTTCTCCTCTGAAAAACAAAATTAGTTGTGCACATTTCTTTCGTTGATTACATTCGAGTAATTAAAAAAGCTCGTATTTTTAAAACACTCTTATTTGTGAGACAAATTGACGATGTTTAGGATAGTGCCTACCGGAAATTCTTTTTTAGATTTGCTTTTAAAATTAACAACGATTTTCCCATGCATAAAACATAAGTTTTTTTTTGTTTAATTATTGCATTTTTTAATAACCTTCATTAGTGTCTATAATAATATTATGCTATATATCTTCCCTGTTTTATACTTCACGATCCAACATCCTTATGTTCTGCTCATAGCAGCATAAGTACACTAGGTCTCAGATTAGAATATTATTTCTAAAGTAACAGCTTCCATCTTGAAATAGAAATGTAGGTGAGATACAGAATGTATCAGCTGTTATGTTTCCCACGCAAATCATGTTGACTGAGGGGGAAAGGTTAGTATATTCCTAGACACACGAGGTACTCGAGCATTTACATAAATTTAGATAAACATACCTATGTTGGTTTTGAACAGAGCTGTGTAGGTTTTAAAAACCACATCTAATGATATATTTTATTGAAACTAGTCACGGCTAGTTTTTTAGTAGGTAGGTGTGTTCTGATTTATAAATACACCCTTTTTTTTTTGGATGGGAATTTATCAAATAACTTCTTCCGCTCTTGGCGGAGCGGGAGGGCGTGTCAGACTCTTACTGACTAAAACCCACCCGTGTTCCTTCAGTTGCCTGTACGTTGCCTGGGGCCACGGTATCCCTTTCGGATTTTCCCGCAACCCCGGCAGGCATCGGTCCTTTCGGACCCCTTCATATAAAATCACCCTTAATTGTATTCAGGACCAAGCGTATAAAAAAATATGTATTTCTACATTCAAACTTTTTATAATACTGTCAAATGTCTATGACCCTAGTGATGGAATCAAGTTCCGGCATTTTATAGTCGAGAAATACATATCAGCGTGAAACTCAATTGAATATCTTGTGTCAAACAAACAAAGAAAAAGCTGAAGTGATATGGAAAGCCAAAACTCACGGACTTGTGTTTTATTTAGTCAAACCTATCTGAACGCCAATTCCCGTAACTAAAAACGATCAAATTCAAGATATGAGATTGCGTCATCTCAGCGACAATCAATGTCAAAAATTTATGAAAATTTGAGGTATTTTTGACAGATTGCCACTGAGATTAGAATGCGAAAGTTCTTAAAAATACGGGAATTGTTCCTCTATAGGTATGAAACACACTGAAAAAAACTTCATCGTCTGTTTTAAGTCATGCAAATAACAAAAATTTCAACGTAGCATGAAATTGCTGAAATTATCTAGTGTAATAGCGATTTTTTCAGGCAACATTTGTTTGTAGGTATCATGAAAAGGGTATTTACAGACATGCACACTTCTGACCTTTTAGCTAGGTATTTCAATAGATAAAATTCTCTAATAGAGAACTGAATAAACTTATAACTTAGGGGATTACAGCGTGATCACGTTTGTAATTCCCGAAAGGATAGTCAGAGGTATATTGCACCTACACCCACGTAAAAACTGAATAAAAATAAATTACAATCGTAGGTACATTAATAAAGTCGGTATCTATAAGTTCTGAGTAGGCCTGGTCATTGGTGGAATGCTCCAAAAATAAGAAGAGTTTTAAAAGAAAAGCTCTCACTTTTCCTGCCTTTGCCAGGCAGTGAGACTTAAAAAATAATTGTTTCAGGTACTGACCGTCTTCGTCGACCTCCTTGATGATGTCATTGAGAGCTTCGTCGCTGACCTGGTGCCCCAACATGGCCAGGATCGTGCCCACCATCACTGTGCCGATGCATCCCTTCTTCTCCTGGTCGAAGACATCGAACGCCTTCTTGAGGACTGGAAGAAGATTATTTTTTCTTGACGTTTAATGCCTTATTACAACAAAGCCCTAAGACGATCCACTGATCAGTATTTCAACAATTAAAATATTGATTGTACAAAGTGAAGTAATTTTTTTCTTTTTCAAGTAATTTGATTTAATAAATGTATAATAGGCACTCCTTTCTTTCCAAGTAATTTAATTTAAAAATTGTACAATAGGTACTCACTGTTGATCTGTTCCTGGGGAAGTTCATCCTGAAATCACCAGAAAATTTTAAATAAAATTTTAAAATTAATAAAAACTTTTCACCAACTACTAATATCACTTATTTCACTCCACTTAAATCACATTCACAATAAAAAATCCTCTCACCATGTTTACGGTTCGCGGGTTCTAGCTACAGGTATTGCACGATGATATACGATAAAGTGAACCACACTAGAAGAAACACAAGCCCTTTTATCTGAATGGAATGAGCGACTGTGCGGAGGCGCGCTAAAATATCACCCAGGTTGAAACAGTCCGTGCCTTCGTTCTCTAGTTCGCACCCCGAGCAGCGAGTCGCACAGATTTGGCTCCGCAAAATGCTTTTAACCGTTGTCTGTAAGGTCATCATTTATTAACACGGTTGCCGGATGTCCACTGCATCGATGTGCATCGTGCACGATATGCCAAATGCGTATTTCACTATCAACGAATCGGTTCCGTTTGGTTATCAATTACACATTAATTAAAATATCACCCTGTTTGGACGATTGCCACGCCATTTGTAGAATACTTTTCTCATTATAAACAATAGTAATAAAAGTAGGTAGCTACTTATAGCGGGAATATAATTGTGTTCTAAATAAGCTATATTATTTTATGTAAAGGTATATTTTGTTCATAATTTGTAGATAATAATGTGAGAGAACCATGCAAACTTTAGTAAAAATGCACAATTTTTACTAAAGTACTACCACGGACATGTTCTACCTACCTCAATACAAAAATAATTTTTGTGTGTCAATGATGCCTAAATTAAAAAATCATTTTAATTTAATAATAATAAATGTAAAATAAAAAATATAAAAATGTACTATGTTATGTGTAATGTACTATAAAATATAACATCATGTCAAATTAACAAAGCCTACATCTGAAGCTCATAATTATGTGACAATACCTAGCAAAGCTGTTAATGTAATAATTGAGCATTTTTTGCATTATATAAGGTCCCATTACAACAGATGGACAAATTTTAACACAGCGTTCAGTACGTCTAACCAAAGATATTCAAGAAAAAAAACACTGATTAAAGTGATTTTATTTAGACCTAAAATAATAAATGGCATTGGGTAACCAACATTTTTAGTGTATTTACGTTACCTGCTTTATATTTTTTACCATTGTTCTTATTTTGCTGGTCAGAATCTTTTCTAAAAGTTTGTCCATCTATTTTAATGGGACCTTATATAATTTGGATTTCCGTTTATACGTAATTTGACTCTAGTATTGCTCACAAAATTACAAAAGGCGCATCAAAGCTAAACTAATTCACAGATGCAGGAGTTATTATTGTTAAACGTACATTACAGGCCTTTGCAATTTTGTCCGTGAGCCTATAAACCTTCATCAACTATTGGGCTATCCAATGCAAAAATATTTTTACAAATCCGAATGGCAGTTCTCGAGATTACCCTCTACATACAAACTTACAAACAAACAAACAAATTATACCTCTTTATAATATTAGTATATATATAGATATAATTATTTATTTTTCAGATCATAAAATTCAATATGTTAATAATTACATACACAACTTAAATGGTTATGGTAGATTTTAAATAAGGTCAAAATCATCAGTAATAATTAAATATACAATACAATAAAACACCATGATTTCGAAGCACGGTTTGAAGGCAATACTTGTAACCTGGTCTAGTGCCTCAGTTTACAGTGTAATAGGTATGCCTTTCACTCTATCGGCCACAGTGACCAAGAGGCTGTTGGCGCTGCCCCGCAGCAGGGTTTCTAATAGGATCAATTAATTAGACGGAAACTTCTTTGTTATCTAAGTTTTTGCAACATTTTAATAGAATTAAAAGAGGAGTCGTACATCAATTTTATTTGATTCAATGCAAATGCGTAGTCTGTCTCCTAGTAACTTCAGTTAATAAGGAATATGTAGGTACATTTATGAAAAAGTGTCTTCATAATCCTAATCGTTACTATTAATATTATAAATGCGAAATAAACAAACTCATTGTTTGTTTATTTGTTACGCTTTCACGCTAAAATGGCTGAACAGATTTGGATGAAATTTGGCACAAGGGTAGACCATGACCTGAATTAGGACATAGGATACTTTTATCTCGACATTCTCACGGGATCGAGACTTATACGGGTGAAACCGCGGGGCGCAGCTAGTATTCTTATTTTATTTAGGTTTTTATGGATAATAATTATTATGTAAATAAATAAATAAATATTAAATAGTGGTATCGCCATCATATTGGACATGCAACACTGTAAATAAAGGCAGTGATCTAAACTCGGATAGGTAGGGAGGGGGGGAAGGGGGGCAGGTGCGCCTGTTTACAGACAGTGACATATTTTGTTGCTCCCGATGTTGCCAAATGCAGTGAAAAGCTAATGATACCTTGCATAATTTGAATATTTTTTGTTTAACTAGCTAAATTATAGCTAAGCATTTTTCCGAACACATCACCTGTACGTAACTTACCTATTCAATACAAATTATAAACGTGCCGACCTGGTACACACGCCTCCTCTCGGTAAGAGGGAGTGGGCCGTAATTCACCACGCGTGCCCTGTGCGGGCCGTTTTGAGAGCAGGGGTGATGAAATAATTTACAAATAGTAAAGCGCCTGTCTGGGTTCAAACCTACGACCTACGACTCGTAAGTCGCGGTCGTTACCTCTGGGCTACCACTGCTGTAAAGAGTTACTTGTAAAACATCAATCAAAACTTTTCAATACTTCGCTCAGTCATGTGATTAATACGTTTTAAGATATTTTAATGTGTACCTGTTCATTTAGCGTAAATTATTTTTAATATTTGTTACAATGTTTGTAAATATGTGAGCACCATGTATCTATCACATAATTAGTCTATCTGTTGTTGCTTCATTTTTAATTCTTAATTCTTTTTACTTATTGTGGTATAATAATTTTATTCTAGGTGCATCGTCCTCACATATAATTATATAACTAATGTACTTATACAAAATATTGTAAAACATTTTAAAAGAGTAACGGTGGAGTTTCTTGCCCATTCTTCTCCATGCGAAAACTACCTTTTGGAAGGGGCGACTAGAATCACTTCAATTTTTTTTGTAAATTTTTGACGTTCAAAAGTGCCTTATAAGAGGCTATTTGAAATAAATGATTTGACTTTGACTTTGAATAAGCTGTTACAATAGCGTTCTATTTCATGTACCGAGTTTCTTTTAGCTACTTACATAATCAATTTGAACGGATTTTCTAAACAATACAAATAACCAACTATGGAAAATTGTATCATACAGCACATAATTTATTGTGCACTGAGTAAACACCGCAAATTGAAAGGTACAGCAGAATACTAACGTGTGCCAGTAATTTTACTAGCTCGTAAACAGTTTACGCAAGCCGAGAACAGATTACAAAGCTGTTAAATATTTATTAAAAGCCATAAATAATATAACATTTTGTACCACACATTTTAAACAGAATGCATGCAGTAACGTCATTTTGTTATTCTTTTTATTTCATAATTATTATTATTATCAAACGTTATTCCGAGAAATTCAATTTCATATAACTTAAATTTAAGAGGATGATGCGGATTTTCTATTCCAGTATTTTTTTTTAATGTCTTTTTCTATCTTTCCAGGCTTATCAACTATAATCTGCGTTTCCAGAGAATCAAAAGATATACCACAATTCGGACTATGACAGTAACACAAGCCAATTATCAAAACAAAGGTATTAAAACTATGCGCTCTTCATTAGGTACCTTTAAGATCGTTTATATACTGAAAGTGGGCAACGTCGCAAATAGCTGACAAATATTCCGCTGTTTTGATTTATTTAGCAATATTACTGTAATGGAAATAAGAAATATGGCTAACCAGTGATAAAACATTGATTATGAAATGCGATAATTAATATCATAACACCGAATATTTAATTTTAGATGTAAAAAAAGTATTTTTTAACTTTCCAAATTCCGTTTTTACACCTAAAAAGGTTACAACATTAAATTCAGTGTTATAATTGCAATTCGTTATTTATGTTCTAGTTCACTAGTTAGCCATATTTCTTATTTCCATACAGTAATATTGCCAAGTTAATCAAACCAGCGAAATATTTGACAGCTATTTGCGACGATGCCCACTTTCAGTATAAATGCTCTTAATTCACTCCGTTAATTATTGATAAAGACAATTGAATCTACCTGATTTATTACCAGAAAGAATGACAAGACTTCTTTATAGCTATGTAGAGTAAAAAGTAACGAAAATAAATACAGTTCTTTGCAAACGATAGTAAAAAGTATTTAGCTGCCAGAAAAGTTTCAAGTTCCTCAAGTTTCTTACTGAAATCTGACCATCTCTGTCTGTCTTTGTTGTGAGACAGTCGAAACCAATTAGCGATATTTAGAACTGACAAGAATAACTGCAGCTCTGTCTTATGACATAGTTATAACTTCTGGTGTGGGAACTATAATTACATACGGTTGTAAGGATGCTTTTCATGAAAGGAAATATAATACAGTTTACCATGTAACCTGGCTAGGACTCCAGATTCAATTCTGTTAATTGTTACTCTTTTAGTTTTACGATCATCCCTAATTTGTAAGATTATTTACTGTAACAGACTGTACAACACTTAAGAAATAAATAAAATTTGAATATATGTACATAGTAACAGCGAATCAATTTTCATTCCTCCCAAGACCAAATTTTTTTTATATTCGGATAGATCATGACCTAAAAACGTGCACTAAAGAATATGAATTAAAAATCACGACTAATTAAACAGTTTTGCAACAACGTGAAATTTCATGTGTATTCACTCGTTATTAATAATTAAATAAATTATTACAGGGAATACCTATTCCTAGAAATCCCTTTCTTTTTTTATAAAAAAAAAGTCACACATTGCTCTTCGTATTTCTGAAGGGGTTCATTCCATAATCCGATTATACCTACCTATAGCGTCGCTATATCGACTTAAAGTGATAGAATCGACACGGCTAATATTAACAATCAGTTCAAAAGCTATTAGACGCACTCTCATAAACTACTAGACGCTCTTAACAAACAATTATAACAAGAAAGAGTACAAAAACAGTAAATTATTAAAGGTATTTTACTAAGTATTTCCTTGTAACGTATTGTAAGGCTGACGTCACACGCATCGCCTGGGCGAGTTGGCATTGCGCGCACGCAGTCGGCTGGCCACATCCAATTAATGTTTCATCTAGTCGTACCCTAATCACTGTTACAGGTGTTCTGTAATTAATAGACTGAATATATTTGTGAGATTATTTATAGCCTGTTCGCTGCTAGTTGTTGACTGTGGCAACACTGGACACATAGTTTGTTCTATTATATAAGTAGGATATAAATATTTACATTACATGTTTATCGTTTAAGATTATTAAATTAATATGGTATGTCATTCAGGTGTTTATTTATTTATTTTTTTTGACCTCGTGTTTTTTAATATAGAGAGGTAATGTGACTCAATTGCTATTGCAACTTTCTGTGGTGTAACGTAGTTTTTGAAGTAAGTATACCTACTTCAGTAAGTTTGTTCTTTTGATACATCCAAAAGGATCCAACTTAGAAATATAAAGTAGCCAACAAATAATTTTAAGATAAACTTTTAAAAGCTGATACAAATACCTACCTGCAATAAATAACATCACAATATTTTTACTAAGACTTATACCAAAACACAAGTAAAACAAAACTTTCTCTCCACTCTCCTCTCCTGCAGTATTAGCATTTCCGAAGCAATTTCCAGATAAAAATACAGCAACATTATAGCAGTTCCTCCACCTGTAAAATTCTCATAAATGTTACAAAATTTCCAATAGGTATTAGATCCCCCGGGGTGCTCTAGATACCTGTATCTGCGTCGATACTTAAATAGGGCTTCTGTAACACTTAACGTTTTATTACTTAAATACCTAAGGGAACTGTTAAATTCTACTTTAAAAGATGAAGTTAGAATTTCATGAACTAACTTTCCGTTAAAGCAGAGAGTAAATTATACATTACTTTGAAGTGAAATTGTAGTGTTTTACTTTATGTATACTTTGGTGTTAACTATGTAGACAGTACTCGGCAGTCTTTTTGTATTTTATAGTCCTGACGATCCCATTGACAAAGTAAAGTTACGGTTTCCCAGAAGACCGGTAGCCGTCATAATATTATAAGAGCCCTAATTAAAAATGTGTCATTTTTAATTAGGGCCTTTATAATATTGCTTTATAATTTGCGTTTTTTGACATTAAGGTGTCTAAAAACGCTCTGTATTTGGACAGCTGTTATAGTGTGATTGTTCACCGCTTCCTTGAGAAACCAAAGCTTTAGTAAGCATGTAGTTTGACGTATCACGTTATATTTATGAAGATGTCTTGGGCATGATTTTCCCAAAAGAAATAACCTTCTAAATTTTGTTTTCAAACCTTTTTAATGCAGTATTATTTATTAGCCATTTGGTCGGATAAATATAAAGTGTAGTCGTCTCATATTTGACGTTTGTTTAGGTTTTATATGTCCGTTTGCCAGTCGGCAAAGGCCTTCCCCAACCTGCTGCATTCCTGTCTCTATCTGGCTAATACTTTTCATTAAAATATCCAAGCACTAAATAGCGGCATGATTTAATTTCCATCTTAAAGATGTAGATAGTCCACAGCCACAAATTCGAGAAAGTAATAATAAAACTTCGAGTCTCTCAGTAGGAACCACAGTTAGTAATACTGTAAAATCTAAATAATTAACCAACTGTGGCTTACCGCGACAATAGTAATGAATTTATTCCTACTAACACCAAGATAGTCCCGCAAAAAGACTACAAAACTAACTTGGTTTATTTATGATGTCCCTGGCTGGAAAAGAACCATTTTGAAAGTAAAAGAAATATTTTCTGCGTAGAAGTTTCATCTGCTGAGTGTGGAAAGTTACAAACATTTTATATGTAGAAACTGTTTTATGAAAACTTTTGTTCTTTCATGATTTGTATACTTTTGATTTTCAGGCATAAATATATATTTTTTAAATCTAGATTTTAGTTTAGATTACCTATTTAATGCAATGCCCGTCTGTCGCTGGTATTTTCAAATGTGTATAGAACAAACCACCGATTTTTAGAAATTCTTGCCATACGTTAATGACGATGCACCAAAACAATTCCTTTTTTCGTGAAGAATGTTCAGTGATGCCCTCTGTCTGAATGAATGATGAATTCCAGGCGGAAGGCATTCATATTTTTTGTGGTGGGTTATGTCGGACTTCTACCAACAAAAACCCCACGGTGTTTTTCCTGCTACCATGAGAGGGTAGCGCGGAGTATAAGTAGGTACCTACTCGTACATAGGTAGGTACTCCGCACTGCCAACAGACCAAATTAACCCCTAATTTGAAATCCAAAAAGAAATATAAAAGTTTATTTCTGACAATTGATACGAACCCCAATAAAAAACCCACCAAGTGAACGCACAATGAAGGGTTCCGTAGTTGGGATGAATTTATCCCAAAAACAAACTTAACATTGTAGTTGAAAAAATGTTCTCCCATACACGATGTACGTCATGGATATATTTTTGTGTGTGATAAAACTACGAATTAACAATTTTCGGACTTTTTTCTTTACTTGCTGTGAGACCTTGCCTCATCCTGCCAAGTTTCATGATTTTCAGTCAACCCTATAAGTTTTGATTTTATTTGCGAGCATCAAAATATGGAAAAAGGCCGTATTTTTTTATTGCGTTGACTTAGAATAGAAGCTTGATATTTTTAGAGCTCCAATGTACCGTAGACCCACGTATTTGATGCGAGTTTCAACTTGATACCTCCACGCATTCCTGAGAAAAACGGTCTTGACGGGCAGACAGACGGACAATGAAGTGATCCTATAAGGATCCCGTGTTTTCCTTTTAAGGTACGAAACCCTAAAACACAATAATAATTAATTGGCTAATGTTAATCGTCACTCCTCTCTCACCAGTGATAGATGTTCACTAGGTGACGATGTCATCACCAGCTGCCAAGGGAGACAATGTCACTGCCAAGTGCATTGTTCTTGCACTAGGAAAACAATTGCTGCCAGCAGTCTAACCCGTTTCGCATAGCGAGCTATTGTTAGCAGCTGTGATATAATTTATAAAAGTGATACGTTCAATGGTCTGTAGATACTTGTGTAACCGGTAGTATTGTGTACTTCCTGATACAATTAGAGGTCAGTGGACCTTGCAGCTAGTGAGAGATGGGCGGTATTCAACGGTACCATTTAATCATTACATTATTCTTTATGAAGGTTCACCATGACGATTGAGTGATCTTGCAGGAAATTACGTTATTATAACTTTATACCATAAACAAACCAACGAACGGCCCATCTGACCACAAGTAGTTACAACCCATATAGACGGACATCGGAAAATCTTTCGAAATGTCGTTGCTGACAGAAATTCATAAACTATAATTTCACAAACGACATTTTTTATGCAAATTGCATAAAAAATCGAATTAGGCCCATGCAAAATTACCGATAAGCTTCACTGGTGCAGCAGCTGTGATAGAGCAGTGATAGCCTAGCTGTAAGACCATCATCAGACTGCCACGTCATAGGTCTCGAGTTCGAACCCAAGGCACACACCTTTGACTTTTCGGATTCTTGTGCGTATTATATAATTATCACTGGCTTCAAAAACGGTGAAGGAAAACATCGTGAGGAAAACGGCATGCCAGAGAGATATTTCTCGACGGCATGTGAAACCAAGTCAGAAGCCCATGTGCGGCTTTAAAACTCTGACACCAGGTTAGTCGCTAACCACACGAAAAGAAGAAGAAGAGGAATATGAGCTTCGTCACTAGTAATATTCCACTTTAAAAGCAAAACTCAAACAACAAAGGAAATTCTAATCTCATACTCTATTGTCTAGTTAAGTTCTATAAATTCTAAATACACGTGCACGATGAACTTTCTACCACAGGACACGTGGCTGGGGTAGTTATTTACTTTAGATCCGTAACAATGCAAAATAAAATGACAATGTGAAATAGCTTGGAGCAACGAACAGATTAAAGTTCGCAGACAAAAATAAAAGTCAAAAGAATTCATCTTTTTTAATCAAAACTGAAATTGTTTTATGGAATTTACCATAACTATTTAAGCTAGATTAAAACTTTAAATTATTGCGTAAATGAAAAATGCGTTTTTGAACTAAATAAAATCTTGTTCAGAAGAGTTAATCAAAAGAGAGTTATTAAGAAAAGCGCTTTAAATAACAGTCGAGGTGGATGATTTGTTGAGATCAATGACAGCATCTGTAAATTTCACTTCTGGATCATTGCATGCATAATTATGTAGGATTCAAATTTATAAGAATATGGTGGCCACTTGCATCCCTGTTCTTCTATGTGCTTTGCCATCCATATCCAGCAGGCCTAACATGACGCGCGCGACAATTACTCGTTCTCGAGTGAGTAATTTTTGTCTATTTTGTCTCTTTTCTCGTTTTCTGACAGCGCCTCCATACAAAATAGTCAACTCCTTCTGTCAAACTTTATGTTTTGTCGACAAACCCTAACATGGCACCTTAGTTATCTCGATGTTTGACAATTCAACACGAGATAATCTCCGATTCTTCTGTCATTAAGTCGTATTTACTCGTCCTCGATTTTGACGACGAGAACGACGAGAAGAGTAGACAAAATAATTATTATACAAAAAATATCTCCAAAATAACATGGCAGTTTCATAATTGTAATTATTTTAGTCATCATTTTATTTTACAATATATTAATAATGAAAATACTTAGTTTTAAACTACTATTTATATTGGAACGACGTGTTTTATATGGATTTTTTCCTTTTTTGTATTGAAAATATGAAAAAATATTACCTACATGTTGGGTATTAGGGGTTTATGGGTCTCATAAAGGGGGTTCAAATTTTCATTATTTTTGCGATAGGACACACCATTTTCGAGATATAAGCAAAAGAAAAGAAAAAAAAGTCGAGGTGTTGGTGTGAATTTTAGTTCATGAAAATTTATTTCCACACCTTTTTAATCGCGATTAAATACTTGGACAATCAGAATTTTAGATTTATATGATTTTAGAAATTAATAACTACTAAGTTGTGTCACTTTAGTCTATTTCAGAATGGGAAATCGTCGGTTGACAGGAATAATCTAAATTTTGGTAATTTTTAGTCTAGTTTAGAGGTATTTGTGACAAGGAAATCGGCACCATTGAATGAATGAAACGGAATCTCAAGCCGATGTTGCTATCATAAAAATAATTTGTTTTTAATAACTTGCAACATCGGTTTCTCGTCGCGAGATATAGAAGTGTCAAAATGCTTTTTTCGAGTTTACTCGTCGTTTACGGTCATGTTAGGGTTTAGAATGACGTCAGAATCGTAGACAAAATTCGACAAAACGAGAAAAAGAGCGTTCTCGCGCTTGTCATGTTAGCCCTGCAGGAACATAATGATCGACAAACTATAGTTCGCGCGCGATTGTTAGTCACCGCCTAGTAAGAGCGTTGAGACGGGGGAGGTAGACAAGGGCTTAGCTAACTCAGTCTGCCAATTTTGACAAAGGCCTCCCCCATCCCACCAATCACATATCCTCAGGCGGTGACTATCAGTCGCGCGTGGACTGTTTGTCGATCATTATGTTCCTGGATATGGATGGCAAAGCAACGCTCTTATACCTCAAGCGGTGACTAGCAGTCGCGTGCGGACTATAGTTTGTCGATCATTATGTTCTTGGATATGGACGGCAACGCAAATAGAAGAACAAGGATGCAAGTGGCCACCACATTCTTATAAAATTTAATCCTACATATTTATGCATGCAATGATCCAGAAGTGAAATTGACAGATGATGTCATTGATGTCGACAAATCATCCACCTCGACTGTTATCTAAACTAAACTAAGTTTCCTGCGATCGCTTATACTGTAGGTTCCGATAATGTTGGTCCTTTGAAACAGGACTGGTTTCTGATCTTCGGGGAAGTTCCACTTTATTCGATTAGTCGATTTCGATAACGGCAACGGCATCCTTTTGAAATTATTATTTCCTAAAGTGTGCCTAATATGACTTGCCAGATAGAATTTGGTTTCAAATAGGCAACATCAGCCCCCCTTAATCATAGCCAACGAGAGCAAGTCACTACGTCGTGGCCTCAACGCAGTTCCTGCAAATCGCACTCTGGCATCAGACCGGGCAAACGCTAAGATACAGTCATTATGTATAATCGCAATGTACAATTTATTAAATTAATAGTCTACAATGAATTTCACGGGTGGGTATCACGATATTAATTATCTAACCACTTAAAATAGTGTTGTAGTAGTCATGAAATTACACATATGTTCTAAAATATCACAAACTGTTTATTTTTAGAATATTTTTATTTAATATCCAAGACTTCAAAAGTAACTTACATCAATGTTCTAAAAGCTAAAAATTATTTCAAAATACAGTAAACATAATCTATAATCTTAAAAATCACATCTATAAAGTAACTCGATATATTTATTCAAATAAATATAGAGTTACTTTTCGTAACTCTATATTTATTTGAATAAATATAACAAAGATGTCTTTCCCAAAAAGATCGTATTTATTGAAATCGAAACACTTTGACACATTACCTTCCTACGATACGTCAAGTGTAACAAGGTCGCGTGATTCGTGATTGTTAATTGATTTTCTCTAGGCCTACAGTCGGTTTTAAACGTGGCCAGGAATAGAACAATCGTCCAATGGGCAAGACAATGCACGTCGCGCTTCGTGCGTCGGCGCGGGCGCAACGTCAGAAACAGCTGTAACAGATTGATTCACGGCGAGGACACTCACTTTGACGGCTATCCGATACACTGTGACTACATTTTAGTTGTTCGGCGAATTCGAAAGGTGAACCAGAGATACTGCTTTGGTTTCGGAAAATACTGTATAATAGGATTTGAAAAAATTGGGGCCTCTAAAAATATTTTACTGCTCTATTGCATTCTTTAATCAACTATTCATTATCAATTAAGTTCTTAAACATTTCATACTGTTTTTTTCGAATTTTCCCGACTGTTTTGTTTTGTGGCTTTCCCGTATAACTCAATAACTCCCGCTTACTTAAACATTACCATCGTAATCTAAAATATTTAAAAATAATTGGTACTTTTTGATAATAACTACTTTCCACTGAAGCTCTTGCCAATAGCTACTACACAGCACATGAATAGAAATTAGCTCAAAGGAAATGAACACTAATGGACATAAAAATGGAATGCCTAAACGACTCCTGAAATGATAAATGATACCTGGCAATGTGTGTGATAAATGGAAAATATTTCCTGTTAGAACTGTCGTAAATCAACTACTTTAAGCTTTCGTAAATTCTGTAGTTATCAATGGAATGGTATAGACTATCATCGCTAGAAACCCACGAACAGGTAGATAATTCTGACGTATTGGAAGTAAGAGACAAATCATTATTAAAATGGTATCGTATACGCCATTCAGCTAACTGGTCTTCCGTCGGTTGGAGAGCAGAAATGTAACTGGGAGCGCTGCTTTTACTACTTCTTCTTGATACTGTCCTGTTGAATCTACTTGGATTAAGGTTCGAAGGCATTACGAAAATTTTATTTTGATTAAAATGTGGCGTTGACTCTGGATTTACCCAGTCATTCCTCAAAGGAACTTTTGGAGGCATAACTAATGCATCAACCGATTTGTGTTTGACGAACAAAATTCTCTTACTACCTTTCAGAAGATAAGGGTATTGTCTAATAATAGCATAAACGCAAATAGCTCCAAATACTATACATGCTGTCCCGGCACCGACGTACAATAAAATCGTACGTAAATCAAATGTAGCATTTTGGTAGAGAACGCAATTATCACGATCAACTTGACCCGTGCTTAACAATATTGGACAAAATACATATTCAGCTACTATGTCTCTATTGTAAATCCTGAAAATGGAAGGAACATCAGTAATGCAGTTCACCTCATTTGGACATGTAGTCTGATACCATAAAAGACCATACTCATTTGGTTCTACAGCACCTATCTCAATCATAGAATAATTATGAGTTTTCAAGAAGTATGTTAGCTTTATCCAATTTTTTTTTGGCATTATTTCATTAATTGTATTTTTAACAATAGTAGGAAGAGTATCGAAGCCAATTAACTCATTTTCAGGGCATGTGTGTCCATACACCGGTGAAACCATCCTCAAAGTCGAATTTGTAATAGTCACATTACCATTACGGCAGTCATTGCTCAAATAAACAATTCCACAAATGTCATCATCATCCAACTCATCCCAAACATCCCAGCTGTAACCGACCTGATCTGTTGTTTCATGATTTTTAAAATAATAATTATCGTTTTGAGCACAATTTGCTTCGAGATCACTAAATGTTTTATCTTTATATTTTTCAGGGCTGTCACAATACGGGTCAGTAAGCAACATATCCTTGTTAGTTAGCTGTCTGATTTCATCTTCTGAACAATTGCAATACCACAAATTATCCTGTAGATTAATTCTAGGCTTAGGATAAACGATTGCCATAACAGTCTTAAACAGCCCCGCGGGGATCGTGTGTAGCTGGTTGTTATGCAAGAATATCATTTGAATACTGTGTAAGTTATCGAATGCTCCTGCACCAATATAAGTTATCCCACATGAATTTAGATACAGGTCTCGACATTTCTGAAGTCCAGTAAAACTATTTCGCCCTATTACGTCTTTAAAAGAATTGGAGGAAAAATCTACGATTCTTAATTCCGCGAATGATATTGAACCTGTTACGTTTGTTGGATCCCAATGGTTACTTCTCGTTATTGTAAGACTTCGTAGAGTGTCATGGACTGACCGCAGAGCATCTCTGGGTACATTACGGATGGTGCTATTCCGGATATAGAGTTGTCGTAAACTCGAGAGTCCTACGAGACTATTCGACGTCCAAGTTCTCAGCTCCAAATTTTTTAGCTCTAGTACTCGTATGCTTGCAGAGTATT
The DNA here is from genome assembly GCA_949128155.2 of Xanthia icteritia. Taxonomy (NCBI): domain Eukaryota; kingdom Metazoa; phylum Arthropoda; class Insecta; order Lepidoptera; family Noctuidae; genus Xanthia; species Xanthia icteritia. The sequence continues at coordinate 16,343,261 of OX421941.2, forward strand.
GGCTCATGAAGGCGTCACACGGAACGTGCATCAGGTTCCCGTTCATTATTGTCAATTCGTGAATATTTGTTCGGAATGTTGACAGCCATTTTGGTGGCATCGTGTTGTCGGGGAACATAGGTTTGTTCAAAGTTAGAAAAACAGATTTGCAAGCTTCATCTACTTCCTGTAACAAAAATATGTTAGATTTACAATAGGTATGGTTAAAGTCGTCCAAAGCACATGTTTCTATGACATTTTTAGAAATGGCTGGACTATTCAATAAAACAATTATTTAGTTAATGCTCTTACCGAAACTGCGTGGATGATGTCTTCTTCATACTCTCTGAAATATGGCGCCTCTTTGCAGACGACCCTGCAGACGTTGGTGCTGCAGCGACTAACTCGATGTATGGGAGTCAGTGGTGGCCACTTTGGAATAGCCATCAGGAGAATTAGAATGAAACTCGCTACTGTGACAGCTGCGAATATGCTTTGAACCATAAGTCGCAACCAACCTCGACTGCATGATGTGTTTCTGAGAGCAAAAAAACGAATTGCTTAACAGTAATATTATGTTATTAGAAAATTGGTTGCTTATCATAACTAATTGACTATTATTTTCATCTGCCTAGCCTTTTTCCAACTATGTTGAGGTAGGCTTCCAGTTTAACTCCAGTCCACGTCTATCAGTATTTACATGGAGCGAATGCAAATTTGATCTCCGCAACCCAGTTACTGGGTAAAACTATATCTACTAATAACTTATCAAGCAGCTGCAGATGCTGTGAATAACTCAACGCAATTCAGCCAAACCATTTTAAAGTTTTAAATTGATAGAAAAAAAACCGGCCAAGTGCATATCGGACCACGCACAAATAAGGATTAAGTACTTGGGATGAATTTATCTCAAAAACAAACATAACTTTGTAGTTGATAAACATGTTCTCTCATACATCGATATAATATGTCACAGTCAATTCTCAAACTGCGAAATTAAATGTAAGTTTGTAATAGCATTTTTTTTAAAGTATAACATACAACCTACTAATTAACAATTTTCGGACTATTTCCTTTACTTGTGCTGTGAGATCTTGCTTCCTGCCAGGTCAACGGGACATACCCTGTAGATTTTGATTTATTTGCAAGTATCAAAATATGTCACATAAATGGCCGTATTTTATTGCCATACAACATAGATCTACGTATTGGATATGAACTTAATACCTCCACGCGTTCCTGAGAAAATGGGTCTTGACAGACTGTCGGACGGACAACGAAGTGATCCTATAAGGGTTCCGTTTTTTCTTTGTAGGTACCTACTGAACCCTAAAATGTGATGTAACGCTCTGCTACATATTTTTGAACACAAATAACGCACTGCAACTAATAAATAAAAAACTCACCTTGCGACTGAAGATAATACGTTAGATTTTTGTGCCAAGGATCCCGGCCGGACCAACTGCAGTCCTCTCATTTGGAGAGCCAAATGAATGGAATTTTGATTGTAGTAAAAGAGACTTCACCAGTGACGAACTAAGCGTTCGTATGGTTCACCCTGCTTTACCAAAACCTGCTGACTCGAAATGAGACATAAGTTCGTGCAAAGACGAGATGATCAGGTTCTCAGACACGCATACCCACCAATCACTGACTAAACTGCGTTACTCATTTCAACCCACGGATATAACAGTTTGATAGCCCATCCGTATCTCGATAAGTATAATCGAGACAGTGATGATACTTTATCGGCCCATTAGCGATGTTCCTGATAAACTTTGTAAACACAAAAGTGATCGAACGGGTAATTTCACGGACAAGGGCGGTTATTGCTTATTAAATGAATGAGACTGATTGATGGGCTTAGCATGGAAGCATGGATGGATCATTACGTGTGTTGCAAGTAGAGGGAATTTCGCAACAGAACTTAGCGATGGGAAGTACAAAACCCACATCAAACGTGCCCTTATCAAAAAAGCATATTATAAATTAAAGACTACGTTGAAGACAAGGAAGTTTGGCAATAATTCCTTCTGCACATGTGGCTTCCCTGGCACCTCATTAACGGCAAATTATATAAGAGTCTATTAACTGCTCCCAAATTACCATGTTTATATTTTTTACATTCTTCCTTGACATAATCATCCTATTATTTGACATTATATACCTACAATTTAAGTTCAACTCTTTATTAGTGGCTTTTGTGGACATTATAATTATTCAGATTTGGTTTTTTATATTTATTAATTTATTCATCTTTGTATAGATTATTTTCTATTTTGTGAATTTGAGAACACTGTAGGCGTAGTGGACTGTAGATTTGTTGACCATCATCATTTTGTAAAGTACCTGGTACTTGTTGAAAGACCTACACTGTCCTCACATACCTAATAACACTGTTGTTTGAAAACATTATAAAAGCCAATTATTTTTAAAAGAGTAACCGTGGAGTTTCTTGCCGGCTCTTCTCCATAGAAAACCAATTGGAACCGTGCACAGCTTCTGACGTTTCATAAGTGCCCATGTGAAATAAAATATTTTGAATTGCGTTGAAGTGCCAAAAAGTTTAGAAGCAAAAAGGATCTAAAAGTCTCGTTTATGTTAATGTTTGATGATAAGGCCGTATTCTAACTAAAGAGACTGTCGCGCGAACACGTGACCCGTTCATTTCTTTCGGCGAACCCGAACGCGTCGTGGGGCGGATAATAGGCGCCTTCCGATTACCCGAACAAATGAGTAACATATGAACACAGCGATCACTTGGTCACGGGACCGATCGCTTTGGTTAGGCTTTGGAGGGAACGTCACAATCATTTAATTTGATATAAAACATGTCGTGCAAACATTCTCGTCTCCAAAGACCAGTGAATGGATGGCAGCGAAGTAACAAACTTTCAACTAGAGAGTTATTTAAAAGTTATTTCTTTTATCCAGAAATAACTTTTATTTTGCATTTTCAGCAACCGTTTCAATTATGATGAAAAACTAATTATATTTTGAAAGTGTTTCTTAATAAAACTTTATAATAAGCTTTTATGTTTAAGCCTAGATTACCTATGAGTAAAATGGAATAAAAAACATTGCACGACAGGCCACGTTAAGTTCGAGGCTCGTATTAAAAGTCGATTGTACAAGCCGATTAACACCGCACGCGATATTAGCAGTCCTTAATTCATCGTTAAATCCTGGAATACATTAGAAAAAAAGCGGTACTTTAAATAAATATTTAGGTACTTGCTGTTACTCCACCCACGTAACCTTATAAATTGATTTTTGTAAAAAAAATACTGACGAACATATAGCCTCCTCCTTTTTTGAAGTCGGTTATAAATACTTAAAAGACGTAAGGGTTATGTGTTTTTTTTATAAATTTTTACGAGATGGCTCACAGTCGGCAGAGGACATACGTTTGGTCTGACGCGTCATAACACTGAAATTCGTACTGAAAAGTTGGCTTTTTCACATCCAACATGTATTACTAACAATTTACTCACATATAAATTTCATAAATAGATTTGTGTCATAAAATGTAGTACCTATACCAAAAAGTATTAAATCGCTTTTTTTTTTGACCAACAAAAATAAAATGATAGATTTCTATCCATGTCCTGACTGAATTCACCTAATATCAGAAAGTAACAATAAATATGTGACCTTTGGACACATTTACAAGGAAATAAATTTTATCAGCTGTTTGATATCCCAAACCACTCAGAAATATGAGATAGTAAAATACTCTGCTGTGATGGCTAACTTGAGAAATAACTCCTCCGATAAAGCCCCGATGACTCTCATGAGAGTCTCTAACGTCCCAAACCGTGAAGCGCCGTTGGCTCTCATGAGAGTCATCTCTGGGGGCTTGACGATATGGGCGCGTGTGTCAGGTGACTTACGCAGCTCATTTTATGTCCAGACGGATATACCAACTAATCAACTAAATCATTCAAAATATAATATGTAACACAGACTTTTTGTTAAATGTCAAAATTGATGTAAGCGCGCGTCCATGTCAAACCGCGGGGCTTGACCGGTAGAACTTTGCACCCTTATTATGCTGGTGAAAAGACTTGAACACATTAAAATAAAATAAATAAATAAAATTTCTTTATTTCAGACCATAAATAGTCCATAAATTGTTAGTGTGTTAGTGTACGATTTTATTCTTACGTGCTATGTTAGTATGATTAGTTCTTTAGAATTATTTACTTATAGCTACCTATAGCTACCTCCACCCAATGCCTTTGGATGGGGCAGTCCGGTCTGCCAACAATCACTTTCAGGCTGCCGCTACGAGTATTACGCAAGCGGTGTAGTAGGGAAGCTGCTTTCTTTCGCATGATGGCGTGAAAGCCATCCGTGTGAGCTTCAGCGAACATACCCGATACACTACAACGCCGCGGTAGCCGCAACAGCATCCTGAAAGCGTCATTGTATTGTACGCGCAGAGCGTTGTAGGCTCAGCGCGTATATGATACCCAAAGGCCGCCTGAGTAGAAGGACTGACAGAACGCTTTAAATAAAGTCACTTTGACGTCTGCTGTACAACGAGCAAACCTTCGGGCAAGCATATTGCTCCTCACCGCCAACGCCCTGCGCTCGCGCTCAATGTCATCATCATCGCGCAGGTCACTGGTGACTATATGTCCCAGGTACTTAAAACTTTCAACCACTTTGAGCATTACCCCATGATAATTTGATTACCTTCATAAAAATTGTTCCTGGGTTCGATTCCCGAGCGGAGCAGTGTTATTGGGTATTTCCATCTCAGATTTCTCAGTAGCAGCCCAGAGTCTGGATTTGTATCTGCTTGATTGCAATAGGCTCGCCGTCTGTTACATGGGACTTAAACATAACTGGCGAAAATGTGGGTGTACTTCTGCCTAACCCTTAGGGGAATAGCATAAACATATCAGCCTATGTTCCCATTGCTGGAACGCAGGCCTGGTCACTGTGAGAGGAGGTGGGCCGTAATCCACCACACGGGCCCAGAGCGGGTTGGTAGATGTCACATGTTTTGGAATTTTTGATGCTAGGACGTGCCGGTTTCCACACGATGTTTTCCTACACCGTTTTGAGAGCAGTGGTGATGAAATCACTTACTCAAAGTAAAGCGCCTATCAGGTTTCAAACCTACAACTCGTAAATCGCGGCCGTTAAACGCGACAGAGTTTTAAAGCCGCCCATGGGTCTCTGACTTGGCTTCACATACCGTCGAGAAATATCTCTCAGGCATGCGTTCCCTCATGATGTTTTCCTTCATTTTTTTTAAAGCAAGTGATAATTATACAATACGCACACGAATCCGAAAAGTCAGAGGTGCGTGCCTTGGGTTTGAACTCGAGAACTAAGACTAAACCTATGATATTGCTATATATAAATTGTTCAAAATTTGTAGTCAAAGAGCAACCTTTAATGAAGGTAAAGATTGGAATGATAGTTGTGAATATGATAATTGTATAAGCTAGTGTACAAAATTATTTTACCGAAAAAAAATATTAGATCAATAGGTCAATCAATCTGCCTAGGCCTTCTCCTAACTAGGTCGGCTTCCAGTCTAACCGGATGCAGCCGAATACCAGTATTTTACATGGATCGACTGCCTATTTGACCTCTACAACCCAGTAACTGGGCAATTCGCTTCTGACGACCCGTTACAACTGTCAAAGATCCACGAATAACAGCCGGGACCAACGGTTTAACGTGCTTTCCGAGGCACGGAGGAGTCTCGGTATTTAAAGGTAGACCCATCCACGAAACCATCCACGGACCAACCCCGGCAAGCGTACCTTAACCTGATGGAGCGAAGACTGTTATTACAACTGACATGATAATGATATGCTTCTCATTGAGTGAAAACAAAGCTTAATATTGTACCTTCCTACCCTAATACGTAATATAGTATTATCAACAAGGAAAACAATAGACACAATCGAAAATTAGGTGAATCATTACTATACAAACAGCTGTGACACAGCTGTAGTGCGTACCTATGGGATGTGTAATTATAGACTGTCTCCATGTAAAGAATCGAAATTTAATCGGAGACAACAACGCAACCGGATGGTAAGTAATCTGTGTCTTGAAGTGATACCGAACCCCCCCGAACCGTCCGAATGGACCCCAAATGGACGGGGCGGACAGATGGGGGGCGTGGAGCAAAACATACTTTTTTTGACATGGTATTCGAAATTTAAGCTCTAATTCTCAGCAAGGAATTGTATGCATCAATGCCGTCCGATTTTGATAAAGTTCACCCTCATTTTCAATGATAAATCATCGTTAAGGAGTTTTAAGAATTATATACAGCGTAAGACATTATTTCAATTATATATAGCGGTGGTGGCAATTTTTTTTTATTTTATAACTTTAAAGCAATCACATTTCCATACGGGAGCATCGACAAAAAAAAAATTGCCCCCCCCCCCCCATATGTCCGCCCCCGTCCATTTGGGGTCCATTCAGACGGTACGGTCAAGACCCAGATTACCACACGCCATCCGGTTGCCTTTCCGATTGAATTTTACGTGCCATTGCTTTAACTAGTAGGGACAGTCAAAATATGTCAATACACATTGTATCCCTATGGTACGCTCGCGCCAATGCTCCGAGCATTATGCATACGTCATAATTATCGGCAATATTTCCGAACGGTCGCGTTCAATTCCCCTGAGCTTTTAATGCAGGGTCCACAGATGTAGATAATATTAGATAACGGTAGTTTGTGAAATTGTGTGGAATTTGTGACCAATATTTATTTATAGAAAAAATGTTTACTGTTGATTCGGCAGAACCAAACAAATTTTCAGTTACATTCGTTTTACCGATTCTACAGAGAAAAAAAAAATTAGCGAGCCTTACAGTAGTCGCTTATGATGTGTAACATCTGACATATTGGCTGACAGTACCAACCTTTCGGAAAATGGATTGGTACCATCTGACAGCCAACTCTAGCACCTCTAGCTCTAGCATCAGTCAAATCATATAGTGCGCGCTTCCCCGGCTTCCTGTTACATACTTCCGTCCCTTTTCACGAAATCACTCCTACAGATTGCAGGAAAGCGAGAGGAAAGATGTTACACATCAAAAAACTGCTTGAATGAAAGAAAACTAACTTGTTTATCGCAACTTTTCTTCTCGCGATAGGACACCAAAGCCAGAAATAAGAACCTGTTGAAAACGAGTGAATGTGCACACTTTTAGAATTTCCCTAAGTTTTATAGTATAATGTGACGAACAGCTTCCTCTATCCATCTTTCTACATCTATGGCAGTAACACTGAATGCTGATAGCGATGTACTCGATACATAGTTTCCTGTGAAAACCACTCACACTGGTGCAAAGCGATTGGTACTCGACGGAGCATACAAATGGCCTGTTACTACACTGGGAACCACATATTTTTTCTATATTCTGAGTTTTATTTCACTCGTTAATCTAGAATTTCCCACTGGGCTCCCAGAGTTATGTTTTAGTTTTTCCATACAGTTTATCGCTGTGTTATTTTTCGTTGCACTTTAGTGTACAGTGGTATTTTTTTTTTTCTAAACTATAGCGAATCTCCTTCGGCATCCTTTAAAATACATAAGTTGCTTTGAATAATGAATACTAGATAAGTACAGCGACTATTATAATGAGACAGATAATTGTCCTCTGTAATTATTAATTAAACAGCTAGAGAGGGCTAATGCTCCTCTTTATCTTTGTACCCCTTTGTGTGACTTTAAATACTTAACTATGCAGCTAAAAGTTCAGTTATTTTATTAACAATCTAACATCACCGTTGCCATACATTACGTTTTTAATTTTTAAACAGTTCTGTACAGTAGGTACTATATTTCTTACAATAATGAAACTTCTCTCCCTGATTTACATTTCCTTACGATCGACCATCAGACAATCGTTTTAATAAAATAATAGTTACTAACTAACTCATTGTTGAAGTTAGCACTATCTTAGAGCAGGTTTCTAAGATGCCAAAGTTTAATTACGATGCTGTCAGTTACATTGGCATTAATTGGCCAGGCAGGGAGCTCCCTAGTCGACAACTTGGTATCGCAGATCAAAACTTACGGTGTCCGAACTTACCCTTTTGTCTCGGTTGGGTAAACAACGATGGCGGGCGAACACTGCTTCGCTATTACGTAACGTGTATACTAAGTTGAGTACCTATTCAAAGTAGGTATAACTTTTAAAATTAAAAAAAAAATACAGAGAATGATTCTTTACTCATAGATTACAGGAAAACCTATAAGAAGTCTATGGTATTAAAATAACATGGTAAATCTCTCAATATCGTGCGTACAACCTTACATTTGCAGTTGGAATGTGAAGGAGAACATGTTTTTTAACTGCAATGTTTAGTTTGTTCTTCGGATAAATTCATTCCAACTATGGAACCCTTCATTGTGCGTGGTCCGATACGCACTTGGCCGGTTTCTTATACAATGAAGGATCTCTCCTTGAATGTTCTTGCATTGATCACAACACTCACTCATTACATGTTTAACATTTGCCTACAATATTTTCTTTCAACGCGACTGCGTATCGTAGGCAAGGTAAGATTAGTTGTGCTTGACTACATCTTGGACATAGTCATGTTCGTTCTTCATACCAATTCAATTTAAAGGAAAATGTTTTTTTTTTTAAATAAATAATTAAGCAAATATGTAATATGTGTGATTTCTTAAGAAATAAGCGTACCTTTGTACTCATAATTATGATTATGTCTTTAACTGTATCTATTTTTCTGTGTGTACATAAACAATGAAATAAATAAATGTGTATAGGGAAACAAACGTAAAGGAAAAACGCAAGAAAATGACATAATTAAATGTGACAAACAGTCGAGGCAGTATTTTGAATTATTAACAATCTTATCAGTCCCGCGCGACGTTAAATCAGTGTCTGAAGGCGACAGAAATGCTGAATAAAATGATCCTAAAGAGAAAAAATGTTAATATCACAGCGACTGAATAAATGTGAAAGCCATTAGTTATCGCAAGCAGAAGCCATTTTAGTCTTCAGGAGAAAATTATTATCATATTCGTTGGAGAAACTGTTTAGTGACCACATTAAGGAGAAAGTAACTAGACAATGATTTAATGCTGTTTATTTATCTCATTTATACCTTTAACATACAAACATTTTATATTATCATCAAAGATCAAGTGGATGCCAGCACTACAGCACGTGCTTTTAACGAAACTGGAGGATGAAAATATGAAAACCTCTAGCAAGTTCAAGGACCGGTCCATTAAATCGTTATTGATTTTCACAACCTTTGAAACCGCTTTCAGTTCGGAATAGTCATGACAATTTCCTTTTATTGCTTGCTATCAAGACCGACCTGAAAATATTTGAAGCAGGTCAGGTAGTACCCTACCTGACCTGCTTCAAATATTTTCAATTAAAAACACATAACCATTAACCTAGGTTGATTCTAATTGCTTTTATTAAAAGCTGTTAACAGGATTCGATGATACTACGAGTATAATGGAATCAAATTATTTTTGGATTCGTTTCTTCGCTATAAAAAACAGATTACTAAATAAATGAAAAACAAAGATTTGCCTATTTCGTACTTCGAAATAGCGTAGAAATTTGTTACTTCGCTATTTATTTATTTATTTGGGGTCTCCAAGAAAGGATACACATAAAAAATAGATAGATAGATATTATAATACTCTTTATTGTACACCATAAAAGTTACAGACATAAATTTAGAAATTTTACATTTATGGTGTCACAATGGGCAGTCTTATCGCTTAAAGCGATCTTTTATAGACAACCTTTGTATGGATTAAAGGTAACAGGAGAGAAAATACTGCAGGTAGTCAGTGGTGTACTATTTACATATACAATAAATACATACATAAAGCATAAACTTTATCATATAAATAAATATATATATATATATATATAATTATAAACATGAAACAAGGGCAAGGAACTATATGTAATGATGATGTTTAAGGAGAGAGGAAGTGTTATTTAGCAGAATTTTAAAAGTGGACAGTGATTGAGCACGCCTATCGACACGGGCAAGGCATTCCATAACCGTACTGCTTGAACTGTTTTAAGACTTGTCATAAAAGCTGGTGGAATGCATCGGCCTCTAGTCTTTAGTTTTCCGATGACCTCAAATATCTATTATGTGTGTCATGAAAGGAACTTGAAAAGTTCTATAAAATAAGAGGGGGTTGTAGGATTGAACAGAATACTGTAGAGCTGAAATAAGATATGAGAATTCCGGCGAAGACGTATGAGAAGCCACTTGAGCTTTGTACGATATTCAGAAATGTGATATAAAACTCAAATAATGACATTTAAACAAAGAACTAACCCTAAAATTATTGACATTGATTATGACCAAAATAAGATTATTAAAACGAAACGAAACAAATTTCTAGGTATTTGGCTAGACGAAAACATGACATGGAAAACACACATGGAGACTATGATAAAAAAAAAACATCAATTTTGCTATGCTTTACACAATTTGAATAAGGTTGAAAATCGTAATACTGTCCTTACTGCATATGAAAGAAAGAAAGAAAGAAAATACGTTTATTTGCGGTAAATATGACGCAAAGAAAAAGAAAAAAAAAAAAAACACGAGAATAACAAATTGGGGGAAAATATGCGTCACATCCACGCAAAACGGCCATCGCTCAGCATAATGCTGCGACCCTATGCGAGACAGAGCCCCAGCGCTGGTTTTCAGCGACAGCCGGCGTTGACGTGATGACGTCAACTGGTGCAGCATATAGTGAAATAACAAAATCAGAAATAAAAATAAAATAAAATAAAGACAATACTTCCTAAATGATATAATATTTAAAATGGCAACATTTTGTTCCGTCAGCGACTCAAGCGCATATCATGCATATGTCTCCACAACTCTTCGTTACGGCCTAATAATTTGGGGCAACTATACCAAAAGAGAAATGGCATTTAAGGCCCAAAAACAACGTCTTCGAGTCATATGTTTGTTAAAAACCACCGAAAGTTGCAAACCATTTTTCATTAGTTTAAAAATACTTAAGCTTCCATCCCTCTATATTTAAGAAATTTCAATATTTGTTAAGGAGAATCTGTCTAAATTTGAAAAACTTAATACTAGACGTCACCAAAGCACACTAAAATAAAATAAAACATAAATAGGCATGGGTCCAAAGATTTACAATAAACTACCAAAAAATTTAAAAAGCATGACCAATATAAACCATTTTAAATCGCAACTTAAGAAATTCTTGATTGAAAAGACTTACTACTCTATCAATGAGTTTTTAGATGATAGAAGCATAAAATATATAAATGTCCGATCCACTTGTTATTCTGTCTTGTTTACGACGTTACTTGTTTGAAACAGTTCTATTTAGTTTGTAGTTTTTTACGCCTAATTTTTACGCCTTGCAAGGCAAAACATAGTGATACAACGCAAATTTTATACCATGTACCATATTACCTATGTTCAACAAATAAAATACTTTGACTTTGATCATATTTGCGCAGGCCAAATATAAATCTTATACAAAAGTTTTGGAATCGCTCATTTTGATTCAGTTGTGCCTCAGTGAGATCGAGATAACTGACATCAGCGTAGTCAAGGATGGGAAGTAAAAGGGATTGTGCAAGCGCAGTCTTACTGGCAGTTGGAAGAAAGTTCTGCAATTGTCTCAGGGACTTACTTACCAGATGCAAAAATTTTGCGACTTACGCGCTGTACTGGGAACCCCAAGAAAAATGTTTGTCAAACAATATAAATCAAAATAATAAAAAAGGCTATTTTACGTGTGCTCCTTCAATTACAGAAAACCACAGCATGCACATATAACTAGGTGTAAAAAAAAAACAAAAGTAGCGAAAATAAAAGATTTAATTTGAAAAAAAAATAAAAATAACATGTCAAGATTGACCATTCATATTACAATATTGTTTAATATATTATAATAATAATTATCTCACATTTGTTGACTATTAGAGGAAAGAAACATAGTTACATACCTACTTAGTTATTTAGCGCTGGTTAAATTATTTTAATATTTTGAAATGGGGAGGGTTATGTACAGGTTACAACGCTTTGACAATTCATTGTATTGTATTTCACAATACATTGCAAGTATGTTACATCATTATAGATGTCAGGGGGTCTACTCCTATAGTGTAATCCGTAGTTTCGGCCAAAGATACGGTTCGTCTCTTTAGCGTATGTCCGTAAGTGAGACGTAGAACGCGCCACCCGCAACTTTGGCCGAAACTACGGATTTCACTTAGGTATTGGTCCCCCAGGTTGGGACAAACGTATTCTACGATAAAAGATACGTCAGTCGCAATAGCTTTTCCCAAGTTTCGCCAAAAAACTGGTCCCACGTTCCGCCATCCGTAATTTAAAAAACAGACAAAGATTATTTCAGCTTGTTTGGTTGGGCCTTGGGACAAATACAGTCGATGGGACCACATTTTCTTTGATCCCCTGAAATAACTTGAACGGAACAAATTGTATTTAGAAAAACTATTTATATGCAAATGAAGTTTTATACGAACTAGCTTCGTTGAAAGAGAAACGTTTAAAAAATACCAAGGTGTTTTGTTTGGTACGTACGTTAACATGGAAATTAAATTGCTGAAGTAGCTACGGAGTGTGGGAAATTGTGTCACAAAACTACAGTTGGTTATTCGTGAAAACGTTGGAAATACCGACTGGGTGTCCGGGGGTCGTGATTGCAATATTCCCTCCGTCCGGAGTCACGCGCGCGAGCCCCGCTTCTGATGAAAAATATGTTCCCAGTTATGTACTTTTTTTTCAATTGCCCTGACTGTTGCTCGAAGCGATGAGGTCATATTTTATGTTGCTAAGTTTAGTCGCCTTTTCTTTATGCTATAGATACCTATGTTATTTTAGACGATAATATATTAGGTACAGAAGACGGCGGGATATCGGCGTAAATTCAATTTGATGTCGGCTGTAAAATATACTGCCTACGCTCTACACAAATCTATGTACTTACGTGCTATATTTTCTACGAACTTGCCTGTACTGAAATGAAATGGTATATTCTGTAAATAGGATATCGGAATCACTTTTACAATTCATATTAAAAATAAGCTAGATGAGTTCGGTGTTTCCCATCTGGCTACTCTGAGAAGAAAGGCCGAAACAAACTCAGAGGTCACAGTCTCTTTTAAAGTCCAGATATAATGTTGGTCAGGCCATATGAAGACCATGTAGATTAGTGTCTGAAATGGTATTTTGAGGAAAGAACCACACAGCTTTGAGTGGACCTTCAGATTTTCTAGAAAAAAGGATAACTTAATAATTTGATTGATTTGAAATAAGTTAAAGTATGTGAATTACGTCTTACCTAATTGACCCTTCCGAATATAGTTCTGAACAAAGTAGAGACTAATTCAGAACCAACATTAGGTCGGTTTATTCAAAACAAGTAGATACAAAAAAAACCACGTGACATCTATAAAAGATACCTAAACGAAAACAATGGGACTTGTAAGTTTTCACATGTTTTGTGACATGATTATTCTTATTTAATTGTTGGAGGTAACGATGGACCAAGTGTTAACCACAAAACCCGAAAGTATAAGAATGTGTCATAATAATACATACATCTTATTATTAGTTTTGGTAAAAAAACTTATAAACAAGTTGATACACAGATAAAAGCTTGTGTTTAGATTACGCTCCCACCACGCGGTGGCGTCCCCCTGAGCCAGCGTCAAACCGGCGTAAGAAACGCTATAAATCAACTGTCACCGAGAGATATTGGTTGCTTGGTTTGCATCAGTTTATGGCTCCATTTGTACAGGCATCAATGTACTGGAAACTGTCGGATTGAGACAATAACGCACGCTATTGATTTTGATCAGTTAAAGGGGCTAAACAAACTGCTTTTACACTGCTATTCTATAGCTGCAAAATAGCAGTTTGAATGCGGTTTTTATTTCTCGACTGTTTTGATCCCAGGAGGTTTTAGACGGAGCGATTAGTAGTTAACATCTATAAAGGCCTTAATTAATTATACCGTAGGATATACAGCCAAAAAAATTCCCATTTTGAACTTCCAGTTTTACCAAAAAAATGTGGAACAATATTTTGCGGCCAGCTAGCATAATAAGTAATAATAACTATGTTATGTGTTAATTACCATGATTCTAGTTAAAACGTAGGTAACTTTTATTTGCATTTTCTTACAATTAGAGAAACCTTTAATTTTCATATATATCAGACGTTAGGCTATACCTAACGACCTAAGTAAATTAAAGGTCTTTCCAAAAAATATATATAGGTATAAGTACTAGGTCATTATGCTGCACAAAATGAACTCGATAATATCTAACTGTTTTGCTTAAAATAATAATGGTTTCTCAGAATAAGGCATCTAAATCGACATAAAATAAGGTTGTTGTGGCTGGCTCGCCTGATGTAAAACTAATTATTTTGTCGTTTAACTTTTGAGGGAAGAAGTATTCCGGGCATAATTTTTATTGAATTGTTAAATGCGGTCATAATTTTTATTGAATTGTTACAAGAACAACATTATTTTTTATTAAACAGACACGAAAAATAGTGTATTTTTACGTTTAAAATGTAAAACTTTCAAATTTGGATCTACCTACTTACCTAGGCAGGTATTAGGTATAATTTTTGGCTTGCGCTTAGGCAGTATAAGCAAAGCTTAGTACATGCCTACTAATCTAAGAGCATTTTTTTACAAAACAACAGAATATTGGCTACTCAGTACTGAGAATAGACTGCCGTGGTCGCGGGAAAGGCCGAAAGGGATACCGTGGCCCCTGGCAACGTACAGGCAACTGAAGGAGCACGGGTGGGTTTTAGTTAGTAAGAGTCTGACATGCCCTCCCGCTCCACCCAGAGCAGGAGAAGTTATTTGACAATTTCCAAACCAAAAAAAATAAAAAAAGTACTGAGAATAGACGATGTGAAAGCTAATATGAAAGCCTCTGAATGACGACGTTTCAGCAGAAAATTTTACGGAATCAATAATATCCTCAAACTGACCATTGTTTAAACATTGGAGCAGACAATTTATCCTCATTACTTATTAAAACTAACATGGTTTTCAATGACAAACCCACTGACCTCCAAAATATCAGTGATCAATAAACGTATATATTATTCATGTTAAATTATAGTGTAGGTGGCGCTTAGATTCTCTAGAATAATACGTATAGCTGAAAGAAGGCGAATAAAAGTTCAAAGAAAATATACTAGGCACGAGTACTCTCATAATATTTATGCTATTTTCGAATATCTTATTTTTGGGTACCAAGATATTCTTAGTTGTCCAAGAAAGTGTCTAGATGAATGAACCTTTCAAAGTCTAATAATAACACAGCTAATAACGAAATCTTTTTTTATGCTATTTTATTTATGCATAAATGAATAAAATAACAATCGCTGGGAGATTACATGGACACACATTATTTTTTTAAAAATCAACATTCAATATGACCCATTTTACTTTTCGAAACAGTGGCCTAAAAACTAAAGCCGTAGCGAATTAAAAACTGTTTTTTAATTCATAGATTTTTCAGTCACTGCTTGTTTTAGCAGAAAACTAAAAAAATAAAAATAGCGAAAATTAAAATTCGGTAACATGATTCCATTATGTTATAAATTGCAGTACGTTCGGACCACCCGTGACGAATTTAATAAGAGCTCAAACAAAAGCGACATTGCACGCCGTAGTTGCCATAAATTATGAACAGTTTTGGTACTTTAATTACCATTTTTAATGAGGCAACATCGGTGTTATGACGACGTTGTATTATTTCTAACGTCTGTACTATGGTTCTCAAGTTTTGGGTGGAATCCGAGAGCCCTTAATAAAAATTAATTATAGCAATAATACCTAATTACTGCTATTACCATCTGAGGGTCGATTTTTATTCTCCTTGTTAGCTGGAGTATCATTTTAAGTGCGGGCAGTGATAGCCTAGTGGTGTGACGGTCAGACTGCCAAGTCATAGATCTCGAGTTCGAACCCAAGGCACGCACCTCTGAATTTTCGGATTCATGTGCGTATTGTATAATTATCACTTGCTTAAAAAACGGTGAAGCAAAACATCGTGAGGAAACCGGCCTGCCTGAGAGATATTTCTCGACGGCATGTGAAGCCAAGTTAGAGCCCCATGGGGCGGCTTTAAAACTCTGACACCAGGTTAGTCACTATTCACTAACCACACCAAAAGAAGAAGAAAAGAAGAAGATCTCAAGTGTCAAAATTTGAATTATTTGACACTACGAAAAACCTAATTACGATCCTTACTTACCTAGTGATCAATCTAGATCTAGTAAATCAATCTGCATAGCCTTTTGCCAACTATGTTGGGGTCGGCTTTCAGTCTAACCGGATGCAGCTAAATACCAGTATTTTACATGGAGCGACTGTCTATCTGACCTCCAAAACCCAGTAACTGGGTAATACTATACCCCTTGGTAAGACTGGTTGCCTTTAGATCTAGTACTTAATTATATAACAGTTTTCAGCGATTTCGTAAGAATAAATAAATAAACTAGCAAAGCCCGTCGGTTAGTTGGAAATACTGCAGTAAAGAAAACTGTCATTTTCATATTTTTTTGAAATACAATGTCAGACACAGTTTCAAAATTATGAAAAAATCTTGAAATATCTTAGCAAACGAAAAAAAAATCTTGAAATTTCGAACCAAAAAAAAGCGGAAGAACAAAAAAAGCAAGTTTGAGAACTTCCGTCGCAGACGCAACACTATTAATCAGTGTCGGAAACAGTGTGAGGCGGTCCTCATAAACCACGCTGATCATGCAGTAAAACGTTCACTTTAGTATCGTCATATTTTCGTGAAGCCACTCTAATAGCCTATCGATCCGACTAATGCTTGCGGTTACGTTGATTAATATTTAAACTTAATAATAAATCCAACATAATGAGGCACTTCCCTTGATAAAAGACTAACAGGCTGGAAAATTAATCTGTTTTGACCCAGTTTGTCGCGGTATTTTTAACAAATTTTCGGTTTAATCGAGTTTTGTTTTTTTGTCTCAGGTTTTCGGTGGTCTTTGGTGTAGGGATTTTTGCTTATCCCGTGGGATGTTTTTGTTTTTCCGGAATCAAAAGTTCCCTAAACGTTACACCGTAACGCCACTAAGCCATATTTCATATTATACATCTGCTGAGCAATTTTCGTAGAATAGACAATTATAAATTATAAATGAAAAAACCGAAGATAATATCAAACGAAAATTATATTTATAGGTAATACGAAATAACATCAGCTTTTGAATATTTACTTACACCGACCCGGGGATTCCCAAATGAATTACTTACTGATTCTAAAAACAGAAAGATTATAAAAATAGAAGTTAATTGGACTCGCTTGATTACTTAATCCTCTTACTGAGGGTTTCTCGTTTGGCGTAAAATGCCTCAAGGAAACAGGAAAATGTTTTTAGCCAAAATCAGGGCAGTGTACGACTAAACGCCGACAGACACTACGCCGACAGACTGAACACCGACAAGACTTTACTTCGACGGGACTCTTCGCCGACAGGACACTTCGCCGACAGGACTCTTCGCCGACAGGGCTCATCACACTCGTTGGTTAATCATTTGGGTTAGGTTAGGTTAGAACAGTGACCATTAACGCCAGATACTCTCTTTTTAGACAGGCGCTATTCACTAATATTAATATTATTTTTTAGATAAATTGCGTCGCTGATGAGCCCTGTCGGCGAAGAGTCCTGTCGGCGAAGTGTCCTGTCGGCGAAGAGTCCCGTCGAAGTAAAGTCTTGTCGGTGTTCAGTCTGTCGGCGTAGTGTCTGTCGGCGTTTAGTCGTACACTCAAATCAGGGTACACAAATATTCAAAGAAATATTTACAATGTCCAAACTAGAATTCCTATTTATAAAATCAAATCTTTAATATTTCATAACGTAGCGAAACGGTTAGCCTGCGCTGCGGTTATACTTATAAATTAGGCCGTCTACAGACGGCTTTATTTTCCAGTATATGCCGAAAGTTTATTAATATCGTACTTGTGGAGACTTTTCAATAACTACTGGATTATTAGTGATCATATTTTCTTTATTAATAAGTATTTTGTAGAGATAATCGAATTAAATTTAATTTAAGAACTATGTAAAACATCCGTTAACTGACCTTTTTACAATAGGCCGCAAGTCATTGGTTACAAAACCAGTATAAGCTGGCAACACAACTATTACCGACGTGCAGTGTACTGTACTTATTCGACTAAACATTGAAAGAAACTCTTCCATTAGTTTGTTCGGACGGCCCCGTATCCCTTTTTGCGGAAAAGTGTACGAAAACTTGTGATGTTAAACTCAATGTATGTAAAATAGGTACCCGTTTGGTATTTAGGTTGAGTTTGCGCATAGTAATTTGAACCTTTTCAAAATATATTAAATAGGTACATTCACATTGTTTTAATTTAATAATAATAAACTATACCTATATGAACCATATTTATAGTATTTTTTATTGACTAATTCAATACTCGGCTGGTCATTATGCTATATCTAGATAGGTACCTAGGTGTAGCATATTGAGCACTCGAGTAAGTATGTAGAACTAAGTCAGAAGTAAGTAAGTAGGTATCTGAACACCGTAAGGACTAGTCCTGCTTGCAGCGTTCGACCGCTACAGTAACGCTTATCTACGAAAAACAAAGGGACGTCTCACGAGATTTCGTTTTTAAAGTGTACCCACACCCACACATACACCCACATATACCCACCCCACACACACACATATACACCCACAAAACACACACACCCTCATATACACATTCACACACCCGATTCTCACACCCTCATTTACTTAATCCTCACAACAGTCAAACTTCACCCAGTTTTACGTATTTAAATATCACTTACCTGGAATGATGTACACCTAGAACCTGTTACCCACTTCCGGAGTCTGGAAAGGCTGGTAATCTGTCATACAGGTCTCCTAGTACAGAAACCAGTCTCCCACATAGATTATAATTCGCTTATGTACTCTTTGAATTATGTATATTATACCTTGAATATTTCTATGTGAGAGAGAAAATAAACTTTTTTGTATTTGTATTTGTTTAGATATGCGTGACCGCGATGGTACACTATCACCTTTGGAACATACACTGAAGACCACAACTTAGGAGACAAGACAAGTCTTTTGTCCATCACCTTTCCTTAATCCCTTTTAACGACACCCATAAGTAGAAAAGATTAACTTATTTTTCACCAAAAACTGACACCTACTCAAGTCACAAGTATCTTTGACTTTTAAATTGAAGTTTTAGAAGCCTCGACGAACCACATTTAATTTTAAAAGCGTACTTAAAATTTTTTCAGTACACAGACTTTTCAAATATTCAGAAGGAGTATTTTTTGTTATGGTTGTAATGGCCTCCGACGATGTATCAAGCCTTTTATTAGAGCACGTCCGTTTATATTACCGTCACAAAGTTAATGTAAGAACCTGTTATAAAAACAGGGTTTCAGTTTCACTTTGCAATCTGCGTAAAAATATGGCTGAAATAATGCAGGTAAGTACCGTTCTTTACGCGTAACATTTTTCTTTCCATTTTTTGTTTAATTTTTGTCGTATGTTTTTTATACTCACCTACAAAAAGGAAAAAACATTGTTCAAAGTTATGTCATTACCTTCTTTTTGGGTATAATCCTGCTAATCGTAAACGACCCTACCATTTGGTATTGGCACAATCAGCATCAGTAGTCGTTGGACATTTCATATGGTAAGTAATGTACAGACTTAGCCTGCATGGCGTTTCCATATAACCTCCGCAAGTATTTTATAAGTTAATGGCATAAGATTATTTAAACAGTATTTCAAATGACGATGACCATTTATTTTATTTTAAGTATTCTTTATGTATTCAAAGTAGATTTTAGATAATAGTCTGGAGTCAATCAGAGCATTTTTTTAGATTGAATAAAAATAAATATTATTTGTAGCTCTGGTTACATTTTCGGTTTAATGGCGACGACAACTGAAAGATTCGTTTCGTTTGTTCCGTCCATTCGGTCAGTGTGATCAGATGAAGTTTATTTGTTCCTAGAATAGTCAGCAAGGAAACATCGCCCTCGTCTAAATAAATAAATATTATTCTTCTACTAGTACGATGAGTACTAGTAGAAGAAGAATAATATTTATCTGTTGTCTTTAGTGTTGAGTCATACGGTTTCCTTTAAAATGATTGAGCTAAATGATGCTGATTCATTTGTCATGGTTTTACTAAGTTGCATGCATTATAATTCAGAATCTGTATCTTGTATGATCTGATCATTACAAGTAATTGTATGGACTTTAAAAGAGACTGACCTTTTTTTTTTGGATGGGATATTATCAAGTAACTTCTCCCGCTCTGGGTGGAGCGGGAGGGCGTGTCAGACTCTTACTGACTAAAACCCACCCGTGTTCCTTCCGTTGCCTTTACGTTGCCAGAGGCCACGGTATCCCTTTCGGACTTTCCCGCAACCCCGGCAGGCATCGGTCCTATCGGACCCCTTCACTTGCTGACATCTCTTTGAGGCGCGTGTGGAACACAACGCGCCGTCAACCCGGCAGTAGGCGTTTGGACCCCCTAGATTGGGCAGGAGCCGCTTCAAAGCAGCCCCGGCCCGCTCCAGTCTGGGAGCCAAACGTCGGAAGTGCTCCACGAAGTTCCACCGGCTGTCGAGGACGAGTCCTAGTTACTACATCGTCGACTCGACGCCGATTTGAACTCCTCCTACCGTTATTTGGGAACCCGACGGTGGCGCGTTCCGAGGACCATGAAAACACATGGCCTCGGACTTTTGCAGGGAAACCTCGAGTCCCAATTTCCGGATTCTGTCCACGATTGTCGCAACCCCGTGTGTCGCTAGTTCGGCCGCCACCTGGTGCGACCTCCCCTGCGCCAGGACCATCGTGTCGTCAGCGTAACAAACAACGCTGACGCCGCTAGCGAGGTCGGCGCGCAGCACCCAGTCGTATCCGATGTCCCACAGATGCGGCCCCAGAACCGAACCCTGTGGGACACCACACGACATCTCTCGCCGGTTCCACTCTCCCTGGTGACCGGGGTAGATGATGGCCCTGTCCGTCAAATAAACCTCGACCACACGACAGAGGTAGGTCGGCATCCGGTGATACCGGAGTGCCTCCCTGATGCAACTCCAGGGCAGAGTATTGAAGGCATTGGCGATGTCTAGAGACACCGCCAAGACGACCCCACCCTGGGCCATTGCATCCCCCGTCGTGAGGGCACGCACGCGCATGATGGCGTCCACCGTAGAGCGCCCCTTGCGGAAACCAAACTGGCTCTCCGCTAAATCCGGCCCCACCCGCACCAGCTGCCCGACGAGGCGGTCTGCAATGACTCTTTCAAAGAGCTTGCCCACCTCTAGTCGAGCAGCACGATGGGCCGGTAAGTAGACGGAGAGTCCGCAGGGCGCCCCGGCTTCTTGATGAAGACAGTTTCCCCGTCTTCCAGCGAAGTGGGAACTGGCCCCTCTCCAAGCATGCGCTTAGGAGCCCCCTTAGTCGAGATCCGAGAGCCTCCAAGGCCAGGACCCAGGCTTTTTCAGGTAAGCCGTCGGGTCCTGGGGCGGTATTTTTGGCATTCAGCCTACGTACCACCACTCTCATCTCTATCTCGGTCACCTCCGGAGCATCGTCGTCGTCGTCGGCGCTGTGATCCGCATCGGGCACCGCAGTAGGCGGAGCCATGGGCGGGGAGGCATGTTCCCCTCTCGAAGGGAACAGAGCGCTCACTACGTCCACCACAAGCTGCGGCCGGAGGCTCTGCGTCAGCGGGGGAGCCCATGGGCGGAGTTTCACAGAGACCTCTGAGTTTGTTTCAGTGTTTCTTCTCAGAGCGGGCACTGTCAGTTAGGACTGGTCATCTCTTTATTGCATTATTCAGTTTTATCTTTTTGATTATTTTAACTATTTATATATCTAGACACTTTAGTTAACACGCGGTCTCTCTTCTCACATAATCATAAGTATAGTTTCAATATGAATGATGTTAACAAGTTGTTATAATATATTTTAATTAATAAGTTCTTTTGTAGGTAGTATTTTTTCCGAAGCAGATTCAAAGGTTTTGTGTAAAAAAAATACAAACATATGGAAACTCTGATTGTAGTTGTCACGATCTCATTCACTCGTCACTCGTCGCCACAGTAACCTACTGTTACACACGGGGTTATAGCTTAGAACAAAAGTAAGGAAATAAAGGAAGTAAGGAAGCAAAAACCAGTTTAGGTATGGTTTTGCTTTTGGAGATACACTACTCAATTCAATACATTTTTATTTTTTTCTCCCTATCTAAAATGTACTCTGTGCTGTTACATTCAAACTTGTGCTCTGTGTGTGTTTTTGTTTGTTTGTTTATTTATTTTTTGTTTATTAAACACCGTACCCTTACCTTTTTTGCACATTTTAGCTCGATATACATATTCTTGAAAGCTATATCTCATTTTTGATTTTGGTTTTCCTACTGGACTTACGATACGTGTGAGTTTGTACAAATACGATATTGCGGTGCTGAGTTAATTGATATAATGTATCAATGTCTCGGCGCATCAAGCGTGTTCTACGCGTGCAACGTATTTAGAGACGTGAGGCCAGTGAATTATCCGTGCAACTGTAAAGTATCTTGATGGAGAACAAAACAACATGACGTGACATTCAGTTCCCTTCAAATTGGTTAAGCTAAATGGTTCTGGGACTAGGCTGTTTAGACTGGCCTTCTCTTCACTGCCTTGGCTTATATTTATTTAGGTTTTGAAATAAATGCTTAAAGATGGAATAAAAAAGGGGTATCTACGGTGTTTGTAAGAGATTTGATTTATTTTCCTTTACACTGTTTGATCGCTTTATAAGTATGTGCAATTCTCCCATAAGTTATACGCATTTGGTGGGTCAACTACAGATGTTTATCCTAACGCAGCCTTTCCACCTGAGATGTGCTAAGCTGCTTAGCGATCGTTCCAATAGGATCGTTTGATATGTATAGCATAGTTGGGTTTAATTCTGCTCGAAAAGGGTTAAATGAAATGAAGTACCTACACATAGTAGGTTTCGTAGCTTAGCTTCTCCGTTTAGCGACCTCACACATTCCTGATGGAAAGACTGCCTAATTCTCAGGTTTTAAAAATTATAGGTAGGTACATAGTTCTCACCACAGTTTTGGTACATTTTAGACTGGTTCAAGCCGCTAGCCCCATTGGCGGGACGTGCCACAATATTTAGTTATTTATGTTGCTAAATCGAGTCAAACGCTACTAGGTTGCACTAATTGTTCGATACTGAACTAATTGAGTATAAAAACGCCTGACAGAAAATGATTAGCAATCAATAGTTTTTGGAAATCTAACGAATGAACTGTTTGGCAGGAATTGTCGACATCGGCACCATTGCCATAGAGAAAAATAGAATAGAATGGAGCTGTTTGGCAGAAAAGTATTTTTTTTTTTTTGTTAGGAAATATACAAAAAAAATCGCGTTAAATTAAAATGGAGGAATTCTTTCAAAATCTAGATCTAATGTGCTTTTAAATGCACCATGTGTTGCTTTTTTACATGATTGTTTTGGTTAGGGTATGCCTATTTAAGACTTTGGTCATGGTTCTTAAGAAGATCGAAATAATACAGTCAGCGCGTCACCATGTAAAATGATATAGATTGATTTTATTTAAATAATTAAAAGTTTCATTCTAAGTTTATATTTTATTGATACGACCGCCGAACGTCTATTATGAATTTTTAATAATATTAATGAGAGTACCTACTGGTAAAACAGAGACTGAGCAAAGGAGATTGACCATCCTTTGAATCATAGGCGATATGTTTTAAATAATATATCTATGCTTTGAATTGATTCCTCTGTATTGACTTAATATATTGTTACGTTACCATTGCTATTTATTTAAATTGAAAAATAGACGTACCAATGCTTATCCTTTGACCCTGGTTAACGCCTACACTGTTGAGTTTATATGTTCTTTAAAAGATTTATAGGTATGAACACTCGTTCACCGTTAGTTATTTCAGCAGTCTCTTAGGAAGCCATGTTCGCTCAGGATTCTGTTGTCAGCTGTAAATGTCTATAGGCTGATAATTAATGACGAGTTTGCAACAAATGTACATTCACTGATATTTTTTTTATTTTCCAGGTATCTGATGACATCTTGTGTCAAGCGACACGCGCACGCGTCTTCTGTTTCCGTTTGTCGCTCCGCAAGTCACGTCGCGGTAACTCGTAGCATGGTCTAAACATATTCTTCTTGCATTCGTTTTTCTCGCAAAACGCGTGTTGTTGAGCAAGTAGCTCGCGGTTTAGTTTAAAAGGTGCCAAGAAAAACACGTAATCATAGTTAATTTTTTATTTAAACTGAAATTAAATAAATACACCTTTACAGCAAAATTTCAATATTAGATTTAAATTACCTACATTTATATTTAATTTAATTTAAATAATAAATGTGACTGTAAACGGTTGGGTATCACAAACTGGGTTAACATGGATTCCAACAGTATATCTTACACTGATAAAAGATATATCGAATATATTGATTATTGCTGAACATAATACCACCCATTTAATATCAAATGTAAATCCAACTTACGTACTAAGGTACATAGAGTATATTACAAGCGATATCCATCCATACAACAGTGAAAGATTAACAATGAATATAAGTTTATATAAACAACACACATATATTATAATATAACAGTGGATATATATTAAAATTACGTTGACTTAACTCTATTTTGATATGCAAGGTCAGTGGTGCCAAAATTGATTATATTGCCGCCACTTCCACGATATGTTTATATGCTGGTTCTTTTTATTAATTTAATCCAACGAATATTGACGTTGTTTGAATGAATATATTTAAAAATATATTGTAATTTTTTATTAAGAATGATGAGCCACAATTTGACAATAAGCTTTTCTGTGAGCGAGTTTATTCGAGATGTGAAAGTTGACTAAGTAAATATATTCATAATATGATATGACATGAAGAACACTTAAATTATAATAAGTTATTAGCTATATAATGTATAATACGAATAAAATGTCTATCCTTTGAGACACTTGCAAAAAGCAGTATTTAGATGTTTTTATACCTAGATCACCTATTAAATTAGGTAGGCACTTGTAGATGTAGAGTATGTTGAAGATACAAATACACATTTACGACAGTATCTCAAAGTTTAGAACGAGTGATTCTTAACAGTAACTTGCGTCGGATCTCAGAGAAAGCGTTAAAAGACAATAGAACATCTGAATACAGTGAAACACGACATATAACATCAAAAATGTATACAATGAGATAAATATATCGAATAAACATGAGACGGTTCACGAAATTCCTTAAATTTAATCAGGTTGCCTCGACTCTGATCATCGGTAAGTTTTAAGTGTACATTTAAGTGCATTACTTGTATATAAAGTGCAAAAACCGCTAAATATGTGAACAGTGATAATGACAATAAACATTCAAGCTTTAACATCAACACTACATAATATATAAAAATGGATTATCACCAAAATGTGTCAATTTTATGTAAATTAGGTACAATAAGTACCCAATCTCGCGCCTTACATAATTAACACATTTTTTTAAATAGCTACGTTTATATACGACATATGATTATGGTTTAAAAAATCACATCATGTGGAATAAATTATAATATTTGGTCATCCAAAGATATCGCAAACCCCTGGATATTATCACATCTGTGTTCATGATTGTTGATACTTTTTCAAGTTATTTTAATCTTACATCAATCATGAACAATTAACTAAAAATACATTTTACAAGAATATTGCAACTTTTTTTATAGATACTTCGCTTTGTTATTCAGCAATCCAAAATAGTTCCAAAACCCGAGTTGACTTTACCGACCAACTACCAAAGTACGAAATCCGAAGAACACTTGAAATTCGAATATACTGCGACACCGCGAAATGTAGGTCTTAAAAACTTATACCCGTTTTCACCGACAACGAAGTGACACTTAAAAAATATCCCTGCTTCAATTCTTCTTCGATTTTCAACTCTCAGCGTTGAGCCTAGCGTTGAAAATCCAACAGTGCACTTTTATTTAGGGATTCATTTAAGTGTTACTTAGTGAAGGTGAAAACGGGCATTAGTGTTTCATATTTTCGCAGTGAGCTCCAACCTCTATATATTTCGCCAAGTTTTCCAGATCCAAAGTTAAAGTCTCAATCTTTTACTTATTCAAATATATTCAATTTAAACATTTTATATTATAAACATTCTTATAATTAGTAATTCAGACTAAAGGATATGTTTTTGGTTATAATTTTATCACTTGATAATGATTTAGATACACGTCGTACATTGATTACAGGGCTCAGGACATTGCATTTATTTTATTTGTGATCACTACCGTGAAGCAAGGTGACTGACTGACTACAATACAAAGGAAACATATTCAAAGTCACATTTATTACTCCACTATACTAAAGATAAACTTTAACATCAAGTATTAACTCAATATAAAATAATTTAAAGCTACACGGTTAAAAAATCTGCGTCATACAGCCTAACAACTTATAACTTTAATTTTAAAATAAATATAATTTAGTGAACATAAGCTAATAAAATAAAACATTGAACTAATACTAGTTTTACGAACAAAACTGTGGATCGGTTAAATGCTACAAACTCCCATAATATAAACAGCGTTGATTTTACCGAATCTCATCTAACACTTACTTATTTACTTAATACTAATTCTACATCAAATAGAACATTTATTTTATGGGCTCTAACTATGTAATATAATAATCAAGATAACATATTCGTACCGTTCCGAAAGCTAACATAACTGCCTGTAAACGATACTGCGCGTACATGTATTGAGAAGATTTAACCGACAATCATTTTCCTTTGCTATATAATTAGAGAGGTATAAATGTACGTAATGTGAGGTAAAATACTCGTACCTCGAGCCCTCTTACACATACCATAGAATAATAATATCGTAATAGTCAACATTGTAAATACGTAAAAGCTTACTAATAGGTTATATCGTAAGGCAGGGGTAAACGATAAAAAATATTAGAAATTCTCCTTCAAATTTATAGGGAATTGTAAAATTACAAATCAAATTGTTCATTGCTAAAGATTGTGTAAAAGTTCTAGCTCATTGTGAAATCACATTTTCCGAAAATGTTATTTAAGATATCTCCATGCTAAGAGCATGCTACGACCATAAAGATATGAAACACACCTTCAGTGATACCTACTAATACTAGGATGCCTGGTGTTAGAAAGTGTAGTTACCTACATTCTGGTACATTACTATTAGTAAGGCATACCGTAAGAGGTTTTTACTACAATGTAAAAATACTGTACCACTAACTTACCGCTCTTGAAAAACGACCATCTTCACTTACCAAGCTACCGCTCCATATATATTACTAAATTTTGTTTATCAGCCCAAAATTGATATGTATCGTAGTTTATTGCACAAATTCATCACGTTACAAGTTTTGAACGGAAAATACAAACGATGCGAAGAGGTACGCGTCGAGCCATCCGGCCACAGCTGGCCCGAGGGTAGCCCTTCGCGAGAAATTAAATTAGGATTAACTTATAAAAAAATAATGTTATGATTATTCTAGAGCCACCTGGCCGCTACGACGAAGAGTACGTTGGTCGCGAAGCAGACGTCGGGGCGGGTCGAGGGTGCGCTAGAGGTGCGGCCGTACGCCGGTTTCCGTTTGCAGTTCATCTTCTCGAGCGGCATCTTGGCGACGCTGTACTCCCGGTGCTCGTTCACCATGGTGCACACCGTGCGCTTCTTCTGCATCATCTCGTCGTCTCTGTCCCGCAGACCCGCGAGCCAGGCCTCGTACCACGCCAGCTCGCAGTCACATATCAGAGGGTTATCTACGCCAAAAGGAAACACTGAATATTCTTCATGCAAAAGAAGCATAGTTTCAGAACTTTTTGATCAGGGGAACGTTTTTCTCACGGAATCAAAATATCAATTGCAATCGACTATCATCATTTAATTTTCAAAACTGATTTGTTCATTTTCTGTAAACAATTTTTCCTATAACTTAAGTATAAATAATACAAACCCATAATATCAACCACTCGAAGAGTATCCAAAATCGGCTCCATGATTTCCTCTGGAATATGCTGCAGCTTATTGTTTTGCAGATTTAAAGTCTCCAAGGAGTTCAAGTTGTCGAAGCCCATAGTCGGCAGTTGGTGGATCCTGTTACAACAAAGTTATTAGAATTAACCGAAGTGGCTAAAGTCACAGCTAAAGTTGTGGGAACGAAGTCGGTGCAACACGCGATAGGGGAAGAGGTTTAGTGCTAACTACTATGTAATCTGTGCGACGTGGACGTGAAGCATGACCCGAGATATCCCTCGAGAATTTGGAGCATGAGTCAACTAGACTGTGGATTTAAATAATAACGGCATTGCAACACAGCATATTATTCTTGGTTTTAGTTTCCACAGCATAATATGTGCGGCCATTTTTTTATTAAACGCTATCATTACCATAGGCCACAATAATTATGTCATTTAAACAGTGTTTTTTTAATGATGGTCTGGCAGTTTGAGTAGTTTATGAGGCCTACCCAAATGTCCTTTCTTTGGTATTGTTCGTCGAGTTGAGCTCCTTAAGTTCTGGGTTGAGCTCCACGATTACTGACAAATGCTTGCACTGACAGGACAGGTCCACTCAAATCTGTGTGGTTCTTTTCTCAAAAGACCATTTCAGACACTAATCTACATGGTCCTCATATGGCCTGACCAAGATTATGTCTGGACTTTAAAAGAGACTATGACCTCTGAGTTTGTTTCGGCCTTTCTTCTCAGAGTAGTCAGATAGGAAACGCCGAACTCATCTAGCTAATTTTTAATTACTTATTTTTTTAAGATGACGTGTAAAAGTGATTCCAATATCCTATTTACAGAATAAACAATTTCATTTCATTTCATTTCATTTCATTTCAATGTTTCAACTTCAACCAGTAGAGCGCCTGCCGTCGAATAATATGCATAGTTGGAATATGCTACATTTGTCGCGTAGAATCTTCAATAATATAAAATAGAACTGCATTTGAAAATATTAATTATCATAACCTACACTATAATACAGGCACGAAACAGACATTATGTTAATTTATGTAATAAAATTAAAGAACTCATCGATAATGAAAATGAATTAGTCGAAATGATTTCCTTAATTTGAGTACGTTGAGTGATGTGAAATTATTAATGTATTTGAAGTTAAATATACTACCGTTGTAAATTAATCCAATCTATACATAATATGTATCGGATTCTACTATTTGATTATATTATAATCAAATAGTAGAATCCGATGTCTGTCTGTCTGTTTGTTTGTTCGCGCACATCTACGGAACTACTGAACGGATTTTCATGTAGTTTTTAAAAGTAGACAGAGATTAATTTGGAGCAGAATATAAGCTTTGTTTAATTTAAAAAGTTATTGTCATACAAGACGGTATTCTGTTCACGACACGTTGTGCACAATTTCTGAGAGTAACCTAACAAAAAGTACTAGGCTCGCATGAACCTTTAATTTATTTTGAGTACATAAAAAAATGCTATCTATAAATAAAAATGTATTACCGCATGTATAGAATATCATCACTAGAGAGTGGCTCGACCGACTTGGCAGATTTTTTTTGTTGCATTCGTAATTGTCTAAACAAGGTTTGAATAAAAGAAAATTTTGGAAAATCACCGGAAATCCCAGAAATACACCCGGGCGATGCAGGGCATGAACAGCTAGTGCTTATATAAAACGAGAAATATTTATTAATCATAAAACCAAAATGTTCCGCTTTAATAAAATTAATGGCTGGGATACAGAATATAATGTTCTTCAATACACAGAATTTAGTAATTAAAACAGGTGATACCAGACGAACATTGCTTGAGTTATTTACTTCTGTAGCTTCATCTTTTTAGTCCCTTTACGCTTTCGGGATTTCAAACGAATGGGCTATAAAATGTATTGTCTTTTACTCTCCAATATTTTATCAATGTTATTCGGGAATATTTATTTACAATAATGGGAATGAGTACTGTCACAAACAATGTTGGTTCTAGATACCTTAACGGCGATAAAAACTTACATATCAATAGATTTGTCGGTTATTTGACTTATAAAAAATGGTAAATCATCTGTAGCGTTGTAAGTATGATATATCAAGATTTATTTTCCCTAATAGCCTCAAATTCCTATTATTATTATATATTACCTATATCCATATAAACAATCAAGCTAATCTAGATCTTTTAGGTCTAATCCATCAACATAATCCAAAAGAAAATGAGATTATTGAAACCTAATAACATCAATAATCATGACTAATGGAAGCAATAATCTATTCAAAATATAATATTAGTAAAAATTGTGGAACCAACTAGGTGGAAAAACGTTGTTTTAGATGGTAAAGCTAGAGACGGTGAGGATACTGAGATGTTAGCTGACATGGAAGGAGATGTAAAGGATGATGATAAACCAACTTACATGTTCTTTTGCATATTGAGGAAGGTAATGGAGTCTCCATAGCCAGTGAAGGCATCCTCGCTTATGTACGTGATGTTGTTGGAGCGTAGGTCCAAGTGACGCAGGCGATGCAGCGGACGAAGAGCTTCCGAAGGTATCTCGTGCAGACGGTTATCTCCCAGACGAAGGTATTGCAGGTTTTCTATAAAATATCGTTAATATATATAACGTCAGTAAAAAAGCAATAAACGAGAATGAAAGAAATACATAAACAAGCCATAAAGTCAGATGGTAATCCGTAAGCCTGGGAAATATTTAATGTTAAACCCATTTCGTTCTCTCGACTTATGCCGTATATTTCTTCTTTCTCTTTATTTAAAAGTCACGTAAATTGGTATTTACCTTCAAGTCCGGCGAAAGCTTTCTCATCAATCCTTTGGATTAAATTGCCTTCCAGCTCCAAAGAGTTTAAGAAGGTCAGGTGCGAAAATACCTGGGAGGGTACTTCTCGGAGCTGATTATGAGCCAAGCCTAGAGAATCTAGGCTCCGTAGACCTGCAAAACAACGAACAACATCATTATTTATGTCTATATCAAACATGTCGTCTACTAGACGTAAAGCCTACCTTATTTAGGGAAAGATAACCATAGTCAAAAGTGAGTAATGTAACCCTACCCATGGTTTAATCCCTTAGATAGCTTTTACGACACCCAAGGGAAGTGACGGGCCGGACCCCTTCGTAAAATAGCCAGACAACGTCCACAGAATACGATATAGATTGTTATAAACAGGAAATAAACAACAAATAAGAGGAACATTACCTGCAAAATCTCCTTCAGTAATAGTAGCGATGCGATTCTCTTGCATTTCAAGTTTTTTCAAATTCTCAAGTAAAGCGAGAGCTTTTTGCGGCACCGCTGTCAAGTCGTTACCGCCAAGATTTAGCCGTTTCAGCTTTCTAAAACAAAGCAATTCTATATTCTTTTCCATTTTTGTTATTTTTGTGGTACTTGGGTTTATTGATAAATATTTTTACACACGTTTTGGTGGAGAAAGTAAATATTTTTTACTTTCTCCATCAAAACGCGTGTGAGTTAAATCTAGAGGTGGTTTTGTTTGACCATCTCTTTTGATTTCACGTATTGACAAAATATACAAGCATTGCCACATATTTGTACTAGGATAATTTTTGGTCTGTATTACAACAGAACAAACCGATATTTATAAGGTTTAGGTCCGTTATATAAAATTGATGTTTCAATTATTCAGAATATTTCTGAATCAAAATAATTGCTATCTATCATAGTTTGTGGTTTGTGATTGCAATATGAATGACAACAGTGGCCACAGCATTTAATTGAGTGTGTGAGATAAAACACATATTATTGTGCATTAATTATAGTTTGAAGCTCTTATTATGTTGAAATGATTATTGCAGTTTATTTTTATTTTCTGGTTAATACAATAAACTGCAAGACAAAGCGGCTGAAAGTTTAGGCAATTCATATCTAGGTATACGTAGGTACCAAAATAGTACCTTTTAATTTGGCTAGTAACAGGCAATTTTGCTAAAAAGAATTTGCGATAGCTGTTGATTGAATAGAAAATAGCTTTTCATTTATAAACTGTAGAACTACCAAACTGGGTAAACAGTAAAACTGTTTTAAAGTGTCTGTTATGTTTGCAACTTCTATTTTCGGGAATATTGCATTTCTCGTAACTGCAGAAAATATGAAAATGGTATTTCAAATTTTTCACGAAATTATCACATCAAAACAACTACTAAATACAAATAATTATTGTTATCTTGAATGAGATTTATGTAGTTAAATCACTACTCCAAATTAAATCATTTTGGGCCTCGAGTCGGGCCGAGACCGTTTAAACTAACCAACTTATTTGAATAGTAGATAACATAATACAATTTCCAAATCGTTAGATAATATTATGTTCATTAGAACCCAGGCTGTCTAATCAAATTCATCAATTTACTTTATAGCAGTTCAAGTGGATACGTTCTCAAAGAAAGTAAGTACTAAGAATGTAAGCCTACATAATATATACAACTTACTTCTCGAGTCCTTTGAAAGCCTCTCCATCAACCACAGATATCCTGTTCTCATACAACGTTAGTATCTCCAATGTGTCCAGCCCCATGAATGCTCTGTTGTGTACCGCTGTCACCTATAAACATATGCTTTTGACATCATCTATATAATTCAAAACGTGGTTTATTTACTTCTTTAGAGCAACAGTAAGGTAAAAAAAAATGTGAATATAGTCTAACCGTACCATTGAAAATGTCGTCATTTCTATTTAATCGGATACTTAATTCATACTTAACTATTTATTCTAATTTAACATTACATCACTATTTATAATTCATGAAGAAAATGTAGCTATATGCTTTAGCATTTTGCCTTACTGTGTTCATCTGCATTGTCTAGCGGAACTTTAGTCCAATCGTTGAATTGGAAACCAATGCATAAAGCTGCTCATGCGGACGTATTCAGAGATGGCTTGATTTGAATACATGACTAGATGCACTAGCTACATGGTTCAATGTGCAATGACAAAGGCACTAAAATATTAATTCGTAAGCTTCCTTCCTAGACATCCAATATTTACAATAAGCAACCGCATGTCTGTTGTTCCTTGTTCAGTATGATTTAAAATCAGTACAATTAAATAAATATCGACTCTCAACAGTCCTAAGAAAAATGGTCCTTAAAGACAACAACATTAGTACCAAGTTCTTACCTTATTATGGTTCATGTTGAGAATGAGCAAGTGATTGAGATGCGTGAACGACGAGGTCGGTATTGTCGCCAGGCTGTTCTGCGACACGTCAAGTTGTGTTAACTTGTTACCTGAGGAAGAGTATACTGTGTTTATTTGAGTCACAGAGGCAGATAAATTTTATGTTACACGTGGAAGTTTCGAATTTCAAGGCCTCCGGCGGGGGCAAATTTTGGTGTTGGGAGTTAGTAGCAATTTGGTGGAGGAAGTTTTATTATAGGTGTTACATTTACAAAGATATATCTTTGCAAATTGGGCTGATGCCTACATACGTGAATTTTGACTTATTTAACTTATTTTATATTTCACGCTCTTCTAATTTAAATCAATTTTTGGATGTGACACACTTAATCACGCTTACTTCTTGTCACAGGAACATATTATGTACAAAGTTCAAAAAGAAAGGTGTAAAACAGTGGTATTATTATAACCTTGTATTATTTTTTAACGGTCATAAATTACACCCACTCAAGATATCGATTCATTCTATCTATTGACATACAATTATATGTTAAATTATTCAAACAAGGAAAGCAAATATACTTAACATCGATTCGTTTGAACAAAATTAGTCGTAGTTACCGATAGAACTTAGTGAGGAGTCTTCTATGACAGCCAAGCTGCTATTGTGAACGGTCAAGTGACGGATGTCCAGTCCCAGGAATATATACGAGGGCAATTTTGCCAGGTTGTTGTGTCGCAGCTTCAGGTAGAAGATTATCATCGGCTTGGAGCGTAGTGTGTTCATAGCCTGTGAAAGAAAAATAAGTTTAGTACATGTCTTACATTAATAAAGCTACTTATTATTTTTACAAGCTTTTATTTAATTTGCAATGTTTGTATATTATGTTAGTTAGTTTGTTTGTTTAGGCCGAATCTTGCAAACTGAATTAAAACCTCCTTTTATCCTACGGAGTTGATATCTTACATGTTGGTTCTGTTCAGACAATGCATTTTTACGATAAACATGACCTGATTCTACATCCAGGATTGGCTCCAGACGAAGGAAGTCCTCATCGGTCAACAGTACAGACACGAAATTTTATATACGCGAATCTCTAAGGGAACTGTTTAAGAAAATTAACATCGTGACGGTACCTTGTCAGTATATATATGGAAACATTATGTATGTTCGAAAAAATCTACATCTTTTTAGTAAGATAAGCGACAGGCATAATTTTAACACTAAAAATAGGAACAAATTAGATCAACCACGTTTCATATTGTCTAAAGTACACACTTCTTTTGTAGGTGGGGGGGGGGGGGGGGGGGTTATGACATTACGAACTTAATGTTCATTTATTTTTAGTGTTAATTGTTGAATACTCCAATAGATAATAATGATTTTTTTAATACAGTTTTAATAAATATAGTTTTGTATAATTTAGAAGCATTTTTATTTTTTTTGTAAATGAGAGTACCATGGAGCCGTTTATTATGTTATTATGTTGTATGTTGACTTGAAAGAGCATGGCAGTAGAGAGTATGTCATGCTCACTTAAATGTCTCGCTGATAGTGGCAAATGTGTTGGATCATTCGGTTCCCTACAAAATGGTTGAGCTGGATGATGCTGATCCACGCATCATGTGCGTGAACGGGTGCCATCAGTTGAGACTGGTCATCTTTTATCTGCCAGTGCCTATTTTTAACCTTATATTTTGAATAGTTTTTGTTTTTTTTTACATTTTTCTCACATATAGAAGCAACATAATGTTCCTAGGATTTTGTAATATCTATATTTAAAAGAGTGTTCTTGGAGTTTTTTGCCCGTTCTTCTCCATAGAGATCTACGTTTTGAAATGGGCAACTAGCTTCAACTTTCTTACTAACTGACCGACTTTTTGACAGTTCATAAGTACCTGTAAATGATTTAATTTAAATAAATGCTTTGAGTTCAAGTTAATCATTCAGTCCAACATGCTACAGAGTTTCATGATCGAAGCTCAATGTAAACGTATAAATTAAGACATTAACAAAACTCATGCATTGTATGGCATGTCATAAGATCTGGAAAAAAACCTCATATGAAAAAAAAATCTTCAGTAGGTACCTAAACTTAAAACCGGAGAAAATTGGCACGAAGCCAAACATTTTCTACTATGATCAAATATACATAATTCTAATATGTGACTAGAATTTGAAGATCTCCAAAATATTCATCAGTATTACCTATTCTAGTGTGCAGCTACTGTCAGAACATTGTTGCATAGACAATGTGCATACATGTGACATATTGCATCTCAGATAAGACATCTTTTTGAAGCCGATGCAGCTTCCTATATTTTGCCACCGCTTTGCTCGTCAGATAGTTTTGGAGTTCTTTGATGTCACCTATTTGTGTTACCACTTGATGCCCTCCACAAATGATCACATATATTTGCCGTCATCTCGACGACAGGATATTAATGAATGAATCATTAAATCAGATGATATTTCCGAAGTGTCTATAGTAATATATTTATGCTCGTGACTACGTAAAGAAAACGTTTAGTTAAGTTTTTTTTTCCACACTAGGATTTCTCCTGTATCGTGGGTGCGTTTACAAACATTTATACTCACATACACAAACAGCCAGACCCGGAACAACTACTTGCAGGTCATACAAATATTTGTTCCGTGCGGGAATCGAACCCGCGACACGCAGCGCAGCAGTCAATCGCTTAACCACTGCGCCAACCGTGCCGTCCAAGTTATTTTGGCACCAGACGCAACTTAGTTATTCTGTCCAGAGACTGAACCTGAGTTTAGGAGTGGTGCTAATTCATTGATTAGATATAGACTATAAGGACACTGCTGCTGCACTCCTCGTATATACTGTAAGTTACCTTCTGTATGTGTTGCTGTTCGGTGAACTCGCAGAGTATGTCGAGGCCGTTCTTCTTGACGGTGCAACTGCAGGGGGTGATGGTGTTGGGCGCGGGACATTGCTGCGCACCCTGTGGGTGCGCTGGCCGCGCGCACAGCACCACGCAGCACACCAGCAACCAACGCGGCACCATTGTTTATGACCTGCACCAGGAAAATACATTTAGCATCATTATTATTGCCCGCGACTTCACACACGTGGTCTTCGGAAATTATACTCCGAGAACGTACGTACTTTTTATACCGGTATAAAAAGTATCCAATATCCAGGTCATAAACTACATGAATTTGGCACATGGCAAATTGGCCGTTGAGGTGAAAAGTTTACAGACAGACAGAGTTACTTTCACAATTATAATATTAAGTATTAATTATGGATTATGAATCATTTATTTTTATGAGTCATTTCATAATTAGGGTTGGAATTTATCACAAGCTAATACTCGTAGTAAATGATGAGAATTGAAATGTCCTAACATTTTTTTTAATTTTGAAACAAATGTTAGGACATTTCAATTCTCATCATTTACTACATCTGAAACAGTTTGGTTTTACAAAGGGTCGTTCAACCACAGACGCGGGCGTGGAATTACTGAAGAGCATATTCGAGGCCTGGGAGGAGTCGCAAGATGCTCTTGGCATTTTCTGCGACTTGTCCAAGGCCTTCGACTGCGTACATCATGATACTCTCATCAGGAAACTTTACCACTATGGTTTGAGGGACAGGGCTCTCGACCTTCTGACTTCTTATCTGAACAACAGAATTCAGAGGGTCGATGTTAATGGCAAGAGATCTGCAGGATCTGCGGTCACCATGGGCGTTCCGCAGGGTTCAATTCTAGGTCCTTTCTTGTTTTTAATTTATATAAATGACTTACCTTATCACATAAGGGATAATCATAAGATCGTATTATTCGCAGATGATACTTCCCTTATTTTTAAAATCAAACGTCAGTTAGTCAACTTTGAACAAGTGAACGATGCGCTCTCTAAAGTTGTGCATTGGTTTAATGTAAATAATCTTCTCCTGAATGAAAAAAAGACTAAACTCATTAAATTTGCAACGCCAAATGTCAGGCAGCTAAATACCAATGTTCAAGTTAATGGAATAGAGCTGGACCCTGTTGAGTCGACAGTTTTTCTTGGAATCACTATTGACAGTAAATTACAGTGGGGCCCACACATAGAAAAATTGTCAGGAAGGCTAAGTTCGGCCGCGTATGCTGTTAAAAAAATTAGGCAGATAACTGACGTAGATACAGCCCGAATTGTTTATTTTAGTTATTTTCATAGTCTTATGTCATATGGAATTCTTCTCTGGGGAACTTGTTCGGAAATTAATACTATCTTTGTTCTACAGAAAAGGGCTGTTCGAGCCATTTACAACCTAGGTCCGAGAGATTCCCTTCGAGAAAAATTCAAAGAAATAAATATTCTGACTGTAGCGTCACAATATATTTTTGAAAACCTATTGTATGTACGCAAAAATATATCTAATTTTAAAAAGATTTCCGATATTCATAGTTTAAATACGAGGAATAAACACAACCTCGCTGTACACCGCACTCGTCTCCACAGAGTAGGCAACTCGTTCATGGGTCAATGTATACGCTTTTACAACAAACTTCCCATCGACATTCGAAACTTACCCATTAAACGATTTAAAAGCTGTATTAAAACCAAACTTTGCAAAAAAGGGTACTATAAAATTTTAGATTATTTAGATGATAAAAAAGCTTGGGATTGAGCTGCTCGCTCTGCTAAGCCTTGTGCTAAAATCATAAAATCAATACCAGTATTATATAAAAATTACATACAAAATGACATTATTACTTTGTAAAGTATTTTTTTATTTTTATTTTTTAAATTTTTGTGAATGTGAGGACTATGTGGATTTTTTAATTATTATTATTTTTTCTTTCTTATTTAGTTTTAATGATGGTCTGGCAGTTTGAGTAGTTTATGAGGCCTACCCAAATGTCCTTTCTTTGGTATTGTTCGTCGAGTTGAGCTCCCTAAGTTCTGGGTTGAGCTCCACGATTACTGACAAATGCTTGCACTGACAGGACAGGTCCACTCAAATCTGTGTGGTTCTTTTCTCAAAAGACCATTTCAGACACTAATCTACATGGTCCTCATATGGCCTGACCAAGATTATGTCTGGACTTTAAAAGAGACTATGACCTCTGAGTTTGTTTCGGCCTTTCTTCTCAGAGTAGTCAGATAGGAAACGCCGAACTCATCTAGCTAATTTTTCATTATTTTTTTAAGATGACGTGTAAAAGTGATTCCAATATCCTATTTACAGAATAAACAATAAACAATTTCATTTCATTTCATTTCATTTCACTCAAAACTAAAATAATCAGTACCGTTTATCGAAAACCTGCTCCTTTTTTTCACTAAAATCTTGGAATTAAAATTGGGATCAGTCTTTATAAAAAGTATAT
Source organism: Xanthia icteritia (assembly GCA_949128155.2). Classification (NCBI taxonomy): domain Eukaryota; kingdom Metazoa; phylum Arthropoda; class Insecta; order Lepidoptera; family Noctuidae; genus Xanthia; species Xanthia icteritia. The sequence continues at coordinate 16,381,936 of OX421941.2, forward strand.
AAGCCACAGAGTTGCATCCGGCTATTCAATGTTTTTTTTCCCAATTCAGATACTTGTAAATTCACCTACTTGAAAAAAAATATATGAAAATATTAGAAAATAAGCTTATGAAAAACCGATGAACAGCTTACAGTTATATAATAGCAACCCTTTTTTTTTTTTGGGCGGGCAATTTTCAGCTATCTTTTCCCGCTCTGGGCGGAGCGGGAGCGCGTTTCATACTGTTACTGACTAAAACCCACCCGTGATCCTTCAGTTGCCTGTACGTTGCCAGGGGCTACGGTATCCCTTTCGGAATTTCCCGCGACCCCAGCAGGCATTGGTCCTAGCGGAATAATTGCAACCCTCAATCATCTTACAAGGAGACACATTAACGTCATAATTTATATTAAACAACCTTCACGAATTTGTAAGCTGAACTAATTCATTACCCACTATCTCCTCGGAATATTACAAAGGAGACAAATTACGACGACTGTAAAGGCTCATAACTTGCTACAAAGTATTATAGTATCAGACCCAAGACACCTCGTTAAAAAGACAATTCTGCAACTCTGGATATTTTTTACTAACAAGAAATACGATCTTTCGTCCGAATATTGGAGAAAAAGGACTCCGTATTTGCAAAGTATTTCGATTCTTTGATATTTTTAGATGGCATAGCATCAGATGGATAGGCATCAATATGTATTGAATAGCATTTCATAAATAACAAAATGATAAATTTTAAGTACTCGTAGATAAATGTAACTAAACCGTAGCATAAATTAGAATGATGTTTGTGGATGGACATCGTAAAGCAGTCGCCATAAGTAATTCTGAGCAAGAACAAAAACAACAGCTTCGCAAGAAACATAGCTTCCACGAAAATAGGGTTACGATTAGCTAAAACAATAAAGCATTAATGCCTCTGTCCATACTGTAAAACCTGAATCCAAAGTTTACGAACGGCTCTGCAAGTTAATCCATTAATATACATTAGATACTATTTCACTGGTATAATCTAGCCTAAACTTTCATGATGAAACCAACCCTACCTATCAAAGCAGAAGTTTACCGCGAAGGAGCTTAGAGATCAAGTTCCACCCTTCATTAAAGAATCAGTGAGCTGGCCTAATTTTGGATGCCAAGATGTGCGTAATCTTCTGTTAATAAGCCTAGCAACTATTAGGCCTGTTACACACTTGATCGGGTCGGCACATTCAATTTGGCAGTATCTATTGAACAGAAAATCCAACCCGAAGCAATTACTCATCATGTGCCAAGGCCTTTTCCCGTCTAACCGAATGCACCTGAATACCAGTATTTTACATGGAGAGCTTTCCGAGGTACTGATGGGCCTTCTTAAAGATTATCACCCATCCACGGACCAACTGAGGCAAGCATAGCGTAACCTGATCGTTCGACGCGTGCGGCCGTTATTGCTTACTCACAAGCCCCTTGCAACCCCAACCAATTACTACACTTACTGCATTATATTTGGCTTTCATTCGGCTCGTGCCGATCGAAAAACTCCGTTCGGCATCTACCTTCACTGAAATGGCATATTGAATTTGATTTTTATTGCCCGACCTTTTTCCCCAAACATTATGTTTACATATATTCGATTTACATATTAATATTTTTTACCGCCCAGTTGCGGCTATTAATACCGACCCGAACAGTGTGGAATACGCCTACTAGGTACATTTTCGTTCTTATTCATACGCCTACTAGTACATTTTCGTTCTTATTTATACGCCTACTAGGTACATTTTCGTTCTTATTCGGTTTCACCTGGAAGATACTATCAGTAGTTTCACTCACAATGAGTGACATAAGTTACAACAGGTGACAAATACCATTGAGACTAGTTATGACGTGTTTTTCAGGCAGCTGACCACACCTGACGACTGTCATGTGTTTTTATGACAGCTAGAGGTGGCTTTACGTGTTCTCCAAGTCGCTGAGAAGTCTCTGAGCCGTCAATCTAACCATAGAAACGTTCCCTTGTTTATTTTTAAAATCGCACTTGCAAAGCTCAAATTCCTGGAAGTAACCAATGTTAAAATTTTAAACATGAGAAAAATCTCAAGACTTCTTTTGCTCAAGTTCTCCCGGCTTTAAAATGAGGCTCCACTTTGCAGGTACAAGGATGTTGCAATTTTACATTTAGATTTATGTTTTAAAATATTTTCTCGAGATAGAAAATATTCATGGAATGTTTTGTTTACGGAATTTTTGTGTAAAGATTTTGAATTACCATCTTCGTCTCTTAGTTGGTATTATGCTTCCTGCTTACAGATTTTTATTACTTAATCTTTTATCTAGTTTTATAATCTGAAGTTGGGTCATGTGGAAAATAAAGATAAGTGCCTTGAGAAATTCTCTTTATTATTTAGCATTACATGAATCTTCAACAACATAATTTTCTTATCTTACTTTAGTTTTTAAAGGGATGAAATTGAATGACCACCAAAAAAACAATCGTTACCCTAAACAGCCTCATCCAAACAAAAAAAAATATGTACAAATAAATGAAACCTGTACCAAAATCTTTCGGGCTATTTAAGTCATGCCTGCACTACTAAAATTTTCATAACCCAAGAAGGCCACGCGTGCACCAAATTTTAACTAGCAAAGTTTTGTGTCATTACTACCCAAATATATCACTACGTTTGGCATAAAATGTATGCATATAACCTTCGACATATAACCAAGTGTATTATATTGTTGACAAATTAGTTGAGTCTCATGAAACGTAAAAGGGGACGACCAGCTAAAGCCAAGAAAGCTTTAATAGTACAGTAAATTATGTATAGATATGAAAAGTTCTACCTAGAAGACTTTAATTAAGATTTTAAAATGATTATAACTACAAAAAATAATTGTATTTTATGTTTATGAAGACTGATTTATTCGTTAAGATTTTAAAACAATTGTTACCATACAAAGGAGTGTGATGTTATGTTATTTGAAGACTGATTCTTCATTAATATTTTTAAATAATTATGACCATACAAATGACTGTTTTAATGTTGGTTGTTTGAAGACTCATTTATCACTAAGATTAAGTTTTTTGAAGATCCACTCTTCATTAAAATTTTAACACTAAGGACTGCCTTATTAAGTTTATTTGTATGTAGAAATAAAACATGTTGTTTATAAACTAATGTTTTTTTTTGTGGCCGTTATTTTATTGAAAGCTCTAAGAAGCTCAGCCTTTAGTAAACATTTTACGGTAGTATCGGTGAACCTTTAGAATTTGATTTATATTTTTTGGGTAAACAATGATTTTTGTATATTAATTTACTTTATTAGGATAAAATTGTGTAACATATTTGGATGAATTTTTTAAATAAAATGCGAGTACATATTTGGTGCATGCGTGGCCTTTTTGGGTAGCTCAGCGATTATTCTGAAGATACTTGCCTTTTTTAGGTTAGCAGACTTTACGTTTTTTGGTGATAATTTCGTATTAAAATGGGGATTAAATTCTGGTAAGTACTTACGATTTTTTGGGCGTTATATTTCATTATATCTGGTGATTGCTTAAACCTAAGCCGTTTTTAAATATGAAATCATATTATAAAGGTTAAAAACTCTTTGAGTGCAGCAAATGAGCAAAGATTTATTTTGCTCCTTCTGTATAGTGTTATGGTTTTGCTATGAAGCAAACACATCAGCAGCTGTTTCAGCATTGGTGCACACTCACAGGCCCGCTGTTTAAAATTCAGAGCAGCAATTGACAAGACTAAGGGCCCGAAATGTGAGTCCGAAAGAGGTCGAAACAAAACCCTATGTGAGCTGAATAAAAAAAGTTTATTTCGGCACATAATTCTATTTCAGTCCTTATAAATCTGCAATCCTTTATTACCGCTAGAAGCACGTATCAAAAAATAATGTTCGTATACATTTAGATTGAAGTACGTTCGTTACATATTGGTGAGCTGAATATTCTATCGGCGGTGCACGGGGCACGAATACTAATAGTACAGGGAACCGGGCACGCCTCTTGACGTGAAGGTTTATTCACAAATTGTTTAACACCCCTGCTGTTGCCCACTACTATCTCTAAAGCTCTTTTTTTACGTGCCTGGCTGGCAAACAGTCGACGGCCCACTTGATTGAAAGTGGCTATAGACACGTGAGTAAAGGCTCCCACCTGTCACAACTAAGGGATTTTTCAATTGGTTTCAGACTGCTTTATACGAAGCGCCTCTTCCGAAGAGAAAGGAACTTAGTTTTCTACCTTGATTAAACTTTGTTTACTTATTATTTCTTTATTCCTATCCTCACTATTATTATAAATGCAGAAGTGAGTTCGTTTGTTACGTGTTTCTCGGTAAAACGGTTGAACGGATTTGGATGAAATTTAGCACACAGATAGACCATGACCTGAGTTAGGGCATAATTATGATACTTTTATCCCGGTAGTACGTTCCCGTGTTAATTTCTTTCCTCTTAGTGGGCAAAAACTATATGAAAATATATAAAATACCACCACTATGCATTTTTGAAAATATGCATAATGGTGGTATTTCCCCAGGCAAACTTTAGTATAGAAAATCGTCAATAGAACACCTAAAAGATGTGAATAAAATAAATATATTTTATATTTATATATTTTTGCCATGAATAATTTTAATTTAATAACTAAACAAAAATTCCTTTGAATAAAAGGTATTGCGTTGGTTTACTAAATAAAATTTGGAACAGTAAATATCTACTATGAGTAACGCAGTAGGCACTAATTCAGTTCTAAATAATACCTAATAACTTCTGTTATCCCTGTGAGAATTGTCGACCTAAAACCGACGCAAAATTAATGATCTAGGTGACAACCTTAGTCAATATTTATGATGTTTTCCCTACTAATGACTAATGAGATTCCATATAGTGATACAGTCACATCGCATCATTTTATGTAAGCAGACACTTTCAGAAAACTGATCATGTAAACTGAAAAATGGGTTTGTCGAGTTGTTTTTCCTGTTGTTTAAAAGAAGCTATTTTGCCTTTGTTAGAAACTATACCTACCAGCGGTACTGGCAAATGTCACGCACCGAAAATAACGCTATGTTGGTAATCATAAACGATTAGTACGTAATTAGTAACCGTTGGTAACTTGGAGAAACTCGGTATTACCACAGAGGAATACAGATGGTCCACTCCGCAAAATCATTTAAATAAAAAGCGACTCTTGCGACGACACAATAAAGTTCAATTCAGATCACACAGGGCTAATTACCTACTGTTGTATTCTCCTACAAGTTGCCTCTCTTTTAATCGCGTAACTGTTATATCTTCTGACTACGTTACACTCACTAAATTGGCCCGACGAGATGGGCCCGCTGCGTACTTATAGCTTCATACTTAAAATGCGGAGTGAACCATTTGTATTCATCTGTAGTATGACCAACGAATAAAAAGGTATTCTACAAAATACCTACATTTACTTTCTTTGTCTACATATTTCTATGGTTTGCCTTTCTTTCGTCATGGTTTGTTTCAGAACAAAACATTCTGAAGTTATAAAACTCCTGAAAAGCGGAAACCTTATTAACAAATTTGTTTGTTCGTGCTTCTTTATGATTAATTTGATTCTAAATACACTAAACAGAATTACGACAACCGTACTTTTATAAAGAAGTAACGACTAAATTAACTTTGTTTAGCTTTTTTGTTGAAAGTTAAGGCACTTAAGTTTATCGGGCTTCTAATAAAATGGTTTATGTTTTTATTATTTGGTTTACTTAGGGTCAATTTTTCAATCCTCAGATAAATAATCGAATAGCGTTTATTCCATAGATATCATGATTCTGGATTTTTCAATAGTCAGGTAGTCAGTATCTGACGAATAATGCCCGTAACTGAGCAATAAAGTTAACTGTCCCTTCAAGCCTCAGTTAGTACTTACTTATTCTAGGGAATAAATAATGTTTTGACGTTTGTTTTTGTTTGGGCTTTTAATGTGCTTTGCCTCTGCGTGTTTTCGTGCTCTTGTATTGTTGAAAACATGAATGTTTTTGAAATTGACGATAGTTTTTTAAATGTCTCCAAATATATAACTTTTCTTACGTTTTCAGGACGACATTATTTAACAATTTAAAACCATTAGGCGTAACTTTTAGTACCAAGTCGAAAACACACTTAACACGCAGAAAATTTATTTTTAACTGATTCTTTTGCAACTAAATACGTACCCACTCCTATCAACTTAGCTAAAAACAACAACAACAAAAAAAGGATCTGTGCATCTCGCTTGGTCATGATAGTGTGAAGTTGGTTAACAAAGACCACAGATAACTATTCTTCAGTTATTATACGATTGAAAAATTGAAAATATTTATTCACCTGATAAACAGCCAGATAATTTTAAGTTAAATAAAGATTTTACTGAGGATTGAAAAGTCGGCCCTTAGAGACGGAAAAGCAAACAAGCATATTTGTTTATTTATTTCTTTTCTTTATTTAAGACAGTGTAAAACCGATTACAAAAATTTATGACACGGTTTGTATAATTATGCACATAAAAGAGAAAATATAAAATCCTAGCGATTAGTCTATAATTATAACTTTGCCAACAGTTAATTTGCTGTGATTATTTATTATACCAGGCGTTATCGAATAGAAACACAAATATATTATAAATAAGGAAGAATTTGTAATGGAACGATATAGGGACTAATGTGTAAGTAAGCCTTTAATTAAAAAATAACACTAGTTCACTCCATCCTACGACATTTAACCTAATTTGAACTTAAACAACACAAACATAAAGTAGACAACATATTTGCTCGATTTTCGACGATCGTTATTGTCGATCGATGTGCTGTGTTCAATAAGATTTGTCAGCTTCTTACAGATTTGCTGAATCGTATCGAGCATTACTGCCTGTTAACGATCGATAAATATATCAAGGTTAAAATCGAACATCACTTGTTGATTAATCGATCGACTTAAACGATGCTCAATAGTAAACAACAAAAAATACGATGTCGATTATCTGTTGCTTACACATTTACTCGATATTGTTTGATTACACCAATCCGTAGGCACCTTAAGACAGTCGTGTACTCATTCCGTCACGTCACGTGTTACGGCAGGATTACATACAAAATACTTACTTGAGTGTCTGTGTGCGTCAGGTCGGCGAGCGATTATGGTGTGGGGGCGAGGGGTGTGCCGATATCATGGGGCACTAGGTCATGTTCACCGGAGTCGTCCGTGGCCCGTCCCTGCCGGAGATTAGATCAATTTAGTACGTGAAAACAGACGCCAAACATTCGGCATTCGGCGTTCGGCCCAGACGGATGAACCCGACAGTTTGCCGTTTACCCTCTTCACTATTACGTACCGGGACTAATTTGTTAACATACGTCCTGTGATTGTAGTGACTCTGTTGTTGATTTACTGTGGGATTCTACAGAGACTAGTACTTAGATTATTATATTTATATACAAGCGTATTTACTGTTAGAAATGTTCCTGGTTTTCATTTTGCTTTGTTCAGTTTCTTGTACCGTAATAACATTAGTGGTGGTTCTTACCAGGAATTGAAAATGACTTTACTAACTAGTTCCTAATCTAAACCAATGTTAGTTGTAATAATCAAAGATGTTTGTTGTTTTTATGTTTTTTTCATGTTTGTTGTTGTGTTATAAGATAAAAAATGCTATCATTTTATTACGGTACATTTACCTAATTATTAAAGTTTGATAATCAGGGCCAGCTTCGAGCGAGATTCCATAGTATCTTTGTTTATTTTTTCTGTACATAAAAGCATAAAGACATTATTTAAATCCGACTTTCCTTTTATACAAAAGATCTTTCAAAAATAATTAATTAATTTCCATTCGCCACTTTCGAACATAATTGAACGATGGTCGCGCTTCCGTTGGGTCACATAATGATAATATTAGGGTACCTCTTCACGAAAAGTTAACACTAAAACCACGAGTCCTTAGCGGCGTAGTACAGTTAACTGAACGCACATGGTAACAAATTGACATTGACATCAGTCTCCTTTTTCTTGTAGTATTAGTCCCTTGACCACGACATCACCGCTCGCGCGACCTGCGTCTTGCGTCTTTGACCGCGGTGAGAACAAATGTTAGAAGTTATTTAGAGCGTGCCATAAGTCGCCGCGGTGCGACTTGCGCAGAGGAGAGCGGCACGGGACCATTCGCAAGACGCACCGTAAGACGCACCCCTTTGTCGTGGCCCTGCCCTAAAGACAATTTTCGTAGAGCAAGTGTTGACATACGACATGAGGTTGAGTAGGTATACGTACGTAAAGGGTGAATGAACACCGCACACGTCACAAAGTTTTGTCAGTTAAGTACAAATCAGTAAACTTGCACAGTGTGCCTGCGAGGTTTGGGCAAATGGCAAATATAAATGTAGTTAGGTAGGTAAATATACATGTGGGGTAAACAATGCATAAATTAGATCAATTTTATAATTATTAAAGCAATTATTTATACATTTTATTAATAATAATTATTGTTTCCTAGTAGGTATTCAGAAAGTTATATGTTTACTTAGTGAACATTATGTAAAAGAAACATTAAACATTTTTTTTTAAATATTATTATGAATTAAATTATGAAAAATACATTTAGAATCTAGACAAAGAAAGTAGTGAATAAAAGCTCCCACAAACAGGCGCGACGCGACTATAATAAATCAATTTCTAAGAAAACTTCACGGTAAAACAATTACCTTAGCTTTTAATTGTGTTACTAGTTTCTTATCCGTTACGATTTGGGAGAACCCTATCCATAAAAAAGAGTTCTCCCAAATCGTAACGGATTTTGAACAGTTAACTCACAAAAGCAAAGGTTCTATTTATTTCAAATAAAATTAAATCAAAGGGAATGACTGTCCTTCCTTTGGGATATTTAAAATGATTCGATTAAAATACTCTCGCATGAATCACTCCGAACCCTCTTGATACTAAAAATAGACTATTTGTAGTTGTAAAGGTCACGATAATATTGTGATTAAATTAAATTATTAGATCTTAATTAAATCAGTAGTAGGAGTTATGGGTAGCTAAAACAACTAAGGACTGCAGAAGTTTGAAAGCACTAACAAAATATATAAAATAAATCAATTCATCATCATCATCAGTTCAGCTGAAAGACGTCCACTGCTGGACATAGGCCTCCCCCAAGCACCGCCACTTTGACCGGTTCTGTGCTTCCCGCATCCAGCGGATTTCTGCGGCCTTCACAAAATCATCGGTCCACCTTGCCTTCCAACGCTACGTCTTTCGGTACGCGGTCGCCACTCCAGAACCTTTCGGCCCCATCGGCCATCTGTTCTGCGAGCAATGTGCCCTGCCCATTGCCACTTAAGTTTGGCAATTATTTTTATTCAATTCAAATAAATCAATATAGTAATTGATCTTAAAAATTTATATATCTAAAAAAACACTAAGAATTACAACGTTAGGCAACCAAAGCAATTGTAAACTCAAGCTTTACGCAACGTCACAGTTGACCGTAAACTAACGTTTTTTTTTGCATTGACACTCGTGAGCGCCATGTTTTACGTTGTCATGCAAGAGTTTTGTAAAAACCCTCTTTTTAAAAACCCATCTATGAGTCACAAATACATTTCCGGAGAGACGTTTGCGTCATTATTGATAGAAGTCTACATGTCAAATGTATTTTTAGATAATTATTTTAAAAACTAAGTAGCGTTGTTGTGTGTGTCTGTAAAAACGTAATAAAATATAATAGTACTACTAACATTTTTTTTAATATCGGTAACATACCTACGATAGACAACATATCCTGCAATATTATCTCTTAATAAGAGGGGCTCTGTACCGTGGAGAATTCGGGTAATCCCATAAGGGATGGGAACGCGAGCAATACATACACCGTAAATATTCCCGTGCACCATTAAATATGTTATTATGTTACAGACTACAAAATTCTTAAAGACACGATATCTTAAATAGGCTTGTAGCACCTGACAGGTGCTACGAGGAAATTCGTAGCCGTGTAGTGCCTACGCCGTAGCGTAGTGGCGCAGCTAATGCACAAAAAATGATACTATGCTGCCGTTTGTTAAAATTAAAGGAAAGAAAAAGTAAAGTATGATAATTCGTACTTCCAACAAAAGCAATAATATTATTGGTTAGCAAACCTTAAATGAAAAGAGTAGGTAGATGGGCTTAGAAAGATAAATCCTCAACACAAACGAATTTCTTTTATCAATAGAAAAAACAGCCTAGTCAACGTTCTACAAATTACTTTATGTCAAAATTACACATCTACATCGAGATAAACCCACATCTTTACATATACATATCATGTATATAATAGTAGACGTATATTCGTCCATAAATGGACAAAGAATACTAATTCGTCTGAGACGAATGAGTCGGGAGAGTCTGGACCGAGAGGTCGGGCACCTGTCCTTTACGTCCCGACCTTAATAACGTTAATACTTGGACAAATATACCACGACATGTTCTTGTTTCACTTATTCTGTCTTTTTATATTTAGGCTATTACACGACTGACGCCCAAAAGAGTGGGTGACTATTAGAATTACTCAAACGAAACAAAAATTTGTAGAAGGTCAGGTAATATGGATAAATGAAGAAAGCTTTGGTATAATATTGACAGCGGGTTTATAAAAATTTCTGTTAATGACGCCAATTAAATAGTAATGGTTATCAGAGAAACGAATCAGAATTTACCGTAAATACCTACAATTTACGGTAAGTTCTGATTCCTTTGTCTGATAACCTACGCATAATATCATACCCGTTTTTCCTGAACACAGAAGCGTATGAAACACCGACACATCGCACGTTATAAGTCCAATGTAATATGGTGCGAGCCATTGCCATTAACCGGGCACAAATCCAAGATACAGCTAATGTAAATTTCGTAATGGGAAAACCCAAAAGCACTTTGCCTCGAACCCAGTACCACAGTATAATTAAATAACAGTATTATGTCTCGGCAGTGACCTTGAAATAATTACCTACGGCGGCTCGGTAGATAAACCTGCTGCGCACTCGATACTGTTGCGTACTGATATACACTGCGATTTCGAAGCACGTCGTTTCGGCCGTTTTCTATGAAGACATGATACTGTTACTCGTTTATACTGTGCTCCCAGTTATTGTATTCACGCCTGCGACCACTACATTAATACCAGTACCTAGTGTGCTTAGTCATATAGCTGTACATTTTACAAGGATTTTTCGGCGCGTGGCCAAAGTCGGAACTAATGCCGTCATCTTGTTCTTGGAACGAAGTTCCTTATCGCACGTAATACTCTGCAAACTTGGCGAATGAGAGCTAGATCGAAGAAAATGTATATGTGGACTGTTACGAAACTTTTTTTGTTACGTAACAAAAGTGTCGTGACGGTCAACGTGTGCAAAAGCGAATGGAACTTCGTTTCAACCGGGTGTCCCACGACTCTCCACTGTTTTTCAATACATTTCACAAAACAATTGCACAAATGTTCACCTACAGCACCCCTCGTCAACGTCAATTAAGCACCAAAACATCCTTGTAGCAGTGTACAGACCGTTTATTATAACTTGTTCCTTGCCGTTTTTTTGGCACCACTGCTTGTGAAGCTAAGTTTCAATATTAATAGAGTTCAAAATGGCGACTGACATAAAGTGCTACAGTGCGTTCATTATAACTTGACCCCTTGGTAGGTACACCTACCAGTATTTCAAAATCCACCTATACCAACTTAGGTACTGTGACATACTGTTCACATACAAACTAGAAATAGTTCATCTAACGTCAGTAGTGTTAGATATTTGAACTTGATGTATCGCAGCAATCGTTCACGCTCGCGAAAAGGTATAGCTACGTTAAAATGTATTGTCGACATGTTGTTATGTATGTATTTTTAGTTATGTACACAAACTTTTAACTAATGGATTAAAAGGTGGGTGACATACATTGGAAAAGCAATAAAGGAAAGGTAGTGAAAGACCTAGGTCTTTCGCTATGAAATACCTAGGTCTTTAAATAGGTCTTTCGCTATGAAATACCTAGGTCTTTACATAGGTCTTTCGCTATTAAAGACCTAGATCTTTACATAGGTCTTTCGCTATGAAATACCTAGGTCTTTACATAGGTCTTTCGCTATGAAAGACCTAGATCTTTACATAGGTCTTTCGCTATGAAATACCTAGGTCTTCACATAGGTCTTTCGCTATGAAATACCTAGGTCTTTACATCGGTGTTTCGCTATGAAATGCCTAGGTGTTTACATCGATGTTTCGCTATGAAATACCTAGGTCTTCACATAGGTCTTTCGCTATGAAATACCTAGGTCTTTACATCGGTGTTTCGCTATGAAATGCCTAGGTCTTTACATCGGTGTTTCGCTATGAAATACCTAGGTCTTCACATAGGTCTTTCGCTATGAAATACCTAGGTCTTTACATCGGTGTTTCGCTATGAAATGCCTAGGTCTTTACATCGGTGTTTCGCTATGAAATACCTAGGTCTTCACATAGGTCTTTCGCTATGAAATACCTAGGTCTTCACATAGGTCTTTCGCTATGAAATACCTAGGTCTTCACATAAGTCTTTCGCTATGAAATACCAAGGTCTTTACATCGGTCTTTCGCTATGAAATACCAAGGTCTTCACATAGGTCTTTCGCTATGAAATACCTAGGTCTTCACATAGGTCTTTCGCTATGAAATACCTAGGTCTTCACATAAGTCTTTCGCTATGAAATACCTAGGTCTTTACATCGGTCTTTCGCTATGAAATACCAAGGTCTTTTACTACCTTTTCTAAAACATAAAGACAGAGGAAACATTTTCGCCTACAATGTTGCTACTATTTACTGATTTCGAGACATTTCATACCTATAGAAATATATAAAACTATTACTGCTAAAAATGATAGAAAAGGCTTTGAATATCCTAAACAAGGTTGAACAAAGCTATAATACTGCTGCTTAGAAGTCAGTGCCCTGTCGTAATAAAACATTACAAGTCTATGAAACATGAAATATCCATATTCGAGTAAATGTCTGACGTCAAATACAACAAATTAGTTTGTCAGCATTCTATGCTGAAAGAGAACATCTACTTTCAAATATTATGCAACGTAATCTTTCCAACTGTAGCTGGCCTATAAATACACAAAAATTCCAGTGACCACGGCTACATCCAACTCACACTCAGTTTCCAATACTGTTCAGGACACTATTACATCTGAAATTGCACTGCTACTCTCTTTATCAGTCCAATTTCTATACTATCACAAGCTGGACTCCTATTGGCTGTGCATTTCCCGAATATAGCCGAATATCTCCGGTGTATAGAGCATATTCGATTAGCTTTACAACACGGTCCCGCTAAGCAATCAGTTGGTAACCGTGTACCGTGCAGGCAGCGTGAAAGCTATTATTCAAAATAGTGCCGAGCTCTAACAGAAGCTTACTCAGCCGCAAACTGCATAATATTTTGTTTATCTTAGCCTTAGTTCGCAGATTCATTCAGTATAGCGAACTGCTAAAATTTGCTAGAGGTATTAGTTGTGCAGTCAGGAATATTAATAGCACCATAGGCCAATTTACTGTGTTAAAGCCATTTAATGCAATATGCCAGGAGCGTACCATCAGCATTTTCGGACATACGAGTATTATGCGTTCACCTAAGCATGGTCTGAAAAGGCTTATGATACTGGGCCGGGTGGAAGGAAAACGCGCTCAATGCAAAGCACCGGTAAGATGGTCAGAAGTGATCAAGAAGGCCTTTGCAGGCAGCATTTACCGAGCGGTTCACACTGCAGAAGACCGCATAGGATGGAGACGCGTCGTATGTGGTCGCGATCCTCAGCATTGAGAGAACGACGAAAAACATAGCCATTTGACAACAACTGTTTCAGAATGAGAGTTGTGATTCGAATGTACGGATTATTTATGTTGGGAGTCAATTTGCTTAATATTTTCATTAATTTCCCTGACTTTACGTCCAGCGCAGGCTTTGCAGTCAGCTAGCTACCTTGCAGTTAGCTAATATTTTTACCACGACATCATTTAATCCGTACCAAAACGCGAGATGAAAATTCATTCGTCTACTGTACCAATAAATAAAGCAAAGACTTTATAGTTTCAGAAAGCATATTCCTAAACATTTCCAGAAAAACAAAAAGGCCATGGCTCTATTTTGGCTGTAAAAGAGCTACCATCGTTAAATCTTGAACGTCTGAACTTTGCCTAACACGCTTTCACACGCAAAAGCTTTCAGTTGACTTTTACAGTTGTTTTTTTCTTCTTAACAAAAATGTGTGTATGTCAGAACCGCGCTTTTAACAATGTGGTTGCCATGCAAACCGATGGGAGTCTGTATTTTGCGCAAATATTTTAATATTTCAATATGATCGGAGACAACACTTTTAGTTTTAAATACATGTGCATTTAATAGTAATCAATGACAGAAAATGCGCAATAAGTTATCGTTTGGTATTTTTTTTGTGCAGGTTAGGTATAACTTATTTAAATAGAGGCAAACAAAACTTCAATAACAGCTAGATAAAATCTTCCCAATCCAATTGGCCGCTATATGAAAACTCGTAAACAATACATAGCTAAACATTCCCTTCCTTTAATAATATTGCTAACCAAAAAATTTTACCTATGCACAGCTTTTTACGGGTTTTGTTACGCATGAATGAAACATTTTCGAATATAGATATGAAAATACCGCTATACTTTCATACTATACTATCTTAATAAAGTAATATTATCATAAATCATTATTCCAGTCAATGAAGTTCCAATATTTCTAAGTTTCCCTTTACGGGAACTTTGTTATTTTATATTTTGCGTCATGGAACTCTTGCAGAATCGGCGTGGGATCCAATCGATAAATGTTCCCGTTTGTGGGTTTTTGTTTTCTAACTTAATTTCCATGGCGCCAAGCTTTTTCATTTTGTTCAGTAAACTTTTGTTAAGGACTAATTAGGGTAACTAAGTGCTGTTACATGTTTCGACCTCTCATAAAGATAGTTGATTTGAAAATGCTACTTTATATTGTTTAGAATTCACTCCCTTTCATGCCATATCTGCATCTTTCACACAAATTTACAATACTTCCATCGTTTATACTATCGATATCCCTATTATATTTTCTCGATGTAGCCTTTTCGCTTGTAATATTAGGATCCCGCGTTGGTATTTTTGTGATAATGATAAGAGCACGAGTAACGAAAACTTAGAACTACACGTATTTTGCGCTGCATCGCCGAGCGCCTATGCATTGCTGCATTTCCGAACGGGAATTGAATCCAAGCTCTCTTGGTAACCCAAAGATGTACTAATGATGTAATTTATATGCTGAATATAAACGTAATACTTTCGTTTTCAGAATACGAGTTTTGTAAATAATTATATCAAGGAAATATTGTGGAAATATTCCGTTATAATTTTACTTGTTATACAAAATAATATTCGTTACAAAAGATTAATTATTTTATCTCATTTTACTAACGTTTTTTCTCTAGAGGCCAATAGAAACTCCT
Source organism: Xanthia icteritia (assembly GCA_949128155.2). Taxonomy (NCBI): domain Eukaryota; kingdom Metazoa; phylum Arthropoda; class Insecta; order Lepidoptera; family Noctuidae; genus Xanthia; species Xanthia icteritia. The sequence continues at coordinate 16,397,455 of OX421941.2, forward strand.
ATATTCAGCATTGTACATTAACAGGCAGTTATAAGGAACGGCCTTGGCAAAGTCCTATTATAAAACTTTGATTTAACCTTCCTACCGATCATAAACCCTTGACTGTAATAAAACAGATTTGAACGTCCGTCATTAAGTCATTACACACCAAACTGTAATAAAGGAAGAAATAAAACGTATTCTGCTATGAAGGCCACGAGGCAAGGACATGGAAACCTAGAGAACAATTAAACAGAATAAGAAATGTTTTAATTGCTATACGTGAAGGAGAGAATATTAGCTTATTGTGACTCAAACTATGACACTTACATTTCGTGGCTTTTGTGAATAGTTGTAGCAGTAAGAGAGACAGCCAAAGATATGGTTCTAAGATTTAAACTCGAGCTATAAAAAATATTATTTAAATGATCCCCAATGCCCAGCAGTGCGACAGTATAGGCTAATCAATAAACAACAAAAAAAAATATCCCTAACATGGTTCAGGATACTATCATGTAGGTATATATCCTAATTACTTAGACGTGAAACCACCAAAAAGATCAAAGAAAACACCAAAACGCTGTGTTTACCTACTCTTCCCTGTCTATTTTTGTTCAGATACGATAAAAGAGTATTTTTTTCGTATCTAAGAAAAATAAAATATCGGTAAAACACAGACGGTAAATCAATAGCCACCCTTAAATCCGTCAAGCAATAGAAACGGGAAAACAGCTTGCTCCAATCGCCAAACATTCTCAATACATACAAATAACACGAGTGAAGTGAAAAGCACACACTCACACACCAGTATTTTACTTTCATTCGGCAAATCTGAATGTAAATCAACACACGCACGAGTAAAATGTCTCTAGGTACACTCAAACAAAGAGATAAGTATATACGAGCAGATGACTTGTAGCTACTTTTCTATACTATATAATAAAGAGGTAAAGTTTGGAAGTTTGGATGTAGGAGGTAATCTCCGAAGCTACTCATCCGATTTTAATGTAATTGCCGAGTGCCATAGGATGTTTTAAGTTAAAACACGCGGACGTAGTCGCGGGCAGAAGCTAGTATACAATAAAGGCGTGTACAGACTTGTGTAATGTAATGTAACGCCGATGATGTGGATCGTATACAAACGAGTACTGTGTTCGCGCTAGAAACTGACAGCTGATGGATCAGGGCGGAGTGCCAGCCCGAGCGTTACATGTAATGCTCGTAGTGCGTCCGCACGCAGAATTCGCGATACAAGAAACAAATTACACACAATAAATTACATTACACATTACACGTGTCTGTACACGCCTTTAAGTGAATTCGCTGAGTAGTTAAGTACCCTTTCAAGGGTGTTTTAAGAGGTTGCATTCTGAAAATTGGCAACGTCGCGCGTCGCAAATTGCTCTCAAAATATTTCGCTGTTTCGATTAATTACTAAATGAAATTATGAAAATAATATCGGTCTGTCACTAATACGGTGTTATTAGTCTAATTCATAAGTAATGTTTTAGTAAGTGTACTAAAACATTACTAACACCGTATAGCATTAATAACACCGTATTAGGTGTTGTAATAACAGTTCAACGATATTAACTGTCCAATAAAACACTGCTTTGATTAAATAGCTATTTGCGACGTTATCAACTTTAAAAATACACCCTCTTAACAGGAATACTGGCACGTCACAATTTAGGACACTAGACAGGCAAAGTGGGAAGCATAAAAAGATATCACAAATAAAAATGAATACTGGCAGTGTCGTGAAAAGATGAATACCTATTTTCGCCTGTGTACCTCACTCTTTGGTCGACTGTACATAGGTACTTTAAGCCAGAGGGAATCAGCACGTTGTATGCTTGTTTAGGACAGCACGGAGTAAGTTATTTTCTATTTACTGTTAGGCTCAAGCTTGGTCCTTCTCACATTCGCGCTCCATTAAGAAATGCTAACAAACACATGTTTTCTGTGAACATCTGCCATTTGTGTTTGTTGCCCTGAAAATTGTTTGATGTCGTTAAACTGTCGTACTCAAAGTTTATTTATGTTAATGAGCCATTAACTAACGAATAATTTTGGGGGCAGTATATTATCTTGGTGTATAGTAAAAAGGTACACGTTACACTCTATAAGGCTTTTAAAATAATCATGAGACTTGTGAAATAAAATGAAATGAAATGAAATTGTTTGTTCTGTAAATAGGATATTGGAATCACTTTTACACGTCATCTTAAAAAAATAATTAAAAATTAGCTAGACGAGTTCGGCGTTTCCTATCTGACTACTCTGAGAAGAAAGGCCGAAACAAACTCAGAGGTCACAGTCTCTTTTAAAGTCCAGGCATCTTGGTCAGGCCATAATTATGAGGACCATGTAGATTAGTGTCTGAAATGGTCTTTTGAGAAAAGAACCACACAGATTTGAGTGGACCTGTCCTGTCAGTGCAAGCATTTGTCAGTAATCGTGGAGCTCAACCCAGAACTTAAGGAGCTCAACTGTACTTATTGCTGTACCTATTGCTGTTTTCCAGTAAGACAGCAATAGGTACAAGTCGTCAAATCATTTATTTCAAATAGGCACATAAAAGGCACTTTTGAACGTCAAAAATTAACACGAAAATAGAATTGATTCTAGTTACCCCTTCCAAAAGGTAATTTCGTATGGAGAAGAATCGGTAAGAAACTCCACCGTTACTCTATTAAAAATGTTTTACATTATTTTTATACATTAATTATAGTACCTGGGCGACCGAGCTCTGCTCTATTGAAAATAGAGAATGCTCATTTAATAGTACCTATAGGAAAATTCATAATAATTCTATGTGTAGTACATACTAATTCCATGATGCCATGATAGTAGGTACTTACGTATTCTATGCTGCCATGATAGTAGGTACTTACTAATTCCATGCTGCCATTTCATTATTCTAAGGTCAGGCCATCTTGTTCTAAACTTTGGGAGACCGAGCTCTGCTCTGGTGAAAATACGGAGAAAACGAATTTTCTCATTTTTTACCTTAAACCCCTATATTGCAATTTTCATCGAAATCGTTAGAGCCGTTTCGAGAACGTGATTACAAATATATATTATATACAAATATTGCTCATTTAATAGTATAGAATATTTATATGTGAAGACGATACACCTAGCATAAAATTAGTATATCACAGTAGGTAAAAAGAATTAAAAGTGAAGCAATGATAGATAAATTAATTTTTAGCCAAAAATAACTTATTTATTATATAAAAATAGCGATCCTATTCAGGTAACCTCAACATGATATCAAAACTTAAATGTTAGGGTACCTATATAAACAAAACAGTGTGGTGTGATGTACTGAGATAGTTATCGAGAATTACACTTGAAAAGACCGTACGCAAATTACTGCAAATTTTGCTAATTTTATACATACAATCAATATTACATACAATCAAAATTAAATGCTGTTCGTTTGTAAGCACATCACATCAGAGCAGCTGGACCGATTTGGCAATTTTTTGTTTTTAAATGTTCATAATAGTATGAATCAGGTTTTTACGGAAAGAATTAAGAGGCGGAACGCGTGAGAGAGAGGCAAATTTCGCGCCCTCACGCCCTTAGCCGCCGCAGGAGACGCCCTGGGGATCGCAGGCCGATTCCCGGCCACCGTAGGGCTTGCGGATGGAAAGCAATAGATAGCTCGCCATAATTATGATATCAGGCCCTGGTCGACGGCGCGTTGAGTTCCACGCGCGCCTCGAAGAGATGATAGCACAACTGACGGGGTCCACTAGAACCGATGCCTGCCGGGGTCGCGGGAAAGTCTAAAAGGGATACCGTGGCCCCTGACAACGTACAGGCAACTGAAGGAACACGGGTGGGTCTTAGTCAGTAAGAGTCTGACACGCCCTCCCGCTCCGCCCAGAGCGGGAGAAGTTATTTGATAAGCTCCGACCCACAAAAAAAATGGCTTGGGACACTTTAAGAGAAGGATAAATATAATGTTCTGACATTTTCGTTGCGGGAACTAGGTACCTCAACCAAGTACCCGATACGAAATACTCGGTAAAAGACACGTCTGGTTCAGAAGAAATATAGGGATTAGAAACATAGGAAAGTCAACCCAGACAACTAGTAATCCAATCAAAATAAACCAACAGCCAAAGTATCAATTGACAAGTAAGCTGTTTTGAGACTGGTTCACATAATGTACCCACTCTGGGCCTCAGGCCTCCTCTCGATGAAGGGAACGGGCCGTAATCTACCCCGCGCGCCCTGTGCGGGTTGGTTTATGACACATGTCTTCGAATTTTTGATTCTAGAACTTGTCGGTTTCCCCACGATGTTTTCCTTCAACGTTTTGAGAGCAGTGGTGATGAAATAATTTACCTACACAAAGTTAAGCGCCTGTCAGGGTTCGAACCTACAACCTACAACTCGTAAGTCGTGGCCGTTACCACTGGGACCACTACTGTACCTGTTCACTGTACAAATAATGTAAACCCAATTAAAGCAAAGCTTAATTTTTTTTTAATAAAATTCGACGAAATATCTAACCTATATGCACAGATGCTAATCCTAAAATTTGTTAAAACAAACAATACAAAAAATCCAATAACATATCCTTAAAATATGTATTAGACGAAACTTAAAAAAAAGTTCAATCAAGTTGGGATTTAAAAATAAATGTTTACTTTTCTTAACTATAGTGTTATAAAGAAAATCAGTTGATTTCTCGCTAACACTATAATAATTTATGTTTTTTTTTTTAATGTGTTACTGTCTGTTACAAAGTAACAATAACAGGATTGAATCTACTGTCCAAGCTAGGTTATGTTATTGTAATCTGTAGTTAGGATCGACAGCCCAGGTTCCCACTGGAGACTGCTTGACTATAAAGTGCAAACGTAACTTATATTTAACACCAAACACCACACACTACCACACTATAATCACCGAACATCGTACAATTTACATCGTATACCTACGTAAGGACATAATTCAGCTTCAGTCAATTACTTCACTACTAACTTCCAACATCTACATTCTACGAGGTTTTATTTCTTGGCAACTGTACCAATTTGGGCCCAAATTGGACAAACGGCCGAGGAAATAATAATGTCAATTAACGGGAAAAACAAAGGAAACGATCCTTTCCGTCGTGTCCCGAAGTTTATGAGTGTAACTGTACATGTGTTTGGGGAGTTCATGGGAATGTACACGTGTTTTTATTATGCCTGCGGATGTTATGTTAAGAACAGAAAGGTTATAATTTTTGTCAGAATATTTTATTTTTGAACAAAAGCTATACTGCGGAAACATTAGGTATCCTACTAATCACGTACAGACGCCAGCACATCAACCTACTACAATCTGTCAAATTTCTTTAATAGATTTTCAACTTTATCAGTATAACATAAGGTTCAAAGTTGATTAGGAAAATTTGACAGTTTCAGGTAGGATGACCTGCTGGCGTCTGTACCTAATTCATTAGGTCACACAATTTCTCTTTTGCTCTATACGTTATTCCAAACTTAAAACCAAGAGCGAAAGCTTAAAGATATATATCATAAAATCAATGCAAGAAAACTCTTATTCGCGATAGAATGAAGTCACGGTCCTACAGGCCCACCTATCTATAAATCCATCGCAGACGAACGCAAATCGATAGAAACCGTATTTGACAAAACCGGGAGTGGTACAAGTAAAAGAACATCGATACATACGTAATATAATTATACGAGTATATAATGTAAGTATGAATAGTCGCCTCATTTACTAATGCCCATTGCGTCTAAAACTGACTAAAGAAACTTGAAGATTTCATAAGTAATACTAATTAATTCTGCTACAAACAACCATTACGAACAGACACATTTGAACTAATTTAAAAGGTCAATTACTTGTACGCAAATGTGTGAAGGCTATCTCTGATATTGGCAAAGATAACTTACCAACCAAAAACGATCGGTAAGTTATAGGAATCGAGTAAGGCTACGGAAGTGACCTGAGAAAGGTTATCTGTAAAGTTATGCATACACGCATGGGGCTCGTTCATGTTTATTGCCAATCAGGCTATGGCCTAACCCTCTGTTTTGTATATAGAGCCGTTACATGAAACCATAGCCTATAAATTGTGGCCACTGGAGAGCGTAATTAATTGCATAAAGTGTATTCAACTATAAATGTACGAGTAATAGGCATATGTTATAGTGTATTGAATTAACAGTGTTTTGGGTGGAAAGGCATAGTGAATAGAAAATATTAGAACATGCTGGAATACTTCTCTATCTTCAATTTCTAGGACTCTTTTTAATATACCGCTTTTGTATGAAGGAGTCTGTACAAGTGTCTAGTATACTGATTATTGATATATTATTGTGGGCGATAAGGATCTTTTTTAGCTGAAACCTAAAAATTATGTCAATGTGGTGAACCACCACGCTGAAATATCATGATTGTAGGTGAGATAATTAGGCCAGCCTGATTGTAAATATGATTTACTTACATACAGTTGGTTAATTAATGATAACAGGTCAACACTTTATTATAGTACCATTTCATTTGTAGTTGAGATAACTAGTCCTAATGACATCCATCCAGGGCTGACTATTGAGTTTTTCTACATGGACTTATAATATTATAATTTAATTAAAAACCAACCCATTTTTCAAACGATATTCAAAAATCAAAAATCAAATTACAATACATTTTGTCATTTCATTTCATTGCAAAACAACTAGAGCGTAATAATTCAAAATTCACATTCCGTAGTCATTTAAATAAATATGATTGAACACTGAATTCCGGGAACGTCCTGAAAGCATGAATGAATAAAATCTGCGGAAACCAGCTTCACAATATTGTGCATTATTTAATGGGATTCTTTTGTTTTATCGTGTGTGATTTAAAGCGTAGTTCTCCTGTGTAATTCAGAGCATTTATTTGATAGCAATGCGGTATTATTGGTAGTAAGATTTTATCTTATTATAAGAATTCCTGATTCATTCGTTTGCCGTTGATTCAGTAGCCTTCCCGTTTAATTAATTTTCTTGGGATAGTGGAAAGATAATCAATATTAATAACGTCCCGAGTATGACAGCTCGGCCATAAACTTTGTATTTCAAAAACGCATACCAATATTGACTAAATTTTTACTCTATATGATAAACAATACACACAATTTGTATGACCTACAAGTAGTTGTTCCGGGTCTGGCTGTTTGTGTATGTGACTTTAAATGTTTGTAAACGCACCCACGATACAGGAGAAATTCCTAGTGTGGGGCAACGTTTTAAAAAAGAAATATATACATAATGTCAAAAGTCGCTTAACGAATCGTAGAGTTACATTATGAACTCCCCATCTATATGATTTTTTTTTTTGGGATATATATTATAGCTGGGAACTTTCTGGTTACGCAGATATTGAACTCTACTCTTTTTCATGGAAACTATGCTTAGCATGCGTTGCATTGCGCGCTGTCGTAAACAGATAAATAATTCCCCAGCAATCATTTTTCCTTATTGTAGGAACAGTTTGATGTATAGAGTGTCTTGTTACACCCTGTAGAAATAAAACAAACAAGATTGACAAACAATGAGACATAGTTCTTAACGGATTACGAAAGCAAATATAGGTAAGCTTAAATAATTCATAGCTCTCGCGACGTCAGTAGATATGAAATATGGATTTTAACAATAGACCTAAAACGCTCATGAATATTCAATTTGTTGGAACAGAAGTTAAAATGACAAACTTCTCTTAGAATAATTATTGTCGTTACTAAGTGGTACCTAGATTGTATACTAACATACTTTAAGTGGCACTTTTCAACCAACATGAGGTGCCTATATCTATGCATGCAAAATTGCTTTAGTTTACGACTACAATTCCGTGTAAATTCCAGATTGGCCCGATTCATTTCTGTTCCACTTGCTAGTGCATTTGCCGACACAAATGCGACATGCACAACTACCCAGTACTTCTTCTTCTTCGTCAAAGAGAAAAAGGACTTTTTCAACATTTCACAGTGTTATACTGAACATTGATATTCTTAATTCAAAAATAAAAATGTATTTTAAATATCATGAAATTCTGATATATTATCTACTTTTTAAATTGTGTCGAGCTTAAGAGCTGTTATTAAATAATTTTGACACACTGGACCCTACTCGATTGTATCAACAGCTACAGATGACCGTGTAGACGTCATTTATTTGGAAACATACATAACTATGCATACAAAGAGTACACGACTATGTGTACTATATATTACAAAGAGGGCTACTTACTCTTTGTATATGCTATGTGTTAGTATTATAGTATACTAAGAGTAAATGCCGAGTCTTCTTACAACCAAGTGGATACTGGGCTATTTCTCTATTCGATTGTCCCTGTTTTTATGTGAGTCCACTACGATTAATTAATGATTATAAAAACCAAATTACCTTACGCCAGATGAACGAAAACTTCCCAGAGTCTGTTTAAAATGACACAATCCCACTGTTAGCACACAAAAAACAGTTAAGTAGAGTACACTGCATACGCCCAGTATCACTGTCAACCAGTTTCTATCACTTACACCTATCATATCACTCCGTACATTATTACGTAACACTCTCTCTAAAAGCACTTTTACGTAGAACAGCGGAAAAATCAACCATTATATTTTATAGCGAAATGCACTCTCGGATCGCGAAAACGTAACACAAAGAGTTTCAAGTTTTTTTCGAATGTCAAATATATCTGCGCAGAACGTCGCACGACTGTCCAGGCCCCTTCGGTTGATCATATTCTATTATCATTTGATAGGCCACCTCCGTTTAGGACCGAGTCGTTGTGCGAGGAAGTGTCGGATCGTTTTGTCGTTGATAATTCGATTCATCACGTGTCGGCATAGAATGATGGCCATTCAATGTGTGAGTCGGTGAACTCGTCATTAAACAGAATTATGTTGACGTTCAACATTTGAAGAAAACAAAGGGATTAACTACGCAAAACAATTGAGTTAATTTATCTTGCTCACGTCTCGACTTAAGGCTTCGATCTTTCACTTAAGGCTTCCTCATCTCACAAAGCCTTCTTTCGGCTACACACATAATTGTGACATAATTTCCACGCATAACTCCATTGCGCGTTCACTACGCAGAAATATGTGTTCAATTCACATAGATACTGGATTGGATCACGTATCCGATCATGATTACAAATGTTTGCCACGCAAATAGCACGCGTGTGTGCATTTTGCAATCGTTGTAATTAGCTAACGTGGCGTAGTGGAAACGCGCAACTTTATTAGCAGGGTTTTGTGACAAATCACGCATGGATTTATTGCAAAGTTTTTGGCTTTTCGATATGATTTAATGTAGGCGCGCAATGTAATGTAGAAGTAAAAAATGTAGGCAGTGTAATTTAGTATCAGACAGTTAGAAGCTGTTACAGATTATTTTTCAAATATTTATCAAATATGTTTTCATGCTCACGATTCAGTTTCATTTTATTTTACAGAAAATTCGAAACATAAAAAAATAATTTTAGAAAGTTAGCTCTATGCAAATTAAAATTTTCATAATACATAGGTACTAATCCTGCGTACAGTTACAAAATACATGCTTCGTAACAAAGAGAACTTACAAAGTGCACTACTTCAGTGAATATGTTAAAAGAATTACCTAAAATCTAAATGCTAATGTTTACCTTTGTTCCTAGAAGAAAGTTCATACTTGGAAGGCTAAATTACAAATGTAAACTTTACACATGGGTGTCTTTTTAGACCCTTACAACGTTACATAAAATTGGATGGGCAATCTGAGAGCGATCGACCTTCGTAACCAAAATAACTACATCAGATTTCTTACGATCCTTGCTTAAGAAAAACTTGCTGCACATACGAACAAGATGGAATATTTTTATCATTAAGTTCACCACCAGCACCTTGTGCATTAATTAACTTGGTAAAATCGACACTTTAAATTTTTTGTAGCATTTTAATTTATTTATTTTCACTTCAAGACACAAACATCAGTGTAGCCCAACATGTTTTATATAAACTGATATTGAAACAGTTTACGGTATTTTCTTTGGTTTAACTTGGCGCAATATATTATATTTATAGATAATCACGATAGACAACAGTCTCTCTAGCAGTCACGAAGATTAATGTCATTTCGATCACGCTTAGCAAACGGATTGACAACCACAGAGTAATGTCATTAAACTGAGATGAATTCCGGCATTTTCCTGATAAACAGAAGAATATCAGAGCTATGTGGGTACTACACATATACCTGTACTACGATGCACAAAGAGCATACTTTGCAACAAAACATTTATAGATATATATTTTGTTGCAAAGTATGCTCTTTGTGCATCGTAGCATAAAATTTAACTTTTATTTTGTAGACGTAAAAGAAGATTGCTTTTGTCCAGTAAGTATTCAATAATACTTTTGCAGATACTGAATATTGTATCCAACGAAACGTTATAAACATTTTTCTGATAATACCACTAGGGATTCAGTTCCTTGAACTACTTTGGAAATACACTACAGACACTAAAAAGTTTCCTGTGTATTTTATTCGGTGTTTCAATCTTTTGTAGCTCAAAATGAACGGTCCCCAAGGATACAATGTTATTCTTCAAAGACTAGTAAGAATTTAGAACGGATTTTAATGTTGTAGCAGTCGCCATTTTGAGCTTCTTTTTGTTCTAGTGCCTTTAGTAATTAAAAACTCGCAATTGAGTTTAGAAAAAGATAACGTTACATACCGAAACGAATAATGGTCTGGCTTTTTTTTAATGCGTTGAAACACTACCTTGTTAGGTGCTGAACATTTTTGACGAACAACGCAACCCTTTTCCTTTACCCTTTTCATAGCCTTTTCAGTTTACGGCCTTGTTTTTAGCAGAGTTCAATACCTTGTGCAGAATCAGCTTTCCACTTTAATAATGCGTTCGAAAACAATTATTTTCTATAAATTAGACCGCTACATAGTCTAACAAAATCCTCAAGAAAAACATAAAACCCTCTCAATTCTCGCGAAAAAATTAAACTCACCTGAAAACACAGTACCTACCTACCTAAAATATTATTTCAGCATTTATTTTTCTAAAATTATGAATTCGGTTTTGCATTTCATTCTGTTACAAAGAAAACTCCCACATAACGGAAGTCTGTTTCACGTTCCGTTGCGTGCACACAAAAGGTACAAAAAGTTCTAATTTTTAATACTGTATGTATTTTACTGCTTAATTAAGCCGTGTTGGGGGTGTTTGTGGTGTTAGGTAACAGTAACACCGTTGTTTTATGCTTCGCCCCGAACGCCCACCGCCTGGCGTAAAACCTTAAAGAATACGTTCACTTTTGCAAGTTTGTTGTTTTGTGGCAACACTGGCAACCCTGAGTGGTTTAGTGAATTTTGTGTGTTTTTAATGTGTCTGGAGTCTATAATTTTTATGAGGGACTGGTAAAAGTAAAATTTTTAGGCGGTCTCTGGCTGGGACTATTTCAAATTTATAGCTTTATATTAAACATTATGAAGGTAAGGTTCGATACACAACATACATAAACTGTTGGGCACAGTATCGTATTTTTTTCTATTTGGACACAATGATAAAAAATATAAATCAGAAGAAAAGACAACAAATACCCAAATACACTATGGAGAACATTACAATTCTACGCATTCACGAGACTCTCAATATTTCTGTGCCGTACAAAAGATATGTACAACAATGCGTTATCTTTTCATTTGTTACCATTCACTTCTACAGGACGATACTTCAGCATCCAATTATTTCATGAAAATAAATATTTTCATTCTTTCCTAAACTTTTTTTACAATCTCAAGCTCTTTTGTTAAGCTTGTTAATTAATACCCATCTTCTAACTTGATGGGTTGTAATAAAAAACACTGCCTTGTTGGTGAAGTCGTCGCATGCACTACTGCTGAGCATATCTCATGCTAGGTTGGATTCCCAGGTCGGGCACAGTGTGTTATTGGGCTTTTTCCATCAAGAATTTCTCAGTAGCAGCCCAGAGTTTGGATTTGTGGCTGGTTGATCGCAATAGGTAGGTACACACTCCCTATTTCATGGGACGATATGTGGGTGTAGGTACTAAGGTACACATCTGCCTAACCATTTCAGGGATTTCAGGCGTGATGTTATGTAGAAATATTTTCATCCTTTCCTGAATTTGTATAACAATCTCAAGCTTTTTAAAGAGCAAGTTAATTAATAGCCATCTTCTAACTTGAAGGGTTGCAAGTAATGAAAAACACCAAAAACACCCTAAACTGCATTATTAAGTCAAAGTCATAACAAGATTTCCCAGGAGAGTAATAACTCGAATAAAAAATAAACTAGGACAATAAAAAGGAAATATCGAGGCAGTTTCTTTGCCAAGTTATATTGGGTTAACTGTACGGTAAAAAAAACTTAACCCGTTTTTTGTATCAACAGTTAATTTCCGAGCTCTTTAGTTAAGCAACAGTTTATTTATTCGTTTTTGTTTTCAGTTTTATAACTTTTGCAATATTTTGTTTTAGTTGAAAGAAAAGGTTGAAAGGTGGAAAGGTTGTTACAAGGATTCGTGGTATCGATAATGGAAGTATTAGGGCCCGTTCACACGTATCACAACCACACCACAACGCAGTGACAAAATGTGGGCTAGCAGTGGTTACGTGTGAATAGTGTCACTGCAGCTTCTTGCAGTTGCGTTGCGTAACTAAAAAAATTCGATGTGTTTGCGTTGTCGCTAGCAGTTGCGATGTGGTTACGTTGTGGCTAGTTTTTGCAGAGAGACAGATCGTTGTGTTTGTTATCTCGCCGGACGCTAGGGTTGCGTTGTGGCTGCGACGTGGCCTTGATGTGGTCGGTATCACCCGCACAGTTCATTTTGACGGCCAAATGTGGCCTGTGTGAATGTGTGAATAAACTTTTCATTTTCATACAAATTAGCGCCCGTCTACGTATTGTCATTGTAACGTGGTTGTGGTGTGGTTGGGGTACGTGTGATCGGATCCTTAATAATACGTAGGTTTATTGATTTTCAAGACTCGCTTTGCAATTTTTTTAAGCAACAGTTTTTCTTTTATGTTTTTGTTGCTTTTTAATTAGAAACCCACAAATAGTCAGTATGCCATTAATGTGTGACTTTCAATGTGAGGTATTATATATAGCTGGTTACCGATTTCTATGAACATTCAGGTCATTCAATAAGTGTGTCATTATTATCACTACGGATAAGGCGTTATTGCTTCTACGTAGAACAGTCATCCGCACATCAGCGCTAACAATTTTCCATTGCCAACGCTTTTATGTCGTACCAGTAAGGACCATTTTTGAAGTGCAAGTTTGACTGAACGGCACAGGTGATTATGGTAAACTAGTTAATAGCTCAACTAGTTTCCAAGCATTGGGAACAGAGAGTAGAGAATAATTGATTTACAAAGTCTGTTTATCAAACAACAGATTACTAAGTTAGAGCAGCTTTCATCCCTGCATAAAGCTTTTCTGATTCTGGTCAGATTTTGAAATCAGGTAAATTTTCTGTATATCGAATTTATTTATTTATTTGGGACAAACAAACAGTAACACATTATATCTGCGCAAACAATATAAACTAAGTTATTATATAAATGTGAAACTCACACCGTTATCCACAGCATATACAATTCATATAACTTTACTAATGAACAATCTATGCGAGTAAGACTACAAGACTGTTCAAATAATTATAAATTGGAATCCTTAAGTTTCTTTAACAAAGCAGAACGAAATCTATTTGCTGGCACTGAGAATAAATCTAATTCTGTAGTTTCTGAACAAAAATCATTATAGTTTTTGCACAAGCGACGTAGAGGCGCCCGCAGACCAGCATTGGTGCGGCAATGGGACACAGCAAAAATAATTCTATACAATAGTAACCCACAATCAGATCATCTACTTATCACAGTGGTATTTAGGTATGAAGTGCGAAATAACTGCGTAAAGGAAAGAGGATTCCTCAGTGGAAATATAAACACCAGATTTTCAACAAACATCACATCACAAGAGAACAAGCTTGTCTTTTTATGTACCTACCTATACAAATGTATATTCTATTTATAACACAAGCCAGCAAATTGGTAAGATTTCTAAACCTCAGGAGAAAAGCTCGCTTCAAAAACAGATGGTAGCGATACATGAACTCGTTTCACTAAAATTCGCGGAACACGGAAATGTATTTATGACGAATTCTTCCATTCCTCAGGCCCGTTGTACACGGCAAGGCAATAATCGTGTGAACTTGTATATGACATGGCAAACCACCGGTTCTGTGGTACGGCGACGCCGCACTGTGGATAGAAAAAATATAAGTTGCCAATTTGCCTACCAGATTGTATCCTAGTACTATTAGAAACCATTTCAAGCAAAAAACCGACACTTTAAAATGTAAGCTCCAATGTCTACGACAGACTTTTTTCCATCCACAGTGCGGCGCCCCGTGCTGAAGTGCCGCCAAACAAACTTCCTTAATGATCTACGTAACACTGACGACCGTGCCTACTCACGGCGAATAAACCGTTGTTTTTCACGGCAAAAAAAGTCTGTGTATAGCGAGTTTTAGTCGCGTTCATACATCTATGGTCGCGTTCCCCTCTTTATCGATTTGTTGTCGAGGGGTACGAAAACAACTGTATTGTTGCATGTTTTATTCATTGTTGTTTATACGCTGGTGTGGTTTCTCCTGATGACGTACCGCACCGCTGTTTGTCGATTGTTGTTGTGGCGAGTGTTGCGCGCTTGTGGAAATTGTTGTTTATTGAATTTCTATTTAGTATAAGTAGTATTTGACTTAACTGAAACTAGATTAAATAAAGAAGTAAGTATAAAGCTTTGTTCTTTCCAACATGGCTTGTTTCGAACTAACGTCTATTTATTTTAATATTTTTATGGCCCTTAACCGATTCGTTGTCGAGGAGTACGAAAACAACTGTGTTGTTTCATGTTTTCTTCATTATTGTGTATATGCTGGCGTGATTACTCCTGATGATTTACAATACCGCTGTTTGTTGACTGCTGTTGTGAAGAGTGATACGTAAATAAATAATAAATCATTTATTATTCAACACACCAAACACTTGTATTTATTTTATAAACCCTCCAAACTGCGTGACAGTTTGTCGGCAGGATTAGCACTCGTCTTAAAACATTTGGTATAAATAATCTAATTAAACATCTAAGTAGGTAGGTAGATACAAATAGTTCAAACGGACGGTAAGAACATTTTGTTCAATCGTTTAGTTTAGTTCTCAACCGATTAATTATTGTCATAATTATGTTGCGACCATTTCATTCAACAGTTCAGCCTTTAATTTACTCCCCGGTGTTCGCCTGCATGCTTCGGGAAATTGTTGTTTATTGTTTAGTTTCAGTAAATAGTTGGGGTATACCATACAAATGAATTGAATTGGCTACCTACTACTTTTAAATTCAGTCTTAGAATTCAGTAAGGAACTATTTATTATATTTTCTCCTTTCAAAGTGTTCGTACGTAGACACATACCAAAATGTGTTCAAGCTGCTTCCTAATAAATAAAATAACGGCGTGTCAAAGTGCTCGTAAAAGCATTTTCCTTGAAATCAACGTTGTTATACCAGAATAAAGTACATCCGCGGGGTTCCCAGATCTGCAATATAGAACGCCTCAATTTTGTCTGAAATCTTGTAATAAACGCCGCGCTAAGATGAGTCATAAAACATATTCCAGAAAAATATGAAAGTAGTCTAGAACTTAGAGGTTTTGGTATCTTTGTTGTGAAGCTTTAAAGCTAGAGTAACAAAGTATATTTTCAAAATAAAGTAAAACATGAGCGTACCTATACACTATACCTAGTTGACCGGTTGAAGCTCAACTTTGTCGCATCTGAAAACATGTTACGTAGGTACTAGATAGTGCGTATTTATAAAAAACTTGCTTCCGCCAGCGGTCCGTGTGATATCTTTATCAATGAAAGTTTAATATAGGTCCAGTAGTTATTGAGTTTATTCATTTAGCCTCGTGCAGACTGGCACGACGCGACAGCGCTACGCGACTCTAACAAAACAATTTCTAAGAAAACTTCACGATAGAACAATGACCTGTGTAGCGTTTAAGGCGGCGGCCAGCCCGCTGGTTGAACGCGTCCCAAAGGGTCATGGCCACCCGGCTGGTCCGGGGATACCGCACGATCTCTGGTGAGGTAGCGAGCCTCCTTGCCTGATTACCGCCATGGGATCTGGAGGCAAAAGTCCTCGCGCACATTTGGGAGTGGTGCGAGGAGGCGAAACGCCGGGGCGTAACTCCGCTGCCGCGAGAAATCGCGGCACAGCGGACAGAGCTCCGGCGGGATCTTATGGCGTCATGGAGAGTGTGATTGTCGCAACCCAGTGTTGGGCACGCCACTATTGCGGCGATAAGTCCCCTTTTTGAGGAGTGGCTAGAGAGGCGCCACGGCGTCCTCACACTTCGCCTGACGCAGGTCCTCACCGGACATGGTTGTTTCGGGAGATTCCTGTTTCGTATACGGAGGACACGGTGGAGCATATGGTGGAGGTCTGCCCGGCTTGGGCAGAGCATCGCCGTGTCCTCGTGAAGGTGATCGGTGGCGAATATCTCTCGCGTCCGGCCCTGGTCCAGGCCATGGTACGGAGCAAGAGGGCATGGGAGGCCGTCACCTCCTTCTACGAAGCAGTAATGCTCGCGAAGGAGGAGGCAGAACGTGTGAGGGAGAGGCAAATTTCGCGCCCTCACGCCCCTAGCTTCCGCAGGAGACGGCGTCGGGAATCGCAGGCCGATTCCCAGCCACCGTAGGCGTGGGCTTGCGGACGGTGAGCAATGGGTAGCTCGCTGCCCGATAAGGACCAGGCCCGGGTCGACGGCGCGTTGTGTTCCACGCGCGCCTCAAAGAGATGTCAGCAAGTGAAGGGGTCCGTTAGGACCGATGCCTGCCGGAGTTTCGTGTTCAACACGGGTGGGTTTTAGTCTGTAAGAGTCTGACACGCCCTCCTGCTCCACCCAGAGCGGGAGAAGTTATTCGATAATTTCCCACCCAAAAAAAAACCCCGTGTAGCGTAGCAACTGTCTGCATGAGGCTTTACAAGCAAAAATACAAATCTTTTTTCAGTAAAAATATCGGTCATATCAATTAAAATTATTCGAAATTCACATTCCGTGTGAACTTCGAGTAAAGAAATAAATAGAAGTAATTTCAAAAGTTCAGAGTAAATTATTACGAGGAATAGAATTAAGGAAAGATTAAAATATTACTTAAGAAAAAGTTGAATCCAACTTGATGTTGATTGAAATGTAATTATTTTGAAACATGCCTGGCACAGATATTTGTAAAACAAGATGAAATTCTTTTTCTTTAAACAACTTTAAGCTCCAATGCCTTCGAGAGCCTTTTTTCGATCCACAGTGCGGCGCCGCCGTGCCGAAGTGTCTCCAAACAAACTTCCATGATGATCACATCGGATACATGACATCGGTTGGCTTTAGAGAAGCTTGTGACTAAGTATTACAGCCACACGGGTCGATCCATCAGGTTAAGCTACGCTTGCCGGGGTTGGTCTGTGGATGGGTGACCATCTTTACATACCAAGACTCTTCCATCCCTCGGAAAGCACGTTAAACCGTTGGTCCTGGCTGTCATTCGTGGATCTTTGACAGTCGTTACGGGAGTCAGAAGCCCGAAAGTCTGACACCCAGTCTCACCAAGGGGGATCGTATTACCCCGTTACTGGGTTGTGCAGATCAGATAGGCAGTCGCTCCATGTATAATACTGGTATTTAGCTGCATCCGGTTAGACTGGAAACCGACCCCAACATAGTTAGGAATTGCCTAGGCAGATTGATTGGTTGGTTTTAGTTTTATCCGATGACGCTAAAAGGAAGTTTTTAGCTTCAATTTAAAACATACCTACTGTTTGTAGTCGTTACTTAATTTATTGGATTTTTAGGGTTTCATACGTCCGAATGAAAAAACAGAACCCTTATAGGATCACTCGTGTGTCTGTCTGTCAGTCACAGACAATTTACTCCGAATCTAATGGACCGATTAAGTTGTAATCGAATTTCTGTGACCCAAACACGGACGAGTAACGTAAATAAATGAATTTTTAATATGGGGGTAACTTTTGGGAGGCTAAGGTGAAAAATAAAAAAAAGTTTTGCAAACAGTGTGACATATCAAACGAAAAGCCTTATTGTCTTATCTTCTTTTCTTGTGGTTAGTGACTAACCTGGTGTCAGAGTCTTAAAGCCGCCCATGAACCTTTGACTTGGCTTCACATGCCGTCGAGAAATATCTCTCAGGCATCCCGGTTTCCTCACGATGTTTTCGTTCACCGTTTTTGAAGGAAGTGATAACCTGAATACGAAAAGTATGAGGTCCACTACCTTAGGTTCGAACTGGAGGCCTATGCCTTACTATGAGTAAAGTTCAAATAGGGCTCATATAAGACTATTTCATGAAGACATGACGCAACGTCCATTTCTAAGTTATGGAGATGTATTGATGATTATTATTCTGTAAATGCATATTCGTTACCGTCTCCTCAAATTTTTTACTATCATACAACCTAATATTGTGTTGCAAATTACAAAAACCTTAGAAGTTTTGAATTACGCTGTCTACCTTATTGCATGCCTCTTAAGCTGAGTATTCACTATGTTCGCGCACCAACTGTGCTCCGCGCAACTTTGTCGTTGTGGCGCTTTTACGCAAACTCAAAGCAGATACACGGAACACAGTAACAGTTGGTAATAATAATAATATTGTTGCCAATAAGCCTAACATAGAGGTGATAGATCGATTAGAGTGTCGCGCAAGGATTGTTGAATTATATCAACGGTCCCGCATGACGAGAACCTCGTCCAAGCTGAGAAAGATAAGCAAATTAAGTATATTGACCTGGCTCACGAGGTTATTGATATGTGGGATTTGGATACAGCGGTCATCGTGTCGATAGTAGTATTGAGGGTCACGGCAGTGCCCTCTTCAAGCAAAACCAACACAAAGGAACAGCCGTGCCATCTTTTCTCGAAGTCATTCAGGACATTTTTGACCCCTTGTAACTTCGTTCTGGTTAAAGCTATAAGCCTAAATTTTCCGTGACTAAGAGGAATTAGTACAAAAAAGCATATGTCCAAATTACATTCAATTTGAACCAGTAGTTTAAGAACGATTGCAAGTCAAAGTGCCTTAATTTTGTCATTGGCATATTATACTCACTGCCTGACTCACTCCCTAACAGACACACAAGCTTCAAATTTGAACACAAAAAGTGTTTAGCCTTTAAAGCAAAGAAAAAAAAACCGCAATTTCAGTCCCTTTTTATAGATACATGAACTGCATACGTAACTTTGTAATTGCGGTATGTTAAACGGGACTGAAATTGCTTATATATTAGGTTGGGGAAAAAGTCTTTTCGCATTATAGTATGTATGAACTTGTAATAAAATCTCTTTGGCTATACTATGTGTATCTGGCTGGTTTTGGTATCATTGAAAGTTTAAATTTTAAAGAACATAATTCCAAATTCAAATTAGGAAAATGTGTGATTTTTATTTGTTTTTCGTACTGTCAAGATGAGTGAATCTAATGAAGAAATTCGATACATTTTAAAATTTTACTACAAAAAAGGTAAAAATGCAATGCAAGCCGCGAAAAAAATTTGCGATGTTTATGGACCTAGTGCAGTGTCTGTGAGAGTAGCACAAATTTGGTTTAAGCGTTTTCAATCCGGAAATTTTGATGTCAAAGATGCACGTCGCTCTGGTCGCCCTATTACGGATAAAATGGATGCCATTTTTGAAAAAGTGGAGCAAGATCGGCATATTAGTAGTTACGACGTAGCTGAAGAACTGGGAATTGACCACAAAACAGTTTTGGCGCATTTGAAAAAAACTGGGTACACAAAAAAGCTCGATATTTGGGTACCTCACGAGCTCACTGAAAGAAACCTAATGAACCGTGTACTCATTTGTGATTCTTTATTACGACGTAATGAAACCGAACCATTTTTGAAGAAGCTGATAACTGGTGATGAAAAGTGGATCACGTACGACAAGAACGTGCGAAAAAGGTCGTGGTCAAAGGCCGGTCAGGCTTCACAGACTGTGGCAAAACCCGGGTTAACTCGCAACAAGGTGATGCTGTGTGTGTGGTGGGATTGGAAGGGCATTATTCATTATGAGCTGTTACCACCAGGCAGGACCATCGATTCTGAACTCTACTGCGAACAACTGATGAGATTAAAGCAAGAAGTTGAGAGAAAGCGGCCGGAATTAATCAACAGAAGGGGTGTGGTTTTTCATCATGATAACGCTAGACCTCACACATCTTTAGCCACTCAGCAAAAATTAAGAGAGTTTGGCTGGGAGGTGTTAATGCATCCGCCGTATAGTCCTGACCTTGCACCTTCAGATTTCCACCTGTTTCGGTCTCTTCAGAATTCTTTAGGCAGTGTCAGGTTAACATCACGGGAGGACTGCCAAAACCACTTGTCGCGGTATTTTGATCAGAAGTCCCAAAATTTCTATAGCAATGGGATCATGTCCCTACCTACAAGATGGCAAAAAGTTATCGAACAAAATGGTACCTACATACTTTAGTTAAATGTAAACATACTATGTTAAAAAATGTTTTGAATTTTCTTAAAAAATGCGAAGAAACTTTTTCCCCAACCTATTATTTTAATTTTTACTTGCTTATTTTTTACTTACTTTTGCAGTTAGCGCAATTTTTCATCACTTATACTACCTAGATAGATAGAAAGATAAGTATATTTGAATTTCATACATAAACAAACAGTTGCCATGCGATGGCCAAGTTAAAGAAATAAAGATGACAAATAGATAGGTACTGAATAAATTAACAGACTTGGTTTACATTAGATCACATATATTTTTGCGGTAGAAGAACTGCGTTGCGAGCCTTGAATTTTTTTACATGCTATGTTTTTGATGGGATTATTATTATTAGTTGCATACCCAAAAGTTTAAGCATCTGAAGCTAAACCAGGCATGGCTTATTTCAGCTTTCAGTGTAGTCGCGAACACTATAGATACCCAACTTGAGACGTTATCCATATAGCTTACTCTGCCACTACTAACATATTATGAAACATTATTAAAGCAGCTCCATAGATGTATCAAATTCATAATTCTTGCT
This sequence comes from Xanthia icteritia, assembly GCA_949128155.2. NCBI lineage: Eukaryota > Metazoa > Arthropoda > Insecta > Lepidoptera > Noctuidae > Xanthia > Xanthia icteritia. Next base: position 16,418,613 of record OX421941.2, read on the forward strand.
CCGCCCCTGGGTGCAAAGGAAATTGTCAGGAAGGAAGTTCCATAGTTTGCGCCCAACTGCATAATTACCGTGTCATAGTGGAACTTAATATAGTATTTTACTTAAACCGACTTTTGCTAGTTCATGCATATATTTTAGTTTGGGTGGTTTCAGCGTGGAATTAGTTTTAGATTGGGTCGCACGCGCGGCTGCGATTAGGCCACGAGGTGAAGCTGAATTTGCTTTTGAGTTAATAACTACAACATTATTATTGCAATCATTAACAGTGCTTCCGAGAATTTAGTTCATAATAATGTATGTCATTATCATTATGCAGCAGTTTTCCACTAATTCCACCAACAATGTTGTATTGTGATAACAATTTCACTATGCAAAGGTTATTAAGGTATGCATTTTCCACTTTTGCTCATTTTAATATAACTTAGGGATGCACTCATAGAAATATTTAAAAAAAACAGGAGAAGTGGCATGGGGGCGTGACTGTGTCCGCGCGTCGTGATCACGATGCTCATGTCACAGGCAAATAGCCGTCTCCGCGAACTAGTGCGCTTCCGATCGCGATCGTGACAACATTTAAGAATGCCGTGTTGTTCAGTGGGTTTCTGTAAAAATCGAAGCCAAACTAGAAGCTTTATAAATCATAGAACCACTTATCATATATCAGCACAAGTATTTTACTATATTTGTGTCGAAAATCAAGAAAAACAACAAATCGTAAAATATTTCTTGCCTTTACTAGGTTATTTTTGTTTTCATATATCACAGCGACTGTACTATTTTTGCAGTACATTAACCACTACCTAACTATGTCGCTAAGAGACTGCACAAGCAGTGTAAAAATCACAAAACGATACTTTATTTAAGTGGTTGCATCGCGTAGTACGGCCGCTGTCTTGCGACGAGTTAGTGCTTGTGCAGATCCACTAACGTAGGCAATAATGTCGATTGTTATATTAATTTATATTACTATTAAAGTTTATTCTTAAATTTGTCAACAGTTATAGACTGAGACCGATGTGAAATCTTGTTTTATACTCATTTAGATTTTCTCATAATGTTGAATATTTTTTATTTACAATTGTTTTTTTTTGTTTTAGCTCTTCTTGTTTATTAACCGACTTCCAAAAGGAGGAGGTTATCAATTCGGATGTTTATATATATGTTCTGGCATAACTCCGTCATATATAAACGGATTTATAAAATATTTTTTTATTTGAAGGGGTATACTTCGGAGATGGTTCTATTATCATCAGGTCAGGATCTGATGATGGGATCCTCGAGGAATCGAAGTAACTCTTCAAATATTATAGGCACACGTATAGCGATTTGGGTACATTTTTTTTGTAACTCGTGCAGTTACTCTTGAAAAGCACCATTTGGTGATGTGGAACTGATGATGAAGACCACTGAAGAACTGCTCAATGATAAGTATTTCACGGGTTGCGATTCGATTACCGTAATATGGTTGCCAAGCAATTTATGTTCGTCACAATGCATTTGGAGAAGTGGAGTTGATGGTAGCAATATTTTATAAAAGGTGATGAGTAATAATTGACATTAGGCTATTGTAACTTAGATAAATTACAAACTACCCCACTAAAAAGCGAAAAATAAAAACTTTTTTACAAAAAAAAAAACAACCTTCTATACAAAAAACAACCGACTTTTTATATCATCTTATATATATATCGTTTTTTATAAAATTGTAATACAATAATAAATGGGAGAATCGATAACTCTCCGATTTAGTCAATCACTAGCGTATATGTAAAATAATTGGGTTTTGCACAGCACAACGATAGCAATCGATATTTTCGTGTGAGTGAGTTGTACGGTGCATGGTAAATGTTTGATGGGATAAGGTTTATAATTGATTGTGTAGTACATTCTGATTTATGAATTGCAAGTATGAGCGCGACTGATCTGCATGTGCAGTTGTGACGAGGTGGTGCGGACAAACTGAAGACATTGGGTTTCGATACATCTTCAACTACCGGCCATATCTCTTTATTCTTATATCTATGGATGCACTTCAATAGCCTACATGAGTGGCGTTTCTAAATGGTTATCTAGCGTATTTTGGGTAGTTAGCCCCACTACTACCTTGCTAGATTTTATTTTTTATTTTTATATAAATTACATCTCGCTGGTCAACCTAGGAGATTGTCGGCTGCTTAACCGGACTTTCCTGAGGGTGCCTCAATAAATTAAGGGCCTCCAGCCAGAGGCCCCCGGCTTAGGGCGTCGCTGGGGGAGGACAGCAAGGGAGAGGCTGGGTCGGATTTACCTTGCTAACTACAGCTGAGAGAATAATCTACACCTACATAAGCAATTATTATAGTTCGTTTAGAGAAGAAGATGATTTAGTAATTAAATCTAAGAGTACCTACGTAAGTGCTACCGACTAGCTAAACACCTGACCTGACCTAGGTTTGAGGTTACACATGCATCGTATAAACTCTGGTAAAGTAGTGTACGCCGCGCCCGTATACCGCTATTTTTAGCCTCAAGAGCTGCAAGCAAAACTATTTTAAATAAATTATTTCGCTTTAGATTTCATGATTAAACTAAAGTTTTTATTTTGGGAGTTCGCGAGAATTTCTGATTAATTTAATCGAATTCAATTTATACGTTGCTATTTTCACGTCCCGCTATCAGATAGCAGCGTTGTCTTTTCAATTATACCAATTTAATAATACGTATTTTGGTATTGCTTATGGCAATTTCCCTATTTCTGTGATTGATGGTTATTCAGTAATTGTCGACTGTATAAGTCCGAGGCTATTGTTACCTATAGTACTTAAGATATATTATATAAAGAAGCTGTTGGAGTACTTTTAGAGGTTTAAGGAATAGGGTGTAAAGTTCACTCATACTCTATAGAAAAGGGAGGATACTCTGACCAGACGGGTGTCGTGTCTGGCGGGCAACTCTCCGATGGTTGAAGTAGGGAGCTTGTATATATGTCGATCGCGGGGTAAACTCTAATTGCGCGATGCAGGATTTGTATGACGTCAGGATGTTGTGTGACGTCAGGTCTTTTTGATGTGTAGTTTCGCATGTGGCTATTTTGATGCCGCCACATATCTTTTTTTATTTTTTTATTTAATCCCATTTGGTCACATTATGGTTCCTACAAGGCCTATTTTCACAAGGAGGACATTTGCGAATATGAAGACATCCTGAATTCCTCGGATAGCTCATTAAAAGCAGATTCAGTTTGCTGTGATGAGCATTATTGCGATACTGCTGATAATTTACAGTACAGTTAAAGTAAGTAGTTCTAGGAGAAAGCCTGAAAGCTCAGGCATCATCATGGTATACATAGAGATAACGTTTATTTAGTAACTTGTGTTACCTCAAAAAGGTTTTACGACGGCCGTCATGCAGTTCGGCATGGAATTAATCAATGCTACTATGACGGGCTATGAAATGTTCACCTCTGCTTCCAAGATGGCAGTTTTCAGCCGTTGTTGTTATTACTGGAATACGGCTCTTCAGCTCATAAGTATAGCTGCCTGTTCGATATGCATATCAAGCCTATTGCTATACCATACCCTGGGCTTTCAGACTGTCTCCTACTTCAGACATTTCTTCTTTAGCAGTTTCACTAGCCAAAAGAGACTTTAATTAATGTAACCTATAGGTAGCTTAACTGGCAATGACACTCTGACTCACAGGTTTAAATAAGTTGAACCTGAAACCGAGCCACAAGTTAATGTATGCGCGAAATACTCCCATTACGTAATACCTCACAATTATGTACATTTTAAGGCCACTTATTTTAATGAATGCATTAGTTAATTTCATGTTTTATTCATTACAGAACTTCCAAATGTACATCAACATAATAATTTTATTGTTTTGAAAATTAGAAGCCCTACAGGGACAGTATAGAAAATATTAAAGCTTGAATCTTTATCATTTTGCACTATATTATCCTCTTAAAAATCCTAAGCCCCAAACGTAAAACCAAAAGTTTCGCTTCAAATCCGATTGTTTTTAAAGTCCTTTAAAATTTTGATTTAATAGCCATATAGCGGTACAGACACCATGAATGACAACCCACCCTATTTACAGTTCGCGTCAAATAACTTTGCCGCTCTGTAGTCGGCTACAAATTACTACGCAATAGTCAATCTTACTTAAAAAACAGTAGCAGGCATGCTAACTTTAGAGCGCCAAAGTTATTTGACGCGAACTGTATATTCGCCAGTGCGTGTAAGATACATAGTATAAGATACTATGTGTTACAGAATTGTGATAAAAATTTCGCGCGATTTTTTATCGCAGTGCGTGCTAGGCCTATACTACGGAATGATCTATTTGTGTCTATCAATGGTGAGATATTTTTATTTCCCGAAGTTTTTACTCCTATAGAAACGTACACGAAACATAAATGTGTACCTATAGATTTAAGTCTTTGTTTACTAGCATCGAATGGTTTTCACTGGTTCGTCGGACAATGCTATTATACTATCCCTACAGAATTCGTGTGTGCATTCCTGTTGTATCGGTGCTGCGATCCCTTTCACGCAGTATATTGATACTGCATGAATCGCAGCGCGGCTTGCTTGACTTTCATATTCTCAGTATAACCTATTGAGGTTATGCTAGGAATATGAACGTCAAGCAAGCTAACCCTGTGGAATTGTTCTTTTCCAACCTATAAGGATTTTGGTATTTCAGTTACCTACCTAACATTTTTTTTTTTTTAAGTTTACTTAGATGATGCTCTTCTTTAATAATGAAATATGTACCAAAGTCACAGGATATACTCGTAGTTGTTTCTTATTCAGAGTGGTCTAATCAATATCAGCACAAAAAAACAAAATACACGGTAAAAAATACCTTCACTGTGAATATTACCTACTACCCAATATTGCCAACCTTACTTAAACAAACTCATACTACACAACATTGTTCTTACCAAAAAACGTAAACAAAAATCAAGAATAGAGGCCTACCGTCTTAGTTTCCATTATCCATCTACGTCTTTAACGTAACGAGGTTCAAAGTAAGAACACAGCGGTACGGTCGTGTCGGGACTCGGGCCCGAATGTTACCTCGCGATCGATACCGCCCGACCTCCACTCTACATCTCTAAAATTACCTATCCGATACTACTTACCGTCGCCGTTGCTAAGGTTCGGCTCAAACGACTAACTTTACGTTTATTTTTAAATTATAGCGAGAAGCGAGAGGGTTTTATGTTTTCTTGAGGATGTTGACTATGTAGCGGTCTTATTTGAGAAAATAATTGTTTTTGAACGGTTTATTACATAATTATATTAAAAATTATTGGTCTTGTTTATTTTCGGTAAAAGCGACTGCTTATGAAAATCTATTTTTTAGTTTCAATAATTAATAAACATTTATTAATTATGAAAACCTTGACCTTGTAAAGGCTTCAGGAATCCGCTGGATGCGGGAGGCACAGAATCGGTCGAAGTGGCGGTGCTTGCAGTAGACGTCTTTCGGCTGAAATGATGATAATGATGATGATGAAACATTTATTAATATGATAAAAATATATACCTACACTGGATAAATTTCTTATATTAAATTAACTAACAAACTATTAAAATAAAGACTTAGTTATGTAGAAAAACTACACGACGACGTAGAGTGCAAACTACACGACGACGTAGAGTGCAAACTACACGACGACGTAGAGTGCAAACTAAACGACGACGTAGAGTGCAAACTACGCGACGACGTAGAGTGCAAACTACACGACGACGTAGAGTGCAAACAAACAAACAAGCAATCAAACTGTATAACATCTGTTTATAAAAGTGGTCAAGTATAATAAAAATAACCTAAATGTGGAAAAATAGGACACATAATAGATAGGATACATACTTTTATTACAAACCGCTTAGTTTATTTATCAGTCATTATTATTTAGTGCTTTACTTAGTGGAAATGTATGTCTCGGCATCTATTTATTTATTTTATTTATTTATTTATTTATTTATTTAGGGTGAGAGTGTGGGAATTAAGCCAATTTAGCGCAACGTCAAAGCCAAGCTGAGCAAGATGCTCAAGTTGTGACCAGGAATCTGCGGTGAAGGTTATTGCGGTGTCATCTGCAAAAGATATTACCCTTGCATTATCGATTTTGAGATCACACAGGTCATTAATAAAGATTAAGAAAAGAGTGGGGCCCAAAATGCTTCCTTGTGGCACCCCATGGTGAATAGAAAGCTCCTCGCTGTCATAGCCATCGATCCTGACTTTTTGCGAACGATTTGAGAGGTAACTTTGGAAAAGATCCAGTTGTATCCCCCTGACGCCTATTTTCTCAAGTTTGATTAAGAGTGTGGAGACGGGAACAGTGTCGAACGCTTTCGCGAGATCAAGGAATATTGTAAGGACTTTTTTATTTTTATTCATATGATCTATGACAAAATTGGTAAGGTCATGGACTGCGTCGCAGGTTGACTTATTTTTGCGAAAGCCATATTGTAGTTCTGAGATTATCTTACAATGCTCCAGGTAAACAACCAATCTTTTGTTTATCAAGCGTTCAAGAACTTTGGATAAAGAACTTAAAACAGCTATAGGGCGATAGTTATTCGGCAGAGCTCCGTCACCCCCCTTGAAGATTGGATAAATTATTGCCTTTTTAAAAGAAGTTGGAAAAACAGCTGTTTCAAAACAAATATTGAATATATGGCATAAAATAGGCGCAAGAGTGGTGGAAAATTTCTTTAATATTGTAGGTGAGATACCATCCCAACCAGTAGCAGCGTTTGGTCGCAGTGAATTAATAATAGATACAATTTCTTCTGGGTCAGTTTTTTCCAAGACAAAGGATGAGGTTGATAAAGAACTGTTTTGTGGGACAGGTGGTTGTTGTGAGGGCCTTGTTTGTATAACGTCATCTGCAAGTTTCTTGCCTATATTGACAAAGAAGGAATTCACATTGTTGCATGACTGTGTGGGTGTGGGTGATGAGGATAGCAATTGCGAGGATGAGTGTGTAGTTTTTGTGGTGTTTGTTATTCTTTTTATGGTATCCCAGAGTGATTTTGGGTTATTGCTTGCTTTGCTGAGTTCTTCCGCATCGAAGAGCCTCTTCGCCTTTTTAAGGACTTTTGTACAGAAGTTTCTGTATCGTTTGTAGGTTATATTTAATGTTTCGTTATTTGGAGACTGCTTGAGGATTCTGTGCATGGCATCTCTGTTTCTCATGCACCGTAACAAACCGGGAGTTATCCAGGGCTTAAGAATCTTCCGTTTTGCAACCACCTTTTTAATTACAGTGTGTTCCACTATGGCTGAAGTCAGTGTCTCAATTAATTTGTCGGTAGCGGTGTTTGCGTCTGTTGTAGTGAGAATAGGGTCAAAGTCTATGTTTGAGATTGATGCACCTAGTGCCTCATAATCAATTTTTGTTATGGTAGACGTAGTGGTGACAGGGATACGTTTGCTATCCAGACAAAGTAGTGAGGAACCATGATCAGTAACCGAAGACTCATAGACAAATGTGAGTGCGGGCGTCCTTGTTCTCAGAAAAATATGGTCCAGGCAATTTTTGCCCCTGGTTGGGAGGGTATGCGCTGGGAGAAAACCATGAAAAGCGAGACAATTCAAATACTCGTAAGACCGTATATCAAGAGAAGAAGGTTTGATGTCGAGATTTAGGTCACCAGCTATCACAACCGTTCGGGGGCCACGGAGCGATGGGAGTATGTTATTGAGGGCTGAGAGGAAGTTCTGTATGTTGTCTGTTGACGGTGAGCGATAGATACAGAGTAAGGCCACGTCAGGGTTAATTTTTATTATTAATCCCGAGGCAGATTGGCACAGGTCTGGTTCCTCACATACCGCTAGAATGTCTGACTTTATATAGACCACGACGCCATCACATTGGTTTATGTGCTTGGTTGGTATAAATGCCGTATAATTTGGTAGAATTGGAAGAATTGAGTTACTTGAGCATGGCAGCCAACATTCGGTCAGGACTATTACGTCACAGTCAAGTGAGATACGATGCATAAGAGTTTGTAAGTTTATGAAGTTACAATTTATTGATCGAATGTTTTGTGAGAAGACTTTTAGATATTTATTTGGGTTTATCAAAAACGATTGAGTTTGTTCCGGAGTGCATGTATGCGTCACTGATACAGAAAGTTCATCGATGTTATTGATTAGATGAATTGCGTTATTAGCCATTTTTAAGGGAATTTATAGTTAAGAAGGCGGCGACGAAAGTTTGTAAGCGGTCGGTGTAAGTATATCTGGTGTTTATATATATTATATTGAAATGTCATGAATGTGTGTATAGAATGTGGGGTTTTGTGACTGATTGTGTATGTTAGATTGTAATTTGTTAGGTTCCCTGGGGTTTGTTTGCGTGTTTGTAAATCTTGAGCGCAGTGTGTGAGAGTTGTGTTTGTTGTGTCTGTGTGTCTGATTAACTCAGTGGTACAATACAAATATATTCTAAAGAAATTAGTTAAAAGAAAAAACCGTAAAAGACATGTTAAAATTAAAATTAAAACCAGAGTGAACAGAAATCTATACCCTTTAAATTCTAGTCATATTCCCAGCTGAGCTTTATTAAGATCTGCTTCGCTTTTGATCAAAATATGTTTTGTTCCCAAAGCTTGACGAAGAAATACTCTGCCCATTGGGCAGAGTATTTCTTCGTAAGTCCAGCAAAACTTAGAGGCATTTTCTGCGGCAAATTTCCGTGCCAAATAAAATAGCCGTTGTGTTTTTGGAGTGAGGCTCTCTGAGAGGTAGATTGGTTTAGCAGCACCTATTAGTTTTATATGATTTGTATTTAACTTATTTTGACTATTCTTTTGGTTGAAGTTCCGTTGATTTTGCAGAATAGTATCTTTTGTAGTGTTACTGACAAAGTCGACAATGATTGGCGATGTACCATTCTTCTTATTAATTCGGTAAATATCTTTGATTTCCTGGCGTTGCAAGGAAATATCTAAGACGCAGGTAGTCTTCGTAATTATACTACAGAGATCTTCTTTACTTTCTCCCGCCAATTTAGGTATATTTCTAACTTCTATCTTGGATAAAAATAGTAACCGCTCCATATTTTCAACTTTGTCCTCTAGTTGGCTTATATAGTTACGGTCAGCTTTACGCTCGGACTCAATTTGATCAATCTTAATCACCATATCATCATACTGCTTCGTGGTGAATCTATCTGACTAAACTCTCGAATAGACGTAGGTATAATATTATCGACAACAGGATTTTAAAACAGACTGGTGTATCTAAAAAATATGGAATACCTACTGGTTTATCAATCAATCGGCCTAGCCTTTTCCCAACTATATCTGGGTTGGCTTCCAGTCTAACCGGATGCAGCTGAATACCAGTATTTTACATGCAGCGACTGCCTATCTGACCTCCACAAACCAGTACTGGTTACCACTTGGTAAGACTGGTTGTCAGACTTTCGAGCTTCTGACGACCCGTAATGACTGTCAAAGATCCACGAATGACAGTCGGGACCAACGGCTTAACGTGCTTTCCGAGGCACGAGGCTTTTATTGGTTTATATATGGATATAATTTTATATCTGATTGTATAATCAAAACGTTGCTCCCATACTCGTAATATGATAATGATATTCTTTATTTAAAAAAATATTTAATTTATTTTTGTATACAAAATTGTGACTAAATTTTACCTATTTGTTTATGTGCTGTCTTAATTTATTGACGTTTTATTATTATTATTAACTATTAGTGTTTGGTATGAAATTGTGACATACCTTGAATTTATATTTTTATTTCACGACTTATGAAGCATTAGAGAGTGCTTTGCATTCGAAAAAATTGTTTTGCTTCCTTTCTAAAACTGTTTTTATTGTTATAATCCTGCTATTACACCGAACATACTTAATTTATATACCATTGTATAGATAATTTAATGGAGATTAATTCTGTAAAACATATTTAATACAGCAGAAACGAAAAAGACATCATAATCGTTTTAAATTTTGTCCCGTCAATCAAGTGTGAAACCTGAAAACATTGTAGCTTGCAAAAAAACAATTATGTCAGTAAATATTTTTTTTTAGATTCCTTTAGCCATAGACGGAACCCTATTGAAAATGGCTCTTTTATTCAAAGTAGTTTAATTATAATTAATAAAAACTAACTAATATAATAACTATATCTATATATATTTTTCCAACTTCGACCCTCTTCCGTTGCTAGCAACCAACAAATCAAACCTAAATAGTCTTTGACAGTACGTAAAGATTGCGAGGTGAGAAATTTTACCCATATTCATGGGTAAAATTTTAGAATAAGCGTTATTAGGCGTGCGCTTTTGGGTTTTCCAAATATTTTCATTTTATTTCACTTCGGTATTGAGCTGCTCGCTCTCTGCTAAACCTTGTGATAAAACCATAAAACTTGACAAATTCATTATTTCAATCAAAATATACCAGTTTTATATACACATTGACATTGTTGAATATTATATACAAAATGACATGATTACTTTGTAAAGTATTATATTATTTTAATTATTGTGAATGTGAGGACTATGTGGATATTTCTTTTTCTTTTATTTACTTATTTTTTCTCAGTTAGTTTTAATGATGGTCTGGCCGTTTGAGTAGTTTATGCGGCCTACCCAAATGTCCTTTCTTTGGTATTGTTCGTCGAGTTGAGCTCCACGATTACTGACAAATGCTTGCACTTACTTGACAGGTCCACTCAAATCTGTGTGGTTCTTTCCTGAAAAGACCATTTCAGAAACTAATCTACATGGTCATCATATGGCCTGACTAAGATTATGTCTGGACTTTAAAAGGGACTGCGCCCTCTGGGTTTGTGTTGGCCTTTCTTGTCAGAGTAGTCAGATTGGAAACGCCGAACTTATCTAGCTTATTTTCAATATTTTTTTGAATATGACGTGTAAAGTGATTCCGTTATTTATTTTACAGAATAAACAATTTCATTTCATTTCATTTTGCTAATAAACTCCGAAGCATGTACTGGCTCATCGGACGCAAGTCACAGTTGACTGACGCCAGTAAAATGAGGTATTCCATGAAGCACACCCAAACGAAGCACACCCAGACGAAGCACACCTAAAGTAAGTATTCCACTTAGCACACCCATAGGTGGGCTTCAAATAAAAATTTAAAATAATTAATTTCCTATTCCACGAAGCACACCTACGAATATCACTCGCATAGTGCGGGGACTAAGAAATAAAAATGTCGATAGAAGAAAATATTTATTATTTAAAAAAAAAAATTTTTTTTTTCTTCTAAAAAATGTCGATAGAAGAAAATATTTATTATTTAAAAAAAAATTTTTTTTTTTTCTTCTTTCGACATTTTTATTTCTTTGTCCCCGCACTATGCGAGTGATATTCGTAGGTGTGCTTCGTGGAATAGGAAATTAATTATTTTAATTTTTATTTGAAGCCCACCTATGGGTGTGCTAAGTGGAAGACTTTAGGTGTGCTTCGTCTGGGTGTGCTTCGTTTGGGTGTGCTTCATGGAATACCTCAGTAAAATGGCTATCTATAATGCTATACTAAAGCCGGTATACGTATAGCACACATACATGAGATACAAACAAACAGTCACAGTAACATCGAAATACTGGAAAGGTTTCAAAGTAAAACAATGAGAGCTATGTTCAGCATTAAATCGTATATAAGCAATAAATGTTTGAACCTAGATTTGAATCTGCCAACAGTAAAGGAAGAAAAAAAAAAAATAAAAAAAAATCTTTATTGATCCAAAAACCTTTGACATTGCTTAAGACTAGGATACATGAAATGGTTAGCTTGAGTCACACAGCAAAAATGATCAAACCAGACTAGTCCATCACATTAACCAGTTCCTCAAGAGAAATAGTATAACAGACAAGATTCGCAGACAGAAGATGAATATGGCATCAATGGGTGCACAACTCAGCTGAAAATATATCTACCGATGAAAATCTGACACCATATTAGATTATTGTTTCAAGGAAACAGATAGCTGAATATATAAAAAGGGAAAAAAATATAGTTAATGCGACATTTGATTACCTCAAAAATGTTGTATGCTTTCTGACGGGACGTTGTATGAATGAACCAACATTTATTTTTAAAGCATCTGTAGAATTTTTACCCTATGTTCACAAAATTGATTTGAATTGAATTCCTTTCTGGAATGAAAAATTGTTATTCATGCACTAAAAATTCTTTCTAACAATCAAAACACAAAGCTGATCTCTGATTCTATTGTGCACAGAGCCGACATGTATCCAACCTTCTTTTCACTTTTCTTTCGACAATGCTCGCGTGTGCACAGAAAATAAAGTGCTGTGCATTATTCATTCACAAGCTTGTGTCACCGGGCTCAAATTTAGTACGTGACCTACGTAGCATCGGTATAAAATATAAAAACTAGATGGGAACGTAAATCAACCCTCCCCTGCCTTCGAGGTAATAGATATTGTAGACCAGACCTAAAATGCTACCCACGACTTACGACCGCTCCATTGTAAAAAACCCTTTTCTACTACCTCGTTCAAAACCCTCAGGCAAAAAATGGTGAGAACTAACACTATTATAAAGTAGGAATAAATGAAACCGTAAATCATTCTGAGTCTGACATTATTCCTTTATAAATGTTACAGAAGGTAAATAGTGTAATATAAAATGCTATTTACTTTACTTGACAAGTTCCTTTAACTAGAGAAAAATATTATACGAATACCATCTAAAAGTTATTTTTACTGTAGCATTATGAAAATAATATTTCTATAAGTTTTAATATTTCTATAATAATAATAATAAGCTGATCCAGCATTGAACAGCATTTATCATTTTTATAATGATTATTCGAAATCAAAAATCTTACTGATTAGTATACGACTCTTTTGTAGTAGGGAAGGGACTTGTACCTATTCATAACAATATAAATAAAGGGCAATTTGTTGAATTGTTAAAGCAAGCCCCTGCGGTCACTGCCTGAATGTTGTCAATAAATTCTGAGAACTGTTCCCAGATGTGGATTCGTCTTACATATTGTATTGTGACATCACTTCTGTTCGGCCCTTTAACCCTACACATTACGACCTCCGTTGACAATGAATATCATGGGACTGTACCTGCATGAATTAAACAATACATCAATAGGTTCAACTTAGTATTCTGTGGGTGAAAAATCGTGTAAAACCTTTAGCATTGTGGTCGTTTCTCGAGCAGAAAATCACATGAAACAAAAATCAAAACGCTGTGCTTTAAACCTTTTTTGAACCTTCCATTTTTCAACAATTACTGGCCCATTTAAATACAACGATGTGTGTTGTCAAGTCTTCATTAATTAAATCAGCAACCAGTGACCAGTGTTGTTCTCATTGTTCCAACATTAGACAAAAAGTGGTGTTTACATACTTCCAGTGGCGAGCGTGGTCGACTGATTAAATTTCGCCTTATTGTCAAACTTTTAATGAGACCGTCGTTATTTTCAGTGAATTTTCGGAGTTAAATATGCAATACACGATCCTTAGAATTGTAGTTTTGAATTTCAAATTTGTTTTCTGTTTATGAGCGAAGGAAGGTGAGTTTGTTTTAAATTGAAGATGATTTTGAGCCGAGAAACAACATGAAGAGATTTCCTAGAAAATTTATAAGTTATGTTTAATTGTACTTAAGATCTATTAATCCTGACTTTAATAGTTTACTAAAGCTACGTTAAAAAAGAAGTGTTGTTCTTCTCATCAATCTACCTGGTAACGACCTAATCCCTAATGAGTGCTTAGTGCTGCAGCAGCAAAGCGTTTCCACTTGTTATGTAGTTTGTTTATGTAAAATTTTCTACATCCATCATTGGCTCGGCAATTTCCCAACTTGGTTGACCTCACCTCTACAACCCATATACACACGATACACTTTTTTCTGTAGGAAATGTACATTTTATATTTGGAAAATTGGTTTTGAAAAAAACACACAAACAGAAAAAACACATTTATGATCCTTAAATGTGTTTTTTCTGAATCAATAACATTTTTTTATTTTTATTATTATTGTTTAATTTATTTTTTAATTACAAATCTTTGACAATAATTTATTTTACTCTTGAAGATGTTAGACCTTGAAATTAATTTCTACAACAATATTTTCTTAAAAAACCCTGTGGATCAACGTACTTGCTTTTATGGTGATTGAAGTTAGTATACATATAGGTGCCACGTCATTTACTAGTAGGTATTTCTAAGGTGCCTCGGTGACCTGGTTTATAAACAAGGCAATAAACCGCATGCGATACTAAAGAAAAACTGTTACCTACTTGCACAAGTTCTGCATAATTATTTGTATTTAATTAGACATAAATGTCATAGTTCGTATAATTTATAGGTTCTTTGTTATAGGTACAGTTACATAGTATTTTAGAACGTTTTTCTAATGCAACTTTGTTGAAGCCATGACAGTGAGGGTTTACAGTTCGATACTATTTAAACACAGATCTTTATTATGACAAGTTGTTAACAACTTAAGCTAAAATCCATCTACAACAGCGGTTTTCGTATAACCGGACTCACACGTAATTTATACGATCTATGCTATTTATATTAATTATTTATACGTGTGACTCCGGTTATGAGGGAACTGATGAACATATACTGTTAAAATCATAACCACCTTTTAGACACTTCCGCACATCATTTACTTAAATACTTATTTATTCTAGACACTCACCTCCTTATTCATAAACGCTGCTTTAAGTTAAGTAATGATTAGCGCCTGATTAACCGTACGCTTTTGACGTTTAAACGTCTCTTAACTTTAATCAACGTTTGTGAATAAGAGAGTACATTTCCTTTTGTAGGAACAAGCCAGAAAATATTTCGGAACACCAAAAAGCAATATAATTCTTATGTTCCTAGTTTAACTCTCTAGTGCCAGAATCCTCATGCAGTTAGCGGGTTTAAACTAATCGAACACTTATCGAAAAAAGCTTAGGTTAGCGGAGATCGTACCGTTCAGGTAACCCGCGACGGATTCACCGCGGTAATCCCAGACAGATAAATGGAACCGTGTTTGCTATCACAAAACGTGCTTTGCGTTTGCGTTTTGTCGCAGAATTGAGAGAAATGAGCGCGCCCGCTGCAAATTGAAAATAATGCTCATTGTTACAATGTTCCGGTGATAATTGGGATCAGTCGATACTTTTATATCTTTGGAGCTAGATGAGATTATTATGTCGATAAAATCGAGATTTTATAGTCGTGGTAAGCCAAATAGCAGAATGTTTTAGTAGTGCATTTTTCAGTCGTATAATTCCTCTCAAATTTTATACTATATTAAAATCAGTGTTTTTTTTTAAATAAAAGACGGATATAGGAAACCTAAGCTAATTTCTGACATCATCATCTGCCTAGCCTTTTCCCAACTTTGTTAAGGTCAGCTTCCAGTCTAACTGGATGCAGCTAAATACCAGTATTTTACAAGGAGCGACTGCCTGTCTGACCTCCACAACCCAGTTACTGGGTTATAAGATACAGGGGTATCTTATTACCCAGTAACTGTTAAGACTGGCTGTCAGACTTTCGTACTTCTGACGACCGGTATCGAATGTCAAAGATCTATGAATGACAGCCGGGACTAACGGCTTAACATGCTTTCCGAGGCACGGAGAGATTTTGGTATGTAAAGATGGTCGCATACGCATCCACGAACCAACCGCGGCAAGCGTAGCTTAACCCGATCGATCGACCCGTGCGGCTGTTATTACTTAGCCACAAGCTAATTTCTAACATGGCAGGTAAATGAAATCGTATTCTGTCATGTTGTTATGCTTTTTATCGCGAATAGGTAGAATGCTGTACCCTGCCTAGCCTTTTCCCAACTATTTTTGGGGTCAGCTTCCAGTCTAACCGGATGCAGCTGAATACCAGTATTTTACATGGAGCGACTGTTTATTTAACCTCCACAACCCAATAATTTAATTTATTTATTTCACATCACACACAAATCATCATAAATGTTGATTTGGACAGGAAGAACTTAATATAAAAAAATTAGTTAACATTTGTGAGAGACTGGTGCCCGAAAAAGGCATAAAATTATTGTGTTACAGGTCAGCCCCAATACTTAAATATGTACATATTAATTTAGATTAATAAACAAAAGTAATTTATACAGTTAACTTAGTGTCTAGGTACAGTTAAAATATAAAGAAAATATTAAATTAAAATTACATACTCATATGTGGTTTAAGTGTATGTGTGTGAGTGAGTGTTTGATAGTGTAAGTTTGAGAAGGAAATATTTTTTATCGAATAGGGATCAAGAGACTCTCAGTTGCCTGATAATCGAGTTTTAAGCCATTTTCATTCATTTAGTTTAAAAGCTGATCTAATAATGGGGTATATTGGAAGTATTGTATTGATTTTATTATACAGATATCCTCCAAGATAACAATAAAAACTTTGCGAGAAAATGGTGCGGAAGAAATGAATAGTACAGGCATTACCTTTCCTTCGCTTATCTGTGTTGAGATTAGGGTCATATTTTATTTCTGTATATTTTTTGCGTAATATTGTGAATATGTAGGACTGACTATTAGAGTATTCCAACGTTTATATAGCTCAGCCAATAACGAAAAGGGAGCCCAGCTCCAACCTTGAGTACGGCTCTCTGTGCTCTTTCAACTTCCAGAAGGTGCACTTTTCCTGCTCCTACCCAGGAGGTTATGCAATAATTGACTATTGACTGGCAGAGTTCTGAGTGCACCGTTTCGGTAGTCTTAATATCCGCCACATGTCTTAGTGTCTTAAAAATGTATATCAGTTTACGAATCCTAGTGACGAGAATGTCAATGTGGGGCTTAAACGGTAGTGTCTGACGATATACACACCAAGTTATCTAATAACGTCCGTTCTTTATAGGGGTAAACAAAGGCACGAAGGAGCCAAGTAGGTACAAGTGTGAGCAGTAATATTGAGAGTTGTGGGTGGCAGCAGATTTCTCCTAGGTGCAAAGGCAATATATTTTGTTTTTGATACATTTAGTGTCAAAACATTGTGTTTAAGCCATTAGTATGCTAATGGCTTAAGCCATGTTGAGCAATTTGGAAAACATCTTCCCAACTTTTTCCACAAAAAATTGCAAAAGATAGCAATTTTCCTTATTTGAGTTGGAGTTGACACAAGTCATTAATATACACAAGGAAAAAGCTAGGACCCAGGATACTGCCCTGCGGCATGCCATAGTGCACAGAAAGTTCGTCACTAGTCTAGTTGTCAATTTTAACCTTGCTTCCTATTACTTAAATATTCTTTGAGCAGTTGTAATGGAAGACCTCTGACACCAATTTTATCGAGTTTATGTAATAAAAATGGAATAGGGACCGTGTCGAAAACCTTGGCTAAGTCGAGGAACACCGTAACACACTTCCTGCTACTGTCAACATTAGTAACAATATGGTTAGTGAGTTCATGAACAGCGTCATCAGTTGACCTTCCCGAAAGAAAGCCAAATTGCATAGGTGAAAGCTGGGCTTTTTTCTCAAGGAAGTTCATGAGGCGTTTGTTGATCAGTCGTTTTAAAACTTTGGACAACGTGGGAAGGATCGAAATGGAAGGTCTGTAGTTGTTAATGCAGTCTTTGTCTCGTCCCTCGTGAATAGGTTTAACAAGAGCTATCTTTAACGCTAGTGGAAAGGTACCAGTAGCAAAGGCCAGGTTCCAGATGTGGGTGATTTAAAGTGTTAGCAGCTTAACGTAGTGCTTTAGAATTTTACCCGATATCTGATCTACTCCAACAGCTGCACCCTCTCTCAAGTCCATCAGGAGGAGTTAAGTAACTAATAATGCTGCAATGCTGCTGATGCTTATAATGCTGTAGCTAACCGATAAATTGAGATTATGTTGCTGATACATGATATCTTTAGTGCAGCTCCTGCGAGAGGCTAGATTATAGGTCTGATAATAAAATAGGGAGTTCATGACTGTCGTAATAAAATAAACCAGTTTATTAGTATTTTACTGCCAAATGATTCTAGTCTAAGAGTAGAATGTTCTTTAGTCTCTTCCCACATGTCATGATTCGTCAATAAAAGGCTTTATGGCGCTAAGGTTAATAATAGAGAAGTTCTGTAACTGGTCTTGATTTAAAACAAGCTAACTTAGTTCTACTATGGTGTTTTATTTTTATTGATATTTTAATGATTTCTGTGCTTTTTGTGATTTTTTTGTGATTAGTATCTCTCACTATGGGTATTTTTGCCTGAAATAAAACACAATTTTTTTTTTTTTTTTTATTTTTATTACTCTAGTGGTCGCAAGCGCTACTGCGGAGTATGAGGTCTTGAGTTCAATTCCCAGGTCGGGCAAAGTGGTATTGGGTTTTTCCAAGAATTGCTCAGTAGCAGCCCGGGGTCTAGATTTGTGCCCGGTTGATGGCAATATGCTCACCCCCTTTTACATGGGCACATAGCTGGCGAAATATTATAGGTGTAGGTAGATGTACACCTCTGCTTAATCCTTTGGGGAAAACAGGCGTGATGTTATGTTATGTTATCATTACTTGGTTAGTATCTTTTTTCCAAAAGGTACCTAACTAACTTTGAGTTCCGTCTTTGCATCTACTGAACTAGGACTACTTGCAGTTGCTGGACAGATGCTCTACAGCAACATAAAAATGAAGTGTCTGTACTCTTAACCTTTCAAGGTACTTTTTTGTAGTATGTACAAATTAAGTACATATTGGGTACAAAGGTACTATAAACTTATAAATGGAAAGATGGGGTTGCTAGGGACCCTGACGTACTACTGAAACATATTTTAATAATTATAACAGCTACGAAACAACAAGCTTATTAACACATTACAAAGGAATACCTAGAATTACTTTATCGTATAAAACTGTAAAGCTTCAGTTAGCCTTTAAAATGTTGAAGCTAGAACATTAAAATTCTCTGTACATTCCGTTGCGCTGTTTCCACAACAAATATTATGACAACGAATGGCAGATAACGCTACGGAATATCAACGAAAATTGACATTAAAAATATACTGATATTGGTTACATTCGGATAAGAATTTACCCGACTACGACAAAATAGACGGTTGTGAATCTTATATGTGAGATAAGTATATCAATTGGTTTCCCATTTCAAAATGTTATTTTTAATATATAGAATTATATCGATCTTTTAGTTCTTAGTTTTTCTGTATAAAAGACTGATGAAAAGGGAGACCGATAGTTAGTGATGATGATGGTTTTTCAACAAAACTGTTGTACTTGTTCAAGCTGTTTTTGATCATTACGAGCCCAACTATAACAACGCCACGCGGGAAAACAGTTATAAACTATTCGCCGATACGTAATACCCGAAACAGCAACGAAGGGACAGTAATTACATCACTATTCACAGTTCAATTGTTATAAAGTACCCTTTGTATTAAAATCTAACCCAATTCCACTATTTCAGTAATGAGTAGGAAGTATTAATCTCCTTAGCGAACCTCTGGCTTACCTCATTACAGCGCCCGAAAGTACATTATTAATGACAATAGTCGTGTGAGCCACGAACGCGTGTTATACTTAGGGGCACGAACTCATCTCGCAGACGCAAATATAGTCTGAAACTACTTTACAAACCTTCCTGGCTCATTTAGAAGTTTCGCACCTACCTACTTCAACAACATTAACTACCGCTGCGGCCAGCAATAAATAATTCCGAGGTAACTTTTAACCATAAAACATAAACCAGGTTCTGTTGTGGGTAAAATTCTAAGCACGTAGACGGAATAACTCGATTTCCTGTGTCAGGCAAAAGCAATTATTTGTTTTCTGTCTAAATATAGCCAGCGTGAGAGCACGTGGGGGGACCTATTGGATTTATTCCGGTCCACTGTGTTACACTGTTCGTTTATTAGTTTTGTGTGGATATTAAAAAAGATAAAAGCATGTGGCTGCTTCTTTTATTTTCGTTTTGTTGAGAGTAAATTGATTTAGCTATTACGTTTGGGATGTACATTGCTGATTTTATGATTATTTTCATATTCTGTAGGTAACTACACAATTATATCAATCTAATATATGTAGAACTCCAAACATTACACGTTATACAACGAAACAAAGCAAATATTTCTACAGAATTTCGCGAAAAAAATAATAATAGAAACACAGACACGCGAATCTAAAATCTGGCAAAATGCTCGCGAAACTCACACATTCTCACGAAACGGTACTTACACCACTTGCCCCACACGCAAATTCATACACGTCATAATCATAATATAGGTACGACAGCTGTTAACTGATCAAGTTACGAGAAACTCAACACCTGTAACATCGACCGAGGTGTCTTATCAAACGCCTGCTGTGCAGTAATTAACAATTCAGAAATGACGTGAACAACATGTTTGTCGAAAGAAAAATAGGTTTTACATACCGAGACTCCTCCGTGCCTTCGGAAAGCACGTTAAGCCGTTGGGCCCGGCTATCATTCATGGATCTTTGACAATCGTCACCGGTCGTCAGAAACTCGAAAGTCTGACAACCAGTCTTACCAAGGGGTATCGTATTACCCAGTTACTGGGTTGTGGAGGCCAGAAGGGGATACCTTCTTTTCGCATAATGTTCTTTGTCCTAATATACTTCGGCATAACGATTTTGGCACAATTTGTTTTGGCATAATAATACTTCGGCATAATTTTTTTAGGCATACGTTTTATGTTGGCATAATCATCTTAAAGACTAATTTGTTTTGGCATAAATTTGATTCGCATAACGTTAGTAGGCCTAAGAACCGAATTGCTGCAAAAACCGACTCCACGTAGTCTTGTTTGTCCTACCCCTAGAGTGTAATTTAAAATCGCGTAGGCGCGTAGGGTCGAGGCGGCCCGCGGGCTGAGGAGCAGGCGGCTGCGAGCGAGCCGCCGCGGCTGAGGCTGGCCGGCGAAGCCGGCCAACAAGCCGAAGCTGCGGTGGTGAGCGAAAGCCGTCTGCGACGATTAGCACGCGTGGGGCCGCCGGAGGCCCGCAGCGCCGGAGCCGTGACAGAAACCCTGCCTGCTGCATGTTGCATGCTCGCTTGAATGCTGCATGCTTGCTTGCATGCTGCTTGCTTGCTTGCATGCTGCATGCTTGCTTGCATGCTGCATGCTTGCTTGCATACTGCATGCTTGCTTGCATGCTTTAACTTTATGCTTAATAAATTTATGCTTTAACTTTATGCTTAATAAATGTATGCTTTAGAATATTATGCTTAATCATTATTATGGTTAGAGAAATTATGTTTAAAAAAATTATGCGTAAGCTGTTATGCGTAATTATATTATGCGAAAATATAATTATGCCAAACAACATTATGCTAAGTTATATTAGGTCTTAAAATTTTATGCAAATGGATAGGGAACCGGCCAGAAGGCAGTCGCTCCGTGTAACATACTGGTAACATACTAACATTCAGCTGCATCCGGTTAGACTAGAAGCCGACCCCAATTTAGTTGGGAAAAGGGTCCGTAGATTGATTGCACAGAGTAAATCTGAAGCGATGGGCTCCCCATTTCTAAACGCTTAATAAATCCACTAAGCGAAAGGTAATTTTGTGAATTAAAAAGTAAAACAAGAATTTTATTAATGCCTAGCCTCGTCTTAAGAAACATTTATTGTTAACTTATAAACAAAAGTAATAGCGTAGTACAGTAATAATATAATAACTAGATCAAATGAAACTTTTATATTATATTCTTCTTAAAAAGCTTTTGTAAAATATAAAATCTCCGGAAAATCTACGCCTCTTTTCTAACTCTAAATTCAATTCACGAAGTTCTAAAAGTTATTTTATTGAGTCAATCTTTATCTTGTATCTTTATGTTGGCAATATTTTATTCTTGTCTCTACATTTTTCACTTTCTCGATTTCTTTTTCTTTCTCAGAATTTTCTAAAATGGGGTTGTGGATATTTTTGTTTACTGACCCAACGTTTTATTTGTAGTATTAGACTGTGCGTAGACCTAGGTCGACACTGTCTTTAGACAAACGATTGTTCTAAAAAGGCTTAAAGTCAAAGTTGTCTAAAACAGGTTTTTTTTTTCTGCTTACTACTGACAAAACTGTACTGAACGGAAGCAGAGGCCAAACTTAACGTACTTTTGAAAGATTTTTGAATTGAAATATCCTATAGCATTTTGATTACATTTTTTGAGACAAGAAAGATAAGTATCACCCATCGCTATGAATTAATTCTTAAAACTAGGTAAATATTATGTGCGAAACGAGTTTTTTTTTTAATCTTCAGTATTTACGTTACGTTAAAAGCGTTTAATTTTATTAATAAAAGCTCTCTAAAAGCTTTCCAACCAAATATCTGCCAATAGGGGACGGCCTACATTCAACAAGTATTTTTTTTAATAATACTTGTTAAATTTGAACTTAACTTTAAGTACCAATTAAAGTTCAGATCTAACGTTGTCTTCAAGTCCTATGGTCTACACAAAATTACTGTAATTACCAGGGTGAAATTGTATCGAATGGATATTAATTCTCACTATTTTTAATCACCCGAATTTTCCTAATAGCTGTCATTTACTCTAGATAAATTACCTACAGTGTGTGTGTGTGGTGCGTGTTTTCACTTAAATCAATCATTTGACCAAAGCATTTGAAGAGAGCATTTGAAGCATTCAAAATAGAGCATTACAATAATGTGCTATAAGAAACAAATTCAAATTAATGTATTTAGCTTACACAATATTTACGTATTTCGGGACATCGCCAAGCGGTTGGTCGAATCTTCACGTGACCAGAGGGCTGGCCAATTTTTAGGTCAAAGAATCAGCATTGCCATCCAACGTGGCAATGCTGCCAGCCTTTTGGGCACCTTTCCCACTGAAAGCGATGCGGACGAATTTTTTGAAACCCAGTGAGTTCTTGCTTATTTTTTTTTTTTTTTGCCTCTGTATACTTGTACATAATTTATATATATTAGTGTTAGATATTTATTATATTTAAGATGATACATGTATAAAAGATAAATAAAAATGTGCTTACACTAAGTTCTTAAATATACGAGAAGCATGGTATAAAATTCTCACTAACAAAATACATTGAGGGGCTTGTGGCTAAGTAATAACAGCCGCACAAAAATCATTTTGGCCACAGTGAAGGGCAAATTCCAGAGTGAAAATAAATATTCAGATAGTCACGCAATTTATATTAGGTACTAATGTATTTTCCAAACTAACACAATTACGTACCTATCACGAAAGCCAATTAATGCCTATTAACGAACTTCAAAAACTGTAGAATTACAAACAAACTTCACTAGTAATTTATAATTTACAGGGTAGTATTATAATATTCCCCTGACTAACAGTAGGTAGGTGTATAAAGAGATTTGTAAATGTACAGGTACACCCTTTCTACATCCTATTGTGTTTGTAAGGGAAATTAGGGAATAAAGTGAGTCACATATACATGTGTGTAATTAAGTGTGCCTTCTGTAATTAGATACATACGTCTTGGTGAATAAGTGCGTTGGCGATGGCGGGGCGTTTTTACGAGAACACATAAATATTAGCAGAAAGTTCAGCTCCTGGTAAAGCACTAGGCGAGCTATTGAGATTAGCCAGATTTTCTCACCATTCCCTACCTACCACACACAGTATGTGTAGTGATGGAAATGTGGCTCATTTCAATAGTTAATATCACGGGATTCTCAAATGCTATCAGCCCGTTGGGACACGCTGTATTAACCTCCTTTTGTAAGAAGAAATCAATTTTTAAGAGATATAGTCGTTATGATACGACAGGTACGACGAAATAGCAGCTATAGTTTTAAAAAAAGAATATGATATACAGGCTGGCAGGAACATCAACGCGATAAATGTTACCAGGAATTCAGTATATGATTCTGAACCCCCTGCGTTGAAACATTTCGCCGGTTATTTAAAAAAAACACCTGTTCCATACATTTTCAGAATCATGTACTGAATCCATGGTAAAACTTGTTGCGTCGATTTCCACCCTGTTAATTTATATGTTTTTATAATGAAGAATTCGACGAATTCTTTAAATTGTTGCAACATATAATTAAAATTATTTTAATACTCTTCGATAAAACAGTCATGTCCAAAAAAAAATTTCTCTTTAATTTACTTCTTTTAAAAAAGTTTTTATTCTAAGTAACACAGTTTATGTTTTAAACTAGGCTCTTAACGACAGCGGTGAGGTAGTACCTCATTATATTCTGTCTAGTTCTCCCCTCCCCTGTGATTTGTTAGGTAGGCCTTAGCCAGTCGCCAGACAGCCTGTCTCATCAAAAACTTTGTTTATCTGAAAACTTATTGTCTGCTCTAAATAATTTTATGTTAAACTTGGATAAGTCTCATTAAAGTAAATAATGAAACAGAATATTCTTACAAAACTCTCTTAATTTTTTAAGGCCTTTGTCACAAAAAGAGACGCAAAAAAATCGTTATTGAAAGTTAACGCAAGAGTAAGCAAAAAAGGAATCAAAAAGAATAGTATGCTTTTATGATGTCGGACACCACAAGCCAAGCATTCGCCCATCTCACATACAACATTGTAAAACCTTGATTTGATCAGCACAGTAATACGGATGTTAACAATTTTTTTTTTGTCCGTCAGATAATATTTAAAAAAATATTGGACACGTATTTTTTCTTTTTCTACTTAATCAAACGATTACGGCAATACATTGAGTTAAAAAATGTGGCATGACGTCACTGTCCGGTAGATTTTATACTGAATTGTGACGTAGCGAGCCCCCACCACGGCTTTAATGCGTTTTATCTTAAAAAAAATGTATTAATATGATAAAGCAAAAAGTATGTATCTAATATTTTTTTATTATCTGACTGACGAACTAAATAGTTTTTTTTTACCCAGTCAATATCCCTATTCTATATCAACGTATCAACATAATCAGTTCAGAGGACGCCTGCTTTCTCCGAAAGGTGGTAGAGGTATACCTGCATAGTCTACCCACATTTCGCCAGTATGTCTAATCTCAAGGAATATAGTTGTCATATTGTTTCCTGGTACCTCTAACGCTATATCGAAAGTTAGTCATGTTGTTAGTTAACATATTATGGTCTTTGGAAGCAGTTTTGTCCGACGAGTCTGAACTACTCATCAGACAAAACAGCTTCTAATATTGTCTTTGGTCCGTGGCCATGACATCAACCAAAGAACAAAATTATCAAACTTTTAATTATTGTTTGAATACGAGGCTTTTGGCTACTTTTGTATGTGTGTATTTTGCGTCTTTTTTTCTTTAAATGCGCGTTTTGTTTGTGCAGAAAAACTACTTTTCTTTCTTTCTTTTTTTTTCTTCTTTGCTGAAGCAAGCAGCAAAAACCAGACCTTTCGTTTTATTTTATCGACACACATTTGGTAAAAGTGTTTGTGAATGTTAGTCGAAACTAAATCCACACGAGAATTCAAAGTTAAAGTAGTTAATTCAGCAGCCAGTTGTGCAAACTCTGGTGTACAAGTAAATGTATTACCTGCCGAAGTCTAAGAGATCAGCTCTAAGTGCCCCACATGTAATTACCCACTTGTTGTGTGCTAACGGTAGTTAAATAAATTGTCAGTTTGTGTATTTTAAAAGAGTAAAGGTGGAGTTTCTTGCCCATTCTTCTCAACTAGAATCAATTCTATTTTCTTGTTAATTTTTGACGTTCAAAAGTGTCTTTTATGTGGCTATTTGAAATAAACGATTTGACTTTGACTTTTTAACTAACTTACTAGTGAAGTTTAAAGAGTATTATATTTATCTATCTAAAAATTTGCTGAAATTCGTCTTTAATGCTGTAACCACAAGCGGTAAATCTGAAACATAGATAATACAGATCCAAAAAAAGAACCCAACATACAAGATTTCTAGACCAAACTTGACATTGGTCTGAGAATTGAGTTAACCATCACCGTAATTCCGTAACACACGATCAATCACAATCTGAATCATTTTGAAGGATATTGCTAATTCATTGCTTTATACATTCGAAAAAAGAAATCTGCTGAACAACGTAAATTTTAATAAAGCAATGAATGTTGTTGAACTGTCAAAATGAAACCGACTGTGATTGATATTGTGTTATGCAATTAGGATGCTGGGTGAACTGAATCTGGGAGTCTTGAAAATCTATATCTTCCAAAGTCATTGCCAACCATCACCATAATAAAATCATAATTAAAGTAGATGAATTATTTACTATTTGTTTATGGAATCTTAGATACTTAATACTTATGTATAAGCACTTGAGCGTGATATCTGAGATACAGGTTTATTCCTAGTTCAGATAGAAAACAATAATATATACCTACCTCTAGTTTAAGGCCCTATTTTGTAAATATTTATGTAAATCAATTATTTTTATTTTTTATTTTTTTTTATTTTTATATTATATATCCACTTACAAAAAAAAACTTCACTAACATATTTACAAAGTTTAACTCATTTTAATACTTTGCCACCGACATCTACTACAATCTTTTGTAAAATAACAACAGAAATACAATAAAATAAATCTGACTCCAGTGAAGAATCCCCCAGATTACATCGTTTAAAATTTAAATTCCTGTCATGGCTGAGTTAAATGAATTTTATATTACATGGGTTGGGTGGTTTTATGGAAAATGCCGGCGGCATGTTGTTTTATGGAAAAGAAAATACATATACAATTTCATTTATGATGAAAACATAATTTAGGTGTGCATTTTTAATATAAGTCTCTAGAGCCAGTGAACTTTTCTTGCATCTGCGAGTAACTGTGAATAAGTTTAGGGTTCCGTCCCACATAGTTAAAAACGGGAACTAAATAAACTTTTTGGTGTATTATGGTAGGTGCTTATCATTATGTATATTTTTAAATAACAGTTGATATAGCTATTTTTTTTCACAGTTGAATTAGCCAGTAACTGTGTCTTGACCAAACCATAACCCAACATGGGCTTACGTAATCAATTTCTTTAACTCTTGCTGGTAGGGATCAGACAGACTATAAATATTGGTCTGTTGATTTTCACAGGGGTTGCAAAAACCCTAATTACTTAACACACTCGCCATTGAAATATGTAGCTTTCATTTGAACAGCCATTATTAATTACAATAACGTAAAACAATTATGTAGATGTTTTTTTTTTTCTGTGTGTGTGGAGAAAATAATACGACAATAAATTTAAATACCAATGCTCATAGGAGTATTTTTTAACCATATAATAATAAATTATATTACATAAATAATATTTTTCATACAAACTAAATAACAGTGCTAGGCCAAAAATGGGCTTAGACGATCTTTGACTGACTGACTTGAATTTTTTTAAGGAGACTGGGAATTTAATTAGATTTACGAAGTTTAAAGGCTACAATTTCCGTGAAGTTTCAAAGAATCGTGGAGCGGGCTACGTCGCGCCTGTCTGCGGAAGCCTTAAATTATTGTCGTATCGTCGGCTCCATATTGTATACAAACCTGGCAGTAAAACCTATTGTGATAATAATCCGGGGACTTTAACAAAGATATTCGTTAAAGCCAAATAATATCGTCTATTTCCAGACTCATATAGCCATTTTTTTGTTACACACCACACACACCACCTTTTACTATTATAGACAGAAGCAAACGCCCGGGTAGTAACTTCATTGACACGAACATTTGTGGTGGTGAGCGTACGTGACTGAATCGCTGAGACCAAGCCTAGGTTCGCACGGTCGTGTTTTTATCGCGGCGATGTTTTTTCGTACACTGGATTTTCAATTCTCGGTGTTGAGCCGAGCGTTGAGAATCCAACGCGTGGGGAAGCACTCTCCTCCCAGCGCGTTGAAAAACACACTGTTGGATTTTCAACTCTAGGCTCTAAGCAAAGCGTTGAAAATCCAGTGCACGAAAAAAAAATCACCGCGATTTTATTACGTCCTTGCGGACGTGGGCTAAGAAATAATAAATGAAATATGACCGACTCTAATACTTAATGAAATTATCACGTCAAAGATAATACACGGTGGATAGAATTATATTTTTAGACTAGGAATCCTTCTTGGTTTTTATACGACGATACAATACAATGTGATAAGGTAGAGCCAAATTATTACTGGTAGATGGTACAGTCACTGAAAATAATGGCACGCTCAACCGCGTTTGTAAAACAATACAGAAACGATAAGACTGCATATACAACGTTATAAATAGTATATGCGAAACCTGAATATAGTTTGTTCAGAATAAGTAACTGAATCGATTCCAATAATTTTTATACCATGTTATATTTTGTCCCAAAAATATTTAAAATAGGTTACAAGTTGGACACCGAGCGGCACTTAGTAGCTATCCGCAATAATACGCGCACAACACAGCTCACGGCAGGTCGTACGTAGCGGCATTAGGCGGTAGGCAGCGCGGGCGCACAGCGGCGCGGGGGTAAAACAACCCCTTCAGTCAGTCGCCCGGATGCTACAGGCTGACGCGCACGTGTTGCGCTCCCCGCTCCCGCTCGCGAGCGCGCGGTCGCCGTGCGTACAGTTGTGTTATTGTGTTTCGCTTAATCGGGTGTGAAAAGTATCATTTAACCATGTCTTTTCAATACACAAACGTCCAGTATACAGAGATGGTACGTACAATAGCGGTTTGTGGTGATAAATTGAAAGTGCATTTAACAGTGTTAAAAACAATCGTTACGTTTTGAATAAAATAAACAGAAATCTGCGTAAGCGCGCCCGTCTGTGCATAAGACAAAGAGGGGGACATTTTGAACAATTATTGCAATATGTTTGAATAAGTGATCAGTAAGACATTGTAAATAGTGATTAAAAGTCAATTATTGTAAATAGTGATGATTAACATTTTTAAACACGCCAAGATGGTTACTTGTAGTAAGTTATTATTTGTACCTACAACCTGCTGTGGCTATGTAATGCGATATTTAATACTTTTCATCTACTTTGAACTTTAAGTGGTTGGCATAAGGTGTACCTTATGCCAACCACTTAAAGTTCAAAGTAGAAAACTGAGTGATAAACTGAAGGCATTGACTTCAGTTTATCACTTACGGCTACATTTACGAATAAAGTACAAATAATATCTACCTACACTTGACCATTATGACAGTCCAAAGCCTGCAAGTGTGATGGAAAATGTTATCACCAGTTAATTACAATACAATTGCCGTGGGGTTAGGTACCTACTACCAAACTATTATCAATGAGCGCAAGACGGCCTTGGAGGCGCGCGCGCGCGGGGGCGCCGCGCGGTGACCATGTTTTTATACGGACAACCAGGTAACAAAACAAGCTTATAACTTTGTGATTTTTCATGGTACGGTTTTGAAATTTTGTACATAGATTCTTTTCATAAAAATACTAGACAGGTGTTTCGGGTTTCGCATATACTAATTATAACGTTGTATACAGATATGTAAAGGAGAATGAGCACCGAACTTTGGATTTCTGCCCTGGAACCCAAATAGCCATATCTAGCTTTTCAAGAGGAACCTTTCCTACTAACACAACTTTTACCAATTGATAGTCAGTTACAGCTTGAATATAATTTTCATAAAAGAATATCATAAAATGAAATCTACATCAGAAAGCGGTTACGTTTGCATTTACAAGAAGATTTTGAACAGAAGAGACAGTCACACTGAGAACTTTACTGAATGTTCCTGAAAACTACAAACACTAATTAAAGAGTGTAGGTACTGTAGCGGTTTGGTCTGGTTGGCTTTGACAACCGACCTCCGCGTACCCCAACTTTATTAATATTATAAATGCGAAAGTGAGTTTGTTTGTTTGTTACGTTTCACGCTAAAATGGCTGAACAGATTTGGATGGGCACATGGGTAAACCATGACCTGGATTAGGACATAGAATACTTTTTATCCCGATATTCCCACGGGATCGAGACTTATGCGGATGAAAACGCGGAGCGAAGCTAGTATTTTATAGGTTGTTGGCATATTAAATGAGATAAACACAATTTCATATTAATGTCGTAGGATGATTTGATAATTCGTATTTTCCCGAAAACCCTAGGGATATTGCGAAAACACGGATAATTAGACAATGGAGAAAACATTTCTGCGAGCAACTTGAAAGTAGCACTCGTTCGGCTCGCGCGCGGTTGTTCACAGTTCTAACGTAACCTAACCTATTTCACCAAGTTCAAAATGACGAATCATATCGATCTACTTTCGCATTTATAATATTAGTTTTAAATTTTTAGAAATATAAATACTAAATACGCCATTCAATAGAGGCCCGAGCCCGCCGCTCTTTTAGTACTTATTTTCTGAAATTTCAGCAACAAAATATCGAATACCCACGTCCAATACAATTATAACAAGGCCACATCACAAAAAAAACTATCAAAGTTAAGTAATTTCCCAGTTTTAATTCCATTAATATAACTCGAACGAATTTCATACCAGTACTGCAGATAATCTGATCGATGTCGATATGAATAAACGCACGGTTCGCTAGATCCATGAAACATCAATTAACAGGAGCGATGAACTTTTGATCGTGTTTATAGTGATTAATAACGTAGGTACCTACATGGAACGAGATTGCGTCAGACTACTTACTGATGATATAGATGTTTCAGTACAGTTACGTAGGAATTGTGTGCGATAATGTTCACATTACGTTATTGATTGATTTTCTTAATTCAAAAGGTTTTGCAGCCCTATCTAAAAAAGTAACCTTTTTTTATTTTTATTTAGATAAAGCGTTTTGTCCCAGCCCTGATTTTTATAATGATTTCATAATTTAAAAAATATCAAATGCACAGTATATTAACGGTCAACTCCTGATTTTTTTTATTGCATGCCCTAGTAACAATTCAACCCAATTGATTTCTGTGTGTTTTCTGTACTTAGAAAATTCAGTAATAATCCTCTTCAAAATCCTTTTAAATACAAGGGATATCAATCAATCAATCAATCAAAAATATTTATTTGCTAGAATATGGTACATAATGGTGTTACAATAATTTTGTTTCTGCATATCCTGCCAAAACGATGGCGTGCAAATTTATACATACTTATGTCAATTATTTTAACACATAAACTACAGATTCTATTGACTTATCTTCTAAATAGTCCTTAATCGTATAATAACTTTTCAGTAGAAGCAGTTTGAAAATATACTTTTTAAACATTGTCAGCGGTAGGTCTTGCACACTATTTGGTAAATGGTTGTATATTATAATGGCCATGCAGTATGTATTTTTCTTAAATAATGTTAGTTTTATTGGTGAAGATATGAAGTAAAGAATTCCTTTCTATCGAAACAAGCAATGTTTTCAAATATAATTAGCTCCCGTTGAGCACTTAGCTTCGGATTTAATAACTGAATTGCTACGAATTAGCTAATTGAAACTGCTACCTCGGGCTTTTACTGCACGTAGCTCTTTGCCAAACTTTGCTTCTTTGGTACCTACTGACTATTGAATTTGATTGAATACATACTTTTTTAATGTTGTTAAAAAGAAAGAAAGAAATAAAGAAAAATATTTTATTTGGGACACGTACAGGAAATAAAAAACAGTAATAATTATAATAACGAAAAAAAATATAAGTAACTAAAAAAAATCCTTTTTTTTTTATCTTTCAAAATAATAACGACCCGTGCGAAGCCCCTATCTCAGCATAATACGGCGATATTAAAAAAAAAATACCACCGCGCTGGTATTCTGATAGGGCCCACTGTGATGCCACGGACACACCTACGGACTTAAATAAATCCCACTAGGAGATTAACTGTTGATATTATTGTGTACCAATTCAAGATGTAATTGAAACAACTGGGTACCTGAAAAGAAGAGGTAATTGTACTCATCATTATAAACATAATGAGAGAGTGAGAGCAGCGGTGGCCCAGTAGTGCAGTGATGGCCCAGTGGAAACGGCCGTGACTTACGAGTAGTGGGTCGTGGGTTTGGACCCAAGCAGGCACTTTACGTTGTGTAAATACTTTCATCACCACTGCTCTCAAAACGATGAAGGAAAACATCGTGAGGAAACAGGCATGTCCTAGAACCAAAAATTCGAAGAAATGTACCATCTACTAACACGCACTGGGCACGCATGTGGGTTAGAGCCCACTCTCACAGAAAAGAGGAGGCCTGAGTCCCAGCAGTAGGCAGTAGCCGATAATGTATCAGCTATAATAAACACCTTTCACTATGGGACTAAACTTGTAACCGCGAAAAATAATCTGCTGCTCCATACATTTTTATGTTCGCGTAGCTAATTGTTGGACAGCGATTTCCAGGTAAAATTACCCCTTTTCAGGTTTTCAGTTATTTCAATTACACCTTGTATAGGTACTCATTACGTTAGTTTACGTAACTATTAAGTCCTAGGAGGTAGCTATTGCCCGTGTTCTCTATATTTTAATCTCTGATATGGTCTGCCAAACATTCATTCAACCCTACAAAATATAAATACAAAGACATGGTTTTGCAGTACCCCATCGAAGGCACATTTAAAGTTTCTTCTAAACGGTGGAACCCTGAAAAGTAAACAAAATATTATGCTTCGTTCTGATGCAGTACCACAGTATAATAAAGTAACAGTATTATGTCTCGCAGTGACCTTGAAATCTAAAAATCTCGAACCTACGGCAGCTCGGTAAATAAACCTTCCGCATCCCACACAGGCGGAAAATCAATAAAAATCAGACTAAACCTAAACATTCGTGATTATTCTAGAAAATGGGCACATAAGGGTTGGTACTGAGGCTTTAAATTCCTCACCCGCGCTTTCTGCTGCCTTACTTAGAAATAATGTAAAGGCATGCCCTTTGGAGTTTAGGTTTCAGCATACAAACCCCCAGGCTGTCATAAAAGCTTTTAAAGATCTTAAAATTAAATCAACAGAAGATCTATGGGGAATGTCTGTAAAAGTCTGTAGATCTATCATCGAAACCATTGCGCCTTATTTAGCTTGCATATTTAATACCAGTGTAGACCAAGGAGTCTTTCCGGATCTCATGAAACACAGTAAAGTAGTTCCTTTGTTCAAATCCGGTGATAGTAAGGAACCCAACAATTATAGGCCTGTGTCAATTCTGCCAGTTCTCAGTAAGGTGTTTGAAAAGTTGATACTCAATCAAATGTTACGTCACTTTAATAAAAATTCCATCTTTCATGATCATCAGTACGGTTTCACCAAAGGGCGTTGTACCACTGACGCCGGTGTCACCCTAATAAAGAACATTTTTAACGCCTGGGAAGAAGCACAAGATGCCATTGGAATCTTTTGCGACCTCTCGAAGGCGTTCGATTGCGTAGACCATGAGACACTTCTGCTGAAACTGGAGCATTATGGGATTAGAAATACAGCTCTTGATTTGCTTAGATCATACCTGAAAGATAGAAAGGTTAAAGTTCAAGTCAACGGCACAAACTCATTAGGGTCTGAAATGGTAATGGGCGTTCCTCAAGGTTCGATATTGGGTCCATTCCTCTTTTTAGTTTATATTAATGATTTACCCCAATTATTTCAAAATCAACCGAAGATGGTGTTATTTGCTGATGACACATCATTGATCTTTAAAATAAACCGACGGTCACAAAATCTTGACGACGTGAATAGCTTTATTGTTCAGGTCCAAGATTGGTTTACGGTAAATAACCTGGTACTAAATAAAAAAAAAACCAAATGCATTAGATTTAAATTACCAAATGTTAGAAGTAGCGAATGTGACATCATATTGAATGGAGAAAAACTAGAATTTATTAATCAAACAGTTTTCCTAGGAATCACGCTAGACGAGAAGTTACAATGGGGACCCCATATAACATCTCTCGCGGGGCGGCTAAGTTCAGCCGCTTATGCTGTTAGAAAGATAAGACAGTTAACAGATGTAGAAACCGCGCGTTTGGTCTATTTTAGTTACTTCCACAGTATTATGTCGTATGGCATTTTACTGTGGGGTCGGGCTGCTGACATTGAATCTATCTTTATTTTACAAAAAAGAGCTGTCAGAGCCATTTATAATCTACGTCGTCGCGAATCTCTCAGGGAACTATTTAAAAAGATTAATATTATGACGGTACCTTGCCAATTCATTTATGAAAATATTATGTATGTGAGAAAAAATCTACATCTTTTTAACAAAATAAGTGATAGACATAATTTTAATACTAGAAATAAAGATAAGATAAATCAACCATTTTTCAGACTATCTAAAGTACATACATCTTTTATGGGGTACTGTGTTAAATGTTACAACAGAATACCTTGTGATATATTAGAATTAAATGAAAGAAAATTTAAAACTCATATAAAAAATACACTTTGCAAACAAGCATATTACAAATTAGAGGATTATATCCAAGATAAAAATGTTTGGAAACATGCTGGTCCTGCTCCATAGGACAATTTAGAATCTAGACAAAATCTAACTGGTTGCTAATTTAATTGTATAATATATATATATATTTTTATTTTTTTATATTGGTTTTACATTCTGTGATTACTCGAACTCACACACTGAGTTATATTACTTGTAAAAATGCTAGGAATATCGTATAATTTTACAATGTTTGTAAATATGTGAGCACCATGCATCTATCACATGATTAATTTATCTGTCATTCCTTAATTTTTCATTATTTTTACCTAACGTGGTATAGTAATCTTATTCTAGGTGCATCGTCTTCACATATAATGATATAATTGATGTATACAAGATATTGTGAAAACATTTTAAAAGAGTAACGGTGGAGTTTCTTGCCCATTCTTCTCCATACGAAAACTACCTTTTGGAAGGGGCAACTAGAATCAATTATTATTTAAATGTTGACGTTCAAAAGTGCCTTTTTGTGCCTAATTGAAATAAATTATTTGACTTTGACTTTGACTTTGGTATGTGATGAAAAACACACATATATAATTATTTTTACATTTTTATTTATTTATTTGCTAACACTGGTTAGTAGGCATGCATTAAAATTGCATGACACAGTATTAAGACATACACCCTGTAAGGGCACTGCAAATGTACATGTATGTATGTATGTGTGTTTATTATGCAACATCAGTCATATTTGGTTCATCCAATAGATTTAACGTCTTGGCACATAGAAATAGATTGTAGTGTGACTAGTTTCCGTAGTCCAGTTATAAAGGGATCGGAAGACACCATGTCTTTTAAAAGTGTCTTCCATGGCAAATTTTCCTGAAAACCGGTCTCTTTACTTTCATACGTAGACTGTGTCCAATACAGAAGTGGCAAAAAAACTGTGATTGTATATTAAAAACAAAGTCCATGCTCTCTAAAATTACAAATATCAGAGCCGGATCGCTCGGGATGCAAACGAATACCATGTCAGAGTCATTATTTTTTTAAATATCTAATATTAAGCATTACTATCAAAGTAGATATTAAATGGTAGTTTATTACCTCCTGTAAGCGAATCCATCGAATAAACAAAGACGTTCTCGAAGCAAATTATAGAAATCGTAATAATTAAAAGCAACCCTTTCACTCTTTAACACATCTGCTGTTGATCAAGTCGAACTTTGGATTGAAACCGGGCGCGTACACGACAAAAGGTTCGCGCCGCGTGCGCCCGTAGCGTGTATTGTTTATCAGACTTGTCGTTAATACTGGTTTTTATTTGTTTGGAGTACTTTTATTGATTTCCCGCCTGTGTGCGTGTGTAACTACCGCGCACCCGAGTCTTTTGCGTACTGGATACTGAGATTTCAAAGCGCGTCGTTTCGGCCGTTTCCTATGAAGACATAGAACTGTTACTTATTTATACTGTGGCAGTACCTACCCTATGAATCATGCAACAGTGATATGATGTCCCTCATTTAAATAGTCTTGAATTGCATTCAAGCATTCCTAGAGGCAGCCAGAATATTAAAGCACATTTTAGACAGTTCCAGATTGTATAAATTCATCCTGGGAGTCCGCGTAGAATATTAATATCTTCGCTTTGAGAGCAAATTGAAGGTGCAGTTTCCTCGGAATTCGTAAGACATTGATATCTCCCAAAACTGGTTTCAACGCTTCAAGTAAACGGGTCGTGACTTTCGACGTTTAGTCCTAAATAAACTGGTGCAGACGCCAGCACATCAACCTACTACAATCCGTCAAATGTCTTTAATCGATTTTCAACTTTATCACTTAAGTATAAGGTACAAAGTTGATTGGGAAAATTTGACTGTTTGGGGTAGGTTGAACTGCTGGCGTCTGTACATACTCGTATCGTACTATGCTTCTGGGGAAATCTAGTTTCGTCCATTGTGATTACAAGTCTCTAAAGTCAATACGACCCACTTTGAATTTCGAATAACAAGACTAACATTAGGGTCCATTAAGAAAACATGACATGTTAAGTACAATGCTAGTCACTTCATTTATGTCTTGGCCAGATCTTAGAATTGATAATTTCATGAAATGGTCAGCTAAAATTGACCATATCGTTTAATGAGATGTCAGTCGACGTTTGGCCATATCATTAATGTAGGGTATCCTTGGTTGATTTTCCCATTAACCCACCCTTAAAACGCCATGTTCCACGTAATTGCTGTGGCTTAAAATTTAAAACGACTGTAAAACGTCTTCAGTGGAAAATTCGGCCGAAATGGTATATCTACCTAATTAAACATTTAATTACCCAAGAGAATGTTATAATGAAATAATTTTGTCCATTCTTAATTTTTCGCGTAGCTTAAAAACAACGAAAATAATTTGAAACTGAGGCAAGAGAACTCGTATTTTTTATAAGAAATTACTTTTTCTGTTTGATCGTTTGAACAATTTTATAAAAAAATCCTTTATTGTCTTTGTTAGGACACAATACAATACAGTATTGAATACCTATCTACTATTTAAAGAAATACACAATAAGAGTTCGGCAGATTGGAGTTTGCAAATTCTCAATACCTTCAACAGTTTTGAAGTTTTTATCGCAACACTTCAGGAAAATGGAGTTGTATTATCTAGCTCAGCCGTCTTACGTGGCATTTTTCACGGAACCTCGTAAAACCCGGGCGGCAACTTTATCCCGCGCGGCAGCCCGTATGGCTTCGGTTGGCTCTATTCCCGTATTCGATGCCTCAGCAATATTTACGATGAATAGATAATATTAATACGGAGGTACAAGACCGGTATTTCAGTGGAAGATAAAACTCTTCTATAACAATACAAGTTGATGACAATATTTTCGTATTAAGTATAGATAGGTCGCCATAACCAACATATCGTTACATCACGCCTGTTTTACCCAAAAGGTTGGGCAGAGTTGTACCTACCAATAAATAGTACACCCTCATTTCGCTTGTTATGTTTAAGTCCCATCATATAATAGAGGCGAGCCTATTGCCATCAGCCGGGCACAAATCCAGACACCGGGCCGCTACCGAGAAATCCCTGACGTAAAAACCCAAT
The DNA here is from genome assembly GCA_949128155.2 of Xanthia icteritia. Lineage (NCBI taxonomy): Eukaryota > Metazoa > Arthropoda > Insecta > Lepidoptera > Noctuidae > Xanthia > Xanthia icteritia. The sequence continues at coordinate 16,455,999 of OX421941.2, forward strand.
ATCACTTTGTTTGACCTGGGAATTGAACCCAGGACCTCAACAGTAGCGCTTGTGACCACCACAGCAACGAGGCAGTCATTAATTACGGCCAGAATTCTAATGTTGTCACATAACACTTCATTTATTGACTCTGAAACATGTCTTGGTCTTTTGGAAATACAAATATATAACAATACAACGCGTATCGTTAAATGCGCAAAACTTGAAAATAGTTTGATCAGAATAAAGAGCAGAATCAATTAACCACTTTTTAATATAGGTCACATTTTTCAAAAAATATTCATTAGAAACGTTGCCATGTCTATTTATTAACAGGTCATTAGTTAGTTAGTTATTAATAGCCATCACATGCGCAAACTCGCCAAAATAGGTAAACAAACACAAATTGTTGTCGACCAATTTAATTTTTCTCATACGCGGGATAATAATAGCTTTTATTTCAATGCAAATACGAATCTTCCATACAGTACCATGAATAAAACAAGAGCGTCGTCGCAGATGCAAGAAACGATCAGAATTGCCAGTAAAACTAAAACAGTACATAAAACCTTTACAATTTTTTTAATGAAATTTTTTCTATCTGAAATAGGTCGTTTGAATTAAAAATAAAGAAAAGAAAAGAAAGAAAGAAAATACGTTTATTCTGCACAAACAAAACGCACATTTAAATAAAATAAAAACACAAAATACACAATACAAAAGTAGCCAAAAGCCTCGTATTTAGCCAACAAATAAACGCTATTTAAAAAATTGATTCTTCATCGGTTGATGTCAAGGCCACAGACAAAGACAACATTGCGTAATTACTGCAACAACATTACATACTCTGTGGTTACGACATTGGCAAATGACAACAAAAACATAACAAAAACAAAAATGCCGATTGCAGAGTAAACTACTTTTGTAATAAATAATAAGAAAAATTAAACTGTGCGTCGCATCTGTGCAAAAACAGGTCATTGCTCAGCGAAATGCTGTGACTTCGGATGAACCTAACGTCAACAGCGCTGGTTTTCAGCAATTACAAAAAAAATAAAATCTATTGGGGTATCTGAGGTTTTGCGCATTTAACGTTACATGTTGTATAAAAACTTGTGCTCAGGCGTATTAAATACTAACTTCTGCCAGCGGCGTCGCCCGCGTGATATCTTTATAAATTATAACTTATGTTACTCAGTGATAATATACTCGTAGCATTCTACTGGTGAAAGAATTTTTAAAATCGGTCCAGTCGTTTTTGAGTTTATTCATTACAAAGAAAGAAAGAAAGATAAGTTTAAGTTTACATTCTCACAGTGTTTAAATGAGCACTGCTTGCTTTGCCCGTTCTTATACTTAAAATCAACTTAACATTCCCTTCACGCATAAACATTGCTTCAGGGCCAATGTTGCTATGAAACTTCAGTCAAATAACAACATAAGAGCAATCATGTTACGAATATAAACCAACTCAGGTGGAAATTAATTAACCTGGAATGCTGGCAACTATTACAGCGAATATACTACATAAAGTTATAGGTACATTTACTACGAGTATTCGGCAATTGAGGCAAACATTAGGTGCAAAGCTTGGTCTACGACATGGCAATATTTTGACTGGAGTAATATTTGCCTGGTCAAAGTCATATTTGCCGGCTGCCTCCAAGCTTTAGTTTAAGTAGGTTGTGGACACAGGACAGTGCTCACTAGTTGCTTTTGTTAATGCCTGTACATACTTGGTCATATTTCAAAATGTGGGAACATGCATGCTTCCACGTTTTGGAATATGACCGAGTGTTTGTTTGTGCTTTCACGTGTTCCGACTAACTGATACATAGGTATTTTAATAGTTACCTACCCGGGGCTTCGCCCGCCTAAATGTCGGAATAGAAAATAAGTATTTTATATGGTCGATTCTCTCAACGTCTCTTCTATATGGTATCCAGGATAATTCCCTCGAAAATCAGTATGCAGGATCAATAATCCTACTAATATTATAAATATGAAAGTTTGTATGTTTGGGTGTCTGTTACTCAATACTGTAATTACACAAAAACGGCTGAAATCTGAAAAAATCCAAATCCATTCAGCCGCTTTTGTGGATCAACAATGAACTACAAAAACAGTCGGTGTGCTCCAGGTTGAAAATTATTTACTGCGACGAGCATATTTATGCCACCGGGGTGTATCTATATAATTAACATTTTTATCACACTTGACCTAAAGGCCAGTCTACCCGTCACTCAGGGACACTGAGTGACGGGTAGACTGCCCTTAATTAATGTTCCTTAATGTTAAAAATGCTTACTGAAAAGATAATTAACATTTAGGAAAACACAGCATTTAAGCGAGAGAGTTTATTTCTTTTAAAATTCATGATTGTTGAAATTAGTTTTCTGATTCAATTTCAAATAATTTATTTGCAAATTAGGTAGAAAAAATAAATTATTACTATTATTTGTTTTCCTACCAGTTTTTTCTTTTTTTAGATTTTTTTATTGTCATTATTGTGTTTTGTTTTTTGTGTAATTCATTATCAAATAAGTTATTGCAAAGATTATTATTATTTCTGTAAAAATCGTTGCTAGTACAATATTTACAGGAATAACTAAAACTGAAATTTTCAGCATGTTCCAAAGCATAAGTAAATGTACCGTATACAAATGATGAATGTCTGAAAACCACACTGCATAATAATTCCCCTTTATAATCACAGACTGTAGCTGTAAAAGAGTATAAGTTTTATGACTCATGCTCACGTTACGTGAAACTCGATTTCGTGAAGAATAAAATTGTTACCGACGACTTTTTTATGCCTGTCTAGTCTGCGTTAGTGCTGACTCAAAGCATGTAGGTATATAATGCATTTATATCATAAAATAAGTCATAACACACCTTTCGAAATGTTCTAACTATAGTTTGTTCCAACAGTATCTGATGAAAGTGTAAACATATAATGTTCAGGATTAATTCATACGCAATCACTCACTAGATTCTAATAATCTAAAAACGTTTTTAAGGTAAACTTGAAATTCAATTTTTATTAATTAAGATACGCGCCATCTAGTGATGACCTTAATAAAAAAATCTGAGAGAGGTGGTTAGTCACACTAACCACTTAAACGGGAAAAGTTTAAGATTTAAAATTTATTTAATCAAATAATACCAGTGTTAATGTTAACATTAAATAGTATCATCTGTAGGTACACTTGACTTATGCTAGTTAACAAAACAGTTAAAAATCTCAAATCAAATCCAATATTCAAATCAAAGGACACAATTTGTAAGTAACACTACAAATTGGCATTAACAGGTACGTTTTCCGACCCCTTTCTTAACATTTTCATCAGATACTTTTCCAACAGACCATAGGTATTAATTACCTACGTGAATATTAGAAAATTAACGCAGTTTTCTGAATACCGCGCAAAATAAAATGCTTTAATAATAATAATATCAAAATAACGCTTTTATTTACGTAATACCTACGTATACAAAACACAATGCCAGAGCACTAGGAAAGCTATTTACCTCCGGTTAGATTTGTGCGGACAATAGCAGATATTACCGGACCGGCCTAAGTACCCAAACTATAGCGCCATCTTGGTTACAATGGGCAATCACACCCACACACCGTATTCCTAGAGAACAACTGTATGTAACACAGAAACGTAAATTTGGCCTAGAATAATGAATAATCCTAATGGAACTTTGGCCTTGTGTAGTCGCCGAGAAGACATTATTAGACTTTTCAATTAAATTCTCCGAACACCAAATTCATCTGAAATAATTAATTATAAATTGATATTACTGTGATTAAAGTAAGTGAGAAAATACACACAGTAATTACAATTAGGCATATTAATTTAATCAAATTTGGTTAGATTCAAGTACTTGAATACGATACAATACAAACTTGAATGTGCTGCTGTCGTGAGAATCTAGTAGCTATGCAAAAGGGTAGAAAATGATAGGCTATATTGATTACTGAAATGTAAAAAAAGAAAGGTTCAACCTACCATTTTTTGAAAATATATTTAGATCCAGACCTGTCTAAAAGCCTCACCAATCTTATACAGGACACCAATCTCATAGCTATCCGCCTCTCACCTTCAAAATGATATTAAATAGATATTTTACGAGTCGCTTCCAAAACACTGTTCTTTTCCTGTCTTTACGATGATTGTTTTAAATTTTTGTGTTAAATTAATTGTTAAAAACCATTTTGTGTATTTGTTGTTCAAACCACTGTTCGACACAAATGTAAATTTGTTGATGAATAAATAAATATGACTTAATAAATATAATAAATAATATGACTGCGAAAAGGCAATTTTCTAAAAAGCCTTCAGATATCTTGAAACTTTCAAGGAAAATGGCGATTACGACAGTGAGGCCTGTACAGTACGGTACCTTTGTTTCTAAAATTATAGGCTATCACCATTTGAAGCCGCAAGGTGAAAACAGAACTGCTACTTTATTTTTAGGTGTATAATTTAACAAAACTACCAGGGCTTGAGTTCAGAGAAAGAAAAGTTAGTTTTAAAAAACAGCTCTCTGGAAAAGCTCCACCAAACATTTTCAGCTCGTGCCAGTAAGTTAGTAAACATCGCGACCACAACTACGTATTGAACGAGCCTCTTCCCTGTAACCGTGACCCGTGTGTTGCGCCACCGCAAACCCAGCACACGCTTTACACTGTCTACCCACAGTAAAGACAAAGTTGCCTCGCTAAACCCCACGCTACTTGCACCTACATAGGACAGCACTACCTACATCTGTGTGACTGCGCTTTCCATATAAAACTTTGACAATCGTATGAATTTTGTAACAAACTTCGTTGTTGCCCTGTTAAATCCATTCCAACTGTTTCGAGACAATCTGTGTCGTATTTTATGGAAAGGAATGATAGGTATTTAATGACAAATCTCTTTGAGGTATAATGGAACGAGATTCTACCACATTTAGGCAATAAATGTCCCTTTATGGCAGTTTTAGAAACCGCTTACATTTTGGGACCCAATAATTTTATTAATGAGGAATTTTAGTATTCATTAAAAGCCCGTAGAAAAATCTTCTGATATAGTGAAAACACTAGAGTATATAAAATGTAACACCTGTGGGGGGGGGGGGGTAATTGCGCTACACACTAACATTAGTAATGGCTTTCGTATGGACTAGTAGCTTAGTGATAGCCTAGTGATGTGACCGTCGGACTGCCAAGAGTAGGTCTCGAGTTCGAACCCTAGGCACGCACCTCTTGCCCGGCTTGGGCAGAGCATCGCCGTGTCCTCGACGTGTGATCGGTAGCGGGGATCTCTCGCATCCGGCCCTGGTCCAGGCCATGGTACGGAGTGAGAGGTCATGGGAGGCCGTCACCTCTTTCTGCGACGCAATAATGCTCGCGAAGGAGGAGGCGAAACGCATGAGGGAGAGGCAAACTTCGCGCCCTCACGCCCCTAGCCGCTGCAGGAGACGCCCTGGGCGTCGGGAATCGCAGGCCGAGTCCCGGCACCCGTAGGCGCGGGCTTGCGGACGGTGAGCATGGGTAGCACACCGTCCCATAAGGACCAGGCCCGGGTCGACGGCGCGTTGTGTTCCACGCGCGTCTCAAAGAGATGTCAGCACAATTGAAGGTGTCTGATAGGACCGATGCCTGCCGGGGTTGCGGGAAAGTCCGAAAGGGATACCGTGGCCCCTGGCAACGTACAGGCAACTGAAGGAACACAAAAAAAAGGCACGCACCTCTGACTTTTCGGATTCATGTGCGTATTGTAAAATTATCACTTGCTTCAAAAACAGTGAAGGAAAATATCGTGAGGAAACTGGAAGACCTTAGAGATATATTTCGACGGCATGTGAAGCCAAGTCAGAGGCCCATGGGCAGCTTTAAAACTCTGACACCAGGTTAGTCATTAACCACACGAAAAGAAGAAAAAGTTATTTGCGTTGTTGAGCAGACAAATTTTTCAGACATTTATGAAGCAATGGATTAGTAATATCCTTCAAAATCATTCAGATTGTGATTGAAAGTGTGTTACGCAATTAAGGTGCTGGCGAGTCCCAAAAAATTATAAAAATACAGGGTATTTTCTCAAGCAAGTAAGGGCCGAACACACTTTAAATTATAAAAATACAGGGCATTTTCTCAAGCACCTAAGAGCCAACTCACATTAAATAGGAGTATGCTGTGCAACTCAATTGATCTGTTTAACTTTTTCCCAACTATCGGGGTCGGCTTCCAATCTAACTGGATGCAGCTGAATACCAGTATTTTACATGAAGCGTCTGCCTATCTGACCTCCACAACCCTGTAGCTGACTAATACGATACCCCTTCGTGAGACTGACGTCAGACTTTCGGACTTTTCACGACTCGTAACGACTGTCAAAGATCCAAGAATGACACTATGCTGTGTAACTGACAGCTGTTATTAACTCCTTTGTTATTAGCCTAACACGCTACAATATATCACGATGTCAGCAGCCACGTTTCAGACAACCCTAATACATTAACAAGACCATAGATTATAATCATTGTAATTTGGGAACCAACATGTCACCACAGGTGCTGGATAAATCGAATCTCTACATGTATGTAATCTGAAATTCCATTAGCCGCGCTTCCGCCTGAGAGCATTTGAATATTTAGTACCTAATGCTGACGTAATTACGTATCCTTGTGTTCAGTGTTGCAAGCGACGAAAAGCAGTTATTTGCTTCTAAAATATGGGCACTGGAGGAAGCTAGGAAACTAGCAATTTCGTCGCTTCTATCAGTGAATTAAGACAGCAACACACCAGTCAAACTGGTTTGTCTTTTGTCAAAAAAGTCTTAAAGAAAATTTTGGTAACTTCTAAATCATCTATTAAAATTTACTTAAAAACTGAGAATTGTCGAGAATATCAGTAAGACCATAGGTTAAAACAGCCCACAGACGATAATAGCCATTATTTTGCAGTCAAAATAGTGATTTAAAACCGCGCGACTCGACTGCAACCAATTGGTTAAGGTCGGATAAATCACTATTTTTACCGACAGACCTCGACAAGTGTATCTTTACCTTCCATTGATACGTGCGGCTGTTATTATTTAGCTAGGAGTAACTACCCTTATGTGCAACAATACAAAAAGAAATAGAGCAGACAGATAAGCTAACGCTCTAATAAAGATCTTATCCCTATCTGTGCAGCTCTAAAATGGAGAGAAAAAGCTGAAAAGCTTGTCTCAGTGTCGCCTTTTGTTGTGAATGTCACTGGATATTGTAGACAGCCAAGCGCGAGCGCAACAGGTAAGGTTTGCTGTAAAGATCTCGGAACAACTGCAAATTTTCTGCCGCTGACAATGGACGGGTGCATTAAATGGATGACAGCATTTTATCTTCTGTGTCTATTTTTCTTGGCAACGAAACGGGTGAAATTTTTATGCGACTTGTGTTACTTTAATTTGGTTGATTAATGCATAGATAATCGTATTCTAGACACAACAATTAATTGATTATGAGTACCTACGTAGCAAGAATTTTCTATGGAGCTTGCGCGGGCAACACAGTAGTGAGATTGGCGAAATATATACTTAACCTAACATCACGCCTATTTTACCCGAAAGGTTAAGCAGAGGTATACTTAAAGTACATACACATTTCGCCAGATAGGTTTAAATCCCATGTAATAAAGAGCGAGCCTATTGCCATCAACCAAAACCTCAAAATGAATGCGTATTAGGAAACCGAGTGGGCATTTAGGCAAACACCATTTCCTTGGAAATTCGCTAACACAGATATGTCCAGTTTCCTTTGTAATTCTTCCAAATTACTAAACAATTTTTAACCCGTCCTTCCAAAACAAATTAACCAGCATCATACAAGGTTCCAAAGAGCCTTTAAAGCCTATCCATCCATATTTTCACTGGCAACACAGAAACGCAATTAAAGTACGACATTTACGGTATTAACATAAACCGCATTGTTCATTATCATTTTGTGTCCGGTAAGCGAGGCGTCAATTTGACAATACTGCGAGCGAAATGTACCAACATTTCATATTTCACGGATAAAATGTAAAATAGGTCGTAATGTCTGTAATCAGATGAGAAGCCATCAGTTACCGTCGTTTTATGTAAAGCAGATGTTTTATTTCAAGACGTTTTTAATGAAAATTGAAAAGAAGATAAGGGAGGACATTTATTTGTTTATGTCTTCTCTAACAAAATATAGATAGCATTTTGAAATAAATTTTTATTATTATATTTGAACATACACATTTCTGTCTTAAGAGGGAACAGGGGCTGCGAAGTATTTGAAGAAACTATTGCCGTCGTCTTACTTCAAGTCTGTCTCCGTATAGTGCGATAGGGACAGCTGCAGCTGAGACCGATACTATCACAAAAAAAAAAACGAGATCGACGTTTCGTGTTCCCCTTTTTTCTCCTTGAAAAGAGGCAATTCAATTATTTTTTACATAAAAAAAATAAGAAAGAGTATGTCTAGATTCCTATCATTTTCTTTTATGTTAAAAACTTTTCGAATTTGTCTGTTAGTCCTCTAATCACGGCGGTAAAAATGGGGCATTTTTTGTAATTTTTGGAGGGTCTATTTTCTTTACCAATAAGTTGAGAGAGAAAAAAGGAAATAACAGGGACGTGTCTACAGCAGATTTTAGGAAAAAAAATGAATGCTCTAGAGGCATTATTCAGGAAGAAAAAAAGGGGAATACATTTGTAGGTAGCTTTGCAGGCCCTGTTCCCTCTTAATTATGTGTAAAATAATTGAAAACCGGGGTGCGTATACGACCAGATGTATAAACGTAAACGAGGCAAAAGGAGTATGTATGCATCGTAGCAGGTGGCGTTCTGTAGTTGCTGCGTACCCCCATGGGAAGAAGGCGTGAATTTATGTATGTATGTATAATTTAAAATCAGAATGAATTACTAGAAGATGTAGTAGGTAACATGTAAACTTAATATGAGTCAAATCCAATCTTCCGAACTTTAGGTTCAATCTCCCTGTAATGCTCCACGTTTGAAGACTGACTCCCAAAATACAAGCCCTGGCTTAGTTTGGGTATCAGTTTCAGTATCGAAAGCAAAATAAATAAATACTTTATCTATGTACCAAATTCTTATGAAAGCTCTCATTTGTGTGTGGCAGCCAAACTTTGTCCTTTTTTTAAATTGATATTAAATATGTCCGCCCGGTACGTTGATGTACCTATGACATATATATTAGTACCAACTCAAAGCATTTATTTCAATTAAACCATTTACAGGCACTTTTGAATTGTCAAGAAGTCGGTCAGTCAGAAATATGAAGCTAGTTGCCCATTCCAAAGCGTAGTAGGTACCATGGAGAAGAACGGGCCAGAAACTCCACGGACACTCTTTTAAATAAAAAATTTGATATAAAATGTTAGTTACATCATTCATGTTGAAGTTATGCATGAGAGAACCATGTAGAAATACATGCACGTTTGTAAAAGCATCCGTAATAAATAGAAAAAAAATAAAGAACCATTCAAAAATTTAAAATAAGCCATGGCAGGTAAGAGTTGGCCAGTCCTAACTGACGGCACCCGTTCACGAACATGACGCATGGAGCAGCACCATTCAGTTCAACCATTTTGAAGAGAGCTAAATAATCCAACACTCGCACCACCATCAGCGAGACATCTGAGTGAGCATGACATACTCACAGCCGCCAGAGCACATTCAAGTCCATGAAATACATATTACCCGGTAAATGGTAGCTCTTTGTTACATAGTATTCACACCTGTGCTATGCAATTATACATATAATACAAAGGAGATTGAGTTGCAATACAAAGATGGTTTTACAATCTTCAGCAGCTCCAACAGTATTTTCAAAATGTTAATCAATTAGTTGTGGTTGTGGAGCAGGACCAGCAATGAGCCAAGAGTTTTTATCCGTGTTGTAATCCCCCAACTTATAATATGCCTGCCTACATAGTGTGCGTTATACATAGCCTACCTAAGACCTCATTATCATCAAACATCATTATCTCTGACCTAATTACGTAGAAATTGTAATATGCCTCAACTCAACACGTTGTTAATCAAAATATATGTAACATTGAGTATATTACATTTATTTTTAACCTACATTAACTTTTAAGTGGTCACTTAAGACACAGATATATGACAGTGACCATGAGTGGTTAGCTTGCGTGTTCTGTACTGAGCTCACGCAACGCGTCGTACGTCCAGCCAGCAATAGGACTGACCCATCAAGGAGCGCTGTCCCAAATTAGACGCAATATTAATTTATTACACACAAAACAAAAGGTATTTTAATGAGACACGTATACTAAAAGAATAATAATAAAATTATCTTTAAAAAGTGAAGGTTTCAGAAAAATACGCTCGATAGATTTTGCGTGATTCTCCGTTTTTTATCCGCGTTAGACATAACTTTACAAATTAATTTCACCATGTAATATAAACATAATCTAAAATATTCCTATATTACGTTATTTAAAAAATGCTCTAATTTAACATATATTTTTTCCAAATCATTAACACTACTCGTATAGACGTGATTTACAGTATAAAATCATTAAAATTTTTGTTATCGTCGCCTTAACACGACACAACAAAGCTACTTATTACTTAGGAATAGTAATTAAATGAAGAGTCTACAATACCACAAATTACTTAACAAATTACTTAGCATGATCCTCCGTTATATTGAAAATACTGCAGCATTAATTTTGAAATAAATATGTGGATACATTTCAAGTACTATGTTTGACGAAAACACGATTCAATAAAAAAATCTCGACAGAAAACAATTACAAAGTTACCTCCAAACCGAACAATAAACCGCTAGTATTAAAAAAACAAGAACTAAATATAAAGCATATAGGTACTACGTATTTTTTTAATTACCATTGTTTTCAACGTAAAAAGAAATATCTAAACTATCGGCGCCTTGGAGCCTTCTCCCCGCCGCTCAGTCTCGCTCTCACTCAGTCCGCGAGCAGTAGTGTGTGAGCGAGATAAAGAGTGAATTCTATTATTACAGACTGCTTAACGAAGTAATAGTTTCATACCATAACACCCCTTATTTTCAAGCAGACAACTATATAAAACTAGCTGTTGCCCGCGACTTCGTTTGCGATCCAGCATGGAAAGTAACCTCTGTCCTTTTCTAGGTCAAGGTCTACCCCTATGCCAAATTTCATTCAAATCCGTTCAGCCGATTTAGCGTGAAAGCGTAACAAACAAACAAACTCACTTTCTCAATTGTAATATTAGTTAAGATAAATATTCTCTACACAGCACCTATTTACTGCATAATACAGCCAGAGAAAATCATTTTCAAGCATGACACCTTACGTCAATTGCCGTGTCATAATCATTTCACACAACTGTCAAAGAATGACAGTTATGATTCGAATATACGTACAATTTATGTTGGTACATTTGCTTAACAATTAACTCCCCCCTGACTTTACCTATCCATTGTGTACTAACAACGGAAATTATGACATATTCTGAATCGTAAATCAAGCAATTATTGGAACTAAACGCTACAAACGTCCATTCAATGCCACCAGTGTTTACAGATATGCTACGGATCTATAAATCTAGGCTCCACACTGTGACTATGGTAATTTATATCTTGTTAACAACGTGTACGCATGTTCGGACATGCAAATTGGAAACACTGCGATTGATTGCAGCATTAACATAAATATTGCAGCCATTGGAGGGAATTTGCATCCATATGAACGGTATTTTGGCTGCTTTAATTTGTCGATCGTTCCCGTGGTCACAAGCGCGACTGCTGAGCGTGGGGTCCTGGGTTCGATTCTCGGGTCGGGCAATGTGTTATTTGGTTTTTCGGCTATCAGGAATTTCTTAGTAACAGCCGGGAATTTGGATTTTGGCGCCGTGATACCCCGTGCCTCTGAAAGCACGTTAAGCCGTTGGCCCTCCGCCTGATCTCTCTCCGGTCGTGTTAGATTGCCATCCCAAAAGCCTATGAGAATTACACTACGCTGGTGCGGCGAGTGCGGGAGAGCGCCAACTAAATTCTGGCCGCGCTCGCGGGAAATTTTGATTGTGCCATCATTACTCACTGTTGTAAGCAGCACGTGGCGCTTGGAAGTATACTACTTTACAATGGCAATGTGGCAACAATTAAAGTAAAGCTATTAGCATCTGTAGCCGAACTAGGCATAGCCTGTATTTCGGCTATCAGCACCATTTCCCTCGAGTATTATAATACAAGTATAGGTGCCAAGTAATAGAGGCATATATAATTAAATCAGTACTACAGAAATACAGAATATTAGTTGAGTAATCTAGGTAAGTAATTTGAAAATAGGTAAATATATAATTTTAATCTAATTAATTAAATGGTATTGAGTGTACTAGTATGTGTGTTCGTGCGTGTGTGAGTTCGTGGTGCGTGTGTGTGCGTGCGTGCGGGTGAGTGTGGTGTATGTTCGAGTACATAAATATATTTTCAAACGTGTTACGTGTCGCTTTGCTCTCTGCGACTGGCATCGGTCGCGGACGGTCGTGCTGTTTCTCCGTGCTCCCACCTGTGGCATCCTGAACTCCGAGTTTCATCGTGTTCTCCAGCTATTAATTGCTGTCCTTTTCAGGACACAATTAATAAAGTGTTTCTGTAACAGTTTTGGTCAAAAACACATTCGTCGCGTCCTTGGCCCCTTCCGGGCAAAACCACAGTTTCGTGGTCCTCGGTGGAAACCTTACGGTGCCAACGAAACCGAGTGGGGTGTTGGCCCAATCACACCCGCCGAACCCCTTCAGGGTAAGGCAGTCAATTGGACGGGTCCCAGTGTCCGGCCTTGGGGGGTCTCCTAGTCGGCATTGGTGACAGTTTTGCCTCCACAGCTACACACCTAGTGTCGGTCGGGTGTGTCTACACCCGGCGCACTAGACTGGTTAGGACCCCGTTGCACAATAAGATAGGCAACGGGCAAAAGCAAGCTTAGGGCTCACCTTAAGTACACAACCTCCCTGTCTAACCCGACAGGGAGGGTTTACACATCCCCGGTTATCCCCCGGGGAGTTAGAGTTAGGAATATTTTTAGGGACTATAATAGGTTCCCAAACTCCCTCCCTCTTCTAATTTCCCCCTTATCATGGGGGAAACTATTCAGTCGCTTAGCGACAAGTTAGATGCACTCAAAAGTGAGAATGAGACCCTCCTTACGTACATCCATATGTTACTTAAGGAGAGTCCCACTCTCTCAGAAAAGTACGGTAAAAACGTACCGTCCCTCGCTGCTAAGCAGCAAGCCCCCAACTCCCCCGATCTCGATCAGTCTCTGGATGCGTTCAGTGACGCTCTAGCCCCCTCCCTCCCCGCCCCCTTCAGTCCAATGGACACCTCTGAGCCGGCTTCCTCAAAGTCGGCCCTCTCCCCCTATTCGTCCGATAGCGAGACGGTCCAGGCTAATTCTTCTTCCTCTGGTTCCCAATCCGAGGATGATGGGTTCACACCCGTCACCGGGAAGGGGAACAAGAGGAAGAAGAAGAAGCAAAGTTCCTCCCAGGCGGCTAAGGTAGCCGCCCTGGAGGAGCCCTCTCCCTCTCTCCCTCCCAAAAATTATATAGACCGGGACGCTCCCCCGGCTTCCCCCTCCCCCGTAGCTCTCCTCTCCCTCCCCCTCACCCCCCGCCCGATTGCGTCTACATCCACCGCGATGGATACCGCCGCGCCCTCCCAAACCCTATCTCAGCCCAATGTCCCCGGTCAAAAGAAAATGGCGCCACCTCCCCCTGTCTTCATACAAGACAAGGAGAAGTGGACAGCCGTTTCCAAATGGTGTGTTGATCAACGGATCAACTACACAAATGCCCGGTCCACCCAACAGGGTATTAAAGTTAGTCTCCCTAATTCCCGCGATTTTAGGGACTTTACTCGACTCCTGAGAGAGAGAGGTGTGTCATTCCACACCTACTCCCTCCCTGAGGAAAAACAGACCCGCGTGGTAATTAAACGTATCCCCCGCGAAATCCCCACCCCTGAAATTCTGGCCGACCTTAAGTCGCAGAATATACCGGTAGACGAGGTGCACCGGATGCACCGTTCGCGCGGTAGGGAAGCATACGACATGGTACTTGTCGTGTGCTCCCCAACCGAGGGGCATCACCCCATATTTAATGTAAAGGCCATATGCCATCTCACGGGCTTCACTATTGAGAAGCCCTGGAAAAATAGTTCCATAGGACAATGTCATAATTGTCAGAAATACGGCCACTCGCAGAGGCATTGCCATGCGAAACCCAGGTGCGTAAAGTGCCTGGGCGACCATGGCACTGCTGACTGTCCCCGCCCTAAGGACCGCGACCTTTGCCTGAGCCCGCCTAGCTGCGTGCTATGCGGGCAAGAAGGCCACACGGCCAATTACCGTGGCTGTCCCATGGCCCCCAAGATACATTCGCTGAAGCCGGCTAAGCGTCTTGACGCTCGCCAGACAAAGCAAAGGGATTATACGCCCTTCCAACCCTCCCAGATGCCCGAGCGACTGAGTCCCCAGAGACCCAGTCCGTGGAATCAACTCCACCACTATCAGGCTTTTCCTGCCATGCAAACCGCGAGACCCCCTCTCCCCCACACCCCTCTCTACTCGCTCATGGATCCGCGCATCCGTGCCCACCCTCCCCCGCCGCCCTCTGCGGCCAAAGTACCCTCCCCGCCTTCTGCGCCCCCCGCGCCCTCTGCGCCCCTCCCGCCACCCGCGCCCTCTGCGCCCCTCGCGCCCTCCGCGCCCCTCACGAAACCCGCTCCCGCGCCTGCCCTTAAGGCTGCCTATCCTAAGGCAATGTCCATGTCAGAGGACTTTAATGTCATCTCTGACACATTCGTACTTTTCTGTACCCCCCGCGCCACTCAAATGGCGAATGATATTAGAGTCGCTCGGGCATCCGGTGACATTAAGAGGATCCAGGACGTGTTCCGCACGTACCCGGACCTCACTCAGGCCCTCGCCGATTACGTAACCCCCCATCATGTATAATACGAATCCATGTAGAGTCAAACCCCGATCCCTTAACCTAGGCGTCTTCAACGCAGATGGGTTGAAAGGTCAACGCGATGAGGTAGCGGAGTTCCTCCGCGATCATCGCATTGACCTTTTCCTCACACAGGAAACGTTTCTAAAACCCTCTCAAAGCAACCCGGCAGTCGCGAACTATCGTCTCGTTCGAAACGATAGAACGCGATGCCACAAGGGCGGCACTCTAATATATTATAAAAAGGATCTGTACTGCATCCCTATGGACCCTCCCCCTCTATCTAAAGTAGAAGTCTCTATTTGCCGACTAGGTATGACAGGCCATCAGCCGATTACCTTAGTCTCAGCCTATATTCCTCCCCGTAGTACCGCAGAGAGTTTTCAACCCATCTCTGACGACTTAGACATTCTTCTTGGCTTGAGTGACTCTGTTATCATAGCAGGCGATCTCAATGCCAAACATCCCTCTTGGAATAGCTCAGTAGTCAACAATAGAGGTCGACACTTGTTCAACCTCTCCTCCTCTCGTAACTTTGACGTCATCGCTCCGATGACTTATACTTTCTATCCCCACGACCCCAATCACTCCCCCGATATCCTTGACTTGGCGCTCCTTAAGAACGTCAATCTCAGACTAGAGTCAATAGAAACGGTTCACGAGCTTAACTCGGATCACCGCCCAGTAGTTATAAGACTGGCCCCCCGCATAGGTCTCTCTGACCCCAATGAACCCCCAGCTACCAAAAGGGTGACGGACTGGAGGAAAGTAAGCGATAAGCTGAAATCCAACACATCCCCCCAATTGGACTCTATCCCCAACATCTTTGATTCTATCGCTGACACCACGGTCGCGATCGACTCACTCACGGAGCACGTTCAAACCGTTCTGAACGATTGTTCAAGGGAGGTTCCGGAAACGAATACTCGTTTCTTGAAACTCCCGGACGATGCACGTGCTCTGCTGACTGAGAAGAACGCGGCCACCCGTGCATACGACAACTTCCCCTGCCCCGCCAACAAGGCTCACATGCGCTACTTACAGCGTGCTGTAAGGACACGCATAGCTGAGCTGCGTGAAGCGGGTTGGGATAAGCTGTTGAGCGATTTGACCCCAAATCACCAGGCCTTCTGGGAACTCCAGAGGAAACTCAGGTCCCGGAAGGAAACCGCTATGCCCCCCCTAGTACGCCCCGATAAATCCATAGCTTTCGATGACGACGACAAGGCCGAGTGCCTTGCCGACAGTCTAGAGGCTCAATGCTCCCCCAGCTCCCTACCAGTAGACCAAGCTCACCTCAATGAGGTAGACGCCGAAGTCGAACGTAGAGCTTCCCTCCCGCCAGTTGATGACCCCGAATGCCCTCTGCCTCCCGTCACTCCAGACGAAGTGCACGACATTATCAAGGGTCTACATACTCGCAAAGCCCCCGGTTCAGATGGCATCACCAATAAGGTGATCCAGCTCTTTCCCGCCCATCTCATAATGCTATTGGCCACCATCTTCAATGGTGCGCTTAGCAACAACATCTTTCCCCAGGCGTGGAAAGAGGCCACTGTCATAGGCATCCCAAAGCCCGGAAAGCCCAAATCCGCACCCTCTAGTTACCGTCCCATTAGTCTGCTCAAGGTACTAGGCAAAATCTATGAGAGGCTTATTTATAAGCGTCTCAGGGATTACGCCGAAACCAAGGGCTTAATTCCCAACGAGCAGTTCGGCTTTCGAGCTCAGCACTCTAGCGTGCATCAGGTCCACCGTATCGTCGAATACATCCATGGTGGTTACTACCGTGGATGGTCGACAGGAGCGGTCTTCTTCGACATAGCGAAAGCGTTCGACAAGGTCTGGCACAACGGGTTGGTATACAAGCTATACAAACTCGGTGTGCCCGATCGTCTCGTAGTCATTCTACGGGACTACTTGTCGAATCGCACTTTTCGCTATCGTATCGAGGGAGCCCTATCCTCCCCCCGTCCTATTCGAGCCGGAGTCCCTCAGGGCTCCGTGCTAGCCCCCCTCCTATTCACGCTTTATACGAGCGATATTCCCAAAACTCCACAGGTCGAGTTAGGTCTGTTCGCAGACGATACGGCCATATATTATAGGGGCTTCACCCATTCCAATATCCTCCGCAGACTACAAACAGCTGCCAATAAACTTGGCATCTGGTTTAGAAAGTGGAGGATAGAAGTAAATCCCGACAAAAGTCAGGCGGTTTTATTTGTTAAACCGAAATCTAAGCGCCCCCAACCCTCCCAGAAGATCACCATGCTAGGCAAGCCTATCCCTTGGGAGAAGCGAGCCAAGTATCTCGGTGTGATTCTAGACCACCACCTTTCCTTCGCAGAGCACATAAAGTCGGTTCGCTCGCGAGCCGCTTTCGCTCTCAGTAGACTCCACTATGTCCTTAACGCACGCAGCAAATTGTCTCTTAAAGGCAAATTGCGCATTTATACTGCGTGCATCCGCCCCATCATGACCTATGCGGGTACAGTCTTTGCACAAGCAAAGCCCCACGTTATCCATAGGATGCAGACGATCCAAAACCGATTCCTCCGTAAAGCCACGGGAGCGCCCTGGTACGTTAGGAACGAGATGCTCCATCTCGATTTTAGAATCCCCACCATTCATCAGTTTCTAAAACGCATGTCCAAGCGTTACTTTGACTCCGCCGCCTTGCACCGCAATCCCCTGATTGTTGCTGCGGCCAATTATACCCCCTCGACCCTCAGTCATTTTCGCCGTCCACGGCATATCCTGTCCGATCCCGATGATCCAGTCACACTCCTCCAGGAGTCTAATAGGGCCACCAGTACAGTAAAAAACAAAAACACCCGACACCCGTCGTTCCGACCTCGCCGCAGAGGTCCACCGCGTGCGCGACCACCCCGAGTAATTATTCCCCCCCGACCCTTGTCCGATGAAACGCCAGCCCGCGCCGCAGCTGAGCGTGTAGCTTTAAATTCCCCGTCTAATAATAATGATCTATCCTTGATCCAGCCTGTCCCTGAACTTGCTGTCCTCCCCTCAGCGAATGCCCTAAGCCGAGGTTCGTACCCCACAGGGGGTGCCCTTAGCGAGCATTCGCTTAATTTTAATTTAGAATAGTTTTTATGCCCCTGGCTGGAGGCCCTTAGTGTAGTAGCTATTGGCAGCCACAGGACAGTCCGGTTAAGCAGCCACGACCTTAGTGGTCACCTGCAAGATGCCCTAGATCAAAAAAAAAAAAAAAAAAAAAAAAAAGTGTCGCTTTCTTTCTTTCGTTGACGAACAATCTGATCTAATGTCATGTGTAAATTTTAATTACATTTAAGTTTTAATTTTGTTTGTTATTTTAATTTTATTCGTAAATGTTATGCTTGTGTTATTATGAGTCTATGTTACTTGAATTAAATGATTTGAATTTGAATTAGGGAAGAGAGAGTGCACCTGTGTCTGCGCACACACTTGTGCACTATAATATCTCCCGCACCGAAGTCTTCGTTGAAATTGTACGCCATGGAAATACGAAATTACCGTCTAAAGGTCTGTCCACCTGCGCTGTGTTGCACTATTCTATTGAAAAATATTATCCATCATTAGCCTTTCATCAAGTGATACGATACATTATGTAGCTAGAATAGCTGTTAAAGACGACGTAGATTGCGAGACAGCCAACCGAAACACAAGAGCAAACCTTAAATAACAAAAGTTCCTCCAACAAAGACAATTTATGGCCACGCCCCAGCTACCAATTAAATATGACTAATTAGACTCACGGAACTCCCCGAAGTATTGCGAAGAGTCACGAAACGGGTAGATATTGTAAGATCACAACGAAACGAGTCTTGACATGGAGCCAACTCATCAATATTCATTTGAGATGCAAATAGCAATAGTGTTCGGATAACGAGGGTTCTTTCGCGGTGTCACGGCCCGCAACAGGTGACAAACCCTCATTTTTCAAGCATCTCACCGTTATTGTGCTGAGATCATCTAGCTCTGAGATTTGAGCTCTATAGTGGAACATTTGCTACTCAATTCATGGCTGCTATTTTCACAATTTTTCGTGTTGGTAAAGCTGGGGTTTATGGATCTTTTTAAACATTAGATTCCCGAGTTAAACGTGACCTTTTGGATATGAGATTATACCACTGACTTTACCTACCTACGCTGAAGGTAAACTTTGTCAGGAAATTTGTTAATATTGAATACCTCGTGAAACTCTTAATACACAATGAGTAAACGCAGTGATCAATGCTCGTTCGTTTTAAGACTCCCGCAGACAGGCGCAATGCGACTCTAGTAGAACAAATGATATGAAAACTTCATGGCTACCTATTGTTCTACCATAATCGCGTCGCACCGTCGCGTCTCTCTGCGCCTTTATGTGTCAGCCTTTCGGCCAATTTATCGAAGCTTTGGGCATCCTCTATGATTACTCAAACAACAAAAATACATAATACCATCTTTTTACTGTCCTCCTGCTAGATAAGGGGCCAGTTTCTCGCATGAAAATTATCACAACATTAATGTGACAGATTGTCAAGCGCTCTTAAATTAGTGCGATTGGCTGTTAATAAACCATTCAACCAATCGCAGAAGTTTACGCGGCACATTGCTGGCAGAGCAGATGGCCGATAAGGCCGAAAGGTTCTGCAGTGCTATTCTGTAACCATCTCACCGTGAGAACTTAGGTGAAGTGAGCTCAGAGTGAGCTGTCAGTCCCTAGCAGTAGGTGGTTTGACAGCTCACTTCACGTTCACTTCACCTAAGTTTTCACCGTGAGATTATTAGAGAATAGACTGGCTAGAGTGGCGACCGCGTACCGGAAGTTGTAGCGTTGGAAGGCAAGGTGGACCGATGACCTTGTGAAGGCCGCAGAAATCCGCTGGATGCGGGAAGCATAGAAGCGGTCGCAGTAGCGGTGCTTGGGGGAGTCCTATGTCCAGCAGTGGACGTTTTTCGGCTGAAATCATGATGATGATAACATATTTTTGGTAACTAAGGCTGATAAAATGTACCGAAACGGCCATTTGAAATTACATGAGTAGTTTTGTCAAAGTTTTGACTGGTCAGAAACAATATTGCCGAGGTTTAACGAGGTCAAGTGAATGCTCGTCCGCACTTGTTGAGCTGGACACCTACATCTATGTCTAAGGTCTATGTAGAAGTAACGTTACCCACATGACACCACGTTTTTGACTCAATGCCGTGAGTAAAGAGAACAAAAACGTCATGTGCAAAGAGATTATTTTGTAATCCAGCAGATTCTGTAATGGAATGTTTTTGAAATACTATTTCAAAAACGGAATATATTCAAATGAATGTATGACGTCATGTAGGTATTGGATTTCAATACCTAATAACGAAACTTTGACTATTTCAATAAATCGTTGTTCGGACGCAACTTTTCCTTTCATATTAAAATAAAATATAATATAGGGTCAAGGTTTCTACCAAATCTTTTATTAAGAGTTCACAGTATGTATAATTTAAGTTTGCAATTTTGTTGAAATTATAAAGATACCTATTACAATTTTCATTTCATAAAAACAGAGGTACAGTCTGTTACAAAGTAGGATTACAACTTAGGAATAGTTTACATCTGAGGTGAGTAGGTAACAATATAATTTTACAATCTGATGTCCTAGTTTATTAATATATTAATAATAAATCTGAAGTTTTTTTGTTTGTACGCGCTAATCTTTGGAAGTATGTCAGTCGGATTTGATTTTTTTTTTGTTGCAATTGATAACCCAATTCTTGAGGAAGATTATAGGTTATTTTACATCACACTAAGATCCTTAGGAGCCGAGCAAAATGAACGCTAAGCGAAAACGAAGTAATAGCTCGGGCGGGCGATGCGATGCGAGGCGGAAATTTCACGCGGACAAAGTCAAATTCAAATTCAAATTCAAAATATTTTATTTCACATAAACCTACAAAGGCACTTATAAAACGTCAGAAGCTAGGTGCACGGTTCCAATTGGTTGTTTCCTATGGAGAAGAGCCGGCAAGAAACTCCACGGTTACTCTTTTAAAAGTAAATGGTATTTACAATTTTTTCAAATTACAGAGTTAATAATAATAATAATAATCTCTGGCATCTGTCAATGTCACTATGAAAAAAATTATGCTCTGCATTTTTTTACATAAAAAAGACAATTTCACAGCCCAAATTTAATTAAATAAATATAAACAATTACGTCTATGTACCAAATATAAGAAAATAATTATGATAAACCTTAAACCGAAACCGAAAAAACAACGGACAATAAAAACTTAAAAATGTGAGTACTTATGTGAATGATGCAGACAAGAGCCAGAGCACGACTACAGGCACACCCACCATCTCCGGACTTGTCGCTCAGCTCCGCCTCGCAGCCACCGGTACGCGCCTCAACCGCGAGCGCCGTGTCACCGGTCGCTGCAGTTGCGTCGAGCTCGAGCGACGAGTTTTTCTCCCCACCGTCGTCACCTACACCACCACAACGGCGAGGAAGAGGACGGCCACCAGCGGGCTTGGGACCTCGAGGCCAACAGGCCCCGAACAGGGTCCCCGCTGCCGGTGGAAATGTGTCGCGCATGCGATGGACCCAGTCCATGAATGAAAACGTGATGCGCGCATATTATGGGGCTACTGAGGGAGGAATTAACCTTACAGCGTACCGAGGTCGGATGCTCTCTCTGTTTCAGGTGCTTGAACCTGCCGTCAATGTCTCCGCTCAACGATTGTCGGATCAGGTGCGCGTCATTCAAAATAATCGTAGATTGGATAACGCTACACTTGATCGGCTACGCTCGGAAATGCAGAGTAGCTCTGCTAGTAACCCTCCCCCATCCCAGACTGTCGTGCATGCGCCCGCCGAAGTTCCACCGCGGGTAAACCAACATGATGAGGAGGCGGACGCCAGGGCTATATCTGCAGATAACCTATGCAATGTGACATTAAGGAGCGTACTGGAGGATGCGATCCGTGAGTACCGGTTCACATCACCTGACCTTAGACCACGGCTACCCCGTTTACCCATGAATAAAAGAAACAGATTACTGGTGTGTGCCCTGGATGCGCTGTTACCAAATTTTATCGAAAGCAGCGCAGACCTTTGTGATACACACTCAATCTTGTACTGCACGGCTGTTGCGGCATGTCGTATAGCTCGTGTCAAATTTCCAAACACTGAACGAGCTATACGGCCGAAACCTGTCGCACCAGCCTGGCAGTGCAGGATTGAGCGTCGTATTAATGAGGCCAGGGTACTCATCGGGAAGCTTATCTGCTTCAGGGAGGGCAACACACGCCCAAGGGTGATGCGCTTTGTGAGACGGGCGTTCTCAGGAACTAGTATTAGTCCTCGAGAATATGTTTCCTGTGTCACAGAGCGCATCGACTTCCTGAAGCAGAAAGTTTATGCATGGGCAAACCGTATCCGTCGGTATAGGCGAAGAGTGGATCGGTACACTCAGAACCGCATGTTCCAGAGCGATGAAAGGTGGGTATACAGAGCATGGGAGCGGCCCATTCCCAATCAAGGTGTGACTGACGCGCGCCCGCCAGATAATGATGCCATGAGTGCTTTTTGGCGAAGCATTTGGTCGGTGCCCGTCAGTCACACTGAAGGTGATTGGATGCGTGTTGTTGAGCGGGCGTGTGATTTAATACCAGACATGGAGGCTATTTGCATTAGTCCTCTGGATGTGGCCCGTGCAGTCCGTCCGTTGCCTAACTGGAAATCTCCAGGACCGGACGGACTGCACAATTTCTGGATTAAATGGCTACAAAGGTCACACGCCTGCTTAGCCTCGCAATTCCAGTCATCTGTAGAGACTGGGTCACTACCACTATTCTTCACGACAGGAGTTACCCACCTGCTCCATAAATCGGGTAGTACTGCGGATCCCAAAAACTATAGACCGATAACATGTTTACCGACGGTCTACAAAGTTCTTACATCCATTCTTAGAACAAAAATTGCACAACATATTTATAGCAATTCAATTATGTCTGTGTCTCAGAATGGATGTAAGAATGGGTCCCGCGGTACTAAGGAGCTGCTCCTTATAGACATGACCATAAGCCAACAGGTCCGTAGAACCCGGAAGGATTTGTCGACATGTTGGATAGACTATAAGAAGGCCTATGACTCGGTGCCACATACATGGCTCATTAGGGTGCTAGAATTGTACAAAATAGACGTAACTCTACGCACCTTCTTGATGTCGTGTATGGGGCAGTGGAGGACGGTCCTTCTCTATCCAGGATGTCGACAGATCCGGGAGATCAATGAACCGATCAGGATTGAACGGGGAATATTCCAGGGCGATAGTTTGAGTCCGCTTTGGTTTTGCTTAGCCTTGAATCCTCTAAGCACACTGCTGGAGGATTCAGGTCTAGGCTATCGGTTGAGAAGAGGTGGTCAGGTGATATCTCACCTCCTTTACATGGATGACTTGAAACTCTTTGCTCCCAACAAATTGCGACTGTTGGAGCTACTGAAAGTAACAGAAACGTTCAGTAGCGCCATCAGGATGGAATTTGGTGTAGACAAATGTGCAGTCATGCATGTAAAGCGAGGGGGGATTATGGAATCCGTGGGAACCCAACTCTCGGATTCCATATACCTTAGATCCCTTTCCTCAACCGAAACCTACAAGTATTTGGGTATGTCAGAAGCATTAGGCATCAATGTTGCCGACATGAAACAATCGTTGAGGGAGCGCTTCTTTGGCCGCCTGAATAAAGTGTTAAATAGTCTTTTATCAGGCGGAAACAAGGTGCGTGCCTTCAACGGTTGGGTCATGCCGGTTTTGATGTATTCTTTTGGCATACTCAAATGGACTCAGACGGAACTTGACGCTCTGGATAGGAAGGTCCGTACATTGTTGACGGCAAATCGAATGCATCACCCACGATCATCAGTGATGAGACTGTACATCCCGCGGAAGTGTGGGGGTCGAGGTTTCTTAAATGCTAAAACCCTCCACAACCGCGAGATCTGCAGTCTCAGGGAATATTTCCTTCAAAATGACGTGGGGATGCACCGAGATGTGGTCGCAGTGGACAAAGGCCTCACCCCGCTCTCCTTGGCGAAAGAGAACTGGCGCAAACCTGCAGTACTTGATACTAATGATCGTAAGGAAGTATGGCAAGGCAAAGAGCTTCACGGACGCTTTTTCCGGGCCCTACATGGGCCTGATGTTGACTTTTTAGCGTCTGTATCCTGGCTGCGTTTCGGTGACCTCTTCGGGGAAACCGAAGGTTTTGTCTGTGCGATTATGGATGAAGTTATCATGACGAATAATTATCGGAAATACATTGTCAAGGACGGTACGGTTGACATCTGTCGGGCATGCCACCGTCCCGGTGAATCAATCCGACATATTGTTTCCGGTTGTTCTCGTCTTGCTAACGGCGAGTACTTGCACAGACACAATCTAGTGGCTAGGATTATCCACCAGCAACTTGCCATGCAGTACAACCTTGTGGAGTCCGAAGTACCATACTACAGGTATGTGCCCGACCCAGTTCTCGAGAATGGTCACGCCACATTGTACTGGGATCGATCTATTATCACTGACAGGACTATTGTAGCCAATAAGCCTGATATTGTGGTAATAGATCGACGAGAGCGCCGTGCAATGATTGTTGATATCGCTGTCCCTCATGACGAGAATCTCGTGAAAGCTGAGAACGATAAAAAAATCAAGTATCTTGACTTAGCACACGAGGTTGTCGACATGTGGGACGTGGACTCTGCAATCATTGTACCGATAATCGTTTCGGTTAATGGCCTAATAGCGGAGAGCCTCGATCACCTCAGGAGGCTCTCATTGCGCGGCTGGGTCAAGGGCTTGATTCAGAAAGCAGTACTTCTGGACACGGCACGCATAGTGAGGAGGTTCCTTTCTCTAGAGCCCTGACCACCGGCAGCTTGGACCCTGTTCCTGATGCCGATGGGCCACTATTTTTTATATTTTTAAATGTTTTTTTTTTGTGTTATTTATAAAAATATTTAAAAATGTAAACGATATGTATTAAAAATGAAATAAAGAAATAATAATAATAAATTCGTTTATTTTCTCCCTTAAAACATATTTACAATTTGAGTCAATACAGAATTAGAAGAGAGACAGGAGCCCAAACTAAGCAAAGCTTGTGTCTTGGGTCTCCTGGCCCCAACCGAAGATCTTAACGCTACTTATTTAATACATCAGAGATGTATATGGGAGTAAAACTGGACGAGTACCGTGGGTGTGAGTTAATAGGTATGAGAGGACAGTGTAGTGTAGGCCTATCAACAAGTACCAGGTACTTAGCAAGATAGAAAATGGTCGACAGATCTACAGTCTGTTAAGCCTACAACGTTCTCACATTCACAAAATCTAAAAGAAAAGAATCTATATAATAGCAAAATCAAATAATAAAAAGCTATTTAGACCAAATGACATGATTGCCACTACAGCTGTATGCAACAAATCTAATTTATTAAAAAAAAAAGCTCGAGCAGATATAAATCATTTCGTAGGTAGGTTTATTAAATACTAGCTGTGTTTAATAAACCTACCTACGAAATGGTTTTCAATTTCACGCTTTATTTAACTACTACAGTAATTGCCAAAACAGAAACCCTCATTTCCCACTCAACATTAAATTTTGAATAACCATTAACAATCAGCACAACAACAGTTATTGAACCTCACATTTCAGCCATTTTCCCTCCGTTTCAAAAGAACGATGAGGCGGTTACAAAACCATTTGTTCGCTTTTCCTAACGCACCATTCAATTCCACCAGCGAACTACGAAAAGGATCAATAGTACATCTTCTACAGAAAAGGTAACAAAAGAACATGGCTATTGATCCTTTGTGAAACCATTAAACACGCTGGAATAGACTACAAAAAGGTCTGCATTAATGCACAATGAAAAAGCATGCACAATTCCACTTGACACGGCAAGGTGGGGTGGGAACTCTGTAATTACTAGGAACTATGCTCACTTTTTTATCGGTATTAAAAACTGTTCAGTTTTTTTTATTATTTCATGTTATATTGTGTACCTTTTTATAAGTTTTAATTTTCATGGGATATCATCTAAAAAACGTTTCGTATTTTTCGTGATCATATAATTATTAACAATGGTTTTGCTTTATTTTTCACACCGATCCCAAGAGCTTTGTCTTCGACACAAATACTGACATTTCACAGCGCAAATGTTTAGATAGAAAGTAATTTATTACGGAGAAATCTGGTTTAATTCTTATAATACATTCAACAAAAATATATGGAACTTTCAATGAAATATCGCTACAAATTGGCAACACGTGAACGTTTTTTAAACCGTACCGCGTACATTCAAAACTATTTTTATCATTGGGTTATTTCGTTTTTTTTTTTACTTTTTCGCTTGCAATTTTAATTTTCAGAAGTGATACAGGAACGTTGGTAAAATATCTGATGCAGTGTTATAATTACGGTTCCAATATTGAATAAATATCGATTCGAATACCAAAACGAGTAGTATCATTGGAAAATTACATTTTCGGACATCGAATGTATTCAGTGGAGTTCGTTAAAAACCGTGTATCATATATACACTTATTGGTTTGGTCATTACTTATGTGGACTTATCCACACTGAAATTGATGAATAAGGGTTCTTTGGTATTCCTTCTGCGAAGCAGTAATGCTCGTAAAGGAGGAGGCGGAACGCGTGAGGGGAGATGCAAACTTCGCGCCCTCACGCCCCTGGCCACTGCAGGAGACGCCTTGGCCATCGGGAATCGCAGGCCGATTCCCGGCCACCGCACCGTAGGCGCGGGCTTGCGGACGGACGGCAATGAGTAGCTCGCTATTCGATAAGGACCAGGCCCGGGTCGAAGGCGCGTTGTGTTTCACGCGCGCCTCAAAGAGATGTCAGAACAAGATGTCACAACTGACGGGGTCCGCTAGGGCCAATGCCGGGGTCGCGGGAAAGTTCGAAAAGGATACCGTTGCCCCTGGCAAAATACAGGCAACTGAAGGAACTCGGGTGGGTTTTAGTCAGTAAGATTCTGACACGTCCTGTGCCCAGAGCGGGAGAAGTTATTTGGGATATCCCACCAAAAAAAAATGGGTTCATGAATGGAATTATTACGTAATTACATTAATTGTTGGTGATTGATTTCCAAAGGCCTGGCCACTATCCGCCTGGACCATCTTCTGTAAAAGTGAAACTTGTATTTTTTTTTGGCTTTTAAGTGCTATTTTTCCAGTATAATTACTTTTCATTTTCAAATGTGATATATAATAGAAAAAAAAAACGAAATATTTAATTTATCGGATAAATATTCCCGGAAATTCATCTCAGTAGGTATAATGGGCAAAATTCAAATTTTCAAAGGTTGGTAGGTACGTGCCCCTCGCCTAATATGAAAACAGACATTTGTTTTTACTCTGCAAACTTTAGCACGAGAAATAAAAGGTTACAATGTACAAAATATTAACACGGGGAAAAGGAATGATCGTACATTTTAATTGACAACTACCACAGATGGTGGTAGTTTTAGATACAATTTATTGCCCTTGGGACGGAAAATGAGATATAATATTTTTATGATACAAGAAAAAAAAAGAAAGAAAATACGTTTATTCTGCACAAACAAAACACACATTTAAATAAAATAAAAACACAAAATACACATACAAAAGTAGCCAAAAGCCTCGTATTCAGCCAACAAACAAACGCTATTTATAAAATTGATTCATTCATCGGTTGATGTCAAGGCCACAGACAAAGACAATATTGCGTAATTACTGTATATATAGATACCTCTCTGTTATCTACTTAATCATGTCTCAATAGACAATAACTTTGTGTAAGGTACGAGAGAAATCCGAAAAGGTTTTCGGTATTACGGTAGTGTATTACAGGAATAGAGATGTTTACTAAAAATATTTTATTGTCCGACAGATAGTTTATTAAAAAATATTGGTCATGTATGGTTTCTTTTTTTACGTAATCAAAAGATTACGGCAATACATTGAATCCCCAACTTTAATGCGTTTTATCTAAATCATTTTTTATTATTATAATAAAGCAAAAAAAAACGTGTCTAATATATTTTTTTTTTCTGACTGACGAACTAAATAGTTTTTTTTTACCCAGTCAACACCCTATTAGGATCATGAAGATATTTTTTCTGTGTTATTCCCTCGTATCGAAAGAAATTATACTAGAATGTTTATTGAAGGGAATTGATTACCTATAGCAAGGTTCTAAAAAAAGGTTCTTTAACACGATTCTTGACGGCATCCATAAATGCAGTAATTTGTGTGACAAAAGAAGAAAGAAGTTTTTTCTACCATTCTACCTCAAACTATATATTGTAGTATGAGGTAGAATGGTAGAAAAACTTCCCTTTTAACAAATTCCACGCCGGAATACTATCTCTTGAATAACTTTATCCAAATATGACATCGCTGTCGACTAAGATTAAAAGAATGTAATTTATGTATACGCCTGCCACTCCAATTTGGGTAATGTAAATCTGCTGAATATTCATCATTGGTATTATCAAAATTCTGTCGCATTATCACGCAACGTACAAATTTTCATTTAAGGGTTCCAAAATCATTAATTTTGTTAATGACTAGCTGCGCCCGCGGTTTCACCCGCAGTTTCGATCCCGTGGGAATATCGGGATAAAAAGTATCCTAGGTCATGGTCTACCTATGTCATGTGACAAATTTCATCCAAATCAGTTCAGCCGTTTTAGCGCGAAACAAACAAACATTGAAAAAATCAAATCTTTTCTCTTTATAATATTAGTTTAGATAATCTACATTATATTGTGAAGGTGAAGGCAGTTGTAAATATGCTCAAAACATAACAAATAAAACACCTATGTATATTTGTACTTGCCGAGCATACTTAAATAAAACTACTTATTCACTAACAAATTAGTAACAATCACCTAAAAAATGCGTCTCCGTTTCCCGTTCTTTATCAAAAATTATTACTTCAAACTTAAACTGAACAGCACAACAAAGCGTTAGCTTCAAAGATTATCAGAGAGATTATTTATTTCCGAAACAGCTACAGAACCGTGCTCTAATGAGGTTTCAGCACGCACTTTACTAATTTTATAACACCAAATTTGGGAGACTTACCTATTAGGTATATCTTCTGTTTTACGGCCTCCTCCCTTCGTTCCGTGTCCTGCAACAAAAAATAATTCCGTTAAAACGGTTCGTATTTTGAAAATATAAAGCGTGACACGTTTTTTTCCTTGTTTTCCCCTTTGAGAGCGGCCGCTTGACCAATGAACCGGACAGCCTTGTACGTTTATAGTTAGTACAAGGGTTTGTCCATTGTATCGTAAAAGGTTTAATAGATGATACGCGTTAATTAGGTAATTAATAAAAGGTATAAAATATGTTGGCTTGACTGTTTCTCATTTTTAACGGAGGAGTTTTCAGTCGTGTTTTTTAGAAATAATTTCCGGTACAATAAATAAGGTGTCATGCCTAATCGTCAAGTTTCATCGAGCGTTTTATCGGGATTTTCGGGAACGAAAAACAACCGTCTTATTACAAAACGGGATCTTACTAAAGCCGAGCTTAAACCACCGACCCAGTTTTTGTATTTCGAACCTAATTTCAACTAAGGTAAAGTTTTTATTACAAAACTGACTACCGTAGGTACAATAGTCAATTTCGTCGACTAAGTTGTCATTTTTAAATTAAAAAATATATGTCGATCAATTTATGGTTTAAACACTGTCAAAGTAATAACTGTGTTTTTTTGTAATAATATCGTAAAAGTAGGCATAGATACAGCTTCTTTTTCATGAATATAAATATCAGTCTGAAACCAAACATTTTTCCCATCGCTGCACAATCCGGACAACAATTTAGGTACCGGGCTCAGATATAAATTTTAAGCCGACCTTGCTTCAAAATAATGGTTTCCACCTTTTTAAATAGAAAAAATCATAGCAGTACTTGTACAATAATGATACATAATATAGGAGATGTTGACGGCACGGTTGACGCAGTGGTTAAGCGATTGACTGCTGCGCTGCGTGTCGCGGGTTCGATTCCCGCACGGAACAAATAATTGTATGACCTACAAGTAGTTGTTCCGGGTCTGGCTGTTTGTGTATGTGAGTATAAATGTTTGTAAACGCACCCACGATACAGGAGAAATTCCTTGTGTGGGGTAACGTTTTGAAAAAAAAAAAAAAAAAACCGTTTACGTCTGTAGCGAGTGCGGATTAAAATAAACGATGTAAAGGAAAAAAAACTTTTGATTTTTTCTGCATATATCTACGCTAACTCTAAAGGTCTATCCACATCAGGACCGTGACCGGGCCGTGGCACACACAAGGCAGGAACGGAAGCTCAATCGCCGCGCGCCGGCCCGGCGGTGTAACGGCTAGGGCTGCGCAAACCACAATTATAACTTCTAATTACAGCTATATGTAGCTGTATGTAAGCGGGCACGCCCTTTATGCCTGGAGGCTTTTATTTAGATATTGTTTTTAGTTTAGTTATTTTTATTTCTGTTCTCGATGTTTTTGGTTAGTATATTGGCGTGTACTAGCTGTCATATGGCTATTAATTTTATAATTTAAATTATGTTTTGTGTTGCGTAATGTAAATCATTTTGCATACTATTATTATATAGAATCATTTTTTTCTAACTAAACAGACAGCTGTGCTGCTGGGGAGTTTGTTGCGCCACTTCTTCTTCCCAGTTAAAGCACTAGGAAGTGGTGAAGGGTAGGCGTTTTGGGGGACTGTCTTATGTAATTTTGACGTTCGAAAAGTGCTGATTCTCAGCCTAGTTTGAATAAATGACTTTTGAATTTGAATGTTGAATTTGCCTGTCTGTGGGAGCCTTAATTAGGGAGGATGGTGCGACTTCGATGAGGTGATGACACAACAAGCTGAGCGGTGGATCACAGACAACCTGCGAGATACTGACCTGCTAAATCTGTATGTGGGAACATACAGATTTTACTATCTAATATTCCCCATTTACGCTCAGCTCACTTCAGCCACACAGCCCACGGCAGTGAGCAGGGAAGTGGGCAGGATGAGTATGTAAACACGATACTTCTCATGCTGCTGCCACTGCTACTCGCGCTGCCCGGCGCTCCCCATATGAGCGGTTTTTGAAGTGAAAACTTCTTTAGCGGCGTTGTGCACTTTTTTGTGATGGGTAAAAATTGTTAAACTCGCGTCAGGACACGTGACCGTCAGGACACGTGACCTGATCGAAAATTCGTAAGACGGAGGGAGAGTAGACCGCAATGTTAATATTCAAGTTTTCACTTCTGCCGGCACTTCCGGAGTGCAACCCATTGTTTTTTTTTTTTTGCGAAAGTTAAAGGACCCGCGCGGCGGCGCGAGCGGCAGTGCGTGTTTACATTCAGCTCCGTCGCTCACTTCTTGCCGAGCGCTTGGACGAATCGCACGTGCGTACCACTTTGTAGTTTTACAGTCTGCCAAAATGCGCTTCGACTGGAGTAATGAAAATACTATAGAGTATTTAGAACTGCTGGAATCCGAAAAAGCAATATGGGATATAAACGACAAAAACCACAAATAAAAACAAAAAGGGCACGACGTCTGGAAGAGAAAATACTATTTTCTTTTTTTTAATTTGTTATTTTTTTAAATACTGAACATAATTATGTATTGCAAGAAGACACAACGCGGACGCCGTAATTATTTCGACGTCTGCCATTGCCGAAAGTCCAAAGCGATGTGAGTGGTAGGGGCAGAATGTAAACACACTTCCCTGCTACAGCAGTATTTAGAGAATTTTAGCCGATAGCGCGAGGAGCAGCAGCAAGGGCTGAATGTAAATGAGGCAATAAAATTATGAATAAGGATTTAAGTTAATGCAGCCTTGATTTTTATTTTCGGCTCCACATTATATTCTTAAATTACCTACCAGAAAATATCTCCAGTGTCTCGTTCACGGAAGAAAAAAAGTCTATTTGGGCCAATAGTGACGACAATGGCCGGAATACTCATCATTCTAATGACGCTGATTAGTAATCGCAATAGATGTCATCTAATGAGGGCCGTTCCTGTCCGATAAAGCCTTTTGAGCAGCAGCAGTAAGAGAATAAAAAGCAGTAGTTTTGAAACTATCAATAACTTAAGATGATAATAAACTATGTTTCTTCTACCACATTCGTCGGTGCATCACCTTCCAGCTGCCCTGTAACAAAAGAAGGCTCCATGACCTCACTTCTCATACGTCGTTTCCATCATTTACCCGACTGCGGTGAAGCCAAACAAGGAGTGTTCGACCTGTTTGTGTGTATATATGTGTGTGTGTGTATGTTCCCTAGTAACTACTAAACGGCTGAACCAATTTTGATAAATAATATGTCGTTAGATTCGTCTTTATTACATTATCTTTGCGTCACTGGGTATATTAAAATTAAAAAAAATCAAAATGGCGGGTTTTTGGCGAATATAATTTTGATATTGCAGGAGGGAGAAGTTACACCATGTTTCATTATATTGATTTGTCCTCGCCTGCAATGCTAAAATTCTATAGGTTATAATACAATGCTTGTTTTTAGGGTTCCGTAGTAAACAAGGAACGTCTTCGTCGTCTTTCTGTCTGTCTGTCTTCGGCTTAGCTCAGAGATTCTTTGTACTAAAAAGCTGTAATTTGGCATGGTTGTAACCATGCTAATTACTCACGCCGACAAAGTGGTGAAATAAAATATTGTGCGTACAAACTTACATTGCATTGGAATGCAGTTGGAATGTATGGGAGAACATGGTTTTCAACTACAAAGTTAAGTTTGTTCCTGCGATAAATTCATCCCAACTACGGAACCCTTTATTGCGCGTGGTCCGACACGCACTTGGCCGGATTTTCTATTTTTAGTTATGTGTTTTTGCAGTCGAGTTTTTTAGTTTTTTTTATTACTTTTTTTATTTAGCATCTATAAAATTCCAATGTTCAAGTATATTTTGTTTACACTTCATATTATCTCATATCCTTCAACCCGTCACTCTTTCACTGCCGCACTTACTCCTACAGACGTCATTCATGATCAGCCTTTAAGCCTGCTATGGCAGCAAATAAACCCAATCTATACCTTTGCAGTTGGCTATCCTATCTTATCAAAGCCTCCAGTTGTCATGAATGTCTACCGAAAACGAAGCGATTGAAAGCAATAATAATATAACATAAATAAAAACTTTCCAGAATAAATCGAAATGATGGATTTATAAAATAGTATAATACAGTTTTCACATCAAAATCCGTTGCGTAATTTAGAAGAACAATATGGTTACACAGACACAAAAACGGCCTTTGATTTTTTACTATGTAATATAGTTACCATAAAAAGACTATGACAAGACAAGGCCTCCCACAAGATGGACCGATGACCTTGCAAAGGCCGCAGGTATCTGCTGGATGCGGGAGGCACAGAATCGGTCGAAGTGGCGGTGCTTGGGGGAGGCCTATGTCCAGCAGTGGACGTCTTTCGGCTGAAATGATGATGATGATGAAAAAGACTATGCTTCACCAATTAAAAAAACGATTCTACGGCTTTGAAGCTCGGAAGGAAGGAGCTACTTTTAGGGTTCTACTGCCCGTGCCCACTTGAAGCAGCCATCAAATACAAAACTAAGCAATGACATTAAACACGGTTCTTTGTTGTTAATTTTTTATCACAAAATTGAGGTTACATAGATTGCTACTTCGATATCTACAGATATTTGCGGGTGGTATATCGCAAAGATAAGTTATTGACATTTTTGAGGATCCCGATATTGTAATATATAGTCTCTACGTTTATTTCATATCTTGCAGTTGTGTTGTGTCCTTTTACAATGGGAGAACAGAAAGAATTACCGTTTCCTTATGAATATGAGGAGCTGAAGCCTGAGGAAGAAGAATTAATCAAAACTACTTTTGGCAGTGAGTTATTTGTATTTTTACGTGATTCTTATAGGCATTACAAAACTCAAGGTCCTAGAATCCAAGGTGTTGAAACCAATAAAAAGATATAGAACCTCTTCTTGCCATAAATAAAGGTTGGTGAAGTGACACTGGTCAATTTGTAGGCCATGCCAGGAGTACCGACTGCGGTTGTTGGAGAAATAATGGCCTGATAAGATACGCAGAGGAAGCGGCTATTATCTGTTTTGCGGCAAAATGAGGCTTATATGCTTAGGCTGTGTACGGAAAATAACTAACAATGATAAAGATAGTTTTATATTGCCATAAAAGACATCAACGATTGTATATCCAAAATAGCTAGTAATGACATCCTACAATGATTGTTCTATGTGTTTCCTCCAGCCACGCCTGCAACCTACATCCGTCTGGGTCCCAAAGGTTACTTGGTGTTCAAACCTTACAAGAAAGATGCCGCGAACATCTACAACATGCCCCTGAGAGCTAGTGACGTGTTTGTCGCCAGTTATCAGCGATCAGGTGGGTAACGAGTTAAATCAAATTAGTTGGTCTCGTACTAAACAAAATGGATTTTTGCTGAAAAAATTATGATCTACTCGAATCTAACATATTTCTCTCTTACCATAAAATGCGACTTAAGAGTCGCATTTTATAAGACAATTTGAGTTAAGACTCATTTATGTATTTCATGTACCTATTTAAATTACCTACTTTTCAGGAACTACATGGACCCAAGAACTAGTTTGGTTGATAGCTAATAATTTTAATTATGAAAAAGCGGCCGAGATACCTCTTACCCACCGATATCCTTTCTTGGAGTGAGTACACAAATTAAAATTTTATTCTTATACGGTACGGAGAGTTATTATAATTAATTATATAATCTGTGCCAAATATTTTTTTTAGTTTCTTTCTTTTAAATATAGAAAGGTTACTTATATATGTATTATTTCCTGAAGACGTAAGTTATGTATTGCTAAACTTGAAACTTAAAATAATTGTTTGCAGTGGCTTCATGTTCTTTGACGAAGACACAATAGAAGAATACATAGACACAATCGCGAAAACAGAAGAAAACTTTGACAGAGAGAAGTTTTTAGAATCGATGAACTTCTTGACTAAGCCAGTGAGTCCATTGCTGGCTGCGGCTCCATTGACGGCTACTCGCTTCATCAAGACACACTTACCTATGTCTCTGTTACCCCCCAAACTCCTGGGTACTGCTAAGATGGTGTATGTGGCTCGGGACCCAAGAGACGTAGCTGTATCCTGCTACCACCATGTCAAATTGTTTAAGATGTCCGGCTGCCAGGGAGGCTTCAAAGACTTCTGGAATTTATTCCGTAGGGACTTGTGTAAGTAGAGAAAACTTATGCTGTGCAATTGCTTCTCATAATGACGTCCTGTCATTACAGTGGCCAATGGATCTAATGAACCTATTAGGGAATGACCTATTAGGTCTTAGGCTTGTTCCATTGGCCTCTACATGGCATACGAAAACGCGGTTAACTTTGACGGAGATGGCGGGATGTGCTAGACTTTTTACTCGACTACGGCGAAGCAAAAAGGAGGGTTATGATTTTGACCGGTATGTATGTATATATTTATGCTCATCTGTTAGCTTATAACTTCTAATCTACTGATCATAATTTGATAAATGAGCTATCTTTGGAAGCGTCTTGGTCGTTATAGGCTTTGTGACGTCACATTAAATTCAATATGGCGCCTTCTAGAGGACATAAAGTCATGAAGTAATTTTTTTATTTATGCCTTGTTGGGTATCAAATCAAAGGGCGTGGTCGCATGCCATTATAAGTAATTTTGTAGGTGTACAGGCTTACGACCACGGCTTTACCTTGACCATTTTTGTACCTATGCTGTCTTGCTTTTTTATATACTTGTCAAAAGGCTGTCTTGATTTCTGTCTGAATATTTTCTTGTAAAAAGTATGTTTTTAGAGCGTGATATTTCAGTAGTCGTGTTTTAGTTTTTGAACTAATTTTTTTTAGCACAGTAGTCGTAGTGACGCCCTTGCCACTTCCACGTTCTCAGCTTCAGTGGGTTAGGTTCTGCGTACCTCATAACTGACCCGAAAATCTTACTACAATCGATTTTGTACTAACGTGTAACTACCACTTCATTCACAGTTTCACTGACGCCGTATTTCGAGCACGTCAAAGAAGCTTGGGAGAAGAGAGATGATCCCAACATGCTGTTCTTGTTCTATGAAGACCTATCAAAGGTACGTAATACTAGTTTTTTTGTTATCCGAGTTAAGCAGAGCTATAGACAGATTAGATCTTTGATAACATTATCATTGACATAATATGTCGACTGCGTCAAGTGCAATATCAAGTTGTCAACACAAATAAATGTAAAATCATTGTTTGCGTGTAATATTGTGTAGTGTGATAACAAGATTAATACATAAATTCACGCTTTTTGTAAATTAATCGGTGGCGTATTATCCTTGATTTTTCGATATTTCTCTTATGTGACTTGATTCACAATTCTAGCGAATTCACAAAGTTGTTAATCGATTTTTATGGCATGTGGCACATCATTAGCAAGAGGATAGACTGGAGAATTAATGAGGGAGTTAGAAGATCCCGGTCGCATTTGTTATTTTTTTTTGTAGCCATATAAACAGCTGTAACATGTACAGCTTTAATTTAAGTTTTACCTTTGTGACTGAATAAAAAAAAACTAGGTGACTAATGTCACTAATTTTATATTTAAAAGTAGTCTTAAATAATACACATCGAAATAAAATTAAAATTCAGAGTCTACGTCTTATATATTTTTTTAAAATTTGTATTTGAATGTAAAATTTGGGTCTTTTTTTAGTAAAACAATAAAAAGTCGATAAAAAAAATCTACAGGGCATGAGGGGTCTGAAAGGCTAGCAGGTGACCCCTTCAGTCGACCATTTCAATTTGGCACACGATGCACCAAACACCCTGTAGTGCTGTGTATTTGAATCTTTGGCTAGTAAGTTGTTTTTTAACTAGGTATATCAACAAAAATATGAATCACTGAGTCAGATTTAAATAATTTATTATTAATTTAAAAAATCACACACACCGTGTAAGGCCCCACTAATTCCCGGAGGACACGGTGGAGCATACGGTGGGGCTCTGCCCGGCTTGGGCGGAGCACAATGTTACAACAAAATACCTTGTGATATTTTGCAATTAAATGAAAGAAAATTTAAAGCTCATATTAAAAGTACACTTTGTAAACAAGCATATTACAAATTAGAGGATTATATCCAAGATAAGAATGCTTGGAAACATGCTGGTCCTGCTCCATAGGATAATTTAGAATCAAGACAAAATCAAACTGGTTGCAAATTTAAGTGTATATTTTATTATTATTTTTTATTATATGACATTGATTTTACTTTCTATGACCAATTCCTCGCACACTGACTTATTAATTGTGGAATCTTAGGAGGATCGTCTACTTTTACAATGTTTGTAAATATGTGAGCACCATGTATCTATCACATAATTAGTTTATCTGTTGTTGCTTCATTTTTAATTCTTAATTCTTTTTACCTATTGTGGTATAATAATTTTATTCTAGGTGCATCGTCCTCACATATAATTATATAACTAATGTACTTATACAAAATATTGTAAAACATTTTAAAAGAGTAACGGTGGAGTTTCTTGCCCATTCTTCTCCATACGAAAACTACCTTTTGGAAGGGGCAACTAGAATCAATTAATTTTTTTTGTAAATTTTTGACGTTCAAAAGTGTCTTATACGGGCCTACTTGAAATAAATGATTTGACTTTGACTTTGACTTTGCACCTCCGTGTCCTCGTGGAAGCGATAGGCGGCGGTTATCTCTCGCGTCCGGCCCTTGTCCATGCCATGGTACGGAGCGAGAGGGCATGGGAAGCCGTCACCGCCTTATGCGAAGCAGTAATGCTCGCGAAGGAGGAGGAAGAACGCGTGAGGGAGAGGCAAATGTAGGCGCGGGCTTGCGGACGGTGAGCAATGGGTAGCTCGCCGTCCAATAAGGACAAGGCCCAGGTCGATGGCGCGTTATATTCCACGCGCTCCTCAAAGAGATGTCTGCCAGGGTCGCGGGAAAGTCCGAAAGGGATACCGTGGGCCCTGACAACACACTGGCTACTGAAGGAACACGGGTGGGTTTTAGTCAGTAAGAGTCTGACACACCCTCCCGCCCCGCCCTGAGCGGGAGAAGTTATTTGATAATTTCCCACCCAAAAAAAAAAGGCCACACATTAATTACAATAAAATATAGGTTTGCGGCATATTCGTGGCAACGAGTGCCTACGTCTTCTGTTCGTGGTCTGTACTTGATGATCGTGGTGGGCCTAGCTGTGATCATCTCAAAACTTCATTGAAAAAAAGTTAGAAAGCTATAAACAACCACTTTTAATTATATTTAAGGACTTGCCGGCATCCATTCGACGTGTCGCAGACTTCTTCGGCAAGCAGCTGAACGAAGAACAAATGAATCGTCTCTGCGAACACCTGAGCATCGAAAACTTTAAGAATAATAAGTCGGTGAACTGTGAAGATATGAGGGAAATTGGACTTCTCGCAAAGGACGAAACTTTTATTAGGAAAGGTTAGTCTTTTTCCTTCATAAATACTGAGAAATATTATTATTTGTTTAAGTATGCTACCAATGGTGATCAATGCTCGTACCTTCTCTCTATGATAAGAGGCATTTGCCCTGCAAGGGGACAGTAATAGGCTGGTATTAAATAGTGTGCGACCAAAATAACTTTTTACACAACATAACATCACAACTGTAGGTATTCCCTGAAGGATTAGGCAGAGGTTTACTTACTTCCACATTTCGCCCGTTATGTTGTAGTCCCATGAAATAGCGGGCGTGCTTATTGCCATCAACCGGGGACAAAACCAGATTCTAGGCTGCTACTGAGAAATTTCTAATGGAAAGACTAATGT
Organism: Xanthia icteritia; assembly: GCA_949128155.2. Classification (NCBI taxonomy): domain Eukaryota; kingdom Metazoa; phylum Arthropoda; class Insecta; order Lepidoptera; family Noctuidae; genus Xanthia; species Xanthia icteritia. The sequence goes on from OX421941.2 coordinate 16,494,867, forward strand.
CACTTTGCCGGACCTGGCAATCGAACCCAGGACCTCATGCTCAGCAATAGCGCTTACGGCACAAGGTGTTACGAGGTGGAACGAACTTTTTACTTATCATATTAAAAGTTAATTGGTCGTAAATTGATCGTAAAATTACCTTTTTTCTTTCAGGTAAAACTGGAGGTTGGCGTGCATATTTCGACGAGGAGATGACACAACAAGCTGATCGCTGGATCGAAGACAACCTGCTAGATACTGACCTGCGCTTCCCACACATGAAACATTAACAGCTTTTATTAAGAAAAGGAATGGTTTTATTTTATTACCTATTAGAATTAATAGGGTCGATCGATCGGTTTAAGCTACGCTTGCCACGGCTTGTCCCTGGATGGGTGACCATCTTTACATACCAAAACCCCTCCGTGCCTCGGAAAGCACGTTAAGCCGTTGGTCACAGCTGTCATTCGTGGAATCGTGGATCTTTGACAGTCGTTACGGGTCGTCAGAAGGAAGTCTGACGAGTCTTACAAAGCGGAATCATATTACGCAACAACTTGGTTTTAATATTTTTTATTTTACCGAAATACGAAGTGAATGTTCAGCAGTCAATTCAGCCCGAAGGTCACTGCCAATTCTTTTTCACGCAGACAAACCCTTAATTTTTTTTTCAACGCGCTTGCTTAAAAATTGTCTACAATATTGTTTACAATATTCGTGAGCAAACGTTTGTATTGTTAAATAAACAATTATCAGGATTTCTTTTGTTCATTGTATTGACGATTTCTGATAAAACTACTGCACTAATTCATTTGAAATTGTACATGGTACATTATGAATAGTTAAGTTATCTAATAACAGCGTTTTTTTTTCAGACAAACAGAAAATAAAAAACACAAAAAATTACGACTATTGAGTAGGTACGAAACGTTTGATTATGTAACATTATTTTTTTCAAAAAATATTTCTTGGTGGTATTTTCGTTCAAATCTTATCTAAAACGTCTTTCTATTTAATACAAATGAATAAATAATTACTTACCTGACGATTACACGCACAAAACACTCACAAAATTCACAATATCACAACATTCACTTTTTTCACCATTGGGTTTGTTTACATTTTTTTGGTTGGTTCAAAACTGCTATAATACGATGTTATTTAGCGCTAACGATGTAAAACCACTGATGTTATATCGGCCAGAACTTAGAGAAAAACTGTAAGTCTTATAAGAATTTTAAAATAATGGCAACGTAATTCACAACGACATGAATGTGAAACACTCAAATCCATGTGAAGCTACTTAAGGGTCGTTTTGACGTCATTTTTTGTTCATAATTTCCATTTACACCAAATACATCATTATATCAAAACATGCCCTTTAATTTTGGCTTTGGGAAAATAATGCCGACATTCTTTGTGCGGTACCGTTCAATATATTTTCTCGCCACCAAAATAAGGTTTATGTAAATGAGGTAATATTCACGTAAATAGGCACACGAAAACATTACTCGATTACTCGCTGCTGAAATATTCGAAATACAAATAAACGTGGAATGAAAAAATCCGAAAAGCGCGGGCTTCACAGATTGCGAGTGCTACAAGCCAGTAATTGGAGCCAGCAAAGCATGCAAGTCATTACCGACACGTACCTCAAACAATAAACTTTTTAAATAGCCCATTACAGCTCTCATCCGAGCTCACGTAATATGTTCTGAGTTTTTGAATATAGCAATTACCAGCTCAACGCGAGGTTATTATCATAAAGTCGATAATGAGTTAAAGCTTAGGAGATTACTGACGCTGAACAATTCAGGGAATTTTCTGTCAATTTATGTTACTAAAGTTTAAGCAGAATGGATGGACGGATGTGATGATATATTTTTTTTTTCTTTTCATGTGTTTAGTGACTAACCTGGTGTCAGAAGTTTAAAGCCACCCATGGGCCTCTGACTTGGCTTTACATATCGTCGAGAAATATCTCTCAGGCATGCCGGTTTCCTCACGATGTTTTCCTTCACCGTTTTTGAAGCAATTGATAATTATACACGCACCTCTGACTTTTCGGATTCATGTGCGTAACATGAATCCGAAATGTCAAGCCTTGGATTCGAACTCGAGAACTATGACTTGGCAGTCTGACGATCACACCACTAAGCTATCACTGCTCGTAACAGTGTTACGATCGTTTTATTAAAATTTAAATTATAATATTCTATTTCGCTTTCCACAAAAACCGCACAGCGAAATCCTGGGACCTTGAAACGTTATACTATTTGCTACTGAATTAGCCGAGAATATTATGATGGATTATCCGTTATGAACACAATACATTGCATGAAAAAACGCCTGGCTATTAAACGTAAAACGAGCTATGAAATAATGCCCATTTACATTTTTGGCATCGTCGTTCAGTAACGACATTTAGGCATTGCCCCTGGTAATATTTACACCAGCTGTTGCAATGTTATTTTCATACGTATTAATCTATTACCCTATTACCTATAACATTATTCAAATCTATTTTGAGCTTGTTATATTTTAATGCCTACTTTTAGTTCATCTCCGACAAAAAAATCAAGGCTACTTAGTCAAAGTTACGGCTCCTACTTATGGAATAGTTAACTTTAGTCTTTGTACTTAACAGTTCCCAGAGGTACGATACGGTCCACGTGGCCCAGTTACGGTGCGAAGAGTCAAATTGACACCACCACTAACGTTTTACGATGTCATGGATGGAGCTACACGACCGACAATTACAGTTAACTTTAATATTCCCAGTTATAGTCTACTGGTTAAAGGGTAAAATGAACCACTCTAGTTCGACACTCAGTTTTAATCCAATGGTTGAATATTCAATACACGGTCAAAATTGATAATTTAACATCTTTTCTCATTTCGATCCCAAGAAAACTATTGTCTCGATTAAGGCTTTTGATAAGATAAATCTTTTAAAGTCAATAATATGCTGTTCTATAAAACAGAAAAAATATCAAAACGGTAACTTTTAACTCATCTAAAAACACTTTATTACTAGCAACAGTCGATATACACAGATTTTGAAGTAAGTCTACATAATGATATCATGAAGATACAACGAGGCATTCCACAAGGCGACATCTTATGTCCAGTAGGTAGGACGGTAAATTATCAATGTTGAATGAGAAACACATTTGTTTTAATTGATCGTGACTAATTAGACAATTCATAACAAGGTAGATAAAACAAAAATAAGACTACATTACTCACTGGTTCTATCGAAGATTCTAAAGACGCAAAAGTTTTTGATGTCGATAAAATACAGGGTAGCAGGGACAACGACGCGGAACCTGTTACCATGGATTAAGTACATGATTCTGGACCCATAACTAAAGTTGTAGACGGTTATTTAAAAAACAAATGCTGTTCCATACATTTTGACCGCGTAGGTATTGCACGCTTGTAGGAAAGAGCAGATATTTTTAAATAACCGACGAAAAATTTCAACGCAGGGGCTTTAGAATCATGTCCCCCTGCCACCGTGTGTAGCTGAACCGTTACGTAAAGTAAGTCGAATAAACTTCGAATACTCAGTTGGGAATTGGAAACCCTTCCCAACTTGGATAATACTTTTAATGACGTAGGGATGAGATGAATCCAAATCGTGTTTGATTCAAATTTTAGCCGATGTGATGTTTTGGTACAGAATACGGTTAGATAATTCACACAGGAAACTTTTATAACCTTCTACCTGACCTATGAAATATTGGATATTTAAAAGGTTACTTCAAATATAGTGTACGAGCTAGGCATGAATAAGTGATGTCATGATAAAAGGATAGCAATCAGAGGGTTGGTAACAGAAGAAGACTATATATAAAGAGTGCCCCATGAATATTATTGAATACTCGCAGAAGAGGTTTTAATGCATTAGATAGCTGTGCTGTAGAGGTTTTGTCTATGTGGCTTTCCCAATCGACCTCCACGAATGTTTATTTGTTTAATAAGTGTATGTTATTACGAGATACTATTTCATATTTATAATAGGAAAAAAGTGAGACAGCCAGCCTCGTTAGCCGACAAGTTGCAGGGTTGTTTTGTTTAGAACTGCTTCTCTTTCATACTTATCTTATTGACAATATATCGGAGTTTCATTCTGGTAGATCATAGCACCGGGCCTAATGGTACAAGAGTATCAAATAAAACGCATGAAGAAAATGAAGCAAACAATAATGAGTTTCGAATACAGAAACACATCTCGAGACAAGACCTTAAACTGTGAACAGGGAGCATTAAGTGGGGTACAAAGGTACTTGGACAGTTGCAAAGTGCCCGAAGCCAGGACTTACTGGAGAAAATGTACGTTTACAACTTTGAAGGCACAAATGTAATTTCACACAAAACTTTGGCATCCCTTCGGCAAGGATAGATATTCAAAATTTAATTGGATGTTTGGTTTCGTACGGCAACAAATTCTGGGTTTCTAGAGGTATTTTAAATAGTAGCGTTATTAACGTAAATTTTAATGAGAAATGTTATTAATTTATTTAGTGTAAAATTACTCACCGTACTACTATTTTGGTATTCTCCATGAAAAATCCAAAACAAAAACAACGTAACTTGAAGTAGGTACACGAGAAAACAAACAATGCAAACACACCCAAACTAGAGCGCATACTTGCACATAAACCAATTATGCCTTTTCACAGCACTACAAATATTTGTCCGCGAGCCTTTATTGAAAAAGGGCGCGAACGTAAATGAATTTTAACATGATCGTTGAGTTGCTACCCACCCAGTAGATTTGAAATTCGAATACCCCCAGTATTTTAGTCTAACAAGATTGAATGAACTTTTCGTTATGCATACAAAAAGGTTCTCTCATCAGACAATTACGTGGCTGTTCGTTCATTTAGCTACTTTGTTAAACTAATTGAATTGTTTGATTAACGATGCCGGGAAATTGTAAAAAATATGAGAACGCACTTTGCATTTCATATCATTGTTATATTCACAATGCTATGAATATGAATATTCACTATATTCATATTCATAGCATTGTTTCTATCCATCTTAATAAAATTAATCCCCAAATTCGTTTTTTTTATTAATACTAGCTGCCCGCCCCGGCGTCGCATGGGTAGCACTAAGTACTTATCTATGGCGCACCTACCTACCTACCTACCTACCCTACATACCCTACATACCCTACCTGCCCTACATACCCTACATACCCTACCTGCCCTACCTACCCTACCTACCTACCCTACCTACCTAACTACCCTACCTACCT